>CM070508.1:14216851-15526851 GCA_036346375.1 Guadua angustifolia
TCGAAAAGATCCATTTTGAGCTCGCGGTCATCAACTGAGTCTCTTCTGTCTGTGAAATTGGAGATGATGCGTCATCACTACTGAAAATGCCACAATTTAATATACTATTGCAGTTGTAAGTTGTAACCATGTGAATTGGATAATTGGATTTGCACATGTCCTGGATCTCGCTCACTTATCCCTGAATCCTGATTGATGCTTAGGCACATGAGGAGTTTGCTGCAAGGCACGTAAGTCTTAACTTGTCCCAGTAAAATAAGTAATACGGGCAAACAGGTAGCTAGATGCAGTTGCATTTCTCGTTTTTTTTTATCCTTTTATCCCGTGATTTGCATGGACAAACTTTGTGTATATTTCCTGTATCTTGGAATGCACGAAGACGCCGACTGCTATGGACCAGTTGCTTCTCCCTTGGAGTTTCTGGTAAATGCTGACACGGGCATCCTTGTCTCGGTGAGGTCGACTTCGCCACTTGGCAGGCTAGATGCAGACACCATCCTACGCCATTCTGTTTGCCACTCAAAATCACCAAACTGTGGCTTTATGTTATCATTCAGTTCATCCCTTCTTTAATCATCAGAAACGTTGTCGCGTTCCTGGCGTAGCGACAGCGTGACACCGAGTCCAAGGCAGCTATAGTATGCATGACACTGAAACCACATCTGCGAGGACGCCAAGGGTGGACGCGTCACCTGTTCTAGGTTTCCAGCTACAAAATGACATCTAGTAATTGTCGTTTGTGGCATAGCTCCTGTTCTCACATGCACCTCCATTTCAAAATATCAGGGAGAGGATCATATCTAAACAAACCATCATGCTCAGCGCAAACCATGCAACTCACCTCGAGTTTTCTTCTTCTTTTTTCCTATGATCTTGGGAGCACTTATGTACAGCAGAGAACGTCTTAAGTAGGCTGCCAAAACCAGGTATTCTTATACCTCCAATGGTACAAATCAGGGAAGCAAGCACAGACGCGCAGTGTTACTTAGTATACATATTCCTAGGATTAGATAGTAGTACAGGCGAAATGGCAAGTGCTTATTACAGTAAATCTCAGCTACCAGTAGCTTATTACGGTACATAGCAGCTAGCCATCTAGATCCAACATGTTTATTGTCCAAGAAGGATAAGGGGCAAGAACATAGAAGAAAGATACTGGCTTAGTGTATTTACAGTCACGCAGGATGCAGAGGAACCACATATTGCGGGCAATCCAACCTCTTCCCGGCAAGGGAGTAGTAGGCAAGTACCTGAGCTAGAATATCTGAGTTCTCAGGACTGGGGGGTGTAAATTCTATGTTCCAGAAGTGCCTGGCCATGAGCATGAGGTCACGGCCAGTTTGGGAGGCTTTGTAGCCCTGCACCCATACGTACCTCAGGGAAGGCATGTGTAGTATCGCGAGGGCCAAAGCCTGTTCGCTGAAGCAACAGCTCCTTAGTTCAAGCTTCCGCAGGTTCACACATCCCAATGCAAAACGGATTAATCCATCATCTGTTTCGCCGACATTACCCAGAAGCATGTATTGGATAGTCCCGCTGTACTGTCCAATATAGCCAAGGCCTACATCAGAAAGCCCCCCTGGTCTCAAGTATAAAGCAAACCTCCGAAGTTTGGTGCAGCCCCTCAGCAGAGCACGGACACCATTGTCAAGTGGCAATTCTGTTATCCTCTCTTGTCTATCAAGCAGGACAAGGCGGAAGTCACAAAGATTTTTACAGAAAGTCCCAATAGATTCCAGGGCTCCATTTGTGATATCAGACACATATGCAGCGATGTATTCCAGTTCACAGCAACCTACGGCTACAGCTGTCAAGCCTACTTGAGAAACTCCTCCTTGTTCTTCTTGCAAACCCGGATCATCATCCCCTCGCTCAATTCTGAGCCTTTGTAGCTTCTTGCATGTGTCCGCAACAACCCCTAATCCTCTATCTCCAATAACATTCCTCACCTGTAGAGCACAGCACATTCACAATGTTAGTTACAATAACAAGATCACTGAATATCTTGGTAATGCACATTCACCATAGGCATTACCGCAAGAACTAGTAAGTTGGGACATTTTGCAATGAGCTGGCAATGATCTTCGGTACTGAGGAGAGTGAACTGCAAGTCCAGCTTCTTGAGTACCGCAGAAAAAGGAAAGATGATAGGCATGTCATTTGTCCCCATGTATGTAAGTCCTAATGAGCACAGTCTTGAAGGAAAATTAAAATTCCCATGCTTGGTGAGCTCCGCTTGCTCATTGAATGCCCCTCCAGCAAATTCTTGCAATGATGTGGCCATTTGGAAAAACCCAATTAAATCTGAAAGGTCACAGTCACTAATCTTCAATGAAATCAGTGACTTGCAGTTCTTTGCAAGAAGCTCAAGGTCAGCTGGCACCACTCTTAGTTCAGTCATGTGGAAGTTCAAGGTCACCAGAACAGGATTGTTAACAGCAAGGTCATGAAGCCATTCAGTGCCGTTATCGGTAATTGAACATTCTTCCAAGAATAAGATTCTCAGAGATCTGCTGAATTTAGTGAAACATGATAATGCAGTGATCTCATCACGATATTACAAGTGCGCTAAAGTATGCCAAACAAAAAGATAATAAAATAAATGAGTCAACTAAAGAGAGAGAAATGTAGCATATGACTGCAAAAATAATCACAATTTGATGTGCCCAACATGGTGTAAGAAATGTAAAACGTCCTAGAAAAATTCATAATTAAAGAACATATGCCAGTGTCCACGTTGTTCTTTGAGCATCAATAAGTAAATTTTTTGCATTTTAGTAACTCTAGTTTTGTTATGTAGAGCATATACAATGCTATCTCATCAGAATGATCAAATAGGGCAATGTTAAAATCAAACTAAAACTTATTTGAAAAGAGAACAAACTGAGACACCTAAAAATATGGTCAGCCTGACATATTGCCACTTGATACTGGCCATGAGAGTGTGCTGATAATAGAAACCACCAACAGCTTGCCTCTAAATTCTGCACAACAGTGCGTTCCAATAAAAGATGAGCTAGCTTTAGACATGCCCAATTACTATCGCTTTGGCATTTTGTTGCATTGCCCTTTGTTCTTGCCAGATTTGGTGACCTCTTGCAAATTGCTTAGGACATAAATGCTATGGAATGGACTCTTGTGCATCATGATCAACAGTTAAAAGCAGAATATTCAATTTCTGCAGGAAACAAAATGCACATGCTAGATACACTCATAAGTCAACGAATTGTATCCATGGAGATACACTAGCGAGGACATTTCACCTCTTCTATGCTAGTGTGTCCAATCTCTCAATCCAGTGAGCAGAGCATGCCCTACTATGGGCGTCCACATCTCGACCTACTTTTGGCAAACATCGTCCCGTGTTAGAACATGTTTCTGCTTGCAGAAACCGATGCTTAGCTCGGTGCTATCCACTACACCTCCTCGGGACATCAACTAAACGGCAGCTCAATTCTCCATCCAGTCACTATCTCCCTAACCCCAAACCCCAATTCCGGCTTACTTCACCCACTCCCTGATCAGAGCCAAGAGGAGTTAGCGAATCGACGAATTCCAGTACCTGCAGGAACGAGCGACGAGGCTGAGGGCGTAGGTGGAGAAGCCGGAGCACTTGTCGAGCTTGAGCTCCTGCAGCATGTGGCCGCGGGCGCGTACGAGCGCGGCGAGGTCATCGTCGGTGACGACCATGCGACGCAGGTGGAGCGCCTTGAGGCACTCGAGCGGGGCGGCGAGCTCGGCGACCCACGGCCGCGCGTACGCGCCCCAGTCGTCGGGGATGAGGCCGTACATAGCGGCCCGGGGCTTCCCCTTGACCGCGAGCGACTCGAGGCGCGGGAACCGCGCGAGCAGGCGCGCCGGGGACGCCGCGTAGCAGAAGGGCACGGTGACGTGCTTCCGCGTGAGCGCGTCGATGCGGTGCCACCGGCGGCACACCAGCGACGCCGCCTCCCGGTCACGCGGGTCTTCCACGTACCCCATAACCAGGTGTAGCGCCTCCTCGGGGACGCCGCCGCCTCCGGAGCACGGCGCGCGGCTCAGCCGCCGCGGCACCGGCTCCTCCCCGCCCATCGATCAGGCCGGCTGGAGGATCAGGAAACCTCAGCTCGCTCCACGCCTACGGCTCCACGCCAGCTCGCCGGGGATCTGGTCCGGCGAGCGGTGGAGACATGGAGTTTTTTTATTTTTATCCCCTACCCTTTTCTGATGGGGTGGTGGTGTTGGAGAGGAGAGATAATTATTGGAGGGAGAAGAGTGGAGAGAACTATACAGGGATGGGGACGGGCCGGGGGGAAGGGGGACGTTTAATTCCGCATTTCCGCGCAAACCAGCTGCGAATTCATGGTTTTACAAATCCAGCCCTCCTTACTATAGTTGCAAATTTGGCCCCTTGTTTTGTCTCTAGAGCGCAAAATCTAGCCGGTGCCATAGTAAGGTAAAGAGAGCGTGGGAGCGGGCGATGGCCGATCAGCGTGATAGCAGGTGCTACCGTAGTCCAAGAGCGCAGGAGCAGCTACTATTGTGTCGAGGATTGCAAGAGCAACTGTTGTCTCTACATACTTATTGCCTCGGTCAATCGAGTTTCCGTGACTCTGACCACCTTCCGCGGTGCGGGACCTTCCGCGGTGCGGGAGGGTGACAAATAACACATCTCACTCATCGGTGCTTCTGCAATTAAGAAGTTAGTTATTTTTCTAACTAGCAGACTTATTAGCGTAACTATATGTTTAGATATTATGACACAATCATCTTTGATATACAACTCTACTAATCTAATGATTGAAATACAATTGTATTTGTTATATACTCCCTGCGTCCAAAAATATATGGTGTATTTTGATTTTGTATAAAGACTAATATTACGTTGAAATTGCGAAAGGTATGAGAGAAAATGACTTAGATATCCTCACTTAATTATCTTAGAAGATATGAATGGTAATAAATAAATGCATATGGCTGAAAGAGAATAAACAGGGGTATAGAAGGTAAAGGGAGATTGGCGCCACTGACACTTTTTAAAATTCGTGATTCACTTTATGACACTCTGGCCCACTGTCATAGACTCAGATGGACCCACATGTCATAAACACATCGTAAAAAGGCAACGAATTGAGTGTCACTGGACTAATTTTTCCGAAAGTAAAGCCCTATTAAATCTACATGCAAAATTTATATTATAGACAAGGCCAAGACCATTCAAGAAATAAGGTTTATAAACTTAGATGGAGGGAGTAACTCTATTTATATATAATTAATCTGCACTGTTATAATCTGGTCTCACCAAAATAAATAGTGGAGATCATTTCTTTGATATACAACTCTACTTCCAATGATCGAAGTACAATTATATTTGTTATATAACTATAATATTTATATATGATTAATTCGTACCGTTATTTTTGCAGTCATATGCTAAATTTCTCTCTCTTTAGTGGAGATCATTCTCTTATTTTTCCGATTAATATAAGAGTTTCTAGAATTTAAGATTATTGTAAGATTTTCATAGCCTTAAACGAAAGAGATGCTTTAAGTATCTCACCTATCATATTTGAAAAAAAAATTGTTACGGACTAAAACAGTGATGATTTCTCCATCAGAGGATGCCACGCCACGTCGGCTCGGGGTCAGCTGGTGGGGAATTGCTTGGGGGCACGCACACCGCAGCACCGCAGAGTGGGGCGCGCTGTCGCCAGCTGATCTCCTGCTACCTTCCCCTTGAGGTGAACCCACGATGATAGTGGCTTTGAACGGGGTGCAATAGCAGCTGTACCATGTGTGAGCTAGCTGATCATTATCGTCCGCTTGTATCTTCCGAGCATGGAGTTTAGCAACGTCGGTTGCTTGTAAGCTATCTGTGCGCAATGAAAAAGTAAACTGTGACGTTATACCATTAGATTTTAATTATGCTCTTCAGAGATATCTATTTTGGTTTACCTGTGACTGCACGATAGGGTGAAAACACATGACATCTATAGCTTTAAGACAAAGTTGAGGTTGATCATTATCATCGCCAGGGGCGGATCTACAGGGTATGCCAGGTGGGTCACGGCATACCCTGTAGATTCGGCCCAATACAGTCTATAATACCGTCATTATTTTATATAGTCAGCTTGTGAAGGTTATAACTTTAGATCCGTATATCCGATTGAGCTAATTCTTGTTGTGTTAGTTTCAAAATTGAATCTAGTTTCTACAGTTAAATTTTCACATCAATCCAACGGTTGAATCTTCAGGAATTACTATTTTAGTTAACATGTGTCAATCTGTTTTTCTGAAACCGAAACAGTTTTTTATAATTTGTTTAGGGGTGATTTGAGAATCAATAAAAATTTGTTTTAGCTTCCGCGTAATCATTCACCCCCTCTGATTGTTATTCTAGTGTATATCGATCCTACATGTAATTTGAGTGCAAGACTGCTAGTTGATTTATAGAGTAGAAATAAATATAATTGCTACTTTGCTAGAGACTAGAGAGTTGCTTGTTGATGCAGTGCTTTTTTTGTTTATAGAGTTGTTGAATTATGAAGAGGAACGGAGACATTGCATCTTTTTTTCGAAAACATGCAGCAAAAAAGGCTACTGCTGCTTCATCTCTTTTCTAGAAACATTGCATCTCTTTTTCGGAAACGTTTATTGAGCGAGATATTTTCTTCCAAATTGATGAAAATTATATAATCAAGAGTTTCATGGCTATTAGAAGGCGGAGGCTAGACAAGAAGTAATATTGTATTCTTTGAACTATTGTAGGTGCATAAGCTTCTTTTATGCATATTTCATACTTAAAATGTTCGAACTATTTATATTGTAATTTATACTTGTATTATCATGTTTCTAGTTATTTTATACTCGTATACCGAATTTCTCGACAACACATTTATAGTTGTTTACCGAATTGTTCATTGGATTTTACCGAATTATATATTATAGTATTAGCTCGGCATACCCTAACTTAAAATCCTAGATCCGCCACTGATCATCGCCCTGTACCTTTTGAGTTTGGAGTCCAGTAACTTTGGTTGAGTTTGGAGTCCAGTAACTTTGGTTGCTTATAGTTATATGCAAGCGCGTGGAAATTTTGTAGGCGGCATGATGGTATGGAGAGCTATTTTGGTTCGTTTGTAATTGCACGGTAAATTTAAAATAGATCAAATTTGTCGATTTAAGTGAAAAAAGGTTGAGGTTGCTCTTCATGTTGTCAAGACTTTTGAGTATGGAGTTTGGTGTAACTTCGTAGCATGCATGTAATTATTTATGCATGTTTTTTTTAAAAAAAAACATCAATTGCCAAGGCATATATTAGAAGGGCATAGAAACAAATTACAGACTTTTTACAGGTAGCACAAACTGTGCTTGTGGTGGAAAGGACAATATTATTTATGCATGTGAAAAAATCGTAAGTGATGTGACATGACAGAATTAGATTTTATGCTTTAGAGAGATGCAGTGGCGGAGTCAGAAAGTTCTAAAGGGGGCTTAAAAAGAGATATTCAAAATCAACTACTATATCTATCGACATATTATAAAATAGTTGAAATTTAAATTGTATGCAATATAAGTATGTAACTATGAAAGGAGAAAAACGTACCATTCATTACTTCAAAAGAGTTGATAGTTGATATTTATGAGTTTTCATGTTCTGAAAACGTTATAAGATATCTTCCATATCTATCTTTGCAAACACGTCTCGCTCAATATAGCATACCATAAGATCATTCAACCAGTCATCACTTATCTTATTACGCAAATCTGTCTTAATAATCTTCATTGCCAAGAAAGCCCTTTCAACTATAGCTGTCCCCATAGGTAAAATTAGTGTCAATTCAAGTTCGATGGAAACACCTGGTCGAGCCTAGTCTGCACTTGCATTCATTTGCATTTGCAGTGATTTTCCTGGCCGTATGGATCAAACATGAATAATTGATTACAGATTCCAAGCTTAGACTGAATAATCGAATTGAGACACCTGTACTATGAACTAAAGGGCGTAGCTCAGGCAGCTTGTGCACTCAGTGGCGGAGCCAGAAAGTTCTAAAGAGGGGGGCTTAAAAAGAGATATCCAAAATCAACTACTATAACTATCGACATATTATAAAATAGTTGAAATTTAAATTGTATGCAATATAAGTATGTAACTATGAATGGAGAAAAACGTACCATTCATTACTTCAAAAGAGTTGACAGTTGATATTTATGAGTTTTCATGTTCTGAAAACGTTATAAGATATCTTCCATGTTTATCTTTGCAAACACGTCTCGCTCAATATAGCATACCATAAGATCATTCAACCAGTCATCACTTATCTTATTACGCAAATCTATCTTAATAATTTTCATTGCCAAGAAAACCCTTTCAACTATAGCTGTCTCTATAGGTAAAATTAGTGTCAATTCAAGTTCGATGGAAACACTTGGTCGAGCCTAGTCTGCACTTGCATTCATTTGCATTTGCAGGGATTTTCCCGGGCGTATGGATCAAACATGAATAATTGATTACAGATTCCAAGCTAGACTGAATAATCGAATTGAGACACTTGTACTATGAACTAAAGGACGTAGCTCAGGCAGCTTGTGCACTAGAACAATGTACCGGATACCATGTCGTGGTGAATGGCGACAGGGCTTGCCGCTGCTGCATGGTCGTGGGTGTGGGATCTGAGCAAGTGGGTCGGCCACAGATGCAGCAGCCTACCTTTCGACAAGGTCACCACCATCGTCCCACCGATGCACAGCAGCGTTCCCAAGATCTTCATCTTGCCAGGCCAATTGGTAAGTAACTTTGAAGACTAACTAACTTGCTGTGCTACGGGGTTTTGCTAGGCCCCACCAACAGCTCCGCCTCTGTGTGCACTAGAACAATGTACCGGATACCATGTCGTGGTGAATGGCGACAGGGCTTGCCGCTGCTGCATGGTCGTGGATGTGGGATCTGAGCAGGTGGGTCGGCCACAGATGCAGCAGCCTGCCTTTCGACAAGGTCACCATCATCGTCCCACCGATGCACAGCAGCGTTCCCAAGATCTTCATCTTGCCAGGCCAATTGGTAAGTAACTTTGAAGACTAACTGACTTGTTGTGCTACGTGGTTTTGCTGGGCGCCTGGTGGGGTGGGGCTGGAGCCTCACCCCGCCCTACCAACGGCTCCGCCTCTGGAGAGATGTGCTTTCGTTTACTTATAACTGCACGGCGCTTAAAATACATTACTTCTGAAAACTGCAAGAATTAAAAGGAATGATTCTGTAGGACCAGAGTGTGTAATGTTATGTCATTAATGAAGCCATAAAATATAGTATTATTAAGAAGTGGTTTTCCAACATGCAATATTATTATTATTATTATTATTGCAAATGTATGCAGCGTACAACTAAATTAATTTACAGTAGCCAAATAGTGAGTGTTGTCGACACTAGTAGCCTAAGAAAAAATGTCAAGTATAATTAAAATTTGCAGTAGCCAGCGTGGTGTACACTGATCGAGTTTAAGAAAAATGGCATGTATTTTTTAAAAAAGCATCAGACGATAAACATTAGAGAATACTCCTCAGTTAATTCTTATTTCTTATATGTCATTATATATAAAATTTATAACTCATTGTGATAAGTGTAGATATGTTGGAAAATATGTAGTTAGTTTGATATTTTACCGTTGTGTCTAGCTATTACGAATTGCTACATCGTGGGCGTTCATTGCCAACGTCCGTCTCAACAGGCCCAACGTTAGCGTCTACTTTAACTCTTGGTCCCCTCTTCTCTCACCGTCCCATCAGACCCGTATCCGTATGGCTCAACCATGTTAATAGTACCGTTTGAAACTCGAATTTTGACAACCCAAATTCGCTCAAAAATAAACCATTTCAAAAGTTAAATAAATTTAAAATCTGATTAAAACGGGCGAGCAATTTTCAAATGAAATGGGCGAAAACTGCTTGAAAAGGCTTGAATTGCGAGCGGTTTTTGGCAAAAACTAGCAATGGGTGAAAAACAAGAAAAATGTAAAAAAAAAGGAAAATTGCAAAAAAAAATATTGTAAAATTTGTAAAAAAAACCATTAAAGGCCCAAAAATAGAAAAATTGTAAGAAATATACAAAAAAAATATGAAAAACACGAAAAAATTCCAGCATGGTCTTTCCGAAATATGAACAAAATTTGACACCTTTGCTATATTTTAGACAATTGCAAGTTGTAAAGTAGGCATTTAGCAATAATATGTCAACATATAATCTTTTATTTCAACATTACTCACATATCAATTCAACAAGTGCAAAAATAGGCATTCATATAATGATATTAACATATTAAAATATACTATGGCAAGATAATTTCTGTGCATACAAATATCGCTACTTAAACAAATAATACCATTTTCGGGTGTCGTCCATTGCTACTAAATAAACTTCAACAAATATTGCTACTAAATATACTTCAACAAATATTGCTTCTAACATAATTGAACATATATTGCTACTTGACATACTTCAACAAATATTGCTATGAATATAATTAAACAAATATTGTTACTAAAATATATTGAAGTAAATATTGGTACTTGACATACTTAAATAAATATTGCTAATAAAATACTTGAACCAATATAGTTGCTAAAAATACCTTTTGTTTTTCTTTGGATTTTCTAATTTATATATTTTGAATGGCTTAAAAACGTCTTCAAACTTAATTTTTTTTCAAAAAAATATTCACACCAGATGTTGTAAAGCTATTAATACTAATTTTAGGGAATTTTTTGATTATTTTTGTTTCAATTTTTTTGAATTTTTTATATTTGAATTTGAACTTAACTGATAAACCGAACGGTATAGTTTTCAAATGGATGTAGTATGAATGGTTTTTTTAGAAAATTAAACGGTTTTTGACGGGTTTTTTTAGCCTGAGCTCAACTTTCGACTAGAAATGAGCATGGAGGCACTAAGACAGCGAGCGCGTCACGAACATGCAGGCAGTCTAAAGGAGAAGAGAGGAAGATCTGGCGAAGAGATTGTGCGACACGTGAGGCGAGTCTGTCTGTTGCCCTGACTAGCAGGCATGCTTAATTAGGTTGCCCTGTTTGTGCGATCCAACGACTCCCATTGATTCCACGTGTGAAGAGAAGACATTTGCGAGTGTCCGCTGAATTACGATCCACAAGATATCCACGTATTAGCGATTTTGAAATATTTTAAAGGTATGTACATTTGTGTGATGTCAACTTCTTGTATAATTTGTCACATATGACTTTTACTGATGTGGAGGAGAAAAAATATAGCTGTATTTTTGTGAATAGACGACCATACAGATAGGATAAAACCCTATTATATGAGTTAATATATATAATAACATATTTTTATGCTATGATTAAAAGATTATAAGATTTTATAGAGACAATTTTAATATGTTATCTATGTAGAAGTTATCTTTAGCTTTGTATTTAGATTATATAAAGAGATGTATAGACAGCCGTTGTCTCTACTACTATACATACTATAATGTGATTTTATAATAAATACTCCGTACACTTTATACGTAGGATTTTTCAGACAACGCATTTAATTAGCAGTCTATGTACTACAGAACGAATAGTGGCATCTCCCGGTGCATAGCAACAATAATGCTTGTTTTTTAAGTAATTCTTGCGGCAGGGAAGGGAAAACAGGTTGGCCATTGGGTCCGCCAGGGTGCAAAGTGCAAACAAGCGGGGCCAGTGGGATGCACCATGCATGTGAGAAATCGTGCTTTTTCTAGCTTTTTTCTTTTTTTAAAAAAAATCTAGTATTTTTATGAATATATTTATAAATTTAGCCTATTTTTCATCACGGAAGCTACTCTCGGCTCTAGAGTGCGGCAGCAGACGAGCTAGCATGGTACCAGAGACCTCTAGACTCGGGCAACGCAGAAGGAGAGTCGGTGCCTTGACTGACTGGAGAGTACGGTAGCAAGGCGGATAACGCAGGAGGCAGACTACCACTGATAGAGAGCACAGAGGCACTTTCCATGATAGAGGAGGACGAAAGGTTTTGACACTTCTATAGTAAAAACAGAAGTATTACTAAAAATATGTTTACAAGAAAGCTAACTTTGCCAATAGAAAGAAACAAAGAAAGAATAGGGAGCTAGAAAATGGATAACTACTGCATCTGATCTGAGCTTGTTAGTGGGTATCTGACATATCGTACGTCACTAGTGCATATAAAAATGTTTTTATTTCGCGGATAATACATCCCCTGTTAACTAGCCGTGACGTGACGTGCTGAGAATTTCTCGCCCCCGCTTGCTACCATCGGTGACGGCGTGATGCTCTGCTCACACACCATGCATATATATAATATTCGCACCCAAATACCGTCCTGTACTTTTCTTTTTTTTAAAAATGGCTATAACATTGGCATTCCAGCTAAAAACGTACACCCATATATATTCACACCTGCCTATACACATACTCAGCTCGACAAACATTCACGTCAAGCAGCATTTGAACACAGATAAACTGAGCGCACATGCAGCGACACGGACAAACTGAGCGCACCCGCAGCGTCCTAACAGACCATGCTATGTTCGGTCCTCCGCCCTATCTTTTTGTGAATCCAAATACTGCTTATCTAAATCACAATCAAGGTTAACCAAAACGATTTAGGGTTGAAAATTGAAGTCCCGTGATATCAGTTTACTGTGAAAATTGAGCAAAAATCGCTAAAAGTCGAGGGTTTCGAAATCAAACGTTTTGGAAAAATATTAAAAAGATTGATTGGTGAATCGATATTTTTGCGTCTGATTTTTTTAGCTACGAATTGAAAATCGCTCGATTTTCATCGATTTTTGATCGGTTTATGTGACATAATTTTTTTTTTGATTTTTTGAATTTGACCAATTTATTCGGGATTTTAGACCGATTCGAATATTAATGAGGAAATTTTTAATCTTTCATAAAAATTTTATATCATGATCATACTCGAGAAAATTTAGAAAAATCTAACAAGTTTACTGTCCCAATTATGTCCATTCTGTTTTTGATTTTTTAATGATAACAAATGAAGTTAAATTATTTTAAAAAATTTTCTATATTATCCTACACTACTAAATATAGTACTATAAATTTTTCAGATCATTACCAAGCTTGTACAATTTTTTAAAAATTTGACAGTGTTTCTACCTAAATTTTAAAATGTCTCAAACAATTAGTTTTTCAACAAATTTTCATATAAGATGACTTTCTTAAGGGTTATTGGACTAATTCCGGTCAAATTCGGCCCTAAAACATCAAAATCCGGTTTCAAAACCCGAAATTTCGCCGAATTTACCCAAAATTTTGAAATTACTGTAGTAAATTCAAAAAAATTTCAGAATTTCAAATTCGGCCGGTACTCCAAAATTCACCTAGTCTCGAAATCCGAAATTTCACCGAATTTCATTGAAATTTTAATCCCTGTACCAAAGTACACCTGAAAACAAATTTTACCGGCAATGCAAGATAGTGGTGTTAAAGATGCATGGCAATGCAAATGTCGCAGTTGTTTGGTGTCTTGAGTCGGATGTCGAGAGAATCTATGATCTATCCAATCCAAAAGATTACCACGGGGTGCACCTAGACGACATGATAGTCCAGTGGTCCACCCCCTTTTGTCGCTTCAGCTGGGCTATGGCACCGTAACCGCCTAACCGGAGGTAGGGCTGGAAATTAAGCTCGAGGCTCGTAGCTCGACTCGGTGCGGCTCAGCTCGGCTCGATGCAACAGTGAGCCGAGCTCGAGTCTGCTACTTAGCTCGGTCAGCCAACGAGCCGAGCCCGAGCCGGCTCGCGAGCGGCTCGTTGGCTCGTTAGGCTCACATCGCCACCGCTTGCGCTTCGTGGTTAAGTTATCACAAATTTCCAAATGTAAAAGCGTAAAGCCAACGAACCTAGTTCCAACAGAAAGCACTTAGCAAAGATGTAGAAGTAGTGGTCACAAATTTCAAAGTACATTCTACATAACAATGGAGCATATCGTCGCTACCAATTCACATAGCACTAGCAAGAGTAGAACAACAATTTTCCACACTCGTAACATTATGAGAAATAGTTAACAAGCTTGCACGCAAATAGGAGCAGTAACAACTCAACGCCTCAACCACATTGCTTAATAACACAATATTCCTACATTTTGGTTATCATCATTTATGCCCAAAGAACATTTCGGCTTAAGTAACAGCTAACAGTCTTATCGATGTGCTCAATTGCATGTATTGACCTCAAAATCATTAAGTAACTTTTTCAAGAGCAACACCAACAAATCGCAAAAAATATACATCCAGTGTGGATCAAGAAAGACATGAATCCTAAGCTATTTGTTTATCGCTTATTGAGGGATGACAACCTTCTTGATGAGCTAGAACCCGACCTTGATGTCTTCAAGCCTGGTCGCTCCATGGGGAGGCCACGACGGGTGGAGGGAGGGCCGGCCGACCGGGAGGAGGCGATGGGGTGGAGGCGTGGAGCCGTGGGGAGGCGGGCAAGCGGTGAGGCGGCGACGGGTGGATCCGTCCTGGGGAGGCGGCGAGGCACCACGGATGGAGCCGAGGGGAGGCGACGATGGGGTGCCGGGTGGCCGGCGGAGACGTGAGTCGCTGGTCGGGAGGCGCGCCTCGCTGCCACCGGCCAAGGCCCGCCTCAAGCTCAACCCTAGCCTCGCCGACCGCTCTCTTCGATGGATTTGGGGAGATCGACCAAGTGAAGTGAGGTGAGGATCGAGGATCGACTCGCCGAATCCGCTTTGGTGGCTACCACGAGCCAGAACGAAGTCGGCTCGAGGCTCGACCGAGCCCGAGCCGAGCCCAGATTGTAGCTCGATCAACACTCCTAAGCCGAGCTAGGCTCGGCTCGATTTTCGGCGAGCTCAAACGAGCCGAGCCGAGCCCGGCTCGGCTCAATTCCACCCCTAACCGGAGGTGCTTCCGTATGTTAGTATTTGAAAGTTACATAATTTTTCAAGTATAAATTAAATGATAGATATTGATTATTTATTATTTCACATGCTTTAAAATTTCTACAAATTATATTAAAAGGATAATACATAGAAGCACTACTCCACCAACGTATTTTTCACTTCCATCACCAGCACACTCTTACTCCTCCATGTTGTACCTCACACCTCAATAGGGGTGCACACAGTACGGGTTAGCTTGAATGTCGGCGTGAGGCAAAAATATCGTACTACGTGAGAAAAGGATTTACATCATCTCTGCTACTTCTAATTACGAGTTGGTGGCGGTGGTCTATTCTCCCCTCCTCCCTTCCGGGCATACCCACGAAACCGTCTTTGTCCCGATCTTCTATACATTGGCGAACGGAGAAAGTTTTAATTTGGTCGAATATGCATGCATACATGATCTGCGGCGTATCAGACTTTTATCTCAATCGGCCAATTCTATTTCCAAATACTGCACGACCGATTCATTTTCCATATACTGTATGCATACAGATTCTGAGTTACCATGTGCCTTTGAGTTGCCATATGCATCCTTTCCATTAAATATTTACTTGCAGGTGTAGATAAGATCATCTTCTCTTTTTATCTAATCACGTATGGACTTGATTTCAGTCGGCCAGCAACATGCGCACGCCCATGCATGACGCGACTAGATAAGTTTGTTATCTCTGTCTCTACTACTTCTAGTTATGAGTTGGTGGCGGTGGTCCGTTCTCCCCTCCCTCTCCTCTCTCCCAGGCATACCCACGAAATCGTCATTGTCCCGATCTTCTATACATTAGCGAATCGAGAAAGTTTTAATTCGGTTGGATATGCATGCATGCGTGATCTGCGGCTGTCGGTGTACTTTGCACCGGGGTACCCTCTCCGCCGCAGGTTGCGAGCTCGAAGCGGCCTCGCCCGCATGGCGACTGGCGGGCAGTGGGCGATCAACCCCGCTACCTGGCGAGGAGTCCGCGTATGCTCCGGCAAGGTGAGAGCGACCATGCTCTGCTTGCCGGACGGTAAGCCCACGTGGTGCCCTGGCGGGCAGGTGGGCGATCATGCCCCGCCAGCCAAAGCGCCCCGGCGAAAGGGTGGCGGAAGATACCGCCATGGGCGAAAGCAAAATTGTGGTGCCCGCGGCGGTGTGGACGATCACGCTCGTCACGGGTGAGGAGCTCGCGCGGCCCCTAGCAGCGGTGGGCGGTTACGCCCTGCTCGTCGGGCGAGCGGCCCGTGTGGTGCCCTGGCAGGAAGGTGGGCGATCATGCCCGCTCACGGTGTCGGCTCAGCGGTGGCTCGGCAGCGGCGGGCGTTGACCCCTTGTCAGGCCACGGAGGCAACCAAAGGAATAAGGAGAAGGCTTCGCCTCGAAGTCTCCTTCCCCTGACACGCTGAGTCAGGGCCATTAATTGTGGAGGATTCTGCTATCGACATGTCGACGGCCCATCCCTCTGACGCCTCTCACCAAAACCCATCGCAGGAGTGTCATATCCCAGGCGGATCGGGCGAAGCCACGCAGCGGCATTAAATGGGGCTTGAAGGACAAGGCTACAGCGACGGGTGTAATAAATGAGTCATGGGTCAGTGCGATAAGGCTCGAATGATGGGTGTAATTAATGGGTCATAGATCAGTATAGCATCATCTTCTCACCTGCCCGGGCCGGCCCGTCTATATAAGGGCGCCTCGGTGCATGGAGGAGGGAGAGAGACACTCGCAGAGCACATAGGAGAACCATTGTAATCGCCTCCACATTTCCTCAACAAAGACTTAGCAGGACGTAGGGCTATTTCTCACGCTGGGGGCCCGAACCTGGGTACATCACCGTGTCCATTAATCTGCTGATCCCTGGGATCCATTGTAAAGAGCCATTAGGGTTTCCAGCCACGAAGACGCCCTCTACCGAACCATACCTTCCATCCTGGGAGTAGTCAACCCTGTTCGTTGATGGGGTTCTGTCAGGCGGAATACGCTGACAGTGGCGTATCAGACTCTTATCTCAATCAGCCAATTCTATTTTCAAATACTGCACACCGATTCTTTTTTCATATACTGCAGGCATACAGCTTCTGAGTTATCATGATCCTTTGAGTTGCCATATACATCCTTTCTATTAAATATTTACTTGCATGTGTAGATAAGATCATATTTTCTTAATACCTAATCATGTATGGACTTGATTTCAACCGGCCAGCAATATGCGCACGACCATGCATGACGTGACTAGATAAGTTTGTTATCTTTATCTCTACTAATTCTAATTAGGAGTTGGTAGTGGTACGTCCGTTCTCCACCCTCACCCCGACACTTGTGCGCACCCGCAAGGCTGAGTGGAAAGTGGGCAATGGCCACCCCGGTAGATTGGATGGATCATCCTGTCGCGGGAGGTAAATGAATATGCATGACTCATTTAATGCTTTCCTTTCTCCCATTGATGTGGCATTTGAATCGGCGGCGATTGCTCTTGGTGCTTTTTGGATTGGATTGATTGATTCCCTTCCAAAGGAAGTAGAGCTTTGATTTACGGAGTTGAGTCTCTTCTCACCTCTTTTCCTTTTGTTGCCTTCCTTATTCGGCGATTTCTTAATCTGGATTTCACATATATCTCCTCGGTTGCTGAATCTATATAACCCTGCTGTTTCTTGCCTTTCCTGCAGATGTGTTGAGCTTATTCGTTGAGTGGAGGTAATGGGCAACCTTTCTAATCTCGTCAATGTGGCACAGGGGCAGGTCGTCGGTGGTGGGTAGCGAGATAGGCTGACGGCGCTACTGGAGCTCGCCGTGGTGGATGATATCAATAGGTTGAGGGCGGCGCTCGCAGGGGGAGGCGAAGTGGCGGTGGAGCTGGTTAATGGGGTGAGCCTATGGTATGGTTGGAGTAAGACGTACGAGTCACACACGTCGCTGATGGTGGCAGCCACATATGGATGGCGCCTATCTCTTCAACGCCTTTGCGCCCATAGGGCAGCAGGTGATGTTTCTCTCGGTCGATCGATCAATCTCGAATTATGGCGTTACAAATTTACAATCCCAAGTAGTGTGATATTATTATTTAAGTTTGTGAAATTAAAGATAATTTTAAGCTCGAGTTTATAAACAGGTGCTTGAAATTTGTATGCTTCGATGAATTGATCTAAACATTTAACCATTGCATATTCAGAGTGAACATTATTATTCAGATAAGGTTAATGCTCTTTGCAAATAATTTTTTTATCACAAATTGAGTTTCCGTTGCAATGCACGGGCACATGACTAGTCTTTACTAATATGTAAATGCAAGTTGGTGGTCATAATTCGTTCTCCCTATCCTCCTCTCAAAGAAAAGCAGCGCGTCGACGTATGAACCACGGGCTGCGACACACTCTCTCCACCTCTTACGAATAAAAAGGGAACTAGCCGCACGTCTCTATTTCTGCCCACACCCGCTCCACTCAACCGGACCATTCTCGACTTCCCCCTCCTCGTGGCAACTCAAGAGTAGGGATGCAATCGGATCCGATATATGCCAACCGACTGACCAACTGTATCTGTTCGGATCGAATTCAGATAGTCACGTTGGATATTTGTTGGATTCAACATCGGATTCGGAAACTACTATCTGTCAAATCGGAATATTCCGATTATATTCTCTGATTATTTCAGATAACCTTATTCGGATTTAGATATTTACAATCCATATTCTAGTAGCTTCAATTGGGCCCAATTAAACAACACAAGCAAATAATATAATATTTTTATTTTTATGTTGTAAATAGTTATTAAATGTTGAAAAAATTAATATAAGAAACTAGAACAACCCCAAAAATTATAATAAATTTCAGAGAATTGAAATAGGATATTTTGAACTTACTAAAATTATTTCCAATATATATATATATATATATATATATATATATATATATATATATATATATATATATATATATATATATATATATATATATAATTGCTAAAATCGAAAGGCTTTTTTTGAAAATAGCAAATAGAGTTCACAAATTTGGGAAAAATTACATAAATTCCCAAAGGCATTTTAAATTTAATTAAATTATTTACAAATAAAATTTGGTTTTTACTTTTACACAAAAATTACTTTTTAATTTCTGAAAATAGAATAAATTTTTAAAATCCAAAAAATCATAGAAAATATCAAAAATAGAATTATTCTCTAGAACTTTTCAAAGGCTGATAATTTTTTAAAATTTTAAATTTTTTCATTATTTTTAAAAACAAATTCAAGGATGTTATATGTCACCATCAGAGCTTGACATGCAAGAATATGCTTCTACTTGCCTATGTGAATACCTATTATTCTTTTTGCAAAATATAAATGAATATTTGATACTTTTGCAGCTTTGTTGGACTACAGATAAATAACTTGTTAAATTACGATAATTCTATTGCATGTTGAACTCATATAATAAATTAATTATTGTTATATGTATGATATATTCAGTATATGTTTTCACGCGATATCTGACAAACAATATTCAATACCATATCGATTCCACTTTGTATTCACTTTGAATTCGTGATCGATATTATCCGCGCTGTATTCGTATCCGGTACTATCCGTATCTAACTCCAAATCCGACAAAAAAATATGGTTTAGAATATGGACGTCGGCGTCTTTCGCCTGACAAGATTCCGTCGATGAACAGAGTGGGTTACCCCTTGGACGGAAATTATGGTTCGGTAGAGGGCATCTTCATGGCTGGAAACCCTAATGTCTCTCAACGATGGATTTTTGAATTGCAAGTCGATGGACACAGCCGATTTACCTGTGTTCAGTCCCTGTGGGTAATAGCCCCACGTCCCCGCTAGTTCTCTCGTTGAGAAAACGGGAAGTGATTACAAGAGTGTTCTTCTCTCTCGCTTCTCTATGCTTTCTGTTTTAGCCGATCGCCCCTTCTTCATGCACCGTATGCCCTTATATAGACGAGACAACAAGGCAGAGAGAAGGTGGCTTATACTTATCTACAATACATTAATTACATCCATCACTCCGGCCTCCACGCCGACCCACGACTCATTTATTAAGCACGCCTGCGGGCCTTGTCCTTCGGACCTCATTTAATGTCTGTGAGAGGCCTCGCCCGGTCCCGCCGAGACAGACGCCTGCGTCGGGTTGGTAAGAGGTGTAAGAGGAATGAGCCGCTTCGTGTCGAAGGTGAATTCTTCACATTAATGACCCCGACAGTGGTGCCGTGGGAGGGAAACTCGAGGCAAGCCTTCCCTCATTCTTTTGGTTGCCTCCGTGGCTCGACAAGGGGGCCCAGATGTTCGCCCACTTGCCCTCCAGGGGGTCACAGGCTTCGCCGGGCGGGCGTGGCGTGGTCGCCTCGCCACTCACCAGGTGTCACGTGGCCGCCGCCGTGAGCGTGGCGGATCGCCAGTTGCTCGCTAAGGGGCGCGGCTTCCGCCCGGCAGGCGTGGTCGCCGACCACCCGCCAGTGCACGTGGCCGCCTTCGCCGAAGCAAGAGCGTGACCGCCAGTTGCTTAGGGGTCACAGGCTTCGCCCGGCGGGCGTGGTCGCCGCCCAACTGGGCCAGGACACCTCTTGGGCCTGCTACTTTTACGGCGAAGAGGGTACCCCTGTGCAAAGTAAACCGATAGTAGCCTCGGCAATTTTGAGCACGCGCCGCTTGCTTTTTCGAGACCTTATTTAATGCTAGTGCGCTCCTGGATGGACCCACCACCTTTGCGCACACAACCGCTTCGGTTTTCTCCACTTCCGCCGATTTTTCTTGGGACCCAAAACGCCGTGCCTTTGACTCGGTTGCGAACCGTTCACGCCTTCTGCTTTCTTCACATTTTGCTCTCTACCCTTTCATCTTCTTTGCTTGAAAGACTCCGTTTTCGCTCCAATGGCGCAGTCCCTTCTTCCTTCCACCGCTGACCAACGCCAGATGAACTTCACCACTGGAATGGCATCCGGGGGCTCCCTTCATCCTCGCCAGGGGACCGCCGTGCCCAACTGCGAGCTAGGGGAGATTATTGTCTTCACCTGGGGGCTTATGGCGGGCTTGGTGCCGCCATTCTCTGAGTTCTTCCTCACCGTCCTTCACTTTTACGAGATTCACCATCTTCATCTCTCCCCCAACTCCATCGCCTTCCTCTCCACCTTCGCTACCTCTCGCAAGATGTTCGTGGGGTAATGCCCAATCTCCCCTCTTTGCTATTTCTTCACCGCCAGATCACCTCGACAATGGGAGTCGCTTGAGCTGCCACTTCGGCCCGCGATGGGTCGCCCCGCCATACATTCCTTACTGACCCGCCTCCAACTGGAAGAATCAAGGGCGATCGTTTATGTCGGTGACGACAATGGGTCAACCTTCTTGAGTACTGCTACGGGCGGTACTCATGAGAGTTAGAGCTCTACGGCCGAGGAGACGGCGAACTCTGGCGATGGTGGCCCGTGACGATCGCATCGGGGCGCCGCTTGATTGGGGTGCTGGTGGTTCGGGACTTCGTGGCCTGAGGATCAGCCGTGATCGATCGCGCCCGCCCTACATGGCAATATATGAGGGACGCATTTACATGACGCGCATGTACCCAGGCAGTAAGTCTTCTTACCCTTCTTCTTGAATGCATACTTTTCTCTGTGGTCTTTGTTATCTAATGCTCCTGCCTTCTTCTGGCGCTAGGTGAGGAAAACCGAGTGTTGTTCTTTCCGGTGGTTATGCGGTTGATCCCATCGGTGCCGAGCGACTGAATTTCCGCCGACGCCGCCGCCGCTCGATGGAATTCGCGAGCGCCCAGATCATACAATCCTTCCGGCGATGGACTCCATCGTCTCGCTGTGGTGCGGCCGGGGCCTTGATAATCGAGGACCTACCGGTCGCCGACGGAGCGCAGTAAACGGCTCGTTGAGCTGACGCTCTCGGCGCGGACCTCAAGAGGGTCTGCGACCGAGCCTAACCCGCCGCCGCCACATTCGTGACTCGCCAAGCGCGTTCAAGCGGTGATGTCTTTTTCGGCGCAATGCTCGCGCTTCTTCTCGAGCCGGCCAGACGACGCCGACTCAACTCTCGCACCGCCTTCATCGGCGCCAATTCCACCGGCGCCAACTCCGATGGCGCCGAGCCCAACCGCCACTGGTATCCGCCCGATCGGGCTCACAGTGGCGACCACCTCCTTCAGCTTCAAATCGCCTCCGAGGGAGGACCGACCAAGCACTCACCGCCATGAGATGTCCACGCACCGACAGGTCTGGATATCTTCGCCTAAGAGCAACTCGTAGCTCCGAGGCTGTTGGGCTCGATGTTGCTGGAGCAGCGCCCGCTCCTCCCGCTCGACGCTTCGCCGCCCACGCTGCCGACTTAAGACGCTGTGACGCCGAAGCTTGGAAGCGCTCGCCGCCACGCTTCCTCACTGGCAGCCACTGCGTGGAAGTCCACTTGACGCGGCAGTGGAGACGCGCTGGAGCCGAGAGGGCAGAGGCGCAACTGGCCCAAGAGAGGGCCACCGGGGCAACTTCACTTGCCCGGGCGTAGGAGGCTGAGACGGCGCAGAGGGAGGCAGTGGAGGAGCAGCGGCGAACGCTGCATAACATCGCGACCATGCTCTGATCATCATACCGGCGCATGGCGCGGGTCTTGGCGCCGCTTGGGGTAGATCTTCGCGAGCCGTTGGAGCCCACGGCGATGCAGTACGCCCACTGCACCACTCGGGTTGCTGATGTGCTCTCAGGTCTGCCGGCCGCCATGGCTGCCCGCTCCGTCCAAGAAGGGCAGCAAGTGGCCAGGGCCACCGCCACCTTCGTGCTTGCTTGCTTCGCCAGCCACGACGCCGCCTTCAACCCAATGACCGTTGTAGACGGCATTGAGGGATGTGAGGCCCAGGCACAAGCACACGTGCAGGAGGCCGCGGAGCGCGTCATCAACATGATGGCGATGGAAGCTCCGGACCTTGGCGCAGCGGCAGGAGAGCCGGAGGCTGAGGATGATGACGGGGGCATCGAAGTCGTCAACGGCGACTGATGACCTGGGCCGCTTCTTTTGTGTTTGTTTCTTTTCGTTCCTGCTTATTGTATGCCAGAACAAATATTAGCAATTGTAAATTAAGTTGGCATATTTTGGTTTCACCTGGGCATGTTCGCCTCGTCGCATTTTGGGTATGCTTGCTTCAACTCAATTTTCGAGCGATCAGCCCCCAGCCTCGTCATGACGTAAACCTGGACACTCAGGTTAGGTCGATACTTAGGCATTATGTGAGTGATTGCAATGATGCAAACAGGGATCATGCAGTGGATGGAGAGCACAGACAAGCAAAGTCTTAAATTGCTGTGTAAGGGTATCACTGACTCCTGTCCTTTTGGAACTTGTATTCCTGTGATCTCTTGGAACTTTACCGCAGCATTGCGCAACAAGGAGATGAGTTTATAGGAGCGGCACTGGGCTTGCGGTGCTCACGGAGACAGCCAGCGGGACTACATGGAGTTAACCCGGGTGTACGGGCCGCGTTTGAGTCACCGTGCCACACTCGCACTCCTAGTCATGCGTCCTTGCAACACAAACGTTGGGTACTTCCTTTTATCAGCGAGGAGCCATCGGGTTGCGTGAGCCAGTGGCCACCAGGCATAATTCAACCCAACAGGGTACAAATGCGAGTAACAAGTTGGCTCTACAAAGGCAAACAACTTATCTTTGCTGTAGGCCACTGGGCGACCAGCTCCTTGACCGGTCACGAAGGCCCATACTTCGGTGAGCAGGGCGTGGTCGCCCACCTGCTTGCCAGGCGGGTAGGGCGCGATCGCCTATCTGCCCGCCAAATCTTCACGTGGGCTTATTGCTAGGCGAGCAGGGCTTGATTGTTTGCCCATTTGTTCGGGGCCTCAGAGGCTACTCGCTCGGGCGGGCGTATGGTCGCCCGCCGCCGCTTAGCCGCCACAGGTTACTTCGATCGCTCGAGTTACAGACGCGCTAGCACTCCATTTGCGGTTGCGCATGGTCACTGAAAGCACAAGTAGGCATTGCACAAAACATGCAGAAAATATATTAAGGGACGTAAAGTTCTGCGCGGGTATGTCATGGTCCCTTGCTTGGAAACTTAGGCTCTTGCGATTTGGAATTAGCCCGCGGCTCTGCATGATACGGGGGCAGGTTCCCAGGAGGGATATTGGGCTTATGCGGTGCTCGCGGAGACAGCCATCGGTGCTTCGTTGAGCCAAACCGAGGTGTGCGGGCCACGTTTGAGTCACCGTGCCAGGTTCACGCTCCTGGTCGCCCGTCCGGGCACTACGCGAAGGCCGGGTGTCACCAAGAATCAACAAAGAGCGGGCAAATCATCAGGACAAATGACATTTCCGCACAAGCTTTCCCACCAGGGGACAAGCAGAGGGAATAAAGTAGAAGCTCTTAAGATAAATAACTTTATTAACAACCAGTAGCCGCCGACCAGCTGGGGGAAAGTTCACCCATGCAACCAGTCAAAGCGAACCATCGAACTTCTGACTTTTAGGGGTAAACTTTCGCAACAACTCCACGCTGAAGGAGTTGGCCTCTTGATCATCTTCGCCGCCAACCGCACCACCACTCGGTCGAGATATCGAGACCACCTTAAAGGGCCCTCCCATCGGGAGACAATTTATGGAGCCATATTATGCGCCTCAGATTCACGCAAAACCAGGTCGCCAACTACCAGTGTTCTCTCGCAGACACGGGCGGCATGATACCGCCTGAGGCTTTGCTGGTATCGGGTGGCGCGCAAGGTTGCCCGGTCGTGCACCTCCTCCAGAAGGTTGACGTCGTCACCACGGTGATCCTCCTGTTCTTCCTCGCTGAACGCCGAGATATGTGGCGAGCCAAATGATAGCTCGGACGGGAGGACAGCTTCGGCCCCGTAGACCAGGAAGAAGGGCGTCTTGCTAGTCGCCCGGCTGGGTGTGGTTCGAAGCGACCACAGCGCAACCGGGAGTTCTTCCGTCCACCGCGTCCCTCGCTTATGGAGTCGATCAAATGCTATGGTCTTCAAGCCTCTCAACACCAGCGCGTTGGCACACTCAGCTTGGCCATTGCTCTTGGGATGGGCCACCGAAACAAAGCATACCTTGGTGCCCATCTCTTCACAGAATTCCAGGAAAGCCACGCTGGTGAATTGAGTGCCGTTGTCGGTGATGATACGATTAGCGACTCCAAAGCGGGTGAAGATCCCATGGATGAACTTGATTGCAGCGGAAGCCGTGATGGCACGCACTGCTTCGGCTTCGACCCACTTGGTGAACTTGTCAGTGGTGAAGAACATATGGATCAAGCCCCTTGTGGCCCGCGGGAATGGGCCCAGGATCTCCAGCCCCCAGATCGCAAACGACCAAGAGAGCGGGATGATTTGCAGAGTTTGGGTTGGTCGGTGAATTTGCCTGGCGAAGAATTGGCATGCTTCGCACATCTTCACCAGCTCGCAAGCATCCTGGAGGGCAGTAGACCAATAAAATCCTTGGCGGAACGCTTTGTTGGACAAGCCGCCCCGTGGGACATATGGCTCCCAGACATGCCTCCATGGTATCAGAGAGCGAGCGCGCCCTCTTCCCGAGTGATGCATTTTAGAGAATTCGTTTTCGCTTGGCAGATAAATCCCCGCCCACCGAGAGTAGCACCGCCTTCGTGCTATCTTTTCAAAGAGGCATCATCGCCGGGACCTCTCGGTCTCGCAGGAAGGCGAGGATGGGGTCCATCCACTGGCCTTCCCGGTCAAGAGCGGCGATCACACGGTGATCGCCGGTACTCGCTGGGCCAGCTTTTCCCTGGTATCGATCGGCAGAAGATCGCCATCCTCCCGCGATAAAAAGGGCAACAACGGCTGGACCGTCCTCCCTACGTGGAGCGGGGGCAACGACGGAGGAACCGTCCTCCCCGCATAGAGCGAGGGTAATGACGGAGGAACCGTCCTCCCCGTGTAGAGCGGGGGCAATGACGGATGGTCGTGAGAATCTTTCTTCAAAGACTCCGACCAGAGCAGAGGCTCTCGAGGATGCGAGCTGTGAAAGCTCATTC
This sequence comes from Guadua angustifolia, assembly GCA_036346375.1. Lineage (NCBI taxonomy): Eukaryota > Viridiplantae > Streptophyta > Magnoliopsida > Poales > Poaceae > Guadua > Guadua angustifolia. Next base: position 14,242,776 of record CM070508.1, read on the forward strand.
GCCAGATGATTGTCGCGCCGGGGGATATGGATATACCCAGTCCTTCGAAGTGGCGCTCTATTTTCCTGACCTCCACCAAGTAGGCGGTCATGGTAGGATCAGAGCATTGAAATTCCTTCCGCGCTTGGTTGATGACCAGCAGGGAATTGCCTTTAACTTGGAGGCGTCGAACGCCTAACGCTGAGGCGATGCGCAGCCCTGCCAGCAAGCCCTCGTATTCGGCAATGTTGTTAATGGCCTTGAAGTCGAGGGTGACCACATACTGGAGGATGTCACCGATCGGAGAGACCAGGACTACTCCAGCCCCCGCGCCTTCAAACCTGAAGGAACCGTCGAAGAACAAGGTCCATGGGGAAGGCGCGGGTACCTCTTCAGCTTCAGGAGCGACGGGAGTCCACTCGGCAATGAACTCTGCCAACTTCTGGCTCTTGATGGCGGTGCGGGGTACAAATTTAAGATAAAATTCCCCTAGCTCCACCGACCATTTGGCGATGCAGACCTCTACTTCCCGATTGTGGAGGATTTCTCGTAGAGGGTAGGCAGTGACCACTATGACTTCTCGCCCTTGAAAGTAGTGCCACAGCTTTCTAGACGCCACCAGGACGGCGTACAGCATCTTCTGCGCTTGCGGGTACCTAGTTTCCGCTTCGTGTAACACCTTACTAATGTAGTAGACTGGCCTCTGAATTCCTTACCTCTCCGCCACCAAGATCAAGGCCACCATCGCCGGGTAGCAAGAATGTACTGAGAACAATGGCTCACTAGGCTTAGGGGCGACCAGCACTGGTGGGGAGGAGAGGTACTGCTTCAAGTCTTTGAACGTTTGTTGAGCCTCCTCAGTCCATTAGAAATGATTTGTTTTCTTCAGCAACTTGAAATGAGGCAGGCCAGGCGACTAGTCAGGCATTGCACCTGCTTAAGTCGAACGGGCGGTTTTATGTGCTCGATGGCCGCTATCTTGTCAGGATTGACCTCGATGCCCCGCCTGGACACAAGGAACCCTAACAGCTTTCCAGAGGGCGCGCCGAATACGCACTTCTCGAGATTGAGCTTCAAACAATTCTTCCGGAGGTTAGCAAAGGTTTCCTCCAGGTCTTCAATCAGGTCTTCGCTCTTTTTCACTTTCACGACCAGATCATCGACGTACACCTCAAGGTTGCGCCCTATCTGTGGACAGAAAGTGATATGCATGGCGCGTTGATAAGTAGAACCAGCGTTTTTTAACCCAAAAGACATTCTGACATAACAACAAACGCCCATGGGTGTTACAAAAGCAGTTTTATCTTCATCTTCTGCCGCCATGCTAATCTGATGGTACCCAAAGTACGCATCCAGAAAGCACAGCAGCTCACATCCCGTCGTAGAATCAACGATAGGGTCGATGCGCGGCAAGGGGTAAGGGTCCTTCGGACAGGCCTTGTTGAGGTCGGTGAAATCGACACACATCCGCCACTTCCCGTTGGACTTCTTGACGAAGACAGGGTTGGCAAGCCACTCAGGATGAGAGACTTCCCGAATGATCCTCGCGCGCAGCAGCCTTCTACCTCCTCCCGAATGGCATCCCGACGCCCGGTGCTCGGGCGCCGATTTTTGGCTAACCGGTGCACCTCGGGAGCGAGCGATCGGTGCTCAATCACCTCCCTAGGGACCCTACCATATCGGACGGTTGCCGGGCTAACACGCCGGAATTAGATCGAGGAAGGTGACGAGCGCGTCTTCCTATTTGGCATCGAGGTCGGCGCCATGAAGATGGACTTCCGGTCTGCCCGCACTTTGGAGACCATTTTACCTCGCCGGGCGAGGTGCGGTCTAACTACTGAGGGGTTCCCGGGAAGGCGGCATCAGTCGGCTTCCCATAGGTGGCTCCGGCCAGGTCTAGTGCATGCTTGTGGCAGCGCAAAGCCTCTGGCCTATCCACCCGGATGGTTATAGGACCACTGGGTCCTGGCATCTTCACCACCATGTAGCCATAGTGGGTTGCCGCCATAAACATGGCCAAAGCTAGTCGGCCAAGTATGGTAATGTACAGGAGGTCGAAATCAGCGACTTCGAAGTCGACCAGCTCCGTACGAAAGTTGCTTTCCTCTCCGAAGGTGACGGGGAGGCGCACCTGACCCAGGGGGACCATGCTAGCCCCCGGGGCTACACCGTAGAAAGGTAGAGCAGGGCACAGCTCCTGGTTTGGCACCTGGAGCACCCGGAAAGCTTCAAAGGACAGGAGGTTAATGGAACTTCCTCCGTCCATCAGCACTCGGCCGAGTCTCACGTTCCGGATCGTAGGAGAAGCCACGATCGGAAGGTGACCTGCGCCGGTGGTGCTCTCAGGGTGGTCAGCCTGACTGAAGGTGATCGACTCCTCCGACCACTTCAGCATCCGACACACCCCTAAACCCGACGCCGTGGCACAGACCTCCCTCCTCAACCGCTTGTAGGAAGCGTTGGAGGGATAGGTGGATGAGCCACCATGAATGTATGCCACAGCGTGGTCCACCTGTTGGAAGGCTAGCGAGGCGGGGTCTTCGTCTTGGTTGTCATCGCGGGGGCGGCGCTCCTTGAGCCGCCGCTCGACCATCTTATTCACAACCCGGCAATCCTCCAGGGCGTGAGAGTTGGTCTGGTGGATCGGGAAGAAGGGCTTGCCCTCCTTTTTCTCGCGGCGGTCGTTCCCCCGACCGCGGTGGTCACCACACCGGCCTCGGTGGTCATCCCGCCGCTCGCGACGGTTGTCCCACCGGTCACGGCGGTCACGCTTCGGCAGCCGAGCATCTTCAAGCTCGCGCTCGGCGGCCAGGACCCGCCTGGTCTTGGTCGCCTCGTGCTTTCGCATCCTCCTGCAGGCATGGCCGGGGCCCCTCGAAGTCCCGGCTTCATCCCCGCCACATCCTCGCACGTCACTGGATGTCAGCCCCCGAGCCTCTGCCGCCCACGCACACTTGTGCGCCAGGGAGAATAGCTCGAAGGTGGTGGCGATGTCACGGGTCGCCATCTTTTCCCGCATCTTGCGATCGCGAACGCCTCTTCGAAAGGCGATGACGACGGACTGCTCGGAAATCCGAGGAATCGTGTTGCGACAGTGGCAGAGTCATCAAATAAAGTCGCGCAGCGACTCCCCTCTTTCCTGCTCGAGGGCATGGAGATCGTCCTCCACGCCTGGCTGCGTGAATGAGCCTTGGAAGTTGGCGACAAAGAGGTCGCACAACTCCTCCCACGAGTGCACCGATCCTCGCGGGAGGTTCAACAGCCAGGATCGGGCGGACCCCGTCAAGGCCATTGGGAAGTAGTTGGCCATGGCCTTTCCAAACCCGCCAGCGGCATGCACCACGGTGGTGTAAATCTGCAAGAACTACTCCGGGTTGGTGGTGCCTTCGTACTTCTCGATGGAGGCCGGACGAAACCTTTCAGGCCACACCACCGCGCAATTGCCGAGAAAACGCTCGCATCCGACGCCATAGGGGATCCGCCGTCCACTCGACTCGCCCGGAACTGCGTGCGGGAGAGGCGGACCGACTCCCCAAAGAATCGGAGGAACGGACCTCCTCCTCGCTCTGAAGGTGAGAGTTATGGGAGGAACTCTCACCCCCAGGGCCATCCGTCCGTCGCGAGCGCGGCGACGCTGCAGGCGATCACGCAGATCACCGCCACGCGACCGGCGCCAGAGCTCCAGATGGGACCTCAGGTCCCCACGGCTCCTCGCGGAGCTGGGACCTTCTTCTTGCACGCCCTTTCCCTTACTCTGGCCCGCCTGGCCAGAGCGCTTCCTGCTAGGGCGGTTGGAAGCTTGGGTGCGCTCTACGGGCACCTTAGGTCGAGGGGAACCGATGGCTTCAGACCGGTCGGGCATCCCTACGCGGAGCTGAGCCGCGTTCACGAGGCCTGCAATATCCCGCAGCCACGGGGTGGCCGAGGTGTCTCCAGCAAGTTCCACCGGAGGGTAGTCCAGGAGACGGACCGCATGCAGGTTCTGAGCCGGAGTGGCGGCCTCCATGGCCAGCCGACACCGAACCGGAAGCTCGGCCGCTGCCGTGGGGGCGCCACCGCCCTCCTGCTGTGGCGGTGTGAGGCGATCCCTCGTCCGGCGAGAGAGCCGGGACGTATTCTGGGAGCTACTAGCCTCCGCCACATCTTGTCGCTGCGAGTGTGAACCCGCCATCACCAGGTGCAAGGTCCTTTCGGACGGAAGACCAAAATCCGCCGGAGAGATGGCCGGATGAGGCAACCACTAGTCCCTACTGGCGGCGCCACTGCCGGCGCGTTACCGACAAGATTCCGCCGATGAACAGAGTGGGTTACCCCTTGGATGGAAATTATGGTTCGGTAGAGGGCATCTTCGTGGCTGGAAACCCTAATGTCTCTCAACGATGGATTCCGGGAATCGGCAAGCTGATGGACACAGCGATTTACCCAGGTTCAGGCCCCCGGTGTGGGTAATAGCCCTACGTCCTGCTAGTTCTCTGTTGAGAAAACGAGGAAGTGATTACAAGAGCTCTTTTTTGTCTGCTTCTCTATGCTTTCTGCTTTAGCCGACCGGCCCCCTTCTTCATGCACTAGGGCGTTCTTATATAGACGAGACAGCCAGGGCAAGAGAGAAGATGGCGCTATACTTATCTACAATACATTAATTACATCCATCACTTTAGCCTCCACGTCGACCCACGACTCATTTATTAAGCACGCCTCCGTGGCCTTGTCCTTCGGACCTCATTTAATGTCTGTGAGAGGCCTCGCCTGGTCCGCCCGAGACAGGACGCCCCTGCGTCAGGTTGGTAAGAGGCGTCAGAGGAATGAGCTGTCTTCGTGTCGAAGGCTGAATTCTTCACAATTAATGACCCTGACACGGGGTGCCAGGGGAGGGAAACTTCGAGGCGAAGCCTTCCCCTCATTCTTTTGGTTGCCTCCGTGGCCTGACAAGGGGGGCCCAGATGCTGCGCCTACTTGCTGTGTGCCTCGGCTTCGCCGTACGGTGGGGTGGTCGCTGGTCACCGCTGTGGTACCACGTGGGCTACTCGCCAATGAAAGCGTATGCGGATCGGCTCGCTAGGACGCGTGGGTCAGCCAGCGCCCCGGCGGTGGGTGTGGTCGCCCGGCCCGCTGTGGTGCCCGTGGGCGCTCGCCAATGAAAGGCGTGGCGGATCTAAGCGGCTTCGCTAGGTCAGCGTGGGCCACCGGCAGGCTGGGTGTGGTCGCCGGCCGCCGCCAGTACCACGTGAATACGCTCGCCCAGCCAGCGGCGGATCGCCAGCGGCTTCGCTAAAGACGCATGGGCTTTCTACCGCCAGTGTGGCGTGGTCGCTGGTCGCCGCCAGTACCCGTGGGCGCTTCGCCCGTGGCGGCGTGACCGCTAGGTCGCTTTCGCCGGCCGTGTGGGCTTCGCGCCCGGTGAGCGGCGTGTCGCCCGGCCACCCGTCGAGGTGTCACGTGGCCGCTTCGCCCGCAGCGGCGTAACCGCTGGTTGCTTCGCCAGGCCGCGTGGGCTTTTTGTTCGATCGGCGAACCACCTCTTGGACCTGCTACTTTTACGGCGAAGAGGGTACCCCGGTGCAAAGTACACTGACAACGGAAAGAGTGATATTGGACCGAATGCGAACCGATTGAACCCCTACTCGAGCGTGCAAATTTACTTTTTAAACACATAGCACGATTTAATTATCTGGTTAAAAGTATATTTCCGTTGAAACACAGGGTCAGTTGACTATTCTTTTCCAACGTTTGGGTTTTAATAATAGCTAAAGTATCATTCGAGGAGTTAATTAGTCTGGGTCGCCAGTGACCAAACTGAAACCAGACAGCCACTTGCGGCGTGTAAAGCGAACACGGTACTAGCAGGTAAATTGCTTACTCCATCGTAACTGTACTTAACGAGCATTAATATTCCGTAGAAGGAACTCTTTTGTTTAGAAGAGGTAAAAAGGCTTACACCATGTGGCACTATATAGCAGAAAACGACAATACGAGGGGACCGAGGGGTTTAGATATAGCTTCAGTTTTGGACTTTCTTCTCATTATATCTCATTTTTTTAATTTGGATCTTTTTTCTCTCCTATTATCATACCGTCGTTCTATCGCAGTCATTATCTTTCTTGAAAGTATCTCTTCGTTTTTTTCTCGCCGTGATGCTTTTTTTTTTCTTCTAGAAAACCCCAATGTCCTGATCATAATATCTTTCTCGAAAGGATCTCTTCGTTTTTTTTTTCTCGCGGTGATGCTTTGTTTTTTTCCTTCTAGAAGACCCCAATGTCCTAATCATATTCCTAGTTCATGTCTCTTTCAGAGCTTTCAAATTTTGCATGGCCCAAATGGTCAGTGTATTGGTTTGGTCAATCTGGAATACGCCAAGCAACTGGCTCATTTTTCTTCTGTTGCTAATCTTTGCATTACTGGTGACGGCGCACGCAAGGAAAATAGCTGACCCCATCATATTGAACATCTGAATACTGATGGCGGCTATTAATCCATGGGGGACGGATCCGTCCGATGATGCAATGCCCCTCCGGTTTTAATATCCTGTGAAATCCTAGGGGAAATAAGTTAGTCAGGCGTAGATATGTATACGAAGCATGTGTGTATTTAGCCCCCTTTTACATTTTCTTCGTTTTTGTCATCTTCCAAATAAAATTATAAATCTATTCACCTTCTTGATTACCAAAGTATCGGTACATAGCATGTCTCACCTACCATAGTAGCTGACTGGCACCATAGGTCCCCACCCGCCGAGCTCAATAGAATGGGTGAGCTCGGCAAGAGGAGACCTTTGGTGCTAGGCTGCTGGCCACCTACTACGATAGGGGGGAGCGGTAAGTGATATGTGTCATTTACAGGTGTTTTCGCGGTTGAGAAAAGTACCGTTGCAATTTCATTTAAAAGAAAGCTTAAAAAAAAATGTGCACATGGGCCAAACAGGCCAAAGCTCCGATATGTGTAGTCATATACTCTCTCGGACAGTAAATTGTGAAGCGCAAGCTACAAATTCATATATTTATACGTCTTAGATTTATTTTCTCAACGCCTCTTGTTTAAATGAATTAGCCACTTTGATGATCTCTGATGGTACCATAATTGTATAGTTGGACCACGTTGCATCGCAGGAGAAAAAAAAATTATAAATAAAACTGCAAATGGCCCAGCCCACGTACGACATGTCTCCCAAGGCTTACCGGCAGTGAATGCTCGGAACCTCTCGGCCCGCCTTAGGATATACATCAGGACATCAGGTGGCAGCACTCGGCTGCAGGCCTCCTCCGGTCCTCCGACCCATGTTAGAGAATTTTTTTAATAAACTATAAAAAAAAACTACAGATTTTTGCTTTTATTTTATAAAACTATAGATTTTAGATGAACTTATTTCACAAAACTACAGATTTCTTATACAAATTATCAAAAAACTACATATTTTAGCTTCTATTTTACAAAACTGCAGATTCTAGGAGAACTTTAATCACAAAACTACAGGTTTTATAATTAATCGTTTCTTGTAACGGGTCTAACAGTCTGGACCCATATGATAGCTTCACATGTGAGTGAAACGGAAAATGAGGACGTGTGAGATCGCTATGTGGGCCTATACTGTCAAACCCATTACAAAAAATGACCAAATTTAGAACTTGAAGTTTTGTAAAACAAGTTATCCTATAATCTGTAATTTTGTGAAACAGAAACTAAAATATATAGTTTTGTGAAATAGAAACTAAAATCTGTAGTTTTCTGATAGTTTGTACAAGCAACATGTAGTTTTGTGAAATAAGTTCTTCTAAAACATATAATTTTGTGAAATAGAAGCTAAAATATGTAGTTTTATGATAATTTGTATAAAAAACTGTAGTTTTGTGAAATTGACTCTTTTACGATTTATCAAAGGAAGAAGTTCAATTAAACACTAAAGTTTTGTTCTCTAGCCACTTGACCTCCTAAGCTACAAAACCGGGTTATCCTCTTCCCTAAATTTCTTAAACCGGTGAATGGCCCCCTTCGTTTCAACTTAAATACAACTTCTGCTTAAAATAAAAGCGGATTGTCTGCCGAACAGGAGGATTCTAGACAGCTTCTCCCAGAATCAAAATCTGATTTGTACACAGAATCAGAAGCTGTCACCCACCTGATTCTGCGGATTCTGACTTAGATTCTACGAGTTCCGCCTCCCATGAGTTGTCGCAAGGCACAAGGGCTTCCGCCGTTGTCCCTAGGCCTCCTCCACCACCCTTATCCGCTCATCCGTCACCGACACCGATCAACAATCATCATAGACAATCAGGATTGCCGAACGACCAGATTCTCCAGTCAGCAGATTCTTCAGACAGCTGCTTCTCCAGACAGCTGACTACAATCCAGAATCTGCATAATCAGAAGTTGTCCCGAAGAGGGCCAATGACCCCCTAAAGCGATTTCGAAGATGATTTTGCCACTTTTGGTGAATTACATGGCAGCTGACACGGCGGCTAGCAAATAGCTAATAGCAAGGATTTAAATTGTGGTACGTGATCTGTTGTGACGAGGGATATAAAAAAGCTATCGCGGCTATAGCGAGCTATCGTAGAAACTATGTTATATATCACGGTTTATTGTAATATACATATTTTTTTACTATTTCAAATATATTGCATCGGTAATTTATATATAATAAACTATATTTAAATTTGAAGTACATGTTATGATTATTGTATATTAGTTGTACAATGTGTAACAAAAATAATCTATATCATTTTGTCAATTTAGGGCATGGATTTTAACTAATATTTATTATTTCTAAAAGCCAAATTAATTCAATTTAAGTATAACAAATATAATAAAAGAAGATCATGAATAAAACATAATTAATATTTAAAAATATAAAGAGAACTAACACATGTAACATAATGTAGCTATCATGGCTACAAAAATAGTAGAAATAGCTGTCAATACAACGGATATAACGGTTGTAGCTATCTTTATAGAATTTTATTCAATTGTGTAGCGTTTTATGTCTGAAAAACTATAGTGGAGCTATAAAAGGGTATTTAAACCACTGGCTAAAGCAATCTCAAGTCTGAACACGGGTCTGAGTGAAGTCCAAACACCTTGTGATTATTTCACCGTGTGGGTCAGCTCGAACATCATAACAAAAACCAGAGAGCTTCAGAAAACAATGGTCAGCTGCTGCAATGGCTGCGTCGTGATCCAGACATGGAAACTGCCAGCATCTTGGGCATGGCTGCTTCTTTCCCGACCTGGCCATGGATTCGTCAATGTTCACCGCCTACTGGAGCACGCCACCGTCGTGCCTTTCTGATCTAGCCGCGGAGCAGCACCGCCGCACTTTGCTATTCCCCCAACGTGGTGCACGCCGCAGCCGTCGTCTTCTTCGATCCAGCCGTGGAGCACGCCGCCTCCCACGTCAAGCCGCGCCGCAGAACGCTCTACTTCCAGTGGCCGAGCTAGAGCACGGCGTCATGCCAGCCATATCTGACGCCATGGCGGCGTGGCATCGGCGCGCGGGCTAGGAGGAGCGTGTCGTCGAGGTCGGCGGCGACCGCCCGTCCGTCGCGCACTGCTCGATCGGCTTGAACCTTCAAGCCACCATGCTTCTCATGCAAGAAGAGAGATGGAACGGTGGACGAGGAGACTTAAGGGTGGAAGGATTGTGTACGAAAATACCAGCAGCAGGTGCGAGTAATATATGGTCGAAAGGCTTGTGCTACGTGTTTAGTGATTACAGCAGACATGCGGAGTCTGTCTGAATCACGATTCATTAAATTGGACAAGCGGGGCAAAGGACATGGCACCATTGTAGAGTACAGTGAGCCTTTCATGGACAGTCGCTCGGCCGGCTAGTAGATCCAATACAAACGGAACACTGTCCCGAGGGACCTTAATCCGTGCCTGTGCTTCCACGGGTAAGCGGTGCAAGATTAGCAAGATGCATGTGAAGAAGGTGGCCCGTCTTTGTGGTTTGTAGCGATGCACCTTATTGCTTAGCCAGCGATCTACTCGGCTACTCATCCCAAGCACATGAATGACCAATAGCCTCCCTCAGCCACCATCAGACCTCGCCATGGATGCATTGGCGTTGATGAGATTGAGAGAAGCCCTAAATCCAAGATCACTTCTTGCCACTGCAGAAAGTACAGTGGGGGAGAGGCAAAGCAACAAGCCTACTACATCCAATTGAGAAAATGCAATATTTGCTACTCCAAACATCGCCTCCTCAATTTTTGTCACTCTAAACATCATAATACAATATTTGCCACTCTAGACAATTACCACTCTCACATTTGCCATTTTGCTTAACTAATCTCATTTTCTCCTTTTCTAAATTAATTTGGGCATTGAAAATGACGGTTCTAGCCCTCCCTTCCCTAAGGGAGCAATTTGGACTTCATCTTCCTTGTGCTTCTTCTTCCAGCCTTTTGTTTCCCCATTTACTAAGGCTCGGTACCTTTCGATGAACTTATTATCTACACTGTCTTGTAAAAAGTATGAAGTCATTTCCGTGCTAGAGATAATGCTGCTGCGGGTTCTTAGATTGGATGCTTTGTTGATGGGAGTATGCTTGTAGTGTTGCAGATTCGCAGTCTGTGTATGTTTACCACTTGTGGGAACGTTATGTGCTAGAGACAATTTGCAATTCAGGTCTATAGTGTACTCCTGTAAGCAATAAATCCGACGTTTTAAACATAATAAATCTGAAATAAATGCTTAAGTAATCCTATTTCCTTATCACACCGTATCATAAGTTAACATGATTGATACCATCAACACTGCATGCCCCTGCCATGGTTTCAACCGTTGCAATGGAGACAAAAAAATAAAAAATTTCTTTGGGCTTGAAGCGATACATTCAGTTTTACGGATAGGCAGATAATAAAGCTATATATGCCAATTTGCGGGGCTTGTTTGTCATCTATGGGCATGCAGCATGCTTGTTTCTTAGCAACGGAAGAAATCTTGGATGAACTGGCATTTGGCAATGGTGCATCACAAGAATCATGTCGCTAGTATGTTTGGAAGTTGGCTAGGGGTTTGGTATGGCTGTTAAAAACTGTCGGGGATTGGATACACTGTACCCAATGCGACCTTTGAAGCCCTGCGCCAACCGACCATGGCCTTGCTCGGTGGCGCGCCTGAGACCGACCGGGTAGGCTGGCTCATGAGGCTACCCCATCCGAAACAAGCCGAGCTTGGGGCTCGCGACAAGCGACATGGCATTAAATCTTGTGGCTCGAGGAACTTGCTTGGGATCTGTATTGCTTAGTGGTCGCGCCGCCTTAGTCAACGCCCATTGTTCCCACGTCATGGCGGTACCGTGGGGTGGCGCTAATCACGATCTTTACGCCCGTCCTCTGATGGCGCCCCTGTTATGCTGTCTTGTCTCCTGTAAATCCTCTATAAATACCCCTCGCACGATGTACCTTAGGTAGAACTTTTTGGTACCACACATACTCGAGACCTGAGCTTGCTCACTGGAGTCCTTAGGCTCGTTCGAGGCCCCTCAGAAACAAGCGCATTGTAACCACTCCTTACTCATTAGTGAATCCTTTGGGCGTAGGGTTGTTATCTCCTTCGTGAGAGGCCGAACGAGACCAAAACGACCCTTATGCGCTTCTGATTGTCATATCCGCCCGATCAAGTAGCTCGGCATACCCTCGAACGTCTGACCCTTGCGGAAAGGGGCCTTAGGTTGATCCTCATTCAACAAGTAAGCTGTGAAGGACCCTGTCGAATAAATCGGTAATACGGCCGCCCGTGGGGATCGGCGAAGTCCTACGCAAGGAATCACGAGGATGCCAAACTCGCAAGACAATCAAGACCTCTGCGTCTTCGGCGGCGTGGAGGGCGGCGATGAATACTCGTCGGCGGCGGCATGGGTGGTGCGGTCGATCCGAAAGCCCACACCGGCAGGAGTCTTTCCCGGTGGGCTGCGGTAGCGAGCATTTCCTCGCTCGCGACGGATACCCTCGCTTGCGAGAAGAATCTGGCGGTCTATGTAACGATCGGGCCGCCCCGGCCGTCTCGAGCTTCGGCCGAAACGCGTCGTCGACACCGCCGGTGTCGCCGTGCGATCTGGTCCTCCGTCGGCGTCGCATGGCGGGAAGGAGAACGACCACGAGCAGGCTGTCTCCGTGACCTCTCCTCCTCGCCGCGCCGCGATGGTGAGAGCACCGAACTATCGGGCGGGGACCGGCGATCGTCCACGCCAATCCGGCCACGGAGGTGGTGCGGCCGGAGGCAAGACTCGCGAGGACCCGATTCTTGTTCCCCGGTCTGGCGCCACAGCCCTCAAAGTCGCCTCAGCTGCTCCTCAGGCGCCGGCGGCGCCAGCGCCATGGCGGTATCGTGTCGCGACCTCGAACCGCTAACGGCGGACTGGCGGCCATAGGGGCCCTACGTGGCGAAAAACATGGAAAAGCTTCGCCGCGGAACGCCGGGCTCCAGGACCTTCTGGCGTTCAAGGGCCGGGATGTTTCACGGGACATTAAGTGCCATTCCTCGGCGGGGCCTCCGAAGCCTGCTCGGGAACCGGAAGCGGCGTCGGCCGTGAGGATGTCGGGAGTACTTCAGGGCGACCTCACGGACTCCTGGCATGCCGAACCCGCCGTGGCGCTCCGTATGTTCCACATCGAACCGCCATCGTCGCCGGCATGGCGTGTTCTCTCACCTCACCTTGTGCGCCAAAGACCACAGGCCCGTCGCCACGGCCGTCACACCGAAGGGCTCGCCATGATGGCGGCGTTAGGATGTCGGGCTTTCTCGGCGTCCTCGCGGCGTCAAGTGGCGAGCAAATTCAAGCCCGGCCACATCGGCGTTCAACGGGACCCAAAACCGATGAGTTCATCTCGATCTACTCCATCGCCATCGGCGGCGGCGAAGCAGCGGGGTCATAGCTAACTACCTCCCCACGGTCTCGGCAGCTCGCCGGAACCAGCTCTTTAACCAAAAGGAGGATCGATCCGTTTGTGGAGGCACTCTCGGAGGCCCTCGGCAAACTTCAAAAGCGCTACACTTGCGAACGCTTGGCGCGACCTCGGCGGCTCATCCAAAGCAGACAAGGAGGCGCTCTGCGACTTCCGTCCAAAGGTTCATAAAGGTAAGAACTCCATCGAGCATCTCGGACGAAGCGGTGGTCAGGGCCTTCAAGTTCGAAGTCGTGGCGTCCGCTTCACACAAGACTTGGAGATTCACCAGAGCACATCGACCAACGGCTTGTTTAGTATGGCCCGGCCCTTCTGTAACGCAACGAAGCCGTGCAATGGAAAGCACTTCGATGAGGGCAAGCTACCACCTCGGCCCGATGCGGAAGGCGCCTCGAGCAAAGACCCTCGGGCTATCGCGGAGAAAGAAGGTTAAGAAGAAGAAAGAAATCGCAGCCGGACATAGTCGTGGCCGTCGAACAACGGCCAAGCTCGTGCTCGCCGACTTAGCGGCGTGGGGGCGGGCGTGGTCGGCCGCACACCCCAGCCTGGCGACCAGCTGACGCCGACCAAGGCAGGATGACCAAGGTCGCGAAGAAAGCGCAGGCAGGCGACGCTTGCCGCTCCATCGGGTGGCGGTCACGACCTCATAGCTGTGGGACACGGGCATATCGCTGGAGAAATTCTACAAGGCGAGGGCCCCATCGCTCTCCCAGAGCAAGGGGAGGCGGCAAAAACAAAACCCCCGCCGCAAGCGGCGACATGGATTACCGGGGGCCCCATAATCACATCGCCGTCATATTCGGGGCTCCTCGGCCTACAAATCGAAGGATTTAAAGGAAGGCAGCGTGGGAGATCGACCACATCGCCGGCGAGCCCCGTCTGGCGGCTCGGGTGGTCGAGTTGCCCATCCGTTCTCAAGGATGATTGTCCCCTTGGAATGACTAAACCCGAAGCTCCGTTGGTCGTGAGCAGAGCCATCAACAACGCAAAAGTCGGTCGGGTCTGATCGATGGCGGGAGCTCCTTGGACCTCATATCCGTTCGGTCTTGGGCGAGATCACGGTCCCTCGTTCCAAGATCAAGGGCATCCTTGTCCCGTTCTTGAGGATTGTCCCGCACCTCGATCAAGCCTTTGGGCGGATCGTCTTGCCCATAACGTTCGGGGACACCGCGAACCGGACCGAAACTAGTCAATTTGAAGTCGTGGACTTGGTCGGACTAGCGCCATCTGGGCGGTGGCCCTCTCCAAGTTCATAGCATACGCATCCGCCTATCCTTTGCTAAAGGTCCCGGACCCAAAGGCGTCAAATCACCGTGAAGAGGCGACCACCAGGCGACCTGGCTGCGATGAAAGTCCTCGACATGGTCGGGCGTTTGCCTCGGCGTGGCCCGAGCCAAGCTTGGCACCTTCGGCCTAAAGTTACCCTCGGCCGGAGGAGAAACCAAGCGGTCCCTCTCAGCAGGCCGGCCGACCAAGGTCCTCCATTTGGGGTCTTCCTTATACCCCAAATAGGAACTCGAGCTCATCACCTTCCTCGGGAGGAGCTTCGGACGTGTTCGCTGGGAGGCCGTCCGATATGCGGAGTCCCAAGGGAGGTGATCGAGCCTGAGCTAAGCTATTGGCGGCAAAAGACTCTGTCGTCGAAGCTCGGCGATTTTCCCGGGCGCAGGCAATCATCTGGAAGAACTCGAAAAACTCCTCAAGGCGGCCGTCGGAGAAGTCGGGCTGCAAGTGGTGGCGAATCCGGTCATCGTCAAGAAGAAGGGGGCAAATGGCGCATGTGTGTAGCCGACCACCTTTGGTTTCGCGCCGCATGCAGAAGGACAACTTCCCTGCGGCGCATCGACCGGTGGTTGGCGACGGCGGAATCGAGTAATAGGCTTTTGGGCGCATATTGGGCTATCACCAGTTAGCTTGTTCCCGGGGGCGAGAGAACTTCCGCCGTCACGCTTTTGGTGCGATTACGCTACGACCATGTCTTTCGGTGTATGGAGCAGAGGCGACCTTCGGTAGCTTGATGCAAAAGACTTTCTAGGAAGCGAGATAAGTAGGAACACAGAAGTATATGTAGATGATATCGTAGTTAAAAGTAAAATCCTCGGGCCATATATCAGGCCTTGAGGAGACCTTTCGTAATCTCGTAGACATCGAATAAAGCAACCCGAAAAGTGTGTTTTGGTGTAAAGTCGGAGTAAGGTACTCGGGTATATCATCGGGCCCGAGGGCATCGGTGCCAACCGGAGAAGATCGAAGCCATCGAGAGAATCGGCCCCGAGCTTCGGTAAGGAGGTTCAAACCACGGCCGGGACGTATGGCGCTCTGAGCCGCTTCATCTCCCGATCGAGCGGCGCGGCTTGCCCTTCTTTAAAACACTCCGCAAGCATAGCGGTTTAAATGCAGGCGAATGACTTCGCGCTCGCGAGAGCTAAGCGGTACATCCGACCCTCGATCTTAGCCACGCTAAGGTCGAGAACCCTCTTGCTATACCTCGCGGCGCCCGGTAGTAAGTGCGGTCTTGGCGGTGGAAGCGAAGAAGCGGCGTCCGTATACTCGTCGTGAGTGTTGCCGCGGACCAAGGGCGTTACCGAGGTCGAAACTCTTGTACTTTCATTGCTTTCGTAGCCTCAAAACTGCGCCATTACTTCTAAGCTCACAAGGTCGTTGTCGACCGACTTTCCCAAGGGAGATCTAAATCTGGGCGCCCGGTATAGAATAGCGAAGTGGGCCATGGAACTCGCGAGTTCGATGTCACTCTCTGCCCTGCCGCGATCAAGTCTCAAATTCTAGCGGACTTCGTGGTGGAATGGACAAACCAATGACCCACCACCGGGACCACGAATTTGAGGCGATCGCTAGACCATGTGCTTGCGGGTCGATCTTTGAGCAGCTCGAAATTTGGCGTGGTCTTGATGTCCCTCAAGGATCGGCTCGATCGTCATTCAATTACACTTCCCGCAACAAACAATGCGGCGGAGTATGAAGAGCCTCTTGGCGGACTCCAAGCGTCCAAAGGCTCGGAGTCCGGTATTGCTGTGAAAGGCGATTCACGGTGGTCATCAACCAAGTCAACAAGAATGTCGGTGTTCCGATCGCTCAATGGCGCTTTACTTGGTTGAAGTGAGGAAGATGGGCGGTACTTGAAATTTGAAGTACTCTACATCCCGGGAAGGATAATTCCTGGCCGACCAACTTTCAAGGTCGGTTCCTCGCGGATCCCGCCCCTCGGGCGCTAGTCGGCTATCTGCACAAGCACTCCATTCCCTCTGTAGAGGAGGCACCACACGGATGCCTTGACCCGGGCGCTTGCAGAAACATCTGCAGCCCTCCATTCCCTCTGTAGAGGAGGCATCGAGCGTCTTGACAACGTCTCCTTCCTCGAGCAAGGTCTTGGATTGGATGGCGCCATTCATCGATGTTCGCCCATGGGACATTGCAGGAAGAAATTTGGCGTTCATTGCAAAGCGGTCATCGTCTCTGGTGGTAAGCGGCGCCTTATCTGTAAAAGGCGCTTAGAGTCCTCTCAAGTGCGTATCTCGAAAAAGCGAGTTCCTCCTCCAAGATATCCATGAAGGAATGTGTGGAGCCCACTCGTCCTTCCGGGCCTTCGTGAGCAAAGGCATTAGGTTGGGATACTATTATTATGGCGCTAGGCGGCCTTCGAGCGTCGTGGCAACTTGCCGGCGTGCGTTTCACACCGTAAGTCCACCAACCGACCCTACAGCTGCAAACCATCACTCTCATGGCCATTCTCGACACAGAAGTGATATCCTTAGGCCTTTCCCGCGGTCGAAAGGGTTCTAAATTCTTGCTTTCGTTGCAATCGACACTTTCTCTAAGTGGATCGAAAGTGAGCCGTTTCAACCATTTAGGCTCAAGCGACCAAAAGATTTTTCCACGATAATGTGGTGGCTTTGGGGTACCCAATCGTCTCATCACTGAACAACGGCACCAATTCACCGGCGAACTATTTCAAGCCTCTGCGAACATTGGCACCAAAATATGCTTCGCCTCTATGGCCCATCCATGAGCAATGGAAGCGGTAGAAAAGCGAGCGGCGATTACTCCAAGGAATTAAGAAAAGAGTCTTGAAGACCTTTCCCGACAAAGCGGGTCATGGGTGGGCGAGCTCCTTAGTCCTTTGGTCGGTCTGCCTGCCTGC
The DNA here is from genome assembly GCA_036346375.1 of Guadua angustifolia. Taxonomy (NCBI): domain Eukaryota; kingdom Viridiplantae; phylum Streptophyta; class Magnoliopsida; order Poales; family Poaceae; genus Guadua; species Guadua angustifolia. The sequence continues at coordinate 14,259,816 of CM070508.1, forward strand.
AAAGCGAGCTCTGGCGAAATGCCCTTCGGCTCGTCTATGGTGCGGAGCCGTCCTCCCACTTGAAATCGTGCTCGGGTCCCCAAGAGTGCACTGGCGAAGCGACATCCACCAAGGTCGCGGCGCCGCCTCGACCTTGACCTTCACAAAAAAACTTCGCCTAAAAACCGCAGCTCCGTCGGTAGTCTACCGGCAAACCCGCCATAAACGCGGCTAAGTCCATTGACCTCGAGCTCTACAGGTTGGCGACCTTGTCCTGCGTCGGATTCAGGACACGTCGAAGGCCAACAAACTCTCCCCCAAACGGGAAGGACCATTCACGGTTGTTTATTTAAATCACCTTGCGAAGTGTCGCTTTACAGCGGAGGATGGCCGCGAGCTCGCCAGTTCATGGAACATTGACCAGCTGCGCAAGTTCTATATCTAAAAGGTCATGTTCTATTTTCTACACTGTGTTGTGTATTCACGACCTTTTGAATCAATGCAACTTTTGCTCGTCTAAACACTTCTCGCCGTAGAATTGGACAGCGCCGTGGAATAAGCGCAAGTTAGCCGACCAACGCCGTAGCTAAAGATTACCACCAAAGCGCCGGTCTCAATAAGCGACCTTGGTCGCGATGGTTATCATTGCGATACAAATCATAAGCGAGCGCCCTTTTGGTCGATGAAACTTAGCTTCGGCGGTAGTATCATCATTGCACACCATGTCCCAAAAGCGTGCGCTCTCCCTCACGCGACCATGCTTTCGAGTTAGGCTATCGTACAAAAGTGTTAGAAATTTTGAGACACACTTGTTTTCTCGCCAACCTAACCCACGCTTATGCCGGATAAATCGATGCTTGGTGGGAGGTATAGCAGCGCTCTATCTCGTCTCTCTGCGAAACAAACTCGTGCTTTCATAAGCCGGTGCCTGAGTTTCATTAGCGGCGGGGCTTCGGATAGGAAGCGGTCATCATGTGAAAATATTTTTTGTCGCTAAATCACCGCTTCTGCAAAGCACTTCTCACTCTTAAAAGCACTATGTACATCGCCAAATCGTTTCATTTCAACCAACCAGACCTCGTCGCTCATGCATCAATCTAGCTTGCAGTGTCTACCTCATGACTACCTATTGCGAGGGAAAGCAAGAAAGACCAAAAAGAAGAAGAGGCATCATCATAGATGCAACATTCAAGTAAAGGCAAAAAAGTGTATAACCCTACACACCGAGCGTCGCCCCCCTAAGTGTCGCGGAGCTTACGCCTATAGTCGGCAATCTTGAGTGCGAAGGTCGATCACCTTCGTCGGCGTCGTGACCTTCTTGGGCTTCCTCGCGAATTGCTCGACTTCATCTTTTCTTGAGTGGCAAGAGGCGCTCGCGTTGCTTTCGTTCAGGTCGGCCACCTTGGCCGAGGGCTCGAGCGCGCTGTTTTCTTGTTCCAAACCTTGCTCGAGCAGGAATCTTATCGACTAAGGGCAGATCTTCCTCGGTGACCCGACTTTCGCCTCCTTGCTCTAGCTCTCCTTGGCCAGCGCGACACCTCGAGCTCGGCCACCTTAGTCTCGAGGTCAGAGCATCTTTGCTTCCCTGTTGAAGCTCTGATCGAGCCCTGGACCTTAATCTTCAGCTAAGGCGAGACTCTCCTTCGCCCGGGCTAGCCGTCTTCTTCCTTGCTCCGGCTCTTGCTCGAGGCGAGCACTTTCTTCTCGGGCGGCGGCGCCCTCCTTGCTTTGGCGGAGGCGGACCTTTCTGCTCGAGCTCTTGCTCGAGCAGAGATCTTCCCTTGGACTCAACAACTTCTGCTCGCCTCATGGCGTATATTCTCACGATTATGGGTCACTTGAGCTTGAGGTCGCCCACCTTCTCCTCGACCCTCTTGGTCAGGACCGCTTTCTTCATAAGCGGGCTAGGGTGTCGGGGACAATCAGCACTTCCTCAAAATTGGCCAAAGTCTTCTTAAGAAGCATGAGGCGAGAAAACTCTAGCAGGATCCCACAAAAACCAAAGAAGGAAAATTCTGCGATGGCGAGCAATTCTCACCTCGGCGATGTCGGTCTTGAGTTCTCCGGAACTTCTCATAAATCTCCTCGCTTTGAATGTCGTGGGATCCGGTGGCGTCTTGCCTGAGCAGGAATCCTCGAAGAGGCGGATTGTCGAGGTGGCGAATCCTCCTCTGGGCATGTTGCTCGTCACGAGCACGGGGCCCACTCTTGGCGGCGCTCTGCTCGGGGTTCGCTCGCTATCCTCCGAAGCATGTTGTTAAGCAGGGCCGCTATCCCCCAAGCGGCGTTTAAGCAGGGCGGGTGTCGTCTTATCCGGCGAGCATTTACGCCGAGGCCGTGCCTTCTTGAAACGACCCCTTGCGGGGCAGCGAGTCGACCTTCTCTCCTCCTTCCGTCTTGCCCCGCTCCCGCCTTGGCCATCACGATGTCGGCGGCGAATATACGCCGCTAAAAGGCCTGATAAATGGCTTCGTGAGCTATTGGCGGTGGTCAGGGAAGGCCCTACGAACTGTGCTTAAACCCACGTCGGTGAGTGGGGTGCTTGGGGCCTTGAAAAAAAGCAAAGCATGGGCAAAGGTCGACGCTCACCTTTGGCCAAGCCTTCTTCGGCGCCCAAAGGTGGGGGCGCCGTCACTGGGACCACTAGCTCGGCCTTCTTCTCGGCGCTGGGTGATCTTCGCCAACTTGGGGTCGACTGCCTCCATGTTGACCTCCTCGGCGTCTGCCGGATGCGGTACTGGTTCGCGAAGCCGCTGGTGCGATCCCAAACTCCAGAGCTTTAGTAGCTTCGCCACGAGTTAGTCCCGTCTCGGCAAGTTCCCTCTCCCGCATCACTCGTCTGCACCATTCCTTGATCAATCTTCCCTCCATGCGATTTGTTCGATTTGAACTTCGAGCTATAATTCTTGACCAAAGCCTCGGCTTACCTCCTCCATCCGTCGGCGTACTCCATGTGCGCCGGAGATTTCCTAACATGATCGCTTGCCTCTTTGATGGCGGATGCTCGCCGTGGCCTGGCGACCTCTGCTCCTCCTTTCTTGATGCGGCGCGGGAACAAGCACTTTCGCCGCGCCTTAGATTCGCTTCGGCCACGCCCGGCTCGAAGCGATCTTCTCTGCCAGGAGGCGGTTCAGATTAAAAGCGTGAATCTTTGTTCCGTCGCAAATACTCGATAAGGCGGGCGTTTTCCTCGAGCATGAATGACGAAGGCGCTTACCCGCTGCCCGCTCGAGCACGTTGGTGGGACTTGGCGTTCTTCTCGAGCTCCTTGCCCTTGGGGGTCCCGAACATTCGCCGACCCTCTTCTCCACCGATCGAAGCTTAGGGTTTGTCGCCGCGTCGCGTAAATGTCATCTGGCTCGAGCAACACGTATGAAACAAAACTATCACAAGCGGAGAGCATACAGATAAGTTCACGGGTAAAAGTCGTCCCGGTGATTTGAAGAAGCGCTCTCTCCTCGCGTGGGGATATTACATTCGGAGGAAATCGCGAGACGATATCGCGTCTGGTAAACCCATGTTCGTGAGCTCGTGGATCGTCATCAAGATCCGCTCCTCATCGAAGTCGGCCGTGAAGCGGCGTCTCGGCGTTAAGCGCCGCCGCCCGTGAAGCGCGAGGCGTCAGCGGCTTCGCGAGTAGAACCGAGTGGTCGGCCCGGCCGCAGCGGAGTCACGAGGTGAAGATGGGGAACTTCGTATGGGTGGGCCAGACCTGGCAATCTGAGCGCCCGGTGGGGAATCCGCGGTCTGAGAAAAATTGTAGAAATGGAAGAAGAGACTTGGCGTGGGAAGGGTGCCTGAAGCCTTTACAAAGGTGGTAGCGTTCAAAGCGAGGATGGAGTTGGGGTTGGTGAGTGAGTTCGCCTAGGCATTGCTCGACACATCCCCCAAGAACTTCGCTCTCCGACATCCAAAGCAGATTGGCGGTGTAGAGTCGCCCGAGACTATCTAAATGCGTCGTCTTGTGTGGGGCTCCCTACTTGCATGGGATTCTCCAGTGTGGGCGTCCAGTGCAGAGTTCCTCCAAAACCGAACCTCTCCACAAGTGATCTTGCTACTTCAAACGCGCCATGGAAGGACCCGAAGATAAACCGCCCTTGATGAATAGAGAAGTTTGGTGGTCGTCGAGGTTTTTCTTTTGCGGGCGTTCGTCATAGCGGTGAGAATAAAGGAAGACAAATGAAGTGTTCATAGGTTATTTCTAAGCGAAGGCGAAGCGAGTGGTGACAACGGCCGATTGCCGCAGCGATGGCGGCCGCGTCCCCAGCGGGCTGACGGTAGCGGTTCCCAAAAACTGTCGAAACGCCGTGGCGCTTCCACGGAGGAACCGTGCGATTTTTCCGCGCTCCTCATGGCGATATTTGGCTGACCGACCAAATCGCTTTCGGTCGAAAGCGCACCTCTTCGAGCTTCGGTTGCTCGGGCCTTATATGAGCCTTTCCTCATTGCGAGATCCCTTTCCCGGCGTAGTAGCTTCGGATCTTGCATGGCGATTTTTAGTAGTGAGATCACGCCCTCGAGCATGATCCTGCAGGCGGCGTGCTTGACTTTAGTTCAGAAGTCTCGTCACAGAGCAAGGCGACTCAAGCCATGAGGGCTCGTAGTTGCAGGCTCAATCCCTCTTTAAAAAGTCTAGAGGCTTAAGGCGGGAGCCTTAGCAAGGCTTTTCCCCCTTTAGCCTCGGGGGCTAGCTATCGAGGATTGGATACTGCATGCCTAGCGACCTTTGAAGCGGCGCCAGCAGAGCCATGGCCTTGCTCGGTGGCGCGCCTGAGTTTCGACAACCGGGTAGCAGGCTCATGAGGCTACCCCATCCCAAAACAAGCCAGAGCTCGGGGCTCGCCCATAACAGCGATGTGGCATTAAATGCCTTGTGACTCGAAAACCTTGCCGGGATCGTATTTGCCGTGGTGCGCGCCTTGGTGTAACACCCCAATTTTTGCTTTTCTTGCATGTAAATGGTATTTTGACTTTTGGGAATTTTGGAATTTATTTGGATTTATTTGGAGATATTTTGAATTAAGCCATTTATCAAATTAATTAAATAATAGAAAAGTTAAAATAAAATTTTGCTGAAAATATTTTATTTGAGTCACAAATATCCTAAAATATTTATGAGAGTTATTCTAGAATTTTTCGATATTTTTAATGCCTAAATAAATTATTTTATTTTGAAATTAATTTTATTAGGAAAAGGATTAAAAATCGATGAACGATCTTGGGAAATCTTTGTCGGCCCGTTCGGAAAACCCTAAGCCCGTAGCCGTTCGATCCTCATCAAGCGCTCACGTCGCGCCACGTCGCCAATCAAAGTCACTGCCGGATTCATGCGCCCGCCAGTGTGGGCCTCGGTCTCGCGCTTTCACGAGGCGGGCGCTATTTAAGCGCCGCCACCGTGATGTGATCCTTCCTCGCGCCGCACCCTTGCGTACACTTCACGCCGCCGAGTCGCCGTCGCCTCGCCGCCTGAGCTCGCCAAAGTTCGAAGCCAACGCCGAGTTCTTGGCGTCCTTCGTAAATCGCATGGGGTGATTCTCGCCGTCGCCGTGCCATCACCGAACTCACCTTTCCAAGCGGCGTCGGAGAGCCACTTCTTGGCCGGGAGAAGCAGGAGAACGCCGTCGTGCGTCTTAAATCTCGTCTCCGGTCGAGCTAGCGCGCCGCATCGTCGCCGGGTTTCACGACCGCCCGGTAGGACGATCCCCATCAAGCCGTGAGGTGAGCCCGTCGCCCTCGAAGCGTGAACTCAACTTCAAACCTCCGTAGTTAGATGCAAATCCGAGGCGGCCGTGTCTGCGTCGGCGTTCCTTTGTGCGTGTCGCGACCTTAGCGGACCCACGTCGGTCGCCTGCGCAGCGCCTTGTGCGCATAGTCGTGACAGACCGCAGACCCGCATGTCGGTACGCGCCGGCCGAGCCGTGACGTCGGTGGCGTCACGGTGGGTCCATCTGTCGATGGTCGTGATGGCGTCATCTTGGCGTCGACCGCAGAGGCCGGTCGGTGGCGTCGGCAAGGCCGCGTGTCGATACGTGGTGGCGACGCGTGTCATAGATGGCGCCATAATTAATTTTCGAAAAAAAATACTTATTTAATTCGGGTTATTGATTTTAAATGTATTTTAAAACTTCAAATGCTTATAACTTTCGGCGTTTTAACTCGATTTGAATGATTCCAATTTCTATAAATTTGTAAAATTGTGATATTTCTGTTTATGAATTTTAATTGAATTTTTAGCACTGTTTGTCTACTGTTTATTTATTTATTGGTGTTTAATTGCGTTCTGCGTAGGCGTTGAAGTGCGAAGGTTTCGAGGAGAATTCGACCGAGAGCAAGTTCGAGAACGAGAACCGGCACTTTTGAAGGCAAGTTGTGTTTGATCATGTTGAACCTATTAGAGCAAATTATTTTGATTTAAACTATTGCATGCTAATTTGATAAAAATGACTTTGAATAAGTTTTGGGATTAGTTAAATGCCTAGTTCTTTGTATGCCACCTTCTTGTATATAATTGTAGGCCATGAATCCTTTGTCACCCTAGGTTATGGACTAATAGTTGGACATTAATAATTTGCCAACATGGGTTGAGTAGAGCGAAGTAGTATGCTTATACCTTACGTGGACATTTTGTGATTTTGGAATACCAAAGTAAATATTGACTTAATGAGATATGGAATATGATTTGTGAATGAGACATGTGTTATTGAGTTGATGATGTACGTGGTGCAAGGGTAAAGAACAAGGGTGGGAAAATGATTTAGGCTGGGGCAAATGGCAAGATGGTTTACGGTGGGCCAAGAGTGGTGGCTAGGCGGTCGTGTTGGTTTTTTTTGTTGGTTATGGATATTTGAGTTCACACTTGGTTAGTCTTGCCTCGGTCAACTAAGGACTTAACCTTGCGAGCATTTGGTGAGTCTTTCATACAACCACAAGCTCAAGTAATGGGGCGGACCTAGGCTGAGTAATGGCCCGGGAAATCTATTCTTTGGTCTTGTCGTGGTGGTGTGGGGCAGGAGGAAGCGGTGAGAACTCACATGGTGCAAGAGGGGGCCACAGGTGTGGTAACCAGTCCCTCGGTGTTGAAACCTTAGCGAAGCGTCTTGGGTTTAGAGCGGAACCTTGGAAAGGCTTTATTCGGTTATTTGCCTTGGTGGTATTTGGTGTATCTTGTGGGTAAAGTGTATAACCTCTGCGAGTGTACAACCTATTGAATAGCCGTGCTCACGGTATTGAGCATCGCTTCGGTGATTCTGATCAAGGGTTAGATTTTTATGAAAATGACTTGTTTATGGAAAATGCTTGGATTGGTGATGATGAACTTGACTTAGGATGGAAAAATGATTTATGAGTGAAATGTTTGTGAAAGCTATTATTCCTACTCTTGTTTCTTGCTTTGCAATCTATTCTTGTTTATCTTGAATCTTTGTCTTGCTCATGAACCATAGCCTATCCTTTGTACTAAGCCATGCATATAGAATATTAAATTGCATTACATGCATGACTTCTTGAGTGCTCAAAGTACTCACCCACAACAACACAACCAGTTGAAGAAAAGCAACCCTGCTCATGAGGAGAGTATCGGAGGAGGCCAGAGCGAACTAGGGAAGCGAGCCGATCGATTACTGTGGCAAATTGGTTGGCGCCACGAGTTTATTTTATTTCATTTGCTTTTGAATATTTTAATAAGTATCATACTGCGAGTCGTATCTTTAATAACTTGACCATAAGGTCTTCCAACTAGTTAGTATTTAATTAAAATACTTCATTATTTCTTGGTTATGGTGTGATATGTACCAATGTTGAGGCTGTGTGCACTAAGCGTGATCTGGACTAGTGATGAATACCAGAGGTCGGATTTGCAAATTCGGGTCTCGGCAGAGGTGGTATCGAGCCATCTGTTGTGAGACTAGCCCTTAGTTAGAATGGTCGTAGTGAGGATAAAATTATTTTCTAAAAAGTTAAAATGCACCAAGATGATAATGCAATCTTGACTTATCCCTTCTTTCTTTTCATACCCTTGCTGAATTTAACACATATTAAGCTTTGTTTGAAATTTACGAGTTTCACGTGAGTGACCTTTGGCGAGATGAGGATGATCCACTCTTTTGGTGGCGCCTTTGGAGGTGCGCCCGCGGAGCTTTGGCGTATGATCTGTTGTTGGGAGGTTATAATGGCCGATCTCTGGGGACTCATGTAGATCGGCGGGGCTGGATATTGCACAGGATGTCACTATCACGGTCTCGCTAGGAATAGGCGAGGCGAGTCGTCCCATCGCATCCTGACCGAGGAGGTTGTCATTTGTGTTGGGATTCGAGAGACATCGCGTCTAGTGATGAGGCGGTGCTCGTACCTACCCCAGGAGTTGGATGGCACGGTGTTTACGTCACCACCCGCGAGACACTCGCTACTGGCAGAGACCATAGAGGAGGAGGATGCCACGATCACCCACGGCGGATATGTTATCGCTCAAGAGGATGTTATCGGCGAGGCGGTTCGGGGAGGCTGCGAGAGGTCTCGTGGCGAGTTCACGCGGCGAGGTGCATCTGTTGCGGAACTTGTGAGTATAGCCCCTCTATCGGAGGATTGGGGAGCTGGAAACGGTATTTGTCGGACGAGCGAGCAGTCTTTGGAGCTACGACCGAACCGGAGAACCCTGGCGAGGCCGCGGCGAGCGAGCGGTGGAAGTGAAGTCGGAGCGGTGGAAGTGAAGCGAGCTTGTGGAGGCCAAGCGAGAGCGATGGAGGTTGAGCTTGTGCAAGCGCATCGGCGGAGGATCATTGGGATAGGTTTGTACCGGCACCAGCACACCGCGGTGTATCCACCGAGGAAGTTCGGTGGGGGTTGGCTCGAGTGGCGTTAGGATTAGCGATTGAGACTCTGCGTTGAGTCGCGTCTTGGAATAAGAGTCGCCCTTAGGCGTTTGACTCGAGTATTAGTTTGATTTGCTTCTTTCATGCTTGTGAGTGATCGGTATGTGTTGCATGGCCCATAGGCATTGTGAGCAACCATACCTCGATATTAATAAAGTAATAAAGTTAGATCTTGTACTACACCTTTGACCCGCATAAGTACTCTATTACTTGTCTATTCTTATTTCCTCTCGTCTCTAAACCATGGCGCAATCGGCGGATGGTGAACACTCGAGGCAACCAAGGAGGAAATGGGGCGGTTCTCGCTCAGTGAAACATCGATGATGAAGGACTAGGATCTCAACCGGCACCGCTTGATTGACATCTGAAATTTTGGGGCCTTTATTCTGCCTGAGACCCGATTAATGCATGCCATGATCGGCGAATCTGACAGTCCTTTGCCAAAGCGCCGCGCCCAAGTTAACCAAGTCAACCCGGTCTGAGGCCACACTCGAAGTGTCGAATTCATGAGGACACGACCGCCTACATTTTACAGGAATGCCAATCCATTGGAAGCGAGATGATTGGTGAGGGCGATAGAGAAAGTTGCACATTACCGGTCTGAAGGAAATGAGAGGGTACTCTACGCCTCTCATCAGCTTGAAGGAACCGCAGCTGAATGGTGGGAAAACTACTGCGCTGCTCATGAACACCCACAGGACATCAGCTGGGAGGAGTTCACAATTGCTTTCCGGCAGTACCATGTGCCCAAAGGCATCATGGAGCTGAAAAAGGAGGAGTTTAGGGCACTGAAGCAGGACAATCAACCAGTGTTCGAGTATCTGAATAAGTTCACGCGGTGGCATGCTACGCTTTTGAGGATGTAACAGCGGATAAGGCGAGCGGTCTCGATTCATGAAGGGCTGAATTCAGGGGCTGCGAGTGGGACTCATAACCCACACTTTTCGACTTTCGAGAGCTAGTGAACAAAGCTGATATTGGAGGACAAGCGCAAGGAGGTGGAGGACACCGGAAGCCTGAGGATGCCTGCGAGAACACGCCCGAGGCGCGGCGTTTGAGGTTACACCAAACCAGTTCTTGAGTTTCACCAAGGAATGTGATGACCACGCCGCCACCGGACCAAACACCGCGGACAAAATTTCGGAACACCAACACCAGTTGAAGCGTAGCGCGAGAAGCGGCGGTCGGCGTGGCGTTGCCGTCACCAGCGAGCGAGGGCATTTGCCAATTATTGTCCTAGAAGGGAGGAGGAGTGACACGATTCGCTTCAACCTCGGGACTACTCCACGAAGACACTGCGCCGAGGAGCAAGCCGTGGAGCTACACAATCTGGAGTTGCCACCTGGGCCGTAGTAAGGCGAGGTCAACCATGTCACCGCGAGATCACGGTCACGAGAATACATCGGACGTCGTATTGGGTAAATTCTTGGTCAACTCGATTACACCTGCAGATTTTATTTGATTACGGAACTTCGCATTCGTTTATATCTCGGATCTTTCTTTGTGAACAATGGGTTGAAAATGGTGAACCTTAGGCATGTATTGCTAGTACAATCCGGGATCGAACTCCGTCGATGTAGGATGTTACGGGGTAAAGTTGCTTATAAATGGAGCGAGTTCTAGCAAACTTAGTGGTGTTAGATACCGGACCCTAGATGTTATTTTGGGAATGGGTGGTTGTCTAAGCACAAGGTTGTACTAGGCGTGGACGAAGAGTCATATCGATCGAGAGCCCTTGTGGGAGGAAAATAGAGTTTCAAGCAACCGCCGTTGGGATGGGCGAGTTGATGGTCAATAGTGTGAAGGCCGTTAGCATAGAAGATGTGCGGTTATCGAGAGAGTACCGGATGTGTTTCGGAGGATTTACAGGATGCCACGAGCGGGGACATAGAGTTTATGTCGAGTTAATCTTGAGAGCGGCCCGATAGAGAAAAGACCTTATCGGATGTCAGCCGATGGGCGGTGAAATGAAAAGCAGATTGAGGAGTTATTGGATAAGGATTTATTAGACCTAGTTAAATGCGCCATGGGGAGCACCGGTTCTGTTGTCAAGAAGGATGGAGATTCTGGGATGTGTGTGGATTCAGGAGCCTTAAATGAAGTCACTATAAAGAATAAGTACCCACTACCGGGATCGATGACCTATTTGACCCGGTTGAGAGGGCTGGAGTTTTCTCCAAGATTGACCTCGATCGAGGATATCACCGGTGAAGATTCGATCGGAGGATGTGCCGAAGACCGCATTTTCGTCAAGATATGGACATTACGAGTTCACAGTTATGTCTTTTGGTTTTACAAATGCACCTGCATACTTCATGAACATGATGAACAAGGTTTTCATGGAATACCTGGATAAGTTCGTTGTTGTGTTCATAGATGACATTCTAGTTTACTCCAAGACCGGGGAAGAGCATGCAGAGCATCTGAAGCTAGTTCTGGAGAAGTTAAGAGAACGACAACTTTTAGCTAAGTTTAGCAAGTGCGATTTACGGAAGAACAAAGTGGAATTCCTTGGACATGTAGTGACCGTAGAAGGGGTTGCGGTTGATCCAAGTAAGGTGGAAGCGATGTTGCATTAGGAGCCACCCAAGGCGGTGACTCAAATCCGTAGTTTCCTTGGAATGGTGGTTATTACGCCGATTTATTGAAGGATTCTCCACGATTGCGAGACCACTTACGCAATTGTTGAAGAAGGAGAAAAGTTTGCATGGGCCGGGATGTGGCGGAGTTTTCGGGAGTTGAAGAAAGCGTTTGACAACGGCACGGTGTTAGTTTCTGGGATCTAAGCGAGCTTTGATATATCTTGTGATGCATCGCGTCAAGGACTAGGATGCGTGTTAATGCGAACGAAGGTCGTTGCATATGCATCAAAGCGATTGAGGCTGCATGAAGAGAACTATCAAGCGCATGATCTGGAATTAGCGGTAGTGGTGCATGCCTTGAAGTTATGGCGACACTATCTAATTGGGAGCAGATGTGAGGTGTACACGGACCATAAGAGTCTTAAATATATATTTACTCAATCGGACTGAACATGAGGCAAGAGGAGGTGGTTAGAACTAATTAAGGATTACAATCTGGGGATTCATTATCACCCTGGGAAAGCCAATGTGGTGGCCGATGCTTTAAGCCGAAAAAGCCATTCGGTGAACATGTTGGTGGAAGCAAGTCAGGTCGAGTTATGCAAGGAATTTCAGAAGCTGAAGTTGGAAGTTGTGCCTAAAGGATTTATAGCCGCTCTGGAGGTGAAGCCTACCCTGGAAGATCAGATTAAGTAAAGGACGAGAAAAGCGATGTCAAGATTGAGGAGGATTAAGTCTAAAATGGAGGAAGGTAAGGCAAAAGATTTCAAAATTTGGATGAGCAAGGTACATTATGGATCAAGAATCGCATTTGCGTCTGCTGAAGAAGGCTGAAACAGCTGATTCTGGAGGAAGCTCTTGACTCCAAGTACTCTATTCATCCGGGAAGCGCTAAGATGTACCAAGACCTGAAGGAAAGATTCTGGTGGCCAAGCATGAAGCGGGAAGTTGCAGAGCATGTTGCGTTGTGCGATACATGCCAAAGGGTCAAAGCAATGCATCAAAGGCGGCGGGATTCTGCGGCCGTGAAGATACTGAGTGGAAGTGGGAGGAAATCGGAATGGACTTCATTCTTTGTCTGCGAGGACCCAGACGGTATGACTCAGTATGGGTTATAGTGGACCGTTTGACAAAAGTCGCCACTTCATCTGGGTGAAGACTACCTATTCGAGGGACCGCCTAGCAGTTGTATATGTCAAGGATTGTTATTATGCATGGAGTCGAAGAAAATTGTATCGAACGAGAGGAACCCGGTTTACCTCGAGATTTTGGGATAGGTTGTATGAGGCCCTAGGAACCCGTCTGAATTCGATACCGCATATCACCCATGAGGCAGACGGGCAAGCGAAAGAGTTAATCGAATCTTGGAGGATATGTTGAGGGCATGTGCGTTGGCTTATACAACCTCATGGGACAAGTGCTTGCGTCTGCGAGTTTAGCTATAACAACGACTACCGAGCAAGTTTGCGAGATGTCGCCATTTGAAGCACTATATGGAAGACCTGTCGAGCGCCGTTGAATTGGAATGAGGCAGGAGGCGTCATATGTTGGGCGGACATTCTTCGAGAAAAGTGAAAAGCGGTAGCCATGATCGAGAAGCGGTTGAAAATTGCAATCAAAACGAAGAGTTATCCGATAATAATGCCATGAGGATTTGAGCTTTGAGCTGAAGATTGTGTACCTCGAGTTACCCCCTCAAAAGGAGTTAAGAGGTTTCACACTAAAGGGAAGTTAAGCGCCAAGATATGTTGGCCCATTTAAGATATTAAGTCGTAGAGGTGAAGTAGCGTGTCATTTGGAGTTACCACAGTCTCTAGCGGTGTGCATGATGTGTTCCATGTGTCACAATTAAAGAAATGTCTCCGAGTGCGGAAGAAGCGGATCTTGGTTAGAGTCGGTCGAGTGCGAAGGGTTTGACTTATAAAGAGTACCGGTGAAAATCTTGGACACAATGGATCGAAAGCGAAATAAATCGACCGCTTTGCGAGTTGATTGGAGTAACCATTAGAAGGCGAAGCAACTTGGGGCCTTGAAGAGGACTGAAGAAGAATTCCCAACCTATTCCTCGGTCGACCCTAAATCTCGGAATTGAGATTCCGTAAAGGGAGGTTTGTAACACCCCAATTTTTGCTTTTCTTGCATGTAAATGGTATTTTGACTTTTTGGGAATTTCTGGAATTTATTTGGATTTATTTGGAGATATTTTGAATTAAGCCATTTATCAAATTAATTAAATAATAGAAAAGTTAAAATAAAATTTTGCTAAAAATATTTTATTTGAGTCACAAATGTCCTAAAATATTTATGAGAGTTTTCGAATTTTTCGATATTTTTAATGCCCCAAATAAATTATTTTATTTTAGGACATTAATTTTATTAGGAAAAGGATTAAAATCCCAATGAGCGATCTTGGGCGAAATCTTGTGCGGCCCGTTCGGAAAACCCTAAGCGCGTAGCCGTCAGATCCTCATCCAGGCGCTCCACGTCGCGCCACGTCGCCCAATCCAAGTCTGCATGGGATTCGCCGCCGCCGCCGTGTGGGCCTCGGTCTCGCGCTTTTCGGAAGCCGAGGCGCTATTTAAGCGCCGCCACCGTGATGTGATCCTTCCTCGCGCCGCACCGCCCGTACACTTCACGCCGCTTGAGTCACCGTCGCCTCGCCGCCGAGCTCGCAAAGTTCCGAAGCCAACCGCCCGAGTTCTTCGCGTCGTTTAAATGCGCCGCCGGTGATTCTCGCCGTCGCCGTGCAATCACCGAACTCACCTTTCCAAGCGCGTCGGAGAGCCACTTCTTGTGGGAGAAGCGCAGGAACGCCGTCGTACGTCTTAAATCTCCGTCTCCGGTCGGCTGCGCGCCGCGCGCGTTCTGCGGGTTTCACGAGCCGCCCGGTAGGACGATCCCCATCCGGCCGTGAGGTGAGCCCGTCGCCCTCAAGCGATGAACTCAACTTCAAACCTCCGTAGTTAGATGCAAATCCGAGGCGGCCGTAATGCTGCGTCGCCGTTCCTTTGTGCGTGTCTCGACAAAGCGGACCCACGTCGGTCGCGCCGCAGCGCCTTGTGCGCTGAGTCGTGACAACCGCAGACCCGCATGTCGGCCGCGCCGACCCGTGACGTCGGTGGCGTCACGGTGGGTCCCATCTGTCGATGGTCGGCGATGGCGTCATCTTGGCGTCGGCCGCGAGGCCGGTCGGGGCTATCGTCGGCAAGGCCCGTGTCGATTACGTGGTGGCGGCGCGTGTCATAGATGACGCCATAATTAATTTTCGAAAAAAGAAAATACTTATTTAATTCGGGTTATTGATTTTAAATGTATTTTAAAACTTCAAATGCTTATAACTTTCGTGTTTTAACTCCGATTTGAATGATTCCAATTTCTATAAATTTGTAAAATTGTGATCTTTCTGTTTATAAATTTTAATTGAATTTTTGAGCACTGTTTGTCTACTGTTTATTTATTTATTGGTGTTTAATTGCGTTCTGGCGTGAAGCGTTGAAGTGCGAAGGTTTCGAGGAGAAGTTCGACCGAGAGCAAGTTCGAGGAACGAGAACCAGCACTTTTTGAAGGCAAGTTGTGTTTGATCATGTTGAACCTATTAGAGCAAATTATTTTGATTTAAACTATTGCATGCTAATTTGATAAAAATGACTTTGAATAAGTTTTGGGATTAGTTAAATGCCTAGTTCTTTGTATGCCACCTTTGCAGTATATAATTGTAGGCCATGAATCCTTTGTCACCCTAGGTTATGGACTAATAGTTGGACATTAATAATTTGCCAACATGGGTTGAGTAGACCGAAGTAGTATGTATACCTTGCGTGGACATTTGTGATTTTGGAATACCAAAGTAAATATTGACTTAATGAGATATGGAACATGATTTGTGAATGAGACATGTGTTATTGAGTTGATGATAGCACGTGGTGCAAGGGTAAAGAACCCGGGTAGGAAAATGATGTAGACTGGGCAAATGGCAAGATGGTTTCTTGTGGGCCAAGAGTGGCAACTGGGCGGTCGTATTTGGTTTTTTTATTGGTTATGGATATTTGAGTTCACACTTGGTTAGTCTTGCCTCGGTCAACTAAGGACTTAACCTTGCGAGCATTTGAACTGAGTCTTTCATACAACCACAAGCTCGTAATGGGGCGGACCTAGCTGAGTAAAGCGGGAAATCTATTCTTTGATGTCTTGTCGTGGTGGTGTGGGGCCGGAGGGCGGGTGAGAACTCACATGGCGCAAGAGGGGCCACAGGTGTGGTAACGATCCCTCGGTGTTGAAACCTTAGCGAAGCGTCTTGGGTTTAGACGGAACCTTGGAAAAGCTTTATTCACGGTTATTTGCCTTGGTGGTATTTGTTGTATCTTGTGGGTAAAGTGTATAACCTCTGCGAGTGTACAACCTATTGAATAGCCGTGCTCACGGTATTGAGCATCGCTCGGTGATTCTGATCAAGGTTAGATTTTTATGAAAATGACTTGTTTATGGAAAATGCTCGGATTGGTGATGATGAACTTGACTTAGGATGGAAAAATGATTTATGAGTGAAATGTTTGTGAAAGCTATTATTCCTACTCTTGTTTTCTTGCTTTGCAATCTATTCTTGTTTATCTTGAATCTTTGTCTTGCTCATGAACCATAGCCTATCCTTTGTACTAAGCCATGCATATAGAATATTAGAATTGCATTACATGCATGACTTCTTTGAGTGCTCAAAGTACTCACCCACAACAACACAACCGGTTGAAGAAGAAGCAACCCTGCTCATGAGGAGGAGTATCGGGAGGGCCAAGCGAACTAGGGAAGCGAGCCCGATCGAGTTACTGTGGCAAATTGGTTGGCGCCACGAGTTTATTTTATTTCATTGCTTTTGAATATTTTAATAAGTATCATACTGCGTAGGCGTATCTTTGTAACTTGACCATAAGGTCTTCCAACTAGTTAGTATTTAATTAAAATACTTCATTATTTCTTTAGTTATGGTATGATATGTACCAATGTTGAGGCTGTGTGCACTAAGCGTGATCTGGACTAGTCTTTGAATACCTGAGAGGTCGGTTGCACATTCAGTCCCGACACTTAGTCTATGCCCATTTGTTCCCACGTCGCGCGGTACCGGCGGGTGGCGCGGCTCTTGCCTGCCCGTCCTCTCTGATGGCGCCCTGTATTGCTTGTCTTGTCTCCTGTAAATCCTCTATAAATACCCCTCGCACGATGTACCTTAGGTAGAACTTTTTGGTACCACACATACTCGAACCTGAGCTTGCTCCTTTGGAGTCCTTAGGCTCGTTCGATGCCCCTCAGAACAAGCGCATTGTAACCCTCCTTACTCATTAGTGAATCCTTTGGGCGTGGGGTTGTTATCTCCTCGTGAGAGGCGAACCAGACCAAAAACGACCCTTGTGCGCTTCCTGATTGTCTTATCCGCCCCGATCCGTAGCTCGGCATACCCTCAGACGTACAGCCCTTGTGGGAAAGGGGCCTTAGGTTGATCCCTCATTCAACAAGTAAGCTCGGCGAAGGACCCCTGTCCCGAATCGTCGATAGAAACCTAGTTCTTCTTGGTGCTGCTGCTACGTGTTGGGCTATATGGCTATGCAGGAATGATATTGTATTTCAAAAGAAAACCAACTCTTCTCCTTTGCGAGTTATTTTGCTATTACCAGCCGTCGTGCGTGAAATTTGTGTTCTGAAGGTAGATATCTGAACTACTTTGGAGGAGGCTACTCAATGCTTGATGCGGGTGGCCAAGAATTCTATTCCGGGCACATGGGTGGCGATCTAGTCTTGGATTGTTGGTCATTAGTGTGTGCGTTTTCTTTTTATTCTTGATGGGCTGTGTGCTTCATGTTAAGCAGAGGCCGGGAGTGATTTCAAGGAATTGTATTATCTCAATGTAATGCTCTTGAAATTAATAAAAACACTTCCATTTTCAAAAAAAAAGAAGAGCAAAATAGTTCCAAAATTAATGTGCAGTTTTTCAACAGATACTTTCATTCACAAAATTGCCACTCCCGTTTGCCGGTTTTTGCCAAATTGGCACCCCTTCGAATATAATGCAATGAATCCTCTACAACAGCTGATCGAACCTGTAGAAATCATTGACAGGACGACATACCATTAGATATCGTAAACCATAAGCACAAGTTCAATCCAACAAATGTTCTGTATCTAGTAGTAAAAACACATATATAAGATGGTGGTAAAAACGAGAGATGAACTGCATTTCAGAATGGGAAAAAGAGTGGTCATGTCAAATTTAGAGGATGCGCCATAAGGATAAAGTGTAATTAAATTTTGAAACTAGATTAACGCCCAGATTGTACACTAGATGTGTATGTCATCGTTAATGCATGTTATGTATCTGTAATCAGATAACGCAGAACAGGTCAAGGCTAGCTCAATGAAGATAGTAGTCGAAGATGGGATTTTTGAACTAGCAAGATGTAGCACCAAAATCCATAAAAGGAACATCATACGAACCTGCGAAAAAATGTAGAGTGAAGCATGCAGTCTGACTTTTCACTGTTTATAGACTACTGCCTTTGATTTGGCATCGAATTTAAATCAGACATGACACGGTTGAATTCTGACCTGCAAACATAGCCCATCAAATTAAATTTTCAGTCGTTTCATTGCATTTTCTCCATCCAATTTCGTTGTCAGGCCTTCCCGGTTCCCACTAATTTAGAGTTTTTTTTTGTTTTGTTTAGACCAGATGCTCGATCTACCAGTAAAATAAAATCGAGCGAAGTTTTGGTGGTCGACACAAAACCAAACGGCAAACGTCTATGCGCACAAGAACTTCGAGGTTTTTTGGTTACCACGCGGAGATCGGCCTGCCGGGCGCGGCAAGGCGGAGGCGGAGAGAAAGAACGCAGCGGCGCGGCGCGCGGCCGCGGATTGCTCGGCCCTTCGATGTTGGGGCCTGGGCCGTTGGGGTGTTTTTTATGTTGATGGCTTTCAGGCGACGGCTGAGATCACGCGCGCACCGTTCTAACTGCCGAGTGGGTTTCGTAAATCAGTGGGCTGTGGCACTGTGTGGACGAAGCCTCCATGTATTCCTTCCCTGCACAATTATTTTCTTCTTTGACTCGGGACGAAATTATAAATCTATCTTTTTCTCAACTGCAGAGACACATATAGACACGTTACCTATGTGCTCCCCTACAAGGTAGATCAACAGCATCGCAACAGCTACATCCGCCGTGACCTCGGACTGTGGTAACTCGTCTACCACGATAGATGTGATGCCGGTGACCTACGGTGGTAAAAAAGCGTATAGATGATACATATCAACATATCACCTACTGGTGCTTTCGTAGTTGGGAAGAAAATTAACCAGATTTGTAAATCATACATATACTAAAGTTGGTAGACTTTCTGGCCAAGGAGCCATCCCACATGTCCTTCATCCACGAGCGTCCCCTCAAAAAAAAATGTAATTACATGTAGGTCTTTACAGCAGTTTTTTTGTAAAAAAGACCTTTTGGTTCAACAAAATCGTGAATCTTTCGTTAGAGGACCTAAATAAATGCAAAAAAGAGCATAATTACGTTTAGATCATTCCAAATATTTTTTATGAAAATGACCTTTTGATTTAACGCAATCGCGGATCTTTCATGAGAGGACCCTAGATAGATGAAAAAAAAAGAACATATTTACGGTTGTATCTTTTCAACTGTTTCACGCATTTTCTTGACAATTTAAAAAAAACACTGTAAAAAAATGAAATTATATTTTTTGCAGAAAAAGTTCGGATCAGATTTTTTCACAGGGCGCAGCATTGCGCGCCTCCTCTGTCAGTTATTCTGGAGAGGGGCAAAGATGGCAAAAAAACAAAAGTTCGAAGAGGGCCATATAAGCCGAAGTTCCTGTGTGGAGTAGGCCTCTACGTAATGCACGGGTGCCAACTGCAACAAGGTGGATACGGAATTACGGAGTATTAGTAGGCTGAGGACTCTTTTGGGCTGGGTTTGCTCGTGTGGCGTTGCCACGGTGGTGGCCACTGGCCTTGTGGACCGTGCGCGCCGACTAATGAGCATCTGGTACGGCGTAGGACGTCGCATTTTGAGCCCGGCGGTAGGCGAAAATTCTTGTGAGAATTTCGTCTTCGTGAATTGGTGCCCGGGTTTAATAATACTCTAATGTACGAGTTTGACCTGAACAATTACTTCAGAATTCTACGTTGCAGAATTCCTACGTTCCAAGAAAAGGGCTTTCGCCGGTTACTGTTTTCCGTGTCCTCTCCAATTATTGTAGTATCATCTGATGTACCAGTCTTTTGTGGCGAGTACGTCTCTATAACGAACACTAACAATATCCTAAGCAAAATATCTGGGGGCTTTAGACTCACTTCATGTAGGGGCCTGAAATAATGAAAAGAGGACGCTTACTACGAAGACAAGATAGTTCAAGAACTTTCGGCAGGAGCTCGCTTGCTTTGATTTTCGTTTATTGACCCGTTGTATTAACGGAACTGCTACACCCCGTGCGTCTGATGCAAAGCGCAAGATCAGACACCCACTTCAACATCCCACACTTTCTTTTTTTTAAAAAAAAATTGATTAGAAGCTCTAATATTCACTATAGAAGAAACAGAACAATCACCGAGCTACAATCGCAACACATATCCCCACACACGTACGCACTCACCTCACACTCATGCACGCACGCCACACACGAAAGTACTCGGCGCATGAGCACCCGGGCGAGCCGAAGCTTCAAACCCGGGTGGCCAACGCGCACACTGCGTCGCTTAGCCATTGAGCCGAAGCTTAGTTCTCAACATCCCACGCTTTCTCACTACGCTTATTCTCCATCGGTCAATTCTTATCCAGTTATCCACCTATGACAGACATTTCTTTTCCCCTTTGACTTTTTCTCAACCACACATTTGATCGCTGCATTATGCCCTATCTCAACCATGTCTCATCTCTCGCTCTGCAGCCGGTACACAGGGGTGGTTGAGGCACCACCCGGATCTCACACTGCCGCTTCCTTGGCGTGACCTCATATCCTTCGTCGTGTCGTTGCCGATTCCATCATCCACGTCCTTGTTTGGGTCATTGTATCGTCCACCACTGCCTCGGTAGGCTTCATCTTTGCCTTCAATGGCTTCTTTGTCGAAGCTTGAGCACATCCACCTCATTGGAGGCGACGTGGCCGTCGGCGGAGGTGAAGGGGACAAGCGGAGGGGGAAGACGGAGGTGGAGATGTAGAGTGAGGAGGCCGTGGTTGTCTTCTTCGCCTCGCTTGGTAATTAGCTAGCAATTCTTTGTTCCGCTGTTGCAGCTCGCTTCCTCCACTATCGCAAGAAGTGTTTTTGTTTGTTGCAATGTGTATTTATCAGACCTAGTAGTAAATGTTTTTTTTTTTGTGTTGTGGGTGAAAGTTTATTTGTTGCATAAGAATTCTTTCCTGTTATAAAAGGTATTTATTTTGTTACCTTTTTTGTTGTAATGGATTGCGAAGTAGGTTATTTTTAGATGTTACACTAGGTATTTTTTTATTGTTCATGTACATCTCTAAAATGTTGTAGGGTTGCAACATTATTTTTTAGATATGTATTTGTTGTTGTTGTTGAATACCTTTACACTATTTTTTTTCAAATAGGTTGGCCAATATTAATTTAGGCATCCAATATTACTCAAATATATCTAAATTATTAAGAGAGTGATTTTTCTATAAAAAAAACTTTTCTCATTGTTGCTTATGTGTTTTTACAATGTTGTACGTTCTGTCATAAATTGTTGCATGCATTGAAGAAGTTTTTTGCATTGCTGTCGGGAGTACGATGGGAATAGGGGTGGAAAACGAGCCAATTTAACTTTTTTTCGAGTTTTCTTCGACACTAATTTATTCTTATTTATTATAGTCTCCTGTATTATTTGAGACCCAACTTCGAGCCGAACCTAATGAGCCGAGCCTAACGAGCCAAGCCGAAGTTGACCCTTGTTTCAAATCAACTAATTTTTATTTTAAAAGAAAAATGAATGTAATCGGAGCAATTTTGAAACGAGTCACCGAGCCAGCTCAACGAACATTTTTTCCAGCCCTAGATGGGAATGTTCCTGGATGTCCGGAGCCTAGTCCCCTCCATTAACTTGTATTAATCTTTTGGACGTTGACGGTGGCCCAAATTTCAGAAGATCGATGAAAATTCATTGCCTTACTTGGACTCTCGCAACTGCCAAAGCCACGTAGTCAGATCATTCGATTGAGGCAACTAACAGCTTCTTCGGTAGAGCTTTAAATTTCAGCTTTTTCTAAAATCTGAAACTTGTAGGTTAAAATAAAGTGAATTAAGTTTATATTTTTGATCTAAAATGTAAACAAGATGATATATCTAAACACCCTTAATGTACTCACAGTTTCAACTTTATGAATCTGGTGAAACTAGAATTTTCAGTTTCACCTGATTCATGAATCTAGAGAAGCTGAGTCTCCATAGAATGTTATTATAAGGGCCTGTTTGGTAGAGTTTCATATTTCAATTTCTCCTGAAATCTGAAACTTGTAGGTTAAAATAAAGTGAATTAAGTTTATATTTTTGGTCTAAAATGTAAATAAGATGATCTATTTAAACACTCTTAATATACTCACAGATTCAGTTTCACGAATCTGGTGAAGCTAAAATTTTCAGCTTCACCAGATTCATAAATCTAGAGAAACTAAGGCCCTGTTTGGGAGAGCTCCAGCTCCCAGCTCCAGCTCAGATCTGAAACTTATAGGCTAAAATAAAGTAAATTAAGTTTATATTTTTGGTCTAAAATGTAAACAAGATGATCTACCTAAATACTCTTTATGTACTCACAGCTCCAGCTCCATAAATTTCTGGAGTTAGAAATACCCTGCTCCACCAACTCTACAGATTTTGATGGAGCTGAAATTGTCCCAAACACCCCCTAAATCTCTGCCAAACACACCGTAAAGAAGTACTTAAATTGTAGCCCCACGAACTTGCATTGAATCCCGTCCATAGGATTGACACGCTAACGTTGACACAGCAGATCAGGAATGTGAGACAGTTGGCGTGAGAAAGAAAAGCTCGTTATCTTTTCCGTTCTCTTAGTTGAGATATAATCAAGTTCATAGTCGTTAAGGTATATTTAGATTCAGCGAATTTCGAAACTACTACTCTCTTCAGTCACAAATATTTATCGATTTGGCACAGGTATAGTCAAACCTTCGAAAATTTGGCCATCAATATCCTTTTAAATGTTTAATTTGGATATATAAAAATCATATGTGTATATTTGTCTCGAAAATTATTTTCATAATATCATAATTTTATTAAATTTTATAAATATATTAAAATAGAAATTAGTAGTCAAATCTATGTTTTGGAGACCATATCAATATTTAAAACGACAGCTATTGTGACTGAAGGGAGTATGAGAGATTATGAATATAAATATAGCATCATGGTATACAGGTGAATCAATTTAGATAAAATAGTAAAAATTCTTTATATCTTGCGTTTATCTATTCTATGATTATTTTGCAATTATTCTCAATATTTTTAATTAGCACTACAATTTATCTATGTCGATCAATTTATTATTCAGCACTCTTTTTTGCGGTGAAGTAGTTTTGGATACCTAATGACTTGTGTCCGGACGTCCGAAATTTTCGGATATACTGCAATATTTTTTTATACGCGTGCAACATTTTTTACCAATACGTGCAGCATTTTCCTTCGATAAACAGTGAAATTCGCTACAGTAAATGAATGTTGCAAACGTTCAAAAAAAATGTTGCACGCGCCGTAAAAAATATTGCACGCGTAAAAATAATATTATAAGAGACATTTGATGAGATAAACAGTGATCGAATGTACCAGGACTAATATCTCCCTTTCGGATAACGCGGAACTCGTACCGTCCATCCTTGGAGGAAAATAAATGATCAGGTACGACGTACGTGCTGGAGATACTCTACAACTTGTACACCGTTCCCCCTCAGCAATACGTCACGATAGGCTAAGCAAAATCTGAGTTCAATTGGTTCAAATCAATAGCAAAGCCAAACTAAAGGGGGTGTTTAACACAGCTCTAATTCTATCAAAATCTGTAGAGTTGATAGAGTAGGATATTCCTAACTCTATAAATTTATAGAGTTAGAGCCGTAGATACATTAAAAGTGTTTAGATGGATCATCTTATTTACATTTTAGACTAAAAATATAACTTAATTCACTTTATTTTAGCCTACAAGTTCTAGATCTAAGGTGAGGCTAAGATCTGGAATTCTGTCAAACAGAACCTAAAGCTAGCTAGCCACATGATTTCAGCATTAAAACAAGCCAATGTATCTCTAAACTAGAGCAGCGCGACTCCTACATGACTGATACATTGATGTCATACAGGATACAGGCAGTGACAGATCACAATTTTCATAATAGGTATTCAAAGTTATAAAAATTTTGTTCAATGTATAACATAAAAATTTACAAATCACAATAGGAAAAAAAATACAAAGCACACATTGTTCTTACTATAGATAATACTTGAAATAATTAAGAAAACTGGTTTTACCGTGATGCTGAAGCGGCCGTGGCATGAGGAGTCATTTGGCCGGTAAGCCTCCATCTGAATCAAACATACACAGCTAGCTTTTAGTATTTCCGGTGTCATTGCTATGGCAAGTTGTTCACAAGCTTACTAATTGTATAGATCATGTAAAAGAAGTTGAACTCAGTTTGGATAACAAAATTCTGTATACGGTAGATCTAGAACATACATAATGTAATCTGGAACAAAAGTAAGACTTCCACACATGCAGACTATTAGCATCATTTGGGAAATGTTAAGGACCATGGCCTACTAAAAACTCCCGAGAACTAGCTAATAACGTTAATTACTAGCAAGCGCTCAACAAACCTAAAAACTAGGAAGGATTCAAAGAAGAAACTAGTATTTATTACAGCCCTAAAAGACCCCTACACCCCTCCTGTGATCCACCCAAATACCAACACAATAACAACTCAAACTTGAATCTTCCTATGTAATCCCCATCTTACATGTATGAATGCAGAAGTTAATTTTAAGATACGGATGCACGCACCAACATCTCAACCCAATTTAAGCAATCTTAACACTGCTAAGACTAGAATGCTAGCAATAGGGGGCATATTTCTTCCTTCTTCTTAGATCAGGAATTAACCGCTACCAAAGAAGATCAAAAGAGTACAGAAAAAAGGTAGACTTTTGAACTCACGTTACTCACCCATTAGCTGCTCACAGGAGGAAGGCTGCGAGCTGTGATTCGAAGCGGACGTGGTGCAAGTTATACTGGATTTGAGGACTCAGCTTTGGCTCAGTGGCTAAGCGTCGCTGTGAGCGCGCTGGCCACCCGGGTTCGAAGCCTATACTCACCCGGGTGCTCATGCGTCGAGTACTTTCGCGTGTGGTGTGCGTGCGTGAGTGTGGGGCCGGGGTGAGTCCGTGTGTGGGGGGGTGTGTTGCGATTGTAGTTCGGTGGTTGTTCTATTCTTCTATAATGAGCTGAGTAGATAGCAACGCTAAACATCACGACGGCTCGCCGCTAAGGCGATAACGGCGATGATGTAGGGCTCTTTGGCTGATCGCCTCCTCCGCAGACCAAAAGGAGAACAACGAGGGCAGGCATGCCAACTTTTCACGAAGCCTAGCCCTATTCACAATAGTTTCCTGGCATATTTTTTCTATCTCTCCTTCAAATTAAATTATAAATCTAATCTCTTTTTTACCGCGAAAGTATCAACAGACGACAAATATCACTACCACACTCCTCTACCGTAGCAGGTCGCAAATGCCGTAGCTGCTCTTTCTACCAAACTCGGGTACCACGATAGTTACCTACTAAGCTTGGGTATCATGGTACCCGTCCTACCGCATGGTTCTAAGTCGATATTAAGCTCCTGCCACGATCATTTGGGCTTTCACAGGCTCGATTACTTGCCTAGGTACATGGGCGTGGTAAGTGACACATTACGTAACGCTATTTTCACAGTTAGAGAGGAAATCATGTTTACAAATTTATTCGCACGTTGACTAAATTTGCAAATACATATACATATGTGTATATGTATATACATACATACATATACGTGTGTGTATATATATATACATACATACATATACATATACACACATATACATATACACACATATATATACACATACATATATATAAACACACACATACATACATACAAATATAATGATCGTAAAGTACATATTTTGCAATAATAGCACAACTATGAAAAATATAAAGAAATTTCGGCATGATATCTGCTATATTTTAGACAATCTCAAGTTGTAAAATAGACATTTTTGTAATAATATCTCAACAAATAATATTTTATTTCAATACCATTCACAAATCGGTCCAACAAGTCCACATCTTAATGTCCATAGCATATGAAATCAACATTTCTCACCGAAAATGAATGTTTGCACTTGGTATAGTTTTGTCGTCCGTCCATTATCACACATATGCCATGTTGAACCTACATAAAGGCTATGTTAGTAAAAAATCGAGTTGTAATAAAATATAACATACAATGAAGCATTACCTTTGGGGCTACGGGTAGTATTATTGGGTGTACATTTGGTTGGCCATAATGTACAACTTGGTGGACATCATCACCAATCCTTGTGTAGCTAACAACTCCACGTTGTATTCATCCCCACCTTGTTGTTGTGCTTCCACACAATGTCACCATAGTCTGCCATCTACTAATAGAAAGCAACAAGAAGTCAGCATGCATGCAGTTTGCACACACATATATCCGCTGATGCTTGTAAAATATCAGACATTTTGTTTATGATGGTAACCTCCAGTTAAAGCTTCTAGTTTGGTTCAATGCATCCTATGACTTAATCCTTGCCCATTAGTCTATGATACAGAATAAATTAGAACATACAACACACTTAAATTTTTGACTACCAAATGAAGTTGCTTAACCACTTTGAGCAAGTAATCATAATACACAAATTTTTTTCTACTATTAATTGGTGTTGGGAATAGTCCCACATTGGTTGTGGAGAGGGCTTGAGCATGGTTTATAAGGGTGAGGAGCACCCCTCATTGAGCTAGCTTTTGGGGAGATGGCCCAAGAGACTTTGGCTCTTTGCTCTGGTTGGACTGCGACCAATGGTGTCGCGTCTTGTACTTGGTGGTGGCGTGAAGTCGTCGTGTCTTGTCGTGTGGCGATCAGGCCAACAATTGGTATCAGAGTCCTTTGCATTCATGCAAGTACAAATTGTTCACACACAAACTTCACGAGTAGTTCAATAATTCATACACGGCCAGGTAAATACAACACCAAGTACACATATATTTTTTTAGATGAAGGAAGATTTTATTAATTTCAAGAACATTACATCAAGATGATACAAGTCCTTAAAATTTCTTAGGCATCTGTTTAACAAAAGCACCTGACCCTTAAACAAAACAAAAAAAAAAAAGAAGCCTTGATTGCTACGGCTGGATCATGAGCTCTCCCCTTTTCATTGAATTGCTTAGCGAAAACATCATCGAAATCTTCTTGGCGTAAGCAATCCGGCGACCTGGATTTCCAACATTCAGGCGCCACAATCCGCGACCTGGTTTCCAACATTCGGGCGCCACCACCAAGAACACGCGGCTATTTGAATCATTCGCCCCAAAATCTTGAACGCGATCACGGACTCCATATCGTCCATGACCACCAACTTGAAATCTTGGGGGCGAAGACCACCATGAGCGGGGCGAAGTGGACCACCATAGCTGCGACCATTAAATCGATCGCCACCGGTAGCCGTTTCGCGCCATGGCGCTTTAAATTGATTCTTAAAGCATCGTCACCCAATATCCTGCGCATCCGGTTGCACATCGCCGAGATTGGACTCGGGAACAAAGCCATCATTGCTTTGCAAGAGAATGGAATGAGCACGGCCGCCATGGCGTCGCCTCATCGAATCCGTCCCTCTCCCAATTGGAAGAAACCGGCCGATCTTGCCGATCCGCACAACCCGCCCAATATGGAGCGGTAGCCGCCTCGGTAGCATCGGCTGCAGCGGCGCCGCATCACAAAAAGAGATAGATCGACCCCAGCGATTTGCTATTGCGATCGGTAGGCGGATACAGGCGAAGATCATGCATTGAGACTTCAAGGAGCTAGAGATAATACCTCGCATCCTTTGGCATTTTTAAATCGTTACCCTTGGGCGAACCCTCGTCCCAGCGCGCCGCTTCCTCGGCTGCGCCTCTAATTCTTGACTTTGCACGATCGGATCGCCAATCTAGACATTCTTTGAAGAACAATAATTCCCCTTCAAGCGGCGGGATCACGCATCCATGGCGACAGGAGACGGACTCGCGATCTTTGCCATGGAAGGCACCAAGCGTGACGCGGCGCAGGAGAGAATCCACGACCTCCCCCGCGCCGCGCTCATTCCATCGTGAGAGAACGTCGATGGGAGGGAGTTTTGAATTTTGAACGTCGATGGGAGGGAGAAGGTTATATAGCATAACACTCTAACGAATCACACTAACCCTAAACCTCAAAAAAGTTATTACCAATTCATCCATACCATTGATACATATAGCCTAACCTCAATCACATTAACCCTAACCCTAACAAGAATACACTGAAGTATGCTATCATCTACTATCATTCATTCACAGATTACTGAAAATTGAAAGAACTTATCAAAAATTGCTTAGTTTTAGTTGAAAATCAACATGCCCACGAGCCCTTTGATTTTCTCTACTAGGAAGCTATTTTAGACTACTACCGTTTGATTTTCAACCTCCAATAGGGATTTTCAGGTTGGAGGTGGCACGAGCTGGACAGGAGAGTGGAGAGGGACTCGAGAGCTCAATAATTGTGTTCAAAACATGAACAACTGTGTTAAAACATGTTAGATTTCATTCATGGGCCGAACCAGGCTATTGGGCCTCTCTACTGTAAACTCGTTAAAAAATTGAGTTAGCTCATTAAGCTCGTTACGAATGTGAGCCACAGAGCATACATATTTGATTCATGCATACTCGAGTTGGAAAGATTTGAACACCTAAATATGACTAACACTTCTAGAATATATATTTCATTCATGCATACTGTATTGCCTCACTACTTTTGCCTCACTACTTCTGACTAGAGCATACAGAATTTGTAACATACGTGATGCTAATAAGTCAAAATGTCTGTCTGCATGTTGTCCAAATGTAGCACATAGATTACAAAGCATTTGGAAAATACTTCACTCTGTATATTGAGGTTGGAGCATTATCACCAATTAGTCCAAATGCTAATAAGATTTGGAGCGTGGAGTCCAAATGCAGCATACAAAATTTGTAACATACATGCATACATAAATTATCACCGAAAACCTCAATCTACAAAGTGAGGTAATGAAGCCATCTAATGGCACGATGCTAATAAGTACAAATAATAGCACAAAGTGTAAAGGGTTTGCTCAAGTTCAACACAAAGTCCAAATAAAATATACAGGTGAAACCATGTAATGAACAAAAGTATCCTGCTCAAGTACAGATATTAACACAAAAAAGAAAGTCTAGAAACTTGCAGAAACAAGCCATGACACATCTTCAATACCACTCTATGAAAGAAGAGGCCGGAGCAACGCTGAAACCACTTCCACCAAGATACCCAAAACCAGGTCTACCACCAGAACCTGTAGGATTAACAGAGCATAAAAACATGAGAGCAACAGAAGCAATGGCTTGTTCCTTTATTAGAAGGGGAAATTCGTTCAGGATTTCCAATGACAGAACCACAAGTTGCATCTTCTGGTGCAACAAATATAGAGTGTTCAATATCCTGGTAACGAAAGGAATAAAATATTACAGGCATGTTATTGGTGTGTTCGCTTAGGCTGTGGATTTTTCATTACATGTGGTTATTGCCTCAGCCTCTTGCTCTTTAATTACGAGCTATTCTCTCGTCAAGAGCTATTATATGGTTGAGAAATGACATTTAGCGATTTCTATGGCAACGAACCTTTTCTCTTGTCTATCTTTTCATCTGGAAAGTATTTTCAGTTTAACAGCGACAAAACAGTAAACTGATTAAAATCTCTAATTCGGTGTGTATCTTCGCGAAAGCAATGCTACCATACATTTCCTGATCTCTTCTTTTGATAGTTTATATAAATGGCATCACTTTGGTTGGAGCTTTGTGCATTGCCGCTTATGAGATTGTTCCCCTTAAAAGGCAGGGAGATTTCTATGTGATAAACGGCAAGAAATGGTGGACCAGTGGGGCTATGGACCTCATGGACATGCAGAGATTAGTTTTGAGAATGTGCGTGTTCCAGTCACAAATATCCTCCTTGGAGAAGGACAGGGTTATGAGATTACTCAAGTAAGCAGTATCCTCCTGTTATTACTAGTAATGTTACTATAACCTGTACTTTCTGTGTCATATTTAAGATGCTTTGCAGGGAAGACTAGGTCATGGAAGATTATATCACTTTCTAATTTGTTAAGCGTGTAAAACAGTAGCAAAACTTTAGAAGAACGAGCAGAAACAAGAGAAAAGAACAGTAACAGAACTTTGATTAACTCAGGTCACTGTTGATGTGTTAACATCCAGTAAATTTTGGTTTTGACAATTAAATGAACATATGCATTGCTTGGAGTTCAGGAATATTTGAAGCTAAAGAAGGACAGCAAACCTTGGGAAGCTATAGGCCTATAGTTAAACATGCCAAGGAGTGTGATCTTGACGGCAATTGCAAGTTGAAATCATATACAGCTGAAGAGAAAAATGTTGTACTCTTATTTAACTGCGCATATGATCTTGTTGGAGCAAAATTTAATGGTTCCTATATCACAAAGGACAAGTTTAATTTGTCTTAGCAGTTAAAATTTTAACATAGCACTCGGCAGAAGCACACTTGTTTTTTTTTTTAAAGAAAAAGGCAAACTTTGATGAGAATGAATTCAACTCACTCTTGGCAGGCTAGTCGCTTTCCACCATGCTGTTAAGAAATGGCACCAATTCAACGTCATCTTCGTTGTTATCTTCATGCAATTGAGAACGGTATTTAAGTTAGACACAACATTTACCAAAATTATATGAAAGACTGAAAGAGGAGGGGTCGGCCCAGAGGGGAGGTGCTCGGAGTGGGAGGGGTTGGCCCAGAGAGGAGGAGCTCGGAGCGGAGGGGACTTGTTCGGAGGGGAGGAGCTCGGAGCAGAGGGGAGGAGCTCGGAGTGGGAGGGGTCGACTTGGAGGGGAGGAGCTTGATGCAGAGGCAGGAAAACCTGAAGGGCAGGAGATCAGAGCGGAGGCGGGGCCACGGGGCCCCGGCCGTTGGGAACTAGAGGGAGAAGGGGGACCAGCTGCCGCTCGTCGAGAACCAAAGGGAACTGGTGGTGGGGCACCGAGAACCAGAGGGAGAGAGTCGTGAGGCACCGGCCGTCAGGAACCAGAGCCCAGAGGGGAGATGAGGTCACGAGGGGATTGGTTTGGAATCTGGATCTGGTCATTGCCACTCGAGTAGGCTAGGGCTGAGTAAGAAATAAACGAGCCTAATGAGTTACTTGAAAACTCGCTCGATAAACTCATTTTCTTAATGAGTTCAGATGTCAGCTCAGCTCAGCTCAACTCGTTAAGGGATGAGTTTGAGTTGAGTCTACCCCTAGCTGCAGCCTGGTCCTATTATTATTTTTTTCCTTTTCAATTTTCTATATTCAGTTTTGGCTCAAAAACATCTAAAAATTCGGTTTTTCAAAAACTCTCATCCCAGATGTGAAAAGCCTATCAATACTAATTTTAGGGAGCTTTTGGATACATTTTTAAAATTCTCTGAATTTTTGAATTTGAATTTAATCGATTTATCGATTGGTTTGAAAAGTCGAGCCAGTCCGACAGAGGTGAAAATCACGATTTGCACTCATTCCAGTCCGATAGAGGTGAAAATCACGATTTGCACTCATTTTCCGATGATTTTGCAAACTACGATTGCACAAGCAGCTATGGTGCCTAGGCCAGCCATCTCTTGGAAGAGCTCTTTTACATTGGATTAAAATTAATATAAATCGTCCATTCTTTTGAATCTAATGGTTGAAATCAATATAGATCTAGTTATATTACCACCTGTAGTATTGGTAGTAAAATTTAGAGAGGGGTAAAAGGGTAAAAAAATTCCGTTATACTATTTGTCCTCTAGGTAAAACACGTCATGTGATCTTGATGAATGGTGGATGAATGTATAAGAAACCTCTGAAAATCACTAGGTATTTGGTGAATCCAAAATAGTGAACAAATTAGAAAAAATCTAAAATACCCCTAATAAATAGATTAGAAAAATCTAAAATACCTTTAAAAAATAGATGATTAAATTTAATTTCTACTATTACTACTTACTACCTCTATTATCCACCGTAAGGCACGGATAGCGGCGAGAAGTTACGGGTGCGGCGGTTATGGATCCGAGCGCGCGGTTGCGTACGTAACCGCGAGAGAGACGAGCCGCGCTGCGCGAGTGGTGGTAACTACACGTCGTACTTCGCCGCGGTTGGATAAGGCAGCGTGGGCTGAGGCCTGAGACGAGATGGACGGCGCAGGACAGGAGGAGGAAGCTGGCGAGAGGATTGCATGATCTCTGTGCTCGATCGATCGATCGTTTGGGGAAGATAAGGACGTGTGTCGTCCGATCGTCGGCGCCTGACCTGGTCCCGAAAAGTCGAGGCCACTGCACGTGCACTCGCTAGGCTAAGCTAGTACCAGCAGCCGCAGAAGGGGTAGAATCGCAATGAATTCTATTTTCACCGGTGAGTCACCTAGGGTCGATTTTTAGTACGTTGGACTATATAATTTCATCGAAGGAGAAGAAAAGTATCCCACATTAATGCTGATTAAAAAAAAGGTGCGCCTCCGTCCTAGGACAACCCCCTACTGAGGCTGAAGCGAATGTGTAATCCTACTTACATGCCATTACAATGGTTCTCAATTTCAGACAGTTCAATCACACAGGCACAGTAGATTATGCAAAGTCTGATGAAACTTTAGAGACGGGGGAAAATATCTCCAACAGTTGACAGCTCGGTGGGGGCTCCGGGTCTTCACGTACAGTTTTGCACAATGCAATCAGACAGTTTCCTACTACTACTTGCGAAATGCTTTATAAAGGGAGCTCTTTTACGTTGGATTAAAATCAATATAAGCCGTCTATTTCTTTGAATCTGATGATTGAAATTAATTTAGATCTAGTTATGCTACCACCTCTAGTATATGTAGTAAATTCAGAGAGAGGTAAAAGGATAAAATAATTCTGTCATACTATTTATTCTCTATGGTAAAATACGTCATATGATCCTGATGAATAGATAAAAAATCTCTGAAGATCACTAGGTATTCAGTGAATCCAAAAATATAAATGAATTAGAAAAAGTCTAAAATACCCTTAACAAATGGATTGAAAATGTCTAAAATACCCTTGAGGAATGGACAGTTAGATTTGATTTCTACTACCACTACTTACTATCTATATTATCTACTGTAAAATTTCTCTTACAAAGAAGGGACATTTCTTGTATTCTACTCCCTCTCTTCAAATTTATAGTACGTAATTTTTAATGGTAGTATCATAAATATGTGATATATTTTATGTTCCAATATAAATTAGTTTGAGGTTTCCTTTATACTTCTATTAAATATATAGATTTACTTAATATCTATATATACGCACTCAATATAGTGCTTCAAAATTATAATTAAAGATAGTTTAGTTATTTTTAATATCACTTTTGTCTACGTGCTAAGAAAAAAATACATGCTACGAATTTGGACGGAGGGAGTTCTGCATATATGGAACCTGTTAGCTCAGACCTGTTCCCATTTGGACAAAAAGGAGCGCAACAGAAACCTTGATGAAGAGGTTGCACGACTATAGTCTTGTTTATGGGACTCTAAGCCAGTTTCAGTTCTTAAAAAGTTAGTAAGTCCCTCAAACAGCTTAACCTTTAAACAGCTTTTGGTATAAATTAGAAGCTATATATAATTAGCAAAAGCTAATTAAAAGCTAGATTGGACCTGTTTCTATAGTTTATTATTGAGGAAAATTAGCTATTTCCTCCGATCACAAATAGTTGCCGTTTGAGACATTGACACGGTCTACAAAACAAAACTTTGACCACTAATTTCTATTATAATATATTTATAAAATCCAAAAAATGATAATATTACAAAAATAATTTTCGTGAGAAATCTATATATATGATTTTCATAAATCTAATTTAAATATTTAAAAAGATATTGACGACAAAAATTTTAAAAGTTTGACTATAATTTATCCAAAACGATAACTATTTATGACTGGAGGGAGTATTTGTCAAACATTCTCTTATAAAAGCCACAACTTTCTCAAACAGACCCTAATAGTATCTAGTTTGCGATAGTTGACCATTTTGCCCTTATGCAATAATTAATCTGCCTGTTCTCTGTTCCTATTTTCCAACTAATCTTCATGTGCTGAAGGGTTGTAAACAGAGCAGATAGTTTCTGACTGTTTGTCCATCCGAATAATTTGGATCTTATTCGGAGCATCAAATTAGATATTCATGTTTTTTTGGATATCGAAGTCGGATCTAGATAATTTTTGTCAGATATGCAAACTGATTCAAGTTGAAATTATTTGTCGGATTTGGAGCTATCAAGAACTTTAATCTGATCGATAAACTTATTTCGGATAGCTAAATATCAACACACTAGGCAAGCCCAAGAAGCCATGAGCCCATAATTACATTACCGCCCTCTCACTTGCCCAGAGTGTGTGAGAGAGAGAGAAATCGGCCCACTAGGCTTTCTAATATTAAAATTATTTTTTATAGAAAATATAAAAAATTCAAATATGCTAAGAAAAATAGCAATGAACTCTGAATAATTTCAAGCAATTTAGGAAAATACGTTTGGACATAAGGAACTTTAAAAAATACTTATAGTTTAATTGTTGCAGTCAAATTTGCTTGTTGAACTCCTAATGAGTTGCATTTTAAACATATAGTATGGTTGATTGATTCTTTTATGTGCGACACATATGAGTTCTAATTTTGCATGATATCTGACTAAATATCAATGACCAAGACTATCTGCATTTGGCTTGACATGTATTCACTTTGTATTCGTGATCGAGACAATCCACATTCATATTCGTGTCCGGTATTATCCGTATTCGATTCTAATTCTCGAACAAAATATGGAATAGGATATGAGATGAGCGATATCTGTCCGTATCCATCCCGATTGTGCCCTAGCAGCTAGTGCTTAAAAAATAAAAGCAGATTCTAGTGCTTCTCTGCTTGGCAGGCCCTATGGACCTAGTTAGTTTGGTATGTAATCTGTATCAGATGAGGGCCTCTTTATTCCAAAGGATTTTTTAAAAAAGAATCCAACCTAAAGAAAAAAAATTCTATGAGGGTGTTTGGTTTGTTGTTTGCTTTAAAGGAATTTTATAGGATAGGAAAAGTTTCTAAAAATTTTGAAGGTGTTATAGCATGAGGCCTAACCTAATGTCACTCATTCCTTTGAGAGTTCTAATACACATTCTCTCTTCCTCTCTCCACTATCTCTCTAATCAATTAATATTTTAATCTCCAAATTCTTGTATTTTTCATGTAGAGCATTCATACACATCTTTTGAATAATCCCTGTGATTTTTTTTGCGGGATTCAACAAGTCCTGATATTCTAAACTTATATTTTTCCTATTCGTGTGTATTATGTGCTTGTGGTTGTGATTACTAGGCTATATCATATTACGTGCGTGTGGTTGTGGCAATGGCATATAGGGCCGTGAAAATGGTGATCTCTTCAAAGAGTTTTCATGGTGCATTGAACGCGGAGGAATCCATCATAACATGATTAGGCCAGACCACCAAATCTGAAGAGGAAGGATGCAATTTTCGATATCTCGAAGGGCCTTTTGGCAAAAGTAGGGATGTGGACGCCCTACGGGTGTGGGGATTCTCTCAGTTATTAGAAAGGTAATAATATGATATATAGGCGTATAGCCAATAGCCTCTTGTTAGTGACATTAACAATAGGGAATTGAATGCTAAACAAAGATGATACGGCATGTCTAATATTTATGATGAATGATCAAGGATAACCAGTCAACCTGACAAGTCAATAGCGTCAATCATTGTCTAAATATAGCAATATATGATTAACGATTTGCCTAGCCACACTCACATTTATAAGTTGGATCTTTGCGACAAAAGAATTCAACCAACCACACACTTGTGATCTCGAATACCCTACCACTAAAAGTAGACATTGCTCTTACAAAATCACCAGAGTCACAAGAATGACAGTAAAGAACAATTCTCAGTTCCCTTAATATGCACATTGCCTATTTAGGAAACAAGAGTGCAGTTTACAATATAATAGTGATTTGAATTTTACAAGGGAATATGCTAATATATATAGTGGAAGAGGGGAGGAGGTGGCTGACCAAAGGGGTTGAATCCACCTTGGATTCGGTTCCCTTAACTAAATAAGAGTAAGGCTCCTCCAACTTTCATACTTTCTTTATTGTTGCTAATTTCAGCTAACTAGAGTGATGATACTTATCAGACAGATTAAACATAGAATGAAGATAATTCTAATCTTGTCGTAATGGAGTAAAATAAAGAGGACGTTCTAAGTTTCCAAATAAATCTAAAAACACATCAATCCGAGTTCAGGCATGAAAAGTTATAACCTCTTTAATACCGACTAGTCTTGTAGTCCGAATTGGACTACTTTGCTCTCCAAATCTAATACAGACTTATCCCTTTCTTTCATTTATTGTCTTGGTTGAATTGGACTAGGACTTGCCTCCCTTCCACCTTAGACAAGTAGGTTTACTTTTCACTTGGGCTCATGCACCTTTCACATAGAGTGGCCCATATGCCCCACTTTGATGCAACCACATAGAGTGGCTACCAAGTCACATGAGATGGCTTATGGTGTGGCATGTACTGCTCTGTAGTCTTTACACGTGACTTTTGTACTTCCTCGTCTTTCACTGAGTTCCATTCTAGCACATTGACGTTATTTGGCTTTAATTGAAATTCATGCATCTTCATATATAGTACTCCTTCCGGTCATAAATAATTGTCGTTTTGAATATAGGAGTAGTCAAACTATAAAAACTTTGACTATCAATATCTTTTTAAATATTTAAGTTGGATACATGAAAATCATATGGGTATATTTATCTCGACAAGTACTTTTATAATATTATAATTTTATTAAGTTTTATAAATATATTATAATAAAAATTAATGGTTAAAACTGTGCTTTAGAGATTATATCGATATCTAGAATAAGAACTATTTGTGATCGGAGTGAATAACAAGCAAGCACCCCTACGGCCCTACCAAGTTGTAAATCCGCATCACATATCATCTCATGACCACATCAACAGCGGCGCCAACGGTGCCGATTAGTCTGGACGACGAATGCCACTGCGCGTCCTTCACAACTTGATTTACATCATTGCCGTAGAAAACACCAACCACAATTTGGTTCAGTTGACAAGTACAGCAACGGTCGATGAGTATCCAGGGAGAGTACAAAAGAATTGGCCCTACAGCGCGCAAACAGGAAATTCTAGAATAACCAGTTATTATTACTCTGACACAAGGTTTCAAATCTCGTATTCAGTTGATATCTCGGAAGCGGCTGGAATTCGCAATTTCGTTGAGATCTCAGAATTTCGAACAAAATACAAAAATAAAAATTCAAATCCAGTTTTTTTTGCATCGAAATATCTGATATTTCGCCAGGAATTACCAAAATCTCAGCAAAATTTGCCAAGATTTTGGTGAAATTGAACCGAGCGAAAAACGGTTCAAACGATGTCAAAAAAATTAAATTTTTTTTGAATGGTCCTGACACATAAGTAATGTTTTCATAAAAATTTCAGAAGATTATCACGCCTGACGAAGTTTTAAAAATTCGGATAGCGCTGCTGTCTTGATAAAACGTTGACCAACAAATTTGAATCGAATAAAAAATGAAAAAAAAACATATTAGAAAATTTTAATTTTTTTGCAAGGTTCTGATGCATCACTAATATTCACATAAAATTTTTAAATGATTATCAAGTTTCAGGAATTTCAAAAATTCGGATAATGTTACTGTCCTAATAAAAGTCTTACCGGCAAACTTCAACTAAATGAAAAATGATTCAAACTATGTTAGAAAATTTTGAATTTTTTTAATTGTCCTGATGTATCATCAATATTTTGTAAAATTTTAAGATGATGATAAGGCTTCAAGAATTTTCAAAAATTTTGACAATACTATATCTTAATAAAAGCCTGATGATCAATACATAGATTTGCTTGAGCAATGAAAAAAGTGTTATAATTTTTCAAAACTTTCAAAGATGGGTGCTGAACCAATTCTTAAGCTCTCGTAAAAATTTTAGATTATGATCACACTCTAGTGAATTTATAAAATTATTACAATGGTACTGTACCATTTGTGCTCCATGTGTTTTAGATTTTTAAAAGATAAAAAATGAAGTTCAATGCATCCATAGATTTGATTGAGCAAACAAAAAAGTTTAGAATTTTTAAAAATTTGAGAGAAGGGTTTTGAGGCAATGCTTAAGCTGTCCTAAAAATTTTGGATCAAGATCACAATAAAAAAATTTATATAATTCTAAAAAGGTTACTATCTCGATTATATTCATTCTGTTTTTGATTTTTTAAAGATAACAAATGAAGTTCAATTATTTTGAAATTTTTCTGTATGATCCTACACTTCTAAAGATAGTACCATAAAGTTTTCATATCATGATCAAGCTTCAACACATTTTCATAGAAGATGACTTTCTTATGAATTATTAGACCAAATCTGATAAAAAAGTCAAATTACCTGAGATTTCGACGAGATTTGGTGAAATCTCACCGAAATTTTCGAGATTACTATAGTATTTTGAATTTTTTTATCTGATCGGGATTTTAGATCCTATCTCTGATCAGAATCCGAGATCACGGCTGAGATTTCTGAAATCTCACCATTATTTGAACCTTGCTCTGACAATAATTGTGACTTTGAGCAATAGGCAATTCCCCAGGGAATCAAATGAGCAGGGGACTTCATTATGTGTCAACTCTAGAAAGCTCTTTTTGCCAGAGCTCCGTTTTCCGGTCTGAACGAATTGTAGGAATGTAGCAGGGATGAAAACGGAGCGGATTCGGTCGGATAGTGACATTTTCATATCCGCTCACATTTTTTTCATCCGGATGCGGATACGGATACGGATAATTTAAAAACGGATCGGATATTAAATCGATATCGGATAATAATAAAACAGATAGTAATCGGAGTCGGATCGAAAACGGAAACTAAACCAAATATTTAGTCGGATAATATGCAAACACGAAAACACAAGTTTCAACACAGAATATTAAGATTTAGAGTACATAATCCACAAACATAACAAAACTTATAGAATATTGTTCAAAACAAACATAAGGTAACGAAATCTTAACATAGGAGCATATTGTTCAATGTTCATAGATAATTTGCATATAAAGCGTAGTGATATATCATATAGTAGCAGTAGACCAACATCATCACTTTGATTATTCTTCATCAATTGCGATATCCTGTAAAATATTAGACTGAGTGAACCTAGTGACCTGCTGAGTATACGGATATCACCTCCCCCATATCCGCTTCGTATCCGTTTTGCCTGATCCGGATAATTATCCGTATCCGTATCCGTATCCGACGGATATCAGATTCTTTTACCATTTCCCTAAAAACGGATACCGAATACGGATACGGTCTGGATATTATCCGCTCCGTTTTCACCCTTAGAATGTAGTTCCTTCACCAACTGCTTGGTAACCAACTCTCAAGGAAATACTACCTTTCCTATTTCTTGAAAGATTCACGCCCTTAGGATGATTTGAGCCGAGGGCTCAAAATTATTTTTTGCGTTTAAGTCCTTCAAAAATTCCGTAATTATGTATTAGTCATTTTCGTGTTTTTTTAACGAAGAGAACCTTAAAAAACGCGAATTTTTCGTGAGAGGATCCTAGATAGATACAAAAAAAACGTAGTGGCATTTGGATCATTTCGGCTATTTTTTGCGAAAAGGGCCTTTTCGATTTAGCATAATCACGGATCTGGTTCAGAAAATCGCGAATCTTTCTTGAGAGGACCCTAAATAGATACCGGAAAAAAAACGTGGTGACATTTCGATCAATTCGGCTATTTTTTTTTATGAAAATGACCTTTTCGATTTCACACGATCGCGGATCCTTCATGAGCGAACCCCAGATAGATGCGAAAAAAAACGTGATTTCGTTCGTGTTCTTTCAGCCGTTTTGCTCCTTGTTTTGACGATTTAAAAAAAATCCGTTGAAAAAAAAGAAATTTTTTCTACGAAAAAACGGCACGCGCGGTGTGTTACGCCGCGAAAAGTTTTCTAGTTGTTTCTACTGAAGTAGTGTTACCGTGCCAGCAGAGTACTAATTTCTATTGTGTCAAAAATATAACTTTGACTACTAATTTCTATTATAATATGTTTATAAAGTCTAATAAAAATATAATATTATGAAAATACTTTTGGAATAAATTTACATATATAAGTTTTATGTATCCAATTTAAATATTTTAAAAGATATTGGCGGTTAAAGTTTTAAAAATTTAAACCGCACTTATATTTAAAACAATAACTATTTAGAGTGAGCAGTAGATTGTCAGCCATCTAATGGCATCCTAAACTTTTTCTGGAAACAAATGGACTTGCGATGAACAAAATAACCATCGTCAAATTGTTACTGCCTCACAATAAGATATTTCTCGCTGTCAGGAACAAAAACAGGCTGCCTCCAGTGAGAAGGGAAGAGCAACTCAGACTACTCCTCCTGGTGAACGGGATCCAGCCTGGCCTACTGCTAGATCTCGGTTTTTGACGAGACGGCAGCACCGAAATTCATAAAAAACCAAATAAAATTTATAAAAAACTGTATGGTTTCGAAAGTTAAATAAATTTAAAATCTGATCAAACAGTAAAGCGAAATTCAAACGAAATGGTTGAAAAATACCCGAAAAGCAGTGAATTTCAAGTGGTTTTCTCGAAAACCGGTGGCAGATTGAAAAACTGGAAAAACATTTTAAAAAATCTGAAAAATTGCAAAAAAATATTGTATAATTCATAACTTTGTTTTTAAAAAAATACACACACCAGATATCATAAAGATATTAATACTAATTTTAAGGGACTTTTAGATATTTTTTCCAATTTTTTTTTGAATTTTCAACTTTAAATTTAAATTTGAACAGTAGATCGAAGGAAATCCTTTTTAAACACGTTGTACGACCGAATTTCACGTTTTTTATGACGGTTTTCAACGAAAATTGAGCTCCAGCTGCTGCTACTTGGACTGTAACGTACGATTAGGGGTGGATATCGAGCTGACTCGACTCGACTCGGTAGACTCGGTAAGGTAACGAGTCAGCTCGAACTCGACTCGTTATCTTAACAAGCTAGAAGTTCAACTCGACTCGACTCGTTATAAACTCGAGTTGACTCGAACTCGACTCGTTAAGCTTGTTAGTAATGTGAGCAAGAGAGCATACATATTTGATTCATGTAGCTCGATTAACTCGTTAGCTCGCTCGATTAACTCGCTAGGGGATTTAGGGATTTAGTCATTTAGGGATTTAGGGTTTTTTCCATGTAGCTCGATTAACTCGTTAACTCGCCGATAACTCGTTAGCTCGCTCGTTTAACTCGTTTTTTAACGAGTTCAAACCCATTCGACTCGACTCGTTAAGCGAGTTGAGCAAAGTCGTCGAGTTTTCAATCTTCGTTTAACTCGCGAGTTTCGAGTTTTTTTTCCACCCCTACGTACGATGTTGCCCTTCTCTCCTCCTCCGCAATGCGCGCACGCGGCACGACTGACACGGCTGCGTCGCTCCACTGCACAGCTAGCAATTAACCCACAGCGCGTGCACATTTCACATGCGTCGCGCGTGGACGGAGGAGAAGCGTCCAGGGGACCAGGAACCAGCCGGCGCCCTGGGCCACCGTCGAATCTCAGTCGCCGCCATGCTCCGCCGTCGGATCCGCCGGGAGGACAAGCGTTTCATTTCCGTCCCGACGCGGCTTCACCTCTCGTCGCTTGTCCGGGACGATCCGTACAAAAGCCCGGGTCGCAGTCTCATGCGGTTCGCGCTCTCTCGCCGCCGTCCGTTCGCCGGAGATATTTTTTTTCTTGCCGTTTCGGCGCTAGCGAACGAAAGGACGTCGGCGTCACCAACATTGAGCGGTCTCTATCCAGACGGTGCGAGCGACCCAGCCCGCAGCCGTTGATTTTGGGCTGCGGGGTAAGCACTACTGGCCTACTAAGCACTAGCTGCTTCGTTAATTACTCACCGCGAAATTTAGCGGCCAATCACATGATTAGACCAGGGATGGTTTTGCTGCTCTTGGACTAGCTAAAACTTTGCGCCCAATTGCTTATGGATCTAGAAATTTGAAGGGAGAAGATCACATGAATTAGATGCTGATGATGTTTTTTTTTGTTTGTTTGGGATGGTATATTGCCTGTTGCTGCTCTATATTTCTCCACTTGATTTATTTGCAAAGGCGTCTTTGTTAGTTTGTTTAATGAAAGGGTACTATATTAACGTTGTGTTTGAGAAGCTTAATATCCTCGTAAAAAAGCTCGGTACGACTTTAGAGAATGTTCTGTTTAAATCTCGATATGATAAAAAATAAAGCTAGAGAATATTGTGATTGACATACTTTACGCTAAAAGGTAAAGAAATAACCTAGAAAAAAAAAAATACAATCGACACATTTTTGGCGCTTGAAGCTTAAAGTGTGACGCATCAATATATCTGGAAAGATTTAATAAATTTTTAACTAAGACACGCCATACCAACTTGTGCTGTAAACTACAGCGTTATTGCAAAATAGCACATTTCGCTTGAGAAAAAAAAATGAATTACCGATAGTCCAGATAAACTACTACATATTGGTAAAAAAAATATCATAATTCTAACGGTTGGGAAACTTCAAAACACTTTGTTGCCTTTTTCCTAAAAATATTCACATGAGAAAACATTTGTTAAAAATCTATATACTCTCTCTGTTCAGAAATATAAAACCTATAATTTAAATTATCTTGTTTAGAAATATAAAGCTTGTATTTAGATTTAACCAGATTTTTTCCTACCACACTAAAAATATTTTCTCTCATCTTCTGAGACAATTAATTGGAATATCTAAGTCATTTTCATCAATACCTTTTTCAATTTCACTCCAACCTTAATCTTTATGTAAAGTCAAAATACGTCTTATAATTCTAAACAGAGTGAGTACAAAATTTGGTGCCGGCACTGTATACTTATTGCAATGTGTTGTTGCTGGCATCTAAACAATGCAAAACAATAGAAATATAAAGGAAGCCTTCTCTAAAACAATTGGGATTATTTTCCCTTTTTTATTAATCTCTAGACGTTTATTAAACGTTTTATACTCACTATTTATACTTTTCAACAGATATTTAGAGTTTACCATAACTACAATAAAAATAAGATAATGCACAAGTACACTTTTCAAAATTGATCTGATCATTTGCAATCAAAAAACAATGGTTTGCTTTTTTAAATTAAAACTAATGCTGATCTGCCACAAATAGTGGCCGATATGGGTATTAACACAATCTTTAAAACACAAATTTGGTCGCTAATTTTTTATTATATATATAATCCAATAAAATTATATATTATAAAACTAATTTTTATAGAAAATCTACACACATAATTTTTATGAAACTAATTTAAATATTTAAATGTGAATTTTTTTTAATAATACATTTTTTGTTCGAAATTTCAAAAATATACCACCGAAATTTTTTTTACAGAAATATACCCTTGTCGCTTGATCCAGCAGGCACAGAGGCCTCGTCGCCCCACCTCCTGTGCCGATGAAATGGCGACGAGGCTAATTCAACTTCTAAGTGGCCACGATTTTCGGTTTCGTGGCCGTGTGCGCCCCTGTCGTCATTTCATCGGGCGACAGGCGTTAATTTTAGCCCCTGTCACCATTTCATTAGGCGACAGGGGCTAATTTGATTCCCGTCACCCTTTTATTAAGCGACAGGAATCAAATTAGCTCCTATCGCTATTTCATTGGGCGACAAGAGGCTGGGAGTGATGTGGCCTCCTGCCGTCCGTTTATTTTTGTTATTTAGCCCATCGCGCGTTAGATGGGGTGACGAGAGTATATTCTGTAATTTTTTTTCCCGTGATATATTTTTAAAATTCTGAATAAAAAATGTATTATTAAAAAAAATTCAACGTGAATTTACGGTTAAAGTTCTAAAAGTCAACTACGTCTAAAATAGTAACATTTACGATGGAGGGAGTAATAATACGGTAAAGGAATTACCGGACCGCTTCACGAGCAGCGTGGGGCCCACTAGTACGCCGCCTCTGGATCCTTAATTAAAGCCCCCCAACGCGCTCCCTTCCTTCGCTCGCATTTAGCCAGCCTCCCTGTTCCTACGGTTGAGCCGTGCGGGAGCGATTTCCACACCTCCCTGGCGGCCGCGCAGAGAAGGCCAATAGGCCATGGCCTTCCAGGTCGCAGCCGTGGCGCCATCGCCGTTCGCGCCGTCCTTCGCCTCGTCCTCGCCCTCGACGTCCTCGAGGTCCGCCTTCCTCACCGGTTGCAGCACCGGTCTCGCGAGATCCCGGATCCCGGTTAATTGGGGCGTCGGCCTTATGATGCGGCGGCCGGCGAGGTGCGCGCTGAGCACCAGCTTAGATGGTATGGGAGGCGGGGACGCGGAGTTCTTGAAGAGGATCGAGGAGCTCGCGGCGGGGGCGGGGGCGGAGCCGGCAGGTGTGGCGGGGTGTGAGTGGCCGGCGAGCGTGGAGCGGAGCGCGAGCAGCGTAGGGCTGCCGCTGTCGCTGCGGATGCTGAAGCGGAAGAAGCAACGGCGGCAGCAGCAGGTGGCGCGGCAGTCGCGGTGGGACGAGCGGCTGGTGGGCTCCGCTGGGGAGTCGGTGGGGCGCGCCTTCTCGTCGATGGTACTCATCGTGCGTGAGCTGCAGAGCTTCGCGCTGCATCAGATGCGGGAGGCGCTGCTCTGCGACGACCTGCAGGGCGTCCTGGCGCGTGTCCACGGCGAGATGCACGCCTCCTTCGTCTGGCTCTTCCAGCACATCTTCGCCGGCACTCCGGCCCTCATGGTCTCCCTCATGCTCCTCCTCGCAAACTTCACCGTCCACTCCATGGGTGACACCGTCGCCGCCGCCA
Source organism: Guadua angustifolia (assembly GCA_036346375.1). NCBI lineage: Eukaryota > Viridiplantae > Streptophyta > Magnoliopsida > Poales > Poaceae > Guadua > Guadua angustifolia. The sequence goes on from CM070508.1 coordinate 14,304,526, forward strand.
TCCCGCCCACTCCGCCCACCGTCGCGGCTGTCACGGTGGTCGACACCCAGCACACCGGGCCAACCCACCCGCGGTTCGACGCAGCTCCGGTCAATACGTTTTCCGTTGGTCGGACTGCCTCGGTTGGTGGGAGAAGCGGTGGCGGCGGCAAGATTCGACCCGTCTCGGGCGCCACCGGCGACGACCGGTGGGACGACTCCCTCTATCGTCCGAGCCGCGTCGCGCCACAGCCACCGGCGGGGACGGGCTCGGAGAAGGTCGTGCCCGACGCCGCTGCCGCCGAGGACGAGCAGGCCATCTGGGAACTGATGTCTGCGGAGGCTTCGAGCATGCAAGCCAACGCGCGGGCCGAGGAGTTGATTGACCCGGACTTGCTGGGAAACCTCGTCGCGCCGTTGGAGGCGGAGCTGGAAACGGAGGACTACGCGGAGTACGCGCGGACGGAACAGACGTACGAGCGGGCCGTGTCCGAGGAGCCCAACAACTCGCTCATTCTGGCCAACTTCGCGCAGTTCCTCTACCTCGTGCAAAGTGACCACGACCGGTAGGTCCCCCGGCCACGCCCACCAGCTGTTCGACGAATCGACGGCGTGCGGCTCATGCTCATTTGAACTGCGGTCATTATTGACGTAGTAATCTTGTGTTAATCGCAGGGCGGAGCACTACTTCGAGCGGGCGGTGCGCGCGGACCCGGTGGATGCGGAGGCGCTCAGCCGGTACGCGACGTTCCTGTGGAGGGCGCGGAACGACCTCGCGGCGGCGGAGGAGACATACCAGGAGGCCATCACAGCCGACCCCGGCAACGCGCACCACGCCGCCGCCTACGCGCATTTCCTCTGGAACACCGGTGGTGAGGACACATGCTACCCCCTCGAATGAAGCGCGCACCGGCACGGCAATGGCCACAGAACAGTACAAACCAACCCCAAAAAAAAACTTTATTCAAGAAGTCAAGTTCTTGCAGCATGCGCGGGGGCGGCCACGCAGCGAGACACCTAGAGCACGACACCATGGCCGGGGACGGTGGAGTGGAGCTGACACTTGATATCTTTCCGTTTACTTAGTTAGGTTGAGTAGAAGTGTGCATGGGCAGTGGAGTGAGTCGTGGTGATCCAGGAGGATGTGGTGCCGGGTCTCTCGTTCCGGGAATCCGGCCATTGGAGCTTTTGGCCGGTAACGGTGGTGGTTAGGCATGCAAACGCGAGCTTGAATCCCGATGAGCTTGTCAGCTACCTCCGTGGCTGGCTCGCTCCGGACGGTTGGGGTGGCATGGATGACTGTAGAACTGTAGTAGCACAGAGGCGAGGAAGAAGGTGGCATGTGGCATGGATGGATGTTCTAGTGTACTAGCACAACTTGCGCCCTGTAATTTTGTAGATGAGTAAAAAGAAATAAGTGAATAATAATAAGATCATGCTAGTCTCGGTGCAATCTTTCTCGGATCTTGCATATTTCAGCTGCTGCTACCAGTACACTGCTCCCTCCGGTCACAAGAAGTCACAATTAGCTGTAATTTTAAAAGCATACGTCTCTAAAACATAGTTTTGATTACTAATTTCTCTTATAATATATTTATAAACCTAATAAAATTATAATATTATGAAAATACTTTTTAAGACCAATCTGCACATCTCTACTATATAAAGTGAGAGTTTCTTCCCACGTCATTTCATCAAAATTACCCACATTTGCCATTGTTCTTTAATTACCCATTTTTGCCCGCGTCACTTCATCAAAATTACCCACCTTTGCCACTGCTCTTTAATTACCCACCTTTGCCCGCGCCACTTCATCAAAATTACCCACTTTTGCCACTGCTCTTTAATTACTCACATTTGCCACTATTGGTGCTCTTTACAAATAAACTTTTTATCGAAAATTGAGTTTTCGTTGCAACGCACGGGCACATGGCTATATAGTTTTATATATCTAATTTAAATATTTAAAAATATATTAACTGTAAAAGTTTCGAAAGTTTAATCGTAGCTATATCTAGAACGATAATTATTTGCGATCGGAATGAGCGGAAACTACCCTCGGTATCTAAACACCAAATTGTGTTCACTTTTGTTTTGGATTGGCTGTGAGAGCGAGGTGGCATTGGCAATGCCGTCCGGGCATAGGGGTGAAAACGGTATCGGTAATTCGAATTCAAAACCGCTTCGAATTTTCGACCGGACGATGTCGGTATCGGTAATTTTCGAATCGAATCGGTAATTTTGTCGGAAGCGATACTTGATAACGGTTTTGATCGGTTCGACCGTTTCCTTCGATATCCGGAAAAATCGGTAAATTCCGTCGGTAATTACGGAATTATTCCACCCACAAATCACACTCCTTCGGTCACTAAAGCGTCCATAACTTTTACTCCGAACTCCGATTTAGGTGATTTTGGACTCTATCGAAGCTTATCACGAGGGCTACAATCTCCATCTATTTTATGATTTAACCAATCATAGATATTTTTAAATATCATAAAAACAAAACTCTAATGTAGTCATTCAAGTCTAAAATTTGATGTGTGTTCATCATAAATTTGTGAATATTTATTAATTACTAATTTCTATGTGGATGTACTATTTGTGTGAATTTTTTGAAGTCAATTGGTGGTACATGTCCTTACGACGTTCTGGGTCTCTTTTTCGGATTCCGATCGTTACCGATATATATTTTGTATCGAATTTTCGTTTCCGATATTTTCGAATTACCGATGCCGTTTTCGTTTCCGTAGTTATCGATTCCGATATCGTTTCCGAGAAAAAATATGAAAACAAAAATGATTTTAGTGTTTTCCGACCGTTTCCGACCGTTTTCACCCCTATCCGGGCACAAATCGCTGTGTGGCTATTTGCACGTTCCGCCCGGATCGATTGGTGTGAGTTGGCTAGTAGGAGTACTGATTATCGATAAGTGCTTCTCCTATTGTAAAGTTGATCCACGGGACCTTTTTTTTTTTACTTTTGAGATATCCGATGAAATAATTGTTTTGGTGAAAACTTGAAACTTCAAACCAAATAGTTTCATGTTTTCATCGACAGTCGAATCCGGCTCGGATTAGCTCATAGCCATTGCATGCATTGTTTTCATGTCCCTCCTGCCCCACTGCTTCTGATATCCATTTCAACTGAGTTTCATTCTCATTAAATGACATGACACGTCATCATATTTGGTGACATAGCAAGGTAATTATGAAGAGAGAGATAGAGAGAGTTTCATGGGAGGTGAGAGAGTTTCATCTAGATGAAACACGAGATACTGTGATTCTGCAGACAAAATCTGATGTGGCACTCTTGGAAACTGGGAGATGAAACTATGCACTGGGAATGGCCTTAGGGCAATCCCAACCCATGGTTTCCATGAGGAGTGTCTAGAGGAGAGAGAAAACAAGAAACCAATACATAGTTTTCCAACCCATGGTTTCCATGAGTAGTGTCTAGAGGAGAGAGAGAGCAATAAACCAATGCATGCACCACAAACACGTCTTGATCAGCGCGCAGAAATGTCCAATGCATATTTTGTAGTTTCTTGTGTCTTGGTACCCGCGCCGACCCAGTTTCTTGCATGAGACACGGTTTCTTCGTTTTTCCTTTTCTCCTTTCCTTAATTCCTATGCCACATCAGATTTTTGCTTAGTTGGCAGCGTAATTAATTCTATGGACACTAACTAAGGTGGAGGATTGGGACTGCCCTTAGAGTCATGTTGAGCTTCGCGGCCGTCTAGCTCCCGCACGGCCCCATCCCAATGGCCATTGCTCGTGGTCTCCAGAGCTCGTCGGCAGTGCAGTCTTCGCCTCCATTTCCGGCAAGACCTGCTTTTCTTCGAATTGAAAGCTCTCCTTCCGAGTCGAAGTTTCCCGAGTCATCGTTTCTAGTTTCTAATTGAAAATCCACTAAACCCTAGCTGAAAGTTCCCAAATTCGAAGTTTTCCCAATTGGAAACTTCGGTTTTGGTATGAAAAGTTGAAATCCGCTCTCAAACGGTTGTTGGAATGGGAATTGGATTTTGCCTTTTGGGGAAGATAGACCGCTGCTACCAAGTTACTGCCTTTTTACCTGATGAGAGTACGAGACGAGTACATTGTGTACAGTCGTATACACAGGATAAAAATACAGGGGCGATCATAAGAATGTCCCTCGCTACGCTGCCCGGCGGTGGTGGATCTAATATTTTTATAATGGGTGTTCGGAGTTACAAAAATATTGTTTAATGTAAAACATAAAAGATTACAATAACAAAAATATAAAAAGTATAAATTGTTCTTACTAGAGACAACACTTAAAAATAATTTAGAGATTGCAAAATAATTAAGAAAATTACAATCTAACTTGATGTTCCTTGATAACTTGGAAGCGAGATATGATGTCATGATTCTTGCAAAAAAAAAAAAAAAAATTCTCACTCAGGAAATAAGACCAAGCAATCGTTGGAGTACTGCTTTCCTATTATATTCCTTAGCTTATTCTTCACATAATTTATTGATGGATGCAAATAAAAAATATGCATATCAATTTTATAGTGAGATACCCGACAAGTGTCACTCGGTCTACCCAAGCCTTTTCTCTTAATTCAAATCCCGACCAGTTTCTATGTCACATAATTCTAATACTTCTATAATTTGCTTAGCTTGAGCTACTCGAAGCATTTGTATCTTTTACAATACATTCTAAGAACATTCAATAAATATGTAAGTTGTTGAAAGAACCAAATACAATCACTGTTATCCTTCACTACAACAATGAGTTAGCTAAAGTTGATGGGCAAAGCAATGAATATAATAAGCAGAAGGAGACTAATCCACAATTAGTTTCTTTAGACCACTTAATTGACCCTTCATATTACTAGTTCTACCGCATCCCTGCCCATGAACTAGTTTTATCCTTAAATAAATAACAAACAAAGTAGAGAGTTGTCGGTGTTTCGTAAAACCGGCAGTCGTATTTGTAGGTCAAGGGGCCGCGCGCTCCCTCTCCTTGATGGTTGACTCATGGAGTCTCGGATGTACACTGGATCGGGCTAAGGAGTCTCAGATGTATACTGGTTCGGGCTGAACGTCCCTACTTCCAGTCTGTGGTGGTGGATCTCGTTGCTCAAAGCATGGTGGATTACATGCGAGGGCTAAGGACAGGCCCTTAGCGCTCGTTCGTGCAGGGAAGCTCAAGAGCCTCGAACGATCGCTCGGATCGGGGGAGCGAGATGCAATATTGGCGGGGGAAGTTGTGTCTGTGAGCGAGCCCCCCTCCCTGAAGGTCCTGCCCCTCCATATATAGACGGAGGAAGCAGGTTACACGGGACTCGGGAGAGGAGAGCGGCTGGGGCGCACTATTCTTTAGCGATCCGATTTGCGGTCTTCAGAGCTGACAGGTCCCCATATATGTCATGATGGTTTGGCAGGTTCAGCCAGCTATGCCCTGTCGGTAGAGTTAGCTAGCGGCGCTACGTTGGGAAGGTGCGCTCCTATCCTCTGTGTGCTTGTCAGAAGTAGGCGCCGCGCGGGCGGCGCCTCTGGCATTGCCTTGGGAAGGTTCGCTTATCCCTGCATGGCCGTCTTGTTCAGACGGGGGTTGACCAACCTCAAGGTCGATCGATGACGTGGTCGGAGTTGCTGAGACGGGACTTTGCCGGGGCCCCGACCAGCGGCTGGGTCGGAGGCTGCGTGCACTCCCGTCCTGCGGCCCGGTCGGAGTTCTCGTGAGCCCCGACCAAGCCTTGGTGTGGGCATGAGGAGTCGACCCGTGGCTGGTCAAGGCGCTCCGCAGACACTGGCAGCAGCGAAGGGTCCCTCATGACCCGATCGAGACCTTGCTGTGGGGTACCTCTGATATAAGTATTCGTCAAGAGTAGCATCTCGTTCCATACTATACTCAAGCCAATTATAAGTAGCATACCAACTAGCTATGAACTAAAACATATCTTCAACATTTCTTCTTGGAAAATTATGTTATTGTAGTTGATATGGACCTAATGCGTTGTGCCCCCTTCTGACTTTATCTTATTCATTAACACTATAATCAGTGATTGGAATAATCTTTTCGGTATCATGGGGAAGCAAATCAATATCATAAATTGCTTCATCATCTATAATTGGGGACAGTGGGGACACAATTCCTGGTTCTATGCTTGGTTGAGTTAGTTCTGAGCTTGGGGCTTCCTCTCTGATATCACTCTCATTCTATGCTTGCAGCTAAATAGAAGTTCTCTAAACTTTGCTTTCAATTGTATCGGTTTGGCGTCAAAGTAGAAGCTATGTTCTGCCTCATTTCAGATCTATCGCACAAAGATTTCAAATCTACATGCTTACTTTTTAATTTCGAATGCTCAGTAATCTACATTTCAAAAATCACGATTCACCATTAAAAATCAACATAACGATGATATATTTGTGAATTGGGGATTTCAGATTTAAAAATCAAGAATAAATTCAGTCGGACAGCCTCAATCCCTGACCTCATGACCACAGGGGTGCTTCCCTGCCGCGCTGGCTCACCGGTGATCCCTTCGTTGGTGCCTGCTTTGTCGCCTCCGTTGACCACCTACCTTACCGGCCTGCCTATTGCCTCTGCCAGTTCGACCATGGGGGCTCCCTGTCATGCCAGCGGGACGACCATCCATGCACCGTCGCTTGCCATGCCACCGCTGTTGTCTACTAATCGCCTACCCTACCGATTTTTGCCTACCTGCGCCAATTTGGCCACAAGGGGGGGTTCCCCCTAGACCTGCCACACTCCTGCTCGGCAGCGCTCCTTGCTGCCTTTGCTTGCCGCCTCTGCCTACTAGCTTTCTTGCCTTGCCGCCCGATTTCACCACTGCTAGAAAGGACACACACACACACACATAGAGAGAGAGAGAGAGAGGCAAAGGGCGGTGAGATAGGGGCATGCGAGTGCAAGAAGATTGGAGAGCAGGGGAGGGAGTTGGTTAGTTGGGTGTTCAGCTTGAGGGGAGTTGGGTTGCACAGGATGGTTAGTTGGGCTTGCGATATGTGTATTGCCAATTGGCCCATATAATGAAAATATATATAGAGAGATAATGGGTGGGATGAGCTAAAATGTTGAGATACATATTTTTCAGCCTATTTACTAGTATACATATGCCTATTATATAATGGTTTTTTGGCCAAAAATTTTGGATGTAAGCACTGGTTTCTCTCGTGTTAAAGTTGTGGTGACCGGTGAGCCAATACTTATCCTACCGGAAGTGGCGAATTCAAATGGTACACAAGAAAGTCCTCGCACAATGCATGTAATTTCAGACTAAAGTCATGGACACAGTCCTTGCAGTGATGCAGGTTGCCCCCCCAACAAACATTCCATCCATCTCAAATCACCTTGGCAGTTTAGAACTTAGTTATTGAACGGCTTATGAAGATAAGCTAGTTTAGGCATTGATCATATTGGCATCATCATTTCAGCTAAAGGATGTTTACCAGATTTTCACGGGTGCGCCATGCCGATCGAGCGCTGTCGTTATCACAGGAACAGCTGCCTTTTCGACCGTGTACACGGAGAGGGAGCCCAGCGTTGACAAGCAACCTAACCATCGCGCTCTTCTACCGATCACCTGCTGCTGCTCATTGCCAATATTCTTCCCCCGGCTTCAGATCACGGAAAAAAATACAAAATAGAACTTGTGCGATCACGCCCCTCTTCGCGATGTATGCAGTGCAGTATATGATGGGTTATCGTATCAGACGCCATTATCCAGCTACTGCACCAAGAAAGAACGTCGAAACCGGCGTGGGGGCACCCGTGCTGTTGAGTTTTGAGGACGATATAAATACGGTTCTCACACTCTATCTTAGTTCTACGTCTACATGATCTATTATGTTCAATTATAAAAATGTTCGTAGTACATAGAAAATAGTAAGAATTTTATTGTAAATATCTTCTGATATAGTGATATAGCTATTATATGTCTGTGATTTTTCTAAAAAAAAAAAGTTTTCCACTTTAAACCTCTCTCTTCTATTTCTTTGATGCTATATTTTCATCGTGTGTTTTGTAATACGTACCGATTCTCTCTCTCTCGGATACGTCGTCTGCTTAGAATCCTACGATTTGTTCGACAGATGAAGCGTTGGGATGGCTAAGATGATCAAGATGGCGTACGTGATGATGCGTCTCCTAGCTATATATCTATGCACGGGGCCATCACTCGCCGAGCTAGCTAGCAACCCATGCACGTCGGCACGGGCTTGCAGAGGCGGCACAGGCCCTGTGCTGCTGGACCAAGCGCGACCTGTACGGTTGTGACTGAACCTATCGAAGGATTGCTGTTCTGATCATGTCGGCATCAAGCTGTGATGTGAGCCTGCCTGTCCTGACTGATGCGGTGTGGTACCGTCCCTTACCAAACCAAGGTTCGTGATTTCGAGTGCTGTCCAAGCGGAAAATTCCATGCGTTGGCTTGATTAGCGTGTAGCGGAGGGAAGATTTTTAGGTACAGGGCGATGATAACACCAGGCTAAGGCAGTTTTGAATCAGGCCGCCACTACAGTAATCCAGCAAATTAACATCGGCCAAAAGCCGATGTTAATTAGCCATTTACCGATGTTAATTGTAATTAACGTCGGCAAATGGCTAATTAACGTCGGTTTTTCACCCACGATAGTTATAATTAACGTCGGCTAGATGCAGCCGACGATAATTACTATCGTGACCCCACTAATTAACGTCGGTCTCTGTTTAGCCGATGTTAATTAGTAATTAACGTCGGCTTAGGCCTGCCCGATGTTAATTAGTGCCGTCGAGATAATTAACGTCGGTCTAAATTTGGCCGACGTTAATTAACGATTCTTAGGAGTTTTGTCGGACAGCAGAATCCGAGATTACTAATTATCGTCGGCAACACCAAAGCCGACGTTAATTACGCGATAATTAACATCGGCTACCACAAGGCCGAGATAATTAAGCCCTAATTAACATGGGCTGCCACAAGGCCGACGTCAATTAATCCCAAATTAACATCGGCAAAACCTAGGCCGACGTTAATTAGCCATACCAGGGGCAACTTTTCTCCCCTATTTTCATGTTTGGCCACACAATTCAATACATAATATAATCAACATTGATAGCAATTCACACATCAACACATACAATTCATGAATATAATCAATCCAGCACAGAACATGCATACAATCAAGTTATCGATCCATCATAATATAATCAAATTGGCATAACATCCAAAAAAGACCAAAGTGACACAACTACAAACACATCCAAAGTTCAACTCGAATCATACACGTCCAAAGTGACACAACTATGAAACAATCTAGAACTGCTGGCCGCCATCTGGATTATTGGAGTTCACCGCTTGATCCGGAAGCAAAAGCGCATTGACAAAAGCGGTTGGACCGTCGGTTCCCTACACAAGAAAATGCAAGATTAGACAATAATATAAGAATGAATGTACCATAAAAAACAAGTAAGAAACGAGCCACGGATCTGCGAGTCTTTGCAAGCGTTGGAGGCGAGATCTTGTAAAACAGGGACCCATGTGCCGATGATCCCTACATAAGGCAACAATTATAGCTAGATTGATCAAATTTTACTAGATTTACAAGTTTTGACTAAGTTTAGTTAGAAATTAGTAAGTGTAGCCATATTGAGTAAATTTAACTACATTTACAAAGTTTAACTAGAATGGACCAAATTTAGCAAAAATGAACTAAATATCGTTAAATTCATCAAACTTAACTCTAGAGATACTTAGTCTTGCTAGATTCGCTAAGTCTCGCTAGAAATGACTAAGTTTAGCTAGATTGACTAAATGTAGCTAGTTTGAACAAGATTAGGTATAATAAACTAATATTAGCTAGATTGACTAAGTTCAACTCGATTTACAATGTTTAGCAAGAATACGAGGCTGCAGGAGGTGCTTGGGAGGATACATCCCCCATTGTGGCGGTGGCGGTGGTGGAGCAGTGGAAAGACAATGTTTTGCCCCATAAATGGAACATTGCCTACAAATACAATATATAAGTATTTTGAATTAATAGATTCTCTAAATGCAATAGATTGAAGACTCGGACTTACTTGAATCGCCGATTTCTTTGTGCATTATATGAGCGTAGTACTCTTCTTTGCGCCTTTGCATAATCATCACGTTAGCGCACTCCTCACCTTGACCTAGTAACCTCCAACTCTGCTTGAGGAGGCGGCGGCTACCAACCCCGAGCTCAGGGACGAAGAAGATCCTCTCGGCTCGCACCACCCAAGTCGATCACTCCGGTGAACATGGAGTACCTTCAAAATCGTGACCACAAAGGCTTGAGCACTTGAAATTATGACTTCATGAAATTTTAGAAGGTATGACATCTCACCTTCCGTGGGCCTTGCCGCCTCCACTAGCATGCTGCAGCCACGCCGTCAGCGGTTCCTTCCTCAATCATAGTCTTCACCATGGCGCTTGACCATTTCCTCGCCATATTTCTCCTACATAACCAAATCGAGACAATTTAAATGGGAGCGCAAATCAAACAACTTAATTTGAATTGGATCAAAATTGTGACCACTAACCGTACCGATCAATAGGCATCATTGCCTGTTGCTTTCGAGGTGTGTCGGGTCTCGACCTTTATGACCTTCCACGTACACTTCAATATCACTCGGTGAACACCGGTCCGAGCCTCTGTGAGACATAAGTTAGGTGCATACATATACTTGGTAACATGTATTTTGCAAAAAGATCGCTCTGGCCGGACTTACCATGCGCTTAACTACGCATATGTCCATCGGCGCCATCGTGTGCTTTGATTCTTTGCCTCGGCGATCTCGGTTCTTTTGACTTGGCGATGAACTCGGTGAAGCCCAATGGCAAGCAAAAGCACGGTAAGCTTCGGGCGGTCCCCAACCATGGAATCATGACCGCACAAAGATATTAATACATTAAAACAACATTACCAAGAAAGCGTTAAACTCAAATAGCTCCAATATTTGTTGTTTTACTGCCGTCTTGTTCCTTGGTCAAGTAACTTTCGAAGACCCGAGTCCTGTTAATCCATTGCCCTTTAACAGACCTCAAGTAAAGATTTGTTGCTTGAATCCGAGCATTAGACAATGCATCTTTGGTCACCCGACGTGCATTTACATGGAAAACTCTACGAGCATGCTCCATGTTTGCACCATCAACCAAGCGGTAGCGCTACGCAATTGTTCATCACAAAGAATAGTTAGAATAGTAAAGAATCGACGGTTGAACCAATACCAAGCGCGCAGAGAATCTTACCCAAAAGTCACTCCAAAGCTGCATACGAGCATTCAAGTGCTCGGCATTAGGAGCAAGCGGTAATGATCCCAACTAGTAGCAACAAATCGCTCGCCATTGGCATTGTGACCAACTTTGGGGTAGTGCAAATGGCGAGAGGTTACCTAGCACGTAGTTAACACGCCTATGGTGTCCTCTGTAGTCAAACCCCGAGTCATCCCATGAGCGCAAGACATATAAATGATATAGTTCAGTTAGAAAAGAAATGAAATAAGACATGGTTTAGAAAATATAAACCTATCGCCAGCAGTGTGATCACAACCTTGTCCTCCTCCCGTCTGGCTATTTGGAGGCGGCGATATGGCTCCTCCTAAACCTCGAGGCGGGCTCGGTAGAACCCTCGGTCGTATCCCCACCCATTGGGTCCTCATCCCCTTGGCCCACATCGGCCTCCCGATCCTCATCGATCCCGGCTACAACAACAATAATAATGAATGAATAAAGAAGATAATAATCAAATAAATTATGAGAATATAACATTCTAGTTTACTGCGTCAACATCGACCTCCCCGATCCTCATCGATCCCACCTACAACAACAATAATAATGAATGAATAAAGAAGATAATAATCAAATAAATTAAGAGAATATAACATTCTAGTTTACTGCATCAACATCCATGGCAGCGACCACTTCTTCCTCCAAGCGATGTCTCATCCTACGAAATAATACAAGACAGTTATATTTATGTCATATTTATGTTTTGACATGAAGTACACATCAAAAGCTTAGTTACCTCTCCACTCTGCAAAGGAACACTACGACTCTGCAACTCAGGCTCCACTGGACTCAACAAAGCACGCCGTCTACTTGCGCTTGAAGCGCTACCCTGAAACAAGGCCTCGTCGCGCAAACTACTGGACTTCCTCCTACCACTGAGGAATCCCTTCGCCAGCTGCTTGATCGATCGGGGCATCCTGTTGAAAGAAAAATATCAAGTTAGTACAACAACAATAATAATGAACGAATGAACAAGATAATAAACACACAAAATTACTTGTCAAAATTCATCAATGTCGCGATGATGTAGTCTCCTTTTTTCTAAGGGACGACTTGTTACTTTTTTCTTGATTGGTTGTCTTTTTCGTTTCTCGAGAATCGTTATATCTCCACGGTCTCCGACTAAAGAATCGAGACTGGACCGATCTCTATATCAAAAGTGCTTGGCAATTCTTCATCTTGGAAAACCTCAACAACCTCCATAGCCTCAAGGTAACCGGCATCACCGGAGTATGTAACCGTTCTCGAGGATTCACTTTGTACACAACCCACCAAGCACTCGGTCTTGTGCATGGATATGGCATATAATACACACTTTCGACTTGGTGAGCAAGAATAAAATTATCATAGCCATGTAGTCATTCGTTGTGTTTGACTTCTACCATCCCATCTTGGTTTGATGAGTCCCATGTTTGCTATCAAACCAAACATAATCGAAAAAGACTACTTTGAGCTCCTTATTCCCTGCAAACTTGAACTCGAGGATGTTTTAAATGATTCCATAGAAATTTGTTTCGATCCCTTGTGCATCGATTGCCCTAGTTACAACTCCAGTATTTGTTGTGGCCGCAAAGGGCGACCAACTTCAAATTTGGTTGAGCGGAATCGAAACCCGTTCACGTCGTATCGCCCATAGCTTTTTAACGATTCTGTGACCATAGGATAGTGAAGCAAGTCCTCATGGGCGTTCCCATATTTCACGACTTGCCAACAAAATATGATTCGAAGTTGTATAAGATTTATAATATATTGAAGCGTAGCATTACGAATATTATAGGATGTGAAGGTGTTACATGATCTGGAACCAAGTCATGAAATTAGGGCCCCATTTATTCCATCCCGACGCATCGTATTAAGTTGCTTGGCGGTTGGTTGTGAATAGGCGTCGATTACGCTTATCGAATTCACTTGTAAATGAAAGCGTAAATGGATACATAAATGAATGATGTCTTGGCGGCATAGCTTGATTGACATGTACAAAGTAAGCGCTTCGTGAAATATTGTTCCATCTCTTCCATATTGGAGTACATATGCAAGAAAGCGGACTTCTTTTCTTCGAAGTGTAATAGTAAGCGATTGCAACTACCAGCGGTAGTACCTCTCCATTGGAAAATCTGTATGTCACTACAAGGTGTCTCTTCATCTACAGTCTACGCATCGTGGGAGCATTGACTTTGTGTTCCTCTACAAAGTATACACTCGAAAGTATGATATCTCTTTTAGAGAAAATGTACGCAATGCACCCTTCAACTCTTGCCTTATTGCCAACCATAGCTCGAAGTTTCTTTAGAGCTCTTTCAATGTGATACATCCACCTATCTTGAGCAGGGCCACCTACCTTAGCCGTAAGGTAGATGAACAAGTAGATGTTGCATTGGATTGAAGAAACCAGAGAGGAATATTTTTCCATCTTGCATACAAGCCTTGGTATCTCTTTCTCCAACCTCTCCATTATGTCTTTCGATATTTCTTTAGCACATAATTGTCTATAGAAATAACTTAGCTCAACTAGCACCTTCCACACATTATCATTAAGATACCCACGAAACATTACAGTGAGGAGTCTTTCCATGATTATGTGGTAATCGTGGCTCTTCAACCCATTTAGCTTCCCGTCTTCACATTCACAATTCGTCTCAATCCGCTGCGTAACCATCGGAAATTTCAATTTCTTCATCCACCTCAACACTTCTTTCTTTTCTTTAGGTTTAAGGCAAAATGGGAGCGTGGCTTACCCCCGCCGGTGAGCTCAAGTGTTGGCGATTCTGAGATCTCTGCTAAGTCTCTTGGGCCTTTAAGTTGTCTTTTGTCTTATCCATCATATCCATGCGCGTGCTTATAATGCTTTCACTAACGTTACATTCACGATGCATAGCGTCAATGTTGTGCATCGAGAATCAAGGCCTTCGCATATGGGAGCTCCCATAATCCACAAATGTGAGTCGGTTGTGCTCCTCTCCAAACCCTTCAAACCCATCTTCTTTCTCCACCAATTTACTCGGCATATCGGCAATTTACGGCCCGTTAGGCGTTTGGCGGACCCTTTCGACAAGCTGTGTCCTTCTGAAGGCATTCCTCTGGAGCCTAAAGGCGTGTCTCGAGGCGAGAAGCGCCTATGGCAATCGAAAATGAATCTTTCCACCATTTACAAAGCGAAAACAAGTCGGTGTCGAACCACAGATCGGACATGTCAAATTTCCATAATGACTCCGGCCAGCAAAAATACCATAGGCCATGAAATCATGGCCAGACCACAAATATGCAACACGAAGGTTGAATTTACATTTCTTATAGCGATCATACGCCTCTACCCCTGTCCATAATTTTTGACTCTTGATCAAGGGTTTGAGCATCACATTGAGGCGCTTTCCGGGATGTTCGGGGCGGTATGATGAGGCACAGGAACATAAACTCATATTTTATGCAAAGGAAAGTGGAAGGTTGTATGGAATAGCAAAAGCGGCAGCCACGAGTATGATCTGGCGGTTGTGTTGAAAGGCGTGAAACCATCAGTGCCGCCAACCCAATGCGAACATTTCGCATCCCTCGCGAAGTCCTCGTCAAAGCTATCTAGAGCCTTCCATGCCTCACTATCGGCGGGTGCACCATTACTCCAAATCGTTCTCACGCACACCTTCTTTGTGCCACCTCATGTGCACAGCACTTCGTTTTGAGATAAACAACCGCTTCAACCTAGGTGTGAGAGGCATGTACCGAAGTTGCTTGTGTGCAACATCGGTCGTTACCTTTTCACCTTCTTCGTTCACCACCTCGACAAATCTTGGTTTTTTACACACTAAGCAATGCTTCTCTTTCTCATGCTCCTTCCAGAAAAGCATGCAGTTATCCTTGCACACATCAATCTTCTCATACTTCATACCGAGACCAGACAACAACTTCTTAAACTGGTACATGTCTCTAAGCATCTTATGATTCACCGGCAGTATATCAGAGATCAATTCCACGAGATCATTGTAACAATTATTGGAAAAGAAATACTTGGACTTAATGGCCATGAGCCGCGTCACAAAAGCAAGCTGGGTCACTTTCGTGTGTTAGTGCAATGACTCTTGAAGCTTTAAGTAGCTCAAAGAACTCCCAAACCTCACGTGTTGGCGGATCCTCAGAGTCTAGGTTAATCTCTGGGCCTTAAGTTTCTAGCATCTCATCCATCCTATCATCGCCCGCCCTATCATCTTCCTCTTCAACAAGCAACTTGAGGTCCTTGAGCACGTGACTCACCATGATGTACCCACAACTCAAAGCTTGGCATGAAACCGAACCGACCACGGTGCGAGACATCGATTTCTTGTCACGGGGTGGAAATTCGGCACTTGCTGCATGGGCACTTCACCTTAACAGTACTAGACATAGAGAAGGCACGGTCGACAAAAGCGGTAGCCTTGACCGTCCACTCAGTCGAGTGAGCCCCACTTTTCTCCCAACCTTCATACATCCATCGGCGGTCGTCACCCATACTTGAGGCTATATTAGGTTAAATCAACAGTTATAAGGTTCATTTTGTTTCTATATATCATGACCCTACATCTATAGGAAAGGATATGTCCTAAACCCACCCAAGAGTGGCTGACAAAGCGCGGATTTATGACGAGCCTGTAGAGTCGAATGAAATTTCGGCATAACTCATTGTTCTCCACTGCACGCCTGGGATATGGTGCAAGGGAGAACAACGAGGTATATGACGCGAAATTTCATTCACCTCCGTGGCTCATCATAAATCTGACTTTGTCATCCACTCGAGGCTATCAAAAAGGACAATTCGGACCGACACATCTCACATGTGACACATGTGAGACATCTTGATCCAAGCAGGTGGACGATAGGTTTCGTGACACTATGTGATTTGAAATCAAAATAAAAATCGAGCGATAATCCATTACTCAAATATATATTTATAAGCACAAAATGGATATATAAATTTTAAAAAATAAACATGTGACAAATCAATATATCAAATTTATCTTTATATCTAAACAATTATAGTTCCCGAGATTAAAGTGTGCTCATACGGTACCTTTGGGAGAATGGAGAAGCGGCTAAACCAACATAACTCTCGATTGCCTATCGTTGTGGACTCTCAAACCAAGAGGAGCAGATAATGCAGTTCAAATCTTATACAAACAACATGCAAGACATTGGCATCCATGCAGCTAGCATTCACAAGGTGGAATAATTTTAAAGTAAGTCTTGAATTAATCCAGCAAGATAGTTATAAGTGCCCCATCATACCATGGAATCCGAATAAAGAAGACGGAGCCTTATACGCAAATATTAGCGTCGGCGGGGCTTTGGCCGACGTTAATTAACTAATACCCCATTAATTAACTAATTACCCCACAACATTCCATAGAGCCATGCATCCATAGCGAATAGGGAAGCAGGATCTTGACCTTCAAGCTTGTGGCCGGGAGAGGAGGAGGGCCGCCGCGGATGAGGTCGCCACGTCGGCCGTGGAGAGGAGGTCATGGCAGGGCGGCGGTGTCCTCGGGTAAAGGCGTCGAGGCGGCCATGGCGTGGTGAAGCGTAAGGCAGCTGGCCATGCAGGTGGCGGGTGCGGCTGGTGGTGGGTCGGCCGGTGTGGGCAAGGCATGGCGTGGGGCCTATGGCTTGCGTGGCGGCGTGAGGGCGGGGTAGGCGCCAAGAATTTGGTCGGTAGCGATTAAGCGAAGCGGCGAAAAGCGGTCTTATAGAAAATATGAACGTCGGCCTGGGCTTTTGGTCGACGGTAATTAGTGAATTAACGCTGGCCCAGGAATAAGCCGACGTTAATTAATTAATTAACGTCGGTCACTTGTCAGCCGACATTAATTAATTAATTAACGTCGGCTTATTCCTGGGCCGACGTTAATTTCCCTGTTTCCTGTAGTGTGCCCAATTTTATCTTTGAGTAAATTATACTTTGCTCCAGATTTAGCTACTTTGGTTTCACTTTGCAGCTCTGAAACAAGAATAGTATCAAAAACGGAGGCTAATCTGACGAAGATGAAAAAGTGCGTGGTGCTGCAAAACCATTATAGCTTTTCTAGTCTTTTTCATATCTTTCAAATACGATTGAGTTTCATCTTCAAATTTTGCAGGATGGTAGAGGCTCACCTTTCCTACATATGGTAATTTTTTGAGATTTTTTCAAAACTTTTACCGATGGTTTTCGTGGAGTTTTTACTGTAAGAGTGGTTTGCACCAAATATGCCCCATATATATATATATATATATATATATATATATATATATATATATATATATATATATATATATATATATATATATATATATGCTAAAGATTACACTCACATGTAAATAACAATCTCAACTACCAATTCAAAACTGACCCGGATAATCAACTAAATAGAGTTTGCATCGCATATGTTACTATAGCACATCCTACAAACTGAAACATGACGCAATACAACTGCTAACTTAAAATGCAAACTAAAACTAATTTTTACACAACTAGTTTAGCCAACATTCACCTCCCTAAACTTGGTGTGCACCTTTCACCTCTTTAACACCTAGCTCCTGACGCATTTCAAGAAACCTAACTCGCTCAAGGGCCTTGGTCAACACATCTGGTCGCTGCTCTTCCGAGCTAACATGAACCACTTCAATTTTTCCGGTCTCCACACATTCTCGGATGAAATGATATGTTGTATCAATATGCTTGCTCTTCTCATGATGTACTGAATTTTTACATAGAGAGATAGCTGATTTGTTGTCGATTCTCACTTCAATCTTCTCAGGTTCTTTCTATACAAGATTTTTCATTAGCCGAGCTAGCCAAATACCTTGACAAGCGGCAGTTGTTGCTGTAATGTATTCAGCCCCACAGGACAAGAGTGCCACAATTTTTTTGCTTCTATGACAGCTATGTAATCAGACTCGATCCCAAAAAAATAGTACCTATGGTGCTCTTTAGATCATCCACATCTCCAGTAAGATCACTGTCACAGTACCCAACCAATTTGGGCTCCACTCTGCTCTTCTTCTCATAGTAGCAACAAAAACTTAAGGTACCACTTACATACCTTAGAATATGCTTCACAGCAGCAAAATGTTGAGTTTTGGGTGACTCCATGAATCGACTGACAATCCCAACAACATAAGCAATGTTTGGTCTTATGTTTACCAGATATCATAGGCTACCAACAATGCTACGATACATTGTTGCATCTACTGCAGGTTCGTCACTATGCTTGCTTAATTTTAGTCGGTTCTCCATAGGTGTTTGGCATGGATTGAAGAAACGATAGGCTTTTGAGCCAGGCTCATAGCCAACAAACACACCCGTGATACCTCTATCTTCAAGCTTTTTGAGGTGTGGAGCTGTTACCTTTACATGTGCGATACAACCGAATACATGGAGATGGTGCAATCTTGGTTTTCTTCGGTACCACGCCTCATATGGAATCTTTGCTTCAACACTCCGAATTGGTGCTCGGTTCAAAAGGTAGACAGTCGTCACCATGGCCTCACCCCAAAATCTCCCAGGCACCTTCTTGTTCTTTAGTAAGTATCTTGCCGCACCGACAATTGTTTGGTTACGGCATTCAGCCACGTGATTCTGCTGTGGTGAGTAAGGCATTGTGAGGAACCGCCTCAACCCTTGTTCTTCGCAGAACTCTTCAAAATCGTGTGACACAAATTCACCACCACGATCCGTGTGTAAAGCCTTTATCTTGTTGGCCACTTCTACTTCAACCCTTAGCCTTGACTTTCTTGAAGGCTTTTAGTGCTTCATCTTTGTTCTTGATCAACATAATCCACATAAAGCGTAAGTAATCATCAATCATGAGTAAGAAGTACTTGTTTCAGCTGGAGTTGCCGGACTAATTGGTCCACACAAATCTGCGTGCCTTAGCTCCAAAGGATTCTCTGCACAATACATGGATGCCTGTGGGAAAGGACTGCGATGTTGTTTCCCCATCAAGGATGCCTCAGAGCTGCTCCACATGCTCAATGTGAGGCAATCCTTCAACCATCTCCATCTGTGACATATTTTTCAGATCTCGTAAACTTATGGTCCATACCTTGCATGCCAAAGCCACTCCTTCTCGTCATACTTTGCCATGAGACAAATTGGTTGAGAATGATTTAACTTATAAACGTAAAGCCGATTCCATGACCTTCTTATTCTTACCAACAGCTTGTCATCACGGTCATAGATGCTCAACCTACCATCCTCTATCATGGTTTTGCATCCGGATTCAGCAAGCTATCCCAGGCTGACAGCATTACTGCGGAGATGTGGGATGTAGTACACACCTGTGAGTACTTTGTGTTCACCCGACAGCCCCTTGAGAAGCATCGAACCCTGCCCACAAATCTCTACCACTAATCCGTCGCCAAATTTGACTGAACCCTTTACAAATGTATCCAAATCTATGAACACCTCCATCTTCCCAGTCATGTGATTGCTAGCACCCGTGTCTAAATACCACAGGTCACCGGACAATCCTCCTCCCAACTTGGGCTTTACCTTTTCTTCATTGAGCATCACCACCTCAGCGCCTTGCTCAACAACTTTTGACAACTCACAGATTTCAATCAACAGCAAAGCAGATTAATCATCCCTCAACTTATCCACATAATGAGTGTTTTCTTTCTTAGGCTTTGTGCACTCCGATACAAAGTGACCCATTTTAGAGCAATTGAAGCATTTGATTTTGGTTTTACCAAACCTGCGATATGACTTTCTCTCGGTGTCATCACCTCGACCACCTCCTTGATTATGGAAATGGCCATGACCACCGCCGCGTCTGCTCCCTCTCTTCATGCCACCACTGGAACCTTCTCTGCCCTTGTTTTCTTTCATGGACAAGGTTTCCCATTGTGCATGCGAGAGCATAAGTTGCTCTTCATCTTCCTTGCGATGTCGTCTCCCCTTCATTCTCTCCTCGAACATCCACACCCTTCCAATTGCCTCAGTTAACGAAATTGTCGAGATATCTCCCCATTGCTCGATTGTGCTGATGATCAGAAGAAACTTATCGGGGACAGCACTAAACAGCTTCTCAACAACTGTGTTGTCCTTCATATCTGTGCTGAGAGAATGAATTTCACCCACCATGCTAGTGAGCCTCTGTGAGAATTCGACGGTACCTTTAGAATCCTCCATGATCATATGATTGAGTTGCCTCTTCAATGCCTGCACCCTTGCCTTCTTGACACGATCCTCACCAACGCGCATCTCCTTGATGGCTTCCTAAGCTTCCTTGGCCATTTCTTTCTCAGCGAAAGCCGTCATCTCAACATCAAGCACAGCTTGGGAGATTGTAGTGAGAGCTCCCTGGTCCTTTTCATCTTCGACCGGTGTAGTCTCTTGAATCACTGCCCATATTCCAATAGATTGTAAGATGATCTCCATCTTCACTATCCAAATGCCGTAGTTGGTGTCATTCCGAATTGGATATTGAATTGGCACTCCACCTCCTCTTGCCACCGTCTTTCCGGATAACAATGTCTCACTACAGGTCCCCAATGCACCGTTGGTCCCTGACGTACTCGGCAATGGCTCCATGGCCTCCACAATGCAGCTTGATACCAATTGTTGAATATGAGACGTTCCTGCACTAGCTTGACAAACGAAGAAACTCTGAACTTTTGGAGTTCAGACGTTCCAGCATTAACTCTGAAATACAGAGATACTTTGAAATAAGAACAGAGTCTCAAAAATGGAGGCTAACCTGATGAAAATGAAAAGTGCGTTGTGCTACAAAACCACAACAGCTTTTCTGGTTTTTCATTACTCATATATATATACTAGCCATGTGCCCGTGCGATGCAACGAAAACTCAATTTGCAATAAAAAATTTATTTTCAAAGAGCACTAACCTTATAATAATGTTCACTCTGAATGTGCAATGGTTAAATATTTAAATCAATTTATCGAAGCATACAAATTTCAAGCACCTGTTTATAAACTCAAGCTTAAAATTATTTTTAATTTCATAAACTTAAATAATAACATCATAACACTTGGGATTGTAAATTTGTAACGCCATAATTTGATATCGATCAATCGACCGAAGGAAGCATCACCTGCTGCCACATAGGTGCAAAGACATTGAAGAGGTAAGCGTCATCCATATGTAGTTGCCACCATCAGTGGCGTGCATAGCTCGTATGCCTTGCCCCGGCCATACCATAGCCCCACCCTACCAACCAGCTCCACCGCCTCCTCGTCTCCCCCGCGAGCGCCTCCCTCAACCTATTGACTTCATCCACCGTGCGCGAGCTCCAGCAGCGCCGCCAACCTATCTCGCTGCCCACCGCCGGTGACCTACCCCTGCACTGCATCGATGAGATCAAGAAGGTCGCCCATTACCTCTGCTCAATGAATAAACTCAACACATCTGCAGGAGAGGCAAGAAACAGTGGGGTTATATAGATTTAGCAACCGAGGAGATATCTATGGAATCCAGATTAAAAAATCATTGAATAATAAAGACAAGAAAAGGGAAAGAGGTGATAAGAGGCCCAACTCCATAAATCGGAGCTCTGCTTCCTTCGGAAGAGAATCAAACAATCCAATCCAAAAGCACAGGAGCAATCGTCGCCGATTCGAATGCTAGATCAATGGGAGAAATGAAAGCAAAAAATGAGTTATGCATATTTATTTACCTTCTACAACGGAATGATCCAATCCAATCTACCAGGTGGTCACTACCTGCTTCCTACTCAGCCACACGGGTGTGCACACGTGTCGGGATGAGGGTAGAGAACGGGCATACCACCACCAACTCCTAATTAGAATTAGTAGCGATAGAGATAACAACTTCTCTAGTCGCGTCATACATAGCCGTGCGTATGTTGTTTGCCGACCGGAATCAAGTCCATACGTGATTTAGATAAAAAGAAAAGATGATCTTATCTACATATGCAAGTAAATATTTAATGGAAAGGATGTATATGGCAACTCAAAAGCACATGGTAACTTTCGAGAACAGATATCGTGCGATATATGAAAAAAAGAATCGGTAGTGCGATTTGGAAATAGAATTGGTGATTGAGATAAGATACGATATGCTTGAGATCACGCATGTATGCATATCCAACCGAATTAAAACTTTCTCCGTTCGCCAATGTATAGAAGATTAGGACAATGACGATTTCGTGGGTATGCCGGAGGGGGGGGGAGAACGGATCACCACCACCAACTCATAATTAGAAGTAGTATATATATATTCTAAAGATTACAAGCACTTGTAGATAATAATCTCAACAACCAAATCAAAACTGACCCGGATCATCAACTAAACAGAGTTTGTGTCGGACATGTTACTGTAACACATCCTGCAAACTGAAACCTAACGCAATAAAACTGCTAACTTAAAACGCAAACTAAAACTAAACTCTATGAAACACCCCCAAAATTTAAAAATTTTGTTTTATTTATTTAATTGGATTTTATTTGGATTTTTTAAGATTTATTTGAATTTTATTTGGCTTGTCTTTGCTTTCCTTCCTCTTCAGGAAAGCTTTCCGTTTTGGTCGCTTTCCTCTTTTGGAAATTTCCTTTCTCGAGTTCAACCCGTTTTCCGCCGGCCTGCTCCCCTCCCCGGCCCAGCCATTCGTTCGGCCCGTTTCCCCTTTTCTCTCCCGACCGGCCCGGACCATTCCTATTCCCGGCCCGGCCTCCTTTTTTCTCCGCGCCACTCGCCCGGCCCGGATGTTTTTCCCGTGCGGCCCGCTCGCTCCACAGACCAACGCCTCGGCTCGGCCTGCTCCTCCCACGCCAGCACAGCCCCCCTTCTTCTTCCATGCGACTGGCGCACTTCGCTTCGCCCGGTCCGAGTTACGCTTGTGCTTGTAATCCGTCGCTCACTTTGCCAAGCATCCTTCGCCATTGCTCCGTCGCCTGCCCGCCCGCCGCGCCACCCACTCCACCCGTCACCATGACCCTCGCCCCCCCTTTCTTCCTCCCGACCGGTCCAAGCTCTGCCTCACCGCCGACCCGTCGCCATCCCCTCGCGCTGCGACCTGTCATCCACTTGCCCAACTGCACCGCGCCATCTCTTCTGCCACCCACCCCGCATTGTCGCCGCACCGCCTGGGCGTCATCGCCATTGAAATCGCTGCCCTCTCTCTCCTTCCCCGCTGCTCCCTCTCTCCTCTCCCGCTCATATAAATACCCCTCCGACCCCTCCATTTCCCCGCCCCGAGCTTGCCGCAAGCTCTCTTTCCCTTTTCCCCGCCTCATTTCCCTCTCTGGTGCTCTGTTTCGCCTGCACCACGCTCTCCTTCTTCGGCTCATTTTCTCTCCGGAGCCCCTACCCACCCGCGAGCCAATCTTCTTCTCCACCTCCGTAGAGTGCGCCTCAGTTTTCCTTCCTCTTCTTTGCCACCAGGCCCGCCCTAATTCAGCCGCCGCCGCTGCTTGATCGGCTGCTACTCGGGGCCCTGACGCCCGACCTCTCCGCTCGCCCTTAGTCATCTCTCTGCCGGTGAGACCTTGGTCAGCCACACAAGCCTTGGACCCATTGTCGGTGATTCGCCCTCACGGTCCCACCTGTCGACCTCACTTTGTTTGCTTTCGTCTTCTTGCGGGGGCCGGCCCGTTCTTGCGTAATACTGTGTGCAGCATTCTGCCGCTTGGTAGTCGCTCGTGGGCGAATTCGTGACCTTTGTGCTTGACCGTTGGCACAGTGCTTCCTCTTAATTTCTTTTCGGATTTTAATTTATTTAAAATCCAAAAAATCAAATAAAATTCCCCAAAATTCCCCAAAAATCCCAAAAATCCAAAAATAGCCAAAAATACATACTCTTGATCAGTTTGAGCCGCTGAGTCCAAAAATGATCTCCATTTCACCATATCAAGTCCAGAAAATTCCCAAAATGCCCTTGAGCTCCGTTTTGGCCATTTTCCTCCCTGGTTCTTTCTCCGTTTTTCTTTCTTTTGTTGTTTTATTCGTTTATTTATGGGTTTTTCTTTTTCGCGCTAGATCCGACTTTGGAGCAACTCTCAGAGCGAAACCCAAAGCCAGAGCAATTCTTGGAGCCGTGCTAGGAGCAAGCGCCGTTCGAGACCAGACACAACATCGACTACTTCCCTCTAGTAGAAACCTCGACTCCGCAAGGCAAGCCACACTCCTTGAACATGTTGATCCCATGATTCCGTATAATTACTGTATAAATTGCATTTGTCTGTAAATAGAGTAGAAATCTAAAAAGGAGCTAATTTGGAAAGACTTGACTGGTTAAAACCCACCCCCTTGTTAAGACCATGTTGATTATGCCATACTCAATTGTAACCCTAGGTTATCATTAATGAACCACCGTAGGTTAGCTATAATAATAATCATTAATTTTCAATTATTGCTCAAAAACCCCCGAGTCTTGACTCGGAGTGCGTTTTCAAAACCTGCTACGGTTTGGGGGATAGTATTGGGCGGACCACGGAAGGTGGATGCTGGCCCAATCCCCAAACCGATGACAAGCCCAGTGTGATGTGGTGTGGTGACGGTACCAGTGGTGCGGTACGTGTCGGGCTGTGTCTTCCGCAACTAAGGATCAACCCCCTGAGCAAAGTAAATAACTTCAGTCCTCTCTCAACCACAAGTTGGGTCGGTCAGCCCCGTTGACTTGATCCACGTAGCCCGGTATATTGTCTTTCCCCTTGGAATACCTACAAGTGGATTACCATTCCCAGTTGGGGGAATGGATCGCGAGTGTTTGGGGTGGAATGGGAATGGTATGGGACATTCGCCGGTTCTCATAACAGTAGGTTTCCTCAGTTGGTCAGATCGCGCCGCCCACACTGGCCCGTGGGTCCTAGAAGCTGGGGATGTGCACCGCCTACTGGGTAGGAGCTAAAGAGGGGAAATTCAATGAAAGGCTATGTTAATCTCGGTCCGGCCGCATGCATAAAAGTTGCATGTTGTTCTAGAGTGGCACTAACGACCATAGATATCTTGTGGGTAAAGTTGAGTAGCTCTGCAGAGTGAACCAAATGGTATTCGAAAACGCCATGCTTCCGGTTAATGAAGCTGGGTTAATTTAGGGTGATTCTTGTAACTGAGCTCGAGTAGTTTTAATAATAAATTGACCGTAATTTGGATTTTGTTAATAACTCAGTGGTGATGTTGTGGTAATAATTGATTGTTGGATTGTGTTCCAAGTATATTACATAATTTTGTTTTCTGAGTTCATGCATCCACTAAATACTTGAAACTAGTGCCAATACCTTGAACTCCTGTGCATGTAATATTCAGAAATTTCCGTGTGGTTTGTTGAGTACGGTTGTGTACTCACTTTTGCTCCAAAATCCCCCTTTTAGATTTCAATGAAGCTGATGAGTTCCAGAAGAACGTAGATGGCGTCGATATTTGGTTTTGAAGGCCTTGATCTATCTGCTCAAGCCCTTCCTGTGGGAGTTTTGGTAATGTATCTAGTGCTAGCCGCACCTCTTGTAAAACTCTAGCCGTTAAGCCCTTAAGTTATCTATAAAATATTCACATTTACTTTTATGTCTAGCAATATATGTTTAGTTACCTACAGCTAAAATTCTAGATAGCTGTGAAGGTATTTATACTTACCCCCTGAAAAGGGCGGTCCGTTACACTCTACACGACCAGTTTAGCCAACAAAGGTTATGGTGGCAAGGCAGTCGAGCGCTGATACCACCCTCTCCCCTTCTGTTGACCCCTAGAATGTCCTGGTGAGGAGTGGGAATGAGTCAACGAGGATGTCCTTGGTGCAGCCACAACTAGCACCGAGGATGAACCCGAGGAGGTCGATGGTGCGTTAGGAGACAGCAGCCTCCTTGGAAGAGCCCTTTTTGCGGGAGACGCCGCAACAGGTGAAGACGATGAGGTAGCAGTAGTTGACGTCGCCAGTGGGCATGAAACCCTCGAGCACACTAACAAGCATCGCCATGGCTGCCTTGCGCATTGAGCCACACTTCTCATGGAGCATGATGATGCACATGTCGACGAGGTCGAAGCGGTCTGACTCATCCTCCGTGGCGAAGAACGGGAGTCAGGCCGGGGCTCCAGCGCTGACATCATCTTACCATCCTAAACGGGAGCATGAAATTCAACATGTAAGTAGAGGTGGGAGTTGGACTGTGCCATGCCGCTGACACAGGCCAACGAGCTTTGGACGGTGGCATGTTGTGCTTGTCCAGCACGACCTCCTCGCCATGCCGTGCCAGTGTAACTCATCTTTGATAAGAACTAGGCATATGTAACATCCCAAAAAAATTCTATCTATTTAATTTAACTTATTTATATTTTTTTTGGAATTATCTTGATTTTTATGGACTTTATAAAGCCTTTTTGTATTTTCAGTTTTACAAAAAGAATTTCTACAAAAAATTATAAAAGTAAAAATTTCCAAAAACAAATTTATTAGGTTCAAAATATTCTAAGTATTTTTGAGAATTTTTCCAAGATTTTATAGTCTTTTTACTATTTTTACCAAACACGCTTTTCTCTCAGCTTAAATGAATCCGAAAATAGGGCTCCACCTGTCATATGTTTCTTCAACCTCCATCCATGTCCAGCACAAGCCTTTCTCTCTTCTCTCCATTAGGGCTTGCAATAAAGCTATATTTCTCCATGATTTTTCTACCATTTCTTCTCAATTAAGTGTGTAATCAAATCCTCTAATCATTCTCCATATTTCCATAGCCGTTTTCCCAATTAAAACCCCACGATTTGCCCTTAGTCTCCACTAATCCCCATTTATGGTAACCCCATTCCTACTTCATTTGCGCCTTTTCCGATCCTCCTCTTGGGCTATAAATGAGAGCATTGGGTGCGCAACTCAACCATCACTACAGGAAACAAGAATAGTGTCCTCGGCCGAAACATTTTTATCGTCGGTAAAAAGGCCGACGACAAAAAATATCTGTCTCGGCGGTTTTAACGCAACCCGACGACATATATACACCAAGAGCTGTCTCTCGGTTACATCAAACCCGCCGACATGAGACCTGTTGTAATCCTCGGCCTCAATAAACCCGCCGACACGGGCACTCCACCTCAAGCAGGGGAGTATCGTAGCGATAAAAATTGAATTTCAGATCCGCCAACACAAAACGTGTCCTCGGCCTCATTAAAGCCGCCGACCAGGCACTCCGCCTCAAGCAGGGGAGTATCGGTAGCGATGAAAATTGAATTTAAGATTCCGCCAACACAAGCTGTGTCCTCGGCCTCAATAAACCCCGACACGGGCACTCAGACATGTGGGACCAACTGCGGGATGCTCGGGCCCACCAGCAGCACGAAGACTTTTTGTCGTCGGAGAGAAAGCAACCGACGATAAAAATAAGTCTATGTCCACGGCATAAATGTTGCCGGCGACCACAGATTAAATTTTGTCGTAGTTTTATTTTAGTGACGACAATAGTAATTCCAGATTAATTGAGAAAATCTATTTGAAAATGTTTTTGTTGTTTTTAAAATTAAGAAAAATTAAATAGAGCTTTTAGAATAGTTGTTAGGTAACATACATCTATATGACATGTAACTTTTTATTATTTAATTAATTGGTATATTACGGTAGCTATGTGTATGTCTCCGTGCGTACTCGTCGAGTACTTTGAGTAGAACCTTGTGACGATCTAATGCGAGACCAATTGAAAGAGTGAGAATGACACGGAATAGGTCATGCGTGTTGTAAAACCTTTAAGTGGCCAGTAGAAATGTCTCGTTTGACCCGTCGTAGGCTACAAAAATATCGAAGAACGTCTGGTAGGTGGTGATGACTCTGTTACTCTCCTTGAGTTTTCGGAAGAATTTGTTGTGACGATGAAATGCAGGCGAAAGAAGAAGCGAGCAATTAAAGTTGGAATAGGTTGTGCATGTTCTAAAACCTTAAGCGGCCTTCAAAATCTCGAGGCGAAAGAAGAGCGAGCACGACACATGTCCCGATGGTAGCGGTGGTCCCATGAGTCTTTGTCTGTGTCCACGGCATAAATGTTGCCGACGACACAAGTTGAACCTGTGTCGTCGGTTAGATCTTAACCGCCGACACAAGCACTGGCCTGGCCTGCACGACCTGTCTCCCAGTATCTGACGGTGGGCCCATGGCCCATGAGTGTTGTCTGTGTCCACGGCATAAATGTTGCCGACGACACAAGTTCAACCTGTGTCGTCGGTTTGACCTTAACCGCCGACACAAGCAGCGGCACGGCTGCTGCGACACATCTCCCGATGTCGGCGGTGGGCCCATGGCCCATGAGTGCTGTCTGTGTCCACGGCATTAATGTTGCCGACGACACAAGTTGAACCTGTGTCGTCGGTTTGATCTTAACCAACAAACACAAGCAGCTGCGCCTGCACGCACATCTCTCGATGTCGGCGGTGGGCCCATGAGAAATTTGTCGTGTCCACGGCATAAATGTTGTCGGCGACACAAGTTGAACACAATGTCGTCGGTTTGATCTTAACATAACACAAACGGCTTGGCTTGGCACGACGACTGTCTCCCGATGTCGGCGGTGGGCCCATGAGAAATTTATGCGTGTCGGCGGTTAAATTGTGGCGGCGACATAGGGCTTCCGTTATCAACCGGTCTTGAAGTCGATCTACCCTTGTCTCCCTCTGCTCGCCATTTCTGCGCCGCTCTGCTATTTTGGCTCCACTGCTCGGTAGCCTCCCGTCCGTGCCGCCTCCACCCCCGGCCGCCGCCTCCTGGCCCGGCCGCCCTTCTTGCCTTGGCCAAACCCTCCTGCGCCCGCCTCGCCGCCCCCTACCGGCCGCCGCCTCCTCCCAGCCAAGCCCTGCTTGCTGCCGGCCCGCCGCTGCCGCCTGCCCGGCCGACCCTCCTGCCTTGCCCTTGCCGACCCTCCTGCGCATCTGGCGCCCGCCTCCCGCGCCGTGGCGCCTCCCGTCGTGGCCAGGCCGCCTCTGACCGCCCGCCGCCTCCTTGCCGTGGCCAGGTCTCTGGTGCGTCCATGCGGTATTCTCTCTCAAATGATCAAATCAATTAAATGCGAGCGATGTTATTTCTTCGTTGTGGAATGTAATGTTCATGTTAGTGTAGTTTTACTGCGTTGCAATGTAACATCTTCTTGAGTTATTAGTTAGTTTGGTATGGACACAATAATACTTGCGTATACATTATTATCTTTGGAGGAGTCCGTGACATTGTGGAATGTAATATTCATATTAGTGTAGTTTTACTTAGCTTATTGTGGTGCTTGCTTCTCTAGTGAATAGTGATGAAATAGTTCACCACAGAATGGTAGATTAGGCCTTCGATCCGTCATTGGAATGTCAGATCTTGTTATCTGAATTACTTGAATTCAGGGAAAGATTGGATGTAATGAGCTTTTTACATTCTATTACGCAATGCATTCAGGTCTCAGGATCATTTAGAAGTGCTCCCAATATATAACTAAGGTTATTTTTTTCCATTTGGATCCTGACAGTTGTCAAGGATTTGCAAATGCATCCTTTGTGTGCATTGATACTCTCTGCGCATAGTTTGACCAGGTGTTGCTCTATTGCAATTCTAACATCTTCAAACTTGTATTTTGTTAATACAATTCTAACATCTTCAAACTTGTATTTTGGATAGCTTTCTTGTGGCTCATCAGCAATTCTGCAATTAAAGGAGCGCCTAGAGAAAGAAGTACTGGAGGTACTTCTTTTTTCTTCAGAAACAAATTAGGATTCACATCATCCTGTTTTATATTCCATCTGTTTCTAAATAGATGCCATTTTAGAATTTGTGCAGTCAAGTTTTAAAATTTTAAAATAGATGCAATATGTGGTTGTTATTATATTAAATAATCGCTTTTTTCTCTGGCTTTGAGTGGGTGTCCTAGTTTTAGGGGAGGTTTGCAGAAATTTCTAATAATTTAGGAGAATGACAACTATAGATCGCATACAAATCCGTAATTAGACTTTTGGCTGGTTCAACATTTAGCATTTATAACGTCAACCGAGCCAGAGTTAAACCCGTTCGGGGGCGGCCCTGCATATTTTCGTAAGGAGCTCAGACGGTGATTCGTTGGGTTCCTTTACGAAAAGTGTTGCGCTCTCGAGCTTTCCACGTTTTGGACAGCCCACGGATGTGCGCTTGAGTCTGATGGTCGTGACACGAGGTGTGTACGGCGGGTTGGGATTCGACGGTATTTCCTTGTCGTTCTCCTAGTGCATAACATAAGTGGTGCGCCGTGCCGTCGTTGCACTCGGAGAACAACGGGTTATCTTCGCCGAATTCGACCGAGCACCCTCGTACACCACCACCAGATTTAAGCCCACATCAAGGTGGGTAAGCCCTCCTATTTAGCAAGGCTTAAAGCTGTCTAAATCTGAAATTTGGATGCATGCATTGACGTTATGTAGTATGGCGATCTTTGGATGGAAGATCGGCGGTGGATGTACGATGGTTGGATGAAGTCTGGGAGACACACGGACGAGTGGATCGACAAGGCTAGAGCATTCGTGAATGATGCTTTCCGATGATTCCCCGACCCTAATGCAGCGGTCGTGTAGTGTCCTTGCGCTGCGTGCTTGAACACCGAGAAGAGGACCAAGAAGGATATTAGCCATCACCTATGTAGGCATGGCTTCAAACCAAATTACTTTGTATGGGTAGCTCATGGCGAGAGGAAGCGTCCGCCACGGTGTGTGGCCCTGTGGATTTTGAAGAGGGCTACGAAGTCGAAGTTGATAGATTAGACGAGCTCACGGATGATGTGGCTCGGCCACGATCTCTCCCCGAGGAAGAGTCCGAGCCACTTGCCGAACAATTCGAGAAGCTCGTTGATTACGCCAAGTTGCATTGCATGAGCATACCGATGTGATGTACTCTCGGCGATTGTCGCGTCTAATGGCGGTGAAGACCAAGTACAACTGTCGGACAATTGCTTCAACGACCTTTGCAAGCTATTTGGATAGCCTCCTTCCGAGTGGACACAAGATGACTCGAATCTTTACTGAGTCGAAGAAGCTTCTTCGCGTGTTAGGCATGCCGTGCGAGAGGATAGACTATTGCCCAAAGTTCTGCATGCTTTGTTGGAAGACCGATTCTGGGCTGACTCACTGTAAGCATTGTAATGAGAGTCGGTATGAGGAAGTTAAATGTAAAGAACGTGGAATGAGACAAACGACGGTGGCCCGGAAAACATTTCGTTTTTTCCGATCACTCAACGTCTGCAGCGTCTGTACATGTCCAAGGCCACGGCGAGACACATGAGGTGGCACAAAGAGGGCAAGCGAGAAAGGAGGGCGTGATGATTCATCCGTCGATGCGAGAAGCTTGGAGGCACTTTGACCAACAACACCACAATTTTTGGCGGAGCCTAGGAATGTGCGTATAGGCCTCTCGATCGACGGGTTCACGCCATTCAATATGATGGCGCGACCAGACTCGTCTTTGGCGGTGTTCGCAATCCCGTACAACCCGCCACCTCAACTCGCTTGAAAGAAGAGTACATGTTTCTTTCTGTTATAATACCTGGGCCTAAGTCTCCTAGAAAAAACTTAGATCTATTCATGCAACCTCTGGTAGAAGAGCCGGTGACACGTGGACTAAAGGAGTCTTGACGCATGATAGCTACAAGGGGAAGAACTTTAGGATGCGTGCCGCATACCTGTGGTCAATACACGATTTTCCCGCGTATGGCATGTTCTTGGGGTGGAGCACGCTTGGAAAGTTGTCATGCCCTATATGCTGCGCAGAATAATCGATGCTTTCACACCGAAAAATAGGGTAAGTCTGTTGGTTCGATTGTCACCGTTGTTTCGGAGTAGAAGCACCCATTTAGGTATCAAAAAGGCATTTTGCAAAGGCAAGGCGTGAAGAAGGCCACCCGAGCGTCAAGTGCGAGGATATCATCGATCGGCATGACGATCTAGCGGATATCGGGTATGTGAAAGACTATGGTGAGGAGCACCATTGGACTCATAAGTGCATCATCTACAACCTTCCTTATGCAAAAGACACGAAGCTACCTCACAACATCGACGTGATGCACCAAAGAAAAATATGTGCGAGTCGATCGTGAACACAAAGCAGGACATCCCACGAAGACTAAAGATAACAAGAAAGCACGCTCGATTGCGCTCGATATGTGATCGGCGGACATGAACCTCGATGAGAATGGAGGAAACCTAGGGCAAAATTACGCCTTACATTGGGCAAATAAAGCGATTCTTGATTGGATTAAGGAAAAGATTAAATTCCCAGATGGTTATGCGGCGAAACTTCGACATGCCGTTAGTATAGAGCAATGCAAGTTAAATGGGATGAATGCCCACGACTACAAAGTCTTCATAGAGCGTCTGTTTCCAGCTGTGTGGCGTGGATATGTTGACGATGATATATGGATCACTTTGGCAGAGCTTAGCTTCTTCTATCGAGAGCTATGCGCAAAAGAGATATCCGCATCGAGGATGGAGGAATTGGAGAAGGACATTGTCGTGCTTGTGACAAAGCTCGAGAAGATTTATGTTCCTGGTTTTTCAATTGCATGCAACATCTCTTGGTTCATCCGCCATATGAAGCAAAAGTTGGGGCAGCGCAGCTTTAGGTGGATGTATCTTTGTGGGCGCATGATGAAAAGTCTTAGAGCGAAGGTGAAGAACAAAGCACGCAGTCGAAGGCGATGCCGAAGCTTGGTGATTCAGAGATCGCCTACTTCACGGACAAATACTTTGCGACAAAAAACAAGGTCCATGTGCCACAACCAAGGTATAAGAAGGCATGTCGCAGAAGTACTTCCAACTTGGAGGTGTTCCATGACCAAGTCGGATGCAATGTCGGCAAAAGCACCACACGTGACTTGGGCGCAATGAAAAGGATTTGATTCAGTTGTATGTGTACGACAACATGGATGAAATGAAGGTGTACATCGAGTAAGTCAATAAATGTCCAAATAAGTCATAAACACGCACTTATGAAATAAATGTCTGAAATAAATATTAAATCTTGTAGTCAATTTATTCAAGAAGAGTGGGAAGGATCAGGTGAACCTTCGGGCGAACAAATTGACAATCTGAAACGGCGAGGTTGTGGACAAGGCCGTCCAAACTTTCTAACCTGGTTTCATTACCACGTAACCTTCTTCCTCTTATACAAGTTCACTTAATTTACAAATGTGTGGCATTTATTCCTTAATGAATTTTGCCTCGAATGCTTGTGTAGTGTCAAAGACACCGCAGGCGTCGCAAGCGATCTCGACAAATGTCACGTGGATGCGGTAGTAGAATTAAGGTCCATGGATGCTATGATTGCCATGGATATCGATTTCGATCCGGTTACCGAGTCACTCGCCCCAATGCAACTACGGTGAGCAAGTGATGTCGTGAGTTATGTCACCGATGACTCGTGGTCCGACATAGAGTACTATGGGATCATCGAGGATATTGTAGAAATTTAGTATGAAGGCAACAAAGATCTCTCTCGTGCTCTTTAGTTGAGATGGTTCCATCCAACTAGTGGGGTGCGGCGACTCCAAAACTAGGACTAGTGGAGATCAATCATAAGAAGTCAGATCAAAAGCCCGACGTGTTCATTCTCGCCGAACAAGTCGATTTGGTGTTCTATCGCCATACGCTCACCGAATTACAAAAGTTGGTGGATTGTACATAAATGTCTTCCACTGTAGATTGCCCGATCTCACGGAAGGCGACTACGATTCTCACCTGGACATGGAGGTATTCCAAGAACAAGAGTTACTAGGAGAGTCTGCGTCGATATTGGTGATGGGCTAGATAATATTTTGGGATTAGTATACCCATCTCATGTAGAAGGAGAAGAAGAGGAGGAAAGGGTAGAGGAAGAGGAAGAGGAAGAGGCAGAGGCAGAGGCAGAGGCAGAGGCAGAGGAAGAGGAAGAGGAAGAGGCAGAGGCAGAAGAAGAGGAATAGGAAGAGGAAGAGGAAGAGGAAGAGGCAGAGGAAGAGGAAGCCGAAGATTTTTAAGCTATTTAATTTTATAGGTTTAATTTTATACACTTTATGTCATTTAATTTTATATACATTTATATTTTATTCGTTTCAATTAATATCAATGTACTTTATGTCATTTAATTTAATTTGTGCAGGATGGCTGGAGGTGCAAAGAAGTTGGCTTCAAAATTGAAGAAGGTCTTGGGAAGGGGGCATGAGGAGTGCAGGCGGGACAGCACACCCAGACGACGCCTCCTCAGAGGAGGAGGAGGAGGAGGAGGAGGTGGCTACCACCGACTCTGTGAGGAGGAGGAGGAGGAGGAGGATGACGATGAGCGTCGTTGGGGTTCTTGGCTTGAGCACTTGAGGAGGGGGATGAGGATGGGGACGAGGCTGGAGTCCATGGGAGTCTGTTGGTACCGAGTCGGGGTGCCTCCGCTCGAGCTCTGCGGGATCCAAGAAGGGTCTGGGGGAATAAATTGCCAAAAGCCCCCACAGATCCAAGTAGACAGATATCTTGGCGATTGTTTCTAGCGCGAAGGTATGTGCTACAAATTTTCGATGTCT
The DNA here is from genome assembly GCA_036346375.1 of Guadua angustifolia. Lineage (NCBI taxonomy): Eukaryota > Viridiplantae > Streptophyta > Magnoliopsida > Poales > Poaceae > Guadua > Guadua angustifolia. The sequence continues at coordinate 14,339,220 of CM070508.1, forward strand.
TTTATTGCTAACCACAAACTTGCTAACTACTTGTTATGAATTCTTCATGTAGTGGCTTGGTTTGCCTCAACAAGGAAAGCGAGCCGGGCCACTTGCTAGGGGTGATCTTGAAGCGGCTCTACCCCGGCGAGTGGGCGAGGGTGGTGCTCGACGCCCGGTGACTAGATGGAGTGACTACTCGCCGTGGAGGACGACTCGAGGAGGCATCGTCGCGGATCATTGCATAGCCGAAGTTCGGGTAAGTTGTCATTTCTATTATGTTTTCGTGTTTATAGCTTCACGTGTTTGTTTCGTTTCAGCGAGGTATCGGCTTGGCTCGACGCATCCCAGGCGACTATCATGCTTGTCGCCTGCTCGACACAATGGCGGCAAAGACATCGGGACGCTTATCAGTTATACCACGGACGCGTAATGAAGCACTACAAGAGCACGGGATGAAGATCTCGAGGGCACATGCCTTGCAAAGAATACTCGAGGCGAAGGAGTACCTTCCTTGGCGCCCCGGTTTGGATGGACAAGTGTCCACACGCTTGAGGATCTCTGCAAGATGTGGGCATCGAAGGAGTGGATCGAGAGGTCCAAGAGGAACAGGGGAATCGAGAAGCCAACCCGAGATCTGTGTGACCTACCTAGGTGGACGAGGCATGGGTCACGTCGCCGCGATATCGTAAGTATACTAAGTACAACTCTAGCATTCTTGTCAATTCAGTTTTCATTTTCACATTTGAAATTGAGCTGCAGGAGTCGAGACGGACTTGACCCCGACGAGTTCACCGTGTGGACGCAGCACACACGCCTGTGTCCAACTCGACGATGCGCAACCACCGATGCACCCGGTTTGCCAGAGAAGATTGTAAGTGACTTTCTCTTTTCGCCGCTTCTACAAACTATTGCAATCGTGGGCCGAGCTAATCAACTTCATATCTTATTTGTTTCGCAGATACATCTGGTGCAGCCATGAAGGAGAAGCACGGCGGCCGATCAGGACCCCTTGACCATGCCGGCCGACCCTCCGGTCATCTACGACCGATTCGGTGGGAGGAGTCACGGCAGCTCGGCTTCATGGACTCGGTGGTGGCGCCCGAATCGTCTGAGGCCAAGTCAGACACGTCGACAAAGAGCCGCCTCTTCCGCCAAAGGCACGCCTAGAAGCCCAAGCGAAGATGATCGCAGAGTTGCAAAGCAGCAGATGCAAAGCGGATGAGCAATGGAGGCAGCGGATGATGGCGGAGGCAAGCGGATGAGCAAGGAGGCAAAGTGAGCGAGAGGAGGATAGGAGGCGAGATGAGGCCCTCCAGAGTCGAACCTCTGGATGTACAACTATTTCCAAGTAATTAAGATTGTATACGAGCTACGTTGTACTTACGTTTGAGATGCTAACATATCATATCCACGATCGTTGCGGCGAGACCCTTCGCCACCGCAGATGCCACCTCCACCGCCGTTCTTCACGCAGAACAACCGACGCCGCACGGGGTAATGCATTTTGTTCCGCCACTAACTATTCATACAAGTACACAAATGCACAAGAGTTTTGAAAATTGTGGTTTCCTCTATTCTTGTAGGTGTCCACCTCAATTGCGCTGCTCATGTATTTAATGCTCCGCAGGAGGTGATTCCATGGCACTAGATAACCGCAGATCAATTAAATCGAAACTTTGTGTTTGCCGATCCGCTTGGTTCTGAGCACTTAGTTAGTTATTGCTTTTGCTGGTTCATAGACCGTTGATTGTGAATGTGATGTACACTTTTGGTTTGTGAGCTAAATTTGTGAATTATTAATGCATTTTGCTATATGTGCTATATGTGCTTGGTTGGCTATCCTAAATTGCTTTATGTTGTTATCATATCAACTGTTGTCTTTTGTCTGCCGAGTGGATGTCCTAGTTTTAGGGAAGTGTTTGAAATTTTTACTCTTTAAGTGCATTACAATCTTTTAATAAATGGAAATTGCTTTAGGTTGAGTGAAATATGGTGTTGATCATAGTCTTTAACTTTGAGCAAAACACATTAGAAACTTGACTAGTGAAGAAGTTGCATCCAAAATAAGAACAATTGCTCAGTGGAGGGAAAGTTTGGTTGTAAGTACTTACATACTTTTGTTTTCTTTCAATATGTATGCCTAGTTATTATTATGCTTTATTTTGTCAGTAAAAGGAGTTATTATTATACTTTATTGACAGATTGAGAGAGTTTTAAGTTGTTTTATTTTGTTTCCTGCAGATACAAAATGTCAGGAATCAGGAGAAACTAAAATACCCCCCATATCCACTAAGTACTGTGGAGCTTCAGAAACTTGCTTCTAGGTACATCAGAATGAGTTTAGAGCACACTATGAAGGTATTAAAAAATATATTTTTAGAGTTTTATTTTTCCTTAACAGTTTTGCTAGCTAATTATGGCATAGCTCAGTGTCCTGATGTTTTGTTTGCTGGTTTCTTGTGATGTCCATACCGGTGGTCAAGAACTGTATCAAGTGGATTCATTAATTATCCCGGACGTAAACCGATAATTTCTCTCCAAACACCGACCTACATGTCGGTTTTGAAATTTACTAGTGTGGATTGTCCATGTTCTTATTTCTTGTCTCGATGATTCATAGTCTTGAACTTTGAGCAAAACACATTGGAAACAAAGACTAGTGAAATTATATTGTCATTGTTCGGGCAATATATTTGTGAATGTGAATGTGTCATTGGAAACTTTGATCATTTGTGAATTGTATTGATGAATGTGAATGTGTGTGAAATTATATGTTGTCATTGTTCGGGCAATTGGGGATATAAACTGCTGGGAATGGGGTCTTTTTGCGAGTTAAAATTGGATTTTTAAAAATTCAAGATTTTTTTTATTTTTACAACTTTGTGTCCTCGGCCCCGAGCACGAAGCCGCGACACAAACTTGCATTAGGCCTAATCCCGATCGAGTCAGTGTCCTCGGCCCCAGATAAAGCCGGCGACACAGATGTGACATCTCAGATCGGCCGTTCTAATGAAGCCGAGCGACAAAGGCGATTTCCGCCCCAAACCCGATGAGGATCTGTGTCTTGCCCCGATAAAGCCGGCGACATTACGATGTGATATCTATATCGGCGCCCTAATGAAGCCGACGACAATGATGTTTTCCGGCCCCAAACCCAGTTGGGATCTGTGTCCTCGGCCCTAGGTAAAGCCGGCGACCACAACCGACATCTCAGATCGGCAATGATGAGGTTACCGACGACAAACGTCTGGGTGTCGGGCCGGCCCCGGATGGCATCTGTGTCGTCGGGTTTTGGTCTAGTCGACGACATAGGTGGCTTGTGTCGTCGACTTTGTGTCGTGGGACTTGTGTCGTCGGTAGGCCGACGACACAACCCTGTGTCGGCGGTTTTGGCATCTGTGTCGTCGGTAAAAGCCGAGGACACTGACCAAGATCCCTGTAGTGCATTCATCCATTTTGCCACTTCTCCCAAGCTATTTCATCCTCGTTTTGTCGGATTTCACAAGGTAATGAACTCCGGCTGAGCCTCGTTTTTCTGGCCATCCTCCGCCGTCCAGCCACCCTCTCTAGCCACCGACATCTTTGGCGTCGCGTGTCATTCTGCGTTGGCGAGGTTCTACTGGCCGCCCTACCTTTCTTTCCAAAGGCGCCATGGATAATCACAGTGCCTTGCTCTCTGTTAAGTCACGCATGAACAACAGCGATGCTACAGTAAGGTCGCGCAAGAACAGTAGCGATACTAGAGTAGTAAAAACTACCTTGGTTTTTTTTTCTTTTTCCATGTGATTTAGATCTTTCAGAAGCCCATTTTCACCCGCCCGAACTCCAAATAGACCTGTTTTTCTTTCTAAAAATTTGTAAAATTCTAAATTTTATATTCATGCTATTTTTGTAATTGGATTTAATTTAAATTTATTTAATCTTTTGTGCTTTTTGCAATATATAAATTACAGAGATTCGGATGAGTTCGCGACTACCGATTCAAGGCACCTTCCCTACGAACCAGGCAAGTTGCACACCTTGATGATATTTGAGCCCAGTTTTTAAATCATATTTTGTTTTAAATGTAATTGCATGCTTAAATTGTATTAAAAATAGTTTAGTCCCGATTTAAAATTGATTAGTTATATATTGTTCTGATTATGACCCGCATTTGAAATTTGATTCCATTAAGCCATTGTAACCCTAAGAATATAATCCAGATTTATGATGATGATTACACAATTAGGGATGCTTAGACCTGCATATAATCAAAACTAGAATTTTGGGAATTTATGCCAAATAAAGACATGATTAAATAAAATTTTGCTGTGGTGATCTAAAAAGTTATTTGGAAATAAAAATGTGTATATATATAAATAAATGGATTTAGACTGGATGAGAATGGTTGATTAGTGATTTTTGGGTTTGTTGAAAAACTCGTCTAGTCAATTAAGGACTGACCTATGAGCTACTGAATGTAAAGCATATCCGTGCTTCAATAAGTCTAGTATGAGACAGACCTGACTGTTCGTTTAGTAATATCTCATGCTACTTTTGCCATTGAGGGAATGTGGGGAGGTTAGTCTGCCACATGGTGCAAGAAGGAGCTTTTGGACTAGGTGGTTTTAACCCTACCAGCGGTGAAATCTTAGCGGGTATAATTACATGAGATGGAGCTTAATAGGGACTTTGTCGTGCTTTCTCCGCCAACACACCAAAGGAAGTGTGTATTTGAGCAAAAGAGGATAATCATGTATTGTGGGTAAAGTTGTACAACCTTTGCAGTGTTAAAACTAATCGATTAGCTGCGCCCGCGGTCATGCGCATGCCGAGCAAGCTTTTCACATATTAGATTTTGATGTTTCAAAAAAAATAGTTTCAGAATAGTGATTTATAAGCGGAGAGAGTCCACATGTAAAAATTCGAGATGAAACTCCATGTTGAAGCCCGTATTGAAAATTGGGTTATAACTCGATTTTACTATATCAATTACGCATTGAAAATTACTTATTGTGTTTGAAATATTGCTTTATGCTCAAATTAATCATATTATGCCTTTCTTTGTATTCCCTACATTAATACTGCATTTTCCTATGTGATTTGCGGAGTACTTTTGTACTCACCCTTACTTACTCTATCTTTTTAGAGGATTATCTTTACGATGGTGTGGGCCAAGATAACTAGGCCGCTACCCATTTGATTGTCTTTTGCGAATATATTAGGTTTTATTACTAGTTTTATTTTGCTTTCGCTGTGATCTTTTATTTGGCCTGCCAGCCATATTTATTGTAAACTCCGATTATTAATAAAGTGCGTTGGATATGATATATTATCATCTTTGTTGTGTATATTAGCTTTTCCTGGACTAGTACAGATTATACAGAGGTCAAAAGCGTTTTTCCAGAATATGATAGCACGGCCTAAGACACATCGTGGGGTGCTAGTCGTGTGGAGTTGTAGATACCATCGTTGTCAATTCGTGTTTGTGGACGGCACCAAGGACGTGGAGCGAGCATCAACCACTGGCGATGATCTAGCACATATAATTTTTGGGGAAAAATAACTAAATTTTATTTTATTTATTGGGTATAAATACAAAGAAGCTGACCCGTTAAAAACCTTATGCCTCAGATTGGGTTCCACTGATAAGAAAAAATAAAGTAACAATATACATACATACATATATGCATACTATATACTCCCTAATGTCGAAATCGTTGACGTGTTCTAGGTCACTATACATTTGATATGGTAACATCGATGGCCACACAAGGCAAATGGAAAGACGATCGTGTATGACATCGCGACCACGTTCAGAGAGGGGCACGGCGGAGAGTCGGCTCGGTCTCGGTGCACACCCTTGCATGCGAGGGTCACAACAGCATTAGTTATAGAGCGAGCCACAACATATCGTAGTATCACGGTAGATGCTGTATCTACTTTAGACCTATCAAATCTTTTTTGTGGTATAGTGATCCAAGTACGTTTCATGAAGACATGCTGACTGTAATGCTTGGCACAACCTTTACGGACCGGTAAAAAAAAGTTCGGCCCTATACCGAGGTTTACATGTAAGCCCTCACAAGTTGCTCACGATGTGTGCGACATTCGGGTGGGGCCACCTTGCTTGGAGCCGGTTGGGTTAAGCCCACTTTGGTGGTGCAGAGTGAAATCATGGTAACAAAATCTGTTACAAAGTAGTACTAAAACCTTTGCTCTCTGCCGATTTACTCTTTGGCCTTTCTTAGGCCATTTCTAGTAGAAGTTTCAACTGAGTTTCATTTTTATTAAATGATATGACAATTCATCATATTTGGTGACATGGCAAGATAATTATGAAGAGAGAGATAGAGAGAGTTTCATAGGAAGTGAGAGAGTTTCATCTAGATGAAACCTGAGATACATGGTTACCTAGACAAAAGCTAATGTGGCACTCTTAAAAACTGAGAAATGAAACTATGCACTGAGAATGGCCTCAGTGACTAAAACCTTTTCCAAATTTCGAGGTGGGCTAGCGGCAAAATGCTGGGACCTCCTCCCATTGAAAGATGGAAGAATACCCATCTTGGGTGCAAATGCTTATCTTTTTTTTTGCAGGAAAACTTTGCTCTCTGCCTCGCTGGGGATTGGAGCGTTGGCCGGCGAGAAGGTGCTGCCAGCTCTTCCTCACTCATCCCGTAGCGGAAGGAGTTAACAATCGTGTCGTTTATTTGGTCCTTTTCAACAGTTTAAAAGTTAAAAAATTAAACTCTAAATAAAAGACAGTTTTTTATCTGATCTTTTTAAAAATCATAAGTCTCTATATAACTGCAAGTCAAAATCTATCGGAGAGAGACTTTTTTGACTTGTTAATATTAGACTAATACCACCAATGTTATGGTAAAATTACTCACATCTATCACGTATAAAAACCGTTAACTTTTAAGCTGTTTAAACTAAAAAAAACTGGTTTTAATCTATAAATCAAAAAAATTAATCCTAAATGATCAGGGGCCAAAGGCAAGATGTGAGGTAAGGGTACCGTCCCATGATTCCTTTCCTTCTCTGACCGAGGAATAGGGGGAAATGGAAATGGAATATGCCCTGACAACTTTGGGGATCCTTGACTTGTTCACATGGTAGCATGATCTGTTTATGACTCGTCACATGCATAATCCATAGCCGTACATACTCATCTGATACAAGTACTGCAGTACAGCTGAATAGCTGATACCCCACCGGGTATTTTATGGGAGATATTATGGCTTGGACGTCTGATCACTGTTTATCTCATCGGACGTTTTTTACAATATTTTTTTACGCGTGCAATATTTTCTTTCAACGCGTGCAACATTTTTTTAAACGCTTGCAACATTCATTTACTGTAGCAAATTTCACTGTTTGTCGAAGGAAATTGTTGCACGCGTTGGAAAGAAATGTTGCACGCGTATAAAAAAAATGTTACAGTGTATCTGAAAATTTCGGACGTTCGGATACAAGTCATTAGGGTATTTTATAGGAATCCTGTGCGCCGTTTTCTGGTAAATTCCAATGCTTCAAATACGCCCCTGGCACTACGAAAATTTACTCAAATTTCCGGTCCATTCTCCCCCCGTTGGTACATGTAACTTCCCGTTCTTTTTCCTGCTCTGATCAGCGATGCATAGTGCATTTGGATCTATCCTAGGCTCTGCTTTTGATAACGTCCACGTTCGATGAACTTGTAGTGTGGCAGGTCGAAAAGATCGTACGCTTGTGTTCAGTCTCCAGTGGGAGCAAAAGTCGTCCAGTACCTCACACTCACACAGTTCACGGTGCACGATCACCTCGACTGTACTGAGCCCTTGTGTCCAACGAGACGTGGCCGATACCAACTGGCTGAGGCCATCCCATCGGTTTGGCCACGTTCTAATGTGTTGGACGTGGGAGCAGCGCGATCAGCACGGTTTCACACAATCCACGAAAACTTTTACAAAATCGTGAAAATCGTGCGCTTCGATCTCTTAAACTGCTCGGTGAACTGTAGAGTTTAAATGTAAATCCATAATTATCAGATTTGTACTATTGTTTTAATAGATGAATAAATAGATAATATAAAATACCTTATATATGTTATTATCTATACAAATATTTTTTAGTCATAATAAAAAGATTATAGAACATTAGAAAGGCAACTTCAAAAATAATTTATTGCATAAATCGTCCTGGTTCTGTACCATTAATACGGACAGATATGTAGACAGATTAGTTTACTCTGACTCGCCGATCGATGTGTGTAGTTGCTGGCGCTGCCATATCCGTAGGGTGGCGTATAGAGGTGGGCACTTGGACCGGCCCGAGATACGGCGGACACAGCACGGTCCGAAACCCGGCCCAATAAAAAGTGGTCGTCGTCCCAAGACGACATCAGAGGGACGAGCCAGGCTTAATGCCCCGAGAATTAGGCATGATGGGCAGCACGGCCCAGCACGACGCTGTAGCACGGTCCGTGTCAGGCCCGATGACCTAGGCCATGAGGAAGAAACTCAGTATGAAGATTATCGACTCACAGAGCGTGAGCGTTATGAACGTATTCAACAGCATGAACGCTACATCGCTGTCAACATCTGAGAGAGACGGATCAGCTCTCTCTCTCTCACCCGTCTCTCTCAATTTCTCCCTCGCTCATCCATCTCTCTCAATTTTACCCTCACTCATCCATCTCTCTCAATCTCTATTGTCTCTCTTCCTCACTCTCTCGCTGCCCCCTCTTTCACTCATGTTCAGCACATCCCTTCGTTCTAAGAATAAATAAATTTTAGTTCTTTTTTTATAATATTTATGTCCACTATCTTTTACTCAATGTGTCTTTGGTTCTTTTCGTCACAATAGTGCAAATAGGCTGGATCTGGACCGGCACAATACGAAGCAGACACGAAGTGCAAATGGATCATGTTTGGGCTCGCCGAAGATGAGTCGGCCTGGCCCGGCATAGCACGACGGGCATGTCGAACTGTCATGGCTTGGCACGGTTCAGATACAAAGCACGACGAACCTGTGCCGACGCCCACCTCTTTAGCGTAGCGGCAGGAGAACGAATGCCCTCCGGTTGATGCGTGAGATCCAGTGGGGGAGAGACGAGGCGAGGGCTCACCTCAAAGAAGACACGAAGCCGCACCGCAATCGCCCCTCCTCCTTGTCGCCGCTCGATGCCATTTCGCCGCCCCCACGAGGCCCCCTGTGCCCCGCCGCCGGAAGCCACCCAAAAACGGACTCCCCACAGGAACTCGACCAAGCGGATACCACCGTCTTTTGGCTCGCACCCATCTGCACACCTCGTCGCCACCTCGCCTCGTGAAAGCGGTGCCATCCATCTACTGCTGCGTAGGGTTTAGGGGCGAGACGGAAACCCCGTCCATGGAACCCGTGACGCGTGGCGGGTCGCTTGTCGAAGTCTGTGTCGCTTCGCATAACAATGGCAGTGTGGGGGCGGCGGCGTGGCGCTGGCATCGCCGCGCCCGGCAGGTCGAGGGTGCTAGCCACCGCACTCTAAGCGCCCCTCAAGCCGCTCTCGCTTTCATGTTGAGAGCGGCCGATCTTGCGCCAATACCAAGTGATTGCTTACGTGGGGGTGTTTGCTTTCGTGCATTGTGATGGAGAGACTGATGTTTAGGATACGATTGTTTGTGCAGGCTGAAGAGGAGGTCTATGGGGATGTGAGCCCCCCCACAGTGGGCGGTGGCGGCGGTGAGCGTTGGATTCACATTTGCGTTGAATATGGAAATAGAAATGGTGAAAGCTTATATCTTATATCTGTTGTTGCCAGTTCTTGAGAAGAAGTGCATGTCAGGTTTGTGCTAAAAAGGCAGTGCACGTTCGTCCAGAGCTTGGCACCTTGTCGGCGACGACCCAACGCTTGGCCTCGGGGATCCATCAAAGGCGATTGCTTTGGATTGGTCGGATGGACATGATTGGACTGTAGAGAAAGTTAGCCTTGTTAGATTCTGTTACTCTCTATCTGTTGTATAACGATGGACTCTCCGGTATTAGCTCGGCTAAGGATTCGTAGTTGTATTGGATACGTTAGTTGTTGTAACAGATTGAGGATAATCAGCCGTGCCAATCCTGGAGAGGACGTTGTGATTGTAAGCCACGCAGGGGGCTGTTCCCTGCCTATATTAACAGAGATGTGGCCCTGCAAAGGGTTTAACGCTTCCTAAATATTGTTTCTCATGGTATCAGAGCCAAGCCTCCACAAGCATATCCTTTCCACTCCTAGCTATGGCGAAGCCTTCGTCATCCATCCTGGCGCCGCCGGCATCCTTTGCCCAGCCAATCTCAGAGAAACTCACAAAATCAAACTATGCCCTTTGGCAACTTCAAGTGTTACCTGCCATCCGTGGAGCACAGCTAGAAGGGTTCCTAGATGGAACTGAAGTTGCGCCACCGAAGCTCGCTCAGAAGAAGGATGCTGAAGGCAAAGAAGTTCACAGGATCAATCCGGAGTATACAAGGTGGCTGGCGCTTGACCAACAAGTGCTTAGCTATTTGCTGGCGTTGCTCTCTCGTGATGTTCTAGTGCAAGTGGCGACATGCAAGACAGTGTCGCAAGTTTGGCAAGCCCCGGAGAAGATGCATTCGTCTCAGTCCCGTGCGCGAGTGGTGAATACGCGCATAGCACTTGCAACAACTCAGAAAGGTAATCAATCTATTACTGAATATGTTGGCAAGATGAAAGCTTTGGCAGATGAGATGGCTTGCGCTGGGAAACCCATTGAAGAAGAAGAAGAGCTAGTTCAGTACATCTTGGTTGGACTGGACATGGAATACAACCCTATTGTGTCCGCAGTTCTTGTGCGCACAGAAGGGACGTCTTTTGCAGAGCTTCTCTCCCAGCTTCTTAGCTTCGAACAGCGGCTGGGCCTCTACAATGGAGGCTCGCAGTCCTCCGTGAATGTTGTCAGCCGCGGTGGCCGCGGCGGTCGTGGGAACATGCGCGGACGTGCATCTGGGCGCGATCGCGGTGGCGGAAGGAACCGTGGGGGCTACACCAACAACAACCTGCGGTTCAACAGCGGCAATAACAGCGGGACCAACTCATCTCGCCAACGACCTCGGTGCCAGCTGTGCTATAAGGAGGGGCACATGGCCGAAAACTGCTGGCATCGCTTCGACAAGAACTATGTACCAGAAGAAAAACATGCTGCTGATGCATATACTATGGATACAACATGGTACACAGACACTGGCGCCACCGACCATATCACAAGCGAACTGAATAAGCTTGCTGTGAGGGAAAAGTATAACGGCAATGAACAAATCCACACTGCAAGTGGATCAGGTATGGATATTAGTCATATTGGTCATAGTGTTTTGCACACCCCCAATCGTGATCTTGTTCTGAAAAATGTTCTTCATGTTCCTAGAGCCAAGAAAAATCTCGTTTCTGTTCATCGCTTTACTACTGACAACAATGCTTATCTTGAGTTTCATCCAAACTTCTTTCTTGTCAAGGATCAGGAAACGAAGAGAACAATTCTTAGAGGTGCAAGTAGAGGTGGCCTTTATCCCTTCCCATCGTCTTTATGTAGCTCTGGGAAGCATGCATACAGCGCCACAAAACCTTCCCTCAAGATATGGCACAGTCGCCTTGGTCATCCCTCAACTTCTATAGTTCGTCAAGTTGTCAGTAGAAATAAATTGCCCTTTTCTCTTGATAAGTCCAGTCATGAGTTGGTATGTGACGCCTGTCAACAGGCTAAGAGTCACCAGCTTCCGTATTCTAGGTCGCATAGTAGTTCTTCTGCCCCTCTTGAATTAGTGTTCTCTGATGTATGGGGACCTGCACCTGACTCTGTTGGCAGAAAGAAATATTATGTTAGCTTTATTGATGATTTCAGTAAATTTACTTGACTCTATTTGATCAAACACAAGTCTGAAGTGTTTCAAAATTTTCAAGATTTTCAAAATCTTGTTGAAAGATCCTTTAGCCGTAAAATTATTGCCATGCAAACAGACTGGGGGGTGAATATGAAAAGCTGAATCACTTCTTCACGAAAATTGGAATTTCTCATCGTGTTTCATGTCCCCATACGCATCAACAAAATGGCTCGGTCGAGCGTAAACATCGACACATTGTTGAAGTTGGCCTCTCAATTCTAGCACATGCCTCCATGCCACTCAAATTTTGGGATGAAGCTTTCCTTGCAGCTGTCTACCTTATCAACCGCACACCTAGTCGAATACTTAATTTTTCTACTCCTCTTGAACGCCTGTATGGCCAAGCTCCAGATTATTCCTCTCTTCGTGTGTTTGGGTGTGCATGTTGGCCTAACTTGCGCCCCTACAACGAGCGGAAGCTGCAATTTCGCTCCAAACAGTGTGCATTCCTTGGGTACAGTAATTTGCACAAAGGGTTTAAGTGCCTTGACATTAACACTGGCCGTGTGTACATCTCTAGAGATGTCATCTTTGATGAACATGTTTTTCCCTTTTCCAGACTCCATTCTAATGCTGGGGCTTTGCTTAGGTCTCAAATTCTCTTACTTCCCGCTCATCTCTTAAATCCATCGAGTATCAATCAAGGGGGGCATGCACTTGATCATTTGACTAATACTCCATGTGATATAACAGCTACTAATGAAAGTTCTGTGCAAAATAGACCATATTTCATGTAGGAGGTGTCTTCTGGAGAACAGGATGCAAGCGCAAGACATGAGCCTGTTTCATCTGGAAGATTTCCCTCGGATCAGGCGCTGCAAACACAGGATTCCGTGTCTGATCAACCAAGCACAGGGAACGACGTTGCTTCGCTGAGTAGTGGCGAACCACAGGAGGACATGCAGCCTGACAGTCCGATGGCACCTGCATTGTCTTCGCAAACCGCCAATCCAATGGAGTCTATGATGTCCCCGCAAATCGCCAGTGGAGACTCAGTCTCAGGATCCTCTCCAGCCATTATTCATGAGCTCCCACCAAGTCGCCCTGTTACCAGACTCCAGCGCGGAATTAGGAAACCAAAAGTCTGTACGGATGGGAGAATTAGGTATGGATGCTTAGCTCAAAATGGTGAGCCTAATAATCTTGATGAGGCATTGAATGATGTGAACTGGAGACGTGCCATGGATGAAGAATATAATGCTCTCATGAGGAACAAAACATGGCATTTGGTTCCAATGGAGAAAGGTAAAAATATTATTGATTGCAAATGGGTTTATAAGATAAAAAAAGAAAGCAAATGGAGAAATAGACAGGTATAAAGCCCGATTAGTTGCAAAAGGGTTTAAGCAAAGGTATGGTATTGATTATGAGGATACTTTCAGTCCTATAGTAAAATCTGCTACCATTAGAACTGTTCTGTCAGTTGCAGTGTCAAAGGGGTGGTGTCTTCGACAATTGGATGTGCAGAACGCGTTTCTTCATGGTGTTCTGGAGGAAGAAGTATATATGAAGCAACCTCCTGGGTATGAAAAATCATCCTCTTCTCAATATGTTTGCAAGTTAGATAAAGCGTTGTATAGATTAAAACAAGCCCCCAGAGCTTGGTACTCTAGACTGAGCTCGAAATTACAACAACTTGGCTTTTCTTCTTCCAAATCTGACACGTCACTTTTCTATTATAACAAGAATGGTGTCAATATATTTATGCTTGTATATGTGGATGATATCATAGTTGCTAGTTCTTCACCAAGGGCTGTTGAGGTATTACTTCAAGATCTAAGAGCCGAGTTTGCCTTGAAAGATCTTGGAGAGCTGAACTACTTCCTTGGCATTGAGGTGAAAAGGCTCAAGGATGGTATTCTCATGTCCCAACAGAAGTATGCTTTAGATATTATTGCAAGAGTGGGTATACAACACTGTAAGCCACTAAACACACCATTATCTGTGTTAGAAAAATTATCAATTGAAACAGGAGCTAAACTAGGAGCACAAGATTCAACCATGTTTCGAAGTATTGTGGGCGCACTCCAGTATATGACACTAACGAGACCTGACTTATCCTTCCCAGTCAATAAAGTGTGTCAGTCTCTACATGCACCAACAACCGAGCACTAGACAGCGGTAAAAAGGATACTAAGGTATGTAAAGGGAACAATAGACTATGGTCTAAAGATACAAAAGTCAGCATCGATGATAGTCAGCGCTTGCCAGATGCCGATCGGGAAATTGGATCGATTGATGATCGCCGATCCACGATGGTTTTCGTGTTTTCCTTGGATCCAATCTAATATCATGGAGTGCAAGAAAACAAGCTACGATATCGTGTCGAAAGAAGCGAGAATACAAGGCAATGGCCAATGCTACGGCAGAAATTATCTGGATACAGACCTTACTCAAAGAATTGAATTTAACTAGTCCACCTGCAGCAAAACTTTGGTGTGACAATCTAGGGGCAACTTACTTATCGGCTAATCCAATATTTCATGCAAGAACAAAACATATCGAAGTAGATTATCATTTTGTTCGTGAAAGAGTTGCACAGAAACTGCTAGACATCCAAATTATATCTACGCATGATCAGTTGGCAGATGGTTTTACCAAAGCTCTGGCGGCATCGAAACTTTCAGAATTTCGGTACAATCTAAACTTAAGAAAGTTTTGATTGAGGGGAGGTGTTAGATTCTGTTACTCTCTATCTGTTGTATAACGATGGACTCTCCAGTATTAGCTCGGCTAAGGATTCGTAGTTGTATTGGATACGTTAGTTGTTGTAACAGATTGAGGATAATCAGCCGTGCTAATCCTGGAGAGGACGTTGTGATTGTAAGCCACGCAGGGGGCTGTTCCCTGCCTATATTAACAGAGATGCGGCCCTGCAAAGGGTTTAACGCTTCCTAAATATTGTTTCTCAAGCCTTGGGTCATGCACAGTGTTTGACGTTATTTCATCTTTTTGACGGATTTCATCACCTCTTCTTCTGTTTTGACCATGAATTACCAGCCAACAGGTTTATTGAGTTCAAGTCCTTACTACAAGACTCCTTGGGGATCGAAGTTCCATTTGCAAAATAGGCCTAATGCAGGGTTAGAAATCTCGGTGAGATTTCGTGGCATCTCGTCGAGATCTCGTTCTCTAGATCCAAACGAAATTTATACCACCGGTCGAATTCGAAAATTCAACAAATTTCATATTGCTATAGTAATCTCTTTTTTTTAGAGATAACGCCAGTACCTCCGGTATCTCGGGTTTGGAAGCCGGAATTTGACTTTTTATACCCAGATTTGGTCGAATTTAGCTCATTTACCCTAGAAAAAGTGATCTTTCATGATAATTTGTCGAAAAACCATTTTTTGAGGCATTTTAAAATTTCAGCAAAAATAATGTTAGATTTTTATAAAATTGTAGAAACATTTTAATGCTAAGAAAAATTTATGGCGCCATACTAACGAATGTAATATCACAGAGAAAAATTTTCAAAATATTTTAAGTTGACTTGTTATATTTAAAAAATAAAAATAGAATGAGCATAAATGAAGTAGTAACCGTGTTAGAATTTATTTTCTAGTTTGATAATGACCTAAAATTTTTAGCAGAGGTTAATAATTTCCTCATAACCCTTTTATAAAATTTTCAAAAAATTTGACTCTATTTGGTTGGTCAATGAAAAATTATAAACTCTACCAGCACATGTGTTAAAGTCCGAAAAGTGTGAAGTAGCACTGGCACATTTTAGGTCATTATCAAACCGCTCGATTGGTAGCACCGCGCTACCATGGCCGGTAGCACCGACAAATGCAATCAAATCTAAATTGCTTCACATTGAAAGTCCAATTCAATTCAAACTCAAACCAAGGCAAACAAAACTAAAATTTAGTCAAATACTTATCACAAACATGAATAGACCTCCAAATGATCTTTCAATCTCCCCTTGATGAGTATTGTCGGGGATTGGTTATTGCCCATAAACGACCAATGGAACCCGGCCGGCGTCGACCATGCTCGTGCTCGGGCGTCGTCCCTACGTAGGGTCCCCCGAGCATTCCGACCTTCGTCAAGCACCCCTTCCCCGAGCATGCTTGCTCGGGGGTTCTTGACCTGGCGACCCGGTCCACCGAGGATGCCTCGAAGATCACCCAAAAGCTGGGCATGGTCTACGAAGAAGACGTGGCATTAACTGCGCAGTCGCCCGTGGTCCGCGCACCCACAAACTACGCCCACTGTACCCACGTCGCACGGTGCCCGGCGGGTGGCGCGGCAACAATTCTACGCACGCCTAGCACAGTAGCGCGCCCCCTGTAATAACTGCTTTGTCGCCTGTAATCCCCTATAAATACCCCCTCTCGCGAAGGGTTCGGGGTTCGCATGCCCCTACTTTCCACACTTGTACCCAGAGCATAACGCATTGTAAGAAATCTTCACACATAGTTCAAACACTGGACGTAGGGTTGTTATCTCCTCAGAGAGAGGCCCGAACCAGACCAAAAACAATCTCCCTGCTCGCTACCATTGTCTTTGTAACTCGGTAGGGCCTCGGACGCTATACCCCTCGCGGAAAAGGGGCCTTAGGTTGATCTCTCATTCAACAAGTAAGCTCGGCGGGGGACCGGTTCCCGAATCGTCGACAAGTATATTGACAAACACATGAAAATGCACATAAGTTTTGAGTTTGAAGAAAAATAGAAGAAAACAATTTGAATGCAAAGCAAAACTTAGTTAAAAGAGAAAGTGAAATCATGACCAAATCGGTGAGAAGAATTTTAGAGCTAAACTCAAGAAAGAGCAAGTTTTCCACAAAAACTATAAAATCTAATCAAAAGTTCAAATATGCTTATGATCCATAAAGTTAACAGATTTTTAGCAAGATCAAGATGCATTAAATTTTTTGTTTAAATGGTACATTTTCTTCATTTAAATTAAGTCTTTTCTACGTTTTTCTCCTCCTTTTGGCAATATAGGTATCAAGATAACATTTTCTCTCCCTTTATATATGTATGCATAAAATGCAACCTAGAAAAGTTTTGAAGATTATTCAAGTGACTATGAAGACAAGATATGATACCAAGCTAGTCGATTTCAAATTAGACTAAACTAAGACATGTCCAAGTGCAAATAACAAATTTTGCAAGCCAGCTTAGTTTTAAATATGTCATTTTTAGCAAGATTTAACAAGTGCGTCACTTAGCACTAGTTTCAAAACTAGACACAAGGCCATTCAAAAGATCAAATGGAAAACCTTGAGTTCAACCTATTCAACACTTTGGGGAATCTAGAAGTGCATACAAGGTCCTTCGAGCTCATTTTTTATTTGATGCAAATTTTTATTTATGATCTTAAAAAACATAGCGAGTGCAAATATGTGACATTATTTGCATTCTTTACCCATATATTTTGTTTATTTGTATTTTTAAAGCTATTCACTCAAGCCTTGTTCAACCATCTCAAGAAGAACACTTAAAAGGATGGTCTTGGTCATACACGATACATTCCAAGTTCATCCCGAGTGCAATGGGAAGAAATATCGTGAATGTAATGTGTTGAGATCAATTTGCTCACAAAAAATCAATTTTTCTTGTTTTCATTTTAGCACATATGAGCGAGTGAAGGACTCAAGTATGAATCAACCTAGTTTCACCCAAATTGCTATAGGGACTCTAGAGAACTCCAAAATTTCACAAATCATGGCAAATGCCCCTAAAAAAGAAACTCAACAAGTAAAAGCAAAATGGTTTATCTAATTTTTCTATTAAAGCATATTTTTTAATTTTGAGCAAACTTAGCAAGATAAATGAACTTAGACATATCTAAGTTAGTGCTTTTCTTGAAATGATGTAGCATGGTGTATAGCATGAAGACCAGATCATTTGCATAATAGATAAAGCCCATAAAACAGAATCTAGAGATATTTGGAAACAGATAAGATTATTTAGAAAACCAAAGCCAATACAAATTTTTCTATCAGCGTATTGTATCAGGACTCGGATCAGACAACAGGTATAAAAGATGCACCAAGGGCAGCTGAGGGGATATATTCGCTTTTATTTTTCTGTCGACTAGTTCTAGCTTTGTAATTTAGCCTTGTAATTCGATTTCGATCAATAAAGTAGCGCATCGCTGATTGTTGGTCTTCATCGATTACGCCCCAAGTTTGATTTGTTCTGATTTTGTTGCGCATCGCCTTCTCAGAGTTAATCTGTCTTTATCTTTCAATTAGCCTTGATCAGCTAATTGCTAGTTTTGATCTAATCGACTTTTGGCTAATCGGAGTATCACGCTCCCGAGCTCTCGGATCAACCTCAATCGGTCGTTCTCCATTGCCCCAAGCTTTCTAACCGGCTCCTCCCTAAGATCGGCTGAATGGATTCCAATCAAGTACTCATCCCGATCCTTGACAATGATGATCAATATTACCTAGGATCGATAGGAAATCTAGATGCCAATACGGTTATCAATGAAGAGATTCCTAGACTCCCTTTATCGGTTTCTGGTTACAATGTGGAGGAGTGGGGCAAGAGTTTCCAGGCTTGGCTGACAGCGCTCAAAGGATGGAGATCGTGGTATATCCACATGTCGGCCAAACAAGGGAAGAATGGGAGAGAATGGGTATAGCCGAGTGTCTCCCCCTGTGTCTAGCTAATCCGGAAGCCAACGAGCCCTTAGTGGCCACGGCATGTTATTTCTGGTCGGACACTTTTAACGCTTTTTTGTTTTGGACTGGCCCAATTGGCCTAACCCTACTAGATGTAGCCGAGTTGTGTTGCCTCAGACCAGACGGCGAGCAGGTGTCAGCTTTCAGCGGCAAACCAAAGTATCAGCTGATTCGGTCCAAGGGGGAAGGGTGGAGCAAATACATCCAGCATAACAACAAGGTAAACGAGCTGGTGTCGGACGAGGAACATGTCACCTTTCTGAATCTTTGGCTGGATAGATTTTTATTTTGTGGTGCGTCTCTTCGGCCGACTCAAGTATATCAACTGATAGCAAAACGTTTGGTGGAGGGTCGACGACTTGCCCTTAGTAAGATGCTGCTAGGGGCGGTCTACCAGATGATGTTTGTCATAAGGAGTCGGCTTTTTTCTGGTTTCGCCAAGTTTGTTGTCGGCAATGTAGGAGGACCCTTGTGGTTTATCTAGATGTGGCTTTACTGCATATTTAGCCGATCCCTTATTTCTAAGCCTCTAGAAGATTCGGCGTTTCCCTGTGAGGACATTCTAGAGAATTCGATCCCCCAATATAGGGCCAGCCGATCTCACAGGGAGATAAAGCTCTTTAATCCTGAAATGAAGTAATTAATGAAGTAGTTTTCAGAAAGTCCTGGGGTACTCCTTTTGACTAAACTCATCAGCTCCTCAAACTTATCAACATATGCCTCCACTGAACCCACTTGTGTCAATCCTCGGAAGTTCTCTGTGATTTCCACCCTTGTCTCAGCAACAAATCTTTGACAAACCATATCACAAAATTGAGACCATGTTACAACACTTGTATCAATTCGATTATTGCTGAGCCACTGATCAGTTCTCCCAACCAAATAAATTTCTGCTATAGCTACCTTTTGCCCTTCGGGAGTTTTGCTCAACTCAAACCACCTCTCGACTTTCCTGATCCAAGCCTCAGGATTACTTCCATCAAATTTTGGGAATTCAATTTTTAGTTCCTTGCTAAAGTTATTTGTATGGTAATTTCTATCATCACCAACTTGCCCCGCTCATTCTGATAATCTCTGCCCTAAGTAATTCCGGGGTACCTCTGGTCTTGTATAAGGTGGATAGACTATAGGCTGATGATTCGGATTGAAATGAGGTCGATGCATAGGTACAAATGGGGGACTAGCCGTGGTAAATTGTGGAGCAAAAGTTCCAAGAGCCATTACATACGGGTAAACACTAACTCCAAATGTATTGTCATTACCTCCCATGAAGACAGGTGGAGCTGTGGGACAACTAGTAACACTTTTTTCGATAAAGGAAGCTTTTATTAATCTTAGTAAATTACATCAAGGTGATACAATTATACTAAGAAGACTCCCGGCCTCTACACAGCTAGGGTGTACACAGCCAAACACACACACACAAGAAAAGACAAAGGAACCGTCTCGGCAAACTACATCACGCAATATTGTCTTCAAGGCTATCCACTATCATAGCAACACTTGGACCGCGATAAAAACTCTCCAATGACAACGCCTCCAAGAAGGACTCGATACGCACACGCACCGCCATTGCCATGATCCAACCAAAGGAAGGCCGACGAAGGTTTTCACCTCGAGAGTAAATCAGACTACAAAACAATGCCTTCAACAAAGCCATTGCCAGGCACAACCAACTAAAGTCAGACCTAGGGATTTCTCCCTGAAGTCGAAGTACCGGAGATCCCAGTGTCGCAACCACCCTCATTCCGAGCTAGTGCCGCCATACCACTTAATCTTAGCCAATAGCAACGGCCATCTTCTCAAGGTCAGACAAATAATTTTTAGATGTTTGACTCTACGATGACAGATTCGCGAGCTAGCAAATAGGCACACGATCATCAAGTCTATAGAGTGCATCTAAAAAATAAGTTGTATCGCCTAAGAAAAGCGAATCCGCGAATCGATGCTAAGATGACTTAGGTCAAAAGAAATGTATGAACAACGCTAGTAAGAAATGAAGACGCTGAAGCGAAGAGTAGTCACCTAGATCGCCCATCATCCACAAGTTGTCGGGCCACCACCAAAGACCGGTGTTGGCAACAACAAGTGAGGGGATCCAACCTAAACCACCATAAGGCATCGAGGGGCCAGCAGCTGCCACCGCCCGCCACCACCGGCGGCGGAGGTGGTGTATCTGGCCACGGGGCGCTAGATCCGGCCCCTGGCAGCACCGGATCCCGAGCTTTGACTCCAATTGGCGGATGCAGTCTCCTCCGTGACGAGCCGAGCGCGACCCCCTCTCCTTGGCCACCCCCGTCGTGAGGAGGGGACGCCATGGCACCCTCCCGTTGTCCCCGCGCGGATCTGGGCACTCGAGACCATGGGGCGTGATTGGCTCCGCCGCCGCCTTCCTCGGAAGCTGTACGGGCCTCTCGCGAGCTCGCTCCAGCAGCGGCGTGGCAGAGAAAGGGTGGGAAGGGGGTGTGGCGGCGGCTAGGGCTGGGGTGCCCTCTCTTCTCAATGAAATATTAAAAGGAATGGGAGGAATATTGTTACTCATGGAAGCGCTGGGTGCATATGAATGATCACTCCCAGGTGAAGCATAAGCATTCGCTCCAGATATTTGAATTCTCCTCTCAGTTTGCCCAGTTTGTCCTCTATCACTCTCCATCATAGCCAAGGTACTAGTCACCTCCTTTTGCCACATTTTACTAAACAATGAATTCATCATATCCATCATCTAATCTATTTTTGTAGTGTTCTCCATTAACTGTTGTTGAACCCCTTATATCTGCTCCTTTGTTACCACGCATTCTCACTAACTTGTTGTTGCAGTTGAGACATCTCCTTCTTCAATTTCTCCACTTCATCGGTATGTTCTTCCTCCGCTGCCCTTCCAGTCTTCGGCATGCCTTCGCTTAAGATCTTGCTCCACAGCGGAAGAATCAGATCGGTTTGAGTAACACAGGAATTTTACCAGGGAAACTAGTTCCCCAACCTTGTCACCTCGATCTGCACCCAAAAACCCCTTTCCACCAAAGATCGAACAACTTTGATAGCAGATTATCAGGACCCAAAGAAATCCGACACCCGATCTGAAATCGCGAGGATCAAAACAGCAGTAAAAGAGACATCAAATGTTAAAATGGATACAGGAAGATGCGGAAAGAAAGGGGAAGCAAGAACTCAAGAACCTTCTCATTCAATCCATGACAGAATCGTAACAACTTCAGCCCTTTTATAGCTCTGTTCTTTTACAGACAGTAACACATCCGAGTAACTCAACTCTTTAACCGACAATTACATTAAAGTAAACAATAAGTACTGGAATTAACTACAGCCTTCAGATTCGCTGGATAGGCTTGCGCCTCGATGGACCCTTGGATCTTCATAACTACATCTGACCACACATTTGCACTAATCAGAGAGATATTCCGATCTGAACCACTACCTTCGTTCAAAAGATCTTCGCTCCGGGTGCAATTCGGATTCAGTACTCCAGCCTCCTGACAGTTAGCCCAGTGCCTTCACCATTAATTGAGCATTACTCACGGTTTAAGTTCTCTATCTTAAGTTCCTCCAAAAATTTCTCCCAAAATTTCTTCTCATCCTCGTTGCGCTTCTTCTCTTTCACCTCGACATTTTTAGGGTTTTTGTACACAATTCCAAGCACCTGACATGCCATATAGTTGTTTGTAATATTTTTAGTTTTCAGATTGCCATACAGAATAGGCTCAAGGGAAGGGTCTCTGGCACCTAAAATCAGGCATGTCGACATATTCTCCCAGTTACGGATATGTCCGATCTCTGTTTCCTCCAGCCTACCGCTTCTTTGATTTTGTAAGAGGCCAGCAACGTGGCTGGTGACACTTCTCAATCTGATTGCCTCACTGAATGTAACAATAACAGTCCGTAGCCACCTTCTGGCCGCCGAATGGTCACTTCCGTTATATTCGGCTAGGCCGTTGATGGCATCCTCGAGTGGCTGCATTCCAAGTTCCACTTCCTGCAACAGGCAACAGTTTTCAACAGAACATTGTCAACTCTGATAGGCAGCCTTTCATTGATTTCTATTGTATTCTTGGGTAACTGTTTGCACCAAGATTTGGCATGTGTGGTCAAAATCGGCAATTCGGATTCAACGGGACACAGCCAAGATATGACTTGAAGATATTTGATAACGACAGAGATTGTTAAGGAAAAACCGTCTAGAGAGAGGCCGATACGGATCATGTTTTATAACGTGTTGTAATAGGACTCGATCGGCTAACGGGTAAAAAAGATAGGCAAGGGCAGACAAAAAAAACAATCAAATCAACTAGCCTGCATTACACTTTCATTTTTTTTCCTGACAACTAGGAGTAGTTCCGTAATCTAGTTTTTCTTGTAATCCGACTTGATTAATAAAGTTGTGCATCGCCGATTATTGATCTTCATCGATTACGCCCTAGGTTCGATTTACTCTGATTTTGCTTTGCATAACCTTTTTCAGAGTCTATCTACCTTTACCCTCTGATTAGCCTTAATCGGCCAATTAGATTTACCCCTTACTCTCGATTTGATTAGCTTTTAGCAGATTCAGATCTAAGCTGATTGCTTTACGAAATCGGCTTTCAGCGAATTTTATATCTCTCTTACAGATTGCAGGATCAAATCGGTTGGCATGTCTTGATCCAGGTGTTCGTCTGGTGTATTGTGGGCGATAAACCCTACATCAAGTTTTTTGGCCTCAACAGTAACATGTCCACTCCATTTCATAAAGTGGTTTGTAACAACTACCAATTTATATGCTCAAATGAGCAAGTTAAGTGATCAAATTAGCAGCTTTTGGTACCTAGTGAATGTTCACTTCTTAGTCAGGTGGATAACCGTTTTATTTTTAGATGGGAGGGATGGATTTTTGGTATTTTTCATGACTTAGATGAAAACTTTTTTCATACAGTGTATATGTCCGTATGAACCATGATGCTGCTCACAATTAATTGAACAAAAATAATACCTATATTCATATATTTTAGTATATTTGAAGACACAACAATTGCTATCTCAACAAATAAAAAATACTGAAAAAATAAATCATACATAGATGTTGAACATGTCTTCGTAAATTATCAAACTAGGTTTAAAAATTGTTGCCAGGTTTCCATAAACGTTGCGGGTTGTTTGAAGCCCCCTTAATTAGCCACATTTCTCTAGAATAAATGAATCGCTCCTTAAGGAAGTTCAAGGGTTGAACATGTTGACAAGCATAAAAACCGATGGTACTAACGAAGGTAAAATCATTCTGAAATATAATTAATCTTGAAGGAAGAGGTACCGTGCTTTCTAATTAACTCTTGGTCAAAGTTTAATTTGAAATATGACTTACTCCTAGGTCACCCATGCCACGGCCGGTGTAGCCACCAGTGAATCCAAGGGACCGTGACCCCCTAATCAGCTAACGGTGTGTACCCCCGTCACCCTGAAACTCCCACCATGATTGATCTGAAACTCGTTGGTCCTCTCTGACAAAGGCTTCCGTGTAGAGGTTGTCAGTCCTCAGCCTTAGCACGATTGCGCTCGCGCGACCCCGCACTGTCAGGTCAAGCCACTGGATAGGCCCGTCGGACAACGGCCGGAGCACACTGACACCATGGAACAACTGAGGCCAGCTCGCATCCCGGAGGACGTCTCGCAGACGGTCAATGAACTTCGCAAAGTGCGGACCGTCAGCCATGAGATCAAACGTCTTCTCAATTGGTGCACCTCCCACAGCCATGGTGAAAAGTGTGATAGAAATTGATGAACCCTGCTGCAGAGAAAGGAATGGTTAAACAGATTGCTGATGAGAATTACTGAGCCCTCAAATATATACATGTCGAATTAATTGAATTGAAATCTCTGCTGCAAAAATTAGAGATCGCATTAAGTACATATTGAATATCTAATAAGATTTGGCCGGTTTGATGAGATAAATATGTGTATGTATGTATGTTTGTATGAAATTGTGTTTCTTTTCAGGATAACCATCACTATTTTTACTCGAAATAACTGAAATTCTTATGTCCCGTTTCCTCATTTTAAACGGCGTTCCGGGTGCTACACTGCGTGGGAGAAGTGCTAATCAAGCTCAGAGAGTAGCTCACGGCAGGGAACACGTGAGAGACAAGGAACGGAGAGGAGATAGAAACTCACCGGAGATGGAGAAGAACGTGGGCGGGGCTCGTCGGCGTGAGGAGTTCACAGCTGATTTGGGGGAATTTCTCCACCTTTCCTCACGGGTGGGCGACCACCATTCTCTGGAGGGGGTGGGGGTGCTTATAAAGCAGTTGGATCGGCATTGGCTCGGGTAGAAATCTGAGGCTAGGTGTTGTCATAAAAAAAATTGAAGCAGGATTTTCAACTATAACACAACAGATTTAACCTTGTAATCAGTAGGAAAAAAAATAAAATTCATCAAGAATGTAATAGAGGAAGATCAACAATCGACGATATACAACTTTATTGATTAAAATCGGATTACAAGGAGACTAAACTACAATACTACTCCTAATCGACAGAAGAAAAATAAATACAGGCTTGATTGATGTGTAGTTGATGATCCTTTCGCCGTCCCTAGTCTATCTTATATACTCGTCGACCGATCGAGGACCGCACGAAGAACCACTGACGTTACATAATAACAACGCCTTCGTCTACTAAGCCTGGACAACTAAGGCTATTTCCAGTACTAGTTTCATTTGAGTTTCAATATCATTAAATGCTATGCCACATAAGCAAAGATAATGACATGGCAAGAAATTAATGATGAGAAAGATGAGGAGAGTTTCATTTAGATGAGAGGAGTTTCATCTAGATGAAATCTGATATACACGTTTACCTAGATAAAAATGATGTGGCAATCTTAAAAACAGTGCAATGAAACTGTGCACTGGAAACAGCCTATGACCTTCTCCCAACTCATAACTCAAAGAGCAAGACCCACAAAGTCAACTACCACTGCTCCGACTAGGGGTGTAAACGGAGCGGATAATTTCCGATCGATCCGAGCCCGAATTCGTTTAAAACCCGATTCGAATCCGAAAAAATGATATACGGTTATATCCGGATTCGATCCGGATTCAAATCCGCCTATCCGAAAAAAATATGAGTTAAGATATGGAAAGAGAAGTATCTGATTCGTACCCGCATATCCGAGATATCCGAAAAATATCAGTGTAAATTAGTGAAATAGATATCCGATAACAGATTCGATAAACATAAACATTATACAACATATAAGTTCATATGTTGATTGAAATTATACTTGGCTGCATATTATTCTTATGTAGCGAAGACACCTATTATTGAATTTGAAACACTTATATGTCTTGAAGGTTCTAGTAAAGTTTTATGTATGGTTGATCGATTCTAATATACATGACATATATGGCTTCTGCTTTCACGCATTATCCGACTAATTATTCATGACCGAGACTAACCCTATCCGGAACGATCTGTATTCGCTCCGTATTCGCGACCGAAGTAATCCGTATTCGTATTCGAATCCGGTACTGTCCGTATCAGATTCTATATCCGAGAAAAATTTTGAAATAAGATACGGAATAAGTGAAATCCATCCGTATCCGATCCGTTTGCATCCCTAGCTCCGACAGACCCACACCGACATAGCATCATAGCCTGATGCCACCGGTCTCCGCCTTGATGCAACTCCAAACGGTACCCATGACAAGGGCTATATACATAACTTCACCTCTCCGAAGAAAACAACATTATGCGAAACATGATAGGTTCGCCAAGCGAACGTGAGAAAACCCACCACAAATCAACCATCAACTTGGCCTTGCAGGCACAAGTATAAAACAACTTCAAGCCTCGATCCTCACAAACGGATCACCAGCACCATATTAAGAAAGACGTCATTCCACTAACGCCGCTCGGAAGCATCTAGTCGTCTTAGCACAATTAGCAGACTCCACTTAGCTAACCCAAAACCACTCAGAACCACAACATAGCCTTTAAGGCCACAGAAAACAGACAGACATATCAAAGGAAACTACAAAGCCTCCATGGCTTCAAGCAAAACACTCTGAGCATCCAAACCAACACAAAGCACAAACTCTCAGACTCCCAACACTGGGTCTCAAACAACTAGCGCTCACTCCTCAGCAACACAGTTGTAAACATCCCGACGAACCTGTCCAGGCTTCACTTGGGTTCCACTCTCTTCACATCTCCACGGTCGGCATAAAATTGCCTCTGCACTATAGGGAAAAACCCAACACCATGCTAAGGTTAGGCTAACACGTCGCCACCCTACACCATGTTAAGGTTAGGCTGACACGTCGCCACTCTGTACTACAGGACAAGGCACACCACGAGAATTTTTTTAAAATAATATATATATTTTAAAAAATACAAAAATAATATGCCAAAAAAATAACAGAAATACCCACCTGTCGCACTTCCAAAATGCGACACGTCTCTGTCGCAAATTGGAAATGCGACTAAGGTTTGTCGCAATTTAAAATTGCGACAGAGATGATGTCGCTATTCCAAATTGCGACAGAGACTTAGTCGCAGTTATTTCTGTCGCAAATTAGAATAGCGACTTAAATAAACTAAAAGTTTTTTTAATAATTCATTTATTTAGAAATTGAAAAAATAAATTTAATCCTCGATAAATATTACAAGAGCCACGCATAATGCTTCTGAGACGAGGGCAATTGGATGTATATCATTCTTCTTTTACAAGGGATTAGATGTATATTGAACATTCTGAGTGGATACCTGTTTTATATATAGAATGAAAAGGCATTGCCGGCAAAGGGCCCAAACATGAAAATTATGGTAGATGTGACCGAAACGTCATTGTCTGGTGTTAACGTAAGTAACACTAGACTGTATCAGTATTCCTATATAGAAAGCAATGTTTCTAGAAAATATGGCATGTCGGGAGACAATGAAGGTGCTACTGGATTGAAGAGGCTACAAACACCAATCAACTTATTTGAAGATGAATGTGTTTTCTGCCATTCATTTAGAACCAATGAAGTAAATACAATCAAATCATTTGCATCTTTTAAGTCTGAGGTGATCTGTTGAAGCAGTTCTCAGTGGCATTAAAATATTTTTACTTTACTATTTCAGTTTCATGGTCCGATGGTACTTTACCTAAATGGAAGGCTTGTGTCCAGTGACGAGGGCAATCCATCAAATATAATCTATGTACATAAGACATGTCTGGTGTGGTAAGTTTCATTACACACAATGTTTAACTCTTTATATTTATTTTAGATATTTGAGATTTACCATCATACAATTTTCAATGTAGATTTAAAATGCGACGATGATGGCCCATTTGTTTAGTTCTTCTGCTTAATATTAGTCTCACAGACCACAGTAGGGTTTATGTTGATACGATCTTTTTTTTCTCCCTACTAATTTTTGTGAAGGCTCCAAGCGTATGGTACGAGAGTGATAAGATTATAAACTTGGAGTCAGCCCTTGGTTGTTATTATGAGCATTACAGTAAAAGTTTTCATGTTCCATGTGCAGTGATGATATTTGATTGCCGCTGGGATATTGTAATCTCTAGAACGGTCAATTGGATGTCACAAAACGAGGGTGAGAGAGGGAGATTAGAGAGAAGACAATTCTCAAATCAGAAGTTACTGTGGAAAATAAGGTAGGCAATACTCTTTATTACAACTTAAAACTGGAAGGAGCATAACTTCACGTTTACTGAGTGCATCGATGCCACTTCCCCTTCGCCCATGCCTCCGGTGGGGCTTCTCTGATACGACGTGCCCTCTCTCGCTCCCTCTCTCTCTACCTCCTTCTCCTCCACTTCCTTTCTACGTGCCTCCTCGCGTGCATCATCACGCTGCTCTTGTAGCTGTCGCTTGAGCTCCTCATCCCGGTTGACTTGATCAAGGAGTCTTTGGTCTTCGGGGTTAATCTCCATGTCAAACCACTGCTCAAATTCACACAGTAGCGGAGGTGACTACATGAAACATATATTAGCAAAGTTTCGTGTAGAAATATTACGAAACACGTATGAATATTACCATCTGGCAATTCCTCAAGCTCTTTTCCGGCGGGTCGAAGGCGTAGTTGCGACACTTCCAATACCTCCTCTTCCAAGTTGTAATTTCCCAAGAGCGGACAAGCCTGCAAGGATCTCCGCACATACACATCGGTGGGACAGCTCCGTGAGGTAGGAAGAGGTCATGGTACGCGACGTTGTGCGGCTAGTCCGAAGCGCCATCTTCCTTTGCTTTCTCCTTTCCCTTTCTACATTCACGCCTCGGCATTTTGGGTTGATCCTCTACTTCTTTTTATTCTTTCCACTCTCTCTTTTTTTCTCTTCTCCTTCCCTTTTCTCTTCTTTTCTCTCTTCTCTTGGTTCTACGTTTCCTCTTGGTCTCGCTCGGTGAGAAGGGAGGAGAGTAGTATAAAGGACAGCTATTGCCATTATATAGGGTTGGGCACGTTACCTCTGTCGCCCACCAACAATCGATTTATTATCTATCGTGCGTTCGTCTGAAAAAGCAGGCTACAACGTGTTGTCGTTTCAATCTTAAAAAGCAGTCGGTGGTAGGGTGTTGTCACTTCGCTCTGAGGTCACCAGTGTTTTGTCCATCGGTCTGAGATGGGTACTGCTTTGTCGCTTGGTGGTATGCAGAGTGTTGTCGAATCAGTCTGACAAAGGTGATAGCAGCGTGCTGTCACATCGCACTGAAAAAGCTGTTATGTGCGCCGTACAATCAACATGATAAAACTGATAGTACTGTGTTTGTAAGTAGCACTGAAAAAGCAGTGGGTTGCAGAGTGTTGTCACTTCGCTCTGAGATCGTCAGTGTGTTGAACATCTGTTTGAGATGGACAGTGTTTTGTGCAAGAGTGGTGTCGAATCAGTCTGAGAAAGCTGCTAGCAGTATGCTGTCACATCGCACTGACAAAGCTGTTGTGTGTGTTGTTCAATTGACGTGAAAAAGCTGATGGTAGTGTTTAATTGTCCTGAAAAAAGTACTGCGAGGGGGCGACATGTGATATCACAAAAGAAGATAACGTAACAGAATAAAATACCATACTTAAATGTTACATAATCTGAGAAAATATTATGTTTAGTACATTTAGTATGAAAGGAAAAAAACTAACTACGACTCCTGTGCAGTGCTACTCCTCGTGTGGTTCCAAGCCTCCTACGGCACTGCACATGCTTAGAGTGATACGTCAGCTAGTTAGGGGCCTGTCCACGAGTACTCCTAGCAGGCCGTACTGGTGCTGAAGGAGTAGCGAAGACGCCCTGTGACGGCTGACTCGGGCAAGGCGTATCGGCGAGCTGGGAGGAGCCAAGGACCGCATCCGTGGGCTGCTGGTAAGGATCTACAAAGTAGTCCAAGTCGGCGTCGTCGAGCTGAGAGAACTCAGCAGAGGTGCTCGCGCTTTGGTCTGGTGTTGGATAGGCCACTGTTAACAAAGTTTTTATGTTAACATGAAGAACATAAAAGATGAAAAGAGACAGTGTGGTGTACCTGTAGTCATAGGGACGTACGGCTCTGAATGTTACCAACTAGATCCACCTGGCATGTGAGGAGGGGGGCCACCTGCGTGCGTGGTGTGGCAGCTGCGGCCTATGTCGACCCCATACAGCTGAGGCACGTCCGTGAACCTGTACGACGTCGTCATCCCTAGGCCTCCTGCAGAACGAAAGCTAGACGATGCGGGCGACCCTCTGGCTTACACGCTGCAACGTCCCTTTCAGGTAGTCCATCGTGACCTCGAGCCTGTCTGTCTGGCCTACTCGTGCCAGCAGTGCGTCCACCTCCTCCATGGTCTCCCTAGCGAGGTCGCTCTGCGCACGCATTGAAATGCTAGTTAGTTCGTACAATTGCAGTAATGATACATTGAAAGGCATGTGAAAGAAGTACTAACCAAGCGATGAAACGCTGAGTCTGACTACGTAGGATAGGTGCTCTCGGTGTAATTTGCACTGGGGTACCCTCTCCGCCGTAGAAGTAATAGGCCCAAGAAGTGGTGTGGCCCAGTTTGGCGTCCTGGCGGGCAGCCGGGCGAGCACGCCCTGCCCACCGGGCGGAGAGCCCACGTGGCCCCCTGGCGAGCAGCCTGGCGATCACGCCGCTTTCATTGGGTGAGCGGCGTGTGGCGCCCTACCAGTAACAGCGAAGCGCACCGCGACGCCGGTGGAGAGCCCACGGGCCTCGGCGAGCAACTGGCGACACGCCCTACTGCTGAAGCGAAGCGGCCCACGTGGCACCTGGCGGGCAACCGAAGCGAAAGCACGCTTTGCCGCCGGGCGGAGAGCCCACGGGTTTCTGGCGGCGACTGGCGATCACGCTTCGCTCGCCGGGCGAAGCGACCAGCGTGGCGCCTGGCGGGCAATCGGCGAAGCGCCTTG
Source organism: Guadua angustifolia (assembly GCA_036346375.1). Taxonomy (NCBI): domain Eukaryota; kingdom Viridiplantae; phylum Streptophyta; class Magnoliopsida; order Poales; family Poaceae; genus Guadua; species Guadua angustifolia. The sequence continues at coordinate 14,370,113 of CM070508.1, forward strand.
CCTACCAGCGGAGAACCCACGTGGCCTCGGCGGCGACCTAGCGATGACGCCTGTTCACGGGCGGGTGGTTCGCGTGGCGGCTCGGGCGAGTGGGCGGCGTTCGGGCCCTCCATGTCAGGCCACGAAGGCAACCAGAAGAATGAGAGGGAGGCTTCGCCTCGAAGTTTCCCTCCCCTGGCACCTCGTGTCAGGGTCTTTAATTGTGAAGGACTATGCTACCGACACGACGACGGCTCATCCCTTACACTCCTGGATGCTCACCTCCTTGTTGCGTAACACTGCGGTCAGGTTCCAAGAGATCGCAGGAATGTAAGTTCCAAAATGGCGGGAGTTTGTGACACCCTTACGCAGAAACTTAAGACTTTGCTTGTCTACATTCTGCATAATTCCTGTTCGCAGTATTGCAATCACTCAAAGAATGCCTAAGTATCGACCTAACCTGAGTACTTAGGTTCGCATCATGACAAGGCTAGGGGCTGATCGCCCAAAGATTGAGTTGAGCAAGCATATCCAAAATGCGAACAGACGAACATATCCAGGTGAAACCAAAATATGCCAACTTCATTACAATTACTAATATTGTTCTGGCATACAAAAATAGGAACAAAAAAGAAACGAAGAAAACAAAAGAAGGCGGCCCGGGCCATCAGTCGCCGTTGATGCCTTCGATGCCCCTGTCATCATCTTCGGCCTCCGGCTCCGTCGCCGCCGCACCAAGGTTCAGGGCCTCCACAGCCATCATGCTGACGACGCGCTCCCCGGCCTTTTGCACGCGCGCCTGCGCTTGGGTTTCGTCCCCTTCAATGCCGTCCGCGACGGTCATTGGGTTGAAGGCGACGTCGCGGCTGGCGTAACACGCCAGCACAAAGGTCGCGGTGGCCCTGGCGGCTGGCAGACCGGAGAGTACCTCGGCAACCCGGGTGGTGCAGTGGGCGTACTGCATTGCCATGGGCTCTAGCAGCTCGCGAAGGTCCACCCCTAGCGGCGCCAAGACTCTCGCCATGCTCCGGTATGATGACCGGAGCATGGTCGCGATGCTGTGCAGCATTCGCCGTTGTTCCTCCGCCGCTTCCCTTCGCGCTGCTTCGGCCTCCTACGCCCGGGCAAGTAAGGTCGCCCAATGGCCCCCTTTGGGCCACCAAGCGCCTCTGTCTCTCGCCTCCCCCCCGGCGCTTCCACTTGCTGTGTCACGTGGACTTCGCGTTGGGAGGCTGCCGTGAGGAGAGTGCTCGCGGCTGCGAGCGCTTCACCAAGCTCGGCGTGCAGCGCGTGCAGGTCGGTGGCGTGGGCGGCAGGAGCGATCAGGGTAGGGGGAGCGGAAGTCTTTGGTCGGCGACGCCCAACCGGGCGGCGGCCAGAGTTGGCGCCTTGAGCAGAGTGCCGCCGCGCTCGTTGGCACCGCGGATGTCTGCGCGGGCGGGGTGCTTTGGCGATCCGCCCTCGTGGGTGACTTGAAGCTGAAAGAGGTAACCGCCACCGCAAGCCCGCTCGGGCGGACACCAGCAGCGGCTGGGCTCGGCGCCACTTGAGCTGGCGCCACAGGAGCTGGCGCCACCGAAGTTGAAACCGACGCTGGCGCGGTCGGCATCGGAGGAGGGGCGGCAGGCGTGGCCGCCCCAGATGAAGATGTCGCCGCTTCAGGCGTGCTTGGCAAAATGGCGGAAGTGGCGACAATAGAAATTTGGCTCCCGGTGCGGACCCTCTTGGGGTCCGCGCCCGGAGCGTCCGGAGCGATCGGCCGCTTACTGCGCTCGGCCCGGCTGCCAGTATCGGGTCCTCGATCACCAAGGGGCATGGTCGTGTCACGGCCCCAAATTCGGAATCGGTTCATGCGGCTAACATTAGCGCCAACCAAATTTTGGCCGCATTGAGATCCACTGTTAACTTCAGAATCTATCCCAAATTTTTCCACTTAAGAATTTCCAACTTAGCCAAATTTAAGAGCTAGAAATTTTAGTATACAAATGTGGTTTTCATTAAAGTTCAGAGCCTTGTAACTTGAGAACTATAAGGACCTAGAGTGTGCATGTTAGTAAAATGAAAACTAGAAACTTTTCTCTATGCAATGGTTGAGTTTTGAGCCCAATCCATCATCAAATACTAATTTAATTCATAGCGTCAAGATTGAATCCAAGTGCTGAAATTCTGGGACTTAGCCATTTCTATTGCTTCCAAGTGGGGTCAAGTGTGCAGCATCTAAAAGAAATTGAGGTGCAGCCACAACAAATCAGCAGCCTCCTCCCTCAACCCAAACGTGCAGCACCTTCTTTGAGCTCTCCTTCCCCCAAGCAGCCACCACAAGCTTTCCTCCAGCTCCTCCCCAACCGAGCCACTCCTCCCAGGTTCTCCCCTGGCCGGCGCCCTCCCTGCAGCTGCTCCATGGTGGCGCCTCCTCCTACAGCACCTTCCCCAAGTCGGCCCCCTCCTCTTCCTCCTCCACTTTCATGAGGTAAGGCTTCCCTAGGGTTTAGGTTTTGATGGGTTATTTCCTGGTCTTGGGTGCTGCCATGATGTATTGGGGGCTTAGATGAGTGGAGAATCAAGGTTTGAATGGGGAATAACCAATCTAGGGTTTGGGGCAAGTTCTGAATTTTCGAGCAGAATTTTTAGCTACTGTTTCGGGCTGATTTGAGAAAATTCTGAGCATCTCCTGCTAGGTTGACTGTAGAGAAAGTTGTGGGTAATCAAATTATCTTTCATTTCCAACTGGAATCACCTCAATTCGTTAATCCAGCTGAAAGTTATGTCTATTTTAGTGCTTGCTGCTCTGAAAATGCTGAAGATTTCGGGTAGAAACTTGAGCTGTGAATAAGAATTAGTTAGAGGCCGAATTAGAAATTAATTTTGCCTGTAAAGTTTTAGGAAATTTCTTGTAGATTGTGAAAATATCATCCTTTACTCAATTCTACTAAGTATAGCAATTTATATGTTGAATTTTGTGCATGCTGTCTGAAACTTTGAAAAATACTGAACTCTGAAAACTGCCCTCTGTTGCTGGCTGAACTGGGAGTTACCTGTGCAGAATCTGAGTGATTGGTTGAAGCTAATTTGTAGGTCTATGTCTTATGGTCGTGTAGGCTCTGAGTTTGCTCAATTTGGCTAAGTGATCAAAAAGTTATGGTCATTTGTATACATGCTGTCCTGAAACCGTGTTTCTGAAAATTCAGACTTGGGACTAAAGTTCAGAGTTTAATTGCAGACCTTAATTTTGTAATCTGAATGTTTTGATGCAAGGTAAAGTTAGATCAACCTCTTGTGGTCTTTTAGAGTCCAAGAAATAAAATTTTAGGTTAAGCATTCAAGAGTTATGCTTGATTAGAGGAATGTGCTTGTATTTTCAGATTTTTTTTCTATAGAATAGAAGTGGAGTTTAGCATTTGTGTTTTTAGTTTTAAATTGAGTTGAATGTTTGCACTTTTGGAGCTAGCTTGGATGATTCATTTGGTGTTTTCATTTCATATGCATTTAGCTTTTCATTTCATATGCATTGCATGCATCTCATTCATATGCTTTCGCGTGTAGAGAACTAAACCGCGGAGGGTGACGTGGCCGTGGTCGAGGGGGACATCGGTGGGCAAGTTGCCGTTGAGGATCCGACAGAAACTGAAGCAAGCACCTAAGCATGTTTATCCTTATGTATCGTTATTTTTGAGAATAATGTGATTAATTGAAATGTTAAGTATTGCATTAGGAATTGCCATGTGGGATAGGAATAGATCCTATTTGCTGCACGTACACCCCTTGTATTCGTCAAATATCTCCTTTTGAGCTAGACTATGGGTATTAATGAGTCCGTGCTTAGAATGCTTAGATGTCGGGGTTGGGCCAAGTGACGGAGGGTTCTGTCACTTGCGGTTGTTATCATTACACACATACTACTTTATGTCGGACTTGGAATTGGGAAAGGTTTTGGAAAGAAATGAATTGTGGACCGGGCGGGGAGTTGGTTCATTTGGGTACGGAGACTCAAATGTGTAGCCCCGTCTGTGTCAGTTAAGGACCGATCCGTAAGTGGAATAAGATTGAGCACACCCCGGTTGGTCGGATGCCCGATTATGGTACCGGTAAGCCGCTCTTTCTCTCATATGGAATCGATGGACCGTGAACTTCCACGTGGTTGGACGTGGTTGAGGGCGAGGCTTAGGCCGACTCTCGAGCGCCAAGCCGGGCTTGGGGCTGCTCGAGGGGGTGCTAGGTTTTCGGACCGCAGGAGGACGCTTCAGCGATTGGGTATGATTGGGAGGGGGTTGACACTAGGCCCTTGTGGTAAGTGTCGTGCGATCAATGCTTCCTCGCAGGTTAATTAAGCGATTCAATTGCCGCGCCTCGGATATGAGCACGCTTGGTCCGAACTTCTTCTGCGTAGTAAACAACTTGAACTTGTGGTTCGCCGTTGGGCTTGAGCTAAAATTTGAGATGAGATGACTTGCTTTACATTCTGTTAATTACAATATCATGCTAGAGGTAGGTGCTTTTGCGACTGCTAATTATATTGAGAAAAACTTGAGTAGATGACTAAAATTGAAACAAAGTTAAGCATTTCCGCACTTTTAACCTAAGCCTGCTTACCTTGCTACCACGAATGCATCTCCTTTGGAGTCGGTCATATATAGACCACGGGTAAGTCTTGCAGTACCTTCAGACTCATGTTGCTGCGTTGTGATTTTTGGTGAGGACCCCAACGGTTGTGAGTTCTGTCCATATTGCTTCTCGGTGGTCAAGCGACACCGAGTAGAGGCTTAGCGACATCGACACGCCTGGGAAGTGTTGAGGCGAGAACACTTAGGAGAAGTTGTATTTTGCTAACGTGTTGCGATTGGATTCATTTTTGTTGTATAGATAGCCTTTTAAATTGTGTTTAAATCGTGGTTTAAGTCTCTGTCGATGTCTCGTGGATGGCTTCTAATTGTGATCGATCTTTGTTGTGGTTGTTGCATTACTTTTGGATATATATATATATATCGCAACTGTGTTTTCTTGTCTCGCCGAGTGGATGTCCATAGGTTCTAGGAGGGTCATGCCGAAATTTTCCAGATTTTGGAGTCTTGGTCAAATTCTTAGTTTCGTGTGGTTTAGAGTCTTGGAGTTGTTGCTAAGTGTGGTTTGGTGGTTGTCGGGTTTGTCTTTGTGCCGGTGTTTCGCGTGCGTGTTTGGTTGCTTGGTTCGAGTTCGTTGTCCCTTTATGCAAATTGAATTGATATCGCATTGAAACCGGTATGCGGGCGATCTGGCGAAGTTCGGTCGATACCGAGGGAATCTGGGACGGTTGTCGAGTTCATCGAATGGGGCTGACGTTGTCTCTATTGGGCTTGGGTGTTAGCACTGCGAGCGCCACCGGCGATCCGTTGCTAACCTCCAATTCTGATGTGGACGACGGGACATTCGATAACCCGAGGACAGTCTGGGCGGCTCCTCTCAGGTTGGCACCACGGCGGGACCAGTGGAGTCTATCGCTAGGAATGATTGGATGATCTGGAGGCGTTCTGAGAACTCCATATCACAAAGCGGCCGGGCCTTGGCCAGAAATTCCAGGCCTCTCGGCACCGGCGGAATCAGCACAGATAGCCACCGGGAGAGGGCAGCACCGCTCAGGTTTCCCTCGCCTAGCACCAGAAGAAGACGGAAATGTTAGCTGATAGTGACTGCGAAGAAGAATATGCATTCAAGAAGAAGGGTAAGAAGACTTATCGCCGGCACGCGTGCGTGTCATGTCGCGTGCCCCTCAGATATCGCCAAGGCGGGGGCGTGACGACGTTAGGCTGATCCTCCGAGCCACAAAGTCTCGGACTACCAGCGCCCCAATCAGGCCGGCGCCCCGCAACCAATCGATGCGGGCCACCATCGCCAGGAGCTCCGTCGTCTCCTCGACGGGCGAGCTCCAGCTCTCGCGAACTACCGCCCGCGCGCAGGGTACTCCAAGAAGGTCGACCCATTGTTGCCACCGACATAGAGCCGCGATGTTCGCTTGATTCTTCCAGATTGGGCGTGGTTGGAAGGGAATGTAGCGGGTGGCCGACCCATCGTGAAGGCGGAAGTGGCAGCTTCCTGCGACCCCGCTGTCGGGAGTGATGCGACAGGTGAAGAAGTAGCGAAAGAGGGGGAGATTGGGCATTACCCCCACGAACATCTCGTAGAGGTAAGCGAAGGTGGAAAGAAGAACGATGGAGTTGGGGGAAAGATGAAGATGGTGGATCTCGTAGAAATGGAGGACAGTGAGGAAGAATTCAGAGAATGGCGGCACCAGGCCCGCCATGAGTCCCCAGGTGAAGACGATAATCTCCCCTGTCTCGCAGGATGGAATGACCGTCCCTTACCGAGGGCGAAGGGTGCCCACGGGTGCCATCCCGGTGACGAACTCCACCCGGCTCTGGCCGGCGGTAGAAGAGAGAAGAGGCTGCACCATTGTAGCAGGAGCGAAGTTTTTCAAGCAAAGGAGGCGAAAAAAGCAAAGGACAAAATTTGAAGAAGATCAAGAGGCGTAAGCCGTTGAGTGGGGGTGTGCATATATATAGACACCCCATAAAGACAGTTCGCGAACAGGCAAAAAGCGCGGCGTTTCGAGTCCCAAGAAAAATCGACGGAAGTGGGGAGGACCGAAGCGGTTGCGTGCGCAGAGGTGGTGGGCCCATCCAGGAACGCACTGGCATTAAATAGGGTCTGAAAAGCAACTAGCTCGCATTCCAGGACGGCCCCGGGGGCTACTGTCGGTGTACTTTGCACCGGGTACCTCTTATTTCAGAGAAGTGGCTCGCCCAAGAGTCGGGCGGTGGTTCGCGTGGCGGCCTAGCGAGTGGGCGGGCGTTCGGGCCCCCCTTGTCAGGCCACGAAGGCAACCAGAAGAATGAGAGGGAGGCTTCACCTCGAAGTTTCCCTCCCCTGGCACCTCGTGTCAGGGTCTTTAATTGTGAAGGACTCTGCTACCGACACGACGACGGCTCATCCCTCTGACGCCTCTTACCAAACTCGTCGTAGGAGCGTTGTGTCCCGGACGGACCGGGCAAGGCCACTCACCGACATTAAATGAGGTTCGAAGGACAGGGCCACGGAGGCGTGCGTAATAAATGAGTCATGGGTCGATGTGGAGGTTGGAATGATGGGTGCAATTAATGTGTTGTAGATAAGCATAGCGTCACCATCTCCCCTGCCCAGTTCGTCTCGTCTTATATAAGGGCGCCTCGATGCATGAAGGGGGCTGACCGGCTAGAGCAGAGAGCATAGAGAAGCAGACACAGAAGAGAACCTTGGTAAACACTTCCCCATTTTCTCAACAAAGAACCAGCCGAACATATAGCTATTACCCACACCGGGCCCGAACTGGTTAACCATTGGTCCATCGGTTGTCGATTCCCGGATCCATCGTCGAGAGACATTAGGGTTTCCAGCCACGAAGATGCCCTCTACCGGACCATATTTTCCGTCTAGAAAGTAGTCACTCCGTTAGCAGAATTTTGTCAGGTGAAATATGCCAACAGGTGTCCGCTGTGGAGGGCACGTGTCTCGGAGGCGAGCCAACAACACGCACAACACGAACGCGTGTGCGTGGTGTGAACCACCGGATGTACTCGTCGTACGTGCCGGGGTCATACGAGGCAGCTTCCTCGTGAACGTCCGCCAACGTCTGCGCCCACTACTGAGCATGAGGGAACATACGTGTCGCCCAGCTCGCGCCACTAACGAACCCCTTGCGTGTGAGCCTGCATGAGAACAAGAGCAATGACATTAATAGCACAAACATCACAAAAAATAATGGAATTGAAATTGACATGGAAGAGCACTTACATGTGCACGCACGATGGGACCACCTCACCAGTGGGATGGAGAAGACCTAGCGGAGGCCGAACTGCCTCATGACACGGTGCACGGCGTACGTCTCGACGTACACGTCGAACACCAGGTGGCGCCGTGTTAACCAGAAGACGTCGTCATGGGTGCACTGTAAGGAGAGGCCATGAGGTGCTCGTACAGTTACCAGCTCGGGGAGGTAAGGACACCAGATGACGCAATTATCTGTCAGCTGGTCGAACATCACTATGTACCCGGTGTACAAAACGTGTGACGTGACAGACGTGTACATGGGCTAAAAAATGATTAGTCCGAAGTTACACAAAAAAATTCAAAATTATTGCATAATTTATGGTAAAGGTCATTTTACTAACCCGCCGACAGCACCACAACGTCCCCATGGTAGGACAGTCGACGTCATCCCCGAGGACGCCGTAGAAGTCTGCTCTATAGGGTCTCAGATCATATGTGACCGACCGATCTGGAACCTCTCGAAAGACCACAGCTGAAATAGCAGAGGACATCTCGCGAAAATGGACTAGTCCCCCACGCGATGACAACCGTCACAAAGACCCCGATACGTGGCAGCCAGCACAGCCCTGGTCCCCATGCTAGCTGCAGGATCTACTCGATGTCGGTGTCTGCGATCGACCTCACGTACTGGATCATATGCTTGTTGACGGTGTCCCCGTGGGAGGAGCTGAACAAAACCCAGCCGAAGAGTCACAAGTGGCATGTCTCGAAGTGATGACTAACAACGTGCTCCCCTGCTCCATCTGCCATCCTCTCAGGCTTAAAAAAAGTATTGGTCAGTTTGGCAACTTTAAGAGATAATGAACTAAAATTTAGATAAAGTTAGTGTCACTTACGTAAAACTGTATCAGTCACTTCTGCATCAGACCATGCACAGAAGTGAAAGGTGTGTACCCACGGTCAGCTGGTAGCACATTTGCAAAATGGGCTAGGAGCTCCGTTCGCCACTCCGGGTGGACGTTGTCAAGAACTACCGTGTCCCCAGTGCAAGGTAGGCTAAGAAGGTAGCTCACGTCCTCCAGTGTCGACGCCATCTCACCGCACAGAAGGTGAAATGTGTGCGTATCCAGTCTCCAACGATCTACCAAAGCGCTAAGAAAGCTCCTGTCGTACAGGAACCTCCTAGAGGCACCACGCCTGTCCTGCACATCGGCCGCAGTCACCTCCACCATCCGTGCTACAAGCAGTAACCCTGCCACTCTCAGCCTGTAGGAAAACATTTTCACAACTATTGGTTCAAATGCACAAGATATAGTAAGAGAAGTGTGGGAAAAGTGCACGAACCTGGAAATCTATTGAGGGTCGACCTACCATGCTCTCATCGGGGTCCGCAAGTGAAGGGCACTAAGCTCGAACGGTGGCTCCCCCTCTAGAGGTGGCAAGGTGGCCAAGCGCGACTCCGATGAGTCGCGTTGATCACTAGGTCCAGCAACTCGTACTCCTGTCGTTCGCCATACCTGCAATTGAATAAAACAACCTTAGTACAAAATTTAATGCACAATAAAACCGAATGCAGTGATTACAAATAGAATTTGAATACAACAAAGCGACTAGACATTACAATCCACAAATGCTAACAACTAGAATGTGATAATAACATATCCAACATCCATACCAATTCGAACCAAATAGAATTCGATAATAACATATCCAACATCCATACATGCACTACACATCATATGTCCATACATGCATTACATATAGGAATTTAACACATCACATTGACATGCAAGCTAAGAATTACATATACAGAGCCTGTACAACAATGTCACGGCCTCTGAATTATTAGGCAATACTTGAAAGAGTGTCCTGTCTCCTTACAATTGGAGCATTTCTTCGCACGATGTCTGCTTTCTGCAGCGTCCATGTCGTTCCTTATAGTCTTGTTTGTCGTCGCCCTACGCCCTTGAGCCTGCTGACATCAAGAACCTATCGTGCATCCTCCCATCTTTGATGCTCCGTGAACAAACCCACCACTTGAAAGTCGTATATTTCTCCACTCCAAGTTGCCGTCACTACTTCTTTATTGAAGAACTGCGACAAGAATATACCTGGGTCCATACGGATTGTTGAGTAGACAACCATTACGTGCGAGCATGGCTTGTGTAGCAGACAAGGCTTATTGCAGGTGCAGACACATGTTTGCTAATGTAGAATGCATTCGTGAGTAACTTTACATCGGTTCGTCCCACGTCCTGCTTTCTCTTTGCAAAGTACCTCAAAACAAAGCTCCATCGTACCCATTTTCAATGCCCTATGCATCTCCCCCTTTTTTTCCCTTTCTCCTTCATGTACGTACAGATCACCACTGAGTATTTCACATCATGATTACTCATGCGAGCTAACGCCCTAGCATGACGATCCACAAAGTACTTCTCAACACCATGAAGAACACTCTACACTATAGCAACAAGAGGAAGGGGTCCCAGTCCTCGCATGACCCAATTGTAAACCTCAGCCAAGTTTGTCGTCATAACCCCATACCGGGCACTATCGGTGTCATAATGTAATATCCATTTCTGCCTAGGCTCATGCTATATCCATTCGGAGAAGCATTTCGTGGATCTTCTATTCCTCCGGACCAAGTGCGGAGGGTTCGTGGATAACACTTCCAATGCTACTTGGGTTTCCTCTATGCTAGGAATTGGCCTCTTCGCTGCCTCTGCTGTATGCCTCGATGTCAGCTCGTCCAACTTCTTCCACAATGCATTAAACTTTCTCTGTTGGGTCTGATCGCACAACCTCTTAAAAAGCTTCATAAGGTCCTTGTTCTTGAACTGCTTGTAGAAGTTAGCACCCATGTGCCGTTTGTACCACCTACTTCGCATATCAGGCCATAAATGTGTTTCTTCTGCACCTTTTTGCAACTGCACGACCACCTTCAACAGCCTGGGGTGCCGATCGTGTACAACACAAACTCCAGACCGCTGATCCACGACGCCAGCTTTCACGTTCCTTAGAAACCAAAGCCAGCTTTCAGTGTTCTCACCCTCCACAAATGCGAGCGCTACTGGAAGAACCTGATTATTGCCATCAACTCCTATGGCAGTCAATATCTAACCTTTATACTTTCCAATCAAGAATGTCCCATCAACACATAACAACGGACGGTAATGTCTGAACGCGTTGACACATGCACCGAAAGCAAAGAATGCCCGCTTGAGTACCATCTTCCCAGGAAACCGCTGCAAGGGCCGCTCACAAATATCGACATAAGTTTAAGGATTTCTTTCCTTAATCACCTCAAGCATACCTGGTAGGTTTTGATATGAGTCTTCAAATGTACCAAATCTAGTTTCCAAAGCCTTCTACTTCGCTCTTCATGCTTTCGCATAGCTTACAGTGTACTGAAACCTCTGCTCTATTGCAAGTATAATGGCACGTGGCTCTAAATCCAGGTTACCTACAATCTCCCCATACATTGCATTTGCAACAAAACCTGAAAATGTTTCTATACGGTTGGGCAGACTCCGTAAGCACGTATGTGTGTGGGACGACTATAGAACACTTTCAAACGGTATCCCATTTAGGCTGGTACACATGCACACGCCATTAGCAACCCTCCATCTGGCATCTGGCATCTGACATCATATGTCCACTGGTCTGACTTCGCAACCTTAAAAGTTCTACAAAATGACACTGCCCATGCTGTCATTGCTTTCTGAACTTCAAACTTATTTTTGTAAATAGCACCTTACCTCAGCTCACTCCTATGTGACTATCACGAGAAGTGTTCACCCTCGTCGACCACCAATCTATCGAACTGACATGCATCCCACTCCGTAGGGAAATGCTCTTCATCGTCTGTGTCTTTACTTAAATTCTCATATTCCTGGCTCTCTGCCTTCATGGCTTCAACCAACGATTCAATGTTCTCTCCCTCGTCTGCCACGCGCAATGGTTCCTGAACATCTGAATTTGGAACATCAGCTTCCTCATCTCGCACACCCTCATGACTCACTAAGCACTCTTCGGTTCGGCTACTCTCCTCAACTTCCTCTGGTTCATCACCACAAACCCCCTCTTACATCGTTTGGCCAGCATTGTTTTCTCAAATGCTTGCGCAGCAATACTAATAGCCAACCATTTTCAGTTGCCAATCTTATGTACGAGTTCGAAGACTTCGGCCCCTTCAGTTCTACTAACTCTCGGTACGTGTAATCCCGTCTCCGAAACCTCACTCCGTGCAACTTCAGATCATGCAATTTTCTATCCAACAAGAACATGTGGTACAACCATCTGTTAAACGTGCCCCACGAACGCTCACCAGCACATGACAGGCCAGCCATAACACTTAGGAAATGACTAAGTTCCACCCCTTGTGCACCCATCTGCGGAACCCGTTCTCCGTAGTGTATTCTAAATTATACTCGTTTGTCCATACCTGTCAAACATTTCATGAATTTTTTAATGATTGCACGATAAATCTCTACCATCTTTCAAGTCTTAATCTACTCATTCGACGACATACTCTACACCCAGTATTATAACTCTATACAACTAAATAATTAAAAATCTATATCTAGCTATTATAACTCTATACAACTAAATAATTAAAATTCTACACAATCCGATCACTAAATCGTCAATTTAAATAAACAATTGCTAACCCTAATTAATCTCATACCTATATCGTTTTCCTAAATAACTACTAAATTCAAAATCACTAAATCGTTTTTCAAAGAAAAACTACTAAATTCAACCCTAATACAACCTTTTTCTAATTCCTAATACAATTAACCCTAATAATACCAAAATTCAACCCTAATTCTAAATCACTATATCGTTTTTCTAATTCGACTACTACAATCAAAATTAAAACAATAAAAAAAATTTACCTCAATCCGCGACGAAATCCGCTTCCTCTTCCTCCCCTCTTCTTCCTCCTCCTCTTTCTCTCCTTTTCTCCACCAGATCCGTAGAGCTGAAGCTGTGAGTACATCAAGAGTATTTAGATGGATCATCCTGTTTACATATTAAATTAAAAATATAAACTTAATTCACTTTATTTTAACCTGCAAGTTTCAGAACTCAGATGAAATTTAAATCTAGAGCCCTACCAAACAGGCCCCTTGCTCTACAGGTTTCCAACTTCTGAGATCCTACGTCAAACATTGAAAACTTCTCAGCATCTACACCACCCAAACAGTGACAACTACGACACCTTACTGCTGTACCAACCACAAACACACACTATGGCGTACGTAAAGCCAGCATCAACGGCATGCACATATAAAAAACTGCAAGTGACTAAAATAACAGATAACAACCATATAACGCCATAGCACAAGCATAAGCATATATGGGGACAACCAAGTATCTCCAATATCAGATAACAACAACATACCTCAGACATGGCCAAATAAGAGAAGAAATAAGTTACTCCACAGGCACATAATTAACCACAAGATATCCTACTGCATCAAGATATCCAAACAATAAGCTATACCAACCTACCACATTAAACAATAAAGTAATAGGAGAATTAAAACCATCATACACTTTGAAAATCAATGGTATGCAAGATATGCGAACCCGTACCCATCCTACATGTGCAAGTATGTCAAATTAAACCTTATTTTACCTAATGGCCGGCTCAAAACGGCTCCAAACGGGTAGCCGACGGAAAAATATCACCGCCGTTATTACGGCGGTAGCGATTCTAGACGTGGACCCCACAAAGATGCGGGCCCCACGCAGAGTAGACTGCCCTCCGCCATAACGGCAGAGGATGCACACGTCAGAGTCGACCGCCGGGCGGCTAGCTGCTGGCTTTTGGCTAGCGTCCGTTGCCTATTAACACAAAAAAAGAACCTTGTGAAAAATGGTCCAAAGCCTATCAAAAAATTCTCAAAAAAATCAAGGAGATAGGATAACACATGTTTGACATAATGAGCATAATGAGCATGTCAACCAGAATGAGATTCACAAAAAGGAGATTAAAAGAACCATCACCTGAATTAGTACCAGGGTTGGTGGCCGTAAGGTGGGCTTGTCATGTAATACTCCTAAGTAGACATAAGCATCCAACCTCAAGTGGCTAGCAATGTCGCTTTGTACTCCTGCCAACTTTGCCCTGTCCATGTTCTTGAATTTTGCCAATCTCACTACTACGGAAAGGGCATTTAGTCCCGGTCCAAAACTGCCTTTAGTACCGGTTTTGAACCCAAGTGCAGAATATCGGGATCGATGCTCAAGGGCATCGATCGGTTCACTCACCCGTCTTGATGGAGTATCGACGGTTCGAATTCTGCGTGGCGGCGCATTGGGAACCCTCGAGCCCCTCATCGATCGGTTGGTGTCTCCAACCGTCTCGATGAGTTTCATCGATGCAGGTTAGTTTCTCCAACGGTACTAATGTTTTGTATATATATAGGTCTATTTCTCCGGTAGCTATTATATATATGTGTGTGTTAAATCACAACTAATTAAAAGCACGTATAATCAATCATGCACTTTGCACGATAATTAAATCATTGAACATTCATTAACAAATTTAATTACATCTAATGTATTAAAATATGTACACATATTTGTTCTTCTAATGTATTACAATATATATGTACACAACTTTATATATGTACACAACTTTAATTACAACTTTAGTCTTTCTTTTCCTTCTATTCATCGGGATCTTTTACGCGCATCGCTCTTGCTAGTCAGTAGATGTAAACCACGACGATTCACTTGGTCCTTATCGAAGGGCCCCACTGTTAAAGTTTGGTTTGTGAAACTCGCCTTTTGGATTTACAACCTCATCGTAAATAAAGCCGACGAGTTGTTCTTGGATTGCTCTCACTCGTTGCGAGAGTTCGAACCTTGTTCCGCCAAATATTGAGGCACCTATCGTTAAGTCATTAACTAATCAATACTTGAATTTGTACAAGATATAAGGAGTACCTATACACAATTAAAGCTAGTAATTATATTTACTCACCCCTTGTTGCCTTTTAGCATGCGGTCGCCGGCTCGGTTTGGGTGTGCATAAACAAGCATACATAGTAGCCGCATAAATTGTTACCCGTGGTGAGTCAAGATCTGCGGTGGAAAAAGTTGAAAGCGTGAAATGGATGCAAAGAAATTAAGTTAACTAACTAAAAAGCTAGCATTATGATATACGTACATGAGAGGCAATTGCAATGTCAAATTTCTCCTTGAATCATACGTTTTTAGCACGGAACCGTGTGAATGCACTACACATGTGATTCTGAATTGTATGTACATGATTAGAATTTGTTTCAAATTGAAGGAAATAGAGCTAGTACGATAATGAAAGGAACAAGAATTAATACGGTCGAGCATGTCGATAAAGTTTTGATACTTTTCAACTGGTCTCCTTTATGAGTCCATAATTGTGATCGAGCTACGATCTAGCTCGATCATAAGAAGAATCCGATGAAAACTATACATAGATGTGTCAACGTAGATAACTAATTAGTTCTAACATCGTGTTATGAAAAAGGAGTAGAATGAAGTGGTGCGAAAACACGTACTCAAATGAGTAGGCTAGATATATCTTTGACTTATATCTTTGACCCATTAGCGCATTGAATATGTTATTCTCTGTTTTCGCTTGGGTGGTCTCTAACGGTTGTCTTGTTGATAACTCTGGGTCCATGAAGCCTATGTCGAAAATACGATCCTTTCGGCATCTTTGTATCTCCATGCTACATAAGAAATTAGTTAGGCTTGCAAGTTAGTATAGTATAAGGAAGTACACGATAGTTTTTACAAATAATTAAGACACTTACGAGTCCAAACAACCCATCAAGCTCACGCCGAGGCGCCTGTCGGTATAGATCATATATGTAGTCGATCGACAACAAATTCACCTTCACGCGAAAAAATCTTGTTCCTTAAACTTGACGGCGAACATCGTAGACCATGCTTGGTCGCGTCCCAAGTACCATTCATGAAATTGCCGCATCTTTGTCGTTAGTGGGGCAGCTCCTCCTCGACCAATGATCGCCCATTTTAAATGACCATCTTACTTGGGCAACCTCAATCTTTTCCGTGCCTAATATTTGATTTGCGGTAAGGCGGTTTCATCGAAGAATTGTTGCATCTCCTTACTCTTCCCTCGGTGACATCTTCTTGGGGCATTCCTTACTCAATGTGCGCCGTAGTTTGATTGGCGAGGCATTTCTTTTTATCCTTCAAATTTTTAATAGTCATTAAACCTTTATAAAATTCTTACATGCGAGTTGAACCTTCTTCACTGGTGACTTG
Source organism: Guadua angustifolia (assembly GCA_036346375.1). Lineage (NCBI taxonomy): Eukaryota > Viridiplantae > Streptophyta > Magnoliopsida > Poales > Poaceae > Guadua > Guadua angustifolia. The sequence continues at coordinate 14,386,157 of CM070508.1, forward strand.
GGTCTAAGAAATTTAGTTACATCTCCTTTTACCACCTTCTTGGTCTCCTCATCGTTCATATCATACGGCCGCTTTGGAAGTTCACCGACTTCTTGGATTGGGTGGAGGACCCGTCTTCTTGGGAGCTCTTGGCCGAGTGGCTTCATTCCTTGGTCGGCGCCTTCTTGGGAGGAGCGGGGTTCTTGTGGCGCTTATGTGCGCGGGAGGTGGTGTAGGAGTCGGCGCCTTCTTGGGAGGAGGCGGGCTTCTTCGGGCTTATATGTGCAGGAGATGGTGTAGGAGACGGGCTTCTTGTCGGGCTTATATGCGCAGGAGGTGGTGTAGGAGTCGATGAGTTCTTGGGAGGAGGCGGGTTTCTTCTCGGGCTTCTTCAGCGGAGAGGACAAGTCCATGTTATCTCGAAAAATTATGTACCGTTTACACCACAGGATGAAATTGTGTCTTGCCTCTCCTAGCCGTAGTCCGTCACCTCCAGAATTTCGAGGTCAAGGTCCTCGTACTGGCGAACCTCCTCCACCGAGACCTTGGAGTATCCTAACCGTATCTGTTGGCCATGGATAAGCTGCCCGGCTCTAATGGGTGAGCCATACCATCGGCGCCTTGAAGGTAAGATTCAGCGCTTGGATATGCAGCTCACAAGGTGTCCGCCGTCGATGTCGTCTCTGGGATACTTGTCCAAGTCCATCGCCAAATGACCCACCGAACCGCAATGCTTCGCTGCCGGAGGGGCTAATGATGTCTGGATTACTTGGGGTTCTTGGCCCGTCTCATGTATTTGTTGGCTCAAGGCTATTGCACCTCTCTTGAATCTCTTCTTGCATTCTTTCATTTGTTTGATTCAGCGTTCTTCAAGCGCACTAAGTTGTTGTGTCTGTCGAGCTTTGCTCTCGCCCGACTCCTATAGGTCTCGGCGTCTGGCGAAACCAACCTTCCACGGACAACGCCGAGCGCCTCGTGTACGTCCGTGGTGCTCTGGATTTTGCAAGGCCCTTGTTAGCGCGTCGTTCTCCTGTTTGGCACGGCTACCCCGAAAGTCTCCTCGATGGGTGTACAAGCCTTCGCCACATCTCTTAGCACCTCCCCAAACACAAAGCATTGCCGTTATCATCAAGGGCGCCGCCGTGAGCATAGAACCAATGCTTTGCTCTGTCGGGCCAATCCGTTGTTGCTTGGTGCGATACCCTTCGCTAGCGTGTCTGTTCCTCTTCTCCCATTTTGGTATTGCATGGCGGTAACCACCGGGGCGAGTCGGTGGTGATAATTCTTCTTCGTGCATTGACTTATTCTTCTCACTCAAACTTTGACCTTCGTCCAAGTCTTGTATTTCTAACGCATCCGGTGATCTTGCAACTTTGGGTGCTTGTTGAAGTCGAGCGTTCGATTCTTCTTGATATACTCCGTGCTCACTTCTTTTTATAAGTCGGAATCGACCGCCATCTTCTTGAGAGTGTAACTTTTCACCTTCTCTTGGTCCCTTGGGGAAGGTGAATGTCTCCTTCACATCGTTCCAAAGCATGTTCTTCGTATCTTGAGGACTGATCCCATTTTGCTATGCTAATTGCCACGTGGTCCCTAACGTGGGCGCCGCATGCGAATTGAACGCCCAAGCGCCCGAGGGTGCAAGAGGTCGGCCGTCCTCGCCGACCGGTGATAACATGTCTTGCCTTCTTCTTCTTGCTTGGACCTCGCCGGCGTGATTGCTGCTGGTTGACCGATCTGAAAGCATGGTACAATCATGAGCGGGTCAGGATGTTGGCTTAGCATGGTAGTGGAACCGACAATCATGAGCGTGGTGATTGTTACCTCGCCGCCTCAACGTGCTCTGCTGACCTCATTGTGCTCTGTGACCTCATTGGCCTTGGTGGCCTCGGGTGCGAGCTCCGCGGATCTCATGACCATCATATCCATAATCAAACTTGTCATAAATTCTTCTTCGTCCATCGTCGTTTCTTAGGCTAGAAGAAGCACTGAAAGACGAAAATAGATCACATTTCATGTAAAGGTGATGGTACTACTCTAAAACGGCGTGGAAGACGATGGGGAAGAGACGGTAGAGAGGATGGGCGGCGACGCCGAAGATGTTCCTAATGTAAATCGGCCAAATACTATACGATGGTAATTTTGCTAGAGTTGAGAGGAAATCAAGTGATGTTATGACCTCATGCTACAAACATGTGCACATGTAACTTTAAAATGATACTTATACATTAGAAAAAATTCATATGATACATATACATCTCGAAATGAAAAAATAATATGAAAAAATTCATATATTCTTAAGAATATATTTGCTTAATAAAAAATAATGAATCACTCTTATTCACACTAAAATGATTTTAAAAAAATAAGCCCTGAGTTCATTATTTAGATTAAGCAAATATATTCTTAAGAATATATGAATTTTTTCATATTATTTTTTACAGCTGTTTTCGGGATTGTGATATGTCACTTTTTATACACATACATCTTTATACACACAAATATATATGTTTATACACATACATCTTTGGTCAACAAAATATACATACACATAAAATTGTAGGATTTTCTCTTTTTTGTAACTCTCGGTATATAATGAATTTGATCTTGAAATTTCATACGTAGGGACACATATACATATTCATTTGACATGATGCATATTCATTTGACATCTCACACATATACATAGAAATCTCACACATATACATCTCACACATATACATTTGAAACTTCACATATACATAGAAATCTCACACATACATAGAAATCTCACATATACATAGAAACTGATCAATAAAAATAGAAATTTCAAAATTCACCAGAAATTAGAATAATTCACATGATACATATTCATTTGACATGATACATATACATTTGAAACTTCACATATACATAGAAATCTCACACATACATAGAAATCTCACATATACATAGAAACTGATCAATAAAAATAGAAATTTCAAAATTCACGAGAAATTAGAATAATTCACATGATACATATTCATTTGACATGATACATATACATTTGAAACTTCACATATACATAGAAATCTCACACATACATAGAAATCTCACATATACATAGAAACTGATCAATAAAAATAGAAATTTCAAAATTCACCAGAAACTCTAGTTTGATTGCTCTCAGATTATTGGGTTTAAATGAAGATTTAGAATCTTCACCTCAATCACAAATGGGCTAGACAATTTAATTTAGTGACTTAAGCCTTGAACTCTTACCACCTTAACATGCACAAGAAAATTGTAACAGTACATAGAAATCTCACACATACATAGAAAGAAAGTATATCTTGCATAATGAATGATGCCCATAACATTGGCCCATAACATTGTCAATATGATGCATTGCATAGAAAGAAAGTATATATCTTGTATATTTATAAATAGTCTAGTAAAGTATCAAGAATTTCATGTCACAATCACTAGTTACAAGGATCTTGTATATTTATCTACATCCTAATATCTTGATCATCCATGGAGAATTAGCGAGCATGAAGTTTTTATCTCTGACATGAATAATCTTCTATCCTTTGCTCGATTTCAATACCTTAGATCTTATAACAAATAATGATTGCTGTTTAAGATGCCGAATATTGCTACATGCTTTGCCCACTCAAGTGTATTACAAAACTAAAAATATTTACACTATTAACTGTCAATAAAACCTTAATGGACAATCAACATTTCTAAAAACAATTATCAATTAGTGCATCACATCACGGTCCTAGCTATTACATTAAAAATTGAGCAATGCTATTCTAATTAGTAACCACTAGAAATCTTAAGCGGCGGGATCAAAGCTACCACATGAAATCCAAATTTATGTAAGCAGTGAAAATAACCAATAATTTCAATCATGCAAGTCTAGCGGTTCAAGGCTTAGATCATTTCATTAAACGTCATGTTCATTAAGAAACCCAAATAACATCACAGAGCAATACCTCTCCCTTCCACCAGCAAGGATCAAATGCAGCATAACAAGGAGAAATAATGGAGTCATACAACTATTGCTCTCAGATTTAATAAATTGATGGGTTGCTCCAAATGAGCCCTCCAACACCAATTTCAGCAATATATCACAGGGGTATACAAATCTGAAACCATTTAGCTAAATGCACGCATGTCAGGTTAAACTCAGGATCAGCACCTTGCAATCTGAATATGAGTTCTAGAACTCTTAACTCAAGAAATGGAGTAATGTGCATTCAGTATTAAGGTCGCAGTGCTCACATAGCATTTTTTTACTCAAAAGCACCTTGGTGTCATTTATGCACTCTCGACTACTCTCTACCCTAAAACAGCAAACATCAAATATCACTTCAATATGACGATTGCATACACAAATGAAATCCCTATAATTTGTACCATTCAATCACGAAAAGATCATTTTCGGACAAGGAACAATAATGTATCTCGGAGCAAAGAAGAAGACAAAATTTGAGTTTAACTTCAGCACCTGGACTCCAAGCATTCAACTTCAAGCAAATTTGCAACCAAATTAAGGGTGTCTAATAATTGTAGGTTGCAATCGGGCATATTAACATGACAAACTACTTCGAAAAGAAATGGTTGCAATCAGCAAAGACACCAACCAATTCTTTAACCCTAGTTCATCATAGAGCACTCTGAGCGAGGACGACAGTGAGGACTATCCGAAGGTGAGGAAGACGAACTTACATTGTACTAAGTCGGAGGTGAGAAATGGCGGCAGGTCGCTCGGGAGGCGAGAGGAGGACGGGTGGGGTCGTCGAGGCGAGGCGCCGGAGGTGAGGTCGCCATGAGGCAAGGCTTCGGAGGCAAGGTCGGGCGCGGAGGAAAGGCTTCAGAGGCGAGGACGGCGGCGGTGGGGTCGTCGGAGGCCAGGAGGACAGCGGCGGTGGGGTCGTTGGAGGTCTTTGCAAACGAGTGGGAGGCGAGGAGGAGATTGGGGAACAATGGCGGGAGTAGCAAAATTGGGGGAAGAGGAGGCGGCGGGAGGATTTATAGCTGCACCATCAGTCCCGGTTGGTGTATTCAACCGGGACTGATGTCTCACATCACTCACATCAGTCCCGGTTGGTGTATCCAACCGGTACTGATGGGTCAGCCTCGGCAGCCCTAGGCACTATCAGTCCCGGTTGGATACACCAACTGGGGCTGATGTGAAGGGTTTATAAAACTCAAAATAATTTAGCGCCCTTAGTAGTCGATAAGAAATCTCCTCTCCTCGGCTAGCGCGAGGCGCTTGAGTCTGAGCTCTCCCGATCCGTGAGGTCTCGGGTTCGAGCCCGCTCGTGCCCCCTAGCCCTTTTTTTTTTTTTTTTTATTTCTTAAATCTACTGTTTAACTATTGTTTCATTAAATAATTTTTTAAAATGCTTTTACCACTTTAGATTCATTTATCTTTTTTTTTAAGAACGGGTTTTTTAAATGTACTATTTAACTATTGTTTCATTAAATAATTTTTAAAAATGCTTTTACCACTTTAGATTCATTTAGCCTTTTTTTTAAGATTTCTTTTTTAAAATCTCTTGTTTAACTATTGTTTCATTAAATAATTTTTAAAAATGCTTTTACCACTTTAGATTCATTTATCTTTTTTTAAGAACGGGTTTTTAAATGTACTATTTAACTATTGTTTCATTAAATAATTTTTAAAAATGCTTTTACCACTTTAGATTCATTTAGCCTTTTTTTAAGATTTCTTTTTTAAATCTCTTGTATAACTATTGTTTCATTAAATAATTTTTAAAAATACTTTTACCACTTTAGGTTCAATTAGCCTTTTTTTAAGATTTTAAGAAATAAAGTAATTTTTGCACTCTTATAATTCCATTGCAAATTGTCACCTTGTTATATTAGTATAGAGACTTTGAACAATATTGTTAGTCAAATATTAGTACAATTTGAACAAAAATACTGAACAACAGGAAAACCTCTAGAGGAATGAGAAACTAGTATGTTAGTAGTCTATTACACCAAAAGAAAGCAAAACAATCCTTATTTGCTAACATACTTTGCTTTTACAAGTGATCCTTCATTATGATCGCGGCGTCGTAGGGAGTTTCCTCTGTATCATTCAGACACCAATGTCTACATCCACCGTGAAAGGAGGCATTTCGTCGAGGCGATTATACTCTTCTTCGTCCGTGGCGCCTCAACTCAAACAATCCTTCTTTTACTGGAAGAACCACGTGGCGCCTTGGCGATCGCTCTTGCTAGTCTTCTCTTACCTTTTTGGTTTGCTGTCCATGTCCATCACATAGAATACCTGTGTCACATCATTAGCGAGCACGAACGGTTCATCCCTATAGGCCACTTGCTTGAGGTCCACAGTTGTCATACCATACTTATCGATATCCACGGCTGTCAGTTTGACCCATTGGCACCGAAGCAGAGGGACTTTTAATGGCCCGTACTCCAGCTCCCAGATCTCCTCTATGAAACCATAGTAGGTGTCCATCTTTCCATTTTGTCCAAGGCATCTATACGGACGCCCTTGTTTTGGTTGGTGCTCTTGCTATCCCGGGTTGTCGTGTAAAATGTGTACCCATTTATCTCATACCCTTGGAATGATATGATTGTTGTGGGCGGTCCTCGAGCCAAGAGTTTCAATTGTTCATCGTCATGCGCTTGCCCAACAGATTGCTTTTGTAACCAAGCGCGAAATGATCCATTTGCTCCATCTGCGATCCACTTATCGACTTCTCTGGGTATTGGTAGCGTAGACTCATCTCGTGATCATAGATATCGGAGCCACTACAGATTGCTTGTTTCAATACCGTGAAATGTGCTTGTTTAAATGCAAGTAGATCGTCGCTATAGGATTCTTTTCTCCCTAAAGTCCCTTTTCCCGTAGCCTCCCTCATGGCGTGATCTACAGGACGCCAATCGGATTCAGATCATCCATGTAACTAACACAAAACTCGATCACCTCCTCTGTCTTGACACCTGCGCAATGCGATATACAGGCGAGACCGTTCTGAACATACTTCTTTAGGATACCCATGTACCTCTCGAAGGGAACATATTGTGGAGGAACACAGGTCCAAGAATTTCTATCTCTTTAACAATGTGGACCATGAGATGGACCATAATATCAAAGAAGGATGGAGGAAGATCATCTCAAGGCTAACGGACTATTGACCATGTCATCATGCAGACTAGATAACTTATTCGCTCGATGACCTTCTGCGACACGCGTTGAAGAACGAACACGACTTTATGATTGTCCTCGTACCCAATCTGGCGAATACCTCGCATCACCACTTTGGGAGCAATCAGTGTCATCAACACATGACAATCATGGGATTTTATGTATGCGATTTTATTCTCTTTCATGTTTATGAGTCTCCTTATGTTCGAGGAGTATCCGAAGGACCTTCACCTTGTTCAAGAATTTTTTTCTCTTCCTTGCTCGAGTGTAGCTCATGGGGTGGAGGTAATGTTGTCCTTTCTCTCTCTTTTCCGGATGTAGGTCGTTCACGAGTCCCAATAGTCAGAGGTCCTTTCGTGCTTGAAGTGTATCTTTTGACTTACTAGTACATATCTAGGAAACCTAGTAGGTTCATGAGACATTCTTCGTGATATGCATGAAGTCCGATGAGTGGCGGACCTCTAAGTCTTTCGAAGAAGGTAAGTCCCAAAATATTGACTTCTTCTTCCAAATGGCCTTCGTGTGACCTTGTTCAGTCGGGACAGGTTTGCTACCAGGACCTTTTCCAAATACTACTTTCAGATCCTTTACCAAAGAAAATACAAGCGTCCCACTGCGATGCATGGGCTTCTTACGTTTCTCTTCTGTCCCATCAAAATTCTCACCCTTCCTCCGTAACGGGTCCTTCATATGGAGGAACCTACGGTGGCCCATGTACACAACCTTTCGAGAGTTTTTTAGGTACTTGCTGTCCGTATCCTCTAAGCAGTGGATGCATGCTTTATATCCTTTGATAGATAGGCCCGATAGGTTACCAAGTGCAGGCCAGTCGTTGATGGTTACGAATAGCAATGCACGTAGAGTGAAGTGCTCTCTTTTGTACTCATCCCATACACGTACACCATCGTTCCACAGTGTTAACAGATCTTCAACCAACGGTTTGAGGTACACATCAATGTCGTTTCCTGGTTGCTTCGGGCCTTGGATAAGCAATGGCATCATAATGTACTTCCGCTTCATACACGTACCAAGGAGGAAGGTTGTAGATACATAGAGTCACGGGCCAAGTCTTTGGATCTCTTTGCTCATATCGCCGAACAGGTTCATCCCATCCGTACTCAACCCAAACCTTATGTTCCTTGCATCCTCGGCAAAGTCGGGTATGTTCTATCGACTTTCCTCCTCTGGGAGCCATCAACAAGGTGCCTTAGCCTTCCGTCGTCCTTACGGTCTTCCTTGTGCCAGCGCATCATCTGGGCATGCGCTTTGTTCGCAAATAAACGCTTCAACCAGGGGATTACAGGGAAATACCACACCACCTTAGCAGAGGTCTCTTCTTCTTCTGCTGCCCTCTACCTCACGGGTCATCACGCTGGTCTTATACCGCAAGTTTTGCACACGGACAAGCTTAGAATCCTCATACTCATTGCGATAAAGGATACAATCATTACGACATGCATGTATCTTCGACCTCCAACCCCAAAGGCAGACAACTTGTTTGGCATCGTAACGTAGTTTCGGCAGTGTGTTCCCCTCTGGAAGTAACTTCTTTATGAGGCATAACAACTCGTCGAATCCCTTATCAGACAATCCATTGGTCGCCTTCCATTGCATCAGTTCTAGTGTGGTACGCAACTTTTTATGGCCCTGTCGACAGTTTGGGTACAACAATGTTCCGTGGTCCTCCATAGGTGCTGGAACCTTTCGTAATGTCTTTCATCGATGTATTCTCCCTCTCCATCACACAGCATCTGGTCTAGGTCATCATCACCACACTCCCCAATGTATCTTGAAAGAACCGTGTTGACCGGCGTCCAGGGATATTGTTGTCGCCTCTTCTTCTTCGCCGTCTTCTGTATAATCTCTTCTTCACCGTGCTTGGTCCAGCGGTATAGTTCGACATGAAACCTCTTGTGAGCAAATGAAAGTGAAGGTGGCTGGATTTTGGCCACTCCTTCTCATTCTTGCAGTCTATGCATGGACAACATATGTAGCCCGACGTCGTGTGTGCATCGGCCGCACGAAGAAAATCTTGCAAACCTGCAAGAACTCCGGGGAGCGTCGATCCATGTACATCCATCGCCGGTCCATCTACATTATGTTACATCAAGATAACTGTTAGCTCATTTTCCAATAATGAATTGTTGAACCAAAACCTAAATATATTAGCTAGATCCACACCTTCAATCCGAGCTAAATAATAATCCAAGCAAAATATAAACCCACACAACAAGTTTTTGCAACCTACAAAAAGAATTGGTCGATCAGTCGGATTCAAAATTAAGAACAAAATTCACGACGACTTTGTTTGCAAATTCTGTTGAAATTGTAACACCCTAAAATTTCTAAATTATTATTCAATCATTTATTTTATTTTTTTCTAAATCTCTAGCACTTAATTAATGATGTTTTCAAAAATAATTTCTTGATGGAAATTAAAACCAAAATTATACTAGAAGTAATTTTCTAAGTTTAAAATATTCCAAAGTATTTTTGAAAACTTTTCTCAAATATTGAACTCATTTTATATTTTCTATAAAGCCATTCATATTTCGATATTATTTTAATTCGCAAATGAATTTAAATTTCTTCTTTTCCACATAACCATTGCCATTTGAAGATCCCAAACTCCATGATTTCCATGCACCATTCTCCCCCCAACTACGTGCAACCAAACCATATCCTTCATCGATCGATGGAACTAAAACCTAAATTTAAGCTAGATCCACACATTAAATACGAGCTACATTATAATCCAAGCAAATTCTAAGCTTACACAACAAGTTTTTGTATCCTATTTGAAAAGATCAAGCTAGATCTCTACATTCATATTAATCTTTCATCAATCATGGGAAAAGATCAATTTTTTTTCATAATTCAAGCAAAAAAGAGGCTCCATTTAACACCAAATGATGTGAGGAATGATGTTACTAACCTTAGTTACCTTGGTTGCGAGTAAAATGACCAAAATTTTGAAATTTGGGCAGCACCTCCCTCTACATTCATAATCTTTGATCAATCATGGGAAAAGATCAAATTTTCTTCATAATTCAAGCAAAAAAGAGGCTCCATTTAACACCAAATGAAGTGAGGAATGATATTACTAACCTTAGCTACCTTGGTTGTGAGTAAAATGACCAAAATTTTGAAATTTTGGGCAGCACCTCCCCTCCCTTCAAGCTCTTGGTCAAGCTCCTTTGTTCTTTTCACGCGACTTTGGAATGATCTGGGGTGCAGCGAGAGCGGGAGGAGGAAGAAGTTTAAATTGGGACTCGATCTGGGTTGAATACACGAACCAGATTGATGAGATCACATCGATGACGGTTCGTGTCACGAACCGTACTATTTAGCACCCACTAAATAGTACCGGTTCATGATACGAATCGGTACTGATGTGATCTCATCAGTACCGGTTCGTGTCGTCAACCGGTACTAATCGCTCCCCGCAGGCCTATAGCCGTTGAACCGGATCGATCTAACTATCATCCGGTTAGATCGAACCCCGTCTTGATGGGCGGTAGCAAAGGTCGGTTCTGTAGTAGTGTCTTGATACTACATAGCATAAAAATTAGGTTCTTGCCACTCATAGACCCAATGTGCCGGTGGGTAAGGTCTAGCATCTGGAAGATGGGCCATGTAGTCATAACCACTAGTGGCGCTGGCAGAGCTCTCGCTATCTTGTTGGGAGTCAGGAGCCCTTCTAGACCTCTTGATCCCATTTCTGTCTCCTGTGTGGCACTCTTGAAGTAAGGGTTGTCGGCTCTCCTACCGGGAATTCTCGATGTGTGAAAAAACTTGGACCATGCCCTTCTAATTGCGTTTCACGCATTTTTGCCCTTATTTGACCAAGAGCCAGTGTCAATCCTTTGTTGCCTCGGCCCCGAGGCAGTCACAAGGTTGTAGTCTCGCGCCCTTTCCACCTGTGTGCCACTCCTCATCATCCTCGGCGGCGGACCACTACCTCCTCCCCGACTACTAGAGCCACTACCTGGGTCATAGTGCGCGTCGGCTCTCTCCCTCAACTCTGCCTCATCTCTCGACATACGCATGGCAGCCTCCAATTGTGCCTCCTCATCCATACCTCCAGTGTAATCATCGCGCGAACCTGTTGCCTCCTCTTGCCTCAGTCTCGACTCAATCCTTTCCTTCTTCTTTTCCTTTACGGTATCTAGATATCGTTGCCAATATTGCTTTACATCAGGCGGCACACTAGGGCAATTCACAACATTTGACCCACAATGCGCCAAGTGCTCCTTCAACTGATGGGCACCTCCACCTTTCTTCTCTTCTCTTTCCCACAATACTTGCATTTGAACCCAAATATCTATCTCTTACTGTGCTCCCAAATCTCATCCTTGCTCGCCATGGTCCTATATCACGCAAAAAAATTTATAACTTGATATGACATGTGTATTGGAGTTATTCAATTTCAAACAAGGCTAAGTCATTTTAATCATATAGTTTGCTAACATTCACACTGCCAAGCTATACTTATACCGAGTTATACAATTTAGAAAAGCGCTAAGTGTTACATTTTCACTACACTAGCAAATTGGAATCCAATGTTTTTTTATTAACTTTGATAGTGCTGATGGGCTAGTTGAATCGATAGCTGTTGAAAGAATTATTGCTGCACAAAAATGTGATCTACATTAGTATAAAATACATCAGCGGGCATTTCACCTGTGGGCTGGTCGAGGGGAACCGATCGAGCCGGCCAGCTACCACACCTTGCAGGACGGCCACCGCAGCTCAAGTGCGGCTAGCCGCTCATGGCCACTATCAGAGGGCCCGCCACACCGCCGAGAGGCACTGCCACGGCGCCGCATTGATAATTGGGCGACGGCCGCCATGGTTGACAAGGCATTGGTCGCCACGCCCGCCACTCCACGGCCGCACGCTCGACCCTTGTTACATCGTGGAGCTGCTACGCTCGATCAAAGCAAGACTTCCACAAACCTTTAGGCAAACTTGTCTCTTGCCACTTGCCTCAATCTAATTAATTACCACCCCAATTGATTACCGAACATTATGTGCCATCAACAATTCAATATCTTTGCATGGCATCCCTCACCACAATAACTCAATCTCATCGTGTAACCGCATATAACACACAAATTCAAGCCTGCATCACAACATTCACCTAGTGGAAGGCAAATGAATTTTAGTAAACTGTAATGATGCATAACATATTTTCGACTATCAATTCACCTACTGGAATAGACAAGTGTATCTTAACCATTATAATAAAAAACAAAAGTTTTTGACATGAAACCAGATGTATTAAATAGAAATATGTGCTTTATTGTTATATTGCAGGTATTGCAACAAGGAAAAAATGTATACAACGAAACAAGTATATTCAGAAATCAGAACAAGGATGCATTTGCTGAAGTATGAATTTGACTAGAGGCTTTATAGAAAGGAGACTGAAAGTGAGAGGTGGAATAAACTGACTTATTGGTGAAGTAGTAAAACTTTATTAGTAAACATGTCCCATACAATAATAACACATGTTTTTCTTTTTTGGGGAAAAATTACTTTTGATGGCATTGCTTTGGCCATGATTGGAGAGTTTCGGCTTCTTTGTACCGCTCTCCTTGATCGTGGGTGGAGGAGATCCAGCTCTTTTCTTTGCAAACCTGAGATGGAACGAACATGCTATCCCTCATATACAATACGCTTGAAGGCAAGTGATTTCATCTGTTCCAAAGAGCAAGGCCGCGTACTTAAAAGGATGCAAAGGTACTTGTTGTGTTCTGTTTACCCCCCTCGCACATAGCAAAGGAGCTTTTGGCCTAAAGCTAAAGCACAGCTCCCCCAAATAGGCCCTAAGCCACGAGCACATAGCAGACGAGCATGGACGCTGTGTAGATGGATATCGATCCTCTGGGGGTAGCGGTTTGGAACCTCGATCCCTAGATCTGATATCACTTATCACTTGTTAGGGTTAGAACGGAAAAATATCTAAAGATAAGATTTAACGTAAAAAAATCTTGAGAGAAAAAAATCACAAAAAAACTATCTATTATAATAGTACCAGGATTACATGTACAGGGGTGTGGCTTATATAGCCAAAAGAGTTAGAGTTGTTGCAGACTTGGACTTACAACCTATTTAGATAAAACCAAAAGATACGAAAATAGAGATATTTGAGTTATCTCTTGTCGGTGTTTCGTACAACCGGCAAGTAAATTTGTAAGTATAGGGGCCGCGCGTTCCCTCTCTCCGAATGATTAGACTTAGAGAGTCCAAGATGTATATGGTTTAATGAACGCCCTACTTCCAACAGAGGGGTTCTCAGATGATCAGTGCAAGTGGATCACACGGCAGTTACAAGCGAGAGCTAAGGCCTGGCCTTGAGCGCTCGTCTGAGTGGGAGTAAGAGTTCGGGTCTAGTTCTTTCGAATGAATCACGATGCCCGTTCCTCAGGGCCCTGCCTCCCTTTATATAGGCGGAGGAGGCAGGTTACACGGGAATGTGGGAAAGAAAGGAAAAAGTAGGGGTACGCTACGCCCGGAGTCCCGGCTTCGGCCCCGTGATCGACAGTTCTGTTCGTCCCACGTCTGGGTTGGTAGACACAGCGAGTGGTGTTCCGTCGGGAAGGGGCGACTCGCCTTCGGCAGGCTCGCTGTGCCGATGCCATTGCGCAGGCTCGTACCACCTCGACGGGCGCGCTTCCATCAGGCATGACGGGTGAAGGGATCGGTGTTGATCAAGTGGCCTCTCGCCACCTCGGGAAGGAGCCACTGCCCAAAGATGGCCGCGCGGCCCACGGGCAGGACGGCTTGAGGTCGATCGGGCGACGGGCGGAGGTCATTGAGTCTGAGTTGTTGGGCTCCGACCAGGGCTGCCTGAGCTCATGGGCGCCGACTGTGGCCTGCCTGAGCTCTGGGGCGCCTGACCGAGGTCGGGCCGAGCGCCTGTGGGCTTGATTGAGTCGGGTCCTCAGGGTCCAACGAGGCCTCGGGCCAGAGCTAGGCCTAAGACGGCCTTTTTGGTGTTCCAGCCAATATTCAGTGATAATCCCATCTTTGAGGGGCAGAGACTTTTTAATACCCTCCAAAGACTTCAGATCGTCATCAATCTTGCCGCCATGTCTTGATGACAGAGAGAGAAACGATATTGAAATAGATGTAGGGGTGCAATCGGATCGGATTCGGTCGGATATCGCTCTTTCCATATCCTAAACCATATTTTTTGTCGGATTCGAATCGATTCGGATAGTACCGATACTTGATACGGCACGGATAATATCAGTAGCGGATTCGGATCGAATACGGAGCGAATCCAGACAGATTTAATAATTTTTGTCTGATAACGCAAGAAAAACAGATAATCGCGATAAAGCACACATATAGTACCGATTAACCAACCGTATAAGTACATCATGCAACAAGATTATCAGAAGTATTCAAAGTGGTATATAATAAACGAACAACAATATGTAACAAAATGTAAAACTTATCAGAAGTATTTTTCGATCATGCATGGCAAATTGGCAATTGCTCCATCTAAAACGCAATGTGATTCTAGGAAGCATTTTATAAAACATAGAAATAACAATTCAATATATCCTTGGACATGGCATATAATAGATGATATCATGAGAATAGCACACTAGCACGTAAACTCCTCAGAGGCCACAATGTCGTAAAATGTAATTGTTGGTACCCTATTGGCCTATCACCATATCGTAAAGAACAAACAATAAAAACTAATGACCCATTTGATTAAGGAAAATTGGGCTTTACACTAAATACTTAACCAAACAGCCATAAAGTTCAATTTCACAGAGATGCATTTGAAATTAGAATTGAACACAAGTATGCGGCTATATTATGTTTCCATTGGCTAATACCGACTAGAATTCCATGCCTAGTTCTACAAAATTTTACAAAGCTAGCAACACTAAACAAAGAAGATGAACAACAAACCACACAATATGTGCCCATACATTTTCCAATTCAAAGCAGAGAACTAGGTGATTTTATGCTAATGGCAGATGTATCAGATCCTCAAAGACCTTGCCTCCCTTTCTTCTTGTTCTCGAGCGAAGTCCACCTGTGCCTATTAGAAATCCCTTGTTAAAGCAGAGTTAAAGCACTTGCCTTACAGAGAAAAAAGATGTATGAATTGACCACTAGTTTCGATATAGCCATATAGGATGACTTATTCATAGAAAGGCTTATGATACTGTTAATCATTGTAAATTTCTCGTTAATGACTCAATATTGAAGCTTACTACTAGTTCCGTAAAGGTATTATGCATGTAAGAACTTCTTCCACTAGATACTACTATGTCCGCCGGATAATATTTCTTTTGCTTCACATGTGACTAGTCAGAGTGTATGCAAATATAACAAAATGCTTCCTTACTGCTCTAGGGATTCAAGCATCACACATTCACGTAATATTTTCACATCTAGAGAATCTTGCACCTCCACACTCTTTTCATTCTATCAATATCATCCTCGCAGGATCGTGTGAAAAACCCTTTGTTATTCAAAACCCATTTCACCTCATCTTTTTCATCATTTATTTGTACTCGCTAACACAACCCGAGCTCCTCCCATTCGCTTATCTCATTTTCTCCGTAAAGTCTTCTAAACCTAATGACCCAATCACCGCCTGCACTCCAGATACTTCTCATACTAACATATGACAAAATCAGGAGTGCCATTGCAAATTCTGTTGATACTTCTCATACTAACATATGACAAAATCTTTTACTTAAAACAATGTCAGAAGACTATCTTATGATGGGTTATCCCAGGTTCCTAACAGGCGATTAAGTGCAGCTCCTAGTAAACACAACAATAGAAACAATACTGATATCAAACTGCTTATGTTTGCAAACTTCACCTTAAACTTCTTATGTTTGCAAACTGCTTATATAGCTCTTAGATTCTGTTGTTCCTGGATGAGTTCCCAATGAATCAAGCTGTATTGCATACAAGCAAAATTTGTATTGCATACAAGCAAAACATCTAACAGGTAATATCATGCTAACACTTTTGATTAGCGAATCAAATCATCTCAAACAATTTGTTAGTTACCACAAATCTAATGACAGAGCAATACAAAGTAAAAAAGCAATACTAAGCAATGACTGTGACTCCAGATCGGGGAGGAGGGACGCCGACCAAGCAATGAGGGGGAACGATGGACCAAGGTTGGCAGCGCCGACGGACGGATGGACCACAGTATGGGCGGCGGCGGAGGTGCGGAGGGCGAACCCGCGAACGGAATCAAGGTAGCGGCGGTCGGCGGAGGGACCGATCGAGGGCGGCAGCGACGATGGAGTTGGGGGAGGGCGGCGGCGCGGCGGAGTCGGGGGGCGGCGGTGGCGGCGCGGTCGGGGACGGGCGGCGCGGCGCGGCGCTGGGGACTGGGAGGGCTGGATCGACGGAACGGAGTCACGGCCACGGCGCTCTCACGCGACGGTCTCGAGTCTCGAGATCGAGAAAGGTAGAGAGGAGCTAGGGTTTCTTTGCTTAAGGCTTATTCGGGTCGGCAAGAGAGGCAATAATTTCGATATCCGAATGAATTAGTTCGATATATCCAATATTTTCTAATATACCGATCCGACGGATAGTGGTCTCCGAACCAACCGAATCCAAATAAAATATCCGAAACCGAATCCGAATCCGAAAATTATCCGAAAAAAAATCCGAATCCGATCCGAAACCATCCGGTCGGTCGGTCGAACGAAAATTATCCGATCCGATTGCACCCCTAAATAGATGTATACTTTGCTGTGGAGTACCCCTGGTATGAGTATTCGTCAGTAGCCCCTGGGGCCGTCCTGAAACGTATGCATTCTTGGATGGACCCACCGTCTTCTGGCGGCACAATTTCTTCGAGAGCATGGCGACGCTTCGGCTTCTTGCGTCTTCATTTATTTGAAAATGTTCGGCTTCTACGCTTTGGGCATATATAAGGGTGGTACGGTCGCAGGCATTTGGGGCAATTGCTTGCCGCTCAAATTTCCCACTGTTCCGTAGCGTTTAGCTGCCTTCAAATCTTCAATGGCTAGACTGGTGTTCAGCTTCGGGGACGAAGGATTGCCAGCGCCTACAGATGAGGAAGTCTTCTTGGCGGAGCTTTGGGCTGACTCCGAGTTCGCCATGGCTGAATGGGCTGAGGAAGACACCGCTACTCGCGACACCGCCGCCGTCGACGAGCTGATCGACGCCGTCCCGAAGCTCATCAAGGCAAGGGACGCCCTTATCGAAGCGGTTAGGCGCGCGCGGGGAGTTTAGATTTGTTCGTCATCTCGATATCTTCGATGTTGTATGCCGTTTGCCGCAAAGGGAACAATTTATATTGTGTGTAATACAAACTGCCCATCCGGAAACTTTGTTCTTGCGATCTTTCGGATTTTTGCCGCAGTGTCGAGTAGTGAAGAAACGGGCTCTTTGGGGTCGCCGCTTTAGTCGGTTAAGCCCGACCGACTTGGTCAGCCGGTTTAGACCGGGTGCGCGCGAGCGCACCCAGTGGGTGCAGCCCCCGAGTAGGTCGGAGAGCTGGTCGGGGGGTTACTTTGGTCGGCAGAAATCCGACGGAGTGAAGCGAATGGACTTGGTTGGTCCCGAGCCCCCGAGCGGATCGGAAGGCTGCTTTGGTTGGCAAAACCCGACCGACTTGGTCGGCCGGTTTCGACCGGGTGCGCGCGAGCGCACTCGGTGGGTGTAGCCCCTGAGCAGGTCGGAGAGCTGGTTGAGGAGTTACATTCGCCTAGATCGACACGGACGACCATATGCCTTACCTCAGCGAGGTTCTGGGTCCGAGTGCTCGTTCTACGTCGTAGCTAGACACGGCCTTGGTCGGCTACGATGTCCAGATGCCTCAGTGAGGTTCTGGTTTCCGAGTACTCGTTTTACATCGTAGCTAGACGCGGCCTTGGTCGGCAGGGATGCCCAGATGCCTTAGCGAGGCTCTAGTTTCCGAGTGCTCGTTTTACGTCGTAGCTAAACGCGTTTGCGAGGATGGTTTTACGCCGGAGCTAGGCAGAGGGCGTCCGTCCCGAGTCCTCATCTGGTGAGGCTATCTACGGGAGGAGTGGCCACTGTCTGTCCCATGTTTACGCCCTATCCGCAGGTGTGGGACCTGGAGGGGGTGAGCAGACGCGTGTTTACCATGCGTTGGTTTGAACACTATGCTCGTGGAGCTGCTAACGGGTTATCCGAGTGGGCCCTGGAGATCCCTCCCAAGGGGAATCTTTCCGAGCGGACGATCCCTGCGCCAGGCGTCCGACCCGCTGGGGGCGACTCATGAGAAACCTTTCTTTACTCGATCCCGTATTGGACCCCGGGCCGTCCGCCGACCCGGAGCGCAGCTGGCTGCCACCTATCGATGGGTTCCGCGGGAGAGTGTGAAGTATGATCTCGAACACGAGTTAGGGTGATTGGGTCATCCGCCGACCCAACTAGAGGCCCACTGGGGGCTCGCCTTGTCCTCGCCCCTCGCTCGTCTTCATGACGGGGTGGCCCCGAATCCACTTGGTGGATCGGGTCCATGGAAGCAGCGGCGCCAGAGTGGTCCCTAACGCGAGCTATCGAGCTCTCTCGCCACCTTGAGGCCATTGTGGCCCGGTGGGCTCTTTCATACCTGTTACGGGGTGACCGACCCAGCCCGAAGGTGGAGATCGAGAGGTCGCAAGGCGTGTCGCCCGGTGCGATGTCCTGGCGCCTCCTACTGACATTTAATGCATGTGGAGGCAATTAAATGCGACGCTAAATGATTGGGAACCGATGCGTCTCACTGGGGGCCTGGCATAGCGCTCAAATAGGACGCGCGACGCTCCATCCGAGACGATGTCGCTTGATCAAGGCCCGCCTTGCATTGGTGCTCGCTTTGGCCGATGTCTGCTCGGGCGCTTATAAGTTTAAGGGGCGCCGATGAGTTCTCGCTTGCTTTCTCCGCCTCGCTCCTCCTCATGTAAATGAGAGCCAAAGAGCTGAGAGTTCACACCTTTCCTTCTCCCACCTTTTCGCGGTTCCAATCCATGGAGATGTCGGGCTCAATGTTCATTTAACCCAAATTACAGCACGCGCCTCGGAGAAGAAGGGGTTCCTCCCCCCGCAATATGCCTCGCGGTGGAGGGTGCCGATGGGGGTTGCGGTCCCTGCCCTCGCCGACGACGAGATCGTGATGCCCGCCTCGTTCTACGAGCGCGGGTTTGGGCTCCCTTCACCTGCTCGTCTGCGGCTCGCCAGATCACTATAAGGCCGAGGTGCACCAGCTGAACCCTAATGGGGTGCTCCACATCGCGGCCTTCATCACGCTGTGCGAGGTATTCTTGGGGATCGAACCCCACTGGGCGCTCTGGAAGCACTTCTTTCATGCCCGGCCGAGGAAGGAACAGTCGGTGGATACGCTGGCGCTCATGGGTGGTGTGGCCCTCCAATTGCGACCCGGCCGTGCATCGGACTACATCGACTTGAAGCTGCCGTCGTCGAATCGGGGGTGGCACCCCGAGTGGTTCTACGTGCAGAACCTGGGAAGCAGCGCCCTAGCCTTCACCGGCCGGCACCCCGAGGCAAGGTCTGAGTGGGCCTGGGGGCCCAACAAGAGGGAGAAGAACAAGGTAGAGATACTCACCGAGTAGATCAAGGCCCAGAAGCGGCGGGGCTTGACCGGCGACATCGTCGTGTGCACATTCTTGAAGATGCGCGTCCAGCCCGTCATGGACAGGGAGCACCCCATGTTCCAGTACGGGGGGCATCCGATCCCATGAGGATGGTGGAGGCAGAGCTCGCCGCGTCGGAGGTCGAGGCCAAGGTGGCCGCCGAGTTGGTCGGGAGTGCCATCGTGGCGGCGGGCGGCCACCTCGAGCCATTCTCGACGCAGAATCCCCCAAATTTGGTAAGCCGAGCGATCCTCTTCCCTTGTTTCCTCCCTCCTCCTCAACCCTAAGCATATCGTCCGACCCACTTTGTGTCGCCCAGGGTTAAGCAGATGGTCTCCCTGCATTGCCGCCAGGAGAAGGAGCAGAGCAGTTAAGGTTCACATGGGCGTATCACACAGATGAGTCCACCCGCAAGAGGCGGAAGGAGGCGAGGATGAGGGAGAAGAAGAAAGTGCATGCGGCAAAGGCCGCGCATGGTGAGGAGGTCTCCGTAACGACCACAGCTAACACGGCCGATGCGGAGTCGTCCTCCAGTAACAACAATGACGATGGCTATGACGACCAGACGGGCAGTGCGTTTCGGGTTTCGGGTCACCACTGCTGGTGTCCTGGGGCTTGAGGGCGAGGTGAAAGCTGCCGTTGTCGAGTCCCAAGCAGAGGCTTCCCTGGAGGAGGCATCCTTGGGGAAGCGGAAGGGCGACACGCCTCCACCAGGTGGGCCGGCGAAGAAAGTGCATTGTCGCAAGACTTGCTCGGTTGGCCTGGGCCGAGGCGATGGCGGCACAACGAGGGTCGGGCGCGCCCCTCGAGCCGCCATGATTGAGGCGCCGGTTGCCGAGCTGCCACCATCGGTGAAGCCGTCGGGTGACGAGGTGCCGCAGGCGGAGTCGGGGCCGCCGCAGGAGGAGAGGGTCCCAGAGGACCTGGAGCGCGAGGAGGCCTTGGCACCCCTTGGCGGGTTAGGGCCTCGATCGGAGGGCGAAGGAGGCGAGGGAGAGCTCGTGCCACCACCTCCAGGACCGCCGCCAGCTGGCACGATCCCAGTGCCTGTTGTGACCTTGCCGTCGTTGCCCGGGGGCCCGCCGGAGGGGGCGGTCCATATGTTGGAGGTGGTCACCGCCAGGCCACGGGTAGAATTGTCGCGCGACCCTCCGCGATCGCAGCCCACCAGGGCCACCCCGGAGGGGTCTGTCCAGATGCCTTTGCTCATACGATTCTGTCGGCAAAGAACCCAAATTGCTGTCATTGCTTAGGCCGGATTTATTTAACGGAGGATTCGGGCGTGGAGGGCCCTCTAGGACGGCAAGCAGCACGTTGAGGCTGAGGTGAGCCAGATGCAGAAGAGTCTGGCCCTCGCCCTCGAATCCGCTGAGAGGGCGCTGAGCACCATCTCCGGGGAGATCCGTCCGATCGGTGTGGTAAGGCAAACCAAAACCCCATCCTTGGTTCCTGATGTTTTTGGTGATCGGTGGGCCTATAGGGCGTTCATGTTTCGCAGAATTTGCTGGCCTGTTCGGAGGAGAAGTCGAAGTTCCTCCGGAGACTGTATGGCCGGAGGACAGCAGCCGAAAAGGAGGGCGACCGTCTGCGGTCCGAGCTGCATGACGCTTGGGAAGCCTTAGAGCACGAGCAGGCGGAGGTGGCAGGGGCCCGTCAGGGGCTGAGAGAGTTCTCCAAGGCGCTGCTCGAAGAGCGTCGGATAACCAAGTCCCTGAGGACGAGGATGTCTGAGCTCGAATCCCTCCTGGCGGCAGCCAACAGTGCCAAGGATGCCACCGTCGCCGCAAAAGAGACCGCGCGGTCGGAGGTGACCCACCTCCAGGGTGAGCACGACCAAGCCCGGGAAGAGTTGGACTCTGCGAGGAGGGACGCCGCGCGTGACCAGGAGGCCCGGGCTAAGGCCGAGAAGGATCTCCAGCGTCTGACGGCCTCCGCAGCTGGTAAGCAACCCAATCCCGGTTTAGTTGCCGTGATCGCAGATCATCGGGCATGCTTTTTGATTTGCCTCGATCTTCAGAGTTGCAGAAGAATCTCTGCGACGCCGTGGAGGTGCGGAAGCTGGAGGTGGAGGAGCGTGGCGCGGCGGCCACGTCGCGGGAAGTGGCCCTGTCGGCGAAGGGGTTGGCGGAGAAGGATCTGTCCGAGCAAACCGCCGAGCTGACGGTTCTTCGGGTCGGCCAGAGGTTTTTTGACGGTGTTTGAACCGCCATACGGGTTCGAGCTCGCTAGCCATCGCTATAGTTCTGCTGCGTTTGAGCACGTCGAGCGTTCGGTGAGCGAAGGGATTGAACTCGAAGCTTCTTCGGTGCTCGTCTTCGCGATCTCCCACTATAGCGGCATTAATCTTGACATCGTCAGCAGTGGGATTGCCGCGGATCGGACCAAAGAGGATATCAACGGGTTCGAGACCCTGGTCGAGTCGCATGCCCTACTGATCGCCAGCCGGATATCGCCACAGTATATCCTCCACCGGGAGTAAAGAAAAAGTTAGACGTTTTGATTTTTGCAACATAATAACTTCGTCATGTAATGAACTGAAGTTTGTTTTAGTGTTTCGGCCAGTCGGGCCAATCCGTAAGTTCAACTTTGCCCTTTACACTCCCCTGAGGTGATGAACATTTGACGACCATAGCTTTAAAAACCGCGGGGGTTGTATAAGCGTAGGTCGGTATGTTAACACTTTCGAGGGAAGCGTAAAGAAAGCATGAACTTAGGGATGAAACGTTCACTGGCACTCGACACGGAAAGGAGTGTTCCCGATCAACTATGGATCGCACCGCGCGGGCACTTCCTTCTTCCGCGAAGCACTACTTAGCAGCCGTAGCCGTTGGGGTGTAGGCCGTAGCACTTGGGTCGAGAGGGTTACCGCTAGGGGGAACCGAATGGCCGGTCGGGTCACCGACCCGTGTGAGTGGGAACTTGTCGCTACGAATCGTTCCCCCGCACTTGCGTGGGAAAGGAGTGTTCCCGACCGACCATGGATCGCACCACTCGGGCACTTCCTTCTCTCGCAAAGCACTACTCCGCAACCGTAGGCTGGGCTGGGCGTAATGAGTAACATGGGTCAACAGGTTACTACCGAGGAACTGGATGGCTTGGTGGTCACCAACCCATGTAAGTGTATGAACTTGTAGCCCCCGAGCGGTGCGTGGGGACCAAGCTGTGGTCGCCGCGCAGCACTTGAATTCAGGGGAATATAAGTTTGATGCGGGAACGAGAAAAAGTTTTAGGGATAGAATCGCCTTAACTTTTTGTTCCGCGTGTCGGGGACGACGAGGCTATCGGGCCTCTTGCTCTACAGCGGGCTCGTGGGCCTCCTGCCATCGCGAGGCCACAGCGGCCCATCGAAACCTTTCTTCGCTATGGTGGTGTGGTCAACCCGGCCCAGGAGCCAAAACTGAGGGGTCACGCCGCGCCCTCTCCGATGCAGTGTCCTTCCGCCCCCTGCCGTCCCGTCGCATTTTAATGCGTAGTGGGAGAGTGAAAAGGACACGTCCCGTCGCACTGGGCGCGGAGTTAATGTGCGTGCGGCGCTCCGCCCGACGCGGCGCCCGCTTGGACCGCTCCGCCCAGCCTCTATAAATACGACGTGGGGGGCGTGAGGGCGATCACGCCTAGCTGTTTCTTTTAGCCCTCCGTCTCCCTGCGCTCATCTTCCAACCCTTTCGAAGAGCAAGATGACGAACAGAGGGCGCGATGCTGCTGGTGATCGGAGGGCTGGCAAAAGGCCCCGCACCGACGCCGGACCAACCGCAGCCACGGCGAGGGGCGGGCTCACTTTGCCCTCATCGACCTTCCGCATCCGGAATCCTCTTCCAGAGTGAGTTTCCTTCGCTTGGCCTCGGGATGGTTTTGGTTCTGCTTTTGCCGACGCTTAAGTCGCTTCTTCTTTTCTCTCTGTAACTCGGCTCGGGCCACCGCCTGCATGAGTCCCGGTGGCCACCGGCCGTGGGGGAGACACGCACCGGCTGCCTCCGACGCTTCCCCGCAATGCCTTCGCGACGGAGCTCGGGGGCGGATTCGGCCGGCCAGACTGATGAGGTCAAGGCCTCTTCATCAGCCTCAGTTGCGAACGGCCGCCGCCAGAAGCGGAGGCGTTGTGGCAGCAGGCTCGAGTCCGGGCCGTTGAGGAGGAGCTCGCGAAGACGCGCGAGGAGGCGCAGGCACAGCGGGCTCAGGCCGAGGTTGCCGAGGAGGAGCTCGCGAAGACGCGCGAGGAGGTGGCGTCACTGCGGGCTCGGGCCGAGGACGCCGGGGGAGAGCTGGCCAGGCTGCACGAGGAGCGCTGGACCACGCGCGAGAACCTCCTGTCCATGCTCCGCCCAGCCTTCGAGAGCATGGGCAAGAGCTTGGAGCCGCTGGGGGTGAGGCTGAATGAGCCAGTGGAGCGTACTGCGTCACAGTACGCCTTCGGCCTCACCCAAGCGGCCGAGGCTTTGGCCGACCTGCCCCTTGCCTTGCGCGAGTGTTCCGCTCGTGAGGGGCGGGGAATCGCCGTCGATGTGGCGGAGTACGTGCTGGCTTGCTGCGCCAGCCGCGACGCCTCCTTCGACCCGATCGCGACCATCACCGGGGTCGAAGGTGACGTAGACCGGGTGCGGGCCAGAGTGCGGGCGGCGGCGGAGATGGTGGCAGGGCTAGGCGCGGTCGTCGTGAGCAAAGTGATACTCGACGACGATTTACGCTTTGCTCGAGAGCCTCCAGCGCCTCAAGACCTTACTTTTGCTTTTGTAGGATGTAATGTATGCACATTATATATTATGGATTTTGGGGACTTTGCTTGATATTCTGCATTTCCTTTCTGTGATGAGCACTTGTCGAACGACCGTAGCCCTTAGGAACCTCTGGGGTTGTTAGAGCGTAGGTTGGAGCGCTAACACTTTGAGGGAAATGCGAAAATAGCAAGGGACTTAGTAGCCCAAAGACGCGTCCCTGATATGCCATGGATCGCCCCGCATGGGCACTTCCTTCTCCCGCAAAGAACTACTTCACAACCGTAGCCGCTGGGGCGTAGGCCGCAGCACTTGGGTCGAGTGGGTTACCGCTCGCGAAGGATCCGATGGTCGGTCGGGGCGCCGACTTGAGTGAGCATGCAAACAAGTAGCCCCCGAGTCGCGTGTGAGGACCAAGACGTGGCCGGCACGCAGCGCTTCGAGCCCGGGGGATTTGGTGGAGACGCAAGGATAAAGATGAAATTTAGGGACAGAATCTCCTTAACTTCTCAATATTTCATGCGTTGGATACAATGTTGCCATCGGCATCTTTGAGTCGAAAGGTGCCGGGTCGAAGGACCTCCACGACGGTGAAGGGTCCTTCCCACGGAGGGGACAACTTGTGCCTGCCAACGTTGGACTGAACGTGGCGCAAGACCAGGTCGCCAACGTTGAAGGACCTTCTGCAGATCTGCCGATTGTGGTAACGTCGTAGCGTCTGCTGATACTTGTCCGATCGCAGGACGGCCACATCATGCACCTCGTCGAGCTGGTCGATGGCGTCTTGTTGCGTGTTGAGCCCTCGTGCCTCGTCGAAGGCTTGTAGTCTTGGGGCGCCGTACTCCCGGTCGGTTGGCAAAACAGCTTCAGCACCGAACACCATGAAGAATGGTGTAAACCCGATCGACCGGGTCGATGTGGTCCGCAGGCTCTAGAGAACGGAGGGCAGCTCGGCTGCCCATCGTCCCACGAATTTCTTTAATCGGCTGAAGATTCGCGGCTTGAGCCCTTGGAGGATCATGCCGTTTGCCCGTTTGACCTGGCCGTTGGTCCACGGATGGGCTACGGCCGCCCAGTCGACGCGGATATTGAAGTCGTCGCAGAACTCGAGGAATTCTCTCCCCATGAACTGCGTTCCATTATCGGTGATGATGGAGTTCGGGACTCCAAACCGATAGACGATGTCGCGGAAGAAGCTGGCCGCCTGCACCGAGGTGATGGTGGCGACCGGCTTGTCTTCTATCCACTTGGTGAACTTGTCCACCGCTACCAGCAGATGATGAAGCCCCCAGGCGCCTTTTTGAAGGGCCCGACCAGATCGAGTCCCCAAATAGCGAACGACCACGTGATAGGGATCGTCTGCAAGGCTTGCGCTGGAAGATGCGTTTGCCGAGCGAAGAACTGGCACCCTTCGTAAGTGCAAACAATTTGCTCGGCATCACCCACGGCAGTGGGCCAGTAGAAACCTTGGCGGAAGGCTTTCCCTACGAGGGACCGTGGAGCGGCGTGGTGGCCGCAGACACCGCCATGGATGTCGAGGAGCAGCTGCTTCCCCTGGTCGGCCAGGATGCACTTCTGGAGGACTCCGGAGGGGCTCCTCTTGTAAAGGTCTTCCCCAACCAAGACGAAGGACTTCGCCCACCGAGCGAGGCGCCGGCCTTGCTTGGGTGCTGGGAGCGATCCGTCACCAACCGTTGATGAAGGGCTTCTCAGCCGAAGTCGGGAATCAAGACATCAGCGCGCGCACTCGACGGGCTCAGGCATTCAACCGCTTGGTGGCTGTGAGCGCTTGTGCCCGGAGGGCCTGGCCGGCCGCCTCCTCGGTGAGTCCATTCGGATAGAAGGCTTGTGGAGGTCGGAAACGAAGATCCCAAGTGGGATCGGTCCTTTGCTGGAGGCGAGGTTGGCCAGGTAGTCGGCCTCGGCATTGTAGCGTTGATAGCTATGGTGAAGCTCAAAACCCTTGAACCTTTCCTCGAGCCTATGCGTACTTCCGGCAAGATGTCGCCATGCGGCGCCACGAGGTCCGCGGGCCTTCATGACTTGGTCGACGACAAGCTTGAGTCGCCACAGACGAGAGCCGACGCCACGAGGTCAAGCAAGCGATCCGAGACCGTTGATGAGAGCTTTGTACTCGGCGATGTTGTTGGTTGCGTCGAAGTGTAGTCGGATGGCGTACTGGAGTTTGTTCCCGAGCAGGGAGACAATGACGACCCCAGCATCCACTCTATTCTTGGTGTAGGACCCGTCGAAGTACATCGTCTAGTACTGGTTCTTCTGGCACGGTGGCACCTAGGTTTCACCCACTCGGCGATTTAAATCGCCAAGACTTGCGACTTGATCGCCGTTCGGGGGACGTACGATATGTCGAGGCCGTTGAGCTCAAGCGCCCACTTGGCGATTCTTCCCGAAGCGTTGCGGTTGCGAACGATCTCGCCGAGTGACGAGGAGGTCACCATGGAGACGGGGTGCCGGTCGAAGTAGTGGACCCTTCTCTTCGATGAGCACCGTGATAGAGCAACTTCACTGATCAAGGATACCGAGCCTTGACTCGAGAGCACTTCACCGATGAAGTACACCGCCGTTGTTCCTTGAGCACATGGTTTTTCACTCGCTTCCACAACAAGCACCGGCCGACAACCCGGGTCATGGCGGCGCGTAGAGGAGGAGAGTTCTTTATACCGAGCGACCAAAGACCGGGTGAAGTCAGGAACGCCTTCAGTCGGTTGAGGGCTTCCTGGGCTTCCTGCGTCCAGTTAAAATGATTAGATTTCTTGAGCAGTTTGTAGAGCGGCATTCCGCGCTCGCCAAGGCGAGACACAAAACGGCTCAAGGCTGCAAGGCATCCTGTTAGCTTCTGGACTCCTTTTAGGTCGCTGATCGGGCCCATCTTTATGATCGCGGAGATCTTCTCCCGATTGGCTTCGATGCCGCGCTCGGAGATGATGAAGCCGAGTAGCTTTCCCTTGGGGACCCCGAAAACGCATTTCTCGGGGTTGAGCTTTATGCAAAACCGTCGGAGGTTCGCAAAAGTCTCCTCTAAGTCGGCGACGAGGTCATCTGCCTTCTTAGTTTTGACGACAATGTCATCGACGTACGCCTCGATGTTACGGCCGATTTGGTCGTCGAAACACGTTTGCATACATCACTGGTATGTAGCATTCGTGTTCTTTAGGCCAAACGGCATCGTTACGTAACAAAACGAGCCGAACGGAGTGATGAAAGAAGTCACGAGATGGTCGTACTCTTTCATCAATATCTCGTGGTAGCCTCGAGTAGGCATCCGTAGCGACGTGGATTCGCACTCGCAAAGGAGTCGACAACTTGGTCGATGCGAGGCAATGGAAAAGGGTCCTTGGGACATGCCTTGTTCAGGCCCGTGTAATCAATACACATCCTCCATTGCCCAGATTTCTTTTTTACAAGGACAGGGTTGGCTAGCCACTCGGGGTGGCGCACCTCTTTCACAAACCCTGCCGCCAAAAGCTTGACGATCTCCTCCCCTATGATCCTGCGCTTCTCCTCGTCGAAGCGGCGCAAGCGTTGGGCGACCGGCCTTGAGCCAGGTCGGATGTTCAAGGAGTGCTCGGTGACCTCCCTTGGGATTCCCGGCATGTCGGAGGGCTTCCATGCAAAGACATCTCGGTTTGCGCGGAGGAAGTCGACGAGCGCGATTTCCTATTTGGCGGGGAGCGTGGCTCCAACCCACATGGTCTTGGCCGGATCTTCGGGATCGACCGCGACCACCTTCGTGTCCTCGTCGGACTTGAAGGAGCCTAGCCCCGACTTGCTGGAGTCTGGGGCAGACTCGGAGGCTTCCCTCCGGAGGTTTTCGAGCTTGGCGGACACGATGAGCGTCGACGCCAGCTCGCAACTACTGTGCTCGAAGTTGTAGGTGAGCTGAAAAGACGCGGCCACGGTAATAACTCCTCGTGGCCCCGGCATCTTCAGCTTGAGGTAGGTGTAGTTGAGGACCGCCAAAAACTTGGCGTAACATGGCCTCCCCATGATGGCGTGGTAGGAGCCGGGAAACCCCACAACCTCAAAGGTGAGGGTTTCTGTGCGGAAGTTATCCGGGCTCTCGAAGGTGACGGCAGACGACCGCCTGAGCGGGTAGGCTCACCGCCGGGACGACACTGTGGAAGGCGCTTGCTCGGTCGAGACGCGAGCAAGGATTCCCATGGCGCTGCCGCCTCAACATACGTGATGTTGAGACTATCGCCGCTGGCCCATGAGCACCTTGATACAGCGCTCGCCCCATGACAGGGGCAATGACCAGGGGAAATCTCCCTGGGTGTAGGACGTGGTCGGGGTGGTCGGCCCGATCAAAGGTGATCGGAGACTCCGACCACCGGAGGTACTTGGGAGCGGCGGGTGTCGCCATATGGACCTCCCGGAAGGAGAGCTTGAGCCGCCGCTTGTCAGCGTAGCATGCTGGCCCGCCGAAAATCATGAGGCAGCCGTTGGGTTCTGGGAACTCGGCGTCCGCCTCCTTCTCCTCGGCATCTGGTGCCGAGTCTCGCTTTTTCCCTTTGCCCCGCGTGGGGGCTCCGGAAATGAAGCGCTCAGGGTTTTGCAGTCCCTGTACTTGTGCTTGACGGGGTACCCGTGATGCGAACACGGGCTATCCATCGCCTCGGCGGTTTGGCGATCGCCGCTACCGCCGCTTGGCAGATACGATCATGTCGCGACCATTGGCCTTCGCGGCCTGGCTTCCCCTTCTGCTTCCGTTTGTCAGAGCGGTCGGAGGGGGCGCCGGCTTCAGTGCAGGCCTCCCGCTTGGCCTTCCCCTTGTCGAAGATGGCCCTCACAGCCTCCTCGCCAAAGGCGTGGTTGGTGGCGATGTCCAGGAGCTCCTTGGTGGTTCTGAGCTTGGCGCAGCCCAGTTTGTGCACCAGAGCCTTGGAGGTGGTGCCGTATATGAACGCCCCGATGACGTCGGCGTCGCAGATGTCGGGGAGCTCATTGCATTGCTGGGAGAACTGCCGGATATAGTCCCGAAAAGTCTCCCCCGGCTGCTGCTTGCAGCTCTTCAGGTCCTAGGAGTTCCCAGGGCGCTTGTACGAGCCCTAGAAATTGCCGACGAAGAGATCCTTCAGATCGGCCCAGTTCCTGATGGACCTCGCGGGCAAGTACTCGAGCCAGGCTCGAGCCGAGTCCGCGAGGTAGATGGGGAGGTACTGGATGATGAAGAGATCATCAGTGGCTCCCCCCGCCCGGCATGCAAGCCAGAAATCTTCTAACCAGACACTGGGGTTTGTCACCCCAGTGTACTTGGTTATGTTGGTTGGCGCCCGGAATCTGGTGGGGAAGTCCGCATGGCGGATCTCCCGACCAAACACCCGCGGCCCTGGGCCATCGGGGCTCGGGCTACGGTTGTTGCGCCGACCGCTGTCCACGGCCCGCGATTGGGCCGTCGCGTCGATTGCCCTCCTCCGCGCCTCGAGGGTGGCACGGATGCCGCGACTTTTGCCCAGGTGCTCGCGCACCGGAGTGCGTGAGGCCTAGGGCCGCCGAAGGTGCGGCGCCGTCTTCGCCGGATCACGGTGGTCCCGAGCGGTGGCACGGCTCAGGTGGCTTGAAGAAGCCCCCAAGTGGTGGGAGCCGGAGCCTTGCATGTGCTGCACGGCAGCACGCTCCACCAATCCCCGGAGGTTCTGGTAGGTGGCCTTGGCCTCCGGGTCTTCTAACTCGTCGAATGCCGCTGGCAAGATTGTCATTCTGCAAATGACATTCGACCGCATGGGGAAGAACGGAGACCGCTTGACCCCTGGCCTTAGCGCTAGACTGCAAGCGCCTTGTGGCTGGTGCAGTGGAGGCGCAGGTCGACTCGCCTCCAGTCGGCCCGAGTTTGTCAAGCTTAGCCTTCTGGGCCTCTAGCTCATCGCACTGCTGTTGGAGCTCGGCGCGGTGAGCCTGGAGGTGTTGTTCGCGCTGGTCCTCCGCCTCCTGCGCCTCGGCGCGCTGGGCGGCGGTTCCTGGACTTACGGGGGTTGCAGCCGGGTCGGTTACACCTACCATGTTGCACTCGCGGGAGTACAACTCATCTGTGGTATGCTCCGTGTCGGAGCTGGAGTCATGGCTGGAGGAGATTTCCAGCAATTCGTGGATGGAGGCCAGCGCATAGCCGGCCATCGCCACTAGCCGCGAAGCTTATGGGGCGACGCCATCGCTCGGTGCGAAGCTCGCAGACATGCCGCACCGAGGCGGCGCAATAGCCGAGATGCTCCGCCGGGTCCGCAAAGGGCCTCGAGCCGGAGGTCACCGAGGGCATCGGCGACGGAGTCCAGGCTCCTAGCGGAGGCCTGGTCCCGAGAGGAGACGGGGATGAGCACGAGCTCTCCCGCTGGGGTGGCGACGAAGTCGAGGCTGCCGAAGCGAATCCAGCTCCCCGACGCGGATGCGCCATCGTGGGTGAAGAAAGCCATCAAGGAGGTCGATGGGAGTCCGGAGACGACGAAGACGACGCACGAAACCCCTACCTGGCGCGCCAACTGTCGGTGTTTCATACAACCGGCAAGTAAATTTGTAAGTATAGGGGCCGCGCGTTCCCTCTCCCTGAATGGTTAGACTTAGAGAGTCCAAGATGTATACTGGTTCAGGCTGAACGTCCCTACTTCCAGTTCGTAGGGGTTCTGTATTGATCAGGGTGCAGTGGACTACACAGCGTTACAAGCGAGAGCTAAGGCCTGGCCTTGAGCGCTCGTCCGAGTGGGAGTAAGAGTTCGGGTCTAGTTCTTCCGAATGAATCACGATGCCCGTCCCTCAGGGCCCTGCCTCCCTTTATATAGGCGGAGGAGGCAGGTTACACGGGAATGTGGGAAAGAAAGGAAAAAGTAGGGGTACGCTACGCCCGGGAGTCCTGGTCTTCGGTCCTGGTGACTGACAGGCTCCTGTTCGTCCCACGTCTGGGTTGGTAGACACAGTGAGTGGCGTTCCGTCGGGAAGGGGCGACCGCCCTCTGCTTGGCTACCGTCAAGCGCCGACGCCAGCAGGCCAGGCTCGTACCACTCTGGACGGGCGCGCTCTCCACTCAGGCATGACGGGTGAAGGGACTCGGTGTTGATCAAGCGCCTCCTCGCCACCTCGGGAAGGAGCCACCGCTTCAAAGATGGCCGCCGGCCCACGGGCAGTGGACTGCTTGAGGTCGATCGCGACGTGGCGAGGTCGCTGAGTCTGAGTTGTCTGGGCTCCGACTTCAGGCTGTGTCGAGTTTACGGGGCCTCCGACCAGGCTGCCTGAGTCTGTGGGGCGCCACCCGAGGGCGTAGTCGAGCGCTCTGGTGGGCTTGATCGGAGTCGGGGGTCCTTCATGGCCCAACGAGGCCTCAGGCCAGAGCTGGGCCTAAGACGGCCTATTTGGTGTTCCAGCCAATATTCAGTGATAATCCCATCTGTGAGGGGCAGAGACTTTGGTAATACCCCCTCCAGCACTCTGCACTGCTGCCAATCTTGCCGCCATGTCTAGATGAATAAGAGAGAAACGATCTTGAAATAGATGTATACTTTGCTGTGGGGTACCCCTGGTATGAGTATTTGTCATCTCTAAATTAATAACTCATTATATGTGCGGTTATGTTTCTGTAATAGCCATCAATATGTGTTGGTTGTTTAAATGCCTCAATATTTGGTGTTTGTTCAGTTCAGATAAATGTTTGTCATAGAAATGATTGTTTATACGAGTCCTGTTAGATCTCTAGATGAATCTCTGTTTTATGGCTTGAAGAGTCAATGGTAAATAGAAATTCTATTGATTGGTTTCTATTCAGTATTTCCTTTCTTTTGCCATGGTACTAGTTATTGTATGCAGTATCCTTTAATCATGCACATGATGATGTACAGTAATATATAACAGTTGTGAAGTAGTATATTCTCTTGTTGCCATGAGTAAAGGAAAGTTTGACATTTTTTTTTCAAGATACTAGCATGAATAAGTCCTGGTTGTGTTTTGTCGGTTAACCTTGCTGGTATTCGATCTATATAACTTCCTATTTCTTGTCAAGACTCAAGAAAATGAGGGAATTATCAATTACTATTATGTACAGATTCTGAAAAGAGAGCAAACAAGGCTATACCTAATATTCTCTGTGTTCACATAAAATTAGTAGAGATGATCTAGTTTATGTGATCATATTTTCAGGGTTCAAAAATAGGAGTAACGTTATTCTTCAGTGCAGCAATACTAGTACCCTGTGTTCCACTGGTGGAGCCAAAATTCTATTAAGGGTGTGTTTGGTAGGACTTTAGTTGGGTATTCCTAGCTCCACCAGATTCGTGGAGCTGGAGCTGTAAGTACATTAAGAGTGATTAAATGGATCATCTTGTTTACATTTTAGACCAAAAATATAAACTTAATTCACTTTATTTTAGCCTACAAATTTCAGATCTCAGGTGAAGCTGAGATCTATAGCTCTACCAAACAGATCCTAAGTCTTGGATAAAAAACTAAGCTGCAATAACTAACGTCAAATACTACGGTGCAACAAAAGTACATCACAAATACACAATTACAAATAAATTTGAACTTCATGCTTAACAATACAACAAAACAGATAAAATATGGCAAAAACAACATAATGTAGTGAAATAGTACAAATCTTGATACCTGACTAATAAAGGTTAGGTATATTTGAGCTAATCATATCTTCATCAACAATAGTATAAGAACATAAACCTTCGAAGATGAAATTACATATGTAAATTAGTGACACAAAATTATTGATGCAAATTGCAAATCAAGAATGTAATATACCCATAGCATGAGGTAGTTTTTGCTTAAGCGGCCTTATATTTTGAAAACGCTATAAAATATTGTTATTTTTAATGCTTGTAAATACATCATACCATGCTATCATTCATTTATTTGTTACTCATCTTATTCTACAACTCAATCTTAACAATATTCATATCTGAGAAAGCTCTTTTTACTGTTGCGATTGTAATAGGCAAAATCAATGCCAATTCAATGAGGCGATATACCAAGGAAAAAATTATGTGTCTATTACATCGAATTGAATTTAATCAATTAATCCCTAATTGGCTAATTCGGAAAATGGGTAATGCAATGCGACAAAGTAAGGATTAAAAGAAAATAATCTAGAGTTTTGACAGCGGGCCGATGGATAGCTTGACTACTTAAGGAGGGCATAGGGCGGAGCGTTTGCCGTCTCGGAGCCTATGCTACCGTTGCGCCTCGGCTCTCAGTTCTCGTCTCGTCCACAAGAGAGAGAGAGAAAGGGGAGGTTGATCCTGATAGCGATAGGGTTTCTTACTTCTCAACTTTGTGGGTTGTCACCGATTGTAGGGCACTATTGCGCTAGCTTGGTGTATTAGGGAGGGAGGGAATATGAGCTGCTGACCTGGACGCCTCTAACAAAGACTTGTAAGATGAAATTTTTGTTATATATAGAGGGGTTTCCAATGCTTGTTGGGTCAAGCCTCGAGTCATTGTCCCGAAAGCCTGAGGCCTGTCTCCACCCCTCCTGTGTTCTATCTTTCTCTACAAAGATCAAGCTAGTGTATATTTCATGCCAATGACATGTTAATTACTCTGTGTTGGCACCAAAAACGTGAAGAGGGTTCCTGGCCCACAACACACCGCATTTAACGCCGTTCGGGTTTTATGCTGAAGGCACAATCGATTTGACCTCGCAATCGATAAGGGAAGTGATGTGAAATTCGATCAAGCCGATCCTTGAAGCGAATCGTTAAGAATCAAGAATCACCGTAAAGCCGATTAGAAGGGTAACTAGATTAGCCGATTAAGACTAATCCGAGGTAAAAGGTAGATCGATTCTCAAAAGGCGATGCGCAACAAGACGTAACAAATCAAACTCGAAGCCAATGACGATCAAACAATCGGCGGCGCGCAACTTTATTTGATCGATGTCGACTTACAGAGGAAAGATTACAATGCTAAAAAGACTAAAAACTACGGAAAGCAAAGATCGTAAATGTGTTGATTGTTGTGGATGCCTCCTTCAAGCAAACTTTGGTGCGCTTTTATATACTCATCTAGCCGATCCGAGCCCCGATCCAACACGACAACATAATCCGAATTGGCTCAGAGTTTCCGATTTGGTCTCCAGCCATAAACTTCGTGATGTTGTACAGATTTCGCGATGCTATCCAAACTTTCCATAGATATCTTCGTGCCTTATCCAGACTTCACGCTTCTCTGCCGATTCTTCTGGAAATTCCAAAAACTGGTGCAAACACTCTGTTATCATGAAAGTGTTTCAATAGGCATGATTCTTTTGTCAGGTTACAGATGCAGATAATACTTAGTTTTACATGTACCATGTTATTACTACTAGCCATGCATATGCCCGTGCGTTGTAACGGAAACTCAATTTGTGATAAAAAGTTTATTTGCAAGAGCACTAACAGTGGTAAAAGTGGGTAATTAAAGAGCAGTGGCAAAGGTGGGTAATTTTGATGAAGTGACGTGGAAAGAAACTCTTGCTTTATTAAGTAGAGATGTTGTCAGAACCAATCACTGGAGTTAAGTAATTACATTGTCTATTTGAATGTTTGGTTGGCTATACTACTGGAGTTAAGTAATTACATTGTCTATTTGAATGTTTGGTTGGCTATACTAAGGATGCGCTGGTTTGTGCTCGGTTGAGCTCCATTTGCCTCTCGTATCTACGTTGGCTACCCATCTCCATTCGTTGCCCCTACTGCAGCTCAGTGTTGCTTGCTTCGTTAGCATCGGTGCCTTATCAGAAGGTCGGGTGTTTCTTTCGGTTTATGTCTCAATCTAGTTATTTGAGATGCTATTCTGGTGCTTGATGTTCTTGATTTGTTCGAGAGTTCAGTCCGTGTGGTGTAATGGTACGAACCCTTTTTTTTTGGCCTACATGGATCGGTTTTGTCTCCTCTCGATCTAGTTCTTTGATATGCTATTCTGGTGCTTGGTTCTTGATTTGTGCTAGAGTTCAGTCCGCACGGCGTAATGGTACGAACCTCTTTTTTTTTTTTTTGCCTGATGCGTTCTTGGATTGCGGGGTTGTTGCTTCGTTTTTTCGAAGTTGTTGAGCTCCTGAGTTGCCTAACCTTCATGTCGCAGCATCTGGAAGGATATTTTCTTGCGTTCATTCTGGATTGTTTTGGGTTGTTTTGTTCCCCCTTTCCCCGGTTGTTCACGATCCCCCTGGACAGGGCTAAAGTCAGGCTGCAGCTGCAGAAGAACTGTTGGCAACACCACCGAGCTCCAGATGATGCGATAGAACTTCTTCAGAGCTTCTGCAAAGAAGAACAGAGAAGCATGCAAGAACTTTGCGGACAGGAAGAAAAACGAAAACAGAGACAACACAGGAATTTGTGATGCTCAACCTGCCGCATCTTTTCTGGTTTTATTGTCAGTATATTTATAGCTTTAGGTTACAAGTAAACTCAGCTATCACACGGAACTGAAACGGATTAAGAAAACTACTCCGTATCGGACACTATTCAATATCCCGACACATTCAGTTTTCTGGACTCTAATCAGTATCTAATCTAACACAACACTCCTGACGCAAAACACAAAGACTCTTGTCAAGATTATTATGCAACAAATCACCCTCCTAATCTTGACTTCTTTGAAGATTTATTATTCCCAGTTTCTCTCTAAGCGCCAAGAAGCGCTGCTTGCTCGTGAGGCTTTGTAAGGGCGCCACTATTTGATCTTCGCTCACGGTTTGATTTCAATCACCGCCTTTGGACACGCCTCTTATAAAGTGATGCTTTGTTTCAATGTGCTTGTTCTTCCGTGATGAACTGGATTTCTTGCCGATCCATTGTCGACTTATTATCAATCATAAGTACCGGCTTCATCGATCGACTCCAATCGTTTCACCCAAAGATCCGACTTAACCAAATTCCTCGCAAGCTCCTCGCATTGTCGCAACATATTCTCGCTTCACATGAAGACAATGCAACGACCTTCTGCTTTTGTGAAGACCAGGTTATTGGGCTGCCTTCAAGAAGAATACGACTCGACGATTTTTCCGATCGTCAATGTCGCCGCCATGTCACTATCTCTGTAACCGACTAGACCTTCTACCGCTTCATTGTTTCTTCCAAAAACAACCGAAATTTGCAGTCCCTCTCACATATCTCAAGATTCCGCTTGAGCCATCATATGTTCTGTTGTTGGAGCTTCCATATATCCGCCATTACCCCTACCGAGTAAGAGATATCGTCTTGTGTTCACAAGGTATCTCAAGCTTCCAATGATACTTCAGATAGATGAACATCTACAGGAGGTGAAGTATCAATTTTGCTCAATCTTAGCCTTGGTTCCATAGGATCCGACATGTATTGCAATCTTTCGCCATGTTTTTCAAGTAGCTTCAAAGCATAGGCATTTCGACACAATTTTATGCCTTTTTCGCTTTGATGTACTTCTATCCCAAGATAATATGAGAGCAAACCAAGATCACTCATTTCAAAGTTTTCTTTCATTTGCTCCTTGAACTCTCTCATGTCCTGTAATATGGAACCTGTGATTATCAAATCATCCACATACACTCCAACAATCAAGACTGAGCTTGTCTTTCTTCTGATGTATAGAGCATGCTCCTGTTCTGACCGAGCAAAGCCCAAAGCCACCAGACATTTATCCAATTTAATGTTCCAAGCTCTTGGAGCTTGCTTCAATCCATACAAAGCCTTCTTTAATTTCAGAACCTTGTTTTCTTGCCCTTTCACTTCAAAACCTTGAGGTGGCTCCACATATACCTCTTCCTCCAATTCACCATTCAAGAAAGCTGCTTTTACATCTAGATGATGTACTTCCCAATTCTTCTTTTGTCAGCAAATGCCGTAAGAAGTCTTACAGCTTCAAATTTAGCTACAGGAGCAAATACTTCATTGTAATCTATGCCCTTTGTCAGATGTAGCCCTTTGCAACTAATCGAGCTTTGTGCTTGGAGATCCGACCATCGTGTGTTCTTTTTCACTTAAATACCCACTTCGCACTCTATAGCTTTAAAGCCTTCTCGAAGTGCCGAAAACTCCCATGTGTTGTTTCTTTCTATAGCACTTAGCTCTTCAAACATGGCCTCGCTTCCAATTTTGATTTCCAAATGCTTCTTCATAGTCAAGGTTCTTCAACCCACATGAAATACAATCCTGCGGTCGGGTTTCATCTTCAACAGCCTCATTGTATATATCTCTCAATGATCTCAGATTTCAATGGTTTCTTTGCACTTGGAAAATCTTCATCCACAAATTTCAACACTTCCTTGTGGCAAATCCTCATTCCCTCGCTGATTCCAGAGAATTATCATTTCCAGTGTTTTCATGTGGATCTTCAACATCTTGACTAGCATTCACATACCAAGAGTCAGCTTTTGTTGTCATATTCCACTGTGAAGTAATTTGGAGCTCTTTCAACAGCTTTGCATTCTGCTTTTTGTCGAGTCCCGCCCACTTCCTTTCTTCAAGAAAAATAACATCTCTGCTGATAGTTATTTTCTTAGTGAGTGGATCAAATAATTTGTAAGCCTTTGAACCACCCTCATATCCAACAAAGATCATTGGAATGCTCCTGTCATCAAGCTTTTTCAGATTTTTGGTTGGAACTTTTACATATGCCAGACAACCAAATACTCTCATGCGTTGAACACTGGGTTGATGTCCAAACCACTTCTCATATGGTGTTCCCTCTTCCACTACTCTTGTATATGACCCTGTTCAAGATATACACAAGTACCTGCAATGTTTCACCCCGTAAGACTCTCGCAATTGTTTAGATTTCAATAAACTTTGCCATGGCAACAATCGTTTATTTTTTTCTCCACCACTCCATTCTCGCCGAGGTGAATAAGGTGTCACAAATGCCTTTTAATTTCGCCTCGCACGTAAAGTAGCAAATTCATCGCCCAAGAATTCCCCACTGCCGGTTCTTAAAGTCAGATATCTTACATGCACTCTAACTCAACTTTGGCTTTGAAATTTCTCAATGCAAGAATGCTTCACCCTTTGAGGCAATTATCTTTACCCATGTATACCTTGACAAATCATCAATAAAGAGGATAAAATACTTCCGCCACCAATGGTTGATGGAGTAATTGGTCCACATATGTCACAATGGACTAATTCAAGCAACTTCAGGTTCAATATTGTCTGTTTGAGGAAAAGGAGTTCTGCTATGCTTAGCCAGAACACACCCATCACAAACTTGTTTTATGTGCGCAATCTGTGGCATTCCTTTTACTAGAGATTTTCTGGACATAATCTTCAACGCATCAAAATTTAGATGTCCAAACCTTGCATGCCACTTCCAAGCATCTTCTTCAATTTTGCTGAGTAAACACACCGGATTTGCTGAAGTCAAATTCAGAACATATAATCTGTTCGAAGTCCTCTTGACTTTGGCCAGCAAAGCTCTGGTTCTTTCATATAATCGGAGATAACCATCTTCAAGGACTGCTTTGCACCCATTTTCTTCCAATTGACCAAGACTTATTATATTGCTCTTAAGTTTTGGTATGAAGTAGACTGATGTGAGCAACTTGTGTTCTCCTGAGAAAGTTTCAAAGCATTGTAGTTCCTCTGCCTTGAATTTCAACAATTGATCCATCTCCAAATTTGACTCTCCCAGTAACTCCTTCATCCAACTCTGTGAAGCAATTTCTCAAGCCAGTCATATGGTTGCTTGCACCTGTATCAAGATACCAGACATCATTATTTTGCTTGCAGCTTTCACTTTGGCTTAGTTCTGGCTTGATCTTTTCTTCATGATACATAACTTTTTCAGCCTCAACCATATTATCATTTTGTATTTCACACACTTCTGTAGCAAGCATTGCTACACCATCATCATGATCTATGTCCTCTGCAAGATTCAACCTTTCAGATTTCTTCTTGAATTCAGGACAATCATATTTCAAGTGTCCTAATTCCTTGCACTTGTAACATCTGGCTTTATTAATATCAAAACCAGATTTCCTCCTGTGTGTGCTTTCACCTTGATCACGAGAGTCTGTGCTACCACGCTCCTAATAGCGTCCGCGACCACGTGAACGTCCTCGTCCTCTTCCTCTGAATGATCCTTTATCCGAATCATCCTTGATCTTCCAATTATGCTGTGACAAAAATGCTCTTTCTTCCACCCTTTCATCAATCCTTGCAATTCTCATTTCATGAGCTTTTAAGGACCCAAGAACCTCCTCTAGTGTTTTGGTCTTTAGATCTGCAAACTCTTCAATAGTTGATGCAATTTGAATGAACTTCGGTGATACAGAGCGTAATACCTTTTTCACAACATAAACTTCTTCAATCTTCTCGCCCAGGCTTCGGATTTGACTGACAATTGATATTAATAAAGGGTATCAACACAGGAGGATGGTGCCGCGACGCCTCGAAGACCGAAGGGCATCGCCCCGGTCTCTACCGACAAAGGCATTGATAGCGACCTCCGCAAGTCCGCATTGGTCTCTATGAGCCCATACGCTCCCCTGGCTTCTCTTCTCTCCCTTTGTCTATTTTTGTATAATACTTGTATGTAATGCAATAGTCAACTCACCTAACTGCATTCTTGCAAAGTAAATCCTTCGTGTTGGCGAAGACCACGCTGGGGATAGGGGTGAAAATGGGTCTGATACTACGGATAGAATCATCCCGCATCCTACCCTAATTATTTTTTTTTCGGATACTGCACGGATACGGGTAGTGGAAAATCGGTAGGATACGGACACGGATATCGGTATTTACGCACGATAGAAAACGGATACTGGATATTATACGACGGGTACAATACGGATAACGGTACTTAGCCTGATAGCACGCAAACTACCTAGAATCAAAGCATATATATAAAACTTACAGCGCTTTATTAAATTTAGTACCCATCCATCATTACCTCAAGTAGAGATATCAATTATGGCACATAATTCAACAATTGAGGAACAATTTCTATACAATTGAGGAACAAATGGATGTGTCATGTTAGGAACAATTAGAGCATTAATTGAGGAACAATTTCTATACAATTGAGGAACAAATGTACTGCAGTGCAAGGAGAATGCAATCCTTGAATGAAGATGCAGAAGAGCTAGAACTCCAGTCTAGGCGCTAAAGTAAGGCCCTGTTTGGGAGAGCTCCAACTCCCAGCTCCAGCTCAGATCTGAAACTTATAGTCTAAAATAAAGTGAATTAAGTTTATATTTTTAGTCTAAAATGTAAACAAAATGATCTACCCAAACACTCTTAATGTACCCACAGCTCCAACTCCACGAATTCTCGAGCTAGAATACCGCCCACCAACTCCACAGATTTTGGTGGAGCCGAGTCGCCCCAAACACCTCCTAAACATAAGGAGTTATAATGAATATTAAATACCCAACAATGGAAACAAATAGAAAATGCATAAATTATGTTAATCTTTGACTTCAAGTATCGCATCAAAACACAAGAATTAGAAGGAACTATAGGATACCGCCTTTAGAAAAGTAACTAGTGCGTGACGCTTTCGACAACTACAAAAGTAATCGGGGCTAATAATTGGCTCCAAGGATGCATGTGCCTACATCCATAGTTCAAAGAATGGGATCGGGGCAAGGGTTTCAGAGACCAGAGGTCCGTGACCAGCGCCGTGTTAGGGAGTAGGGATCGGCCGACCGACAAGGGAGTTAGGGTTATCGCCTATTGGCCGGGCTCTTCTTTGACTTTCTATTCGGTAATCTGCACCAAAATGCAAAAAGATCGGCACCGCATTCGCATCCGCTTTATCTCTGTAGTATCGGATATCGTTATCTTGTATCCTACCCGCATCGCATGCATCCGACGGCACGGCACGGATACTACCCGCTTATTTTCAGACGGTACTACCCATATGTTTTGATAGTTTTTTCGATACGGATACGGCTCGAATTACCCAATTCGCTTTCACCACTAGTTGGGGATGTGCCTTTGTCTAAGAAGATTGCCGCTGTCACCGCTTCTACTAGTACCATCGTGATCAAATAAAATCTTGGTCAATTATACTCAAATATGCAGCTAACACTACAGAATTCACACTATTTTTGTCGGCCAAAACCCACAAAAATACGAGAAAAACCGATGAATATTATTTTCGCTTGCCATCGACCTAAAATAGGCCGACGGGTTATGTTGATTTAAAATACTGCTGCGCCAGAGCGATCGATTTAAAATAGTGGTCAGATTCGGCCTCGCGGGTTCGGCAATTTATTTTCGCTTACTTGGCCGATAAAAATATCTCGTACACGCCGCCAGCCAAGCCACGCCGATTTAATCTCTGCTTTGGCGATAATTTTTTATTTTCGTTTACCAAGGCCGATTTAAAATAATATTTTAAATTTAAAAAATATGAAAATACTATTTTCGATATTTTAAATTAAAAAATATGAAAATGCTATTTTCGGTATTTTAAATAAAAAATATATGAAAATGTTATTTTCATCTACTCTACCGATTTAAAATAGTATTTTAAATTTGAAAAAATATGAAAATCTTATTTTCGTGGGCCCACGACGATTTAAAAATAATATTTTAAATTTAAAAAATATGAAAATGCTATTTTCGGTATTTTAAATTAAAAAATACGAAAATGCTATTTTCGGTATTTTAAATTAAAAAATATGAAAATGCTATTTTCGTATTTTAAATTAATTGAACTATTTGTAATAAAATAGAACCAAATTATGAGGGTGTAAAAAATTGAATTCACCGAGTTAACTTGCCAACATCATATACCAAATGTAACCAATTTTGTCGTGAATTGTCGAATCAAAATTGAAAAAAATTAAGGTACCATCCAAAGAAAAGTAATTAACTATTTGAAACTTGATTCTACTTTATAAAATCAAAATATGAAGACAAGGCACATTTTAGTGAACTACCGTAAAATATATTAAACTTATCAGAGAAGAGGGATACAATACAATGATAAGCCCAATCACAAGAGAAACAAATTTAAAATCCTTATACAATACAAAGAAGAACCATTGGTTTCTACAAAGGCATCGCTTTTTCATAACCAAAGAAAGTCAAGGTAAGTTCTATGATCGACACTTCAAATTGTACTATAAGACTCTACATCCATGCTCCACTAAGTGAGGATCATGATAGCAGAGAGTTGAGAAAAGGAAGATATGTGGGTGATCAAATAAAAAGAATGATGTTCTTACAAGTTCCAATAGAAAATAGAAATTTTAAGTTTCAATCGAGTACAAACTTTGAGTGAATCCATACCAAGAGAATAGCACCGGTTTTGAATGATCCTAGTGATAGCATCTCGATTCCCTCGCAAGATAAAAGGTATTAAGGTTCTGTCCAATTAAAAATGGAGAGGAAATAACTCATATTTATGAAGGTTTCAACCCGTAATTATTTTAGTAATGCATATTAACCGCGAATCGACAAGTAGCAGAAGGAAAAACTCGAATACGTAAAGCAATTCCTAAGACATTGTTTGCTATCCAATGCTTTTCGCAAAGATACCATAGGCAAAAGAAAAATCCTAGGATTGAAGCAACAACTTGAGATTTGGTAAACCCATCGAGAGTGCTGAAATAAGAAATTAAGGAACTTAAAACATCACAAAGACTCAAGCTTGTAAGCAAAGCGACTAGCATGATAAAACTCCAATATCATCGAGAGGGGGATCCTTTTTGTCTTTTTGAATAAGGTAAGACAAATAAGAAGTTAATAACATATCATTACACCCAAGCGCCAAAAGTATTGTAAATCTTCCAAATGTATCTAGTTCACAAATAAAAATGAGATATCCCATATCCATATGAAATGTTGTCACTAAATGTACATTTTCATGTCGCTTAAATGTTTAGAAACAATAGGATACTCTTTAACTTCACTTGTTGACATTTCTTGTGCAAATTTGAACTTTTTTTGGTTATGGATCAATATCATGTTCTCCTAATATAGTAAAGACAATTTTCCAGTTCCTCCAAAAGAATTGGTCTACAAAAACATCATGCCGTGAAAAAAATCAAGTCTATTAGTTATGACACACAATAAGTCGATATGAAATTATGAACTCTTCATCAAGACATTACTGCTCCAATGTATGGTAAATTGGCAATACTAAAGATGCAACCAAATAATGCCCTATGATAGTAGACTAGTGGTAGAAACATAGATGTATTAATTTGACATGAGCTACAGAATTGAATCAAATAGAGAGAGCATCGAAATGATGGTGGTGGGGATCATACAGTGAATACAGAAATGTACCTGCAAGGGCCAAGTTAGCAGCCCGCCATGTGTTTTCATTGTTATAACAAAATCAGAAGATTTGCAGGTGTGTTTTTGTTTTCCGGTTATCAATGAAGCCCCGCAAAAATGATGATATAGTAGCCTGTACCTCACAGCCTTTGTGTCCTCGCCGAATAAAAACAAGTCAAGACCGTGAATTAGAATTTAGGGCAGCTCAATAAGAGGCTAGCAAGATTTCATCTACTAGTTTAAAGCAGCAGACTACTATGCTACCCATGATTGCAGTATTTAAGATCAAAGCATTCCAATTCTCAAGCAATCATAATATTATCAAAGCACAATCAAAATGGGAACGAGATAGAATTAGGGGAAGTTCACTCATTACAAGATATTATATAAATGAATCTATTATCTCTCTCAAAATTGTAAAGAGAACAAAAGGACATCAAGCATTTGCCATAGGAGAAAAAGAATCTGATGCCATAACTATTAGGGATAATTGGATACATGCATGCATCAGGAAATAAAAACTAGCATGCATTCATGCAACCACATGTACTCATGGTGAAATTCCCATTATTAATTACCTTCTTAATTCTTCAATCAGAAAGACCTACAAGAGGCGGAAAAACAGATAGACAAGAAAATGTGTGTATACTCCATAGAATAATGGATTATTAATTCCCAATTTGCCTATATATGTAGCTACAAGGTACATGGCATGGTTTCACAATTCATGAACATATATAGATCAATACCAATATATGTAGCTACAAGGTACATGGCATGGTTTCACAATTCATGAACATATATAGATCAATTTACTAACCCAACAACACATCACTAGTTTATACTCGGTGTAACTATTTACTTTGTCTGTCTCTCACTCTTGGTGTGGTTCAATGTGTTTCCAAGATACACATGCATATACCCAACCTTTTCACCTACTAATAATCTTACCAACTAAACGTATATACTCTACCAATCTCCTCCTCCTCCATTTAATTCTCCCCAATAATCCCCAATCTTAATCATGATGTATCTCTTGTCACATGAACAAGAGATCGATCGATAGCTTGGCCCATCAATCTTAATCATGATGTATCTCT
The DNA here is from genome assembly GCA_036346375.1 of Guadua angustifolia. Taxonomy (NCBI): domain Eukaryota; kingdom Viridiplantae; phylum Streptophyta; class Magnoliopsida; order Poales; family Poaceae; genus Guadua; species Guadua angustifolia. The sequence goes on from CM070508.1 coordinate 14,430,935, forward strand.
TCTGCCCTCGGATGAACACAACATGCATATGCACCACCCAAAAAAAAGAGCATTCCTCTCGCTAGTAATGATAGCTTGGCCCATTTGTTTCAACTTACAGGTCACATGAACAATGTCATGTACAGCTCGTATAACACAAACACTAGTCAATTAATAAGTACGACTCATCAAATGGTGAATAAAACCACAACGATATGCCATACTCGATTCGCAGAAGCCGTGGTCGGCTTTGTCAAATTGCATGGTTAGAGAGTCAGCGTCACCTAGCTCAAAGATAGCCATAGTATATTTGTTTTTTTCCCATCGTCGATGCAGATAATGCATCCACAAGAATAAGATAGAACACCGAGTCCGACATCGCAAAGATAGAAATCCAGATGCAAAATTTAGTCCTTGATCACACAGAGACAACAGATCGCCGAGGAATCCAAATCCAACACAATATTTATTCGATCAAGGCGGTCGGTTAATGAAAGCTGATCCTAATCAACTATGCCGAAGCCCGAACCATAATTAGGATGCACAATTGCGCTCCGCCAAGTGAGAGCTCAATCACCCCGTTATTCAGGTAAAGGAATTGAACCAGGTGATGTTAGAATTTAAACAAATCATAATCCTTCATCCATCAAGGTACAAAAGAAACAGAGATCTCTTCTGATCATCTATCTACAAATGACGACCGGACATTTCACACTAAAAACCTTGGGGAATAAATAGAGCACATATGATTTTACACATTTAGTTAGCACATAGGACTACTCACCGCCACTCTTTGCTGGTTTATTCCACCATTTGCACTGATCATGATGTAATGGCAAGTTAAAGCAACAGAGCAACAAATCAAAAAATGGGGGAAAAGCCAGAAAATCAACATTAGTGTCGGGGATTGGGAAATTTCAGCAGCCGACCATTGTATCCCGGCGGCCTCCGAGCATGCCCATGCTCGGACGTCGTCCCCAAGAAAGATCTTCGTCGTCTGACCTCCGGCCGACCTCGCCCTCCGCCGAGCTCGCCTCGAGCATGCTCGCCGAGAGTCCGCGACTGCACGACTCTTGGCTCATTGGCGGGACCTCGAAGCCGCCTAAAAGCCGGGCGCAGTCCACGAAGACGACGTGGCATTAATTACGCGCGGTTTGAAGGTTCATACCATTAACTGCAGACGCCATCGGTTCAAGGCCATGATCCGCGCCATCAGACCATCGCCACGCTGCGTTCGCGGGAAGCAAGGGAACAAAGACCACCCACGCCCGAACAAAGGGCACGCCCCTCTCAGAATAAATGTTGTATCGCTGTAACCCCTTATAAATACCTTCTCGCACGAAGGGTTCAGGGTTCGACTTCATTCCCTGTTTTCTTCATATATAGAGCTTGTTGCTGGTGGTCCGGAGGATAGTCCTTAAAACCTTCCAGGGCTCCCCGAGCAAGCACATTGTAATGCATCCTCAAGAAGTTAGTGCCATCACTGGACGTAGGGTTGTTATCTCCCCTACGAGAGGCCCGAACCAGATCAAAAAAGCCTCCCTGTTCGCTGTGATTGTCCCGACCACCTCGATCCGTAGCTCGGCAAGCCCTCAGACGCTATACCCCTCGCGAAAAAGGGGCCTTAGGTTGATCCCTCATTCAACAAGTAAGCTCGACGGAGGACCGGTTCCCGAATCGTCGACAGCTGGCGTCGACCGTGGGGATCGACTGAGTCCTTTCGCGAGGAATCCCTGAGGATGCCGAATTCTCAAGTCAATCAAGACCTCCGCGTCTTCGGCGACGTGGAGGGCGGCGGCGTGTGCTTCACCGGTGATGGCGTGGCTGGTGTGACTGATCCGGAAGGCCACACCGGGTCCATGTTCCGCGTCGAGCACGTCCTTCGCTAGGGCGCGAGTCTCTTCCCCCGAGCACGCGTTTCGCTCTGGGGCTGTCGATGTTCCACGCCGAGCACGCCCTTCGCCCGCGCGAAGTCTCTTCCCCGAGCACGCTGCTTTCGCCAGGGTCGCCGATGTTCCGCGCCGAAAGCACGCCCTTCGCCGGGCGCGAAGTTTTTCTCCCCGAGCCGCCTCGAATGCCGCAGAGTTCTTCGCCGCGAGATCCTTCTCCCGAGCCGCGCGCCGGATGCTACAAAGGGTTCTTCGCCACGAGATCCTTCTCCTCGAGTCGGCATCGCCGGATGCCGCAGAGTTCTTCGCCGCAAGATCCTTCTCCCCGAGCCACACGCCGGATGTCGCAGAGTTGTTCATCGCGAGATCCTTCTCCCTGCCGCTCGCCGGATGCCGCAGAGTTCTTCGTCCGCGAGATCCTTCTCCCCGAGCAATACCGCCGGATGTTCTCCCCGAGCCGCCGCCGGATGTCGCAGAGTTCTTCGCCGCGAGATCCTTCTCCTCGAGCCACGCCGGATGTTCTCCCCGAGCCGCCACGCAGATGTCCGCAGAGTTCTTCGCCGCGAGATCCTTCTCCCGAGCCGCCGGATGCCGCAGAGTTCTTCGCCGCGAGATCCTTCTCCCCGAGCCGCCGCCGGATGTCCGCAGGGTTCTTCGCCGCGAGATCCTTCTCCCGAACCAACGCCGCCGGATGTCGCAGAGTTCTTCGTCGCGAGATCCTTCTCCTCAACCAACAATACGCCGGATGTCCGCAGAGTTCTTCGCCGCGAGATCCTTCTCCCGAGCCGCTTTCGGATGTCCGCAGAGTTCTTCGTCGCGAGATCCTTCTCCCCGAGCCGCGCCGGATGCCGCAGAGTTCTTCGTCGCGAGATTCTTCTTCCCGAGCGAGTGTTGCTCTGGACGCCGCAGAGCTTTGGCCGTGAAGTCCCAATCCTCCTCAGAAGTCCGAGGCTTAAGGCGGCGTCTTGCCGAGCAACTTCCCTTAAGCCTCGGGGCTAGCTGTCGGGATTGGGAAATTCCAGAATGACCATTGTATCTCGCTGCCTCCGAGCATGCCCATGCTCGGACGCCGCCCCAAGAAAGATCTTCGGTCGCCTGACCTCCGCCAACCCCATCCTCCGCCGAGCTCGCACCGAAAGCATTCCTACGGAGTCCGTGACTGACGATCTTGGCTCGCTTAAAGGACTCTAAGCCGCCTAAAAGTCGCGCGCATCCACGAAGACGACGTGGCATTAATTACGCTGGCGTTCAAGGTCTTTGCGCCATTAACTGCAGACGTCATGGGTTCAATTCGCATCTGCATACCATCAGCCCCATCGCCGCCGCGTTCTGCGGAAGCAAGGAACAAAGACCACCCACGCCCGTAATAAAGGGCGCGCCCTCTCAGAATAAATGTTGTGTCGCTTGTAACCCCTATAAATACCTTCTCGCACAAAGGGTTCGTGGTTCGACTTCATTCCCTGCTTTTCTCATACATAGAGCTTGTTGTCGTGGTCCGGAGGATAGTCCTAGAACCTCCTGTGGCTCCCCGAGCAAGCACATTGTAATGCATCCTCAAGAAGTTAGTGCCATCATCGACGAGGGTTGTTATCTCCCCGCGAGAGGTCCAACCAGATCAAAAAGCCTCCTCGTTTCATTGTGATTGTCCCGACCACCTCGATCCGTAGCTCTCAGCAGCCCTCGACGCTTATACCCTCACGAAAAAGGGCCTTAGGTTGATCCTCATTCAACAAGTAAGCTCAAGGAGACCGGTTCCTAATCATCAACAATTAGTATGATGTAAAATGTTGAACGACAACATTGGGTAACATAAACGGAAATTACCCGATGCTTCCCTAATCCCTTTGGTCGAGCAAGGTTTCCACATAGTAGCATTTATCTGCTTCTTTCCACAAGTCCATGGGTTCTCGCCCGTCTCTCGCAGAGGTAATTAATACTATAATTACAAATGACAATATTTGGTGAACATGCAAAAACACATAGTCAGATTTATGAATGCTTACCGCTAACTCATGGGCCGCCAAAGCGAAAGCAAAGGGTGAGCATGACTCGTGAGGTCTCTTCCCTTTCCAAAGACCACCCACCTCTTCCTTCAAACATTTTAACAAAGAAAACCATGCCTCGTAAATTTTGTACTAAATCCAACAAAGATACATGATTATCTTCTATACAAAAATGAAGCTTTCATGGCATCCCGTAATGACATTATCCTAAAATAATATATCTCATTATCTCAAGATAATTGTATGCCAAGATTTGAAAAAAGATCTAGCAAATAGTACTAAGGCAAGTTATTGTGGGCTAGTAGCAAGAGATGTCACATTACAAACTTAAAATTGACCAATACAACATTAATTTTGGTAACGGCATATCATTAGAGAGCACATTGATTTTGCTATTTTCACGATTCTAGCTCCCTACTCCAATAAAGCCAAGCCAGATTGCTAAATGAAAGCAAGAGATGTCACACATGTACCATGGTTAATCTAACCAATTGAATTGTTCATTAATCGACTCATCACGCCCATCGCCCACTATTAGACTAGTCACGGCAATTTAATCGGATGCAATCAACTAGTAAGAGAAGCAACGGCATTACCAGAGTCGAAGTGACGAAGTTGGCGGCGTGACCTTTGCGGGCGGTGGTGGCGACGAGGCGAAGTGCGGAGCGCGGCGGATCCTCGGAGGCGGAGAACATCCACCGCCTCATGACGAAGAAGAAGGTCACACAGGCGCCCCATCCCAAAGAGCTCAGGCGACGCCACCTCGCACCGCCGCTCACCCAGAAGACGGAGGAGCTCGAGAAGTCATTGCCGCCGCCGCCACCGATAGTGGCAATGGCATCGCGGGCCTTGGGCATGGGCGCCGGATTTGGATCTCGAGAGCAGTGGTTTGGTGGAGATCGAGCCGCGATCGCGGGAGGAGCAAGAGGTGGTGCGCGACGGCCCGCGACGTGGCGGTGGGGCTCCGGATGGCGGCGCGGGCGTGGCGCGGGATGGGTGGTAGCGGTGCTGTGGCGGGATTCGCGAGGAGGCGCGGGCGCTGGGACGGGCGACGGCAAGGGGGACGGTGGCGCGCTGGGACGCACCAAGCAAGCGTGGTGTAGGGTTTGATCGACGGTTCGCGCTGGCCTTGCGGGCCTTTTATGCGGGCTGTGGAACGGCGCTTGCCGGTTCAGACCGATTTAAAATAGAGAGCCACGCCACGCAGTTTTATTTTCGCTTGTTTAGACCGACGTAAAATAGCTGGTAGACAAACATGCAGTTCTATTTTTGTCGCCTAGACCGACAAAAAATAGGCAAAAAATTTTGAAATTTCTTCGCGCGATAAATCAACTATTTTCGCGGCCTTTTATCACATACCGATTTAAAATAACGTGAATCTTCGCTTGCCTCGTGGGCCGATTTAAAATATTAAATTATTTACGCCGGTCTAATTTTCACGATTTAAAAAAATATGGACCGATTTAAAATATCTGCTGCTTCGTAGTGTAAGTCAGTGGTGTGACTGACATGCATGCTTGCAGGTTAGGTCAAGAATGATGGGTGTCTTGGCCTACACGAGTACTCTTCATTGTTCTGTGAGGACACTAAAGAATGATGTATGGTCCACTCTTAAGAGCAACTCCAACCCAAACTCTTATATTTTCTCCCTGAATCACTCATTTAGGGGTGGTGTAAAAATTAAGGGCACCCTATATCAAATTTATCTCCAACCCACACTCCCTATTACTCACCCCTATTATTTATCTAAACATTATTATTACTTTGCACCCATGATCATTTACTAAAAATAGAAATAACAAATAAAAAAAATGTTGAAGAAAATAGTAGGGGGAAAGAGAAAGCCCCTAAATATAAGGGTGAGAAGGGGTCTCCCTAGAATAGGGGTTCCTTATAAGGGTTGGGTTGGAGCTCATATTTTTCCAATTCTCCTTATAATTTAGGATAGGGGGAGGTTTAGGGATGGGTTGGGTTTTCTAACACTGCTCATGATTTTTGAGTCACAGCTACATGAGCAAAAAATACATATCATGATCTTTTAAAAGCATTTGGACAATACTTGCGAATAACATTGTTCAGATTTTATACTGACATTTATTGATGGAATATAATGTATCAGTATAATTCATTGCCCACTTGTGCAGCCTCTCTTGGATTTCAATGTGTGCATCCATGCTCCCCGCAGGCTAATTTGCTGCATGGATGCTGATCGTTCTTTGTACAGCAAAGAGGCTCCTTAATTTCTTGTGGTCACTACCAAAAAGTCGCTCTGTACTATTGAGTATTGATTATTTCTTGAATTGTTAGTTTGAAGATCTGTGCCCCAGCTATTTGCTACCTCGAGAGGTATGTTTGTTGTATCATCTTGCTTACTATGATGTTCGTTGCTTCTCTGTGCCAATCCTATACCGTTGTGCTTCTACTCTATGTTTGTTTGCTCTACCATCTTGCTTACCATGATGTCGATTGCTCTTTGCCAACCTTCTCTTGGTTCTACTCTAGGTTTGTATCTCAAATTATGTTTTTGACAATATTTAGCTTTTAGGTTTAGATAGTACAAAATGAAAAGTTAAGATATTACAATGTCAAACACTCAAATTTGTAATTAAAAAAATGCATTCCAAATTGCCTGCTAAAGAAAGAAGTTCTCTAGTTTCTTTAATCGTAATCAATAATACAGTCTCCATATTTTAATCTAAATTCACAGATCTTTACATATACCACACACTACTACCTAACATGTGATTATCGCCGTCCACATCGGCATCATCACGGATGTGGACCCGCACAACCTAAGTGGCGTTGATAGTCGAGATCATCACCGCACGGATGTAAACCTAAGAAGCGATAATATCTATCATCGCCGGATGTAAACCGGCAAAGGATAATATTCTATCATCGCCGGTTTATACTTAAGAACCGGCAAGGATATTAACTATCACCGCCGGCTCACAATTTCCATCCGCAAGGATATTATATTATCACCGCTTGCTATTATTTAGAACCCAGAAGGATAGTAACTATCAACGCCACATTTTCAATAATATCCCAAGGATAAGTAACTATCGCGCTCAATTGTTATCAATATCCCAAGATCGATAACTACTATCAACGCCTTTTTTCTTGTTAACCGCAAAGGATAACTCGTGTCCTATTTTGGTATCCAAATCGGCAAAGGATTGGTTTTTAAACCTTTTACATATATATTTTTGTAGTATATGTTGTAGCATGTATATACATTGTACAAAGATATGTATTCTCAGACAGATATGCCAGCACAATAGTATCAAGCATCACTAAAGTGTAATTGAAATACATTGAAGCATCATAATATTTAATTATTACATTGTTCATTCACTTTTGAAGCAATAAATTGTTCATTCGAATTGTTGCCATGGAGAAATGGTCGAAAACTCGCCTTCATGTGGAGAATTTTCTAATTGTGAACCCAAATTTATCCGCTTCTTGAAGGGCATCAATTTCGTGGTCGAGGTGTCATGGTGCCTCGCTTGACGCTAACATCAACGGAGAAATTGAAGCATTAATTGTGTCATCGCTTTATAAAAAAAGTACGGGTCAACATGTAATGATCGATATACCACCGGCCGCTGTAGTCCAGATTGTCATGATGAACGCGTGGATATGTGTCATTGCGTAGTATCCACATAAATTGTTCCCTTGGGGTTGTTTCTGCATGGGAAATCGTGTGTATTCTGAAATTTTTCACGATGGACGATGCCATTTGCTCTTCTTGCAAGATTGTTTGTACACCCTGCTCATAGTTTTGAGTAGTCATTAAAATTAATTATGCAATGGGATGGAAGATTATTTGAGCAATAATGCAACGATCGAAGTTACTCCGTTAGCAAGTCTATTAAGTCTTGGTATTCACCGTCGCTTTCTCATTGAGTCCAAGATGTTGATGTTGCTTTGCCTAACATGAAGACAAGGACGATCCAAAGGAAAGCTACTGAAGCCAATTAGTCGTCACATTGTGTTGCGATCAAATATGAGACACTAGTAGGCAGGAAACACGATCGAAGTTGTAGGGTAAAAGTACGAGTCCTTGTGTTGTAGCTTTAGCAAATACTTTGAGTACGTACACCTCAACATCATTTATTGTTCTTGGATCTTCAATAAGTTTGCAGCTGACCATGCCCGGTCCAGAATCCTATCTTTTCATTGTTGTTCGCCTAAGTGTCTGTGGTCTCAATTCCCACGTAAAAAGGAAGTCGACTTATGTTTAAGAGTACGTGAATATACAAAGATGAATTATACAAGAGACTTACAGAGTCCATATTCTTAATATAGACACGCCCGAGCGCCTCGCTGGTACATCCGATATAGTTCCACGGTTCAACCCGTAAAGAGTCGCCATTGTTGTGAAAGTCCATATCTTTGTATCCGATCGAAAGCAAGAGTTTCGTGTCTTTTGGACATATTGCAGTACCATTCATGTAGACGTCAGAATTGTGTGGGGTTTGACCTCCTTATTTGGATGCAAAGAAAGCTTCCTGCTAATCTAATGGCCACTTTACAGTGTGCTGCGCCTTCAAAGACCACTTTGGCTTCCAAAGAATAATGCTTACCACCATCTCCTTTAGATTTCTTCCTAGAGATGCGATCGTAGTCCGATAGTTGGCTAGGTTGAGGAGCTTCACTATCCGTCCTGCTCTGCTTAACCTTCGCTAAGTCCAGAAGAAATCCTGCTTAAGGTGTTCGATTTCAATCTTAGCGTGTGGTGGCGCTTTCTTGAAGTGCTCTTCTACATAGGCGCCTACTTTTTTTTTGTTTCTTCGCTTGGTCATTTCATATGGTCGCTTGCTAAGAGTTTTGGCTAGCTTCACAGATGACTTAACTTTTCCCTCGACCGTAGAATGTACAGATCGCGGTGCTTTTGGTCGCCTTGTGGCGCCGAGCAGAGGAGTTTTTTGGGTGACGGCGGAGGAGGAGGACTTTTTCCGGTGGCGCCGAGCAGAGAAGGAGCTTCGATGACGGCGGAGGAGGAGGAGGATCGTTTTAGATGGAGACTCCGCCCATCATTGTTAACATCATCGCCGTTGTCATCTTCGAGGCAAACTTTATATATCGCTTATGCGCCACGCGATGAATGCGCCTATGCTTTCTCCAAGACTTTGCCCTCCTCGCCCGCGATCTCAACCTCTACTTTGCGGATTCACAACCACGCTGTTAATCGCAACTCGGGCGATCCTCGAGGAATTGGGTGATTATGCAATATCCGCCTCGCTGTATGGCCAAGCCACCCTTCACCACCTTGATGGTAATGTTCGCACGGCAGTTCGCATCGCAGCGTGTCGGCTTTATGATTTTGTCCACGTGAAAACTACACGCCGAGCCCTCTTCAGAGGGTTAGTGGATGCTTGGTCGCTTTTGAGAACTCCCTACGGACTTACGCTATGTGACCGATGACCTACGCTATGTGACCGACGCTCGCCAGACCTTTGTTACCATTTCTCGTGATCACTCTCATCTGTTTCTTCAAATTCGACTTCCTTCTATGCATCCGGTCTTCAATTTCGCATACACGCTCATTCAACCGTTTTGTCCGGATTTCTTTGGTCGCTTGTACATATAGGCATCCTCCGGGAATGATGTTTTCCACGGCACCAAGCCAACCCTCTCGTGCGACTGTGGTGCTCCCTATTACCCAAGGCGCTGTTAGCTCGTCGTCCTCCCTTCTTGGCGTGAAGGAGCCCCAATAGCTTCGGAGTGGGCATCCGCGATCTTCCTCGAGATTTCTCGCCTTTTCGCTCGCTTAAGCACCATCATCCGACAGAGTAGCTCCTCGCAAGCGCCAAGGCTTCGATCTTGGGGCCATGTGAGACGCCACAGCTTCAACTCCATCAAGTGCTAGCCGTTCTTCCCTGCATCCCACTTGGGTACTTTCTTCACGAGCCACCGGTGCCTCAGCACATGAGGGTAAATGTTCTTGTCCGAATTTGTTTTGTTCACCGGGCCGATAGCTCCGGCTTCATCGATATCTTATATTGCTTGAATTCATCCCAAAATTGATGTAACCTCGAATCTATTAAAATCCGTGTTTGATCCTTCTTGACGATTCTTATTCAGCTTTGTCTTCCAGCTTCTTCCATGCGCTCCCATAATGCCGAGTGCATGTTTCTGGCAATCTCCAACCGATCTTCGAACTGAAACTTCATTGTCAACTCGTCCACAATGTTTCCTTGATGTCATCGAACATACGACGGAGAATCGCCTCGACGTGTCCATGATTTGTAGATGATGGGCACATTCTCTCTAGCCAGACCCCGCGATGTCGCTCGATATGGCCCAAGCAATGACTCGGGTATAGCTGGTTCTCCGATCGCACTAAGCTCAATTATCACCTTCGCTCACCCGCAAGATCTTTGGGACCTCGCCTCACGACACTGCTCGGTGCACTAGATGTCCGACCTCGATTTTGATTGTTTCATTAGTCGCTTGGCTCGCTCTAATTTCATCGGGAAGCATATCCTACAATATAATCCTAGTAAAGACTTACCTCATGTACATTTGTTGCCTCGACTTGTTCCAGTTGAGGAACTCTGTCGAGCTTCGCTCGGGCTTTGGTCCATGGGCTCAGCCATCCCAAGACTTGTCCATTGGAGAGGCCATGTGTGGCAAGTTTTCTAGAATTTTAAATTAACAAAATCACGAGATGAATCTTCGATATATATAAATGTTTTGCATACGTATATGAATATCAGAACGCATATATATATTAATAGTGTAAATTTCAAAATCTTAATCGCATGGATCGATTCTACAATTTCACATATACTTACACATGATACATATACAATTGACAATTCACATATACTTATACATATCACATACACTTACACATGATACATATACAATTGACAATTCACATATACTTATACATATCACATACACTTACACATGATACATATACAATTGACAATTCACATATACTTATACATATCACATACACTTACACATGATACATATACAATTGACAATTCTCATATATATTATTTGTTCAATAAAAATAATGAATCATTCTTATTCCACACTAATATGATTTTCAAATCAGAAATAAGGTTATAAATCACAACTATGCTTTTAGTAGTGGTCAAATCAGCAAAGATCTTTTCACGGTCAACCATGATGCCGATGCTCGATGGCCTTCTTCACGCAACGTATCGCTATGCTGTTTATTGCTATAGCCCATCACGACATCAAAGCCGACCGCTAGAGAAAGTTCTCTCGACGGACAAAAGCATGGCCGCCAGAGAGCATACGATATAACTGGTGAAGAAGGCCACGAGATGACGGCTTGGTTGACTAGGAACCGATTGCTCGCTTTTTGGTGTAATAGACTACTAACATTCTAGTTGTGGATTTATAACCTTATTTCATTTTTGAAAATCATATAAATGTGGAATAAGAATGATTCATTATTTTTATTGAGCAATAATCAATAATATTCTAAAGAATATATGAGTTGGGCCCTCGTTTCTTTAAGTGTCATACCGCCGATGAATTTGTGACAACCTTACCTTATTGAAAATAAACAATATTTCAATACTTTAATGCACAAGAGAGTAATTAATTGAGAACCGAAAGTGCTAATATATATCTAATGAATCAGATAATGGAAATAAGCTTGTCGACTAGCATACACATTTCCACACAAATTCAATACAAGCATATAGTTATCCTCACATAAGTAAAATATCTAAACAAGACCAACAAGATTTAAGATACTCACATACATAACATACTCAAACAAAATTTCTCACAAATTCACAACATTATGTCATTCATATGGAGGTAATTATGTACGATTGCTCTCAGATTATTGGGTTTGAATGAAGATTAGAACCTTCATCTCATCACAGATGTGCAAAACAATTAATTGAGTAAATAAGGCCTTAAATCATCACATAGCAATAGCATCGGCCAACCCTAGAATCATCACAGAGCAACATCACAGAGCAATAACATCGAGAACCCAAGAATCATCGATTGTCAATGCATGTTAGTCTACCAACTTAAGGCCTTATTTACAGAACAATTGTCAATATCATCGAGAACCCTAGAATCATCACAGAGCAATAGCATCGGCCAACCCTAGAATCATCACAGAGCAACATCATAGAGCAACATCACAGAGCAATAACATCGAGAACCCTAGAATCATCATAGAGCAGAGCATCGCCAACCCTAAAATCATCACAGGCAACATCACGTAACAACATCACAGAGCACTAACATCGAGAACCCTAGCATCATCATCACCACGGCCATGGGAGGGGTCGCCAGACGGAGGAGGCACCGCAGGAGGGAGGGGGCGCGGGAGGCGCCGCCAGACCGGAGGAGGCACCGCAGGAGGGAGGCCTGGCGGGAGGCGCCGCCAGACGGAGGAGGCACTGCAGGGAGGCGCGCCAAGACGGAGAAGCGCCGCCAAGACGGAGGAGGCACCGGAGGGAGGCGCGGCCGCACCTGAGGAGGCACCTGAGGGGAGGCGTCGCCGCACGGAGGGCCGGGCGTGGGGAGAGTCGACGGCGGCTAGGGCGCAGAGAAGAACTCAAACAAATTAAGTAAATGGCTAAGTACGGAAATGGCTAAGTGCGGAGTGAAATGTATATATGGGGAGGATATAATGCCGGCTCAAAGATATGAACCTAAGAAGGATATATTATCTCCGCCGCTTTTTATAGACCCGGCAAGGATAGTGAAAATATCGTTATAAATGAACGCGCCGGAATATAACGCCAAGATTAAAATAATTATCGCTTGCTTCATTAAAATGAACCGCAGAATAATTATTTTAGTGCCGCGCTTATGACCCTAAGAAGGATATAATATTATCACGGCCATTTATGAACCGCAATGATATTGTAATAGTAGGGCCCGTGATGTTCTATTGTAAGCGCGTGATATATAGCTATTATCGCGGTTATGCACTATGACGTGGCAATCGATATGTTTTATTAGTGTCTGCTCGCTTGTCAACCGCAAAGATGTTCTCTCATTGTGCCGTAGTGGTAAGGACTTATCGCCGCAAGCAAGAAAAAGTGGCACACTTATCGCCGCTGCAAGGAAAAGTGGCACACTATAATAATCAATACTCCATAAATTTCAAATTGAAGCATGTCCTTCGACAAAATGTTTATATCAAAAATTAAAGCTTGACCTTCATACAAAATAAAGCATATCCTTGATTACACAACTAAGTTACAATCCGCCTTCGTTATGATCGCGGCAGATGTATGTAGCTTCCTCTATGTCTTCCATGAGACCTAGGTCGATGTTCTCACCGAAAGGAGGAAGCTCATCAAACCGGTTATAGTCTTCCTCGTCGACTACATTCTCAACTCCCACAATCCTTCTTTTTGATTGAAGAACCACGTATGCTCCTTGTCACCGGATCCTCACAAAGAAAATTTGTGTAACGGCATTAGCAAGTACAAATGGTTCTTCTCTCAGATCCGACGTGTTTGAAGTCCACGGTAGTGATACCGCATTTGTCGATGTTCACGCCCCTAGGTAGCCCTCGACCCATCGGCACCGGAAGAGGGGACCTTCAAAGGCCCATAGTCAAGCTCCCAAATCTCTTCTATGAATCAGAGTACGCCCGTGATATTGCCATTGTCATCATAAGCATCTATACGACCTCATTGCTTTTGGTTGGTGCTCTTGTTATCTTGTGCTCTCATATAAAATGTGTACCCATTGATGTCGATCCTTCAAATGTCAAAATTGTATATGATGGTCCCTTAGCTAGCGTTCTCAATTGAGCGCACTCTGCTTATGATGCATCATGTATCTAAGCAACCAATCTCCAAAGTTATCTCTGTGTTTCTCGCGATCCAAACCTCGACTTACATGGGTTTTGTCTTCGTAGCATGTTCTTGTGCATGTCGACATACGGGCCGCTATAACCGACAGTGCAGAATCAGAAATGTGCTTGCGTGAATGAAGCACCATCATTTGTACGGATCGATTTCGACCTAGTGTCCTTTCCTTGTAGCCTCCTTCATGGCGTAGATACGGCACACCAATCGGTTTGAGATCCATGTAATCGATGCAGAACTCAATGACCTCCTCGGTTCCTCAACCTTCGCAATGCACCTTCCTACCGATGTCGACATTTTAACATATTTCTTCACAACCCCATGAACCTCTCGAAGGGTACATCCGATGTAGAAACACAGGCCAAGAAATCAGATTCTTTCACAATATGAACAATGAGATGGACCATAATATCGAAGAAGGATGGAGGGAAGCACATCTCGAGCCAAGATAGAGTGTGGATCACGCCTTGTTGCAGCCTTATCCAGCTTCAACGGGTCAATGACCTTCGTGAAATCGCGTTGAAGAATGAACACAACTTTATAATTGGGTCTCGTGACTTTCTCCGCGTAACACCCTAATTGCTACAGAAGCATCTGTGTCATCATCACGCGGCAATCATGAGATTTCATACCAACTAATTTCAAGTCTTTCATTGAGACTAGCCTCTTTAGGTTGGCGTAATAACCGATGGAACTTTGACTCCGCAAGCACTCACACACGCTAATTTTCTCAATCTTGCTTAAAGTGTAGCAAGTCATGGAAGGTACTTTTTTCCTTGACCCAAGTCTTCATGATGCTCCTTCCGAAGTTTCATATCTTGCGTCCATCCGTGTTTTGAGTGTATCTTTTGTTTTGCCGTATGTCTAGTAAAATACCAAGCAAGTCGTCACACACGTTCTTCTCTATATGCATGACATCGATAGCATGTCGAACATCCAGTGCCGCCAAGAAGGTAGGTCCATAAACACGATCTCTTTTTCCACAAAGGAGTCAGATCACCGAACTCGGATCGATGTACTTCCGCTCCCTTTCCATGGATAATTTTAATATCCTTTACGGCCGCAAATATCTCTTTGTTGCTATGATGTTTCGAGTCAAGCGCTCCTTTGTACCGTCAAAAGCTCTCTTGTTGTTGCGACACGGTGGTCCTTATGGCGAACCCACGATGCCGCATGTAACACATTTTTCGACAAGATTTCAGCCACCGGCCTCAGATCACCCATGCAATGCACGATCCATTGAATCCTTTTATAGTCCGCCCGAAGATTGCCAAGAGCAGGTAATCATTGATGGTTACGAACAACAACGCCCGTAGCATGAAGTTCTCTCTTCAGACTCATCCCATACCCGCATACACCGCTGCTCCACAATACCGTAAGATCTTGAACCAAAGGGTTTGAGGAACACATCAATATCGCTGCAGTTGCCTCGCCCTTGGATCAAGAACGGCATCATAATGTACTTCCTCTTCATGCAAAGCCAAGGAGGAAGGTTGTACATACATAAAGTCACCGCCAAGTGCTATGACGACTACTCATGTTGCCGAAAGGGTTCATCCCATCCGCATCGAGTCCTAACCTTATATTCCTCATGTCATATACAAAGTGTTTCTTGTATTTTCGTCGATATTCCTCCACCGCTGAGTCGCCAGGTGTCTAAGCATTCCATCCTTTTACGCCTCAAGATGCCATCGCAGCAATTGAGCATGCCTTTTGTTCGCAAACGACGCTTCAGACGGGATTATAGGAAATACCACACCACCTTGGTCGGAGGTCTTTTCTTCTTACATCGCCTCGATATCGCCATCGCCGCTTATACCGAGATGCCTTGCAAACGGGACATGCATCCAAATTTGCAAACTCATTGCGATACAATATGCAATCGCTTGGACATGCGTATTTTTCGACTTCCGGTCCCAACGGCAAACAACTCGCTATTCGGTACGTGGTTGCCGGCAACACGCTACCCTCCGAAGGACATCTCTCAAGAAATCTAATGACTCCGTGAAACTCTTGTCGGACCAACCATTGCTTGCCTTCAATTGCGCAGCCACAAGACAACATGCGACTTTTTGAACTCCTCTTGCAACCTGGGTACAAGGGTGTTGTAGAATCCTCTACCATACATCAAACTTCGAAAATCCTTTCACTCGTGAGGTCCTCCTCCCCATCATGCAACATCCGTTCTAGATCATCTTCATGGTTATCGATGAATGTCTCTTCTTGGGTGTCGACGAAAGTATTTTCCATCGCGGTCAAGTCGTTGTCTTCATCATCAATCGATGCCCTTCACGCACAATGTCATCTTCACCATGCTCGGTCCAACAGTATAGGCAGCTTGAAACCCTTGAAGCAAGTGTGCACGGATCGCCTCAAGGTTCAAAATTGCTTCTCATTCTTGCAATCGATGCACGGCAACAAATATAGTCCATCACTTATTTGACTTGTACGCCATGCCAAGGCCGTAAAACTAGTCACACCGTTAAAGTACTCTCTATCACGACGGTCCGCTTCATACATCCATCTTCGATCCATCTACAAATATTTACAACAAATAAAATCTCAAGAAATCAATAAGTGCTCACAAATTGTTTTATACATTTAATTTGTTACGTAGTGCTAATTAATGTAGAAATTTTCATTACTTATAAATCTATATCCAAACCTTCATACAAAATAAAACATATCTTTAATTATACAACTAAGTTACGATCCGACCTTCATGTTTATCGATGAACGCTTGGCGAATGCGTAGTTGCTATTAATTATATATAAATCTATATCCAAATCTCGATTGTAAAATCAATTAAATAATTGCTATTAGTTATATGTAATGGTCCGTCTAGCAAATTTACATTACTTACGTATATTAAATTAACATACACTAAATAAAGAAACAATTTTAAGTATTTAGATTGAACAATAGTTAATTATGAAGTACTACCACATTTAAATTCAATCAACATATTAAATGCAATCACTATACATATAAAAGTTGGTAATTTCAAATCTAAACTCAAGATTACAAATCTAATTGTGTTGACTAGGCAATCAATAATTCGATCACAACCTACAACAATATATAACATAATATCCAACTAAACAAGACACTAACCTTAGATCGGTTAGAAAACGCCAAATTAGACCAAATTTGAGAGCAAAAATTCGCCCCTCTCCACCCCTATCGAGCAAGAACAGAGCTCCTCTGCTTCGACATCTTGGGAAAGGAGCCAGGTATATATAGTGCGATATTATCATCGCCGGTTTATTCTTCTAGAACCGCAAGAATATATCATCGCCGTTCTATCTCAAAACCAGAAGTGATATGGCTGCCTTTTCCGCGCTAATTTCTTTATCACTTGCCGGTTAATCGTTGAACCGACACTAATACTTTCACCGCGGTTCTCTATCTAAAACCGCAAGGATATGGAGCCGCTTCCGCCTAAATGATTTAGCAAAGGCCGCTATACATATATCGTTTTATCATCGCCGGTTGAAATTAGAACCGACAAGGATAATATTATCACCGCCGTTAAATTTAATAACCTAAGAAGGATAATATTATCACCGCCGCTGAATTTAATAACCGGCAGTGATAATATGAACCTTCAACTCCCGCCACTCCACGCATCGCCGCTTCCCCATTCCTCTCGCTAATCGTATATGCTTTCATTCCTCCGCTAATCGCTGTTTTTCCCCATTCCTCCTCTATATAATGTGCAAAGACATCCATCAATCTGTGGCAATGACAATATAATCCACCATTGCAGCAAGAATGGCCCCACCCAAGAAGCGCGCACGTACTGGGCAAAGCACTGATCCGCTTCCAGAGAAGAAGGAGGAGGAGAAGGAGGAGGAGGAGAAAGAGGAGGAGGAGGCAGAGGAAGAGGAGGAGCAGGAGGAGGAGGGCGACGACGACGACGACAGCGGCTGCGGCGATCTCCTTCGGCGTTGGGGCAAGACCAACTCCGCCACCGAATCGGATTCGGAGGAGGAGGAGGAGCACCGCCAACTCCGATCGGTCATCCGGCAAAGAGCTCCATGACGAGGAGGAGGAGGAGGACGATGACGAGTTTTCCGATATAGGGTTTAATTTGTTTTCTATCTGAAATTATGATTATATGTAATTATGGACTACAAATGTTCGCAAGAGATAAATAACAAATGTTTAATATGTTCTGCTTTTTTATCTAATTATGCTTTGATAAGTTCTCAGATCATAACTAATTTTGTGAAGATCACCGCCGGCTCGGAGTAAAACTGGCAGGAAAATGGTCTTATCAACGCGGTTAAAACAAAAACGGCAATGATAGATCATCGCCGTTTTTATATAAACCGCGGTGATATCTTATTATCACCGCCGTTCACTCTAAACCCGCAATGATATTGCTCCATTC
Organism: Guadua angustifolia; assembly: GCA_036346375.1. NCBI lineage: Eukaryota > Viridiplantae > Streptophyta > Magnoliopsida > Poales > Poaceae > Guadua > Guadua angustifolia. The sequence goes on from CM070508.1 coordinate 14,449,045, forward strand.
GGCTGCAAAATTTTATTATTTTATCATCGCCGGTTGAGGTTAGAACGGCAAGGATAATATTATCACCGCCGCTGAATTTAGAACCGCAAGGATAATATTATCACCGCCGCCAGACTTACCGGCAAAGTGATAGGGGTCGCGGATGATGTAGTCTGTAGTAGTGACACTTTTATATCGTACCATGGAGTAAACTGTATGAAGTACTTTCACCGTTCATGTTTTCGGAGCTACATGTGTCACACACACACTATATAAGAATTAAATCAACCGAATACACAAAGAAGTATTGCATTTCTTTGCCTCTATTATGTTTAGGAGCAACGATAATCGAAGGGATAACTGAAGCTTGCTAATAAATATTCAGTTTTTATTAGTTATTCAAATCCAACTTCTGTTTTCCAGCAATATATCTTTTTACTTACTGTTTTCCGCATGGTGTCAGAATTACAAATACTAGCTATCACCAGTGATGACACTAAGAAATGTTTTCTTGTTTAACCAGAGTTTTTTATGTTGTTTATGATCTAAACTCCTATACTGGCTATGTACATTAACATCTTGTTTTTGTTTTTCAGGTTTACCTATCATTTAGCTATTTGGCACGCTTCTTGTTGCTCCGCCTATTTGCTGCCTCGCTATGAGAGATACGATTTCTCTATACCATCTTGCTTACCATGGTATTGATTGGTTCTATTTGTCAATTCTATACTGTAATGCTTCTTGATTCTACCCTAGATTTGGATCTCAAATTATGTTTTTGAGAATATTGAGCTTTTACGTTTAGATACTACGAGATGAAAACTTAAGATATTAAAATATCAAAATTGTAGTTTAAAAATAAAGAAACACATTCCAGGTGTCATCAGTGCTAAAAAAGTTTGAATTCTTCAACAAGAATTTGAACAGTAGAGGTATCTAGCTAGATTGAATTTAAATTCGAATATCTTCACGACTGCCCATACCTTTTGATCATAAGTTGGCAATTGCTTGGAAAATTAACCTGCATCTATTACACACCTAGCTAGCCCATCGAATCCGCATGATATCATGGTTCTGTTGCTCTCATAGTGTCAACTGTCTTGGCTACTACCGCTAGACATATGTTTTTCTAGGAGAACAGAAGCTATATATATAATCCATGTTACCAACTTTGGTGGTATCTACCATGTGGAACATGCAGGACAAAAGCCATACAAACGCACCAAATGCCTAGAGCTGAACCCAGGTATTTATCTACTTTAGTAATCATTGTCTCTTAGATGTCATTAGCTTCTTTCATTCCAATAGCCAGATGAATTTCTCCCCGTGTTTGTTTCAAAGATACTCCCCGATGAGGCTATTCAAAGTTTTGATGCTATTGGTATTTCATGGATAACAAACGAGGAGCAAGTGAAGGTGTTATCCTTTATTCTTGCCATGAAGGTATATACGGCGGCTCTGGATGTAGCTAGCTACCCACTGCGCTTTGTCTTTTGTGTCACGAATCCCTCTCATTCTCTCATACATCATGTATATATATTGCTCAAACTGTTTTGACGATACATTGGTGTAAACAGACAGTGAACGGTCTGTTACCATCTTCGCTGTCAACATGAGGCAGCAACCAATAACGCATCCTTTATGTTCTATTATACTGGCCGGACTACCTGCTGCACCTTATCTATACGTCATGGATCTTATATTTCTTTCAAAACAACCATATAGGCTATAGCTAAACAACCATATAGCTAGGGGGCGCAGCGTAGCGCGCTATTCATGTTAGTCATACTAAATTCTGCGAGTATCAAGCATGCATGCATCTAGCTAGCACTACTACAGAACGGCACATTACTATCGCTTTATCTGTGTCGGTTCTTAAGTTTTCAGGAAACAACGATTGTGATAGATAACTTCGGACGGGGTGTTAGTAATAATCACTATCGGTTCTGAGATTATAGTGATTGTGATATAGACTCGACATATCTCAATCGGTTCTCAACTAACAAGCGATAGTGATATGGACTGTCATCTCTATCGGTTCCAAGAAAATAAGCGATAAGAATGATCACGATACATCACTATCGGTTCTTTTTATAGAAGTGATAGTGATGTGGGTATACATCACTATCGGTTCCAAGAAAGAAACGATAGTGATGTTCACGTGATCATCACTATCGCTTTTATGGAAAGAACCGATAGTGATAAACGGAAATCACTATTCTTTGCTTAGTTGAGAACCGATTGTGATGTGCCTCGCTAGGTTATATATACCACTCGGGAACAAGATCTCTGTTGTTGTTCCAGAGGAGATTTCTCCGCCGCCACCAAGAAAACAGCTCATATTCTCAGGCTTGGAAGCAATACTTGATGATAAAATTTGAAGTCCTCAAGGATAGGTGTTAAGAGGGCAAATTTGAAGCCTTATCTTGAGGAGATTCCTTCTTTTTACCCTTGTTTGCTGTTTTCTTCAAAATGTGAGCAATCCGCCTTTAAATTAAACCCTTCAATTTTGCACTAGGTAATTTTGATACATCGTGAATAAAGTTTAAGTTGCAATCGAATTGAGTATATGCTATCGATTTCACACTCTCTATTAATTTGTCAAGCACACATCTATTTAATTATTGTAGTGCTCTTGTTAATATGGAATTATTGTTAATTTCTATCATGTGATAAATGCTAGAGTTTAGGCTTTCGAACCCACGCCTCTGCTCGAGGATGTTGTTTATAAATATGCCGAACAAAATGGCATATTTATAAGTGAGCGATCTCAATTGTCCACGTTTTTAATTGATAGCTGAGGATATGTGGTTTGGGCAAGTTCTCGAAGTTGTTGTTACTAACTCAGAGTAGATTTCGCATCGTCTCTCGGTGTTCTCCATATACACACCCTCTTGACCTGTTGTCGAGACGTATATGGAGAACAAATGAGATGTCTGCCAAATTTTCTCCGAGTTGTACAACAATTTTAGGAACTTTCCCAACCACATATCCTCGAATGGGATTAGGACCTAACCTATTTAGAGATTAGGAGTCATCGTTGGTACCTTTTGTTTTGTTTTGTTGTAGTCAAAAGATTTGCAAGTACTACAAGAGCTATATAATTAGATTATTTGATATCATTGTTGATGTTAAAAATGTAGGTCTCCTATGTAAGGAATTCAAAGCACTAAACCGAGAAGAATCTAGATATCGATCGGAGTACATATTTTATATATCTTGGAACCTGTCCTCTATTTCGCAAAGGTAATATTAACCAAATGATGTCTCAATATTTCAAATAGCTAGCTAGGTGTCTCAATATTTATTGTGTAAGTTTAATTACAGATGGACCGTAAGGAATGGATGTATCGTAAAAGTCGTTTGAGTGCTGAATTTCAGATGGGTGTTAAGGAGTTCAAAAAAATTGCCGAAGAGGACATTGTGAGGAGGGGTGTAAACTTCATATATTGTCCTTGCATTGATTGCACCAATCTGAGAAGATTTAACAACTCGGCTCAAATCGAGGACCACCTGATTCGACGTGGCTTTGTGAGGAATTACACGTGTTGGATCCATCACGGCGAGACAGGTGGTACCCTTCCGGTGTGCAACGAAGATACGGTGGAACCGAATGACGAGTTGCAGCATGATATGTTTGAGGATGAGAATTTGGAGCAAATGTTGCGGGATGTGGAGGGTAATTACACGGAAAGAGAGTTCAAAAGTTTAAAAGCTTGATGGAAGATTTATGCCAAACCGCTGCTCACAAAGTTGCAAAGCGGAATACACCAAGTTGGGTTCGGTCCTTGCATTGTTCGAACTAAAGGCAAAACACCGCTGGATGATACAAATTTCAATGCACTTCTAGTTCTTCTATCGGATGTGCTTCTGTATGAAACGAGTTGCCAACAAGCATTTATGAAGCGAAGAAGCTATCGTGTCCCATGGGAATGGAAATAGAAAGGATACATGCATGTCCTAATGATTGCATCTTGTACCGTGAACGCATATCAGAGCTGCACGCTTGTCCAAAGGTGCAAGGTGCCCCAGACAAACAAAAGGAGAAGCGTGAACGACAAGAAGCGTAAGAGCCGAGGCAACGATGGTGAAGAGGTCACTAAAGGTGCACCGCCAAGGTATTGTGGTACTTGCCCATCATTCCCTGCCTTGAGCGGTTGTTTGCAAATCCCAGAGAGGCAAAATTGTTGTGTTGGCATTATGAGTCTCGAAGGAAGATGGCAAGCCGAGACACCTCGCCGATTCGCTCAATGGAGAAACATCGATTGGAAACATGAGGAGTTTGGTGCCAAATGAGGAACATAAGGTTTGGGTTGAGTACCGATGGAATGAATCCGCTTGGTAACATGAGCGGCCGCCACAAAGACGTGGCCGCCTCATTGTGTATCTACAACCTCCCTCCTTGGTTGTGCATGAAGCGGAAGTATATCATGATGTCCTTGCTAATCTCGGGACCCAAACAATGAAATGATATTGATGTGTACCTTGCACCATTGATCGAGGATTTGGTACAATTGTGGAATGAGGGGGTCGTGGTGTGGGATGCATACAAAAGAGAGTATTTCACCCACGAGCTATGGTATTTTGTACCATAAATGATTTCCGCGCTTGGTAATTTAAGGGTACAAGACGAAAGGAGCCAAAGCGTGTCCTATCTGTGAAGAGGAGATCGAGAGCCTATGGCTACCGAATTCCAAGAAAACCGTGTATATGGGTCACCGAGGTTTTACCTCAAGTCATCGATACCGTAAAATGGATGACAAATTTGATGGGAAGAGGGAAGTCCGCTCGCCCCGCACCTATGAGTGGAAGGCAAGTATATTCACGTGTGGAGGATATTGAACTTCAAAGACGGAAAGAGTCGAATCTGCTCGCATTTAGGACAATTTGGAAGAAGAGGTCCATATTTTGGGACTTGCTGCATCGAAGGAGTTAGATGTCCGACATTGTATTGATGTCATGCACGTTGAGAAGAATGTCTGCGATAATTTGGTTGGTATCCCGCTGAACATACCGGGAAGACCAAGGATGGTGTGAATGCTCGTCGCGACATGGCCTACATGGGAATCGTGCCCGTGCTTGCAAAGTGATAGAGGAGGATGGGAAAGGTCCGACATCCCCGCCGCATGCTACACCTCGCCCAAGAAGGAGAAAGAAGATCTCTGCAAATGTCTCCAAGGTATTAAAGTTCCATCCGCTACTCCGCAAACATTAAGAAGCGGTGTCCATGGATGATTTGAAGTTGTTGGGCATGAAGTCCCACGATCGCCATGTCTTGATGACCCAAATGCTCCTGGGCCATATCGTAAATATTCTCGCCGAGGATGTCAGTTTGCAATCACGGCTCATATTTCTTCAATGCGATCTCCCGCAGTTATTGACCCCGATATACTAGACAACTTACAGAGTGAGGTGGTGCGACTCTATGTCGCCTTGAGATGCATTTCCCACCATCGTTCTTCGACGCCATGGTCCATCTTGTTGTTCACCTTGTCGAGAGATTAAGATATGTGGCCCCGATTCTTACGCTACATGTATCCGCTCGAGAGGTACATGGGTATATTAAAGTCCTACGTGAGGAATCGGCCGAAACCCGAGGGTAGTATTGTGGAAGGTTATGGGACCAAGAGGTTATTGAGTTCTCGTGGACTATCTCGGAGAAGACAAGCAATCGGTGTTCTCTATCTCGCCATGAGGGCGCATTATCCGCAAAGGAACTGCTAGCGAAACTAACGAGGCCACAGCTTGATATGTATTGCAAAGCGATCCGACAGCCTTTGCAAAGACAAAGACGAAGTTGCGTGGTATATCGAGCAAAGACAAGTCGATTTTACGAGAAGAGAATCCACATATGGATGAGCTTTCCATCATGCGAGAACACAACGATAGATTTCTAACATGGTTCAAACAGAGGCGAGGTCTCTCGTTAGTGATACTATCAAATGGTTGGTCGACGGACCTAGATTTAATGTACGCATATGGCAGGGTACGATATTAATGGGTACACCTTTTACATCGAAAGTCGATGCTAAGAGTACTGCTCAAAAAATGTGTCAAGATAGATGCTTTGTCCGATGAACATCATCGAAAGGAGGATCCTCAATGGCAATGAACTCTTATTACGGGTGATCAAGAAATTTGGGAGCTCGACACGGAATATACCAGATTCCATTGTTCGATGTAAGTGGGTGGGACTTCCACATGGAGTGAAGGTCGACAAGAGAGGTTTTACTCTTGTGGATCTCAACAGACTCGCCTATAAAGATGACCCATTCGCATTTCATGGCAAGCAAATCAAGTCTTCTATGTGCGCCGCCCTTTATGGTAAGCGGCGGATCGTTGGTGTCGAAAATGTCATAGATGAAGAAGAATACGACCAATTCGATGAAATACCTCCGCTTATGGATGGGGCCTGTTTTAGCGGTGACAACGACACACATGGAGTAAATTATATGCGTAGATCATCAAGAAGGGTTATATTGTAAATAAAAGGAGTACATCATTGTATCGCTTGATATGTGTTTGCAAAGGTTATGTGTACGTATGAAACTTTCACAAATTTTGTCAATGCATTGTGGTATGTAGCTACTTAATGGAATAAAAAGAAGGCACTCTACATCAAATCATTTCGGGAATTTTCGAATACTTGGACTTTATTTGAGAAAGATTTGACTTTTCTACTCTTTGACCAAAAAGTATGCCTACAAAGTGAATTTGGGCTTCATTTTCAATGCTTACTCATTTTGCCAAAATCCTTTTAGAAAAGATCAGAGTATCACAAAGTATGTTTCGCAAACTTTCAAATAATTCCAACTATGTGTGCAAAAGATATGGCCTTTTCACTCTTTGATCGATATCTCAGAATTCAGATCAGATGGTTTGTCGTGAAAACAAAAAAGGCCTATATTTGTATCGGTTCTTATTCAAAGTTTACACATATACATAATCATTTGTATCGGTTTTGTAATAAAACCGATAGTAATATTATCCTTCGCTTGTATCGGTTTTAATTTAGAACCGATAGAAATATCACCCTAGGGTTTTCCTTAGTACAAGTATTTCTATCGGTTTTCTTTTACAAACCCGATAGAGATACTATAATTGTATCGGTTTTTGTTGAAAACCGATAGGAATATGCCTCCGTGGTTTTCCTTAGTATAAGTATTTCTATCGGTGTTTTGGAAACCGATAGTAATGAGGAGAGTGAACAATTTACTCGCGCAAGGCCTCCATTTTTTTGCCCTAGCTCCCGCCCACTCAATTGCTCCTCGCACCACGATTTCTTCGCTTCCACCGCCAACGCCGCCGACGACTCTCCCCCCGCCGAATCGCCGCTGCACTCCTTCCTCCTCTCCTCCTCACGCCTGCACTCCTTCCCCGCCGATCGCTTCTCACGCCGCCGACTCCTCCCCCCGCCGACTCTTCCCCACGCCGCCGACTCTTCCCCACGCCGAAGTCGCCCCACGCCGACTCCTCCCCGCACGACTCTTCTTCCCACGCCGTCGACTCTCCCGCACCAATCACTTTGGTAGATTGTCTTCGTGGGCTCGGATCCCTACCGAGTAAGGAACTTTACTCGATCCCTCTGTTGGTATTGTGTCAAGGACCGATTGAGAAATTTGGGGAACTAGCCATCGAGCTAGAGGCTGTTTTTCTTGATCCGAAACATCGAAGTTTGTTATATCACGCCGCCAATGATGATTCAAATAGTTGAGATTATATTGATCTCGCTAGCTAGTGAATGCTTTCGTAGTTCAAGACTGCTTTTAGATCATTGTGTTTAGACTTCATCTTGGCCTTGTTGCTTCCGGATATGTGCTATGTCATCCGTGATTAGTTCTCATACATGGCTTGAATAGCTTTGTTATCATCGGTACATTCTCGAACTTATTGTTACTAGTCCGGTGCCCGTGTGTTAGACCATTTTAATGTCAGTCTTTGTTGCTCAGAGTTTGTCATAAGTCCATAATCGAAGTTCTAGTGAATCAATTTTCTTAAAACAAAGGCTGAATTGTGTAGATTCACCGATTTCGATTGATATATTCTGTGATATATACCGCTGAAATTGGTGTTGAGGGCTCATTTGGAGCAACCCATCAATTTATGAAATCGAGAGCAAAATTGCTAAATCAACCATGAGCAAGATGTTGGTTTGTTTAGTTTGTTTATTATCCATGCTAGATGCTATGCTTATTTGTGATCGATCATGAATTACTTTGCTTAAAAGCCTGTTCTCGTTGAAGTCATGATTTTATCATATGTTCCCGCATAATGGATAATGTGTGCTTAGTTATATATGGGTTAAGTCATTGTTTCATTATATGCTCATATCGCAAATATTTCAACAAATTCGTAAACCAAATTTCCAAACTTCAATTACGAGTTTAGTTTAGCAAAAGTGGACTTCGATACCAACAGTTTGCAAACTACCAAAACCCGATGTTAAGCCGTATATGTGTTGTTGCTATATATGTGGATTACCTTATATCGTTGTCTTAGTTTTAACAATTGCAACATATATGGTCTTATTTGTCCTTATATGATTCTCAATTCGATTTTTCTATGCTTGGTGTATCTCTTGGATAGTCCCGTATTTTACAAAGTTAGCATCGCAAAAGTATTCATACATTTCTATATAGCATAATCTTTCCATATGCAAGTGATTGCTTGTTCATATATGCAAGGATGGCTTGTAGCAACTTTTGAGTATGCCAAAGGTATAGTTATTTCAATCTTAATTGCATATTACTTTTTTTATCTCAAAGATATGTTAGAGTTTAGGTTATGTAACCCACGTCTCCTGCTCGAGAGTGCTTAATTATAAATATGCCGAATAGTATATTTATAAGCAAGCGCCTCAATTGTCCACGTTTTTGATTAGTTCGAGATATGTGTTCGCAAGTTCTGAGTTGTACAACTCACGAGTAGATTTCGTAGCGTTTCCCAATTGTTCTCCTGATACACACCCTCTTGACTTGTTGTCGAGACGTATCCGGAGAACAATGAGATGTCAGCCAAATTTTCTCTCGAGTAGTACAACGGCTTAGAACTTGCCCGAACCACATATCCTCGAATGGGATTAGGACCAAACCTATTTAGAGGTTAGGAGTCATCGTTGAAGATCATTCGCTTTCTCGCTTGTTGTCAATGAGCCGTTGCTTTACATGATTTATTGTCAACTTCACATAATTGCTACGAATTGCTTTATCTCATGTCAAATATATGACCATGTCGATAAGAAAACTGAAAATGTCGCAACTAGAGAGCATCGACTCATCGCTGCATGTAACCGAATTAGCTGCTCTCGAGGCCGAGCGAACTTCAAGTGTCGAGCCGAGCCAACTTCCAAGTGTCGAGGGCCGAGCGAACTTCCAAGTGTCGAGCCGAGCCAACTTCCAAGTGTCGAGGGGCCGAGTAAGGTGAGGAAGGCCCGAGGACCGAGTAAAGGGGCCACAGGAGAACACCGCAGTTCTCCAGCTCAATGCCACGGGTTTGCACGGGTCCTCCTAAGTACAAGGGCGATACCGCCATTCCTCGGCCAATTGGTGAGGGAGAGGGTTGCCATAACGTTAAGGACCGGAGAAAGGAGGTCGGCCGAAAGCGTAAGAACCTACTGTGGGACGAGGTGAAGGGCAAATGGATTATAGAAGAGGAGGACGAAAACAATGCCAAAGCGGTACGCCATGAAGAGGATGGGTGTGGCTTTGAGGCACTCGTGGGCTACATGCATAGTGAGTACGCTTTGAAAGGCCTTACACCATTCGAGAAGTATCCGCTCGTGACTCCGGCGTTTGGGAGGAGTTCACGAGATCAAGGGTACGCCCGAGGCGAGGAGCCGAGACAGAAGAACATTGGTATCCAGAGGCGTAACACGCACTCCGCACCACCCTGCTCAAAGCGGTTCTGGCGGGAAGAAAGCGAATGGGCGCGAGTAACCGAGGAGTGCGCGAACTCGGGACAAGGTTTTACTCCCACATATGTGAGGAGCGGCACGGATCGGGTATTAGCGAGGACAAAGAAATCCGCGGACGGGCAGCCGGTAGTACCAAACCCGCTATGCGCAAGTCGTTTCCACCATCGTAAGTCAAGAACTTACTACATTGCGCCAACCATTCCTGTTGTATTTCAGATCTAATTCAGACTCTCTTGCAGGAGGAGGTCACCAGAGGAAAGAGCAGGGACCTTTGTTAGCCAAGGGTCAAATGACATCTTGTCCTCCGCGATCGGGAAGTCCCACCATAAGGGCCGGTACTTGCCGAGGGCGGGCATACGAAGAAGACGATTCAAGACGAGGTTAGGAGTGCAGGCAAGATCATGGGAGGCACGCACGAGCGCATGAAGGACACGCCAGGAGGAGATCAAGGAGGAGATGAGGGGGAGATGACGCACGTGAGCAGGAGATGAGGGTAGAGATGGACCGCTTGAGGGCCGAGATGATGGCGATGTTCTCCCAGTCGAGCGATGACCCCGCCACCGCATGTAAAAACTGTGTTGCACTCCAAAGAATGCGGGTCTAAAACGATAAGGCCGGGTCCGCACTAAAGGTAATAGTTAATTTTGCATGGCTTCGAGGTGCGAGGGTAACTCCCCAATATTTTCTCTTGTTGCGCACCTCTTGCAGCGCCCACGGCGCCAACCACGCTGACGGAAGACGGATTTCGCTGAGGTTGACGCGGGTTGCATTTCCATGCAACGAGACCGACATAAAGGCATGGTCACCTTTGGGGAAGGGCTACATGAGGGTCTGTGGACTACGCCCACGGCCTTCTTATCACATGTGCTCGAGTTCCCCCAACGAAGAGATCATCACTCTCGCAAGCGCACATGTCGCTCATCAAATGGCCCACGGCAGCGCCAGATCGGTCAAGGTAAAAACCTCGCTTCTTCAGACCATTCCAAAGAGTATTGCAACAAGTTGTTCATACGCTGCTTTGTAGGTTCAGACTGCACTGCGCCTCCTCCCACGATCGGACGAGTCCCGCATGAGTAATCGAGGTGGTGCATAAAAGGGTTACCACGACAGCCCACAGAACCACCGGAGGCCTCCGCTAAAAGCCAAGGCTCACATGCACTACAAGTGCCCTCTCGTGCATGTGAAAAGCCTCAAACCCCCGCGGAGACTCCTTCGCCCAGAAGGAGAGCCAAGACAGCTGAGAACCACCGGAGGCCTCCGCTAAAAGCCAAGGCTCACATGCACTACAGTGTTCTCTCAGTACAGTGAAAAGCCTCCAACCCCGCCGAGACTCCTTCGCCCAGAAGGAGAGCCGCACAGCCACAGAGAAGCCCTATAATTTTAAGGCGATGAACATGGAAAGCCCTTCTCTCTCGCGAAATTGAATACTTTAGGCTTGTGGACTCGATACCCATGGATGGTACATTGACAAAGTGAAAGGGAACGAAAGGCGGGTCGACTTCAATGTTAGGTACAAAGGGACATTTCCACCGTGAGGACGACGGACATTTCGGTCGCTTTTGAGGATCTGCTCCGCCTCTACCAAATGATCTCCATCGACGCTTCCATCAGGCGATCCTCGACACCGTGAGTATCGCACCACGTAGCATGACCTTAGAACTTCCATAGGATTTTGCATTATGCTTCAGAATATTCAATACGAGTTGGTGGCAATGAGGCAATGAGTCGTGATTTAATCGACAACTAATTGGGTTCGCCGACCCGAGCCGGTGTCCGCAACGATGGCTAGGCTTCAACCGCAATGGCTTGCCGGCCACATCAAGGGTGCGTTGAAAGTCGAGGCCAAGAAGGACTTCATTCTATTCCGCATTCACGAGGTGTAAGTACTACTACACCCTTCAATTACTTGTACGCACTTCAACCGTATGTGAACTTATTTCCTTCACGCATACCATTTAATAAGCAACCATTGGGTCCTACTCGTGATCATTCCGAGTAACAACGTGGTCTACACTTTTAATTCCATTGAGAAGAGACCGATGGCCTACGCGATCAAGCCTCCTTTGGAGCAAGAAGTGCACTACTCTTATGTAACACTTTCGATTTAACTACGACATTCATTATTTTGTACTTAACAAACGTCTCTCCAATGTATATAGGGGTTTCTCCGACCACGCCGCAGTATGAGGGAAACACGATCTAAAAAAGGGCTCCAAGTCGAGTATGTGCGCTTCAAGGTACAAGTATGCTCCCTATATAAGATTTAGATTTCTGACATATTTTCTTCGTCTCTTAATTTTTTTCTTTCTTCACAAGTGCCATCAACAGTAAGCAGCGACGACCATCGGGTTTGTACGTCATGCATCACATGCCGATCTTGATTAGCCTCTCGCACCGCTTCCCCTGTATATATGTACATGCATAATAATACAAGTAGCCTTTCACATAGAAATTTCAAAACTTAAATTAAAACACTCGCTTCTATTTTGCGACTCTCAATATCCCCGAAGAGTATAGACCGCACTACGCCAACAAGATAAGGGACCACTTATGCCGCTGGTAATGGATGGAATGTATGGTGGAGGACTGACGGTTTAGAGATCCCAAAGCTCAGACTAGGCTATATGTGAACAATATTACAAATCAATGGGATTACATGTGTACATGATGGTTAAGCATGTGTCGCTTGTAACAAAGTATTCATTTTCTCAATGTGATATGTATTTGTTGTAACAATTAAAGTATTCATTTTCTCGTGAATGAGTTGTATTCATTTTCTATGAATGTGAATGTGATATACATGTCAGTATGTTTGTGATATGTGCATATATATATTTGTGTGAAATATGTGCTGATTGGAGGGTCAATTGGAAAGTAGCACACCCTTCATCTCTATCGGTTCTCATTAAGAAAATGATAGAGATGACATTGTCATCTCTATCGGTTTTTGTAAGAAATGATAGAGATAATGTTTACATCTCTATCGGTTCCTACAAGAAAATGATAGAGATGAACTAATCATCTCTATCGGTTCTTCAAAGAAAATGATAGAGAATATAATCTCTATCGCTTTTGAAGAACCGATAGAGATGATGAGTTCATCTCTATCGGGCAAGAACCGACTGTAATAATAGCGCCTCATCTCTGTCTAACCGCTTAGTGTCGCCACCAGAACCGATTGCGATGATAAAAAAGAACCGATTGTGATGTGTAAACGTGTAGTAGTGTAGGCATAACCCTTCCAGGAACATGGAATTCACAGCTATGCATCATTCATCCATTTACAATCATCCATCACTGCACGTCAAGATCACACCCACCAGTAGATTGGGAGAGGAGAGGTTGACTCGCAGGTAAGGGCACCACCATCGGAATTGCCGAGGTGCTTGGCAGTTGGCACCTCACCATCTCAACAACAATGGTGGTGGTGGCGAAGTGTCGCTGACCTTCGATTAGGGCTAGTGGCGGAGCTAGAATTTTGTTAAGCCTTAGACAGGAAATTAAACTACTATAACTAACGTTAAATGCTATCCACGTCGAGGTACAATAAAAGCACACTGCAAATACATAATTAAAGATAAATTTGAATTTCATGCTTAATGATATAACAAAACAGATAAAATATGGCAAAAACAATATAGCGTAGTGAAGTAGTATAAATATTAATACCTAACTAATGAAGATTAGGTGTATCTGAGCAATCATATCTTCATCAACAATAGTACAAGAACATGAACCCTCAAAGATGAAACTGCATATGTAAATTAGTGATACAAAATTACAAAGTTAATTATTGATGTAGATTGCAAAACAAGATTGTAACATACTCATAGCACGAAGTAGTTTTTGCTTCCATGGCCTTATATTTTGAAAACGCTATAAAATTTTATTATTTGCAATGCTTATAAATATATCATATCATACTATCGTTCATCTATCAGTCACTCATCTTATTCCGCAACTCAATCTTAACAATATTCATAACTAAGAATGCTCTTTTTACTGTTGTCTATTACATCAAATGGAAAAATTATATGTCTATTACATCAAATAGAAAAATTATATGTCTATTACATCAAATTGAATTTAATCGATTAATCCCTAATTGGCTAATTCGGAATATGGGTAATGCAATACGACAAAGTAAGGATTAAGAGAAAATCATCTAAAGTTGGCAGTGGCCGATGATAACTTAACTGCTTGAGGAGGGCATTGGCCGATGATAGCTGCTGTTGCACCTCAACCCTCAGCTCTCATCACGTCCACAAGAGAGAGGTAGCGAGAGGAGGCTGATCCTGATAGCCGATAGGGTTTCTCACTTCTTAATTTTATGGGTTGTCATGGACGATAGGTAGTGCGCTAGTTTAGTGTGCCGGGAAAGGAGGGAATATATGCTGCTGACATAGACATCTTAAGGACTCCAAAGCTGAAGTTTTCAATATATATAGAGAAGGATTTTCCACTGCTCGTTGGGCCAGACCTCGGTACAGGACGGTAGCAACAAAAGGGGCGTGGTCTCCAAACAGGACAAAAAGGGATGAAATGGGAGCCTGAGTCAGCATGGTGACGCGGGAGTGGCGTCGAATTTGTTGGGGCCCTGAGGCTAGGGTTTGACATGGTGTCGCACGCAAGCTTAGTGAGGAGCCGACGGGATGAGCGGCCCAGTATGGGCCTTGGCGAAGCAGAACCAGGCGACGGTGCCCAGGCGACTGCACTGGTGGAGTGGTGCGAGTGGCCAATGCTACAACCGGTGAGGACGGTGGTTCTGGCGTAGCCGAGGTGGAGGAATCAGGACCGACAGGCAGCGTCGGAGCATGAGAAGACGAACGAGCGAGAGAGAGATGAGGGGTAAAGAGGCCGATTGGGCTAGTGGGCCAACTGACTAGTCAGCACGGTCAACTGGAACAACTAGCACCCTTAGCCCAATTCGAAAAATCTCTAATTCAATTATAAAATTGTCTAATCAATTCCCTAATCCATTTTCCTCATGAAATATGTTCTACAAACCAGGATTTAAATACCACTCAACTAAAATAAATTATGACCTATTATTTAGTTATTCAACTAAATCAATTTAATTATAAATTATTTTTCTAAAATTTAAAATTTCACTAATTAATATAATAGAGTAATTGGGTTAGCAAGTAAAGCCAAATAGTTTCTGAAACAAATACTTTGCAAAACTAAAATCAGCTATTTTCTATTCTAAATCATGCTTCATAAAACATGTCAACTCTATTTACTTTTAAAATGAAACATAATACTCCTTTATGTACTATTTCTCTTCACTCAAATAAATTAATTGCAAAAGTTATTTCCCTTTTCTAAAAATCTCCCCAACAGTAAATTACATCTATCTTCAAATAACGAATACGAGCTCTTTTAAATCAAATGGTTTTCTCTTTGAAATAAACCACATTTTCTTCTCTTAAGTAAAAGTCTCTTTTTTAAATTGTCTTAATAAATCAAATGGTTTTCTCTTTGAAATAAACCACAGTGTCTTCTCTTAAGTAAAAGTCTCTTTTCTAAATTGTCTTAATACCATTTCTATTTTCTAAGTAAAACAAAACTCTCATTTCAAATTAAATTCAATTAAGTTCCTAATTCCTTGTCTTTATAAAAAAATATAAACTACTCTATTTAAATATAGATTAATCAATTCAATTCTTTCCTATTTAACTCTTTTCAACTATTCTTCTAAAACAATTTATTGTTTTCCCTTTAATGAATTTAAACACAACTATTTCCTTTAGCCAAAAAACATTTTTCCTGAATATAACTTAAAAGTATTTCCTTTTCTGAAACCTAAACATCCTTCTCTAAATCAATTTTAAGAAAATCTAAATAAAAATTATATTGTTCTCCTTCCTTCTCTATTTCGAAACAGCAACACAACATTAGGACGAGAGATGGTAGCCCGGGATAGCCTTAGCCAAGTAGAACCATATTATATGCATATGCATCGTGTTTCCATTTGGTGTTAGTCCTTATTGGACTTTATTGGTGTTTTTCCTTTTTCCAGAATCGGAGCAACCTGAGGATCTATTGTTCAAGCTTGAACCCCGGGTCTCCAATCTTTCGCATCTCAAGCAAATCCAATACTTCAATCACGTTGCCTTGTTAATTTGTATCAAGCACTTGCAATTTAGTTTACTTAATATCACCTGCATGGTAGAATAGTTCACTTTCTAAAAGAACTCTGATAAGATTATGTTTGGGCTTTGGACGGTTGAGCGGCTGGTGGATCGAGGCATCGAGCAGCCATTGGATTGAACTTATAATGTACGGCTGGTAGCGAGAGTTGAAGGAATGGAATGGAATTGTGGTTGTCTAAGGCATCCCCTACATATGGTATAGCACCTTAAGGTTAAACAACTACTGCCACAAGGCATTCAAGCACCATGTTTACGTTTACCATAGACTTATTAGGCAAAGCTCATGTCTTTATATCGATCGTATCTCGACATGGAGCATATCACGCGAGTGTAGGTGAGGACCTTGGATACTGTCGATGTTCAAGATTTTGGGTTTCTTAACCGAGCTTACATAAATTTTATTATATATAAGCCTCTAGATACTGAAATGGACATAATAAAAATTACGGGAGTCAGATAACTGTCCACACACAGAGCTATGCGGGAAGAGCCACTTACTGCCAACCAGTTCGCTTGTCGGGGTGGCCATGTCGCTGGTCGGGGACGACCAGTGTGAAACTAAGTTTGACCATCCTTGACTGAATTGATCGGAGACCTAACCGTTCGAAATAGAGATGGGCTTTTACCATACTAACCGTTTGAAATAGTTCGACTTAAATCTTTGTCCGTCAATGTCATTTTGGTAGACTTTGGTCCTTGGAGGTTTAGTAGAAGTATATATGTGAAGGTTGGATTATGAGCATGTACACGTTGATTTGCTAAATTAGACTTGTTGAGTAACTTTGATTCTTATATTATATTAGTTATGTGTCCGTGCGTTGCAACAAAAACTCAATTTACGACAAAAAGTTTATTTGCAAAAAGCACTAATAGTGGCAAAGGTGGGTAATTAAATAACAGTGGCAAATGTGAGTAATTAAGAGCATTAACAGTGGCAAAGGTGGATAATTAAAGAGTAGTGGTAAAGATGAGTAATTTTGATGAAGTGACGTGGGAAGAAAATCTCACTTTATATAGTAAAGATTCTCCTTATTAGATTGCTAACACAATAGATATCTATGAATACTTCATCGAAATCAAGACGAAGGCGATAGCTGACTTAAGGCAATACGAGAAAGAATCAGAAGCATTCGTCAAGACGGTGATGAATATTGAAGCAACATATATCACGAGTGGTTTCGCCTTTTAGGCAAAATTTCTATTGTAAGGTGGAGTTATGTTACTTGTGTCGCCTATATTTATAAAATTATCTTTCCACTACTTTATCTACTGAATCCACCGTAATTGTGATGCGCGCATTCCTCGTTAAAGCGAGTCTTAGCCGAAATGAGCTGAAGACACAGTACGCCATCAAAGGAAGCAGCGTTCAGTGTCGCTGCAGCGGCTGTGAGGCTGTGAACGGATAGGCCCAAACGAACGCGCGGCCCGTGCCATCTCCGGCGCTATTCGCTTGCTGAATTCCACCTCGCTGTGCAAACTGGACTCCTGGAACCTACGATCTCGTTGCGCACGTCCAATTTGCTGCATGATTGAGATCAAACGGTCGCTTCCACGGAGGCTGGGTGGCTCAGTGCATGGCTCCAGATCAGACGGCAGGTAGGGAGCAACATAGCAGTACGCACGTAGATATGGGGCAACACCAGTCACTGGTATATGTGATGATTACTTTTTTTTTAAGTCCTCCTTGTCTTACATTTTGCAAATCTAGTCTCCTGCCAAGCGAAATTGCATGTTTAATCTTGTCTCAACAGCATAACGTACCTCTTGTGCTCACTGGCCGCTGCTCTCGTGCTCCTCATCAGCTGCCGCGCTCCTCGAGCGGAGCCGCATGGTAAGTGTCGACAGCCGTGTCTTCCGTGGTGGGGAAAGGATAAAACCAATTGATTTTTGATATTTTGATTTTCTTTTTTTTAAAAAAAATAAATTCTTATCCTGCTGAATTCCATTTGATATTTTTTATTTTCGAATTTCGAACTTTTTTTTTCGGATTCGTTTTTATGAACCTGACTACGAGGTTTCCGAATGTGAAATGTGCATGATTTCTCGCCTCCTGGGCGCTCCTCAAAACGGTTGGTCTCAGGTCTGTTCCCTTATCTGTACAACACGTGTTTAACCGATGCTCAGCCAGTCACAACTCACAAACACCTCTCCTGAGTCTGACCGCGGTCGACGAAGATGCTTGCCTTTTTCAGCGATTCTTCACCGTTCACACGCACTGGGCTCGTCACCCAAGACACGCCCATGACCTGACCTGTCGGCCTTACCACGTTACCGGGCCCGCGTGTCAGACCCGTTTTGACACGCCAAAACTGCCTTAGCACGTCACGGCCGCACGGCAGCACCGCAGAGCGGTGGGGCTGGCTGGCCTGGCCTGGCCTCTGCGGCCATCGATAGAGAGGTCAGAAAAGATGACGCCGTTCTATTCCGAGTTGGTGAGCAGAAGTAGAGAATCCGCAGAGAGAGAAAAAAAAATCGCAAAAGAGGTGAAAAGATAATGCAAGGCACCAACCTCCATAAGCGGTGGACCGGCTCGGGAAGGGGGACGGGTGTCGTCGTCTCGGCTTGACCCCGCTTTGGGAGCGGCAATGACGCGTCGGGGACGGACGTGCTCGCGAGACATGTGACTGACCACTGACGTGCGGAGGGGCTCGCGAGATTACCTGACTCACGTGTGGAACCCTTCGTGCGCAACTTTTTTTTTCTCCTTTGATTCTGTTACCAATAAAATTAGCTTCTTTTTACAATCACAAAAAAAAAATCCAACAGATGGTAGATATCACCTACCGCCATACTCTATAGCAGCAGATCGTCGGTACTACATCCACCATAATAGATGATATACCATAGTACCTAATTTAGCAGGATATGATACTGCAGTACCTAAGCTTGGTAAATACCTGTTGTACCCGAGATATTTAAGTATGTACTGTGGTAAAAAATATGGCAGATGACATGTATCGCCTGCTGATGCTTTCACAATCAAGAATAACATTAGATTTACAATTTTATTCAGAAAAGAGCCATAGGTGAAAAATGTGTTCGTTAAGCCAAACACGGTGTGTCTTCCGGAACCATACCTGGTTGGTCCCGCCTCTCGCGCGTCAGGGACGGTGGGAAGGCAGGCTATTCTCAGACTGCGGGCAACGGCGGTTAACGGAGAGCACAGTAGGTCGTGATTTGTGCCGCGTGCTGGACGGCGATTGCCAACAGACTACCCTCCTGGTCTGGTTTCAAAAACCGATGAAAACGCTCAAAAACCACCGTTTTTGATCTTATCGCTGCAGTTCAAGATCCAAAACCGCTCGATAAACCTGTCTAATTAAAGAAATTTAAAAAATTCAAAATTTTGGAGAAAAAAATTATGCATTGAAAACTACTCGAAAACCGTTGAAAACTGTTCAAAAATTGTTTTTAAAGGACATTCAATTGGTCGGTTAGTTTCGGTGAAAACGAGCCGTTCTTTGCAAAAACCGAGGTTTTTGTTGAAAACCCAAGGCTTTTTATTTTTAAAATTTTTTCTAAAATTTTTTATTTCTTAACCTGGCGGTTTTTAAGTGGTTTTTATGGTTTTTGAATTCCGAACTGTTTTTAAAACCCAAGGATCCCCTTTTGCTGCTTCTCGATCGTGCGTTCTTCCGTGATGCCATGGTGATTGGAGGAAACGCAAATGTTGGATTGTTTCTTGGGTTTGTTGATGATTTCATTAGGCCATTCCCAGTGCATAGTTTCATTTCCCAGTTTCCAAGAGTGACACATCAGTTTTTATCTAGGTAATCGTGTATCTTGAGTTTCATCTAGATGAAACTCTCTTACCTCCCATGAAACTCTCTCTATCTCTCTCTTCATAATTACCTTGCCATATCACCAAACATGATGATGTGTCATATCATTTAATGAGAATAAAACTCCTATTGTGAATGGCCTTAGCTTAACACGCAGGATGATGAGTAAATTGTTCTTTTTTTGGTGTTGCGGAACTCTCGTTGAATTCTTGTGATGATGATTTTTTTGTAGCATGTGCTTTAAAGGGAAAAGGAGAGAGGAACAACTCTGTTCGTATATCATTGGACAATCCATCGATTCCCTTCTATCCAATCACCTTCTTTCGTGCCCCCTCCTTTACCTATCTTGTAGATAGCTAGCAGGCACACACCGATCTATTCTCTGAGTTTTAGGGTGTGTTTGGTGATACATATATGAGATGGTTTAAGAAAAAAGTTATTTATGTGTTTGTTTGATTCAATGGAACCATCCCGTCTTGGATGGTGTGACTCAAATTTGAGGAACATTCACTATAGATGTTGAATCATTCTATTAACCCAAAATAATAGAATCAAATGGTACAAGATCATTCCATCCCATTCAACCTCATCCTACCAACCAAACACACCCTTACACGTCCTATTACTGGCCTTTATAAGCCGAGTGAAGTTAATTATCTTGGGCAGTTGTATCCGATATTATAGCATGCGTGCCCTCGCAAAGAGGACGAGCTGACTTGAGAAGACAAGTTCGATGACGAGTGGTGGCCAGTGGCGTGGCAGCAAAGGCATCTACAATGCTTTAGGATGGCTGGTGTCTTCAAGACTCCACGTTGGAGCCGAGCTGTCAGCTCAGTCGGAGTAAGTGCTTGCAAAGCTGTAGTGCAGCTTGTAGACGTAGTAGCCTACTAGGAGTATATTTGATAAAGCAGAATGGTTAAAAAAGTTTTTTTTTTCAAAACTTACAAATTGGCGAGATCTCAATTTGGTGTGCTATCTCAAAAGAGCGGGGTCAGTGGCGGCGTACAGTACGAGGAAAAGAATGCTGATATGATTATATTGGGAAGGAGAAAACACATAGGGGAGCTTTGTAGCACAACAGAGGTGGATGTAGCCCTAGGGGGTGCGGTGGCACGTTGATGGCGTTTCATGAAGGAGCAACGCACAATGTGGCGACTGGTGAGTTCCTTTGCCTTTACTCATGTGGCGCTGTGTCGAAAGAAGATGAGAAGATGCTATGTCACTAGCAATGCATATAGGGTGCTCTCTTCATCCAATGTGTGAATTGTTGGTTATAATCTCGGCTAACTGCCGATCCGAGATTTTAGGGGCGAGGCCCACCTCTCTGGCGCATTGATTAGGAGCGCCCAATAAAATTTTGGTTTGGTCTCGCCAGTCTGCGCGAGATTAAAAGGGGAAGGCCGGCACTCATTTTTTATCTACACTTGAGTTTAGTCTTTCCCGAAATCATCCGATCATCATCTCGCGCACAGGCTAACGAAGACTCGTGACCACCACCGAGAGGATCTCGGTGCCCTACCTTCGCTGCGCATCTAAGTCGGTGCTCTTGCCATCTGTGTTCGTCTACATCGGCGTCCTTTGCACCAACACTTAAGAATACCACCGAACACCTTAATGGCGACTTCGATACCACCGAACACCTTAATGGTGACTTCGTCTTCTCTGGGTTAGTTCATCTAATGTTTTATTTCCGCATTATATTTTGGTGATCATGTTTTAAGGCTAGTTCATATTTTAGTTAAACCCTAAGTCTAATATTTGGTATCAGAGCAAATCTAGCCTATCTTAATCCCTGTTAAGCCCAGATTAGGCCTTTTGTTCATCGGTTAAAGGTCAGTTTAGGGTTGTTTTGACTCGGGTTAGAATTTAGAAGGATATGATTTAGCAAATCCCGAACCCTAATCTCATTATTTGTCCCTAAATCAAGCAAATCCTAATGATCTAAGAGAGGGTTTTGGGCTTACCTCGTTCGGTGTTGTCCTCGCCATTCCGCTTGTCGTCGTGGGCCTTAGCTTCGCCCACGCTTGCGTCGGGGCTTGCGGCTCTTCTTGCCGGAGCTACGTGCGGCATCAGTTCACCGCGCGCGTGCTCATCGTCGTCGTCCACGGGCCTTAGCTTCGCTCGGGGCCGCATCGGCTTGTTTTCCCGCTCTGCTAGGGCCGCGCACTCACCATCACCGCCGCTTGCCCTCCCGCTCGCTCGGTCGCCAAGTCGCTGCAGCTACGTTTTTCCCCAGCGCGAATGAATTAGGTTTAGGGTTTCGTTCATCTGTCTGGTTTTGTTCTGTCTCAGGCAAATCCAATCTGTCCGTGCACATCCGTCGGCTGGTGCATCGCCTCGCGCTCGGGTGTTTTTTGCTGGGCCGCCGTCATACGCTTGCGCCTTGCTAGGCTGCAATTCTGATGGGCCTGTGGCTTGCACAGCTGTGTGGGCTTCGTTTGTCTAGGCCGCATGTATTTGGGCTGGGATTTAATTGTGGTAGTGCTTTTAATTTTGTTTCATTCAGTCTTATTTAATTTCAGCAATAGATATTGTTTAGTATTTATTTCCTAGGCATTTATGTTATGGTTAATTTTATGATTAATTTTCTGGACTAATTAATTAATGAGGCAATATTTTTCATGTGATGATTATTTCTTAACATTATCTCTAATTAAAATAGAACCAACAGAAGTTTTGGTTAGAGATTATCATTTAACGTTAAATTTGGGTTTATGTCATGACCATCATCATATGGTGACCAACATTGTTTATGAATATTTTTCACCTATAAGATAATTAGTTCCTTTCATTTTGTGCCCAACGGTGATGCAAAATAGAACTGTTAATTTTTCTGTCAATAGCATGTGATTAATCAGACCAACGTAGGGTTAATTTTCATGCAAGACATTTATTTTCTCTAATATTTACTAATTAAACTTTGTTTTGAATCAACCATGAACAACATTAATGTTGCCGCTTACTTGAACGGCATTGAGCAGCTAACTGGGACAAACTTTTCTTCTTGGAAGGAGAGAAGTTTAATTGCCCTTAGAGTCATGGACTTGGATTATGCCTTAAGTGAGGATGCTCCCATAGCTTCTTTCGCTAATGATGAGATTTTCACTGAGAAAAAGAAACTCTATGACTTAATAGTGGAAAAGTGGGAGCGGTCCAACCGCATGTCCTTGATGATTATGAAGAGCGCTATATCTGTAGGGATAAGGGAAGCAATCCCTGAATCCGATGATGCTAAGCAGTACTTGGCCTTAGTTGAGGAGCAATTTAAGGGCTCCTCAAAAGTTTATGCCAGTATCTTGATCATGAAGATGCTTATAACTAAGTACGATGGCTCTAGCAGCGTTTGTGAGTATATCATGATGATGACTGATATGGCCACCAAACTTAAGGCTATGGACATGGCCGTTCTGATGGTTTATTGGTCCATTTTAGTATGACCTCCCTCTCTTCTGAGTATAATGCATTCAAGATTAATTATAACATTCAGAAGGAGCAATGGATCATGAGCGAGTCGATCGCTATGTGTGTCCAGGAGGAGGAGAAGCTTAAGGCTGAAAGAAAGGACCAAGTTTTCCATATTAGTCATGGCAAATGAAAATTTTAAGAGGAATCTAAGTCCAAAAAGAAGCTGTATGTCTCTCCTAAGGCTGAATCAAGTAAGTCAAAGCCAAAGGAGAAGGCCCCTGCTGCATCTAACTCTTCTGATGGGCCTATTTGTCACTTCTGCAAGAACAGTGGGCACATTCAGAAGGATTATGTGGGCTTTATGAAGTGTCTTGCTAAGAAGAGTTTTCTAATGTTGATGAAACCCATTTTTACTAATTTCCCCCCTAATATCTGGTGGATTGATTCTGGTCCCTCTGTGTACGTTTTCAATTCATTGTAGGGATTCCTTATCATGAGGACACTAAGAAAGGGGGAGCGAAGTTTTAGAGTTGCTGATGGAAGGGAGGCTGAAGTTGAAGTCGTTGGCACACTACCATTAGTATTAGATAGTGGCTTCACACTTCATTTAAATAATGTTGTTTATGTTCCTACTATGAGCAGGAACCATATTTCTATTTCTCTATTAGATGATGGCTGATACTTTTGTAATTTTGGGAACAATAAATGTATTATAAGTTTTAATCAAATAATATTGGTCTTGTAACTCGACGAAACAAACTCTATATGCTTCGTCTCTCTGAATTCCCTATGTCAATGAATATGTGCGATGCCACCAAAAAGTGAAAAAGAAGTTTAAATGATAAGACTTCATTGAAACCGTGATATTATCGTTTAGGCCACATTTCAAAGGGAAGAATGGAACATCTCATTAAGGAAGAGATACTTCATCCATTAGACTTCTCTGATTTAGACCACTGTATTGACTGTATTAAGGGAAAATATGTAAAAACAAATTAAGAAAGGAGTTACACGAAGCACAGGAATTTTAGAATTAATCTACACTGATATATGTGGACCTTTTTCTGTAACTTCAGTTAATGGGTATGACTTATTTATTACATTCACTGATGATTTCTCCCATTATGGTTATATTTCCCCATTTGTGATCGATCTGAATCACTCGATAAGTTTAAAATATTTAAGAACAAAGTAGAAAATCAGCATAATTTAAAGATTAAGGTAGTGAGATCAGATCGTGAAGTAGAATATTATGGGAGACATGCTCCTTATGGACAAATTCTAGATCCATTTGCTAAGTTTCTTTCAGAAAATGATATAATAGCTCAATATTCAACACCTGATGAACCTCAACAAAATGGAGTAATCGAAAGACGCAACCACACCCTTATGGATATGGTGTGTAGCATGGTGAGTTACTCCAGTTTACCAGTTGGTTTATGGATTGGAGCATTAAAGATAGCCACACATATACTTAATCGGGTTTCCAGTAAATAGTGCCTAAGACACCTTATGAATTATGGACTGGGAGGAAACCGAACTTAAAATACTTATATGTGTGGGGTTGTCCTACTGAAGCTAAAATCTTTAATCCACATTGGGAAATTAGATCCTAAGATAATAAGTTGCCATTTTATTGGATATCCTAAAAGATCTAAGTGTCGGTGTTTCGTAAACCGGCAAGTAAATTTGTAAGTTAAGGGGCCGCGCGTTCCCTCTCCTTGAATGGTTGACTCAGGAAGCCCAAGATGTATACTGGTTCAGGCCGAAAGTCCCTACTTCCAGTTCATGTGGTGGTTATATTGATTTGGGGCGCAGCGGACTGCGTGGTGGTACAAGCGAGAGCTAAGGCCTGGCCTTGAGCGCTCGTCCGAGTGGAAGAGCTCGGGAGCTCGGGAAAACTAAGGGCTCAGAGCTGCAGAGCGTCCGAGCCGTATGTGCCTAGGTGTAAGCTTGAGTTCGTCTATGCTTGTGTGATCGATCCCCCTCCCTGAGGGTCCTGCCCCCCTTTATATAGGCGGAGAGGGCAGGTTACACGGGAGTTTGGAGAAAAAGGATGGGGTGTCCTACGCCACGGAGTCCTGGTCTTCGGTCCTGGTGACTGACAGGTTCCTGTTCGTCCCACGCCTGGGTTGGTAGACACAGCAAGCGGCGCTCCGTCGGGAAGGGGCGCACCTGCCCTCTGTACCCCTGTCAGATGCTGACGCCGTTACGCTGCGCTCTGGTGTCACCTCGGGAGGGAGCGCGTCTCTCCACTGTGCATGACGGGGTGACGGGACTGGTGCTTGACTTTGGCGGCCTCCTAGCCACCTTGCGAAGGAGCCACCTGCCCCAGCATGGCCGTCGTGTTCGTGGGGCAGGTGGCCAGCTTGAGGTCGACTGGCGATGATCTTTGACCCTATGGCGGAGATCGCCAGGTCGGAGCTCGTGGGGCGCCCGACCTGAGGCCAGGTCGGACCGCCCTTTGGTCGGCTTGGTCGGGGATGAGTGCCCTTCGTGGCCCAGCGATGCGTTCGGCCAGAGCTAGGCCTAAGACGGCCCATTTGGTGTTCCGGCCTACTGGGGGGTATCCCTGGTATGAGTATTCGTCCCTAAGGGATATCGATTTTATTATCCAGATCGCATTACTAAGTTTGTGGAAACCTGACATGCTGTATTCTTAGAGAATGACGAAATCAGTAGGAGTTCAGAGGCTAGGAAAATAGATCTTGAGAAGATTCGAACTTATGTACCATTACCGATAATCCAAAAGACTATTTTTTATATACCTCATTCAGTTACACCTCCTGCTCAGAATCCTGGAGTTAAGCCCCCACTTGAGGATTCTAGGATTAACAATACACACCTAATAATGAGCCTCCACAACCCCTGTGATAACTAATGAACCGCTAAGAAGATCACAGTAGGACAGAAGGTCTGCCATCCCGAATGACTATGTCGTATACATGAATGAAGATGTAAATAACATAGGAAAGGTAGACGATCCCATCTCATTTAAGGAGGCTATGATGACTAAGGATTTGTCCAAGTGGCTTGAGGCCATGTAGCATGAAATTAAGTCTATGAGCATTAATGACGTCTGGGATCTAGTAGAAATTCTTGATAGAGTCAAAATAGTAGGCTGTAGATGGGTCTACAAAACTAAGTATGACTCTAAGGGAAATGCCAAAAGATTCAATGCAAGACTTGTAGCAAAAGGGTTTACACAAAGAGAGGGGATTGATTATGTTGGTACTTTCTCTCCCGTCTCAAAGAAAAATTCACTAAGAATTGTCATGGTGCTTGTTGCTCATTATGATTTGGAGCTGCATCAGATAGATGTTAAAACTACATTCCTTAATGGAGACTTGCATGAGAATGTTTATATGGCTCAATCGGAAGGTTTTGTCGTGGAAGGCAAGGAATGTATGGGATGTCGACTTAAGAAATCTATCTATGGACTAAAACAAGCGTCTGGACAACAATACCTTAAGTTCGATGAGACCATAAGAAATTTTGGTTTCAAAGAAAATGAAGTGGACAATTGCATATACATTAAGACTATAGGAAGCAAATTCACTATCTTTGTGCTTTATGTGGATGATATTTTATTGGCTAGTAGCGATAAGGATATGCTGTATGAGACCAAGAGATTTCTTTCCGCTAATTTTGACATGAAGGATCTTGGTAATGCCTCTTATGTTTTGGGCATTGAGATTCACCAAGATAGATCCAAAAGGGTATTAGGGTTATCCCGAAAAGCATATATTGACAGAATGCTTAAGAGATTTAATATGCATAACTACTCTGCCACGCCTGCTCTTATTGTTAAGGGCGATAAGTTTGAAACTTTCTAAAGTTCAAGGAATCAATTAGAAGCTGATCAGATGAAGGGGATTCCTTATGCTTCAGCTGTCAAAAGTATTATGTATGCTCAAGTTTGTACTGGCCCTGATTTAGCATTCGTAACCAGGATGCTTGGCAGATATTAATCAAATTCATGGTTGGACCACTGGAAAGCCATTAAGAAAGTCTTGCATTATATGCAAAACACTAAGCATTACATGTCCACATATAAGAAGTCTGATACCCTTGAGATTGTGGGTTATTAAACGCTAACTTTACAGGTTATGTTGATACTAAGATATCCACATCAGATTATATCTTCACACTTGCGGGAGGAGCCATTTCATGAAAAAGCTTCGAATAATCCCTGACTACATCATCAATGATACAGGTTGAGTTTGTGGTATGTTATAAGGTTACTCAGTAGGCTGTATGGCTTAAAAATTTTATCCTGGGATTAAGGGTGGTAAACAGCATATCTAAACCATTATCTTTATACTGCGATAATTTAGCCACAGTTTTTTATTCAAGTAACAACAAGTTAAGTGGTGCTACCAAACATATTGACATTAAGTATCATGTTTGAAAGATAGAATCCAAGATCGACAATAGATGTCAAGCATATAAGTACTAAGTCTATGCTTACGGATCCGCTTACTAAAGGCTTACCACCTTGTCTCTTTTGAGAGCATGTTGAGGCATGGGTTTATTAAAAAGCCTTTGATTCTGAAAATGAGAACCATAAGAACTAAACCAACTCCTGTTAAGAATAAATGATTATCCTATCGAGATAGAATAATGCACTATAGATTCTGGGATTGCAGTGGTGCTTAAATTAATTGTTGTAATACTTTATCTTGGTGTGGTATTCTATTGATTATGGACTTATGATATTACCCTTTCGATCAAGTGGGAGAATGTTGGTTATGATCTCGTCTAACTGCTGATCCGAGATTTTAGGGGCAAGGCCCACCTCCCTAGCGCATTGATCAGGAGCACCCAACAAAAATTTGGCTTGGTCCTGTTAGCCTGCGTGAGATTAAAAGGGGAAGGCTGGCACTCATTTGTTTTATCTTACACTTGAGTTTAGTCCTTCCTAAAATCATCCGATCATCAGCTTACGCATAGGCTAACGAAGACTTGTGACCACCACCAAGAGGATCTCGGTGCCCTACCTTCACTGTGCATCTGCATCGGTGCTCTTATCATCTTCGTTCATCTACGTCAGCGTCCTTTGTACCGATACTTAAGAATACCACCGAACACCTTAATGATGACTTCGTCTTCTTCAGGTTAGTTCATCTAATGTTTTATTTCCGCATTATGTTTTGGTGATTATGTCTTAAGGCTAGTTCATGTTTTAGTTAAACCCAAGTCTAACGCTCCTGCACGCATATGGGATGCTCCTTTTTACATAAATATGAGGTTTTTATTTTATGGAAAAAATCTATTTTACAACGTTAACTATCAATCCTCAACCCGTGTAACTCTAATGCCGTAAAACACAAACCTCAAGTATCAATATTATGCCATATGACCCTCTTGCCCCCATTCAGTTTGGTTTTGATCCACATGTTTTTAATGTGTGGGTGTTGACATAACAATGATGAGGCAACTACTTAGCAAATGAAACATGAAAAGATTCTTATGTACTAGGATCCACATAACATGAAAACATTCTTATGTACTAGGATCCATATGACATGATCAATGGTTTCTTCTTCCTCCTCTGTCCTTCCCTTTTTCTTTTTGTCTCATCCATTGAACTTGAGCCACCATGGGCATGGCGCCGCTCTAATAAACCTCTCTCTCCCCTCTCATCTATTTCTTCGTATCTTTCTGGGACTTTCCAAACTCAAGTCTCCTTCCCACCGACCCGGTGCTGTGCTCTGCGGGTCGAGGAGACCAAGGTTAGGTCATTTCTTGATTTCGCATTCCTTTGTTGGTGATTCTTGGTCCTGCATTTCCGTTCAGGAAGAATAGATTGGAACACATTCTTGAGGGGTTTTCAATCTATGTTGATTCTTGGATTTTATCTTTCCCCATCTCCACGGCATTGCTTCTCCTCACCTAACCTCATCGCCAGCCACATCCTGTTTCTCCACCTAATGCACCTACTCACTCTCTAACATAGCAGCTACTTGCTAGGAGGCACCTCTTCCTCTACCACCGGAGCACTAGCTCCACTATTGTTGATCCAACACCGATGCATCACCACTCCAAGCCTCTTTCCCCTTCACCTGTGCTACCCCTCCTCGAAATCATCTCCTACACATGCATTTCTCCCCCAAATCGGCGGCGCACCACCCAACATCACTGTTGCCAAATTTTGCGCAGAGCTGCTCCCACAACAACGATGTCAACCCTTCCTCGTTGCAGTTGCCCCACACATGCTACTTCATCTACTGCTCCTCACCAACTCTCCCTTTGCTACCACCACCTCCTCCATCGTAGTCGTGCTTGCGCTGTGTCAACCGAGTCTAGCTCGTTGGACACGAGGCCTCACCACTAGCTTCAGGCCACCCTTCCACCTATGTCTTCACCCTCTCCCTATCCTCCTCTCTGCGAGCTTTGACGAGTGCACGTGGGAGAGGTAGTCATGTTGGGAAGAGAGAGAGAGAGAGGAGAGGAAGAATAGGATGCAGGATGCCATGTTAACAAAATATCCACGTGTGAATTTCGTATTTAATCAAAGCTAATGCCATGTGAGATAACATCATCGTGCTTTGAGTCAACGAAAAAGTAAAGGTTAAAAGTAAGGTTTAGTTCATTAGGGTGCGTTTGGTTGCCTAAGGGATGAGATATGGCCATATAGCCTAAATGGGATGGAGCTATCTAGCCTGAATACAATAGAGCCATCTAGGTGGCAGTTTGGTTAGGTGCATAGGGATGAACCAATTTTTTGTTTGGATTGATGGATGAGAATGGAAAGGAAGAGCCAATTTTTTATTTAGTTGGATGGATGAGTATGGATGGGCTATTGTAATCAAGGTTTCAAATTTCAGTTTGAAATGTTTGACAAAATTTGACCTAAATTTGAATTTTTGAACAAAATTTGATTTTTTGGATAAAATTTGAACTTTTGGATAAATTTTTAGAAAATTTGATTTTTTAGATAAAATTTGACCAAAATTTGAATTTTTGGATAAAATTTGACCTCAATTTAGATTTGACTGAGTACACTTTGGCAAAATTTGAATTTAACCAAGTTCACTCCTTCGTACAATAAATTGGATGAGTCCATGTGGTTTTTTTTTAAAATGGCTCTATCTAGTATCTAGAGAATATTAAAAAAATTGGATGACCATATTCTATTCATGCAAACAATTATATGACTCCAAAATCTTTGAATAGCTATATGCTATCCACCCTTGTCCACCGAAACGCCACCTTAAAGATTGAGGTTCCAACAAGTCCAACTTAAGTAGTGAAAAACGAACGAGACTATAATTAAGATTGAAAATGGATTATTTTATTTTAATTTTTTATATAGTGGTGTAGACAACGGTTGATTTGGTTGGTTGGACCAGGGTTCAAAATCTCACCAGAAACCAGTGAGATCTCGTCGAGATCTCTCTTACCGAGCAGGAACGGGATTTAAAATGCCAGCCGAAGTGAAAAAAATTCAAAAAATTTAAATTGCTACATTAATATCGGAAATCTCACCAGATCTCAGGGTTTTTGACCGGTT
Organism: Guadua angustifolia; assembly: GCA_036346375.1. Classification (NCBI taxonomy): domain Eukaryota; kingdom Viridiplantae; phylum Streptophyta; class Magnoliopsida; order Poales; family Poaceae; genus Guadua; species Guadua angustifolia. The sequence continues at coordinate 14,479,795 of CM070508.1, forward strand.
TTTGCCATTTTTTGACTGTATTTGACCGAAAATTGATCAATAACCCATAAGAAAGTCATCTTCTATGAAAATTTGATGAAAACTCAAAATTTTGAGATATTTTTTAAAAAACTATAGAAACATTATTAGATTTTTATAAAATTGTACATGCTTTATAATGATGTGAAAATTTATGGTACCATCCTAGGAAGTTTAGGATCATACTTAAAATTTTTCAAAATAATTTAATTTCATTTGTTAACTTTAAAAAATAAAAAACAGAATGAACATAATTTTGACAGTAATCAAATCAGAATTTTATAAATTTTCTCGAGTTCGATAATGATCCAAAATTTTTATGAAAGCTTAATAATTGACTCAGTACTATTATATAAAAGTTTTAAAAAAATTTAACTTTTTTTTTGCCCAATCAAATCTATGTATGCATTGAACTTCATTTGTTATATTTCAAAAATCAAAAACAGAAAGAACATAAATGGTATGATGCACTTGTAAGAATTTTATAAATTCACTTAAGTGTGATTCAAAAATTTTATGAGATCTTAAGCACTTCCTTATAACCCTTATACAAAATTTTCAAAAATTTAAAATATTTTTTTATTGCTAAAGCAAATCTATGTATTAATCATGAGACTTTTGTGAGGACGTAGCATCGTCAGAATTTTTGAAACTTTTTGAAACTTGATCATCATATAAAAATTTTATATAAACATTGATGATATATCAGGACTATCCACAAAAATTTTCAAACTTGGTTTGTATTATTTTTTATTTGGTTGAAATTTGCCGGTAAACCTTATATCAGGACAATAGCACTTTCCAAATTTTTAAAAATTAATGAAGCTTGATCATCGTCTGAAAATTTTATGGGAACATTAGTGATGCTTAATAACCATGTATAAAAAATTTCAAAATTTTATAATGTGGTTTGTTTCATTTTTCAGTCGGTTCAAACTTGCGGGTCAGCGTTTTATCAAGACAATAGCAATGCTCGAATTTTTAAAAATTTCACAGATTTGATAATAATCTGAAATTTTTATGAAAACATCATTGATATGTCAGAAACCTTTAGAAAAAAAATTTCAAAAATTTTCGACATCGTTTGAGTTATTTTTCACTCGATATAATTTTGCCGAGGTCTCGATTAAACTGGCTAAATAAATTTTATTTTTATAATTCGTCCAAAAATATATTTAAAATAGTAAGATCTTGCCGAGATTTCATTCTCCGACCAGTGATGATACTTTGAAGAAACCGAGATTTCAATCCTAGAAGGGAATCACCAGAGATGGGTACGCCCCAGTGCGGGGCTCTGCGTCCAGTTAAGGGATCGTTGAAGGGGAATCACCCTTCTTCCCTTCCTCTCCTCTCATTTCGCCACTGCCGCGGTGAAGTCACAGATCAATCCAAAGGAAGGCCATGGATTAATCTTCCTTACCCTGCCTTGTGCTCGCCAATATCTAGCCTTGATTTTTTCTGTGTTGCGAACCAAGGTGACTCCGAGGAGGACAGCAACCTGTTAGTTCTTGGCCTACTTTTCCCCCAAATCTTTTCTTCTTCTTCGATTGTTCTGGAGTTCTTTCCTTTTTTGTTCTGGTGTGCTTTTGTGTAGGAATATGCGCTTCTTTGATAATCTCCCTTTTTTATATTTGAGCAGAATCTAGAGGGTGCACTTCCAGTCTGCCAGTCTCAGTTCATTAAAAAAATTGTCTTCCTCAGGGATTAGAGATCTTTTCTCCCCTTAGAGATTGTGGGAAAGCAATGCAGTTCTGTTATTTCATTCACGTGGGCAATGGAGGAAAAAAAAAATCTGAAGATATCAACAAGAACCGTAGTCTTAGGTTGCTGATTTTTTTTTTAAGTTCAGGCATAATTTCTATAAATCATGGCGGCTTATGTTTCCCTGTCTGGTGACTGGTGAGAGCAGGCCATGGTCGAGGTCTTAAGCAAAAGAGGTTCCTTTTCCCCATTTCTTGATGGCCTGCAATTCTGCATTTTACTGGCAACAAGCATCTGATGGGGAACATACCAAGTTACCAACCTGCCTTTTCTTGTGTGGTGTTTTGAGCCCCTCGGCCTTTTCCCTTAGACAACCAATTGCAATCCTTTGCTGGTTCCTCCTTTACCAGTGTTTTGCTGTCCAAATAACATGCTTCTGTTTAGAATCCTGTACATTTGGAGTGTTAATTGCAATGGAATAGACCTAACTTTGTATATCATTTTTTCCTTTTCTTTTTCAGGCGTTTCGGTTTTTTCATCCCCTTCTATTTTTATTTGTGGTGTTATTTATTCCTTTTTTTTTTGTCTGGTTTGATCTTCTTTGTGCAGGTTGTGGAAGAAGCAAGGATGGACCCCTCAGAGCCCAACCTGCTCGCAAATCCTGCTGAGAACCAGGAGAATTGGATCCCCAGCACGTCGGTGGAGAGGGGCACTCCAAACATGTCTGGCGATAGGCCTCTACTCCTGGGCGTTGGGGCGCCCAACACAGGCTGGCAAAATCTTGCTGGTACAGCCATAGCAGGTGGCAGCAGTCCGATCACCCAATCAGCCGTGTTCTCAGGATGCTCCACGTCGATGCTGAATGCCATACCTGAGAGCTGCACTCTACGAGCCGCGTCTATGAGCCGCTCTTCTGAGCAACATGCTGGGCTCTCCATCGGGCCGTCCTGTAACCTGCCTGCAGGATGCACACAGGTGCCAATAAGTATCGTGGTGTTCCATAGGCGGCTGACGGGAAGGGATTCAAGGCTCCAGCTTCCACTATCTCAGACTTTCGTGCCAGCTCCTGCCCTGCCCGGTGTTCCAGAGGGTGAGCATTTCTTGCTGCTTTTCCTTTTGACGTGTTATATTAGTTTCGTCAAAGATTTTTAGCTGAATAGTCGTACATTATAAATAGACCGACTGCCTTTTCTGTTTTTCCTCTGCAGTTTCTGAAATTGGAGCTTCTACTCAGCTTGCTCAAAGTTATTTCTTGTCACTTGGAAGGGAGTCATTCGTTGTTGCAAGTGATACGGCAATGAATCCTTCGGCACTAGCCACCCCAGATGAATACAATTCAGAACATTCACCTATACATTTACAGGCCAATGGTGTAGCTACAGGAGGATCCAAAACTGGCATTCAAGGAGAAGATAGCCAACAATCATCATCATCAGTGGTTATCTGTGACAGCCACAGTAAGTTAGAATCGGTTATTCCTTCAAACACCGGAGAAACACAAGGCGAACACCCTGAAGAATCGACTGGACTGCTTGCAGAGGGCTTAACTGATGACAACATGCATAAGTACCAGCGGGCGCAAAAAAGGCACAAGACACAAATCAATCAGAGAGATCACACAGATTTGTCAACACCATGTGTATTCAAGGAAAGAAGACTAACTCAGATAGAGATGCAGATTTCAGGTGCTGGAGAAATTGAAACATTCGACAATGAGAAGGACGCCCCAGGACAAAAAGCAAAGCCTCGGAGGAAAAAGCATAGGCCAAAGGTAATCCGTGAGGACAAGCCTGCCAAGAAGCAAAAGCCTGCAGTCACAACGCCAGAAGTAAAGCCTCCAAGTCAGAAAGCCAAGAGAAGTTATGTCCGGAAGAAAAGAAAACTCAGCTCTCCAGAAAAGTGCACAGGACCTGTTAGCGACCAATCGATCTTTGGAGGAACAGGAAATGCTGCTAGAAGCAGATCTGCATCAGTTCGAAGAAAATTGCAATTCGAACTTGAGGAACAAGTAGTACAGGGAGACCAATCATCAATGGGCAACACATGGCTCCACAACGAGGAGAAACCCGTTCATGCTAAAAGTTCTTTGTGCTCAGTGGCCAAATCAGCCGTGCAGATTGGACATGAACTGCAAATAGACATGGAAAATTCACCAGGAGTACTAGCTTTTGGAATGAGTCGTAAACTGAACAAACTGTTAGATGAATACATACATTTGCCAGAGGTCGCACCAAAACCTACACAAGAAGTTTCACCTGCAACTTCTGGAAGTTTTAGCAGGGAACTAGGAAAAATCCAAGATAATGTAGGAAGCACACATGATCCTGATTGCACAAGAATGTCTGTGTTTGGTGTTGAAGAAGGGAGGGGGATGACCGTAATGGAAGGCAACAACAACTACAAGGACTTGGAGATGAACTGCTCTAACATAGATGGTTTTGATATGTATTGCTCAGAAATAGAACACACAAAAAGCCAGATGAGTAAGGAGTCAAACGCAGAGAAAAAGAATCATGTACAACATAATGACAGTGAGTCCTCCCTAACCGGCACACAGGACTCCATTATCTTGAGGACTGCCGCTGAGATGCTAGCATTTTGCCAAGCTGGTGGGATAAAAAAGAAGCGATCAGTCCGAGTGCGCAGGAATTCCTTTGTTCCTGTTATGGATATTGAGAACAATACTTCACAAGCATCAACAAGATTGTCACAGCCATGCATGGAGGCTCTGTATGAAAGTTCCTGCATTAAATTTATGACCAAGAAGCGTTCACAAAAGGCACGACTTCATTCTCCCAGTTCCATTCAACCAAGTACAGATCAGAAAAATAGGTTTCCATCTGGACACATTTTTTGTGGTGGATCTAATGGATCAAAAGTATCAGAAGGGACTTTCCAACAAACTTTAACGCAGGCTCTAGATAATAAAAGAATCAACCTTGATATTTATTGTGAAGTACCAGAAAGAAGCTCAGCAAATACATCAACTGTACCATATATAGATTACCTTCAAGGAGTAGAATCAAAGCTGAAATATCTAGATTTGAACACCGAGCATGGGCATAGAACTGATATGCATTCATCTCTGACCACATCTGGTGTTGTTTCTTTTGGAGGAACAGGTGGTCTGCCAAATGCTCTTGTCCCATATGTCGGCAGCATGCTCTTTCCATACGAGAGGCCATTGCATTTAGTCAAGAAGCAACGCCCTCGAGCTAAGGTTAACTTGGATTTTGAGACAACAAGAGTTTGGAACCTTTTGATGGGGAAAGCAGCCGACCCTGTAGATGGGACTGATGTTGAGAAAGAGAGGTGGTGGCAACAAGAAAGAGAAGTTTTTCAAGGCCGTGCTAATTCATTTATAGCACGCATGCGACTAGTTCAAGGTACTTTTAGTGCAGGTGTAAATTCTTTTTGAACGTCCATAATATGCTATATTCAAATTTCCTTGAACATTCTTTTTACCCCTTTCTACTACTGGCACCCAATCTCAAGAGCTTGCCAGCCATAGAGAATTGGTGGGTATAATCCTTGAAATGTTGTCAGATTACCCATTATTTGAGAACCTATTTCCAAAAATGCACTACAGGTGCTAATAATTTTAGAGTTTGAAAGAAAAGAAATTAACTAACATCTGTTATACTGAAGTAACTCTACTGCTCAACATGGAGGAAATTGCAATGCCATAGAGATCATTTTTGACAAGCAATTAGCCGCTCGGAACTTTAGTTCTCTATTGTACCAACTTAATAGGTAGCATTCAAAGTTTGCAGTTTGAAAAGCTAACCTCTCGTTTCCACACTTGGCCTCTGGTCTTCATCTCAAAAAGGAGGGGTACAATGCGGGGAACTTTCATGTTACATTAATATACCAGTGGAAGAATACGATAGCGACCTTGTAGATTCATCATATTGGTGTTATGGTATGGCCATTACAGTATGCAGGAAAGAGAAGTGTGAAAATAAAAATTGCTACTGTTTAAAAAATATGAATTTCCATGAATCCGTGGTCGAAATTTGTAGTTAATTTTTCAATCACTTGTTTATCAGGCGACAGGCACTTTTCTCCTTGGAAGGGATCTGTAGTTGACTCTGTAGTAGGAGTTTTCCTCACTCAGAATGTATCTGATCATCTTTCAAGGTATGATAATCACAATCAGAGTGTTTCTAACAATACTTGCAATCCTTTAAAATAAAATATGTATTGATCTTATGTACAAACTCTCTTTATGACTGTACTACTTTGATGAAATACAGCTCAGCCTATATGGCCCTTGCTGCAAATTTTCCTCCAGGGCCAGTCAATAGCAGTTGTAAGGATGATATTACCACTCAAGACAATGAAGACATCGTTAGCATGAGTGCAGTAAGAGACAAAAGCATGTTTGACTTCTTTGGTAATGGTGCAAGACCAGATCTAGGAGTGAATTTTGAGGAGCTGTCAATTATGTGTGAGAAGATCCATGTTGAAAAAAGGGACAATACTAGTGCTTATGAGTTGACTAAAGGTGAAAATTATTCCCTTTGTTCCAAAGCATCAAACGGAAATTTTTCCAACCACCAAGGGACAGAAATAGACCATAAAGCTCAACAATTTCCAGACTTCTCCTCAGTAGAATTAACAGAATCTACGAAAAGCCCGCAAGAGATACAGTTCCAGAAGGAGATGTCATCTTCTCAAAGTGTCATAACTTCGGAAGGTATTCTTCAATCAAGATTATCTTTGAGTTCTGGGATGGATTGTGCACCTAGAAATTTTGTTGGTGGCACTGGTGTTGTAGCTTCTAAGCAGCTGGGAAGCAGTTTTGATGATGGAAATTCATTAGCAGGAAATGATGCGACAACCAATGAAATTGAATGTCAAAGAATCAAAACAGCAGTAATAAATGATGGTGTAGGTGAACATGAGATGCATTCTAGTTTCATGATGTATCCATTTATCTCAACAATTGATTGTCGACAACTAGATGTGAGAAATGAACCATATGTTGCTTCTACATCTCCCAATAGTTCTTCAGGTTCTGCATCACCACACTTGAAAAATGGCACAATTGAGAAGAAATTATCTATTTTCATGCCATTTGGTACTTATGCTGTGCAGAGGAATGGTAATGAGAATGTTGACACAGCTCTTAGCACTCCAAAAACAAGCACAGAGCTTCCAGGTCAGCAAGCACCTCTTTCTTCTATCACTTTATTGTCATGCAATGTTTGTCTGTTAACTGCTTGACAAAAAATTGTTGCCCATGCAGTTAAGTTACCCAACAACAGAAGTACTAGTTTTGAAGCATCAGACTTGCAGGAGCATGAATTACTGTCTGCCACTGGCGGAATGTTAGCAGAAAGAGCAAGCAAAGCAAGCAAAGCAGATGAACCTGCTTTTAAATCCAGTATTAATTCCAATAATGGAGTGCCAGATACAGCAGCACAGACATCAAGACCAAAGAAAACAAGAACCCCAAGTAAAAAGAATGCGGAGAATTTTGACTGGGATAAATTGCGAAGGCAAGCTTGTAATAACAGCCACATGAAAGAAATAATTGTTGAAAGAAGAGACTCCGTTGATTGGGAAGCAGTAAGGTGTGCAGATGTACAAAGAATTTCTAATGCCATTCGGGAACGAGGCATGAATAATGTTTTGGCAGAGCGAATCCAGGTACTAATTGAACAGTTAATAGGATACTAGGCTTTATATGCACGGCTTGATGTTTTGTTGAAAGTTAAAATAATGTCTTTCTCAGAAGGCTGTATGAATCCTGTGGTCGAACATTTACTAAGATTTATTAGGTTTACATGCACTGCTTAATGTTTTGTTGAAATATAAATATTTTTTTTCCTCAGAAGGCTTTGTAAAATTTTCACTAACCTTAGGGAATTTTTCTTCTGTAGCACTGAGAAATCTCATGGTTACTCGTATAGTTTTTGCTCACATTAATTGATGTTTTCACAGAATTTCCTGAATCGTTTGGTCAGAGATCACGGGAGCATTGATCTTGAGTGGTTAAGAGATATTCCTCCAGACTCAGCAAAGTAAGATACTCTGTATTTACACATCTCATTATCTTGCTGGTGACATTTTCTAGTACTGAAAATGACAGTCAACTACATGGTTATCACGGCGCCCCGGCGAGGCGAGTCGCCTCCGGGGCGCCTGGACGCCTAGGCGCCGCGCCTAGGCGCCTAGGCGAGGATTAGGCGATAAAAAAATCTATTAACATCAGCAATATTAACTCTCTCCTTCCCTTCCTCCCTCCCCCTCTCTCTCTCGGCTGGCCAGCCCAGCCCATCTCTCCCCCTCTCTCTCGACTGGGCCAGCCCAACCCACCCCGCCTCTTCCTCTCTCTCAGCTTTTCCAGCGAAACACCCCGCCGCCCCTCTCTCTCTCGCAGTCTCGCTCGGCTTCTCCAGCAAACCCTCCCGCCTCTCTCTCTCCAGCGGCGGCGCGGAGCAACTCCTCTCCCAGATCCCCCCGAGCGTCCGCCTCTCCCTGAGCGTCGCCTCTCCCAAATCCCCCTCCCCCCGAGCGCCGCCTCTCCTAGAGCGCCGCAACTCCATCGCCCAAACCCGCTCGCCCTTCCCCCTCAGCGCGGCCTCTCCCAGATCTGGCGACGGCGGTGGCAGTGGCGACGCAGAGGAGCCAGCGGTGGAGGCGATGCAGAGCTGCAGAGCTGGCGACGGAGCTCCCTCACCCCATATGCCTTCTCCCCACGCGCTCCTTTCCCGGCCAGGCGAGGTGAGCGGCTATGGCGGGCTGCCGCCGGCGACTGGACGCCTAGGCGGCGACTAGGCGACGCCGTGATAACCATGGTCAACTATCACAGAAGTGTTTGCTCTGATTAAATGGAGCAAGAGGTGCAACAGGTTGAAGTCGGCGTTTAGTATCTAAAACTGAAAACTATGTGCTAATGTAGAAGTTCTGTGAACGGGGCAAGTGTATTCCTCAAAAAGTTGTAATGTGTGATGCAGTTGACTAAAGCAGTGAAGGACTTGTTTAGAAAAACACACATTTCTACGAGCCCCATGTTGTTCACAAATGAGAAGTGTTTCTATTAAAACGAGTTTGATTTATTTTCAGGGATTACCTGCTCAGTATACGCGGACTGGGGCTCAAAAGTGTTGAGTGTGTTCGTCTTCTGACATTACATCATCTTGCCTTCCCAGTAAGCTGCTGTTGGTGTAGTTTTAATTCACCGGCAGCCAAATTTAATATTTACACAATAATGCTTTGGCCACTCAGGTTGACACCAATGTTGGCCGCATATGTGTAAGACTGGGATGGGTGCCCATTCAACCCCTTCCTGAATCTCTACAGTTGCATCTCCTGGAGCTGTAAGTGTGCTGCGTTGTCTACTACATTTATTTCATTATGTGTTTTCAGCTAAAATTTGGTTCCATCGATTTCTTTTTCCTTGTTAAAGATATCCTGTCTTGGAGACTATACAAAAGTACCTTTGGCCTCGTCTGTGTAAACTTGATCAACAAACACTGTGAGTGATAACAATATCTTTTTAAATTTGTCCATGTTTTTATTGTTCTTTTGTGAATTACATATTCTCCCTTCCATGCAACTTGCAATTTTTTAGATCATGTATAAATAAGGACTATTAAAAACAATTAATAGAAGTATCATAATTTTCACAGGTACGAGCTACATTACCAGATGATTACTTTTGGGAAGGTACTTTATTAGCATCTACCAATGAGTTCCATCTCTTTTTGAATCAGTAAAGATTTTGTGCCCATACCCAATGCAGGTGTTTTGTACGAAAAGCAAGCCAAACTGCAATGCATGCCCAATGAGGAGTGAATGCAAGCATTTTGCTAGTGCCTTTGCAAGGTATCGTCACATTTGCTGTACTCCTTGAGAAATAATAGCTTATATTTGATGAGCAGAAAACAAAAGTCTTATGGAACAATCAGGAGACTTAATAACCGTTTGCACCAATTGTCCTGCATAATTGATACTTGTACAGCGTGCAAAAATAAACCAAGTGATGGATAGCCTTACTTCTGTTGATTGAGAGACACGTATTAGCTCCACTAGAAGCAATATGACCTGCTGACTAAGGGTGCAAAGAGAGTGGTTCTGAAGAGGAAAAAAGGAAAAATAAGCAAGGAGAAAAATCACTAGTGCTATACCTTGGAACCAGCTTGATACTGCTTCACTTGGAGGCAGTGTTACTTGGACACCCGTGTCCAAAAAAATTTGCTGAATTGGACACCTCGAATCCGAGTTGGATTCCGACACCCGTGTTTGATTCCGAGTAGTATTTCCCGTGTCCAAAATTTTTTTGCCGAATCAGACACCCGAATCCGAGTCAGATTCCAACTCACGTGTCCGTGTCTAAGTAACACTGCTTGGAGGTGTGAATGGGATGGTTCTTTTAGTTCTGATAGAGACATCTTTTTTTCAACTGAAACATATGTAGCACTTCGCTTGGTCTTATCTGGGAGCTTTAATTTTGTGTATTTCTTCATTTATCAATTTCTATTTTTTTCTTCGGGATTCCCTTTTTTCTTTTTCTCATTGCTTTTTGAATGAAGTGCGAGGCTTGCACTTCCTTCTCCTGAGGAGAAAAGCTTGGTGAAGTCTAGCAATCAATTTGGTTTCCAGAATGGCAGCATGCCCACTCCGAATTCAACTCCTCTGCCAAGGCTTGAGGGGGGTGTCCATACAAGGGATCTTCTTGCTAACAACTCAGAGCCAATAATTGAGGAGCCAGCAAGTCCAAGAGAGGAAGAATGTCCAGACACTTCGGAAAACGATATTGAAGATTTTGACGAAGATACCGGTGAAATCCCAACAATAAAGCTTAACATGGAAGCTTTTGCTCAGAACTTGGAAAATTGCATTAAAGAAAGCAATACGGACCTCCAATCTGATGATATTGCAAAAGCATTGGTTACTATCAGCACTGAAGCAGCTTCAATTCCTGTACCTAAACTAAAGAATGTGCATAGGCTTCGGACCGAACACTACGTGTAAGCAGCAACCTAATTTTGCTTTAGCTTAAACATGCATCACTTTTCACTTACAGTGTAGCTATTGTTTTTCCCCATTGACATAATGTTATTCATCTAGAAAATGTTTAGTTCTTTAATTTCTATTGCTGAAGTTATATTCTACTTGCAGTTACGAACTTCCAGATTCACATCCTCTCGTGCAACAGGTGAGATACTGCCATCTTTCTTCTAAGCATTTCAAAACATCCTTCCTGATTCAGAAAATGATTACAGCTAGGACTTGACCAACGGGAACCTGATGATCCAAGTCCTTACCTATTGACCATATGGATGCCAGGCAAGTTTAGTTTCTTTGAGAATGCATGACTGCACATATAAGTTGGTTTTAACTGAATCTTGTGGCTACTGCACAGATGAAATGAAGGAAATGAGCAAGCCACCAAAATCATGTTGTGACTCTCAAATGGAAGGTGGCTTATGCAATAACGAGATGTGTCACTATTGTATGCCTGAGCGAGAAAACCAATCTAGATATGTCAGGGGCACAATTCTGGTAAGGCAATCAACATTACCTGGCAACCATGAATACTGATTAGAGTAAAGATGTTGGTTTAGGTGAATCAAGTGCTACCTACAATTTGGTTCAGGGCAATGCTAGCAAAGCCAACCTAGAAAGCTGGAGCTAAATCCCTGAATCAAGAATTAGTAAAGAAAATAAAATTAACAAATCTGTTGATTAACCTCTAAACTTTATAAGGAAGTCTGAATTCAAGAAATAGTTAAAACTGAATTTTTATATAATGCTTGTAAACTGTCGATCAAATGCATACCTGTTCTTTATGTAACTTGTATTTTTTGAATGAAAATAATCTGTAATCTCCACCCTAAAGAAGAAGAGAAGCATACATTTTTGGGCTAATTCAGACGTACAAAAATTACTGTTGATACCAATAGTTCCAAGTAATATAAATAATTCATTGTTGGTCTGTGAAATTGCATGCATTTCTCCACTAATGATAAATTACTGGAACGTGAACAGGTTCCTTGTCGAACAGCTATGAGGGGTAGTTTCCCCCTTAATGGCACATATTTTCAAGTTAACGAGGTATGTCATGTTTGTCATATTGTCAACATCTTTCTGTTCTGGGCAAGGATAGGGTATAAAAAGAGCTGCTAGCCGTGGGCCTCCTCTCTACTGAGTTGACATTCAGTCTTGCGAATTTGTTCATGCAGGTATTTGCCGACCACAAATCTAGCCACAATCCCATACATGTTGCAAGGGCACAGTTATGGAACTTGCATAGGCGTATGGTCTACTTTGGGACTACAGTGCCTACCATATTCAAAGGTACACTAACAATTCAAAAAAAATCTTATTTGTAATAGTACCAACAACAGCTATTTTCATTCTGTAGGTCTAACAACTGAAGAAATACAGCACTGCTTTTGGAGAGGTATGGATAATATACATTTTCATTTGCTGTGTCAGTGCATGCTATTCTAAGGAAAAATCTTGTTGCCTCTTCTCATCAATGATCAAGGAATTTTCAGAATGCAGACCCATGATATGACCAGTATTTTATACCATGAAATAACTGAAATTGTATAATAATCGTTTCAATAGTTATACAACATTCACTTGATTGTTTGGAGGTGTCCACTCAGTATTCACGAGAACTTTTAGTGATATCTTAGTATTCACGAGAACTTTTAGTGATAAGCTACATCATCGTCCTGAAGCAAGTCCATGCTTTGAGATAACCTGAGAATAGTGAAGACATGTCGGAATGTCAAAATAATTAGGACTGAAGAAATACTAGACCATCAATATGAACGGAGCAGTGAACTTATGCAAAGTGGAAGAGAGATGGATTCTCTTATTCAGATATTAATCTTTCACATGCACAAAGGTCATGGAGCAAAGCAATTTCTTGTCTCCAACCTAACAATGATGTTCAATACAATGTGAACCAAACACAATCTTTGTTGCTTATAATGTCATCCCCTAGACTTGTGATGATGACCGAGGACTGGAGCACCTATTCCTCGCATGCCCTTTTAGCCAGAGTTGCTGGAGTTTAGTAGCAATTCAGTGTAACAGTGTAACTATACAGATAACATATTTGATATGCTTCATGGGGCCAAAGACTGCTACTATAATTAAAAAAAAAAGACCTTTTCCGAGTTAATAACATTAGGATGTTAAGTCTATTTGGCTCCAAACGAATGGTTGTATTTTCGAAGGAGTGATTCAGCTGCTTCCAAAACGGTTTAGGTGGAAAAGGATGTTATTACACATGATTTAGATCTTCATAAAGTTTGGGTTTTTCTTGTTGGGGTTTTTATTTCCCCGTGGCTAGGCTGATTTCCCTCCTTTTTTTTATTTTTTCCTTTCCTGCTTATTTTAAAAAATATTGTGTACGGTTGTTTTTTCCCTATATATATTTAAGTAAAGTTTCCCAATGCTGCCCCGGCCTCTCCTCCCTAGACACACAACACAAAAATTAACCAAAAAAAAAAAAAATCCTAACCTGCGTCGTTCCTATAATTTATTTTGGAGTTTCCTTAACAAAGGCTAAAATGCAATGCAGGGTTTGTCTGTGTGCGAGGATTTGACATGGAAACTAGGGCACCAAGGCCTCTATGCCCCCATCTGCACCTTGCAGCAAGCAAATTGCCCAGACCCCGTAAAACAGCAGTAACTGACCAAAGACTCTGATTCAGCGAAGACATGTCAATTTTCTCTAAATATTATGTTGATGGTGATAGCATTAGCTCTCGATCTGCGCATGGGCCGTATTAGTTCCTGCTGGACGACAGCCATTCTTCTAGGAAACAAACCATGGAGTAGGAAACTGTTAATTACAAGATTTGGGAGCCAATTAAGCATGAGAAAGCACCAAATATTTCGTATGCACCTCTGGTGCAAGTCATATGTGAATTATCATCTAGCTGTTTATTTGAGTGTAGAGTATCATTGTATTTTATTCTGCGAGACACGTTTTATCTTATTTACGTTTCATTTGGTTTACCAATTGTACTTGTATTAGCTTGCAAAGAGACTTTTCTTTATGTACCAGTATCTTCTTGCGTATATCATTGGTTTTTCGACATGGATTAGCTTGCCAAAAGACCTTGTCTTTTTTGAACGGGAAAAGACCTTGTCAGTTCAGGTATCATCTTTTGGTGAATTATGAATAGTTGGTTTTCATTACGGTCAGTCAAGGATTTAAATTTCGTTTTCGGGTGAAACCTCACTGGTGACCGAAATTTGAAATCTCGTCAAGATCTCGGAATTTTAGGTAAATCTCGGACGAAATTTAAAAACAAAAATTCAAATTTGGTTTTATTTCTATCGGGAAAAAAATTTTGGACGAAATTTTGGCGAATTTGTATCGAGTGAAAAATAACTCAAACGACGTAAAAAAATTTGAAATTTTTTATAGAGGTTTCTGGCACTGATGTTCCTATAAAAATTCAAATGATTATCAAATCTGAGAAATTTTTAAAAATTCAAATATTATCATAATAAAACGCTGTTCAGCAAGTTTGAATTCAATGAAAAATGGAACAAACATGTTAGAAAATTTTGAAATTTTTTTGGTGCATGATTATGAAGCATCAATAATATTTTTAGTTGATGATCAAGCTTTATAATTTTTTTAAAATCCTAATAAAAGCTTCACCGGCAAACTTTAACCAAATGAAAAATAGTTCAAACCACGTTAGAAAATTTTAAAAATTTTTGTGGATGGTTCTTATGTATCATTAATGTTTCTATAAAATTTTTATATGATGATCAAGTTTCAAGAAATTCGAAAAATTCTAACAGTGCTACATCCAGATAAAAGCTTAATGAACAATACATAGATTTACTTTAGCAACAAAGCATGGTTAAAATTTTAAAAATTTTATAGAAAGGTTCTAAGGAAATGCTTAAGGACTTATAAAATTTTGAATCATAATAACACTGTAGTGAATTTATAAAATTCTTATAAGGGCACTATATCATTTATATTCTTTCTGTTTTTGATATTTGAAATATAACAAATGAAGTTCAATGCTTACATAGATTTGATTGAGTAAACAAAAAAGTAAATTTTTTTGAAAATTTTACATAATGGTACTGAGGTAATTAAGCTCTCATAAAAATCCTAGATAATGATCACACTCGAGCAAATTTATAAAATTTTGACAATGTTACTATCCTAATTATGTTCATTCTATTTTTATTTTTTAAAGATAACAAATGAAGTTCAATTATTTTGAAAATTTTTATGTATGATTCTACACTACTAAAGATAGTACCATAAATATTTTAGATCATTATCAAGCTTGTAAAATTTGATAAAAATCTAACAGTGTTTTTGTCAAAATTTTAAAATGTCTCAAAAATTCAGTTTTTCAATAAATTCTACTTTATTAAGGGTTATTGGACCAAATCCAGTCATAAAAAGTCAAAAAATTCAAGATTTCGATGAAATTTGTTGTAATTTCTGAGATTATTGTAGCAATTTAATTTTTTTTTCATTTTTTTTTTGCTTGGCCAGGATTTTGGATCCTATCCCTGGCCAGAATCCGAGACCTTGGCGAGATCTCACAAAATTTTGTGGAGTTTTAATCCTTGTTGTCAGTTTCCTTGCATCTGGAGAGGCATAGACTACAATGGAGATGCCCAGATGGGTCGTGCCAAGCAGGCCGGTCTGAGGCCCAGCATTGTTGGCATGGTCTAGGCATGGCCCAACCATAAATGGGTTGTGTTGACCGACACTGTTGGCACGGTCCAGGCATGACCTGGTCGTGCACGGCCTAGAAACCCGTGCCGTGCTTGGGCCGGCACCTCAGCACGGCCCGACACTATTACGGCACGGCATAACTCGTTTATTCAAAAAATAGCCATTTTATAGCCTTTTTAGCTGTTTGAGACTTTAAAAAAATTCAAAAAAATCTATTTTTTTAAATCCTAAATTTTTTCCTATAAATAGGGTAGCAGATCCCTTCATTTTTCCACTAGAAAACTTGTAATCTCTAATGTTCATTCTCTTGCTCTTGATTATAATTTGGCAAAATTCAAAATAGTTTTGCCAAAAATCCGAAATTTGACTTCCGGTCTCTGTCAAGAAATCAAGGTAAGAATTGTGATTTAATTTTTCATTGTTCTTATTATTTTAAATGATATTAAAGTATTAATAGCATAATTATTTCTTACGGTTTTCTTTGTGGAGCATTAGAATTTTGCGTTTTCTCAGGTTTTGATTTCGGGATTTCACCTAAAGAGCTTCTTACATCCTATCAGGCTGAAGAAGCTACAATACCTGTACTATCCTCAGGCTCTACAAGTGCTACTGTATCGGCAAGTACTGGGGCAAAAAGATCAAGACATAGTACATCGGGAGTCTAGGAAGACTTCGAGCAGATTTTCGAGATATCAGATGGTATTCTGAGCAGGTATGATATTTGTAAATATTGTAAGTACAAATTAACTGCGAAATCTTTAGGTAGAATGGAGTACTTGATGAGACATGCTGAAAGCTATAAAAGAAAAGCGGGGGTAGCTTTGAGACAGACGCAGTTGCAGTACAACCCTGATGGTATATTACGTCACTAGGACTACAATTCCGAGGTATCTCGTGAATCTCTTTATGTTTAATCGTTTTTCAAGATCTTACCTTAAACTTTGGTGTCATCAGTATATGAAAACTATATTAGGACCACTCATAATTCTAGGTTTTATGTAGTTTCTAGACAAGCAACAACTAGAGATCTGGTTAAATATTATAATAATTGTCATAGTAAGCTAAAAAGAGCAATTTAATACCTGTACTTTTCTGTGTCTTTGACATTAGACATATGGAGTGGTAGGGCTAAAGAGGACTACCATAGTGTAGTTGCTCATTATGTAAACAATAATTGGCAACTAGAGAAGAGAATTACATGATTCAAATTAATTGATGTAGCACACACTAGTAAAATATTGCTGGTTAATTTGTATGCCGAATCTTTCTTATTACATCAGCGTCGTGCTTACCATATTATTTATCTTATAGTTAAATCTGATTTGAGGAGGTTAGACTAGTACCTTGAAACTTTTTGCATTGCGATATCTTTCTTAAATAATGCTAATTAACGAGTTATATTATATAAGATTTATTGTATTGCAATGGAGGTACGTCCACATAGGTTTGGTTTGGATATGCCTATTAGATAGAACTCTACTTACTTGATGCATAAGTCTCTCATATCCTATAAGAGCATATTTTCTGTTTTTATTAACACGTACTATCGTAGCCAGAACAATCAACTACTACTCACAAAGCAACATTGGTATGTTGCTTAATACTTGCTATCATTTTTGGAACTTTTTTATGATTCTACTGTTGCTTTATATGGAGTTTATTATTCAACCTCTCCTTTAATTGTGCATTATATTCTAGAAATTGCTACCCACTTAAGGAGCCACGAAAATGATAATATTTTGTATGAATCTGTTTTATGCTATGAAAACTAATTTTTTTGAAATATTAAAAAGAAATTCCTATGTTATATGCATTTGCATTTATTTTAGATCCTAGAGCTAAAGTTCTAGGATTTGCTAATCTTCTCACTTCTAAATGATGCAGTGGGTGCTTATTATTCTAGTTATTTTTTCAAATATCCGTGATAACTTCTCAAGTTTATGCTAAGTACGATTAGAAGTTTGCTAGAGTTCGCATGCAGCGACCTCCACTAGCACCCACAACAGGTAAGAAGAAAACTGTGTGGGGAAAGATATGGGGTGCAGGTGGCTCTACCTCAAGGAGTTCGACTACAACAATGTCTAGTGCGGACACAATAAGTGGTGGGAAGCTAGCTGCTTATCTCAACAGCGACACTGACAACTACCAAAAGCAGCAAGAGGAGGACTTTAACATTTTGCAGTGGTGGCACGAGTACAAGATAATATATCCAGTACTTTCCATATTAGCACAGGATGTGTTAACAGTTTCTATCTCCACGGTTTCTTTGAAGTCTGCTTTCAGTCTATCCGAAAGAATAATCGAGGAGAGAAGAACAAATCTGACATGTGAGATGGTGGAAATTAGGGGTGAAAATGGGTCGAATACGGGCAGATATTGCTCTTCCCGTATACTAACCCATATTTTTTCCTGGATTCGGAACGGGATACAGGCTAGCCGGATCCGGATACGAATTGGATAATTCAGGATATGGATACGGGTTGGATATGTGATGGATTCGAATCGGGAATGGATAATTCAGGAATAGATAATGCACACATATATAAAATAATATATGTTGAATCAAACCACACGAATACATAACAATAATAGTAAGATATATCTCAAACAAATCATCTCCCAGCTTCCAGCAGTTCCATGGGTTTGCAACCTTGAATCCAATCCTAAGTAATCGGTAATAACAGGTGACAGAACACAACGTGCATCTAGGGATCACATTCACATATCCATAACCAAGTAACCAACCTTAACAATACGAGACCTGGCTACATGCAATCAAAAACAAATCTAACATTGCCAGAGCCCAGAGCAAAAGTAGTCCTTTAAGCCAGAAAGAGGTTATTAGCTCAAACTCTTCACAGATTATTCTGAATCCATGCTTCAAGGCAATCTTGTGGTGTCACTAACGGTGCCTATAAGCAATTGTTAAGTTGCTAACATGAAACCCAAAGAGCCCCCAAGACAACATGAAACACAATGTCATCTCCCACAGTACAGTCTTCTTACCAAACCTAATAACACAGCAATGAATGGGACACATTTAGTCAAATGCAATAAGGTAAATATTGTGTTACCTAATAGTAGTAACATATCAAAGTACTCTACAGAGAGCACATCATCTACCCCACTAGACCTCATCTACAAACAACCACCTACATTCAAGGATCCATTATTTGATTGTTTCTAAATAAACCGCAGGAGAAACTATTTGTAATAACTGTTTGTGTATATTTGCTACACTTTGAACTCCAATGAGATAAGGGTTTACTCAAACAATGCTCCAACAAAATGTTATGATGAGAAGGAATTCATTTTCCCAAAAAAAAAAAAAAAGAACTAGAGGCCATTCTTTATGCCAGTAACACATACATCACCTTGAAATTCTATTGAGCCGCAAACAAAGCAGTGGAGGCCATTCTTTATGCTGCAGGCAGCCAAGGACCAAGGTCCAACTCCAACCATTTACTAGCACTGATTCAGCAATGTCAAAATTCCTAACCTTATCTGATTACACATTGTACATTCCTAACCATCATTGATTTGGACAATCGAATGATTTGTGTTATCCACAAATATGCTCAAGAAAGTAATGAATAGGAAGTGTTGGCACTTGGCAGTGCTTATAAAGACTGAAAAAATTACTTGTTGGGGAGAGACTCGTCGCCGAGAAGAGACGCCGCTGGGGGAGGGGAAGCACTGGCCGTCGGGAGGGGGAGCACCAGCCGGGGTGAGGAGTCGTCACCACTGGGGGATGGGCCAAAAGGGAGGGAGGCACTGGTGGGGGAGGGAGATGTCGCCGGGCTCGAGGGAGGGGGAGCGCCGGCCAGGGGGAGGCGGAGTCGCCGCTGGGAAGGGAGGGAGGCACTGGGGCAGGGGGAGGGGGAGCGCCGACTGGGTCACTGGGGGGAGCGTCGACCGGGAGAACGTGGCCACCGGGGCTGGGGGACGGTCGGACGGGAGTGTCGGGAGGAGATCTGAAGAATGAATCAGATCTAGAATTCTGGATACACATGGGAAGGGAGACATGGGCACACGGCTTCATCGGCTTGGGCCTTGGGGACTTGGGGTTGGGGAACGGAGGCCGCACGACCGACTAAGTGACATGTCAAAACTGGATATCCGAATACCCGACTACATGATATCTAGTTCCCGACCCATATTTTTCGGATAGTATACGCTCCGAATCCGATCCGATGTCCGTTTTTAACTATTCGAATCCGGGCGGGAACTATTCGTTCCGTTTTCACTCCTAGTGGAAATACTTCTCACTGTGAAAAATTGGGAACAAAATGATCAACGAGCTCAACATACTATAGAAAGTGTTGAGCCGGCAAAGACGTTTGAAAATCTTTATCTAGATAATTGAAAAGAATAATTGTAATCTTCATTTTTGTTTTAAATCACTGAGCTATAGGTTGTACTTTTTTTCTTTACCAAGGTTTTCTTATGTTAAGTTTTTACTTGGCAAAATTTTTAACGAGTCAGCCAAATATTAATAAAGCTCATTATTTAATTCTAATTATTTGTCTTATTTTAGAATTTTATTTCATATTTTTAGCTTTTTCCTAATTTACATATATTTTTTTTAAAAAATTCTACATTCCTTTTGAGTTTTCTAATTATTCTAATATTTTTTCAAAATTTTTTCTACATTTTTCAAACTTCTACAGTTTTTTAATTTTTATATTTTTTCGATTTTTTTGAATATTTTGACTACAAACGGGCTTGCACCGGCCCGTTTCAGCCTGTTGGCCCGCAAGGCCACGTGCTAGCACGGCATGGCCCGTGAGGCTACCGAACCGTGCTTGGATTGAGGACCCGACACATGAACCAACACGGTACGGTCCGTTTATTAGCCAGATCTAAACAGGCCGTGCCACCCGTTTTGACATCACTACACTACAGGCAGTGCCATATCAACAGGGTTTGCTGCAAGCAGTGCTGGTAGGAGTGATAGATCAGTGGCCTAGTATTTCTTGTCTTCCACACTTGTTTACCCTACCTGATTGTGCCCTGAATATATGAATGGCACTGGTTCTGGTTCTTTTCGTCTTCATCTTTTTGTCATGCCCAAATTAATTATAATGGAATAATCAACAGCGTTTTGTGCACTTTTTGCTGAATACCAAAAAAAAAAAGATCATATACTGGTGGGGTGACAGGCATAACTTGGTGGAAAGGAAGATCTGACCTGAATCCTGATGTCACCGGTCTTTGTTAAGTTCGGTTCGACGCTTGATCATACGATATATCATCCCTCTCATGGTTAGTTATTTTATCCAACCATTCTTATTAAGAGGTTTCCATTTATCCAAAAAGAACATTATATATGGTATAAGCTAACAAACTTGCCAATTCTGCACTAGGCGAAAACCAGGATAGCAATTATCAAAAAAAAAAAAAAAAGGTGACAACGATCACGCGGTGTTGTAATGATGGTGGCCGGCAATGGTGCTAGGCTGCTAGCACCAAACATGTAACATTATGATGAGTTGCTGCACAAGCAAATTAAGATTGATCGGGAAGCAAGCGAGCAATACGTGCTATCATGAAACAGATCTCTTGCCGTACAAACTATACGATAAACAGAACAAAGGCACAAGAATGCCAGGAAAAAACGATACCTGCCATGACGGATGCGAATTGTCAAGCAGCAAGTGCTTAGGAGGCCGGACAAATGAGATTACTCGGATTAGTTCCTTTGCCACTCAGTTGAATATATCAACTCTGTGAAAAGCTCTATTTATGTAGGATAATTGTGTCATGTCTTGGCAAATTTAGCTTTAATGATCCTCGCTGTATAGCTTTACTGATATTTCAAACGCCGACACTACTTATAAGCACTAACTGGTTCCTGAGTTGCAATACTACATGGCATACATCATTTTCAAACCTTAGGTAAAATTGATACAACAATAGCATCTAACTCAAGACTATCCTGGGATCCTAAGCATGCATAGCTACAACACCACTTATTAGAAAGTGTAATTACCACAGTACTGGAGAAGCATGCCTGCATCTCCAGAAGGCACCTATTAGAAAGTGTAATTACCACCGTACTGGAGAAGCATACCTGCATCTCCAGAAGGCATTCCCCTTCTCAAACTACCGCTAGACCTTGGAATTTCAGCGATGAAAGAATCGTCCTCTATCCTGAAGTCTGACACCGGGATGCTACACCCACCAGCAGTAGGCATTGACAATAACATAGAGCTACGAGGATCGTAATATGGATTCTTCTGTGAGAACTCAGAACCATATTGGGAAAGTGATGGAGTTGACATGACATAATTAGCCAGGTTGCTTGAAAAGGTGGTACGCCAACTTGTTGCTTTGAAACTGAACCTTGAACCATAGCCATCAATTGAACACATCTCGTTTAGGGGAAACGAGTCTGTGGGCAACCGAAACAAACCAGCAGGGCCAACTGGTACTTTCGCATCATACTGTGGTGAATTGATCCCACTAAGGTAGTTTCCTGATGCTGGTAGCGCCAATGTTTCCTGGCTGAGCCGTCGTAACCTGCAGAGTGGAAGTTCTGTGTCGTTGATTGGCAAATCATCCTTTATGCAGTGATCCTCTGGTGCTGGAAGTGCCAACATGTCCTGGCTGGGTGGAATTTGCCCGCTCAGCTTTTCTCTGAGGGACAACTTGGCACGTTGAAGGGCCTCTAGAACACCTCCCACGTCATCAGTTGATGGTTGATATAGCGGTGTGTCAATCTGATTATCGATATGGTTATAAAAGCATGACGAGCTCCATTCAGATACTTTGGTTTTAGGGGTATCACTTAATGGACTCCCAACTGATGGTGTATTTATGTAGTGTTCAGAAGAGCGAGCATTTGCATGGTAGCTTGAATCTGAATTTTCATCTCCTTCACCTTTACTATGTCCTGCATTTGGGCTGCTGTTAGGAGTTGATCTTCCAAGATTGTTCCCACTTCCTCCAATAATTTCAGTACAACTTCTACTTAACTGAGATTCAGTTTCGGTTGAAGCAACTGCTGCAGTGGCCTGCCCAAAATCGTGATCAGACTCAACAACTTGGCACTGCTCAACAGCTCTTCCTTCTGGTGCATTTGGGGACAATCCCGAGACAGGACTATGCGACAAACATTCAGAGGAACTATTGATACCAAAGGGATTTTTATCACTAAACTCTTCACAAACTACTTCTCTATCCATAATCTGAGCAGCTTCGCCCCTCTGATTGCAAGCTTTTTCGATCTGGTTTTGCTTATTGTCTCGGGCAACATCATCCTGGAGGTTGGAACACATAATACAAGTCAAACAACTGAATTTCTAGCTCTTTTCATATTTTTATCCAGTCAACGGCAAATTTCAATGAAAAAAAAAAGTAAAAGGCAAATTGTTTGGTTTACATTGACAGCAAGTATTTCATGTTAGAAGGGAAAATAATTATTCCAAACAAGGTCAACAACCAGGTTTCACAAAAGGCAAGCGCAGTAAAAAGCAGTGCACTATTTCAACAAGCAAAGTTATGACTGTCAAGTCCATTAAAATGCCTAAACCAATCACCAAATGCATCTCAAGTTCTTAAAACAGATCCTATATCCCTGTGAAACGGCAGCCAAATGCAAGGTTAATCTTTGAACATGGCACAGCATGCATACTTGTGGGAAGTACTAGCACAATAACTATCCAATCAACAATATTTCCTAACTCAGAAAAATAGCACATACCGCAGTTGCATATCGGCTCTCACTAAATTTCTTCTCCCACTCCCTCTGAGCATTTTCCTCTGCCTCATACTGCCCAATCAGCTCAGCCTGTTTCTCAAGCACCCTCTCCATCTCTCCATCTTTCTCCTCCGCATACCTACCACCGCCATCCCCGACTCTTCCATCACCACAAGAACCCCGCCCATCTTGGCTCACCTCACCATCCAAATCACGCTGCTCATCGGTGCAAACAGTACAATCTGATCCCTCCTGCCCCTCCTCGGGAATCTCCACGACATTGTCCTTGCCCTCTTCACCCTCAGTCTGCAATCTGTCAAAACAATACAGCTACAACATGTCAGTCAGATAGCTACAGCTACAGAAGGACAATTATCACATAATTTCAGCAATGTCATTCAACGTCTGGACCTCAGCTCGTTCCTCTTGATCTTCCGGCACGACTGCCCCAGCTGGTACTTGGGCGACGGATCTGCCGTCAGCATGTAAATGTACCTCCTATGCCTCTGTCTGAGCTGCCTGCCTTTCTGTTGCGGCGCCCGCCGCCTCTCCAAGTCGGGGATCGCAGCGCGGCTCTTCCACGACAGCCCCCCGGCCTGAGACATCGCTGCAGGGCCTCCCAGCTCCGATCCCGAAAATGCATCCTCCGCTTCCCCGCGGGCCTTGCCACCGCCGCCTCCGCTCTCGGCGGCCTCGGGGCCGTCAGTATCCTCGGTGTCGGAACCGGGATCCGCGGCGTCGGAGAGGCAGCCGAAGCCCTGGGACTCGAGGATGGCGAGCACCTCCGCGGCGGCCCGCTCCGCCTTGCGCCGCCGGGTCGTCACCGTCCGGAGCTGCTCCTCCAGCTCCGCGACCTGGAGCAAGATGCTACGCCGTGAGTCAGCCAGAAATGTGGGGGCTAGGTGACAACGCTAAAAATGCGCGTCGGAGAGGAGACGCCACTGCGCACGCACGCACCCGCTTGGCGAGCTGGTCGGCGCGCTCCTTGGCGGCGCGGGAGACGGAGCGCTCGGACAGGAGGCGCGCGCGGAGGAAGTCGATGGTCATGGCCGTGCTCGCGTCCGCCGCCATCTCGAGCCTGCCCGCGGAATCTGGCGGGGTGTCGTTCCTCTCCGCTCTCTCTCTCTCTCTCTCTCTCTCAGCGCGGCATCCCCTGCGCTGCTACTGCCGTCTCCGCTCTCCGCGTGGTCCGGTCCGGTCCACGGCTCCAAAGCGATGTGATCATGTGACGCGATTCTGCGCCGCCCCGGACGTTTTTGTATCGCTATCCGTCGTGCGACCGACCGTGCCACTGCGCTGCCGCGCCCCAAAACACACACACGCGCGCGGTCCCCGCTTCCGCTTTCACGCCACTCGCACGACGACCCTCCGTCTCCGTGACCGCACCGGCACGGCACCGCGCGCCGTGCCAACCGGGCGCGTGGCGCGCGACCACCGTAACCGCCTGGTGCGCCATGAAGACGGTGGCAATAAACCACCACCGCTGTGTGTCAGGTTGGTGCTTCCGCTTCCACGTCCTGTATGTGTGTTCGCTGCTGAGATGTTGCTTGCTTTAGAAGTCCCGCAATTTACGCCATACTATTGTACTGCCTCCTTTGCTAGATATATCATGTTATAGGATTTCGCACTTGGACCGAAATTATATTGTTTTAATGTATGATAGTAAATAGCTTTAAAAATAACATGTGGTAGAGGTATGTAAAAAAATCAGATAAATATTAGGAATAGTATGTATTTAGAAATATGACATGTATTAAGAAGCGAGGTAGAAGGAGGACATGGAACGAATGCGGCTAGGGGTGAAAACAGGTCGAATATAGACGGGTAGTAGGTTATCCTATATCCTACCTTAATATTTTTTTTCAGGATCTGGGATGGAGTGCGGGTAATGAAAATCTGAGACGGATCTGGTGCTGAGATCTGAGATATTCTGAGCAGGTGCCGGTATTAACGAGCGGGTAAAAAATGAGTATCGGATATTTTGTCGGATAGTACGCGAAATAGGTAGAATGAGAACATGTGATGAAACATATAGTTCAATAATCATGTAGTTAGGGACTCTTATTAGTCTCTTTTGGACGGAAAAATGGAAATATCAAAGGTATACTTTCGAGTTCATATTATCCTATCTTGTTACATTGTTTGGATATAATATTCATGATAGGGATGGCAATCGGGTGGGTACCTCCGGGTACGACTGGTGCCCACTCGAACCCGAAACCAGAAACCGAGCCGCCCATCCGAACCCGCTGGACTTCTCGGGTATGAATCTGTACCCACACCCGAACCCAATGGGTACCCGAACCCGAATGGGTACCCAAACTAGACCCGAACCTAAATGGGTACCCGAACAGTCGAGCTGGACCCGAACCCGAACCTGATCGCTATCAAAAGAAAAACCATCTGTAACCAAACAATCAAACATCTGTAACCATCGATCTTGCTTCCCATGACAACACCACCTAGCTTTGAATGCACGATCGCTCTTGAACATTAAACCATCAGTAACCAAACATCAGTAACTACTTAAAGGCACTCTTGATCACTCTCGATACAAGATAAGTACTTAAAGAGTTAAAGGCACATAACATCGATAAGTACTTAAAGGCAAGATAAGTACATCTGTAACTACTTAAAACCATCGATCGCTCTTGATGCAAGATAAGTACTTAAAGGCACATAACATTAACATAGATGAGAACCCAATATCTCGTAACTACAACATCCGGAATTAAACCATGGGTCTGGGAGTAGGCCACAAATCACAATTTGATGAATGCATAGTCTTGAGGACATTACAAACCAACTTATCACACAACACTACAAGAAACAATAACACATTAAGGAAGCAATTAGTCAAGATGCTCCCACAATAAGTCGGGATGCAATTAAAGGAAAAAACAGGTTGCAATCTCATCCAGGACATACAGGACATACAAGTTGCAATCTCAAGTGAGGCACAACATAGTGAATAAGGGTTCAATCTAGTAGAAGAAATCAATTACACCAGGAACTCCATCCACTTTTTAGCAAATGTTGTAATAAGGCTGCAGAAATATATGTCCGCCATTTCTTTGACAGCAGCTCTTGTACTTAATGGTGAAGACCCAAGCAAACTGAACTGGAAAGTTGGTTGGAAGAAAAGCGACTAACACAGAAACATTCAAAGCCAACTAAACATCTAGATCACTAGATGTTTAGTATATCATTTACACTAACTAAAAACAATAGCAAGAAGGAAGTACCCTTATGGACGAACAAACTCTGTGATAATGGATTCATCTTCCATCATTTCTTCTTCATCCTCAAGAACAGTTTGAGTTGCAAAGAGGTTAGAATCAATATCCCCTAATGAAAATATTAACCAACAATTAGCTATGAAATGGAGCAAAAGAAATGGAATGGAATGCAAGATTGAAACATTAACCAACAATTACCTAACATATCCGCACGAGACCAAGCTTGCATACACATAAGAGCTTCAACCATATTAGGTGAAAGGCGACTTCGATGTGGACTAAGTACCCTACCACTAGTACTAAATGCGATTCAGATGCTACAGCTTGTTATTCTGAGAATAGGCAATATATCATGAGCAATTCTTTGCAAGGTTGGATACTTAATACCCCAAATTTCCACCAAGTGATAATGTCTAGCTCTTGTGTTCGGGAAGAGGGCCTCTTCCAAATACAAGTCCAATGCATGCGCACTTGAGAAGCACAAGCAATGAGGTGGGAAGACATATATTGATCAAATATATCAAAAACTTCATCTACTCCAACATGGGTAGCAACTGTACTTGTGCTAGTAGCATCTGATGTATCCACAACCTCACAAGAATCTTGATATTCTAACAACAAGTCAACCATAAGTTTTTTTATGTCACCAACTTCATCAGTTGCATGTTCATAACCATATATAGATCCATATAAAGCCTGCAGCATATGAGTCTTATATCTTGGATCAAGAACTGTTGCAATAGCCATAAGACTATGTACATCTGTCCAATACTTATCAAACTTCGTTCTCATTTCCTCGGACATCTTTTGCATAAGTTCATTATCACTAGCATGCCATTTCCTTATTGCCAAACGAATGCCACATATTTTAGGAAAGAAAAGATTAGCTGTAACATACTTAGTGCCTGATAACAACTCAGTGATATCATAGAATATTTTCAGCCTATCACATACCTCCTTTGCAAACTTCCAATCTTGTTCAGTTGGACAAGAAGTAAATAGTTTTACTTGTAGCTTTAGACGATGAAAAATCTCTTGGTATTGTAATGCAATAGTAAGCATTAAATAGGTTGAATTCCATCTAGTTTTACAATCAAGAGACAACCTTTTCTTATATGGAATGTTCAAAGTGCGTGCCATCTTTTCAAATTTTTCATGCCTTTTAGGTGTTGCTGACCAAAATGCAACACTATCACGTACCCTCTCAATGCCTTTTTCCATGACACTCATTCCTTGTTGTACAATTAGATTCAATATGTGGGCACAACAACGCATATGGATCAATTTGCCTTGCAACATAAGAGAGTTAGAATCCAACTTATCTGCCATTTCTCCAATAGCCTTGTCATTTGAAGAGCAATTGTCCAAAGTTACTGTGGATATCTTCCTCTCAATGTGCCATTCAACAAGACAATCATATAGGGCTTGACATATAATCTCAGCCGTATGTGGACATGGCACATATATGAACCTAATACATAAGCACTTTAGATTGTCAAGAACTAAATAAGCATTTTAGATTGACAATAACTAAATAAACATGATTGTTACCTCAAAAGGAAGCTCTTTAGTTTCCAATTCTCATCAATATAATGTGCAGTAACTGCCATGTAGCCTCTCTTTTGATGGCCAGCGGTCCACAAGTCCGTAGTGACGGCGACTCGATGTTTAAAATTTGCAAAGTACTTCACCATCAAGTTCTTTTGGAGTTCATATAGATCTAATATATCCTTCCTAATAGTATTTCTAGACACCATCTGGAACATTGGTTGTAATGAAGAACAAAACTTTCGAAAACCTTCATGACCAACTATAGACAAAGGGTACTCATGAACACAGATCATCAATGACAGTTCTTTCCTAGCAACTTCTTGGTCAAAAATATAATTCTCTATATTCACTCTCCCTTCCTCTCCCTTTGTTAACCTCAATTTTTGTTGTTTTGGGCCTATTGCATTCCTAGCAGGACAAGATTTCAGATGAGTCTTCAAGTGAGAGGTGCCATGATTTGTTTCTCCACTAAGCTTACTGTGACAATACTGACATATAGCTTTCCATTTCCCATCTATCTGTACTTGCTCAAACTCATTCCATACTACAGATCTAAGTTTTCTCTTACTACCAGTTTGAGCATGTGCATCCAATGTCTGAGTATCGGTACCTTGTGATTGTGATACTTGAGCTTCAATTAGAGGTTGACCTATGGCTGAGCTCTACGCTGCTTGTGAGGAACTGTTACTCAGAGACGCCATTCAAAGGATCTGCAAAAAATCATGTCCTCATCGTGATTGAACATTCACCCAAATCAACGCATTGAAATCAACAGATTCAAAACTCTAGAAAAACATGGCCAAGGTAGTGAGAGTCTGGGGGGAACGGAGGAGCTCGGGCGGCCAGGAGGCGAGGAAGGCGGAGGAGCTGGGAGGCGGCCGGAGGCAGGCAGGAGCGGAGATGGAGGAGCTCGGCGGCGAGGAGGAGGCGGAACGGAGACGGAGGAGCTTGAGGGGGGGAGGCAAATCTGGAGGCCAACTGGCCCAGCAGGAGGAGGAGGCGCAAGAGGGCGGTGGGCACTAGGCCAGGCGCAAGAGGGGCGGCTAGGGTTAGGCGATTTAGGATTTTGGAATCGGGGAGGGACTCGGGGTCACGGGGCACGAGGGGTAGGGAGGGCTCGAGGCTCTGTGACCTTGATGAGCCGATGAGTCACGGGTGTACTGTACGGTAGTTTATTGTGTATCACTGACAGGTAGGTCCCACATGTCATGGGATATCCATTGGGTATCCATGGGTACAAATTGATACCCATACCCATCCTATAAGCTTATCGGGTACCCGAACCCGAAAACCCACGGGTCTCAAATGCTACCGTGCAGCATATATCGAATCGGGTACCATGAATACCGAACCCATGGGTAAAATTGCCATCCCTAATTCATGATCATATTAATAAATCTAAATATGAGATTAACTCTTTTATTGAGTATATCTTTTATTAGTCTTAACTCATTGAAAAATAGAAATCTTAAAGGTATGCATCCAATACAACTCTATTATTTTTAGATGCATTTCTTAAATTCAAGATAAAGGTTGAACTTCGCTGTAGTCTCAATCTTAAGATGTACATAATGTTTTCAATTTCATATATACATGAATGCACATATTTAAGAGGAGTTCATGCTTAATCTTGACGTTTAAATAGTATTGATCCATTTACCTCTTTCCATTTATAAAGGATCATTACTTTGAAACAAACTCTTGAGTATATATAAAACTTGTGTAGTTGTAGTATACTCATGTTAATATATGACAAACTTCAAAACAATCTTAAATTGAATATATGCATATTGATTCAAAGTTCAATTACTTATATGTATACATTTAATGGAGTTTATTCTATACTTGATGGTCTAAATAGTATTGAACTCTTTCTATCACTCCATATAATTTGAATCATTACTTAGAAACCATAAAAATGAGTACATGAAACTTATGTAGTTAATATATACTCATGATAATTTAAAGTCAATTTAAATTATGTTCGATTGTCATTCAATCATTAAAAAACCAATCATGTGTTGATAGTGTTCTTAGTTGGTTAAATGACAAACGAAAAGTTTCTGAGTAAATGAAGCATTAGTTGCATTAATATACTCAAGACAAATCAAATTGTTTCAATCAATTGATTTGGGTTGTGGTCAATCATCAAGGAATTAGATCAAAGGATCTCGGGGAATCTATTATGTGTTAATAAAGTGCATTAATAATTGGGATAACCATGCATGTTAAATTAATATTTTCAATGAGTTGTGAAATAGATTAAGTCTAAAGATGAAGATTTTAGATGATATCATGTGTTGATAGTCATCAAGTTAAGATTTAGAAAAAAGGATGTCATCATGTGTTGATGAACATCAAACACGGATCCCGAAGAGAAGGGAGTTCATCATGTGTTGATGAACAAGACGAAGACCCAAACTTGGAGAAATGATGATAGTTATCAAGCAAAAACTCTAAGTGGTTGCGCAAGGCAAAGATATAAATAGCATAGGGCTAAAGATATGTTTCTAGTTTTTTACTAGTCTCGATGTTTGGTTGAAAGACCGGGTTGCTAGTATAGGTTACCGTACTATTAAGAGAGGTCGAGTTTTATAACTTGGATCTCATCATGTGTTGATAGCTTAATCCCGCTTGCTCTAGCTCACACTATTTTGATTTGATTTTTGCATGTAGCAAATATTTACAAATATGTTTTGTAAATAGTTGTAACTCATACTTATAATTTTATTGATGTGTTCTTTGCATAGAGTTTTGATTTGCAAATGTGTTTTGCAAATAGAAGAAACTCATGTTTGATGTTGTTTTGCAAAATGTTGAACTTCATGTAAGAACTCTTTTTAGCATATCACTAGAGTTTGCAAATGTGTTTGCAAATTGCTAGAGATCATGTGTTGATCATTACATAGCTATGCTTGAATTCATGCGTGTTCTTTGTGCTTTTGTTTGCGTGGATTTGTTATTTGCAAATTGGTTTGATTATGGGTTGATCATCACATGGCTCAAGGATGTGATATTGATTCCTCATGTTTGCAAGATTTATATTTGCAAATGTGTTTTGCAAATATTGGTATTCATGCATTTGATCTTGGAGCATGTAATTAGAATTTGTAAATGTGTTTTATAAAATTATTTTGATCATAAGTTGATCTTTACATGGCTCAAGATTTGATCTTATTGACTCTTACTAGTTTCTAGTCACACTCTTGATCAAATCTATGTAAGGGATTTCAAGAAAAATTAGATTTTAGACTTAAGTAGCCACATTAGAGTTTTTGTGATATTTGAAAATATCTATAGTTGCTTAAATTTTAAAAAGTATGAAAATTGTGGCCCTTTTGATAAGCTTTTTATAAAGTCTAAGATCACTTAAATCGGATTTCGAAATAAAAAGTTAAAATCATTTTAGTTGCTGAAATAGTGGCAGTACCACCCCTACATAGGCTATAGTACCGCTCGAGCGGTACTACTAGTTCTACATGGGCGGTAGCACCATCCCAGCGGTAGTACCGCTCCAAAAGGCGATAGTTATTTTTTAGAGAAGTGTTTTTGGATTGAAATGGCCGATACTACCGATTTTGATGGGCGGTAGCACCAGGGGTACAATGGTAGCGGTTAGTTTTTGTGTATTTAATTTGTGAAACTAACTGTTGAGCCTGGGGCTAGTGCTACCGGTCCTAGATGGGCGGTAGCACCGGGTTTTACATATTTTTTTTAGTTGTCTCCAAATGGCTAGTTTCTTTAAAGGGCTTTATAAGATGCCGAATAGAGAGAGTTTTGCTACAGCTCTAGCATCCATTTGACGTATTCTTGTGAGAAGAAAACCTCAAAAAGCTCCTAAAGCAATATTTGAGTGATTTGAGAAGCTTTTGAACTAGAGTTAGAATCTCTTTGATGTTCCTTTGCATTCTTATAAACTAGTGCAAGCCTCTTCTTTCAATTATACATATGTTGTACCTTGTGAGTAAAGAGAGAAAGTCTCTAGTTTCATGTGTTACATCTAGAGAAAGTTTGAGCATTCTTGTGCATATATTGCACTTAGTGAGGATGAAGTAAAAGACTTTGGTCTATTACTCTGATTGGATGGCTCACTGCGAAGTTTGAATCTCGGCACTCATATGGACATTAGCACCCGATACATACCGCGTATCAACAAACACCGATCACCCAACATGTGAAACATAACTGATGCCCATACAGCAGTTATAGCGATTGGCTGGCGAGTTACAAGAACCCATCATGCAAGATCCGGCTAAATATCTAGCAAGACAGTTTGTGAACTTCCATTGTCGTAAAACTGAGTCTTACACACATAACATACCATAACCAAGAGTTTACAACACATTGCACGAATCACATGATTATATGGTGCTTGTTTTACCAGGGATCAAATATAATGAAACATCTCAAGCAACTAAGTCCCAGATTATTTTTAACCACGCAATGTCAACTTCAATCACCGCTCGCGCACCCCCTGCATCCACAATGGACACATTCTATCACCTTTTCTTCCCTGAGATGCTTGGGGACCCTGCAGACACAAGTGGTTGCAAAGTTGTGGTCTCGTGTTTGTATGCATCGAAGGCAGCAAAGACGCTCATAACCTGGCTGCAAAGGACTCAAGAAAAAGATAGGCATCAGTGAGCAGTCATAACGTTGATTACTACAATTTAAGTAGTTATGAATTTATGATGAAGTAACCCTAGCCTAGCAACTTGGTTGATTTCTGGAGGCTACAAAAAGAAAGATGGAAATTGAACATGAACCAAACTAGCAAATCATTAGAGAGACCACTTTACACTAAAAAATCACATGAAAAAAAATAATTTTCAGGCAATTTCTACAATTACATAGGTTAAGAGCAGGGGAACCTTTCCTTTTGACTTTTGAGTGCATTCATAAGTACACAAGAAATGCTAACATTGCATTCTACACTGACTCTTATTCTTTCAGACAGAGAGGCAGGCTAATCTTTTTCTACCAAAATTGATTTGATATGGCCATAGTGTGTCAAAAAGGTATGCCTGGTGCGGAATTACTCTTGCTATGTTTTCACTTGATCATTCATGGTGGTGACAACCGAGGATGACCTAATTATGTTGAGATGTTTGAAATCTACGAGAACTGGAAGTCTGGAACATAATTGCACCATCAAAAGTTCCAAGACAGTTGGTGGAAATCATCAAAACAAAGGATGCATACAAATGATCAAGCTTACCAACCTTCTTCCACTTAGCGATCAGATTTTTGTCTGCATAACCTTGGTCTAAGCAAAATTCATATAACTCTTTTGATATTTCCTTCCTTCGATAGTAAAGATCATATATGTAGCGGCTCTTTTGATGAGAAATACGGAAGATTGGCCAGAGATTTTCACACTTCCTCTTCCCATCATGTGGATCGTTCTCAGCTGCATCAGAAAATCGCATTACAGTAGGAAATATCAATAGACATCTGAAAAAAGAAATACACAAGTGATTACAGATTACACTTATGTGCACACCTTCTCTCATTTTGGCTTCCAAATCACGGAGAGTTGGTTCGATAAGCTCCCATCCTTCAGGGTATTTGACACGGCTTGTCTTTATCTTAGGCATGCTGTCTCAAGGAAATATGCTTAGTAGAATACGAACCTGTGAGAAACATAGAACATGGTTCAGATCCAAAATCCTTGTTAGGTAAGTTAGGTTGTTCTGTGCATCTACGGCTTCCATACACAAGAACCAGGCAGCCAGCAGAGCAATGCTATGTTAGCAAAATTCCCCGAAAGATGATCAACACATATCTGAATATTCGCACAATCGCACTCTACATATATGACACTGCTACCATCCAAAAAAACTTAGGGTTTTTTACCATGCATGTCATCTAATAATTAATAACACATCATTTACATCCAAAACATCACACAGGTCATCTCCCAGCCAAAATGCTAGAAAGCATAAACAGACCGCGCTAGAGAGCCTAGCAGGGGCGGACCTAACGTGGGGCATGGGGGTTCAGTTGAACCCCCAAAAATTTTGGAAAATAAACTGCTATTAGTACTCCAGCACACAACAAATCGCACAGATTGGAGTAGAAAGAAAGATTTGAATCACCCCCCAAAGGATGTTGACGGGGGATCTCCGGCTGGAGCGCACATAGGGATGGCAAATTTACCCATGGGTTCGGGTACCCGCGGGTACCCAACCCGATAAGGGCGGGTACAGGTAGCATTTGAGACCCGTGGGTTTTCGGGTTCGGGTACCCGATAAGCTTATAGGATGGGTATGGGTATCAATTTGTACCCATGGATACCCAATGGATATCCCATGACATGTGGGACCTACCTGTCAGTGATACACAATAAACTACCGTACAGTACACCCGTGACTCACTGGCTCACTGCGCGTCGCGTAGCCCTGAGCCCTCCCTACCCCTCGTGCCCCGTGACCCCGAGTCCCTCCCCGATTCCAAAATCCTAAATCGCCTAACCCTAGCCGCCCTCTTGCTTGGCCTTACCACCCAGCCCTCTTGCGCCTCCTCCCTCTGCTGGCAGGCTGTGGCTGCCTCAGTTGCCCTCCTGGCCGCCTCAGCTCCTCCGTCTCCGTTCCGCTCGCCCCTGCCGCCCGAGCTCCTCCATCTCCGTTCGCCGCCTCGGTCGCAGCCAAGCTCCTCCGTCTCGTTCCGCCGCCCTCGTGGCCGCCCGACTCCTCCGTTCCGCCCCAGTACTCTCACTACCTTGGCCATGTTTTTCTAGAGTTTTGAATCTGTTGATTTCAATCGTTGATTTGGGTGAATGTTCGAATCATTGATGAGGACATGATTTTTGCAGATCCTTTGAATGGCGTCTCTGAGTAACAGTTCCTCACAAGCAGCGTAGAGCTCAGCCATAGGTCAACCTCTAATTGAAGCTCAAGTATCACAATCACAAGGTACCGATACTCAGACATTGGATGCACATGCTCAAACTGGTAGTAAGAGAAAACTTAGATCTGTAGTATGGAATGAGTTTGAGCAAGTGCAGATAGATGGGAAATGGAAAGCTATATGTCAAGATTGTCACGAGAAGCTTAGTGGAGAAACAAATCATGGCACCTCTCACTTGAAGACTCATCTCGAAATCTTGTCTGCTAGGAATGCAATAGGCCCAAAACAACAAAAATTGAGGTTAACAAAGGAGAGGAAGGAGAGTGAATATAGAGAATTATATTTTGACCAAGAAGTTGCTAGGAAAGAACTGTCATTGATGATCTGTGTTCATGAGTACCCTTTGTCTATAGTTGGTCATGAAGGTTTTGAAAGTTTTGTTCTTCATTACAACCAATGTTCCGGATGGTGTCTAGAAATACTATTAGGAAGGATATATTAGATCTATATGAACTCCAAAAGAACTTGATGGTGAAGTACTTTGCAAATTTTAAACATCGAGTCGCCGTCACTACGGACTTGTGGACCACTGGCCATCAAAAGAGAGGCTACATGGCAGTTACTGCACATTATATTGATGAGAATTGGAAACTAAAGAGCTTCCTTTTGAGGTAACAATCATGTTTATTTAGTTATTGTCAATCTAAAATGCTTATTTAGTTCTTGACAATCTAAAGTGCTTATGTATTAGGTTCATATATGTGCCATGTCCACATACGGCTGAGATTATATGTCAAGCCCTATATGATTGTCT
The DNA here is from genome assembly GCA_036346375.1 of Guadua angustifolia. Classification (NCBI taxonomy): domain Eukaryota; kingdom Viridiplantae; phylum Streptophyta; class Magnoliopsida; order Poales; family Poaceae; genus Guadua; species Guadua angustifolia. The sequence continues at coordinate 14,515,368 of CM070508.1, forward strand.
TGTTGAATGGCACATTGAGAGGAAGATATCCACGGTAACTTTGGACAATTGCTCTTCAAATGACAAGGCTATTGGAGAAATGGCAGATAAGTTGGATTCTAACTCTCTTATGTTGCAAGGCAAATTGATCCATATGCGTTGTTGTGCCCACATATTGAATCTAATTGTACAACAAGGAATGAGTGTCATGGAAAAAGGCATTGAGAGAGTGCGTGATAGTGTTGCATTTTGGTCAAGAACACCTAAAAGGCATGAAAAATTTGAAAAGATGGCACGACTTTGAACATTCCATATAAGAAAAGGTTGTCTCTTGATTGTAAAACTAGATGGAATTCAACCTATTTAATGCTTACTATTGCATTACAATACCAAGAGATTTTTCATCGTCTAAAGCTACAAGTAAAACTATTTACTTCTTGTCCAACTGAACAAGATTGGAAGTTTGCAAAGGAGGTATGTGATAGGTGAAAATATTCTATGATATCACCGAGTTGTTATCAGCACTAAGTATGTTCTGACTAATCTTTTCTTTCCTAAAATATGTGGCATTCGTTTGGCAATAAGGAAATGGCATGCTAGTGATAATGAACTTATGCAAAAGATGTCCAGGAAATGAGAACGAAGTTTGATAAGTATTAGACGGATGTACATAGTCTTATGGCTATTGCAACAGCTTCTTGATCCAAGATATAAGACTCATATGCTGCAGGCTTTATATGGATCTATATATGGTTATGAACATGCAACTGATGAAGTTGGTGACATAAAAAAACTTATGGTTGACTTGTTGTTAGAATATCAAGATTCTTGTGAGGTTGTGGATACATCAGATGCTACTAGCACAAGTACAGTTGCTACCCATGTTGGAGTAGATGAAGTTTTTGATATATTTGATCAATATATGTCTTCCCACCCCGCTGTTTGTGCTTCTCAAGTGCGCACAGAATTGGACTTGTATTTGGAAGAGGCCCCTCTTCCCAGAACACAAGAGCTAGACATTATCACTTGGTGGAAATTTGGGGGTATTAAGTATCCAACCTTGCAAAGAATTGCTCATGATATATTGCCTATTCCTGTAACAACTGTAGCATCTGAATCTGCATTTAGTACTAGTGGTAGGGTACTTAGTCCACATCGAAGTCGCCTTTCACCTAATATGGTTGAAGCTCTTATGTGTATGCAAGCTTGGTCTCGTGCGGATATGTTAGGTAATTGTTGGTTAATGTTTCAATCTTGCATTCCATTCCATTTCTTTTGCTCCATTTCATAGCTAATTGTTGGTTAATATTTTCATTAGGGGATATTGATTCTAACCTCTTTGCAACTCAAACTGTTCTTGAGGATGAAGAAGAAATGATGGAAGATGAATCCATTATCACAGAGTTTGTTCGTCCATAAGGGTACTTCCTTCTTGCTATTGTTTTTAGTTAGTGTAAATGATATACTAAACATCTAGTGATCTAGATGTTTAGTTGGCTTTGAATGTTTCTGTGTTAGTCACTTTTCTTCCAACCAACTTTCCAGTTCAGTTTGCTTGGGTCTTCACCATTAAGTACAAGAGCTGCTGTCAAAGAAATGGCGGACATATATTTCTGCAGCCTTATTACAACATTTGCTAAAAAGTGGATGGAGTTCCTGGTGTAATTGATTTCTTCTACTAGATTGAACCCTTATTCACTATGTTGTGCCTCACTTGAGATTGCAACTTGTATGTCCTGTATGTCCTGGATGAGATTGCAACCTGTTTTTTCCTTTAATTGCATCCTGACTTATTGTGGGGAGCATCTTGACTAATTGCTTCCTTAATGTGTTATTGTTTCTTGTAGTGTTGTGTGATAAGTTGGTTTGTAATGTCCTCAGCACTATGCATTCAGTCAAATTGTGATTTGTGGCCTACTCCCAGACCCATGGTTTAATTCCAGATGTTGTAGTTACAGATATTGGGTTCTGTCTATGTTAATGTTATGTGCCTTTAAGTACTTATCTTGCATCAGTAGCGATCAGATGGTTTTAAGTAATTACAGATGTACTTATCTTGCCTTTAAGTACTTATCAGATGTTATGTGCCTTTAACTCTTTAAGTACTTATCTTGTATCAGTAGTGATCAGTAGTGCCTTTAAGTAGTTACAGATGTTTGGTTACAGATGGTTTAATGTTCAGTAGCGATCAGGCATTCAGGCTAGGTGGTGTTGTCATGGGAAGCAGCATCAGATGGTTACAGATGTTTGATTGTTTGGTTACAGATGGTTTTTCTTTTGATAGCGATCAGGTTCGGGTTCGGGTCCAGCTCGACTGTTCGGGTACCCATTTAGGTTCGGGTCTAGTTTGGGTACCCATTCGGGTTCGGGTACCCATTGGGTTCGGGTGTGGGTACAGATTCATACCCGAGAAGTCCAGCGGGTTCGGGTGGGCGGCTCGGTTTCGGGTTTCGGGTTCGGGTGGGCACCAGTCGTACCCGGAGGTACCCACCCGATTGCCATCCCTAAGCGCACAGCACCGGCCACCGGAGAAGGGGGAGGGGGAGATCTGGAGAACGGTGGAAACGAAGGAAGGGGAGGAGAAGAGCTCACCGAGCCAGCCGCAACGGAGAAGGGGGACGCGAACGATGGGAACGAAGAGGAGAGGCGTAGAACGTCTCGGTAGCTCGTTTTGGGAAAGGCGAAACAACTAGGGATGGCAACGGGTCGGGTAGCTCTGGGTCCTTCTCTTATGGACCCAGACCCGAGACCCGAATTTGAGACCCGAACCCAGACCCGAAAAACATATGGGTCCAAATCTGGACCCAGACCCAGACCCGACGGGTACCTAGGACCCGATGGGTACCCAGGACCCGATGGGTACCCAGGACCCGAATTTTCAGCACAGTATTACTTCCTCAGATTCAAGAAAAGACTGGACGCACATATGTGCGAGTTACAGAAAACTCTGAAAACGAGTGGTCTTCTGTAAGGAGAATACTAAAAGCATATATATCGAGCAGTTGAAAGGAACAAAAGGTACAATCAGTAGCAGATTTAACGGATGGTTCCCATAGCCTTCATGATCAACCAATTCAAGCAGTAGCACATTTAACGGATGGTTCCCATAGAAAACATGATTAATTAGCAGATCTGACTTCTAGCCTACATATGCAAAAAAAGAGAGACTGAAATTTCTGGTATAACCGCACAACACTGAACATATGCAAGGAGATGGAAGGGAGACTGGTAATTTGCAGAGAACTTACAGATCACGGAGCCGGTGAACCGCGGTCGGACGGAGCCGGTGAACCCGTCGGCGAAGACCGAAGAGAGCCTAGGCTGGTCAACGCCTTCGGGGAGACCGCGCGGATCCGGATCGGCGATTCGGTGTGCAGGCGCCAGGCGGCTAGGGTTTCCAGGCGCCAGGCGTGGCCGCGTGGAGGTCTGGAGACTGGAGGACTCGGTCTCTGGAGGATGAGGCGTGGAGGAGTGGAGGACCTGGAGGTCTGTGGACTCTGGTGGATGGGATGCAGGGATGGGCCTTGGGCCGGATCGGCTGAAATCGAATTGACAATTAAGCTGGCCAGCTGGGAATAGTAATTTCGGGTCCAGGTCTATTATACTCATGGGTCTATATTCGGACCCGGACTCAGACCCGAATCCAGACCCGGATCCGGACCCAGACCCGATCAAAAATACCCATGGGTCCAGATTCGGACCCAGACCCGAACCTATCGGGTCGGGTACCCACGGGTACCCAGACCTATAGGTAAAATTGCCATCCCTAGAAACAACGTCCTGGGCCTCCTGACTACTTATTCCTGAAAAATGGTATCGTCTGACTTGGACGCTGAAGCGGGTCCTTGCCAGCGAAAATTTTTTTGGCGGATTTCGCGAACTCTCATATTTCGGTCGAAAACGGAATTCAAAATCTCAGCAAAATGATTTTTCTAAAAAAAATAAATTGCTACAGTGATTTCATAAATTTCGGTTTCAAATTTACTTTTTGATTTTCGGTTGAAATTCTAAAATCTCGCCAAAATTTAAGATTTCAGCCGCTTCTGAGATGTAATTCGAAAATGAAATTTAAAACCTTGGCTCCTACAACCATGGACGGGAAGAACACAGGGAACAAGATGGAAGATGCTGGTCATCGCTTGTTAATTGGACTACAAATCTAACTACTTTTATGGAACGACGGTGTGGACAGAGTAAAGATATTTATCTTTAGACCACAAAAGGAGATGATACAGTTCAATCATATCGAAGCTTAGGTATGAATTCTTTGTACAAAAATACTTCTCTAATTAAACAAAACAAAGAGAATGACTAGTCCTCAGTTGCTCAAAATTCTAGCATCAAATTTATATCAACCTTTTTACTTGCTTCTACTCATTCTTATTACAACCACAAACCATAACAATTCTAATTGGTTACCACCCGCTCTACCTCCACCCCACGAGACACCACTATCCCGTGGCAATAGGCCCCTACTAGCGGGGAGGGGTGTCACCTTGCCCTTGATTTGAAGGGCAACCTGCAAGGATACCCATGCGAATTAAATAATATATTCAATTATGTTTTTAAAAAAAAATGTGACTTTATTTATTAATTTATAAGTATTTATGTTTTTAATATAACTTCGAAATTTTGTATCTAAACTTATAGATTTAGGCTAGTCCCAGCATATAAGAAAAGAATAGATTTATAAACAAAATAATGCATTTATGATTTTAATCGAGTCTCCATGGGGGGCTTGTAAGGGGGAGGCGACCCCATCCCTATTCCACTAGTACAGCGGAGGCCAAATCCTATTCTCTATGCAAGGAATTAATCCCCCTCCCTTGCCTGCCCTCACCCCATAGGAATTTCCCCACAGGCCATGTCCCGTGTAGAAAATTGCCCTTCCTACTCTCTGCCACTTGATTCTTCATCTCAACCATTTACCGCCTTCCTAAGACCAAACGTGCCACTTATAATTGTCTTTTGTCCCCTTAACACCTTTTGTCCTTCTCTTACATACCCATGGTCAGTGGCGCCACCACCACTTTGCCGCCTCCCTTTATTGTTAGAGATTCTAGTGAACTCAAATCCTTGATTAGGTGAACTTGAACACTAGCTCTATCAAACCGTCAAACAAGTCAAACCTTAAACCGGTGAATTTGAACCCTAATCCTATCAGACCATTGAACAAGTCGAAGGTTTTGTTGTCCTAAGTATGAAATGTGGTGCAAATCCGGTGGTAAGGAATTTGATTTATTTTCTCAGATCTTTAGTTAAATAATATTTAACAATTCTACTTAAATTATAGAGTAATAGCTTTTCTTTTTATCAAATAGAGTAATATCTAACCCTACAATTCTATCTATATACTCTTTTGCACAACAATTATTAAAACCGTGGAAATTGAACAATCCTCCTCACTATTCTATAGATATAAACAAAGATCATATAGTTAATTTAACCGGATAATTAGGTTTTTAATCTTGTTTTACTATATATTAGGATCTAGCACATAAGTTCATAGAAAGACATATAAGCAAACATTTAGATATAGCAATATCAAAATTTTATATTATCACATTAGGAGCTTGAGAAAGGAATACGCATCTTACATATCTTTTATATGCACTCTTTTTCAAAATTGCATAATAAGTTTTTAACCACTAGTTAAAATAAATGATATTTCTCAAATTGTTATGCATATAGCTTGTGCTAATTTCTCTTCTTGGCTCTATTTGTGTTTAATTAATTCCATTATATAAAGTTCATAGAAAGACATATAAGCAAACATTTAGATATAGCAATATCAAAATTTTATATCATCACATTAGGAGCTTGAGAAAGGAATACACATCTTTTATATGCACTCTTTTCCTAGGCTTGCCTTGCTGGTGGCACCCGTTCCATAATTGCAATTATTCTGTGTAAGTCAACACGAGTATACGACGAAGAAAAATGCAATTATTCTGTGTAAATCAACACGAGTATACGACGAAGAAAAGGTGTTGCAGCAGAACTGTTGCTGATCGTAATTCTAAGTAGAGGAAATTTTCAAATTTCCCCTGCTTGGATCACCATTGCTGAATGTGCATTTTGGGTCCTGGAAGCGCATTACAGTAGCACAAGCCCTCTAACGAACATGCTCGATGAAACTTTACGGGTATTATACGAAGGTTTATACACGGATCCGAAGTTATTCGATCTAACGACGGAGCACCATAACCATCGAAAAGAAGTCATCTTGACTTTCCTCCAATCATCCATAAAAAGGAAAGAAAGATACAAACAGATACATGTCGAAACTCAATTTGTGCAGATTAACAATAACTTCTCAAGATTCCTGAGGCACTCGGGTGCTCACATATAAGAGACTAGCAGTACACATTGACTCGAGCAAAACAGCACAAACATTGGGGCTCTACACGGCCCACATTTTGCAGATACTCTCATAGGCTCATAGCAGACAATAAGAACGGTACTACTGTGTACTAAGTTGAATAGGTGGGCAGAGATACTAGTCGAACAAACTGAAACCCATATCCTGCAGCAAGTTCAACAAGAGTACCAATCAGTTAGGTAACAGTAATTCACATACTGAAGAAAGCAAATGCATGGAATAACTTGCATGGGAGTGAACAATAAGACAGGAATTATAAAACTGTCAGAGTTAATGCAAGTTAAAGACATGCAGCCCTCCATGTTTGCAATAATAATAGGTATATCAGTGAACGATAGTGCGGTAGAAAATCGCAATTGCTGTCTGGACTCCAGGCGGTGCTTGCAATGACAGAGAAGATCCATGGAACAAAATATTGCGTATTGGTGGATAAAATGAATGTCCACAATTAGCACACAGGATACTCCTACAAGAGGAACTTATGGGCAGAAGTAAATAAATGGGTGGAACCAGTGTCAAGTGGAAAATACTTACGTCGTCAGATTCTTCCTTCTCTTCAACTTTCTCCTCCTTCTTTGCCTCTTCAGCAGGTGCTGCACCAGCACCAGCTGCAGCAGCTGGAGCTCCCACAGCGATTGCACCACCACCTGAAGGCACAGAAGCAAACTTCTCCCTTCCAGCTGCAATCACTTCTGTTATGTCCTTATCTTTGAGTTCGGTGAGCAGGAACTCCAGCCTGTCTTCATCAGCTTCAGCCCCAACTGTGAAGAAGATCAAAGCAGGTGCTAAGGTAAATGATACACAAAATCATATAGATACATTTTCTCACATAAAATCTGCCAACAATAAGCATTTTTCTCTAGCTGTTTCTGACATTATAAACTATCACCAGATAAAAGAAATTGTGACCATACTTAGAGTTAGCATAACTGAATAAGTGCTTTAAATCTTGTAAAATTTAGAAAATGAAGTGGATCCCTTTATGTTATGCCCAGCAACACATCAGAGCGCATCAGATTTTTTGGTGCATGCAACATGCTAAATAAGCCAAACCATAAGATATACCGGAAATTAGGGATAGTTAGAACAATCTGAACCAACAGCACTTGCAACCAACATAGCAGAAATACCTGATTCCAGGATGTTTTTAACGTCATCAGCAGTTGGGCAAGTGTTTCCACCCAGAACAGCAAGCAGGTAGGCAGCAATCACCTTCATCGTGAAAACTAGAGAAACGCCTAAAACAAACATTTTTACAGATAAATCACAGCATCGGCTCAGTATATGCTGAATATGGAGGGAAAATGTATGCGCAAAACAGGAAAGGAAGTGACTGCAATATATGAAGCACTTATAGCAATAAATAAGCCATCCTTTCTCTCAGGAATTTGAGAGACATAAAAAAGATAAATAGATCAGTTAGGCAAACAAGTCCATTCCAATTAGGCACGAGAACCAGTAAACATGAATCACTTTCCGTGAATTTTCAGAAAATGACACCTAATTCGTGTGCCTTTTTCGGGGAAAATTGATATTATGCCACTCTCAAGAGTGGTGCGAGCCAAAATGCCACTCTCGTCGTTGCCTTTGTTAAAATGCCACTCTCGTCGTTGCCTTCCTCGCCAAAATGCCATTTTCACATTTTAAAAATGAATTTCGGCTTTGTGTGCAGTTTTAGCCACTGGAAATGACCATCCTGCCCCCGAGAGCTATTTAACAGTCAGTACGTTGTAAATTTTGAGTGAGAGCATGATGTAAGGATTCTGATTTTATATTTCCAGATTTTGGACATCTCAAATTTAGATTTCCAAATCTTAACTTCTTGAGTTTTCAGTTACCTCAAACGTTGTAATAAAAATGAAACATTTTTGAAATATCAGATAAGGTTAATTTAGTCACTTCAAAAAAAAAAATCAAGAATGGTACCTAGTGACATTTTTTAAATCTTAATGGCACCTAAGGAAACAAAACATCATGCTCAAAATTTACAACGTACTGACTGTTAAATACTAGTGTAACAACACAGTAGTACTCTCGGGGGCAAGATGGTCATTTCCAGTGGCTAAAACTGCACACAAAGCCGAAATTCATTTTTAAAATGCGAAAATGGCATTTTGGCGAGGAAGGCAACGACGAGAGTGGCATTTTAACAAAGGCAACGACGAGAGTGGCATTTTGGCTCGCACCACTCTTGAGAGTGGCATAATATCAATTTTCCCGCCTTTTTCGTGTGCCTTTCAGCTCCTGCGTATGACATGTGGGTCCATTTGAGTCTATGACAGTGGGCCAGGGTGTCAAATACCGAAAAAAACGAATTTTAAAGGTGGCAAGTTCTGAAATCTCTCCTCACTTTCCAGTGCATCTTAATTTCGACGGCCCAGGTTTCTTCGTCAGAGAAACTAAGATTCAATTTGCGAGCTCACATGTTATTTCATTTAGTACAATTCGACAATCTCCCTTGGAACTATGCAGGAACAAATCGAAATTAAGAGCTACTGAGCTCATAAATGGGAAAATCGGCCTTGTTACGGAATGCCTACGGACGCCAACATGCTAAAGATCTACCGGGTAAACGATTAAGCAACCCAGGTTACAGATCTACCAGAATCATCAAGAATACATATTTTCTTGGCAACCTAGAAACAATTCCACTACCAAAGAGATGTAAATACTTGCGGGGCTACAAAGATTTCAAACCTGTTAGAAGATCGTTGCACTATGCCCCTAGCTAAATCTAATCAAAATCAGACTGCAGATTAAGGAGAGGTAGCAGGATGGGATCGGAGCAAGCGCACCTCAAAGCTGAAGTGGATCTGTGGATGATGCGAGGCTGGCGGCGGAGGAGGTGCGTGCTTAGGGCTATAGCCGCTAGGGTTGTATGTAAGTGCTGCGGTCGGCCCGCGGGCCCGCTTAATCCGGCCCGCAGAAAAAGCTAAGTGGCAGCCGTGCTCAGACTGCTATCGTTAAGCGGCGTATCTGTCTTGCACAGATCGCTTTCGATGTATATATATCATCTGTGCATTAAAAAATGTAAAAAATTCTAAAAAAAATTGTAGATATACTTCATAGATTACTCTACCTATGTATAAAATTATAGGTTCAAATTCATTATGTATCAAGAGTTATAAAAAAGAGAAAATTCTAACGAGTTTAAATTATTTAAACTTGTCAGAATTTTCTCTTTTTTTTAACTCTCGATACATAATGAATTTGATCTTGAAACTTTATACATAGGTAGAGTAATCTATGAAGTACATCTACAATTTTTTTTAGAATTTTTCGTGACTTTTTTTAGTTAGTGTGCACGGTGTATACACGGGAGGGCCTGTGTGCACAGTTCAAGGAGGAAGTGAACACGACAAAGGTGAAAGAGTCGGGTTTGATGTTTCTGATATGCTGGTTCTTCCATTGATAATAATTGGTTGGGTTGATTGGATTCAGCAGCCGGCAACTCTGCATGTGTCTCCATTGTGTTCGGTTTTGTTTCACTATGGATTCAGTCTGAATCCACAGTAATCAGAAGCTCTACTTATTAAGTCACGTTAGTTATTTAAGCAAACGGTGGTTTTCTTACGTAATCACTGTGCCCCATGTTAATTGTAGACGCAGCTGCCGCATAGACAAAACTCTGGACGATGGGTAGATGTTATAATTTTTGCTTCTGGTATTCGCTATTGTTTGTTTTAGTTATGATTCCGTTAAATTTCCATTATCTCTACTACTACTAGACACGTGGGCGCGGCGCACGCCGCGCCACGATGCGATAGCCAATACAAGACAAACAGCGAAAATTCTGTGAGCTTTGGAAGTTCAACAGAGAAAAAATAGACCAATACATAATCTATGATATCATATCGCGAAAACATTCCTAGTGATACCATATCCAAGAAGCTGACTCCTTTGTAACCATTGTGTTGAATTAAAACATACATATATATTTGCAGTACTCATCATATTATGTGCATAAACACAGGCAAAATTATAAATACAGCAACAGGGAGCGCTAAATCCACATCCAAATCCAATCTAGTCAAGCTAAATAGTATGCGATAGCGCACCCGAGATAATCCATGTTCCATAGCAGGTATAATCAGTAGGCACAGCTGTGAACGCTTGCTTCTTTTGTTTTCTTTGGCTCATCAGTTGCTGAGACATTTATGTTTAATGGATAGATCACCGCATCCAATTCTTGTAGGGCCTCAGCTCTGCAGCTGCTCCAATCTTTTTCTGACGCAGAATTTTCCGATGGAGGGACAAAAATTCGGTATTTAACAAGACGTCTTTTGACACATTCTTCTGCTGATGCCATATAATCTGATAAGCGACTATCTGACAAGTTATTATTTCAGAACTTATTGCGCCTAGTGTGCGAATTTTCTAGGACTTCTTATGTTTCTGGCAGAATGAAGAAGTCAATTAGATGTAGACTCAATCAATAGCTTTATGTAATATATGATAGAAGAAAACAAAGATACATGGGAAAGCATGCTGTAAAACAATAGCAGATATTTTTGCAGAGCACCTTTGATAGCAACAATGTACAAAACGAAAAACTGACATTTTGACATACAGCATGCGGAAAAGCACATCTGAAAACCATTGGAAGAACGATAGTTACTATTCAGGAGAGTGTTTGATAGTATGAAATTATGTATAGTTATGCAGTTTTCTTTACCGCAAACAAGTTCGTCAAACATCTTATTTTTTGGTTGGGCGAAATGAGATTCTGGATCCATAGTGCGATTTTGTATATCGATTTGGCATGCCTAAAAGGAATGATCTAATTCTGGATGATCTCAGGAGCACACTCACCATATCTATTTTTAACATGTGGAAAGCAAACATGTACGATCTCGCAAATTTCTTAGATGCAATAATGTAATGCATCGATGCGTAAGCGGTAAGGCAAAGTAAATATCAAACAAAGTTGCTAAGTTCTCCATAAAACTGTCTATATCATTATATAAAATAGGCGCAGTTCATCTTACACGCATTATCTCGCTATGTACAAAGAAGCGTAGCTATTTGGAACAGTGAACACCAAAAGATTTCTTTGTACAGAGCAACTCTAACAACACCATCCATTCATCACAAGATTAGACGTTAACCTAAAAGAATACTAAATTCTGAGTGCATATATACCTGATAGATAACTCTATGTAGCCATATTTGTGTATATGTTTTGTAGTGCCAACAACCCAACTATTTTTAGCAAACGATAGTATGAGTTTTTGTCGTATTGGCAACATAATATATGAACAGACGGTATCATCTGTCGAACCAACAATTTTGTTGTCCACACCATCGACCGGATTGGCCGCCTCTTGAAAATAATATTAGCATCGGCAAAATGCAGATACTAAAAGAATAAAGACTCCGAACATAGAAAACAGCTAAGATGTAATATGTGTGAAATCATGTGATGAAAAATTGGTTTAGGAAAGAAATTGGCATTGCAAAGTGTTTTTGGTTATAGCATACGTTATTTGAGATACATCTGCTTGATGCAATGCACTCGTGAGTGGTTGCATGGATTGACTTTGAGTCAAGTCGTGGACTTGTGCTCGTGTGCAGTTTTGTGTTTATTCATGTGCGGTGTTGCTCGAGGGTGAACGTAGTCGATGACGGGACCGGAACTAGGTTCATGGAGGAACTGAGGTTCGGGACTAGGTTCAGGGAGGAATCGAGGTCTTGGTGGTCAAGGATGTCATGCGGGACGTTCGGGCTAGAGAACATGCACATGAAGGCTGGTTAGTCACGTATGTGCAGCAGGTGGGCTGATCATGCGTGCAAGGTATTTGTTTCGGCCTTGTTGGGCCAAGTTGAGATAGATACGAACTCTTTCCATGTTGGGAGTGGAGTTGTATTCAATCTCTTTGTGGTTGCTCTGTATAAATAGGGGGATGTGTCCCCTGTTTATTTTCAAGCGTTTTGGGTTTTAGGGTTTGTACTCTTGTGTTGGAGTACTTTAGACAATGAAATAAAAATCAATCTTCCAGAAAGTTTTCTTGCGTTTGCTCTCGGCGGCTGTGCGTTTCGGCGAGAGATTTTGCTCCTGCAGTCGGTGACTAGAAGTGCTGGAGACGTTTTTTGCTAGAGGCTCATCAAGCTCCTGACGTCGAACTGTTTGCATGCAAGAAGAAGCGACTAGATAATCTCTTGACTTGCAACGTGACGTCTTGGAGTTTGTATCTAAACCGAATACTCGAGTGCTCTTGCAACGAAAGTTCTCCCGATCAGATTGTCTCTCCTTGTGCCGCTCAAGTTCTGGAGATTTGTCCGTCATAGCTTTGGAGATCAGTTTTCATCATCACCTGATTCAGTCATCTTGCGAAGGTAATATCTTTTGATTCGTAGATCCGATCGAGTTGATTTTTATTGCGTTATTTTCATATTTGAATCTAGTTTCTACAGTTAAAATTTCATGTCGATCTAACAGTTGAATCTCCGGTAATCTTATTGTTTATGTTTTGTCCGTCGCTAGTCTGTTTTTGGTCCGTCGTTATTAGATCGGGATTTGTTTCGGCTGTCTTGCGAGGGACATAACTTTAGATCTATAAGTCCGATTGAGTTGATTCTTTTTGTGTTAGCTTCGGAATAGAGTCTAGTTTCTGTAGTTAAAATTTCACATCAATCCATCGGTTGAATCTTTGGGAATTATTGTTTTAGTGAACGTGTGTCAGGCTGTTTTTATTTTGTCCGTCATACACATGCATCTCAGCATCAGAGGCGAAATTTAGTCCGTCATACACATGCAACTCCTTTGCTACAGTAGAAATTTAGTCCGTCATACACGTCCAACTCTCTGTCCGAACAGAAGTTTTGTCCGTCCTACATATGCAAATTTGAGTTGGTTTAACAAGGTTCTTGTTGAATACAAATTAAGCAATCTGAGTTTGTTTGGAGTGTTTCAAAAGGCAAAAATTTGATTTTAGCTTCCGTTCAATCATTCACCCCCCTTCTGATTGACGCCATCCGATCCTACAATATGTTTGCTCTGAGGAAGGAAAACAAAGGTAGAATATTATTATGCATGAACTGGGACGGCTTCTTTGTTGGATTTGGCGTGTTGAATAAGAACAGTTTTCTGGCGTTTTTTTTTTGTGAGGGCCAACACTACCGATAGCAGACAGAGATAGCATAACTGAAACACATTATGTGGTAGTGTTTTCACAGCTGTATAAATATGTAAATGTATCCCTAAAGCAGCTCTACCGGTGCAAGATACCGATCTCAGATAAGACGATCATGAACAATGAGGCGAGGGTGATCGAGAGCAGCTCTATCAATAGAAGATTATAGTGTATCAAAAGAACAGGTAAACAAAAATAAATGCATACCGTAGTGTTTTTCTTGGTAAGCATAAGGCATCGCATATCTGAATCCAAGAGCGAAATTAGTCTGTTTGTATTGGTAAAGAGTAGTTCCATCAATAGAAAATCATAACACATCAAAGAGAATAGGCAAACATAAAATAGTCACAAGACTGTAGTGCTTTTCTTTGTAAGCACAAAGCTTCATATATTTGAATCCAAGAACGAAATATGTTTGTCAGATCGGCGAACATGGCGAACACGTTTTTTGTGTCCTTCAAGCGAGATGTATTTCGCACCGAGAATAAGAAGCTGGTTGCAATACTGTGAACAAACAGGAAACGACTTAGCTAAATACCAAAACCAAGAAGAGCAGGCTAAAACACAAAAGGGTCAAGAAGTGCAGCACCGTTATTGATAAAGAGCAAGAATTTTACATCGTTGATAGGCAAGAGACCATACAAGCACTGGCGGAAGACCGAGGCGACGCAACTGGAGACCGCACGCGGAGACGTCACGGCGAAGCAGACACTGGCGCCACGGACGCGACGGCAAGAGCACTGGCGCGACGGAAAAGCAGCCAAACCGGAGGGACAAACGCGCTAATACGGAAAGCTGAAGGGGCCTATCGCAAATCCCGTGACGTGGCACGTCGCCTGGCCGAGAACTTTGCAGGCTTTAATACAGGGAGGATGCGAAGTAGTTAAATAGAAGATTAGGATAAGATACGGGTTGAGTGTCCATGATAAGTATTTCCCTTAGCTGATTCGATTCTCTTTCTATAATTCGGCTTTGCAATATTTTTCTAAAAAATAACGTGACTTCTTAAGATCTGTAACGTTCTCATCTACCGTTCTGCTTCCTACGCTTTGGTTTCTATCCAATTATCCAAATCCCCGGTGTTTTTGCTTCTTATCCTCGAACCTATTATTGTATTATTATGTGGTAGGTGTATTATCATGTTTTTGTTGATGCAGTTTTCTCTATCAGATCAGGGTCCTTAATATTTTCTTGTATTATATTCTCGTTGCTTATGGAATTGCTATGTACGTCCTCTAGAACCTCTGGAAGAAAAGAAACAATAGGATCTTCAGTGCTACTTCTTATTCACCAGCACAACTGTCCATGATACTTACAGTGCAGTTGTCCAACGTTGTTGTTCAGGATGTCCACAACCACAAGATAGCTTTCCAACGTGCTACGGCGTTTTCTTAATAACTCCGCGTAGTTCTTGCCCTCCCTATAAACTCTACATGGCGATTTAACCTTGTGTTGCTCTTTTCCCTTTTTCTTTTGTACCTAATGTTGCGGTTAGCGTCTAAGTGACCGAACATTCTGTGATACCTATACTTCTTGTTTTCCTATCTTAGTGTATAACAGAGCTCCTGCCGTTCCACTTCAAAAAAGTATGAACCGTTTAAGGTGAACAGAGGAGCAGTGGCCGGAATTGAAGAGAAGAAGAAGTAGAGGAAAAAGAAGTTTTTAACGACATTGCTTGGATCGTTTCCTCTCCTTATCGCGTCATCTTGCGCACGCGGCAGCTATCATCGCGTGGCTGATTTCTCGCGGTTCTGCAGAAGGTGACTCCTCCGTACTTGTTTCAAACATGGATTGGACCATTCGGTTGGGAGGTTGTGAAATCTTAACTACTTAATGGTCTAAAATAAAGGCTTGTTCGAGAAAGTTCTGTTTTCATGGCATCTATAACGAAGGCGGAGCTATACTGTACCTCTATAGCTTGTTGAAGCACTGTTAGAAAAGCAAACGGCATCAAAAGTACAGTCACCAATACGCTGGAGTATCTTGTATATGTTTTTTTTAGGTTCTTGTGTATGCCGTTAACCATTTCCAGTAAGCTAATGTACGTATGTAGCAAACTTATATGACTTCTAAACACTAGAGAAAACTTGCAATGTACTAGAAAGTTCACTTCCACATGATAGAGGATGATACACTGCACGTACATACGAAAGGATGGTTTCGGTCTCTTGAATAAGCCTAAAAAAAGCGCTATTTCACCTTCATTTCCTAAATCCGTTCTTTGAAGTTCAATGCCCGTGCGTTGCTATGAAAAATAAAGCTCAAACAACAAAAGAAAATTGTGCTACAAGATCGAACATCTATTTCTCTCGATTACACAAGTTTTTATGGTTTCTCCTTTGACATGAATTTAGGCATTCATGATATTAAAACAAATTTAGAAATGATATTCTTGATAAACGTCCCGAAAGATCTGAAAATAAATGGTTTAAGGTCGAATAAATGGTTTAAGGTCGGGCATCGTCAAACTCAAGGTCAGGCAGAAGCTCCCCGAGCCGTCCCCCAAGGACCGCGAGGGCATGGCGCTCAATTGCCTGGAGGCGCCCCTGGACGTGGACATCAAGAACGGCGGCCGCGTGGTGGTGCTTAACACCCAGAACCTGCCGCTCGTGAAGGAGGTCGGGCTCGGTGCCGACAGCAAGCGCGTGCTCGGATCTAGAGCTGGATCTGGAAGGGGGCGGGGATCAGGAGTCGGATCGGAGACGATGATGGCAGGTGGTCGAGGGGGAATGAGATTGGGACGAACGAAATCTGGAGCTATCCGAAGAGGAAGGGGCCGGTTCGGTTTTGTTCGGGAGGAACGAGATCGAGAACTATCGCGAAAAACGAAAGCAAAAAAAAAAGAATAGGCCGGTTTTTTTCGTCCGGTTCGGTTTTGTGGGTTGGTGGAGGAGAACGGACGTGACACCACCAACTTTAAATTAGAAGTAGTAGAGATAAGAGATAGTTTGGAACGGAGGAATTCTAGCTGATTTGTTCTGTGTCCTACAGAATTGGTGATCCAAAGTAATTCGCTTTCCCAACGGTTGGTGGTGATGGAAAAAAAAAGAGATCCTTCTTGTTCTTGAAGAAATTTCAAGATATGTAAATCTCCAAAAGTTCCGACTATAGTACTGTAGCAGTGTTTTGATCTACATAATAGATAGGAGCGGACTTAGCACTAGCCACTAGGTCAAGTCGGGCTGACGTGCACCTTACTGCCGATGGCAATGTGGGTACGCTTCTAACATTTTAGCTCTCTATGAGACACTATAGATACCGACTATAGAAAATAAAGTTAGAAGAAGCATATAGACTGAAGCATCTCCTAAACTCTAATCCGGTGTCGTCACTGATAATGGACAATGCCGGTTTGAGCAGGTGGTGTTTGGAACAGTTTCAGTTCCACTAAAATTTGTGAAGTTAGTGGAGCAGGATATTTTTAACTTTAGAAATTTATGAAGTTAGAGCTATAAATACATTCAACGTGTTTAGATAAGTCATCTTATTTAAATTTTAGACTAAAAGAATAAACTTGATTCACTTTATTTAGTCCATATAAGCTCTAGATCTAATATAAAACTGGGATCTGACGACGGCCCATCTTCCCAAATGCGTAAAAGGTTGCCTGAGACGAAGCAGGCCACTAAAAAAAGCCCACGAAGTGTGAGGCATGCGTAGAACCGCTTATACACAAGCTCTTTTTGAAGGCGTAAAACGCCAATCGTATTCGTGCCTCGGTGCGCCACATTCCTCACCATCCGCTCGCCAGTCGGCGGCCCATGGGATCCACCCAAAACCTCCGCCACCGGCCGGCCGCCGCATTTGCCGTGACCCCATCGTGCTGGTGTACGCAACCTGTTTGTTCAAGCACGTCGTCGCGGGGTGCCTTAGGCTATCACCTCGAATCCAGACGAGCCACACTCTCCGTGCCGTCTCCCCCACACATCCATTAGTACAGGAAGCAGAATACCATGACACCAAGAACTGCGCTCCTAGCCCCCCTCCGCGGCAAGAACGCAACGGCCCTCGCACCAAACCAGGCCCCGAAGCTGCTAGCCACGCTCGCCTCATCGGTTCGGTTGCACGATGATGTCGAACACCGCGATCCTCCCGGCGCTCATCAGGCGTTCGACGAAATTTCCCGTCGGGATGCCGCGGCGGGCTCCAACCGCATTCTCTTCGACTACGCACGGCGTGGGATGGTCCGGGAGGCGCTGGTTCACTTCTTGGACGTGCGCTGCCGCGGCGGACGTGTGGATGGCGCCACGCTGTCCTGCGCTCTCAAGGTTTGCGGGTCGGTGCCTGACAGAGTTCTTGGACAGCAGCTGCATTGCCTGTGCGTCAAGTTCACGTTTGATCGGGCTGAGGTCAGTGTTGGTACGTCGCTCGTCGACATGTACATGAAGTGCTGCAGCGTTGAGGACGGGAGGGAGGTATTCGAGGGGATGTCTAAGAGGAATGTTGTCACATGGACGTCGTTGCTTACTGGTTATGTCCAGAGCGGGGCGCATACGGATGTCATGGCGCTCTTCTTTAGGATGCGTGCCGAGGGGGTATGGCCCAATCCACTCACATTTGCAAGTGTTCTCTCTGCAGTGGCGAGCCAGGGTGCGCTCGATCTTGGTCAGCGTGTGCATGCTCAATCAGTGAAGTTTGGATGCCGCTCAACCGTGTTTGTGAACAATTCTCTGATGAACATGTATGCAAAATGTGGGCTTGCTGAAGAAGCCAAGGCTGTGTTTTGCAAGATGGAGACCAGGGACATGGTATCGTGGAACACATTGATGGCAGGCCTTCTGTTGAATGGGTGTGAACTGGAAGCCCTGCAGCTGTTCCATGACTCACAAGCTGGTATGGCGAAGCTGACACAGTCAACCTACTCTACGGTGATCAAGTTATGTGCAAACCTCAAACAGCTGGCCCTGGCACAGCAGCTACACAGCCGTGTGTTAAGAAACGGGTTCTGTTCGGATAGTAGTGTGATGACAGCGCTTTTGAATGCCTACAGCAAATGTGGTGAATTGGATGATGCATTCAGCATATTTTTGTTGATGCCAGGATCTCGGAATGTTGTTTCATGGACTGCTATGATTAATGGGTGCATTCAGAATGGTGACATTCCTCTTGCTGCTGCTCTTTTTAGCAGAATGAGAGAAGACAATATTGAGCCAAATGAGTTCACCTACTCTACAATGATGACAGCATCACTATCCATCTTAGCTCCCCAAATTCATGCCCAGGTCATAAAGACCAACTACCAGGATGCACCATGTGTTGGAACTGCACTTCTTGCCTCATACTCAAAGCTCGGCTGCACTGAAGAAGCCCACACTATATTCAACATGATTGACCAGAAGGATGTTGTTGCATGGTCTGCAATGTTGTCTTGCTATGCCCAAGCTGGCAACTGTGATGGTGCCATAAATGTATTCATCAAAATGACCATCCAAGGCATGATGCCAAATGAATTTACAATCTCTAGTGCCATCGATGCTTGTGCCAGTCCGACAGCCGGGATTGACCATGGTAGGCAGTTCCATGCTATTTCGATCAAGTACAGATATCAGGATGCAATCTGTGTGAGCAGCGCGCTTGTCAGCATGTACGCAAGGAAAGGGAGCATTGACAGTGCTGAAAATGTCTTTGAGAGACAAATGGATAGAGACTTGGTGTCATGGAACTCAATGATATCAGGTTATGCACAGCATGGTTACAGCAAGAAGGCCCTTGATACATTTCAACAGATGGAAGCTGCAGGCATTGAGATGGATGGCATCACATTCCTCGCAGTGATCATGGGATGCACTCATGCTGGTCTTGTCAAAGAAGGCCAGCAATACTTTGATTCGATGGTCAGAGACCACCATATCAGTCCCACCATGGAGCATTATGCGTACATGGTGGATCTCTATAGCCGTGCAGGCAAGCTGGATGAAACAATGAGCCTTATAGGAGGCATGCCGTTCCCAGCAGATGCAACTGTATGGCGCACATTGCTAGGTGCTTGCAGAGTTCACAAGAATGTTGAGCTTGGGAAACTTGCTGCAGAGAAGTTGCTATCATTTGATCCAATTGATTCGTCTACATATGTGCTGCTATCCAACATTTATGCGACTGCTGGGAAGTGGAAAGAGAGGGATGAAGTCAGGAAGCTCATGGACTCTAGAAAGGTGAAGAAAGAAGCTGGATGCAGCTGGATTCAGATCAAGAACAAAGTTCATTCATTTATAGCCTCTGACAAGTCACATCCTTTGTCAGACCAGATATATGCAAAGCTTAAGTCGATGACAACCAGGTTGAAGCAAGAAGGTTATTGCCCTAACACGAGCTTTGTGCTTCATGACATGGCAGAAGAGCAGAAGGAAGCCATGCTGGTTATGCATAGTGAGCGGCTAGCTCTTGCCTTTGGTCCCCCTTCAGATTGTCAAAAACCTACGGGTGTGTGGGGACTGCCATACGGTTATGAAGATGATGTCGATGGTTGAGGACAGGGAAATCATCATGCGGGACTGCAGCAGGTTCCACCACTTCAACGCTGGGGCCTGTTCATGTGGTGATTTCTGGTGAATGGAGCACAGAACAAACTGACTGTGGATACAATAGACTCTGGCAATGCCATCCTTGAACAATATCACCGGCAAGTTGACTCTGGAGTAATGGGTTGTCTGCAGCTGATATCAGCTACAAGCCTACAAGTAGTGTTATTGGGGCTTGTAGAAGCATAGAGCTGCTCTAATACGGCCAGTTCTGAGGTTTGTTTGACTTGTTACTGCATGCAGACATGCTGCGCCGGGTGACTCATGGTGCAATCTCATACCTCAGAGCCTGTTATTTGCCACAAGTGGTAGAATTGATTTTGCAGAAACACCAGCACTGGAGATATAAGCTTGTTCTTTTTTTTTCAGCTCATAAGTTTGATGAAGTGAAATCCTGCATCGAAGTAGCAGCATGTTTAACACTAACACTCATAAGTAATAGGTTATCTGTAGCTGATATCAGCTACAAGCCTACAAGTAGTGTTATTGGGGCTTGTAGAAGCATAAAACAGCACTAATACGGCCAGTGCTGAGGTTTGTTGGAATTGCTACTGCATGCAGACATGCTGTGCTGGGTGAGTCAAGCTGCAATCTCGTACCTCAGAGGCTGTCAGTTGCCACAAGTGGTAGAATTGATTTCGCAGAAACACCAGCACTGGAGATATATGTTTGCTCTCATTTTTTTTTTGCGACTCGTAAGTTTGATGAAGTGAAATCCTGCATCGAAGTAGCAGCATGTTTAACACCTTCCCAAAGCTTTGACATGCTGAATTACTGTAATCTGCAGCTAAATTGCACCACGTAGATATATAAGTTCCTCTTTTCGTTAGCATGGTTATGGCTTCAGATTCCTAAAGAAGCAGTTTTACTACTTGAGTGGCTCTGCAGTGCCCGAACAGGGAATAAAGTTGTCCTCGGCATGGATCTAGAGGCACTGGAGTGGTGCCTTAATAATAGGGGTGGTTCTAGGGGTGCCGGGTTTTCCCTGATACCCTAAAAAATTTGAAAAACGCTACAAAATCACCTCTTCAATAGGCCAAATTTGTTGATTAAATTGGTTCCGATTTTAGTGGTATGGAACTTTTAAGACCTTAGAACTAGTTGTAATGTACTTTTAGCAAATTTCAAATATATGTGTTGGATTTATGATATTATGACATTATTTGCAAGACTATAGAGTTGTATATGTAAAGTGTGCATTCCTGTAGAAGTTTTTCTAGTCCCGCCATTGCTTAATAACAACATAAGGAAGTTTTAAGCTGATGGAGTGTACTCAACAAGGACATGGGTTTTCTATGAAAATTCCAAACATTCTCAGGAAACAGATTTTGTCATTCAGGAGATCAATGATCACTTCGAAAATCACATCCAGGAAGCTCAACCGCAATTGAGCAGTCAGATCCAGGTAATCCACACGTGCTATCAAATGGACCATTGCAACTTGCAAGGACAATTTGTGCTGAGGTTCTATTTGTGCTTTGAACTACAGCTGCTGTTGCTCCCAATGTGTAGTGGGTATATTTGTCATGAGCATATATGGTTATTCTGGCACATCATTTGAATGCAAGATAATTGCCTAGATACTTTCAGGATATTTCTCCAGTGCGTACTGCATTGCCCATATGCCTTTTAGTATCAAATTTCTCTCAAAGGTTATCCTCACTTTTCATGAACTTTAGCATTGTTATGCAAATGCACGTGTCCTTTTATGGGCAGTGAAATTAAATCAGTACCTCACAATATGTGATTCTCAATATAGTACTGTGTCCTGTCGTATACATTGAACCATATAGCCTATATATAAGTTAACAAATGGCATCAGATACATTTTCTCAGTTTTGGCATAGAAGAGGACAAACAGCAGTCTTGTAGCAAATAAGTAGAGATTAATAAATATATCTGGTTTCCCACATCCATCGTAGCTTCATCTTCACAGCGCATAGCAACAGCACGTACAGCAATGTTGCCTCTACTGTTATGCAGTTATTTTTGAACTTTATAAAGTGATTTGTTTTATCAGCAGTACATCTGTAGACTATATGCAATGCATCTTTTAGATGTGATGATAAACATTGGTTATTTTTATCATTTCAATAACAGTTATGCACATATTAGCTGGATTTAATTTCTTTGACAAAACTCTTCATTCATATATTTTTGATGGTTCGATTTTTCTCCAGTTTTCTTCTGCTGTAGACTTAATTTTTTTCTTTATTTTTTCTCAAGGTTTAACTTGGAAGGTTAACATGGGCAAGCAGGGAAAAGTAGGTGCAAGCAACAAAATCTAATCATTGTTTTCTGTATATTTTTATTGTTCCTGTGTTCAAACATACATTACATGTTCATTTCAATAATATGTTTGAAATGTGTTAAAGTTTTTCATACATGGACTAGTTACAATCAGTGTTCAGAAAAGCAGTGAGAACCGGCCAGTAAACCGAAATTGGCCTAATTCTGGTTTCCGATGTTGGCCCGGTTTCACCTCCTAAACCTTCCTATTTCATTGCACTTCTGTTGTAATGTGTATATTGATGTCCAATTTCATTAATTTTAAATATTTTCAAATTCAAGAAGCAGCAAAATACTGAACCTTCTCTTTTGCCTGGAAACCAGAGTGAAAATCTGAACCGGCATGGTTCCAGTTTTAGGGTCATTTCGGGTTTCACAAACCCTGGTTACAATACCCGACATATACTGAGCACATCTGATTTGGCCAACATAAAATTATCCATTGCCTGGAGGTCACATTTTTTTATGTTAACCCCCCTAAAAGGTGTGATCTTCTTCCTGATGTTTCATTTTCTGCCATTCCAAATTGGTACCTTCCATTTCCTCACTTGAAAGTTGTTCATACTGGGTTGCTGTTTCTGTCGTGCTTGCAGCTGTCTCATCATCTGAAGAACTCTCACTTCATAAATCACAGGCAATAAGATATATTAGGTTTGAGTAGCTTAAGTGCCACATATGTGAATGTTTTGAGAAAAAAGAGCCGAATCCAACTCACTTCATGGAGTAGATGATCAATCCCATGGCTACAACTGCAAATGCTAGATAGTAGAGCCAATTTACCTGTGGATTGACATAAGACATGTCAGCACAGTAGTAGAGCCAATCTGCCTTGTCTAAGTATTCAGAACTGAAAAATTTGCACCTGCTGATGATAGAAGAAAATTCTAATGGCAACCGCCCAAACGTCAGTTGTTAAGAGCGAAAGGTTGAACATAGTTGCTCCACTCATCTGTGAGAAGTGTACTCATCAGAAGAAAAGGTAAAGTTACTATTACACTGCTAAATGACAATGGAAGGGCCATCTGGAATAGTACTTGGTGATGAGTTAGTACATTCAGTTATCTACATAATCAGTTGATACTATCAATTTTATTCTTTCAGTTCCAACATGTAATTTTTCCCCCTAGAAAATAACTGGTTGGAGAAAGTTAACCTTAAGAACAAAAGGAGTAATGGTGCTGAACACTAAAGATGCTACTGCAAATCCTGTGAAGAGACCTATCTGGAACAATGTGATAAAGAGAGGGGGTGAGTTTTGTTTCCGATCAAATCAAACATATGCATAATACATTGTTGTTACTGAATTTAGCTTGCTTACCATTGTTAGAGACCAATTAATTGCTTCTATGTTTTTCCTCTCAAAAAGGGATCTAAGGTTTATTTATGTAGGACAACATAGCTTTTCTTCATGAGAATAGACCAAGAAATTTTTATTCCAGCAAGATTGTGGTCATAATTCAACTAATGAAAGAACAAGTAAGTCTATACCTAGCATCCTCAATCATGCCAATTTTCAGCAATGATATCATGGAAAGGATACAGCTGAATTCCAGTAACAAGTGTCCCGAATATTCCAAGCATTGCAACGAATTCTATTCTGTCTTTATGCTTGACACAGTATTCCTACGCACCAAAGGTAATCAGATTTTTTTTGGTTATAAATCATGATAATTTAGCATGCATATTGGTGATGGCTGCAGTTATGGAATGCCATCGCTAACCTGCCCGACATTGCTAAATGCAAAACAAAATGTCCCGGCAATGATAAGGGCATCCCCCAAAAGTGGTCTTTTACTTGCATCTGCAGAAAATTGAGTTATTCTTGAGCTTTTAATATGTATATTAACTTTGCTATGGTTGTTTTAAAAAAACTTTCTATGGAAATTGGAAACTATACTTCCTGCTCGTGAGGTTCATAATCATACAGGTATTTTTTTTTTAATCCCAACACATCCTCTACTGTTATTTTGCCATGTTCTTTTAAAGAGTTTTGTTGCCATCTCTTGGATATATCTGCCTTCATAAATTGCTTAACCTGTAACTGACATTCTAAGCAGCTACCTACTTACCTTGCACATCTGGAGAATTCGAATCTGAGAGGAGTACCAAGGCAAGCCCTGCCACGCAAATCCCTGCTCCTACAAATTGCCGGAAAGAGTATCTTGTGCCTAGTGCAAACCTGGTGAGGATCATGACCCATGGGATGGTCCAACAATCCAATAAGTTTACGCTGGTGATGTATGAGTAGTAGTATGCCTTGATAGCTGCAACACAAGTTTCACAATGAAGACATATTTGGTTAATTTTCATCTAGAACAAGGAGCATCTACAAAATCGTTTTGTATATATCTTTCACTGAAAGCTATTGCCTATTGCCACCTGGTGATTCTAAGCTCAAACTGTATCCTGCATGGTGTACTCACCAAGACAGTTTCCCTGGACATCAATAAAGACCAGGGCGAGGTACCAATACCATGGTATCTGCAAGGCAGGTAAACAAGTCAGTGACCTGTGAATCATGATAACCTTTCAAAATTCGTTCTTGTGCTGCTATGCTTACAAGTAACTTTTGTCGTCGATGCAGGAGAATTGCTCCATAAACTAGGGATAGCAGCAGGTACGAGAAGAATGACTGTGTCACTGGCGCATCAGCTCCTGCAAGTGAGGGTAACAGGCTTATCAGCTTTACGAAGTAACTGTGATGGATTTGCTCGATGAGAAAGATGAGTAATTCAGCACCGTGATCAGAAATGAGAGATGTGATGAAGCTGCAGACTGCCATGGAGAAGGAGACTAGCTGCCCGAGGAAGAGCAGGAACAGCATCCTCCATAAGTCACTCCTGATCTCCATGAGTCTGAACATGGTGAGGAAACCTCAGGTCTCAGAATAACATCAGCAATAGCGCCTTTTTGTGAAACACATTTTTATATGCTTTCGGAAGGGAGTTTGGAAAGCGTCGCTACGCTCCCACCCGAATCGAATCTGCTCTCTAAATAAACACAGGTGTACACACGTGTGCGTTAAGTGAGATAGCGTTTTCCCATGCTTCAAAGATCATGAGCCTCTAAATTAATTTTTTTAGTGTGTGTAGAGGACATGTACACCTGTGATGTGCATGCCTGAGTTACGTGTGATTGATCGTTGCGCACGCTTGTGATGTGTAAGTGTGACGTGTATACTTGGTTACCTGCAGTCGATCACCTTGTACCCCCTGTAAAAAAAAGGAAAAGTGATGCAGACTGCAGAGGATTGGCTAGTATGACGCGTGCGACAAACAGGTGGAGGACTTGAACGCGAAGTGGAGGGCAGCATATAATTTATTATTGATAGATTCCCAAACTCTTTAATACATTCTACGTTAGAGTTTTCTTAGCTCAGCAGCCTGTCCCACCGCTATATAAAAGATGCATGTCATGTATCGCAGCTTAATGAATTCCCTTCGAAATTATTTATAAATTTAGCCCCCATGAGTCCGCGCTCCTCTCCCACGGCAAGAATCAATCCGCTAACTAATCACTAATTTAATATTATTTTTAAATTAATCACTTAATTAAATTGCTAATTAATCAAAATCACTAATTAATCTCTCCTCCTTCCGCGAAGGCCATGTGCGGAAGGAGCCTCCCCCATTTGATTCTGCAGCAGCCAAGCGCAGAAGGAACCTTCTGATCGTTTCTGCGGCAACCAAGCACAGAAAGTGACTGTCGATTTGAGGAATCTGACGAGCTCCCTGGCACAGCAGTCGACACAAAGGGACTAGTTTCGCAAATTCGAATGAAAGGAGGCTAAATTTGTCATAAACGAATTTTAGGGACTAGAAAAACAAAGGCTTCCTTACTGAAATGTTTCAGTTTTGGATCAGCCGCCAGCAGAAGTAAGGATTACAAAGGCAAAATGAGCTAAGTTACGAGAAACTGAAGTCTCAGAGGGATTACTTTAGGATGGCGGAAATATGCAAATGTGAATAATTAAAGTACCTGTAATCAAATCTACTGTGAAAGGAAGCATATGCATCAAACATTCAAGGAGAGCAATATCACGACGTCTATGATAACATGGAAAGACTTCCCATATCAAAAGCACACTAGATTTTTAGTGCTTTGAATTTCTCACGAGATACTCAAAACTTCTCTTTAACCTTAAGCCATGTGCTCTTGGCCAATAGATCTCTTCCAGTCCACCATGTGAAATGAAATAGATCTGTAAGAATTTTTTTTCTTCTCTTGGTGGCCTTATACTATTAGATCTTTACATAAATGAAGACAGCGTTTTTAGCAAAAATCTCCATGAATGGAAGCAAGATCTAGTTTTTAAACGAGCTGAGGTTTAGGACTTACCAAGAATAGTAGATGGTGGGATAACAAGCGGAGAGGAGCAAGGACGTCGTAGATTTCGGGCTTCACGTCCTCGTGGACGAAATAAGTTTTGATTGCAAGATTTCACTAATTTTCTTTTAGAAGAGGCTGCCTATTCTTAGATCTAAGATCTAATACTTTTGGGAGATCTGTCGTCCCTTATAAATACTAGGAGATTGTGCAATTGTCCAAAATACCCTCCAAGTTAGTCCAAATAGTTGGTTACTTTTTAACATGTGGAAGTGGGGCCAACCTAGGCTAGATCCAAACAATCTTCATGACAAAGACCACACTATGGTTTAAACTTATTTAGTGCATCGTGAAATTATCTAAAAATGGTGACAATAAATTAATCATGCATGCCTTAGGACTCATTATTTCCTACATATCTGGCAATTGCTAACCATTTAAATATTAAACAAGCATATTACTTATCATCTATCTATGTATGGGCTAAAGTGACCATAATTATGTTGAACCCTTGAGTACACTTGAAGAGCTCAAAGTGAGCTTCCACAGATAACTAGCAAAACTCTATTTGGATTACGGAGCCATATGTAAGAATAATGTGCTAGGAAGGAGTGTATGTAGGGCATGTTTGGTTGGAAGCCTTATTTCACCAAACTTTTTGTAGCAAAGTATGGCATACCACTGATAAGGACTGATAGAAGGGGGAAAAGAGGAGTGAAACCTTTCGACGAACACAATTTTTGTGGCCAAAAATTTCTTAGCCACAACTGTAGCAAACTTTGGTACAAAAATAAGTCTATAACGGTGGGTCAAACCGCTAAGAAAGTGTAGCACGCCATGATTACGACTATAAACCACACACTAGCCTTATTTGGTTGAACTCATTAGAATGCAACCAAACACCACCCCCTCGGAATCTCAGCTTGATATTCAAGTTCATTGCCAAAAGTTGCACATGAGAGGTGTGTTGGATGGGAAATCTGACAGAACCTTGGAAGAGCGGAGCGCCCTGTTAGCAGATTGTGCGGAATACTGCACGGATGGATTCCACTTCCAGATGAACCGATCCTCTTCCGCAGGTCGTAGAGCGAAACCTTCAAGCTTCGTGCTACACGAGAATCTGGGCCGGTAAAGCTCCCCTTGATGTCGCGCACCCAGGTTCTGTTTGTGAGATCGACTGTCATGAACTGTCCTGCTGCTCCTGATTGGCTTATCTAAGTTGGCACGGTTGTTTGCACTAATTTCTCTGGCGAGGTATTAAAATATACATTGAGTTAATACTAAGAGGTAGCAAAACTTTAAAGAGTGAAAAATACTGAGAAACACAAGAGTTTAATAGTAATTTAATGGTAACTCATGGTGCCTTCTAAAGATGATAAAACTCTACTTCCCAGAATCACCGGTTATCAACCCAGAACGATGATAAATTAATGTGTATGGCTCATACTTACGTGGAAAACCAGGCCAGGTTCCAGAGGTATCTATGCGCCAAAACCACATTTAATGTATCCTTAGATAGGGATGGTAATCGGGTGGATATCTTTGGGTACGACTGCCGTCCATCTAAACCCGAAATCCAAAATCATACCGTCCACCCCAACCCACTAGATTTATCGGGTACAGATCTGTGTCCATACCCAAACCCTATGGGTACCTGATATCCAATGGGTACCCATGGGTAGCAAGTTATGCTGAAAATAGAGAGTTAACATGGGCTATAGGTAACCAATGATACTCTAGTTTATTTCATTTAATCGGCACATCGTGATAGCCTATAAGTAACCAATGATACTACAAATTCAAGTGAGACATATAAGATATTTGATGGCAAATACTACACCATTCCATAGTATTTTTCATAAAAACAAATGTGTTGTTATAGATATTGTATTTGGTTTCAATGAACAAGATGATAAGCATTAGAGTAAAATATGGAACATCAATATGTAAGCTCATTCAATGACTAAGATAAGATAGAAAACTCAATTGACCTGTATTTAACTCAGTCACATAGCATACACTCAACACTTATGATTACGGTGACAGCAGAGATGCCAACACATAATAGAACATCGTCTAAAAGAAAGAGCATGATATATGCACAATAAATTCAGAGCATGATATGTGCAAAACAAATTCTGAGTATGATATATGCTCAACAAATTTCTAAACATAGTATTATCTTTTAAAGCCTTATGTGTGTTTCAGGCTCTCATTTAGATAGTTACTGTTTCAATTTTCTAATATATATCTTATAAAAAGTGAGGTTCACATGTTATAGAATACCCATCGGGTACCCATAGGTACAAATTAACACCTACACCGATCCTGTGTCCTTACTGTGTACCCAAACCTAAAAACCCATAGGTCTGAAGTGCTACCCGTGAACACCTTTATCGAGTCGGGTACCCGCGGGTACCCAAACCCATAGATAAAACTGTCATCTCTATCCTTAGAACATTCCCTAGGATTCCAAGACTGCAAAATTTAGACCCTGTTTGAGGGTTTAAAGCCAACTTCAATTTCTTCTAAAAAGCCAGTAAGTTCTCCAAATAGCTCAACTTTTAAGTGGCTTTTGACACTAGCCATATATAACTAACAAAAGCCAAAAACTGAAAGCTAGATTGGATCTACTTTTACAGTTT
This sequence comes from Guadua angustifolia, assembly GCA_036346375.1. Taxonomy (NCBI): domain Eukaryota; kingdom Viridiplantae; phylum Streptophyta; class Magnoliopsida; order Poales; family Poaceae; genus Guadua; species Guadua angustifolia. The sequence continues at coordinate 14,544,640 of CM070508.1, forward strand.
ATTGCTGAGGGAAATTAGCTATTTATTAAATGGTTTCTTATAAAAAGCTACAACAGCTTTTCAACTCAGAAAGCCATAAAGCAGCTTTAGAAAAAGCTATAGCTCCCCCAAATAGACCCTCAATTGTGCGACAAACTTTGGTCCAAGCCACAATACAGTGTCCACCATGAGGCACCACATCAGTTCCTTTCCACATAAAAGCCCCCGTCGCTTGTCTGAGTCGAGTACCCAAGCCAGCAATTGCATTGCTATTGATTGATAGACGAAGATGTATTCTGATTTCTGAGTCGAGTACCTGGGATGGCAATTGCACCAACGTACCTCTTGTGCCACCTACTCTACAAATCAGGTCATGAATATAGCTCGTCTTCCCCTTGTTGTACCTACATAACCGACTTCAATAAGCTGGCATGTCGATAATATATGACGCAAACTCAAAACCAGCTGTCTATAACACCAGTTTTCACGTTCCTCAAAAACCATAGCCGACTGTTAATGTTCTCACTCTCCACAAATACAAGTGCAATGGTGAGAACCTGGTTGTTATCATCCACTCTAATTGTAGTTAATATCTTACACTTGTACTTCCCAGTCAGGAAGGTGTCGCCTATGCAAAGCAAGGGACGACAATGTCTGAATCATTGATGCACGCACCAAAGTGAAGAATGCTTGCTTAAGTATCATCTTTTCAAAAAACCACTCTTAGGCCTTTTCCAAAAAAATCAACACAAGTCCCAAGATTTATTTGTTGTATAACTCAGAGCATACTAGATAAGTTGTGCTAAGAGTCATTAAATGTATCGAATCTTGCTTTCATTGCCTTCTGTTTCACCCTCTAAGCCATAGTATAGCTTCTTATGTACTGAAACCTCTCTTGTATTGCAAGAATAATGGAATACGGCTAAAAATCCATGTTGCCCACAATCTCTCCATACATAGTATTTGTAACAAAGACTGAAGACATATTTCTATAGGATTGTATGGACTTTGTCACAACACATATGTGCAGGACAACTATATAACACTTTCAACAAGTGTCGCACTTAGGCTGGTATGCATAGACTCGTCACAAGCATCCCTCTGTCTCACACTTCACATCGTACACACACACATGCAAGACTTTACTACCTTGAATGTCATTCTCAATGGCACCGACTAGAACTTGATTGCTTCCTACACATTCTCTTTACTTTTGTACAACATTCCTTGTCTAACCCGATTTTGCTCGTATTCCCATGCCGCTCCTTGACCTTTACTAATCACTAGTTTGTCAAACTAGTATGTGTTCCACTCCGATGGAATGACTTGATCACATTCACCTTGCTCGCCATCAGGACCTTCATCATTCGACAATACTTCGTAGTCATGGTCTTCGACCTCGATTCGTTCTACCAAGACTTCAATTTATTCACCTTCGTCTATAATGGCCATTGGTTCCTATGCTTCAGTCCTGGGAAGATTTACAGTCTTAGCTTTATTCGAGTTATTACTGCCTCCCTTATCTTGGCTCATGAAGTATGGCTCACTGTGGTTGTGTTGCCCAACTCTGTTAGCATCATCAATGATGGGATCTTCATGTATCACATGAGTGGGAGGGACTTTCTCAAATGTTTGGGCTATCAAGCCTCCTCACTCCATCACCAATCTCACGTGTGAGCTCCACAAATTTGGTCCTTTCAATTGCATTAACTCCCAATATGCATGTTGTTGTGCATGAGTAGCAACACCATACAACTTCATATTGTGCATCGTATGGTCCAGCGAGAACAATTGATATAACCATCTTGTAATGGTGCCTCAATAACATTATTCTGCATGTGACAGTAGCCATCACATATAGAAAATAACACAAATCAACCCCTTCTGTACCTATTTGTGGAACCCCTTCCCTATAGTGTATTTTAAAAGCTACTCACCCGTCTATACCTGTTGATGATTTTGATAAATAATCTAATATTAATAACAACCACTCATTCGATTAAATAATGTAAACTAAAATGAATAACAGATAAGAGGGGGTGGGGTTCTAACATGCAACACCTTAAACAAAGGCAAAAAATTCGCATATGTTCTGTACAAATCGAAATTGCCATGCATGCTTCTTGTAAATAGACACATAGATAATAATGGACCCTATACAAATTGTTATGGATTTCTTAAATAATTCAATTTTTAATTAATTTTACACAAATAAATGGTCAAAGAAAAAATTACAAAAAATACACCGTATACTGCAACTACGGACTAGAGGAATAAATAGAGCTATGAAAAAATTATTCTCGATGTTGCGGATACAACTAACCACCAGATCTAGTTTTCTCAAATAAATTTGTGCATTACAACTAACTACTACCAGAAAATAATGGATCTACTATTGTTCTATAACAAACTACTCTAAATAATTACGTATCTAAAATAAAACTATATATCTATCCATGTACCTACTACCCAATACAATTACAAATCTAATTATGTTATTTGCTAATCTATCGTGTCTTCAAAATAAATCCTATAAAGAAGCACAAAACTCACCTCTAAAATAGAGAAATCAATTCCTCCCCCTCTCTTCTCCTCTTCCCCTTTCTTCTCTTCTCTTCGCCTCTTCCTCCTCTCCTCTCCTCCTTTCCTTTTAATTCTGTTTTGGCCGAATGCCTCCCTTGCCGACCGTTCGATGGCTTAAATGGCAATTGGTTCACTATGTCATCAAATTAGACGGCGATAGAGCACAACAGATAATTTGCAGCCAATTGAAATGGTAGGCGATAAAGGTATGTTTGTATATTTTTTCAACGTATTATTTCTATAATATTATTAAAAAAATCCCCATCTTTGTAGGCCATGCAGCTGAACTCCGTACGATTGGTGATTGTTATACGTTTAGAAATGGAAATGTTGACTTGAAGGGCGGGATGGAAAAGGAGCGGGTAGTTTCAGACATGCTGGTACAGTTATAGACCATACATCTACTGCGTATGGATATGTCTATCAGATAGGCACTAATCGTATTTAGGAGTTCAGACACAGACATTCTACGGGAGCTCTTTACAGTACCGTAAATTTAATATGGATATTTGTTATTTTCAATTCATTAGACCAGATTAGCTAGTGTTTATCTATACTTCCTCTGGTAGTAGAGTAGTACGAATACCCTTAATAAATCAATGACTAGATTTAATTTCTATTACCCACCCTATACTACCGGTATAATGCACCGTAAATTTCTTTGTATGAACACCGAATACGCTACTTTTTTTAAGAGCATTAGTGCTAATTTGATGCTCATGTTGGAGATTTTGTTAGACGTAATCATGTTTTGCTAAGTTGTGTCTGAGTTCGTGTTTCTGTTAGTTGCGTGAACGTATGCATGGCAAGTTCTTTTTCCTAGTCGGTTTGATGTCTAACCAAATAGAAGTAGTAGTTAGATGTTTGTACTCCTATATAAGCATGGGCTATGTACTTGTTTGAGGTCAAGAAATTAGAAAACGGTGTTTCAATTTAAAGCACCACAAATTGAAGTAATTTCTTCCTTGCTAGCATCGACAAGAGAAAATCTAACAATTGGTATCAAAGCCTTCCGGAGTTTCAGCTGTCCGTGATAATAATGTCACAAGATGGCGCATCTCCTCACAAGTCCAAGTCACCACCGCGTCCCAGGATCCACAGCAACAGCAGCGCAGGCAGAAGCAACACTGGTCATGAATTGGTGGTACCGCGGGTGGTGAAGGAGGTTGGAGATTGACCGTCTACCCGATGTTGACAAGGACAAATTATGGTGATTGGGCCCTACTCATTAGGGTCATCCTACAGGCAAGAGGCTTGTGGACAGTAGTCAAGATTGCACTGACATCATCGATGAAGCTGATTATCGGGAAGATCGCATGGTGCTTGAGGCCATCCTTCGCGCCGTGTCGACGAAGATGATAACAAGCCTTGCCATCAAGAAGATGGCAAAGGAAGCCTGGAACTCAATCAAGACGATTCGCCTCGGCATCGAGTGGGTGCGCAAGCCAAGGCACAATCACTCCACAAAGAATTCGAGGGGATTGGTTTCAACAATGGTGAGACCATCGATGAATTTGCCATGCGCTTGACGGGCATGATGAACAGCCTCTCCATCCTCGACGATACGATCTCGGAGGAGCAGGCGGTGTAGAATTCCTGCACGTTGTTCCCACAAGATACACTTAGTTGGCGCTTTCCATCGAGATGCTAATTGATCTCTTTACACTCTCTGTTGAGGAGTCGACTGGGCGACTGAAGGCAGCCGAGGAACATTTTGGACTCAATACTGGTGGCAGCATAGGTGGGAGTTTGCTGCTATCTGAAGAAGAGTGGCTTGCACGCATGCATAAGTGCGAGCAGGACTGCTCGTCCAATAGCGATAATAGAGGAGGGAACGACAATCGACGCCGAAATAATGGATGAAGCCATGGTAAGGACAATCCCTCATGCGACGAGCAATTTCAAGGAGGTGACCATGACATCTTGAAGGATAAGTGCCACTACTGTGGTTAGCTGGGCCATTGTGCTAGGTTTTTCCACAACAAGAAGCGCGAGGAGGCACACTTGATGCAAGTCGATAATATTGCGCCAGCATTGCTCATGGCGCATGTGGACAATGTGACCGAGGAACATGTGCATGCCATTGGTGAGGTTCATCTCCATAAGGAGCATACTCAGTCTTCCTTGGTCGCGAGGATTTTCACCATGAAAGCGCCTGGTATCTTGATACTGGGGCAAGTAAGCACATGACCGATGATAAGATGGTATTTGCTGAGCTTGACGATGGTGTAAAGGGCACTGTCTGTTTCAGTGATGGCTCGGTGGTTGACATCTACGGTCGTGGCATGGTGCTGTTCACATGCCACAACAGTGAACACCGTGCGCTAACAGGTGTATACTTCATTCCCCGCCTTCACAGCCACATCATCAGTCTCGGGCAGCTGGAGAAAATGGATGCGAGATGCGCATAAAGGGTGACTACATGAGCATCCGAGATCATCTTCATCAACTACTTGCTGAGATAAAGCACAATGCTAGTCGGCTTTATGCGCTTAACCTTCACCTCGCGCAGCCTATATGCTTGTTTGACTGGCGCGGCAACAAGGCATGGCGCTAGCATGCCCGATACGGGCATCTCAACTTTAACTCACTGTGCAAGCTTGCATCCCTAGGCATGGTGTGAGGTTTGCCCACATTGATCAGGTGGATCAATTGTGTGATGGATGCTTGGCTGGAAGCAACGTCGAGCCCCATTCATGAAGGAGGCCAAGTATCGCACTGACAAATGCTGGATCTTGTCCACGCGACCTATGTGGCCCAATCTCTTCACCGACACCAGGTGGAAAATGCTACTTCTTGCTACTCATCGATGACTGTAGCCGCTACATGTGGCTGATCCTCCTCACCACAAAGGACGAGGCATCAACGATTATCCAGTGTTTCCAGGCAAGCGTTGAGGTCGATGCCAGGTGCAAGCTATGTGCACTCTGAACAGATCAAGGTGGAGAGTTCACCTCCACAAAGTTCGCAGCATACTGTGCTAATCACGGCGTCAAGCGACAGCTCACGGCACCATACTCTCCACAGCAAAACAGCGTCATGGAGCGCTGCAACCAAACGGTGGTGGCAATGGCGTGAAGTATGTTGAAATCCATGAACATGCCATTGATCTTCTGGGGTGAGGTAGTCACCACGGCGGTCTTCCTTCTCAATCGATCGCTCACACGCAGTCTTGACGGAAAGACACCTTATGAGATGTGGTACAGCAAGAAGCCAAATGTGCACTTTTTGCGTGTCTTTGGGTGTGTGACACATGTCAAGATTGTCAAGCCCAACCCGAAGAAACTCGATGACTATAGCAAGCTGATGCTATTCATTGGCTATGAAGAGGGATCCCAGGCATACAGGGTCTACGATCCAGTTACTAAATACATACATGTCACACGTGACGTAATCGTCGATGAGGAGGCCATGTGGAATTGGGATGCTGCAGCAAACAATGACGACGGTGATTCCTTCTCTGTCGAGTACACAATCATCCCCATGGATGTGGAGCGTGTTGATCTGACCACCACGTCCACCCTGGTGAGTTCACCTGCATCTTCATCATCCTTGGCAGAACCCTCGTCACCACCACCAGGCCCGTCAGGAGAGACTGTGGAGTTTGTCTCGCCACCGACAGCGGCTACACCTCCTTCTGACAGCGATGATGGTCCATGACGCTATTGGACCATCCAGAATATCCTTGACACCACTGAGGTACATGAGCTTGATGCCGAAGAGTTGTATCTCATAGCGAGCGAGGAGCCCTTGAACTTCTCAGAGGCGGAGCCGCACCAGTGCTAGCGTCGCACGATGCTTGATGAGATGGGGTCCATCAAAGAAAATGGTACGTGGCAACTCACTGATTTACCTGCAGGCCATCGTCCCATCGAACTCAAGTGGGTCTACAAATTGAAGAAAGACTCACATGGTGCCGTAATCAAGCACAAGGTGTGTCTGGTTGCCAAAGGGTACGTGAAGCACCTTGGCATGGATTTCAACGAAGTGTTCACACCGGTAGCATGTTTAGATTCGGTGCGCCTATTGATCACACTTGCAGTGCATCATGGTTGGCAGGTGCACCACATGGACATCAAGTCGGCTTTCCTGAATGGCGATCTCAAGGAGGATGTCTACATCACTCAGCCACCCGGGTTTGTCATCAACGGTCACAAGCACCAAGTACTGAAGCTACGAAAGGCATTGTATGGCCTTTGGCAAGCACCACGCCTGTGGAATGCTAAGTTTGATAGCAGCTTACTATCACTTGGGTTTCATCAGAGCAACTCTGATCAAACAGTGTACATGCGCAACACTGGAGCTTCACACCTGCTTGTGGGGGTGTATGTCGGTGATCTCATCATCACCGACACACACCAGCCGAAGATCGACAAGTTCAAGAGCGAGATGAACCAGCTCTTCAAAATGAGCGGCCTTGGGTTGCTCAATTATTACTTTGGCATCGAGGTACACCAGGATGAAAATGGCATCACCCTCAACCAAGCAGCCTATGTGCAAAAGATTTTGGAGAAGGTCGGCATAGAAGGATGTAATCCAGTCCACGTGCCTATGGAGGCGAGACTCAAGCTGAGCAAACCAAGCACTAATCCTCTCGCCGATGCCAAGCTCTGCAGAAGCATCGTGGGGAGTTTGCGCTACTTAGTGCACACTCGATCTGACATCACTTACTTGTGGGTTACGTGAGTAGATTCATGGAGGTTCCGACCACTAAGCATATGAGCACCGTGAAGCATCTGTTGCGCTACATCGCTGGAACACGCCGCTACAGGTGCCACAACAGCAAGGTTGACGATGACCAACGTTTGATCGGCTATAGTGATGCAAACATGGCCGGGGACATCGACGATCGGAAGAGCACAACTGGTGTTTTCTTCTTCCTTGGACTGAGCCCCATCAGTTGATAATCGTAGAAACAGAAGGTAGTGGCCCTCTCTTTATGCAAAGTTGAGTATATTGCTGCAACGACCACAGCATGCCAAGAGATCTAGCTCAGTTGTTTGCTTGGCAACTTACTGGACCAAGAACCCATCGCCGCCACGCTCCTCATTGATGAAAAGTTTGCAATATCACTCAACAAGAATCCGGTTTTCCACGACCGGAGCAAGCATATTGACACCCGGCACCACTTTATGCGAGAGTGTGTTGACACTGGGAAAGTCATGGTGGATTATGTCAGCACGGAGGAGCAGCTGGTGGATATTCTTACTAAGCCTCTCAGGCATATCAAATTCCAGGACCTACGCGCTCGGATCAGTATCATCGAGATCAAGCAGCAAAGTGATTAGGGGGTGATTTGTTAAACGTAATCATGTTTTGCTAAGTTGCATCCGAGTCCATGTTATGGTCAATTGCGGGAATGTATGCATGGCAAGTTCTTTTTCTTAGTCGGTTTGCTGTCTAACCGAATATAAGTAGTAGTCAGATGTTTGTACTCCTATATAAGCATGAGTTATGTACTTGTTTGAGGTCAAGAAATCAAAAAACGGTGTTTTAATTTGAAGCACCATAAATTGAAATAATTTCTTCCTTGCTAGCAACGACAAGAGAAAATCAAACAGACTTGGAGGTAACCGTGATATGATGGAAATACTGAAGCACTGAAACGCTCACGCCAGAACGGCAGATGCTTATCATGCAACTGGTGGCACGGTTGACCATTTTCTCTAAGTGCCGATCACCATTTTATGCCAACATGGTTTGCAGTCTGAATAATTACAAGTTCATACTGTTCCTGGTTCAACAAACCGTTATGCTATTTGGAAGAACATATGGGATCAAATCAGTGCAGTTAGTTGGGGCCATTTTCTACACCTGAAATGAACAAGGAGCGGTAACACGTACAAATGTGTAGTTAGCTGTCCCTTCTGTTCATTTACTCTCTTCTCCAATGCTCTTCTGGTTGGATGTACGGATGTACCTAGTATCGTACTAATTGCACAGTGAGTCTATCACGGACATAGACTCAAAAACAGCTTTACTCCATTCCCCAATTCTTCTTCAAATATAATTCAGGATATGTTACCATGAGCCGATGACATGTATTAAGCAAACTTTTCTCATACTCAAAAAATGAACTACAATGGCATGAGACTATTAAGATGATATATGCTTCTGTAAAAGGGACAGTGAGATGGGAGGACTGACCTCTTGATGCCCTTGTTAGACCATAAGTGATATGGGATATGCCATTGCCAAAGCCCAACAGTACCATTGTTGCATTGCCCAGAAAAAGTCGAGGTGCAGGTGATTGCGTTTCCAACTTGCAATTAGAGAAGATAGATGATGTCTGTGAATTGCGGAGGGAGGGAGAAACTTAGGAGACAGTTTCTTGTTGGTACTTGGTACGTTGAAAATCGTCAGCAAAAGCTTTCTTTCTCTGTACTGAGGCAGCGAAAGCTTGATCTGTTTGTGGGCCGTGTGACCCATGTTAAGCTTCATGTATGCTAGGGCCACCCTATTCAAGGTCAGCCTGTGACCCACGGACTCTTACGTGGTTCTACTATTTGGGGACATTTCTTTAGCTGGAAGCCTAGATGTCTTTTCTGTAAGAGAAATATTATATAGTGCGGTACCATTTCAATGCTATAGAAAAATACCATTGGATCCACACACCCATTGTAACACGGATGTCAGATGTTTCGTAGCCTCGGACGCCTCACGTAGTCGCAACCACCCGTTCCTTATCCATCCACTTATTTAAGTGAACCAAAGTACCCAACCACTCGTCCCTATCATCTCGACCAGAAACGAAGCTGCTTCCCACTATTTCTCCATTGGTCTCTCTTTCAACTATACCTCCATCGCTGCAATCGGCTCTGTTTAGCTGCTTCACCATTGATACTACTCAAACGTGGTGGGGTTGTTCCATGAGGTTCCATTGCAATAGTGCCGCGCACTTCCTACCATCTGCGCATCCTAGCAACTAGCATGTGGGCTCCACAATGAGAGGTGTTGCGACTATGACCATCACGCGGTCCTCGAGGGAACTTCTTGTTGTCATGCGATCACTCCAACGCTAGCGTCATCATCCCCCCTCCAACTCCTCCCCTCCATCGATAGTGTCCTCCTCCAACGCCTCCCCTCCCCTACCGACGACATCCTTCTCTTCCTTCACTGTCGTTGTTGTCTCACCCTCTCTTCTCATGCATGCAATCTGGAGATGGTGACAGGGGCGGAAGCCATGGCAGTGCCTCTCGGTAGGGTGTGATGCATGTTGAGGTGTGGCATGACAGCACAGGGGCATGGACTTGCGGTGTGGGCCATAATGGTGTAGCTTGATGGGTCGTTACGTGTGGCAAGCGAGTCAAGTGTGACAACAAAAACTCGAAACTCGTCGAAACTGTTTTGGAACTTTTGATTGAAACTTGCTGAAACGTGTTGAAGCCTTTTGAAACTTTTGGTTGAAATTCATTTGAAACTTATTAAAACTTCTTAAAACTTTTGGTTGAAACTTGAAACTCGGTTGATACTTATTGAAACTTGTTGAAACTCCTTGACTGATACTTGTTAAAATTTTGGATTGGAATCTTCTGGAAACTTCTAGAAACACTCAAAACTAGCTGAAATATGGAACTTTTCAAACATTTTATTGGAACTTGATGAAACTATATGAAACCTATTGCCATACCGTTGCAATGCTATTATGTTCCCTAGATATATTGTTTCTGTAAGTAATACAAGAAGAATGATGTGAACATAGTGAAGTTTCTGCCATTGGAGTATACTAATAATATAGTGAGGTTTAAGGGCATATCAGTTTACCTTGCTATCAACGATCCCCACAGAGGCCTCTATCGAATTTACATGAAAATAGCACGATCAAGTAGAGACTTTATTTTCGTGTAAAGAGTATTACAAGAATGAGGTTCTAGTCATATTATTCTTTTAGGATACGCAGGTCACCCTATTTATATCAGAAATTTCAAAAAATGACACTCAATTCGTGTGCCTCAACGGCTATGTGTATGACATGTGAGTCCAGCTGAGTCTATGACTGTAGGCCAGGGTGTCAAATACCGAAACACGAATTTTAAAGGGTGTCAAAAACTGAAATCTCTCCTATTTATACCCAGCTAGGGGGTAGTAGTTAATTCTACTACATGCACCTCTTGTCTTCACACACGAGTCTTCGAAAAATCTTGAACTGTCTCGCTCTTTGTTCGACATAAGTGAAAGTGCATCTAGGCACTTATGTTATTTTGGTGATTAATGACAAACGCATATAATGACAATCTATGTAATTGAGTAAATGCTTAACTTAGTGCTTAACAAATGACAAACCTCTAATATGATTATATTGCTATGAGACTAACATGTTTATTGCCAAGTTGAGTATTAGTCTCATCTATTTAGAGGAAAATCAAGTGGAATGGTTAAGCAAAGTTAAGGTATGCAATCTCGGTATCTCTTCTATATTTGTTATTGCATTCTTTTTGTGCAAATGCATAGTGAACTCCAAGTAGCATGTTGATTATATATATGCACATTGGTTCATGTCATATTTATTTGTGCATATATATTCATTTGGGTTCATTATGTGCTTTGTTTTTAGTATGCATATATTAACTAGAGTTAAACTTCATATTGCTATAGATTGACTTGGTGCATGCATGTTTTAGTTGTATATCTTCTCATGCAATTCTCTTAGTGAAGTTTAATCTAGTGTTGGATCACATATTTACTCTTATTCTAAATATTAGTTGCACATGTACAATTCATGTATATTCTATCATGTGCTTCATTTAAGTAAAGACTGTGATCCTTGCCATGATTTAATTGACTCATCATATTGGAAATTATCTCTCTAGTGCATATAGATCAATTACATATTCATCATGATGCACTTAGTAGAGAGTTTCTTTGGTCAAGTGTTTCCATCTATGTTGTACTTCTTTATATGAAACACTTGTGGTACTTAATTGCTCACAAATATCAATTTATTCATATCTATTGAGCTTTTGGGACTAATGTCTTTCATGAGTGGTTTGGAAAGAATTAGGTCCCGTATGTGTATGATGACCAAGGTATCTTGGAGGATGATCGTTAAGCCAAGGTTAACAAGACGGCGGTGTCACCAAGAGTTAAGGACTAAGTCAAGATCGATTTGGCGTGGAGATCGTCAGAGAGGATGATCAAGTCAAGATTGATGGGACGAGAGTCTCATGAGGTGAATCGAGTCAAGTTGGACAAGGCGAAGATGTCATCCATCATTTGGCAAAAGACATCATGCACATTGCATCCACGGAGAAGACGGCATGCGGATTAAATGTAAGACTTAGATTTCTCGTTTGAATTTGAGTCTAAGGATTGCCGTACTATTAAGAGGGATGCTCCATTGAATGACTTTTAGATGTGTCAAGTGCTCAAGTGATCCATTCTTGTGAAACTTAGAAAGAGAGTGGTGTTGGTAGTGCCGGAAAGTGAGAATTATAGGTCTCCCTTGGATTCTTTGTGAAATATGAATTTATCCTTTGAGATTTGGGTAGTGAGACCTTTTTAGTTGTGTAGCCCTTGTTCTTAGCTTTCAATAGAGTCCAAAATTACTAAAATCGGAGTCCGGAGTCAAAAGTTATGCTCGTTTTCGTCGGGCTGATCAGTTCTACTCGAACTATCCGAAGTGCTGTTCGGACTGTCCGAAGTGAGTTCGGACTATCCGAACATATTTTCGGATATTCCGAGCTGGGTCTCTCTGTTAGCCATGTCTAATGGGTTCGGACTATCCGAACTTGAGCTCGGACTATCTGAACTGAGTCGAACGTTGAGCAAAACGGCTAGTTTTTTGGAGCCTCTATTTAAACCCCCATCCATCCCCATTTGTTAGGGGCTGCTACCCTGTGGATTAAAGGTGCCATACCCTTGTTCTTGAGCCCCCAATACACCCCTCTACCCTTAGATCTAAGTGATCCCCTTTTGTGTGAAGGGTTGGGAAGAGTGTGAGGAGTGAGGTGTTAGGATTGAGTTGGATTTGAGTTTGAGCACTTGATTTCATCTCCAAGTTTGTTCTTTGTGAGTATTTGTTACTCTTGGTGGTTGAGGACTCCTAGACGGCTAGGAGGTCGCCTACGAGCCACCGAAGCTTTGTGTGGTTGGCCGTGGGAGTTTGTGAAGGTTGGATTCGCCTCCAAGAGAAGGAATCAAGAAGTGGCCGGCAAGTGCAAGGTGCAACACCAGGCTGGCTAGCGGGTTGAAAGAGACCCCGTGTCTTGTGTGGCCAAGACATGGTGAGTGCAAGTGCAACACCGGGAGGAAAAGGGTTGAAAGAGATCCCGGCTCAAGTGTGACCGAGCCGCCTCAACGGAGACGTAGGATCCCCTCAAGGATCTGAACTTCGGGTGAAAAATCTTCGTCTCCAAGTTTGATTCTTACTCTTGCTTTAATATTTGATTTTGAATCTTGAAATTGCCCGATCTACTTTTCTAGTGAGTTTTCGGCTAGATATTCATTTGCCTCAAGTATTCTAGGCTAACTACTTTAATTTGGTGTATTTAATATCCCTCAAATAGCCTAGATTTAGATTTGCGAGCTGTGTGCTCTGGAGCATTCGGAATATCCGAATAGATTTTCGGATTATCCGAATCAGTTCGGAATATCCGAATACAACCTCGGACTATCCGAACTATTCGGACTGTCCGGAGTATTATTCGGACATTCCGAAGGTTCTGTATTCCGCTGCAATTTAGTTTTAAATTTTAATTCGCCTATTCACCCCCCCTCTAGGCGACATCCCCTGTCCTTTCAATAAGCTACCAGATAAGCCAATAATGGCTCTCACGTTAATCGCGTGGGAAACTACCATATCTTCCGATCAATTTACTTGTCGGGACTAATAAAACTGTATGACCAGTCGTCATTGCCTAGGACTGGTCATCTCTTGATCTTAACTAGTTGTCATTAAATTCAATTTGGATTGCTACCAAAGGGGATAAGGTCTCTTGTAAACATAATTGTTATGTTAAGTGCATCCCAAATGTGGCCCTATTTTTTAAATAGACTTTGATGTAAAATATTAACCTGGTGAGTGATTCTCGTCACTTGGCTCTTCTTTTTAGATAAAGGAAGCTTTTATTAATCTTAATAAATTACATCAAGGTGATACAATTATACTAAGAAGACTCCTGACCTCTACACAGCTAGGGTGTACACAGCCAAACACACACACACACAAGAAAAGACAAAGGAACCGTCGCGGCAAACTACATCACGCAATATTGTCTTCAAGGCTATCCACCATCATAGCAACACTTGGACCGCGATAAAAGCCCTCCAATGACAACGCCTCCAAGAAGGACTCGATACGCACACGCACCGCCATTGTCACTTGGCTCTTCTTGGGAGTACGTGCATCTATTGCTTGGTTTCTCTTTCACTCCGATGTGACAAAATCATGGATCAAGTAGCATGAGCATCCCCTGAAGCAAAATACATCGTTCAGATATCTTAGTCATGCAGACTTGCAGTTGAATTGTTGTTGCTGACAAAAGAGTTCCTTGGTTTTGTTTCAAGGCCTGCTTGGAAGGCCAGTTTTATAATACTAGTGTAAATACCAGCTCCTAAATTTTTTCAGGCCGAACTACAATAATATGTTTGGATGGGACGGTAACCTAATAATATTACACTTAGTTTGGGTACTTACAGCTATTTTTCCGACAAATATCGGGCTCGCCTCGTCGCTCTTCCTAGACACGAGGAACGCTTGGATCTGAGATTCGGCCTGTTTCTTTTTTTTCGAAAAGACGGCAGGAGCTCTGCCATGCATTAAAGAGAGAGAGAGAAAACAAAGGACAGGGTCTTACACGAGGTCCACCCGACCACGACTAAGCTCAACCGAAAATTACCAAAAAACCGAAATAAAAACAACTAGACAACTAGAACCAGGACAGTAGGGAGACTAAACCCCGAAACCCTTCTTCTAGACCGACTATGAATCCCCAGTCCTGAAGGCCACCTTCCGGTTAAGAACATCCTGTTGAATTACCGATATGACCTCATCCGTAGACCGGTAGATGTTGTTGAAGATTCTGGCATTGCGTTCTTTCCATAAGTTCCACAGAGTGTAAATCAGCGTGCCATCTACCTGCTTGCGTGAAGGCGCCGTCACTATGCGCGGGATGATCTACCACCATCCTGCCACCGAAACGCCATCCCGAGGAATCGGGAACCGCAACTGCATTTGAGAGAAGATTCGCGTCCAAACGATCTTAGCAAAAGGGCAACGAAGGAAAAGGTGCACCGCAGATTCCGGTTCCGAGCCGCAGAGGGGACAATAAAGGCAATTAGGCCATCCTCTCGCCGCTAACCTGTTCGCCGTGAGCAACCTATCATGAATGAACAGCCAGGCGAAGAATCTGCACCTATTTTCCGCGCTTGCCTTTCAAATCCTAGTAAAGTTGGTACTGGTCACGGACCCCTAAAACTGCACCAAGTAGGCAGATCTGGCCGAATATCGCAGGTCTGTCGTCCATTTCCAGGAAATGTCATCTTCTCTGTCGTTGTGAAGCAGCACTGAGTGGACTGCTTGCCACAAAAGGAGAAACTCCTTGTGAATGACAGTCGAGATTCTTCTGAGTGATCTAATCCAAGCGTTGTCAGTTAGTTCATCGAAAACCGATCTTGTTTTGACCCGCACAATTCTGTAACAGTTTGGCGCAATATCACTTGGCGCCCTCCCATTAAGCCAATGGGAGCTCCAAAACCTAGCTGTCTTTCCATCACCTAGATGAATGGACGTACATGCCCTGAATAGAGAAAGGTCCGTGCGGTCGCATAAATCAGTGACCTGCTCGCAAGGCCGCCGGAGCAGCTTCCATTGCTGCCAGAGTGCACGCAATCGAAGCGCACGCCCAAACCTGTGGAGATCCTTTAACCCTAGACCTGTTTCTGAGTTTCTCTCCCTGCTTGGTTGATTTGTTCTGCTGCTCCCGCGCCAATCACTCAATTGTTGATCTGAGGAGCTGAGGGGGTGTGTGGATGAAGTGACCGGTTCTTGATTTCTCTTGATTGTTTTAAGTAATTGAACCAGCTGTTGAATCGTTCTACTGATCACTTCATTCTTGATTGTTATTCAGCATTTTTTTTTCATGTTTTGATCTGAAATCTTGATGCGTAATGCAATGGGCGCACTAATTTGGATGAATCGATAAGGATTGCTTGTCGTTCTATTAATCTTCTTCTTTTTGAGAGGGGCACTTGTTAATTAGAGGTGATTTGATTTCACAGGAATACAAGGGTATGGGGCTCTTGTTAATGTTCTTCTCCAAACAGATGACATACGGGGGTCTTGAATTCTGGTAATTCTGGGTAACAAAAAAAATTGCAGATGTTTTTTCAGTACAAGTGAAAAAGTTTGTAGAGCTCCAAGCAGGCCCTCAGTGTTCAGAATTCAGGCGAAAAGGAGTGCACTCTGTCCGTTGAATCAGCACACTACTGTGAAATTCATGCTGCAGCTCATCTCTTGCGTTGAAGCTCTGCACTAGTAATCATCAGTAGAGATTCAGAGACGTCCATGTCACGTTCTCTGAAGATCTTGCATCTGACAAGACTTGGTGGTGCCCTACCGACTCCCAGAACCAGCACTGCCTATATGCAACAGAGGTCGTAGTTTGTTTTGTCCCAAGCGGAATTGCACGGCTTGATTCGGGTCAAACGGTTGCCCAAGCTATCACATTCGTATCAGATGTGCGCTGCAGAACTGACGGTCCAATTCTTCGGTCAAGGCTTGGCCCGTTGGACAGTGCGCCAACCAGAGCAGGAGAGCTCGGTGCCCACAGTTCAACATGATAGTACGCGGTAAAACTAAACTGCGGCGAAAACGCTGAACATGGAAAAAACGCAGAGAATTAGTTTCAAAAAGGAAAAACGCAGAGAACAGCAACGTAGGTCAGCCATGTCGTTCCATACGGCGAGCGGCGAGCCTGAGATCAGATGACACGGATCACACGTCTCCCTCGCGCGCCAGCCCTTGTTGTCAAGGTTTTGGGCACATCAAGGCAAGATATCTCGATATGTAGCCGCGCGTGTAGGTTAACTATGCATCAAACAGCACAGAGAAGACGAGAATATACACGGCGTTCAACTCGGTGATCCGTGTGACATGACTGTTCTGCAGTAAATTAAACAACATGCAGTTTCGTCAGACCATCTCAGTCCAAGTACGTTGCAGGTAGCCCTTGACGTTGGGGGTGGATCTAGATGGTGCTGTGCTCCAGGGGCCAAGCCAGGAAATATTGTCACCGGGGTCAGGTCGCAACCTTGTGGTACGTGGGCTCTAGACTGTTGACGCTTTAGGCCGTGGGAATGCTGGCCTGCTGGGTGCTTTGCCGCATGCCGCTTAGCTGCAGGGGTCAGCCTTGTTATTTACCGGTGTCAACTAATATTTAGCATATGGGTATAATGAGCTAGCAGAAAGCTATCGGTGTCAGTTGACACCGATGCCCGTGTGTAGCTCCGCCCCTACTGTGCTCAGTTCCATGCAAGGCCAGCTCAATTGTCTCTGCCTCTCTGGTGACTCCAATCACGGTCTATTAGCACGCCATGCTATATTTATATCATATCGATTTGGTCTCTATCTATTTATTTAGACTATTGCAGAGAAGAAGAAAGAAACTGAGGATGAGCGGGACATCTACTGGCGTGGTCGCGAGGACGGAGTGCAGCTTGGTCAGAGACAAGGAAGACACTAGCGTCAGAGAAGAAGCACGTATGGTGGCTAGGGACGGTGGCGACGTAATGTGGGAAGGCCAGATTTGGCGGCATTGAGATGGTGAGGATTGTTGAGATTTGTCGCCGTCGTTGTCTTCTTTGTTGGGACAGTTGGTGAAGCTGGTAGTGCGGTGCCTCAAGACCATATCTGGCAGTGATGTGACTGAAGGCCACTGGATCTAGAACCAAGGTGGCAGGGGAGGTGGCTACGCAAGGAGGAAGAACGGGTGGAGGAGGGCAAGAGAAGAGAAAGAGGAGACAACGAAGGCATAGGTAAACAACGACTATGCTGGATGGGTCATAGAGGAGGCGAAGCAAAAAGGAGAGATAGTATTTGATGATGTGTTAGGGTTGTGGATACAATGTTTTTTTTCTGAAAGAGTCATATTCATGTTGTATCAGTCTAGACATAGCCCAATAGGTTGTGTCGTGTCGAGCCATCCATCGTGCCAAATTTCTAGGCACAACACAGCCCATCATTTATGCCGTACTGACCTGGTCTAAAGACATCAATGTTGTGTCAGCCTGATCCAAAGATATTTATGTTGTGCTGTGCTTTGGGCCGTGCTGGGCAGGCCGCACCTAAAGCCAGCCCAAAAAAGACACGGGACATCGGTCAGATCTAGTTGCAGCTGCGCCGTGCAACGTCTGCGATATGCCATTTTGCCGTTTACATTAGATGAGCTCGGAGATGGCGATCGATTGAATCAGTTGTCTTCGTCGTATGATGCAAGAGCAGGCATTAATCAAAGGCCAAGCGTGCAACGTTACTAGCTTGTTCTTAAATTAATTAACAGGCTCGTCGATCGCGCGCGTCCGCGGGACGTGGCCGCGTGCGTCTCGTCAAAATGAAGAGCCACACGCCTCACTTTCATCGGAACTTCCCACTCGCAATGATGTTTTTGGCCTGACGAGGCTGGCGTAGCTGTTGTGTTTCGTCTCGGTCATGCGCTTACGTTCTCACCCGTCGAGACGGACGGCAGAGTTTATCTGTCTAATCTGCGTACGTATGTAGGACCTACTTAGCCAGTTTCACGTTTGATGCAATGGGGACACTGGCAAAATGATCGAGCATGTCTGGACAAATGGGAAGCTGATTCCGGCGTGCGAAAGATATACAGAAGGGGACACCGAAACGTGCGTGCTGTTCGCCGTCCGTTGAACCTGCATCCAGACGGAGACAAGCTAGCTAGGATATATGATGCTTTTCTTTGCATTGGGGCGAAATAGACGTAATCTGATCAGCTTCGAGCTAGAACGCCTTCCAGGTTCCAGCGGCTCGTTCCTAGCTAGATGATCCGTGAGAAAAGAAAAGCCGTTGATTTCTATGGACTGATTAGTTTTTGCCTCTCCTGCCAATCAATCAACGTATGTGTGAGCACAAAAAGATTTGCGCGCGGTAGTCGCTCCTGAGTCCTGACTCGATCATTCGGTGCCTTGCTTGTCTCACTTCCTTTCCTTGAATTCTAATTATTCTATGAAAAGGCTGAGCTTTCCCGATTATCATCTCCCTAATCCGTGCATTATATATGAGCATATTGACGTAACTGCACATATATAACCCCTTTCTGATGTGTAAACTACCGATCTGTGATCCCATATGTATTGACCAAATTAAATGGGCCGAATAATGTGAAATGGACGCCCGCCGCGCCACGCCGGCTGGCCGGCCGACAAGCGCAGGTGGCGCGATGGCAGCACGTAAATATTCCCCACAATTAGCGCGAAACCGCAGGCATATAATGAATGTGTCATCGACAGGTCTCGCTCTCCATCGTGCATCTATCTCCCCGGCCGGCCCACGGCTGCCGTCTTTTTGACATTCCCCTCCGCTGCGTCTTCTAAAGCGTTCAAACTCTTTCGCAAGTCCTCCGCTTGCTTTGTTGGCTCTTCTTCCTTTCTCTTTCCTTCTTTCTTCGCCGGCAACCCTGCATAATTGCATATACCTTGTTTGCTCACGCACACCGCATGTTGGAGACGGCAGAAACGGTGGACACGTCGACCGATCGATCGAAGCATGGAGCATAAATATGTGACATTAACGTTCAGAAATGTTCGTAGGCTTAGGCTTCGCACGTGAAATACAGCATATACACTGCTTGTACTATGACGGTGATAGATCATGGGATGCTCGTATTGGTTACATACATGCATGCATGCATGCTGACATGCATGCAATGATGCAAGATGAAATTAAGCACACGCACATACTTGGCAAAATGCTTAAACGGAGAACATGTACGTGGGGTGAAAAGAGATCGAATACGAATCAAATAGTAGTGAAACCATATTCGCGTTCTTACTTGGAAACAAATATGAATTGGCGAATTTTCTCGAATACAAATACAAATTCGAATCGACTCAATTTGATCGGATCCGAATGTCCTCGATCATAACTTATGTAATGTGAAGATATCAGTGGTGCTTTATATTCATACAATCATACTTAATCATTCTAATATATTTATTTTAAGAAAATTTATGGTGCACTATACTAGTACTATATAGTAGTGGGTAATAGAAATCAGATCTAGCCGTTGATTTGCTAAGTGTATTTTACTACTCTACTAGTAGATGAAGTATAAATAAATTCTAACTAATCTGATCCATTGGATCGAAAAGAATAAATAATTTATATTAAATTTAGTGTACTGTAAAAGAGCTCATTTATTTCACTAAAGAACATGAATTTGCAGTGAATTAAAAAACTTGTGCAACTAATTAGGCATACTAGCTACAGTAAAATACATATGTTGCTTTATCGATTTTGAATACAAATATGAATAGTTTGGATAAAATAATAATTTCGATGGAAAAATCCCATACTATATTCGCATCCATATTTTTTATGCGAATCCGAATATGAGAGAAATTGTTAATCGGATGGGAAAATTCTATACATGTGAAAATCAATACCGTATGTGTATCATATCGAATTCATATTCATTTTCATCTCTACGTGTCCTTAATTATTACTTCGTATAAAGTATGTACCTAGTTTTGTCACGAGTCGGAGCCTAGCTTGTATATGTACGGCCTGCATGAATGTGTTTTCACCCGGCCAAGCGCACTAACATACGTTATCTTTTGAGTCTTGTCTCGATCCAACTTCTATTTTTCCCTTTTTTTTCTGCTTTTTACCGTCCCACTAGCTATAGCTTTGATCGACGCACCACGTCAAGGTTGGAATGGATCAAGGTGTGATCTGGTTCGGAGTCCAAGGAGCCCCAAAGTTGGACTTGGTCGAAAAAGGTTAGTAGTTTAGTACTACCTCTCCTACAAAAGACTTTGAGGCATGCCATTCTGCTCAATTAACTAATTTTCCCTGCAGGCCGAATGCATTTTTGAAACTCTTTTGGTTAGTCCCCTGTGTGTGTGCACTTACCTAGCTAGCTGATTGTATCGAAGCCCTTGTGTAAATTATCACTTCATTAATAAATACTTATGGTCTAATCTGCGAGCCTGTAATGCATTTGTCGTTTTCTTGACTTCCAAGTTCCAACCAATGTGCCTTTACGAATGTTGAAACTTGAGAGTTGAGACTAGTTACTGTCATGAATGGCGACAGACAACCGTGCGCCCACAGGAAGGGAAGAAAAAGTATATGTATGCGCTCCCTAGCTTTCTGTTAATAAATAGGTGTTGTTTTGCATATATATGTCAACAAGGTAGGGCATGTACAAGACTATCTCAACTTGCTTTTAACATGTCGATATCAGTTTTGTCCTATAGGGAAGGGTGAGAAAAGAGGAGGAAGAAGAGAGCTGGCTTTTAGAGCAAGTATAATAAGGTTACGTAAGCGGACTATAGGAGTCGCCACGTCAGATATGAGTTGAGTTGGAGGAGAGAGAGAAGAGAAGCGGGTTGCAGACTAGTAGCCAGCTGCAACACGGGCTCCAAGAAGGTTGGTAAGAGAACGAGAGGATGAAGGTGGGCTACGTATTAATGCTCAGTATGTATATATAGTCAACTATTATATGAGTGGGCTATTAGATTAGCTATAAATGATATATCAACAACATAAAATCCGTAGTTGGCTCTATTATTAGCCTTGCCCTTATTTAGTAGTAAGCATTGCACAGGAGTATAGGTAGATTAGTGTATAAGAGAGAAGAGATAATTAATGCATATCATCTAGAGCCAACTTTTAAAGATAGCTATTGTACAAACTGACTTTAGTGCTTACTCTAGATGTCATAAATAGGAGATGGAGTAAGCAGCTAACTTTGTTATTGTACTTGCCTTATCACACCACAATTTCAAAACCAATAACTTGTCCAATTTGACCTACCGATCCAAACTCAACCAAATTTAGATTCTAGCTTTCCTGAAATGTTAGAAATCTATTTCAACCAACAATCTCAAGAATCATTGTCAAAGTTCCAACCTTTGTGCATTTTAGGAAAGAGAGGTCAAGAGCGGGGAAAATATGAGAAAACAAGATCTACTCAAGTTCGCGAGATCTAGATTCAAGGAATGATCGAAACAAAATCACCTCACAAATTGATCTAGAACATGATAGAACAAGAAGTCATCAAGATCACCTCAAGAAAGCAAAAAAACCAAAACAAGAATACAAATAGAGCATAAGAGAATGAGTTTAATCATCTATTACTACTTAGAGATGTATGATTACAACCATCCTCATATTTGGACGAAATAGATGGTATATTAAGATCGTAAATTTCGCAAAACCCCATATTTTATAGTCATGGTTGCAGAAAACTATAGTATTTTTGGTATATGGCATGTAACCCTAGGTATTATGGTACTGTAGTTTCATAAAACCTGCCTCTAGTAAATCTGAGCTGCAAGAGTACAAATTAGGTCAAAAATTGAGTACATTTCAGATTTTTATTGATGAAATTTCTTCCAATTGCATTGGATTCCAATTAAGTATAGTTCAGATTTATAGTTATAGGTTTTATGAAACTACAGTACCTACATGGGCAGGGGCGGAGCTAGGATTTTGAGTTAGGGGGGCTCACTTGGACCAACAAAAAAATTATCATAGCACCCATTAAAAAAATTATAGCAATATCGATGCATTTAAATTTAAATATAGCATAACTACATGTCAACATAAGTAAAATATGACATATTTTTAAAAAATAAGAAACCTACATCTCTATTAACTTAAATTTAGTTCTACGACTACCTAGAAGATTATACAAGTCAATAAGTTCATCTGAACTAATTTTCGCTGCTAGTTCTTTTTCAATGTAAACTATCATGCAATGTCGAAGAAAGTCATTTCCTATTTTATTTTGAAAGCAGGTCTTGACAAGTTTCATAGCTGAAAATGCTCGCTTTGTGGTTACTTTTTAGACACCGGAAGAGTTATGACCAATCGTAACAGCCTATCAACCATTGAATAATGGGAAGCTTTACCTGTTTTATATAGTGCATTTGTTAAGTTAGCAAGAGATATCAAACACTACATACATCAAGTTGAGAAAAATGAAAACTTTACCTATTTTATATAGTCCACTTGTCAAGTCAGCAAGAGTAGTGGGTTGGGTCTTTATTTGTTGTTTGCTAATGCTAACTAATTACTAATTACTATCTATTACTCCCTCCGTTTTTTTGTTGGGCGCCTTTTGCTATGGCTCTTACACCAAGTGCAAGTGGTGTCGACGATCGGGATTGGCTGACCGCAAATGTGAAATGGGGTTAGCGTGAATAGGGGACCCAAAACGAGCTACGCTCAACGGAGGAATGGATGCTGGTCTGGGCGAAGCGACAACGAGCGAGATACAACGAATTATACTGGTTCGAGCCCCCATGAGAGTAATAGCTCTACTCCAGTCTTCTCTTGAGGTGGAGGAACTCACTACTCTTGAGTACAAAGGTGGTTTACAGCTCAAGCTTGAATGCTCTGGTTATGGCTATTGTCCTATTGCTTGTGTGTTGATGTCGTACGTGTTCTTTGCCGTTCTGCTTCAAGAGATTTTATACCCTTCCCAGCCGTTACCAGAAACGGCCGGGAGAGATTCCCGGAGTAGTGCATGGTGCGCATTGAGGACGTACTGCAACCGTCCCGGATCTGACGCCCATGTCCGCCTTAACTCCGAGATTCCCGGTCTTGGTAACTGTCGAGTAAGCGCACATCTCTAAGCCAAGGTCTACGTTGTGCGGGAGTTGAATTCTCACTCCCCAAGCTGGAGGTCATGTGGGGATCGGTGCGGCTTAGGTCGTGGTCGAAGTCCCATGCTGCTTAGCCCTGAGCTAGGAACCCTGTTGACCGCGCGTTGACCTGTCAGAGATTCCTCAGTCCCCGACAAGTGGTTAGTTACTTCTATACCCCTAATAATTATAAGGTGCTCATTGATTCGTGCTTGAAACAAATGCATCACCAGTGGCTAGCTGTTACACGTGGCTGTTGATTTACGAAGGCAATAAATACAAAGCAATCTATTCAAAGGGTAGGAGCGGAAGAAATCAAAATCAAACTTCTTGAAACTTACACTGTGCCTTACAATTCTAAACAAGTATCGGTAGAAATAGCGCTCAACAAAAAAAAACAGAGGGAGTAAACTTTATTTTTGTTTAGGGCCCCCCCCCCCTCCGCCCCTGTACACGGGGTTACATGCCATATGCCTAAAATATTATGGTTTTCTGCGATCATGACTATAAAATATGGGGTTTAGCGAAATTTACTCATATATTAATTAAGCTGCATGCATGAGAAACGTCTGATCCATGCAAAAGTAAGATGAACTCAGTCCAGTTAATTTTGCCAATAACACCAATTAATAATCAGTCTATCAGATGTTAAAAACTGATTAATCCATCTCCTTAATCCCATAAACTTAAAGTCATGTATGACTGATAGTACATTGATACATCGCTGCCAAAATACTAGCCTGTGAAGCTGACAAATTTTCTCCCTTGCAAATTAATTACTAAGCTACCGACAACCAACCTTATATCAGTCTCTGCAGCTCCACTCCAGAAGAAAATTCAGCAACTTCGCAGCCTAGCTAGCTAGTTTCTCCACGGCAACCTCCGTGATCTTATTGTCTACGTATGTACGTCCAAGAAGTACGTACGTGTCCAGTTTGTTCCAACGTAACTCTATATATACGTGTGTATATACCAAAGAGTGTAAGTATGCAAACAATGATCAAGAATTAACCCTGTTAATTAATCTGTCCAAGCATGGCCGGCGGCACCATGGCACTCGTCGAAGCGTATGATGCGCTCCTTGGGCGGCAGCACGGCGGGCGCCTCGGCGGGGACGACGGGGAAGTGACTGCCGCCGAAGGAGCGGACGTGGTCGTTGAGGGAGCGCTTGTGCTTGAAGTCGGAGCCGCACGCGCAGAACCAGCGCTTGCCGCAGTTCTTCTCGTGCGTGCGCCAGTCGCCCTTGACGGCGAAGGGCTTGCCGCAGCGGCGGCAGCCAAAGGGCTTGGCGCCGTGCTTGCGCTTGTAGTGCGTCTGCAGCGTGCGGAAGTCCTTGAGCGGCCGCGCGCGCGGGTGGGCGACGTTGTTCCGGCACCCCGCCGCGCAGCAGTAGCACGGCAGCTTGAGCAGCGCCAGCGTCGTCGTTGCCTGCGTACCCTTGAGCGACTCCGGCCCCTTCCGGTACTCTCGGCCGTGGCCCCACATGTGCATCTGCAGCAGAGCACATCGATCGTGTACACACATAGTTAAGTCGTCGCTGTTACGCTGAGATAGACGGCAATGCAAAAATGTAGCCAGTTAGATGTGAAGAATATGTTCTTGGCGTTCGAGCGTGTGCTTGGCTTTGTCTGTTGTCATCATCTTGGAGAGGAAAGAAGTGTGAATTGAACTAGCGTGGCTGTAGTTATTGTGGTTTAGTTTCCTTTTTATTTTCCCGTACGTATTTCATTCCATGCAGTTGACATGAAATACTTGCTAGGATATTCGGCAAAAAATGAACATGCATGAGACCAATTTGAGATACCAGCGTAAGGCCACTACAATAAATCTGACATTCTATGATTTACTCTTTCCGATTAACTGACAGCACCTATATGATATAACCTACTTGTATAAGTTAAATCAAGTCAAGTAGCACGCGCGGATACTTGGCATGCATACGCAACAATTAAAAACAAAAGATGAACTCTAACACAAATCCGAACACGAGGAAAGAGGATCAAAAGAAGCTACGCATAATTAATACCGCAACCAAATTAAACAGGATGGGATTGATCAATCACCTGCATGTTGTTGTATCTATTGAACTTCTTGTTACAGACATGGCAGACGAACTGCACCGGACCGATGAGTATCTGCTCCGGCGTCGGGATCCAATACCGCCGGTGGGGGCAGCCAGAGGCGCCCTTGCTGCTCCCCTCCCCTCCCAGACATACGTAGTTTGATCCTTCCACTGACTCCACCATCTCACTATGTACATGCTCTCCTGCTTCCACCTTGCACCTCTCGTGCTGCCTTGGCTTCTCCTCCATCTCCTCATCCTCGTCCTCCTCCTCATCGTCCATGGGCACCTCTTCAGAACTATAGCCGCCGCCGCCGCCGCCGCTTGCAGGCAGGCCGATGTTTAACTCAACACTGTCCTCTTCTGTAATATTGCTCACCTCTTCTTTGATAGGTTGCTCCCCATCAGGAACCGTCATCTCCACAGCTCCGAGCCTGCCAAGAAGTGGCAAACACAGCAAGGCATCTCGTTCTTGGCCTCCTTCTCTTCGACCTTCATCGATTGCTTGGTGATCCCTCGACGGCGTCGAGAGGGACGAGAACGTCGACGACAAGGATGACGGTGGCCGCGGCTTGAGCCACTCGAAGAACGGCACACCGAAACCCGCACCCTCCATTGTAAAAGCCCTCAACACCATAGATTAATTCGAACCCTCTATGTATGTAAGTAGAATTGAAGTGCGTAGTGCTTTATATCTGGGGTGTTTTGGTGGAGCGGAGAAGAGGAGGGGAGGGGAGTGGACGTCTATGTCAAGGCGTGCATGTCACGGCCGGGAAGAAATGTGGGGAGTGAGGGAGAGGTTTGGTGCGCCGTTGATGTTGCTCTCCGGTTGGTAGTGCTTCGGATTTTAACTCTATCTGAGATTTAAAATTTCTAGATTAAAATAAAATATATTAAGTTTATATTTTTGATCTAAAATGTAAATAAGATGATTCATCTAAACACTTTTAATATATCCGTAGCTTTAATTCTATAGATCTGATAGAGTTAGAAATACCTAGCTCTACCAAATCTACGAATCTAATAACATTAAAACTGTACCAAACACACATTTATATGCGCCCCTTTGGAGCTTGGAAGGCTGTCGCCTCGCGCGCGCAGTTAGTGCGTGAGATAAGCAAGCAAGCAGCTGGGGGCGAGCTGCGTAATCTAGGCATGATAGCTAGGTTTGGAATGTGGTACGTGTATCACGCCGTGGCCGCCGACCGCCGCCGTCTGTAGGATGGGCCGGGTACATATTGAGCTAGCTACAGCCTATTGCCATAAATATAGACCCCTTGCCACAAGGGGAGTTGTACTAGGTTCTCTCTCAGGGAGTATAGTGGGGGTCAATTCTAGTACTGTAGGGATGAAGAAAAGCGTACCGACTGCCAATATTCCGCTTGGAGTAGTTAATAGATTGAATGCTAGAGTATAACTAGCAGTTATGCCCCTTTCTGACAAGGTATGTAGATTGTTCGTTGGCTCTTCGTATCTGCATTGTACTGTATATATACACTGCACTAAACTAACGTATACTCCCTTAATTGGTACAAGTTTATAAGGCATATGTATTTTTTGAATGATCTTATCTATAATTATAGGTTGTATTCCATATACCAATGCAAAATTAGTGTGATGTTCTCTCTGTACCTCTAATAAATACCCATATTTGCTTTATATTCTTTACATGCATGTATTGAATTTAGTTCTTAGCAATAATAATTAGGGATAATCTAATCATTTTTAATATTTTTTTGTCTATGTAAATAGGTCTTAAAATTTTGCCGAATGGAGTACATGACTACAAATTGGAGAGAACAGGGCCGGATGCGCCCTTGACCTCCCTGTAGTATTATCCTAGTATATCTTAATCAACTAACTGTCTTCCATTAGTTGTATGGGCAAGGAAAAAACTAGATAAAATTAGAAAAGGTTTCCTCTAGAAATGAAAAGAGGAAGCCAACGGATGACATTGCCTGGTTAACTGGAAGGAGACCTGCTGGTCAAAGAAACTGGGAGGTCTGGATGTAACTGACCTTGAAAGATTTGAAAGAGCCCTTTGTTTAAGATGGCTCTGGTATGAATGGATGGCCATACTACTCCAGACCTTGAATTGGCAGCCGGCATGTTCCCTATGATGCTACTAATCGCCTCCTATTCAATACCTCTGTGGTGATAATCATTAGGAATGGTGAGAATGCTAGCTTCTAACACAATAGATGGGCTGGGAGAGGCCCCGAAAAACATAGCCCCTAGCCTCTTTATGCTGACATGGACGAAGAACGGATCAGTCAAAACAAAGCTTGAGAATAGAAGCTGGATTTAGGGCCTGTTTGGCAGAGCTCCAGATTCTGATTCTCCAGCTCCAACTTCTGATTCTCTATAGAATTGATTCTCCGGTGGAAGTGATTCCTGTCTGAAAAATCGTTTGGCAAGCCTACTGATTCCTGAGGAAAGATACCCAATTGTAAGCAGTTGGAACAGTTCGTCTCATTATCGATCAGTCTGAATGACGTTCATCTCTAGCCGGCCTGACACGTCGGACACCATCACTTGGAGATGGACCCATGACGAGTATTATTCTACCAAGTTGGTATACCTCACACAATTATATGGTTGCTTCGAAAAATACAACACAAATCTAATTCGGGAGGCCAAAATTGAGAACAAATGCAAATTCTTCACCTGGATGCTTGTTCATAACAAAATCCTTACAGCATATAATCTTGCACTTTGAGGATGGCCCTATCAGCAAATCATGCATCCTATGTAAATCCCAAACAAGAGATTGGGCTGCACTTATGTTCCTGTTGCCCATGTGCATCCCAAACAAGAGATTGGGCTGCACTTATGTCCCCGTTGCCCACGTGCGGCTGAGGTGTGTGGTTCACATTCTATCTTCAGTTGGTAGTGATATTCTCTGCCAAGCAAGATGTAGGGTCGAGGATGCGCCTAGAGGGGGGGTGAATAGGCGATTTACAAAATTCGATCTCTTGCTAAACAATTCGCTCTAATACACCCCTAAGTCAAAACCTACTCAAATATAAATGCGGAAGCGATCATCTAGGTTTTGACAATTAAAGCCTAAATCAACTAGGCTCACTAGTGCACTAACTAATTTATGTCTCTATGTATGAATTGCTAAATTGATCTAACAAATAATACTAAGCAATTCTAAGTCAAGCAATCATGAATATACAATAAATGTAATTACTTGAAAGTAAAGGAGACAAGAGACAAACGACGTTTTTCCGTGGTGTTCGGAGACTTGCCGGTCTCCCCTAGTCCACGTTGAGGCTAGCCCGACCACTCGGACCGGCTCCGCCGAGCACCGCCTCTTTCCACTAGACGTGGTTTTTCACGCCGCGAGGCTCAACCCGAACCTTCACAAACTTGCCGGGGCTTCTCACACCTCGAGAGCTCCCGCGCACGACGCCTACGCCGTCTAGGAGTCGGCAACCTCCAAGAGTAACAAGCCGCTCCTCCGCTTGAACTTCACCGGGCACAACAAATGCGCTCCTTGGTGATCGCCAAGTGCAACACATGCACAAGGACCTCACTCAAGTGCAACACATGCACAAGAGCATCTCAAACCACTCACTAATTGCAACACATGCAATTAGCTCACTCTAAGCTCAAGAATCAAATGGGAGAAGAGCAACACATGCAAATGACTCCACACACTCAACAATGCCAGAACATCGCTTCTAAGCCCCCAAGGGGTATTTATAGCCTCCACCAAAGAAACTAGCCGTTGGGGCAAGATTCCAAAAAAGCAGCAGCGGTCCGACCGGACCTCTCCGGTCCGACCGCTCCTCACAGGCAACGGTCGGATTTCGCCGTTGCCACGGCACGGCAACCGCTCAACAGCCGGTCACACCGCGTGGCCGGTCACTCGATATCGAGCGTCCGACCGCCTTCACAAAATCAGCAAAAACATCGCAACGACGCTCGAAAAAACAAGCCGAGGTGCGGCCGGTCGCGCCGCCGGCCGGCCGCATCAAGGCCTCAAGGCGGTCGCACCGCCCAACACACCCGCGAGCCACCTTGGTCGAGACCTCACCCGGTTGCACCGCTGGATGCAACCCTAGGGCGGTCCAACCGGTCTGCCCGCCACACTGCCAGCCGGGCCACACCGCAGCCGGCTGGTCCAACCGGACTCATCCGGTCCAACCGGAGGTCCCTGGTCGCACCGCCTCAAATGAGCAAGAAAACACATGTTCTGGAGTTTTCACACGCCTAAGGTCCGGTCACACCGGACTGGGGCGGTTGGACCGGCCTTAGGGCGGTCGGACCACGCCACAAAGACTCAAACGGCCATAACTTTTACTCGAACTCCGATTTAGGTGATCTTTGATTCTATGCGAAGCTTATCACGAGGGCTACAATCTTCACCCATTTTCATGATTTAAGCACCCATAGACATTTTTTTAAATATCACCAAAACCAAACTCTAATGTAGTCATTCAAGTCTAAATTTGATTTTCCGAAATCCCTCGCATAGACTTGATGAAAGGCATGACTACAAGCTAGAAAGAGTCACTAACATCAAATATTGAGCCATGATGATCAACTCATGATCAAAATAACTTTTGCAAAACACATTTGCAAATAACCCGAAAAGCTATAAGATCAATCCTCTAGCCATGTAAGGATCAACACATGATCCCGACACTTTGCAAAACATATTTGCAAATGCCAACACATGCTCTAGGATTGAAACCCATAACCTCTAGCTTATTTACAAACTACATTTGCAAAAACAAAATCAACAGTATGAGCTCTCTACTTGCAACACATGCAAGCCTCTAGCTCCATACAAACACACAAACACCAAATCGTGCTTGAGCTCTTTCCTTTGCAACACATGCAAAACTTAGCTCCAAGCAACCACAGATTTAGAAAGATTTGTTTCAACCAAAACATGAAGCGCCAACTAATGCAACACATGCAAAAGTGAACTTCACGTAAAAGCCAACGCACTAGCTTATCCTATTTGCAACACATGCAAATCAAAGCATAATGCGAAAACCAAATGCATATACTCTTTCATCTTTGCAACACATGCAAATCAGAGCATAAACCAATGACACCAAACATAAACTTAACCCATTCGCAACACATGCCAAATGGTTAAACTTTATGCAAAACCAAATCCAAATAAGATTTGAGCTTGAGTGAACGCGATTGAGATCATCAACACATGATGAAACTCAAGCAAAAGATACAACCCCTCTTAATAGTACGGCGATAAAACCTTAGACTCAAAGACTACAAAAGTCCTTAGCCTATCTAGTTATACCTTCCGCCACAAGATAAGCAATCCCCTTTGGGGTCTTTATGATCATCACTTTGATACTCCCCCGGGATCTCTACTCGACTCCTCTTCGGGATCCACTCTTGACGCCCATCAACTCATGATGCCGTCCTTGTCCCGTTTTCATTATCTCATTCATCTTTGGACCTAACTCAAACATAACTCATGAAACTTATTAGTCCAAGATGCATGGTTGTCTCAATTATCTCTTGCACTCCATTAACACATAATGGTTGCCTTTAGATCAATTGAGCACAACCTAAATCAATTGAAATGATTGTATATGTGCCTTAAGTACAATAATGCAACTCATGCTTTATTATACTTAAGAACTATTTATTTGTCCTCAATTAATCACGGAACACCATCAACACATGATGAAGTGTTCTTTAATGATTAACTAGACAAATGAACTCAATTTAAATTATTCATTTAAATTGACTCTTCAAGTTAAAGTGTGGACTCCCCCTAAATATGTGCATCCATGTAATATATGGATTAGGAAACATAATGCACATTATGTGATTAATGTAGTGGGGACATTCATACTTTAACTTGAATCCAAAGTATGCAACTAATATTAGAATGAACATGCATACATACCTTGGTTTTCCATTTTTCAATGCGATGAGACTAAACAGAAATATTCTAAACAAACAAGTTAGTCTCAATATAAGATTTGTCATTTATAACAATATCGCATTAGGGGATAAACACAAGATTAGATTTGTCATTAACACAAGATTAGATTTGTCATTAACAATAACAATATCGCATTAGGTGATAAACACAAGATTAGATTTGTCATTAACACAAGATTAGATTTGTCATTAACACCAAAACCATAACTAATGAAGGTTGAACTTACACAAGACCGACAAACTACTTCATCCTTGATTGGTAGCGGCAAACTATGTACACTCTCGAGAGAGAGAGAGAGAGAGAGAGAACAGAGGGATTTTATCGGTTTGGTCATATAAACTATGTGGAACATCTGGAAAGAAAGGAACATATAAACCTTCGAAAGCCAAACCAACTCAGCGCAACATGTGGAAAAAAATGATTGAGAACATTACAAGAGAAAGAAAGCCTTCTGAGAGATTTAATCCTATTGAGGCCTTTGCGGTTGCCACTAGATATGTGGAACTCTGTTATCTTTCCCTTCTCTTTTTCTTTCTCTTGAGTTGGCCCTTTTTATTGTAAGAGTTGCTATGAGTGGAGCTGACTCATGTCCTAATTTTAAAAGAAAAAATTTATATCTTTCCTAAATTGTAGCTGTGGTGTATATCTTATTGATAGAGGTGGGCACTGGGCCGGACCATTTTGGGCCAGCACGAGGCACGCCCGGCCTAACTCGACCCACAGCTCGGCATGAAACTGTTCTAAACAGGTCGGACCGGCACGACATGGTTGTTTGGGCTGTGCCAAGCCTGTCAATTGGGCATGATGGGCGGCCCGGTCCGGTACGGCCCGAAACAGCCTGTGCGTGCCTACGTGTTGTATGTGTGGAGCAAATTGGCACAGTCCGAAACTCTGGATGGACTAGAGAAAAAGAAGGGAATGCATGCATGCATTGTATATGTAAGTAAGCAAATCAAGGAGCAAATGCATGACTGCATGCATGTGACTAGAAAGAGCAACTCAATCAAGAAAATTGAGAAGAATTAACATAATAGGATTTTGTTTCGCTCGGAG
This sequence comes from Guadua angustifolia, assembly GCA_036346375.1. Classification (NCBI taxonomy): domain Eukaryota; kingdom Viridiplantae; phylum Streptophyta; class Magnoliopsida; order Poales; family Poaceae; genus Guadua; species Guadua angustifolia. Next base: position 14,577,084 of record CM070508.1, read on the forward strand.
AAAAAGAAAGTCTTAGACAGATAAAGAAAAAAATTAATCTATGGTCATTTTCTCTTGTAACAATAGTATAAATAGACCGGATCTAGGCTGACACGGCATGAAGCAGGCACGAAAAGCAAATGGGTCGTGCCTGGCTCGCCGAAGGCGAGTCGGACCAGGTACAGCGAGAACGATAGACCGTCATGGTCCAACATGGTTTAGACCCGAAGCACGATAAATCCGTACTGGACCGATCCGACCCAGCACTACGTCTACCTCTAAATTTGATACATTTTACCTGTAGGTATTTCTTTAGCTTATACGTACAACTGTATGATTGCGGACCTTGAGCCCTTGACCACGCTTATCCCTGCAGATTGTGGGTCCTACATGTAGACGGAGTATAACCAGAACCAGAACCACTAAAAATCGGCACCGTGTCCGATCAACGTGGTACGATCGAAAAATCCATGACGTTTGAACTTGAACTGTTTTTTCCGAAGAGAAGTTGTAAAAACCAACATTCAAGTCATGGGCCGCCCCGTCACTCACACCTCACGTGCAGCTTTAACCGCTTTAGAATAAGCCACTAGGGTGTAGATATATATAATAGACTTCGTCAAAAAGACGATATAGCCCATACGTCGTCCACGCCACAAAACAAATCAGCTCAATTGACATGTAGGCATGCATATATGAGAAAAGTGTAGTGCTAGTTTAGCGTGTGCATGTATGTAGAAGGGTTTAGTAACTACAAGAAATGAATCTTTCTAGAAGTGGGGCGCTCTATAACTTGGTGAGCTATACGCTTGCGCTGCCTCTCTTTTTGAAGTGGGCGTCGCAATACCGTGTGGAGCGAGCAGTATATGCCTGGAGGACCAATTAATGGAACGGCCGGAAAGCCAGCCAGCCGGCGACCGAGCGAGCAAATGTCAAACACGAGTCCACAATGCTTGCATGTGTGTGGTCGTGCATGGGTCGGTGTGGTGTGGGCACTGTTGGACTGGCGATTAATTCAGCTAGACCGGACTTTGGCAGCAGGTTACATCGAACGGATCAAACACGATGAGAGACGACGGACCGACGGATCCCGCATGCATTGACGGACGACACTGTTCGCGGTCGCGCCTCCCACACGCACGCGCGTTTGTTCATCCGGCCGCCGGTCCATACGTACGTTTACCGACGCGCGAGGTGACGTACGGCCGCCATGTGCCGATGGACCGTGCGCGCGTACGCTTCCTAGTGCCGATTGCCAAGCCGCGCGCGCGGACGGGAGCCGCCGGTTAGTCGGGTGGGACGGACGTAACGCGGCGAACCGCGCGGGGACCGGAAAACGCAGGGGTGGTTGGGTCGGGAGCGGAGGTGTGGAACGGTTCGTGGTAGGGAGGCGCGGATGGGGAGAGGGGGGCAGGCGGCTCCGAAAGCCCGAAACGGCCGCGGCAACGGCGGCTGCGGTCCAGCGACCGCCCGGGGGAGGCCCACTTACGGAAGTCCTCGGCTCCCGGCGGGGGGCGTTAGTGTGAAGCGCAGAAGCGGCGCACCCACCCTACGGGCCACGTGGGACATGGTTTGCACTGCCGTGCGGCGGCCTGGAAGCGGAGTCGCGTCAGCCACGCCCAGATTGAGTGTGCTAGGCCGTCTAAAGTAGGCGGGCCGGAAGAGGAGTCTCGGGGAGGGCACTATGTTCCTTGTTGAGGGGACATTGGTTAGGCCGCCTCAATTGGGCTGCAGTTTGGATGCGGTGGCGGTCTTGCGAGCAGCAGGCCAGGTGTCAGAAGAAGGTTTGTTTGGTAGCTTTTATGGGAGGTAGCTTTTGGCTATACTATACAATTAAAAGACTATACGACTGAACGATTGGACTGAAGAAATATATATATATATATTGGTAGTCTAGCTTTTAGGTGTTATGGATATGGGTCAAGAATGGAGACGAAAGGGGGTTTGAGATTTTTTACTTGGTGGAGGGGCTAATTTTTTCAACTCTAATGTTAAAATCAGAATCCTAACTCATCGAACACATAAAAAGCCACCCAGACCATCTTTTAGCTTTCAAGTTCTCTTAATACAGATGGGATGCTAGCTTTTGACTTTCGACTACGAGAAGACAACTATTTGGAACAACTTATAGCTTTTTGAGAGAAGAAGCTGAACCTGAAGCCGTCCCAAACTGGTCCTACGAAAGCGGCCTCGTGGGTTCGACTCTTGTTCCTCGTAATTCTTTTCTAAAGAGAAGGACTCAGATCAAAAGCTTTATATATATATATATATATATATATATATATATATATATATATATATATATAGGGGCATATTTGGTGCAAACCACCCTTACGGTAAAAACTCCGTGAAAACCACCTGTAAAAGTTTTGAAAAATTCTCAAAAAATTACCATATGTAGGGGAGGTGAGCCTCTACAATCTTGCAAAATTTAAAGATGAAACTCAATCGCATTTGAAAGATACGAAAAACAGCTCGGTTTTCACAAAAAACCAACCCGATCAATTGAATGTTCTTCGAAGAAAACTGCGGTTTTTCACGAAAAACCGCTCACATAAATTTTTTCAAATTTTTTGAATTTTTTAAATTTTTTTAATTAGAATGGTTTACCGAGCAGTTTTTAATTTCGAATCGGAGTGGTAAGGTCGAAAACCGCGGTTTTCGAGCAATTTTTGGTAGTTTTGTAAACCATGGGTAGTGTTGTCACTCACTGACGTGCACAATGTGCGGTCACACACGCCATCTCACTAGGTTCCAAATTTCGTTTTCAATTTATAGCTCGTTCCTCACCGAAACCCATAATTTCAATAAAAATCTCATTATTCTGAACAAAATCTGAAAGAAATTCAAAAAGAAAAATTCAAATCTAGAATTTTTGGACCGAATTTCGGACGAAATTGCCGAAATTTTAGCAAATTTTAACTAAACAAAAAATAGTTCAAACGATGTCAAAACATTTTAAATTTTTTATGAATATTCTTGACACATCAGTGATATTATAATAAAAATTTCATATTATTATCAAGTCTGAGTATTTTTCAAAAATTCAAAAATTGCTACTGTCCTGATAAAACACTGACAGCAAGTTTGAACTGAATGAAAAATGGTCCAAACCACATTATAAAATTTTGAAATTTTTTGTGCATGGTTATTATGCATCACTAATATTCTCATAAAATTTTAAGATGATTATAAAGCTTCATGAAATTTTAAAAATTTAAACAGTGCCACTGCCCTGTTAAAAGGCTTACCGGCAAACTTGAACAAAATGAAAAATGGTTCAAACCACGTTAGAAACTTTTAAAAATTTTTGTGGATGGTCCTGATATAACATTAATGTTTTTAGAAAATATTTAGATGATATCATGCTTAAAGAATTTTTAAAAATTCTAACAGTAGTATGTCCTGATGAAAACCTGATGATCAATACATAGATTTGCTTTAGCAATTAGAAAAGGTTTAAAAATTTTAAAAATTTTACAGAAGGGTGATAATGAAATTATTAAGATATCATAAAAATTTTGAAACATAATCACACTCCAGTGAATTTATAAAATTCTTACAAGGCACAATACCATTATGTTCTTTCTCTTTTTGATTTTTGAAATATAATATAACAAATAAAGCTCAATGCTTACATAGATTTGATTGACCAAACAAAAAAGTTTAAATTTTTTGAAAATTTTATATAATGGTACTGAGGCAATTCTTAATCTCTCATAAAAATTTTAGATCAAAATCACACTCGAGAAAAATTATAAAATTCTGACAAGGTTATTGTCCCAATTATGTCCATTCTATTTTTAATTTTTTAAAGACAACAAATGAAGTTCAATTATTTTGAATTTTTTTGTATGATTCTACACTATAAAGATAGTACCAAAAATTTTTTAGATCATTACAAAGCTTGTACAATTTTATAAAAATCTGATAGTGTTTCTGCCAAACTTTAAAATATCTCAAAAATTCGGTTTTTCAACAAATTTTCATAGAATATGACTTTCTTAAGGGTTATTGGATCAAATCCGGCCCTAAAAGTTCAAAAACCGGCTAAAAATCACGAAATTTCGATGGAATTTCATCATAAAAACTGAATTTACTGTAGCAATTCAATTTTTTATTTTTTTATCCGGCCGATAATTTAGATTTTGTGGTGGCCCAAAATAAAAAATTTCGGCAAAATTTGTATCCATGCATGTCACAAAAGCTAATTTGTGTTCCTAAAAACACAATGCGACTGGATAATATTGTCGCTTTTGAGACAATAAGTCCGTAACACAATATAATCATGTCATCATGCACCATATTTCTCTCAACTAGGCTATGTAGACAAGCAGGTTACTAAAGGCCAGTATGATCGAGAAGACTACACCATAGAAACATGGCTTTACAATAGCAGCATCGTCACACCAAATATGCTGTGTTTTAAATGGATCTATGCCTTCTAGTTGCAAAGAAGTAGAAAATATCCCCTCCGACGATGCCTCTATACTCGATCATCAGCAGAAAATATCCCCTCCAATGACCGCCTCTATATTCGATCATTGTAACATTCCAAAATTTGAGTTTTTGAGTGCTTGAATTTCAAAATGGACCATTTGCATATTCCTCGAATTAATCAAGCTTAATTTGAATTTTCCAAAAATAAAAGGATTTAATGTGACTAATCTATCCATCAAACTAAAGATTTTCAGTTTTTGTTGGGTTCCTTGTGCTTCAAGGAATTTTTTCTGTATTTTTGGAGATTTTTCTAAATTTATCTGCTATTTATTTGAATTTATTTGCTTTTATTCAAATTTCTGAAATTTCTAAAATCGAAAAACCTTTTCTTTTCTCTCTTCTCCATGCAGGCCAAATCCTTTTTCCTTGGCCCGTTCCTATTCATCCTCTCCGTCGGCCCAATCCCGTTATTCCCATCGCGCCGGCCCACTCCTGTTCTCTCGGCCCAGTTCGCTCCGCTTCGCGCGGCCCAGTCGCCCAGCCACGTCCGCTCGCGCTTGGCCCAGCTCTCACTTGCAGCCCACATAGCCCAGCTCGTTGTCTCGCCGAAACCCTAGCTCACGCCAACCTCTGCCATTGGATCATGATCCAACGGTCTAGAGCGTGCCTCGCAATCCCCATGCTGTGGGCCGTCCGATGTGTGCTAATTGTGTGGCTCGGATTGAGCCACGTCACCCCACGCCGCCGTCGCCTCTAGCCTAAACCCTAATTGCTGCCATCTTGGTTTCTGCGTTGGGCCCGCCTCCCGAGGCTATTTAAGCCGCCGCCGCGCTCCGCCCGAGGTTCACCCCGTCATGCCGCTTCTTTTGGTCCATCTCCCGCTGCTCGAGCCATCGCCGAGAACCGCCTCACCGGAGTTCACTGCCGAACCCGAAGCCTTCTGCTGCCGTTTTCTCTGCCTTTGCTTGGTCTCCGTCGGCACCGATTGCACGCCCGAGTCGCCCGCGAAGTCTTCTCCTCGAACTGCCAAGTCTCGCGCCCATTCCGTCATCCGCCCGCCGCGTTCCGCTTCTTCCTCGCGACCGGTGAGTTGGCGCCGTGGCTCGCCATCGTCCACCCTCGCGACTCCTCGGCCGCCCGATCGAGATCATGTGCTTCAGATCTTGACGCATCGTCGCCGCTGCTTCCTCGCTTCGTTGCCGTCCGATCTGGCCATGCCGCTAGATACACGATGTGTGTCTCGCCGTGTGTGCGTTGTGTCAGCCACCTCGCCAACTGCCATGTCAGGTGCCGCGTTAGCCCTAGCTGCTGCGTGGCACACCACCTTAGCCGATCCACCATGTCACCGTGAGTTCCCGTTGGTGGTCTCGGTTCACCGTGAGCCGTGTCACTGACGCGTGGGTCAGAGACAATTCTTTTTCCTTTTTTCGATTTTCACGAAGATTCGAAATTGCAGCCAATCAGGTTCTGCCACGTGTCACCCCTTGTTATTTTCTCTGATTTTCTGATCCAAGAGACTTCCAGGAGCCCGTTCTCCTTCGTTCGAGCTTCGATTCTAGTGATTAAAATTTCTAAATTCATGATCTATCTTTCAGTACCATTCTTTTTAATTTTTTATTTTTGTTTGAATTTGTTTTATTTATTCGTTCTCGTTTCACGTGTAGACGACGCAGTCGAAACGCAGGCGAGTCATCAGGCAGAGGTAGAACCAGCAGGAAGCAATGAAGGCAAGTCTTCATTGAACATGTTGATCCCAAATTTTATGAAAACCTTATGTTGTTTTAAATTATGCATGCTTATTATTTTGCGCAATGTACTTTAAATGTAGCATTAAGGTTTAGCTAAATTCCAGTTGTGGTATACACTCATTGACATTAATTATGACAACTTTTGACACCCTAGATGATACTAGCTACTTTATTTGGTGATAACCAATAGTGTAGCGTGGCACAGTAAAATTGCTTAGTCTAGCTTAATCGTTTCGGCATTATGTCATTATGGAAAATATTTTCAACATTGTTTAAACTTATTTGTTGAGTTGTGGCAATTGGTATTGCTGCTGTTATTTAATTGAAATAAAGTGGAAATGGCTTAGACCAGGCGGATGGAGGTTTGGTGGGTGCTGGATGCACGAGATCTTGTAAATTGATTGTTCCGCCCTAGTCGATTAAGGACCAAAGCATGTGTTAGCATGGACCGAGCACTACCGTACAACCATAAGTCTATATGGGTATGACCTGGCTAATTAATTTGTGTGTCTCGTTATTGGCTTCGCCATTTGGTTGGATGTGGGTGTCGGATGTAGACACTCGCAAGGGCGCAAGAGCGGGCTTCTGTACTGGGTGGTTAGAACCCTAACAGCAGTGAAACCTTATCAGGCGAAGTTAGTAGCGGGGTCGTGCATTGTAAAGGCCTTGTCATGATCACTCTGCCAACACACCAAAGGAAGTGTGTTAATTGCATGGCGACAAGAGTCGATCATGTCTTGTATGTAAAGTTGTACACACTATGCAGAGTTAAAACTACTTAAGTAGCCGTGCCTACGGTCAAGGGCGGGCAAGGTACGCTATTATATTGTAGATCTTATGGTTTTGTTTTAAATGAAAATGATGGTTTGGGAATCCGTGAGTGGATGGAACTCTCGGGTTTTGGTTTGGCGGTTGGAGCCAGTCAAGTGGTTGGAACCTGGGTAGTTGTTATATCAAATTCAATTGCTATTCAATTACACTTTGGTCAAATGATGCTTTGTGAAATTACTATCGGTATTTAAAGTTAAATTCTGCTTTATGCAAAAGAACCATATTATGCCCTCAATTGTTCAGCCATGCATATAGTTATCATGCATTATGTTTCCAAGACTTGTGGAGTACATTTTGTGCTCACCCTTGCAACTTCCCAACTTTCCACAGTGGAGTGTGCTGAAACTGAAGGTGACTACGAGTTCTATGCTTGTGGTTATGATAAAGATGATTTGGACTACTAGACGCGTACCCCAGTCGATTGCCTATTGGGTATATGGATTGGCTCATTCTGCTGCTATTATTTTATCTCCGCTGCTTCTTATTGAACTCAAGCCATGAGGCTGGTTTATTTGTAATAATTTGGCCATAAGGCTAACTCTCTTTTTGTTTAATAAATATTACCTGATTTCCTGGACTAGCACGGGTATACACAGAGGGTTCGAATTTGGAAATCCAGTCTCGACAGATGTAGTATCAGAGCCATATCGACTGTAGGTCGCATTCTTAGTTAGAATGGTCTTCTTAGCAAGAACTTCAAAATTATTTTCTAAATCAAACCAACAAAATTTGAATTTAATAGTTTGTCTCCTCTCGTCTATTGCTAACCTACCCTTGGCCGTTGCTTCAGATGGAGAGTCAATGAAGAGGTCGTGGAGCCAGTCGCAGAGGTCGTGGTTGTGGTCATGGCCAGGCAGTGCCACAAGATCAGTATGATGTTTCAGAGTAGCAAGGACAATTAGAGTAGAAATTGCCACCGCCGCCACCATTCCAACCCCCAATGGCAGATATTCAGCAGATGATGGCAATGCAGCTTCAGTTATTGCAGGCCCTTGCTCAGAATATAGTGAACAATCCAGTAGCAAAGACCAAAGAAGAAGACTCACGAATCTTGTCCCAATCAAAACTTGGAGAGTTTATGAGAACCAGACCGCTTATATTCTTTGGAGCAGGTGAACCCTTCGAGGCAGATGATTAGTTGAAGGATGTGGAGAAGAAACTCCAGTTGGCTCAGTGTGATGATCACGAGAAAGTACTCTATGCAAGCCACCAGTTAAAAGGAGTAGCTGCTACCTGGTGGGATAACTTTTGTACTGCCCATCAGAACGCTCAAACTATTACTTGGGAGGAATTCACTAAAGCTTTTAGAACTGCACATGTGCCTGCGGGTATTATAGAGATGAAGAAAAGAGATTTCCGTAAGCTGCAGTAGGGGAACTAGAGTATTTCTGAATATCTTAATCGGTTTACCCAATTATCAAGGTATGCACCAGAAGATGTGGCAACTGAAAGTGCCAAGATTTGGAAGTTCATGAAGAGACTTGACCCTGACATTAAGGTGCAGCTAGTTGCTTTGGATTTTTTGAACTTTCAGCACATGGTGAACAAAGTGCTAGTGCAAGGGGATGCTCATTGCCAGCAGCGGGAGTCCCGCAAGAGAAGGATGGCATTTCAGGCTCAGCAGGGAACTAGTGGTTCTCGCCAGCGCTTCCAACCTCAGTAGGCTAACAGGACCCCTGTTCAAGGAGCACCCCGTACTCCTAATTCTGGACCGCGCCCAATTGCTCAAGAACCCCAGCGTAATGCTAGTGCACAGCCACAGAAAGGGAATTCAAATGCTGCAGGAGTTCAATGTTTTCACTAGGGGTGAAAACGGGTCGGGTACTACCCGACGGGTACCCGACCCGGTTCAGGTCGGGTCAGGGAAAACCCGATTTTTTTGGTACCCGTCGGATTCGGGTATTACTCGTTAGCGTCTGGTCGGGTTTGGGTCGGATATGGAACGGGTGATACCCGAAATTTTCCGTTGTTCTACCCGCTGCAGTGCTAGTACTCCCTCTGTCCCTCAATCGGTCACTCGGTCGGTTCATTTCGTCCCTCCCTCAGTCCCTCCGCTCGCATTCAATCCCCAACCCCAAGTCCTGAAGTCACTCCCAACCCTAGCCGCTTAGCCCGTCTCGTCGCTTTGCCCGTCGTCACCCCATCCGCCCGTCTGTCTGCCCTTTGCCCGTCTTGACCTCCCCTCGCCCGCCGCCCGTCTGTCGCCTGCCCGTCCGTCGGCCTCCCGTCGCCGCCGCCGCCCGTCCGTCGCCTTGCCCGTCGTCGGCCTCCCGTCGCCGCCGCCCGTCCGTGGACTCCGTCCCCTCGCCGTCCGCCACCCGTTCGCCGAACTCCGTCCTGTCGCCCGTCTCGCGAGCTCCGCCTCGCTGTCCGCGTCCGCCGCCTGCGTCGCCGTCGCCCGCCGCCGTCATGCACCTCGTCTGCGTCGGCCTCCGCTTTTCTCTGTGACTTCCACGTAATGGTTTTTAATGTGAGTCTGTGACGTCCATTAGACTCGACCTTGTTAATTTATACCTGTCAATACAAAATCTGTAATATCAGTTCTTAGTTCTTAATGTTTGGTGTGTTAACAGGATTTGGTGTCGTATCTGCAAAGTTCCTTTGGGCTTCTACTCCCTCCAGTCACTAATTTGGTAAATGCTTAATATGTACTTTTTTACTTTGTAATGGTGGTGTAAATTTTTGTGGTTTGTATGATGTACCGTTTTCCTAGTTGATAGATATTGTATAAAATAATCATGTTCAATTGTGTTGGCAATTACTTATGTGCAGTAAATTTATAATTATGCAGTTATTACCGCTTTTTTAATTAATCTTTTGCAATGCGATGTAGTAGTAGGATCTATTCAGAGAACAGCCATCACATCATGCTTAGCCACATCACTTTGGCCGGTGGTTGTCGGATTAGTTTACTTGTGATATTTGTTTAAGGATTGGTGCAGTTTTACTTTACGCGTTGCTCCTTGTTTATATGATCTTCTGACTATAGAGAAAAGATTGATCATATTGTTAATTTTGCTAAGAAATTCTGTTGTTATCCTAATGCCAAATTCTTGACATTAGTTGAGGTTTTTTTCATACGAATACTTTGTTGGCGGGTAACAAAGTATATAAGGTAATTGTTTTGCTTGTTACGATTTATTTATTAAGCGACTTACAACTTGGATTAACCAACGATGTCTTCGCATCAAACATTGAATATTTCATGCCCAAAGAATAGTTACAATTTCATAGGATATGGCAAGATTGATCGGTATGTAGTGAGATTATCTGACTTTGAGTCGAATTTTATGACCTCGCAGAGAATATTTATTGACTAATTAAGTTTAATGCACTGCATATTTTGATTCTCCTTTTTTGGTTGGACTGATCATTTACAACTCAAAGAATATCAAAGAAATAAAATCATAGTCAAATAGCATTTCTTAATTGATGTTGTAGGTGACAATAGACACAATAGAATTGATGGTAACATGTTATAAACTTGGGCTTTTGTCATGTATGTATACCGTAAGCGATGGGAGACAATGACGGTGGTGGAGGCTCGGGTTTCAATAGCCAGAGCCATGAAACAATTGAGGAGCAATCCATGAAACAATTGAGGAGCAATCCTGCAATAGGGGAGAAAGAGCAAGGAGAGGTTGTTGGGTCTGACCATGGCAAGAAAAAGGTTGCCGGTAGTAAGAAGCTAGTGAATGCATGTCCACGTCCGTTGAAAAAATATAGGAGTCTTAATGATGTTTCAGGAGTACAACCTACAACCAATAAGGGCAAGGATGACACGACCTTGAGCAAGGGCAAGAGTCCAATGACATCTTCGAGTAAAAGCAAGGGTCCAATGACATCCTCCAACACCAAGGACAAGGCCATAGTTGTAGCTTCTCCAATCACATTGAACAAAGGTATAATATGATGGTGATACTTGTACTTTTTATAATGGCATTTTTCAATTAATATCTTTGCCATAGTGATGATTGTATTTGTGCTCTTATTATCATTATTGTAGCTTCAGAACTTAAAAGTGCAAGTGCAAGTGCAAGTGCAAGTGTGGGATCAATTGGACAAGATGATGATGGTGAAGACAAATCCAAGATTGGAAAGAAGACCACTTCATGGGTGTGGGAACATTTTATAAAGTTTGAGAAAATAGTGTCCATGGATGATGGTAGCACTATGGAGGAGACATGGGCTAAATGCAAGAGGTGTAGACATACAGCTAGGGCTGTAAGTACCAATGGTACAACGACATTCAAAAATCATTTGAAGAACAAGCACAGTGTTTTGAAAGGTCAACAACTTCTAGATCAAAATGAGGGAGGGACTGCGACATATCGGTATGATGAGAAAGCTAGCTTGAGAAAGTTTAATTATGCTATCATTATGCATGAGTATCCATTCAATATTTGCCAACATGAATACTTTGTTGATTTCATTAAATCTTTGAGGCCAACTTTTCCTATGAAATCTCGCATCACTGTTCGTAAAGAAATCTTGGAAATTTATGAAGAGAAAAAGAAGTTGTTGTATGAACATTTCAAATCCCTCTCATATCATTTGTTTTACCATGGATATGTGGACATCAATTCAAAACAAAGGTTACATGTGTGTCACCGCACATTGGATTGATGACAATTGGAACATGCAAAAGAGGATAATCAATTTTATTCATGTTGAGGGCAGTCATTCAGGACTTCGATTGGGTGATACATTTTTCACAAATGTATTAAATTGGAACCTAGATAAGAAATTGCTTGCTCTTTCATTGGACAATGCTTCTTCAAACAATGTTGCTGTTGATGTTATTGTTGACCATGCTAGAAACTTCCTTGTATGTGGTGGTAAATTCATTCACGTGAGATGTGCGAATCATATATTGAATCTTGTTGCTAGAGATGGACTGCAATTAATTCAGAGTGCCATTGGAAACATTAGAGAGTTCATTTCAATCATAAAAAGATCACCTCAACAATGGGAAGCATTTCAAACATGTGCTAAAGAATGTGACTTGGACACTAGAAAGGCTCTTTCTTTAGATGTTGCTACAAGGTAGAATTCTACCTATATTATGATTAGAGATGCAATTTATTATAAGGATGCATTTGACCGTCTTGCTCTCAAAGATAAGACAAGATATGAATTTGTTACCCCTACAATAGCTGAATGGTTAAATGCAACAACTATTTGCAAGTGCATGAAAAAATTCTATGATGTCACCTTATTTTTCTCTGGAATATCCTATCCTACTGCAAATCTTTTCTTTCGAAAATTTTGTGAGATAAAGATTGCTATTGGAAAATGGATTGATAGTAATGACATCATAGTTTCTAACTTGGGTGAGGCTATGGAAGAAAAGTTTGAGAAGTATTGGGATATGAGCAATATGGCTTTGCAAGTGGCAGCCTTTCTTGACCCTAGGTACAAGCACAAGGTGGTTGAATTGTACTTATCCAAAGTATATGAAAATGACATGGCTGAGTTTGCTAAGATGGAACTAATGAATGTGATCAATGAATTATTTGCAACATATTCATTAAACAATGCATCTTTATCAAGTACACCATCCACTTTGAAAAAGCATGATGTGGCTTTAGAATCAAGGAATTACACATTGGATGAGGATGAGGATGAGATTAACATAGATGAGTTGTATCACCCTAAAAATAATGCAAACAAGAAGTCTGAATTGGATATATACATGAGTGATGATCTTTTGAAGTTTGATGATGGTGATGGTATTTTTGACATATTATCATGGTGGAAGGGGCAAACAACAACCTATCCTATCCTTTCTATGCTTGCTCGGGATGTTTTATCTATTCAAGTGTCTACGGTTGCTTCAGACTCGGCGTTTAGTGCCGGTGGACGCGTTATTGATCCATTTCGTAGTCGACTTGATGATGACATTGTTGAGGCCTTAGTTTGCACAAAGGATTGGATGATTGCTTCGCGTAAAGGTAAATTTTTTCTTACAAGTTATGGCTTTCTTCATTGATCAATTATGTATTATGTATGTCTTTATTTGTACCTTCTAATTTGTTATTTACTGCATTTAGGTTCAAATAAGAGTGGAGTAGAAGCTTTGTGTGACCAATTAAATGGTTTGAACACGAATGGAAATAAAGCAACGGAAGGTGTATGCAATGTTGAAACTTGACATGTGTGTGGATGCCAGGAAGACATTTTTTGGGCATGCTGTTTTGTTGTATGTCTATTGTATTTTTATTTGAGATGTCTATTGTTGTTTGCCAAATAGTTTGTTTGTCCAGTTCGTTTGTAAGGTTCCTTTTTCTAACTTAAATAACTTCTGTTGCAGTATGATGAGACTGACACAAGGAGGGAAACAAGGAGACGACTTCAAATTATGCTAGCTCATAGTTCCAGACTTGGGCGTGATGTCTTGTTGGTGCCTATTCCTGTTTCGAATGTTCTGTAGTACTACTAGTAGTTGTTGTCATTAAAAAAAGTACAATTAGTTGTAAGTTGTAACTGAGATTTTACTATGAGTTTTGGAAACTCTACTGCACAACTTGTTTAGTCATGTGAGATATGGTCGTCCATTCGTCGCGTGGCTATTAAGTTAACCAAAACGATGATTGTGGTTGCTTATTCTGCTATTAAGAACTATGATTTCTCTGAAGAATTCTCTCTGGATGGTTCAGAGATTTTTTTCCACCTTTATCTCTAGTATGTTTTGCTAGGTGTTGTTCCTTTCTCTAGTAATGGGAGTTGTCACGCTGAATTAACCGTATGAAACTCTGGTTCCAACATCATTATACCAGGTAAATATTTCTTTAGCTAATTTTGTAGCTGCAGGATTTTTGTATGCATCAAAATCTCGAACTTACATATAGTTCAGTATCTACTTGTGTGTATCTTTAAACAACTGAACTTAATGTGCCTTTGAGTTGGAAATCTATAATCCGCACTTCGGGTCAAATGCATTTCGAACTCATATTCTCAACTAGAGACATGCATCTAGTGTCGAGAATATGTTGTGAGTCCATGTCATGCATCTTCTATACAAATTTGCATGTAAGTCAAGCACCAGAGTTATTTTTTTCATTTTATAGGAAATGCATCACAAGGTGGTAGCACGATCTGTAAGGCCAAGAGTGCTTTTAACACCATCTCAATGGCAGGTATGTAACCTAACCTCTTATGCAATTGTGCACTACTTACATGATAATTATTACTCTCTGGTCTCTACAAGATTAAAATTTTACTGATTCTTGATGGACTATTTATGTAAATGGACTTTATGTTAGACTTTATGTTTGAATTATTTGTATTTGGTGTATTTATGTTAGGATTATGTCTCCAATTATGTATTAGTTAGGACTTTATGTTTGAGTTATTTGTATTCCGTGTATTTGTGTTAGGATTATGTCTCCAATTACGTGTTAGTTAGGTTATTTTCATCGTATGCTTTAATTTATGTATTTTATATGCTACCCGATTTAGTATCCAGTATCCGCTCACTATCCGTCCGTATGATACCCGATTACCGTTTTCTACCGACGAATTAATATCCGTATCCGTTCCGACTATCCGACCGTATTCTAGTCTTACCTGATCCGATCGATATCCGACAAAATAAATTAGGGTAGGATATGGGATGGTCCCTACCTGATCCGTATCCGATCCGTTTTCACCCCTAGTTTTCACTGCCATCAGATGGGACACTATACCAACAATTGTCCTCAGAAGCGTCAGCCAGTGACCCCAGTGCCATTCAATTTGGGATCCAATTCTGCCAAAGCTCCGATGCAAGGACAAGGTCATGGAGCGCCTTAGACACCAAGAACTCCACAATCCTTTGAAAAAGGATGTGTCAACCACGTGACTGCAGAAGAAGCTCAGGAGGCACCAGATGTGGTTTTGGGTAAGTTCCTTGTCAACTCAATACCTGCCACAGTATTATTTGATTCTGGAGCATCGCATTCTTTTATATCGAAGAATTTTTTTGATCAATTTGGTTGGAAAACCTTTACCCTTAAGAGCCCAATGATAGTTCAATCACCTGGGAAAGAGATGAAAACTAATTCAGTATGCCCAAGTGCAACCATAAAAATCAATGGGGTAGAATTCCTAGCGAATCTTATTATTTTGGATTCAAAAGGAATAGATGTCATCTTAGAGATGAACTGGTTAACCATGTATAAAGGTCAAATAGATTGTGCTAGTAGAGCCACCACCCTTACCAATTCAGAAGGCATTCGAGTGGAGTATATGCCTGATGAGTCTTCAAGTGAAAAGTGCACTTTGAATAGATTGGAGGAAATAACCTTGGAAAGTGTGCCCGTGGTAAGAGAATACCTAGATATATTCCATGAGGAATTGCTAGGCATGCCGCAAGATCGGGATGTAGAGTTCATCATAGAACTAGTCCCTAGTACGACTCCTATTTCCAAGAGCCCCTACTGTATACCAGCCAATGAACTAGCCGAGATGAAGAAGCAAATTGAAGAGTTGCAAGAAAAAGGATTCGTTTGCCCAAGTTGGTCACCTTGGGGAGCGCCAATTCTTTTTGTAAAGAAGAAGGATAATAGTTGGCGCTTGTGCGTGGATTATAGAGTCCTGAATGAAGTCACGATCAAGAACAAGTATCCGTTGCCCAAGATTGATGATTTGTTTGATTAGTTGAAAGGAGCTTGTATTTTCTCCAAGATTGATCTTCGATCTGGATGCCATCAATTGAAAATAAGGCCGCAGGATATTCCGAAGACAGTTTTTGCTACCCGATATGGATTGTATGAGTTCACAGTTATGTCGTTTGATTTAACCAATGCACCAGCTTATTTCATGAATCTGATGAATAAAGTGTTTATGGAATAGCTAGACAAGTTTGTGGTGGTATTCATAGATGACATTCTTGTCTATTCTAGAGATGAAGCTGAACATGAAGGATATTTGAGGATGGTGTTAGAAAAGCTCAAAAATCATCAGTTATATGCCAAGTTCAGCAAGTGTGAGTTTTGGCTAAAAGAAGTTGCTTTCTTGGGGCATAAAATTTCTGCTGGAGGTGTCTCAGTGGACCCTGAAAAAGTGGAAGGTGTGCTTGATTGGAGACAACCTAAGTTAGTGCCTAATATCAGGAGTTTCCTTGGTTTAGCAAGATACTACCAAAGATTCATAGAAGGATTCTCAAAGATTGCAAGACCGCTTACCCAATTGCCGAAGAAGGAGAAAAAGTTTGAATAGACTAAAGCCTGTGAGCAAAGTTTTCAGGAATTAAAGAAAAGATTGACTACAGCCCCAGTGCTCATTTTGCCAGATATTCGGAAAGACTTTGAGATTTTCTGTGATGCTTCAAGATAGGGTCTTGGATGTGCTTTGATGCAAGAAGGTAAAGTAGTTGCATACACCTCGCGGCAATTGTGACCTCATGAGGAAAACTATCCAACCCATGACTTAGAAATGGTTGCAGTTGTGCATGCACTAAAGTTGTGGAGGCATTATCTTATTAGGAATTGTTGTGAGATCTTTACAGACCATAAGAGTTTGAAGTATATCTTCACCCAAGCAGACCTCAACTTGAGACAAAGAAGATGGTTAGAGTTAATTAAGGATTATGATGTTGGAATACATTACCATCCTGGCAAGGCTAATGTAGTTGCCAATACCTTAAGCCGAAAGAGCTACTCAATAATTTGATGATTAAAGAAAGACAACCCGCTCTTCACGAGGAGTTTCAACATTTGAATTTTGAACTAGTGGAGGAAGATTCTGTTGCTGCTTTGGAGATTCAACCAACCTTAGTGGATCAGATCAAAAAGATGCAAAAATAAGATAAAGAAGCTGCAAAGATCAAGGATAGAATAAAGAAGGTAGAGCCCTAGGATTTTTAGAAGATGAAGAAGGAACAATGTGGCTTGGAAAGAGTATTTATGTGCCGAATCAGAAAAAAATCAAGTAGTTAATATTAAAGGAGGCGCATGAGTCACCGTACTCAATTCATCCAGACAATACTAAAATGTATCATGATCTTCATGGTGTATATTGGTGGCCAAGGATGAGAAAGGAAATTGTAGAGTACATAGCTATTTGTGATGTATGCCAGCGAGTTAAAGCTAAACATCAAAGACCTGCAGGATTGTTGCAACCATTAAAGGTACCCGAATGGAAGTGGGAAGAAATTGGAATGGATTTCATTACAGGACTTCCAAGGACTAGATCAGGTCATGACTCAATATGGGTTGTAGTGGATCAATTGACAAAAGTTGCACATTTCATTCCGGTGAGAACAACCTATTAAGGAGATAAACTTGCAGAGCTGTATATGTTAAGGATTGTGTGTTTGCATGGTGTGCCAAAGAGGATTGTATCAGATCGAGGAACTCAGTTCACTTCAAGATTCTGGCAAAAGTTGCAAGAAGCATTGGGTACTCTGGAGTATACACACCACGGATATCTGCAAGGCAGGCCTGCGAGGCCCAACTAAACAAAGCCGGGTTGGGCTGGCTGCAGGGAACCAAAAGCTACTAGGTTTGCGCTAGACGTGAGAAACAAGGAAGCCTTAAAGATAGCAACCGATCCGAATTAGGTAGGATACAATCGTAATCTAAACTGTTGCTAAATGGATAGGTACAGGAGATATAATCTCCACCTTGTATCTGACCGGGACTCTTTTTTGTAGCCGCCCTCCTCTGCTATATAAAGGGGGGGACGGGGAAACCTCAACATACAATCTCATCAGCGAATAAGCTAGACACATATAATCCCAGAGCATAGGACTAGGGTATTATCTCCTCCGTGAGAGCCCGAACCTGTATAATTCTTGCTTCTTGTGCTACCATCGAGTTTGGATCCGACGCCTATCCCTGTTTTCATTATTGCCGACAACAAGCGTCAACAGTTGGCGCGCTAGGTAGGGGCTACGTTAAGATCAATCTCATCAAGCTCGATGGCAATTCCTAGCGGGGTCATGGCCACCTTCGCTCCCACCCAGGCATTTTGTTTCGGGAGTCTGGACTTCGTCACCGATGTAAGTTCAACCTTCATTAGTTATGGTTTTGGTGTTAATGACAAATCTAATCTTGTGTTAATGACAAATCAAATATTGAGTTTATCCCCTAATGCGATATTGTTATTAATGACAAATCTTATATCGAGACTAACTTGTTTATTTAGAATATCTTTGTTTAGTCTCATCGCATTGAAAAATGGAAAACCCAAGGTATGTTTGCATATTCATTCTAGTATTAGTTGCATACTTTGGAGTCAAGTTAAAATATGAATGTCCCCGTTATATTAACCACAAAATGTGCATTATGTTTCTCAATCCATATATTACATGGATGCACACACTTAGGGGGAGTTCGTGATTTAACTTGATAGTTTCATTGTATTGATCTATTCTTTATTGACACATATAAGGATCAAGACAAAGAAACTAAATCCTTGAGTATATATTTGAATTGCCTAGTTATAAGTATACTCATGGTAATATAGGATATACTCCAATTCGATCAATTTGAATATGTGCATATTATCTCCAAGTCAATCATATTTATGCACATATACATGTGGGGTGTATTCTATAGTTGATGATTTAGAGTAATGATCATTTCCATACAATTTACATATAATGGATCATTACTTTCCATCAACATGAGTATATGAAAACTTGTGTAGTTAATATATACTCATATCAATTTAAATGATAATTTAAATTGAGTTCATTTGTCTTAATTAATTATTAATGAACACTTCATCATGTGTTGATGGTGTTCCGTGATTAATTGAGGACAAATGAATAGTTCTTAAGTATAATAAAGCATGAGTTGCATTATTGTACTTAAGACACAATTAAATCATTTCAATCGATTTAGGTTGTGCTCAATTGATCTAAAGGCATCCATTATGTGTTAATGGAGTGCAAGAGATAATTGAGACAACCATGCATCTTGGACTAACTATTTGTCGGGACCCGAATATGCAAATCCGGACCCTCTGTGTATACTGCACTAGTCCAGGATCATGCTAGTGCACACAGGCTCAACATTAGTGAATATCACAATCATACACAACGTATATGAGATAAAAGACATAATATATTAAATATTACCAGTTGGATGACCTTATGGTCAACTTACTTAACGATGCCTCATAAGGCTGAACAACAAATTGAACTGCAGCGGAATGAAGACGAGATAACCCTCAAGATACCACGAACAACCGACAAGGCTCGCACCCTAAACATTCGTCTCTTCATGGTACTCCTTCTTCAGCACTGATGATTTTTGTAGGCAAGGGTGAGTACACCAACACGTACTCAACAAGTTGTGCACAGAATGCAATTCTATCATAGCTATATGCAAGGTTTATTCCAAAGGAAGGCTTATGGTTCATAAGCAATAAAGCAGCATTTGTAAACAAGTACGGTATATAGATTGAAAAGACAGTAAAAACAAATAACAGTAATAGATAGATTCGGCATTTCTCAAATAAACCAAGTTTCTCATCCTAAGTCAAGATTCAACCTTTCATGGCATCTGCCATCCAACCCAAGTTTCATTTTGCAAAAAGTCTAAACCCTTGACTGTAATCCCCGAGCATGCTCATTACCGTGAGCACGGCTATCCGAATAGATTGTACACTCTGCAGAGGTTTGCACTTTACCCACACGACATGATAGTCTCTTTGATGCCAAGCTATTAGCACACTTCCTTTGGTATGCCGGCAGAGAATCATGACAAAGCCTTTACAATGCTCTATCTTAACCCAGTACTACCCGCTAAGGTTTCAACACTGAAGGGTCTGAAAACCACAACAGGGCCCCCCTCTTGCGCCATCTAGGTTCATTTAAAAGGATGAACCACTCCACCACGATAGTACTCAAGCTAAGACATTGCAAATTAATCACTAGGCTGCCCCATAACAAAGATGTGGTTGCATGATTGACTCAGTCAAAGGCTCGCAAGGTGTCCTTATGGTTTGATCAAAGCAAGACATACACATACCCTTTGCCCATTGGGCCCACCCAGGCATCCTGCCCTTGCCACTTGCTCCGACCCAAAATTATAACCACCCCAGTTGATTACCAAGCACCATGTGCCATCAACAATTCAATATCGTTGCGTGACATCCATTGCCAACACAACTCAATCTCATCGTGTGACCACACATGACACACAAATTCAGAACATTGTTCCATATTACATTAGTCAAGATTATTTATCAAAAATTCATGTACATGTGATGACGTGGCATAGCTAAGCTTTCTAATCCGATCTAACCATCCAGGTTGATTTCATTATTAACCAACTATAGTAAACCAATCTAGGGTGACAAGTGGAGTATGGCATACAAATAACAAGGTAGGGTGTAATTCAAAGGGTATAGTAGCTAATCCCAAACTTATATTGAAATCATTTATACACATAAAATAACAAGTGATAAGGTAAATCAAAATAGCATGCAATCTAGTTTATGGGTGCAACATGATCAAAGCACAACTTGCCTTCGTTAAACTCCTGCTCCGGTCCGAAATAATTTTGAGTGTAAAATCCTTCCAAGCCTCGCACAAATCAACGCTCACGCGAATCGAGAGAGAAAAGCAAATAAAAACCAAAACCAAAGAGCAAACAAATTCAAAAATTCAAATAAAAGCCACCATTAGAAAGATCTCAATTTTACAAATTTTAGGAATTTGAATCACCTCAATCTGAGTTCGTATGCAAAAGTTATAAGATTTTGAAGTTTGAAAATTCTGAAAATACCTAATTAATAAAATCCGAATTTCCATGAATTATTTTTATACGGAAAATCTGGATTTTTCGCTCGGCCGACACACGTGCTTGCGTGGCGCCAACTCAGCAAATCCCCACGTGGCGCCACATGTCGACGGGCGACAAGCCACGTCATCGTGGCGCGACATGGCCCTAGGGTCGCGGCGACGAAGCGGCGAGGGCACCTCCTAACTCACCTCTCAGATCGCGGATCCGATGACGCGTTAGTTTTCCAATTGAGCTTCGACTTAACGACGGCGTGGCTTTCTTCTCCGACGGCGACGGTCTTCACGGCGATCCTCCGCTTCGGTGACTCTTCGGTGGAACGGTGGCGCGCGCGGGGCGCCTATGATCACGGCGAAGCTGACGAGCTCAGTTTGGGGCTTCGGCGGCGACTGGACGGCGTCGAATTGGTGAAGTTCCTCCTCGGCTGCGCCTCGGCGAAATCTCCGATTGCGGCGACTACACGGCGTTTCTTGGGCTACGGCTTGGGGTTTCAAGGGCCTGAGGAATTCTGCACCTGGTGCCCCCCTTTTATATGGTGCGCGGTGGCCAGATAAGGCAGGTTCTAGCGAGGTTTCCATGGCGGCTACGACGCGAGGAAACATAGTCCGCTCGCTACGGAAGGAAGACGATGACGACGACCGGCCGACAAGATCCAACGGCCCCGCCGCCTAGGGTTTCCTAATATGCGTGATGATGAAGGCCGTTGGATCTAAATCCAACGGTCCGCATTAGTTTCCTTAAAAATCCGATGGGCTGTACAGGAACTGGGCCGAGGCCCATTACTGTTCATAAGTATTTTCCCGGCTTTTCGATTTAATTAAATTCAATAAATTGTTTTGATTTATTTAGGGCTTTAGAAATACTCTAAAAATTCTTATAAAATTCTCAAAAATATTTTAAGCTATTCTGGGCTTAAATAAAATATTTTCACAAAAACTTTATTTTGCAAATATCTTTTTATAATTATTTCTTGACAAAAGATAATGTATTTTAATTCAAAAGAATTCAATTAAATCTCAGAAAATCCAATAAAATCTAGAAAAATCATAAAAACATAAATGGGAATAAAATAATATTAATTAATTAAAAAAGGCTAAAAATTGGGATGTTACAAACCTCCCCCCTTAACGGAATCTCGACCCGAGATTTAGGGCTAAATAGGTTTGGGAATTCTGCCCTCAGATCTTCCTTGCGCTCCCAGGTTGCTTCATTTTCCGAATGATTGCTCCATTGAACTCTACAGAAGCGAATAGTCTTGTTTGGAGTCCTGCGCTCCATCACATCCAAAATCTTAATCGGATGTTCCTTATAGGTCAGATCTTCTTGTAACTCAATAGCTTCTAACGGTGTTTGTTCTGCTGGCACTCTAAGACATTTCTTCAGCTGCGACACATGAAACACATCGCAGACTCCCGCTAATGACTATGGTAACTCCAACTACTATGCAACCTCTCCTTAGCGGCTTAAGATCTTAAATGGCCCATCAAACCTAAGTGCAAGCTTCCTTTGACTTGTAATCCTTTTACACCTTTAAGGATAATCCTAAAACACACAAAATCCTTGGGTTCAAAGCTCAAATCACGGCGGCGATTGTCAGTATAACCCTTCTGCCTTGACTGTGTTATTTTTAGTCTTTCCCTGATCACGACAACTTGTTCTTCGGCCTCCCTGAGCATCTTAGGTCCAAACACCGAACACTCCCCCGTTTTACTTCAATTTTAACGAGGTAGTAGACATGATCATATAAGGCTTCAATTTGGTGACATTTGCAAACTAGCCTAGTAATCGTTGTTATAATGAATTCTTCTTACGACAAGCCTTTATCCTAAGATGTAGCGCACTGACTCTCAACATATCCCTAAAATTCGATTAACTCTTTCTGTTTAACTATCGGTGAGCAGCGTTTATAATCATCATTGAAATTCAAGCGAGTTATCATTGCTTCATATAATTTATTCTAAACCCTCGAGATAAATTGGATACCTCTATCGGACACAACCTTCTTAGGCACCTACGCAGTTATTAAATCCCTGACAGATTTGCCAAATGATCTTTTGAATATGTAGTCTTCAGTGATATGAAATGAGTAATTTGGTTAATTTAATCAACAATGATTCCTCCGAATTCATACTTTTTAGGGTCCATTTACACTAGGGATCATTTTAATGATTTGCCTCCTATAGGAATCTATAATGATTTGCAACGAACCTTTAGATCTCTAATGCATTGCCTTTTTTTTTTGATTCTCATCACATTGAGTATCATAACCAATAGTTTCGCCCTTCCCCTTAGGTCACCAAAACCTTTCCTTAAGATATTGATTCTCTTTGGCACTTCCTGGTATATTGAATACTTGAATTATGAGTTTTCTCAAGTATCATTTGCTTAGGATCTTCCTATCCCAAGATTAATCGGTGTGACCTTAAATCCTTAGGGTATCCTTAATCACTCAAATTTCTACTTTTTGGCTACGCCTTCTTCTTTCCTTAACTTGATTTTGTACTTCATCTACCTTCGAACTTCTTATGTTCTGATCTTCTAATGTTGGTTCTATTTTCAAAGCAGCTATGAAACCTTGTGGGCAACCTTTAATTTCAACTTCTTAGGTTCTTTACATACCCTGGTTTAACTGCTTATTATCAACATATTACCTCGTAACTCAAATGTTAACTACCACATTGACTTTAGAATGCCTATGGATTCTGACACTAGAATTTTTGATTATTTCCAGCTATTTCCTTCGTTTCATATTAAGGTTTGACTGAGTAAATATATTTAGACTCTTAAGGTTCACATCTATCTTTGTGGAGTTAATGACACCCCTTTTTTTATTATATTATTTTATTATTATTATATATATATATTTTTTTGAGGCATTTGCTGGCAAACTGCTTAGGTTTGTGGCAATTATAGCAGAGTCTAGGGTGAACTTTCTTTGTCGAGCATTCGTTGATTGGAATGGTGTCTTTACCTATACGCCCTTTTTTTCGATTGGTTCTCTAGTCAAATTTCTTCCGCAATTTCACCGCTCACTCTTAGCGTTATGTATCGGACTGGGGTAACTTCCTGTATATCCCCACTCTGTGAATTATTTGTCTTCTCTGTGGACATTGACTAGCATAATGGTTTTTTTCTGTGATGCTTATAACACTTAATCTTTGTTCTTCCGTGATTCATTACTTCCTAATTTGCAACACCTCCCCTAGTAAAAATGATCTTCTTCACCATACAAGGGCTTACTGTGGGTGATAGTCACTTACTGGTTTCCTGATTAAGGTCAATAGGTATGGTGCATACTGTGAGGTTGCTCATAGGATATTTTTCCAATTGGATGACTTCCTTTGCAACTAAAGCAATTGATTGCGTGCTTGTTAGCGGTATGTCCTATTTTCCCACAGCAATGCACGCACAATTTTCTAATTTGTTTGGTTGACAGCACTTCCTAAAACAATGTCTAGATTTCGAACAAGGTGCAGGGGTAGTGTTTCTCTCCATAGTCTCGAGCCAATCCTCGATTTCTAAAGGCGAAATATTTCCTTAAAACGTTGGTGGATGAGTCTTTATAAATTCTAATAACCTTGAGTCTTACCTACTGAGTTAACGTTAGGATCCCCGAGGGTTCGGAGCTACAAGGAGGCCGAATCGGAGGAAAATCGGACAGAAGACCTCGACCGACTGGAAGAAGCTAGAGAAATTGCAGTGATCCAGTCGGTCAAATACCTCCAAGGCCTGCGCCGCTACCATAATCGGAACGTTCGGGGCCGTGCTTTCTCCAAAGGAGATCTGGTCCTAATGAAGAATAAAAAAAGCGAGCACAAGCTCTCCCCAAGCTGGGAAGGCCCCTACATCATCGACGAGGTGACACGCCCGGGGGTTTACAGACTCAAGCGGGAAGATGGCGTGGTCATCAGCAACTCATGGAATATAGAGCAGCTACGTCGCTTTTACTCTTAAATCTTGTACATTAGTTATGGTATTCATGAATAAAATTTTCTTCTTGACTTGCTACTCAATTTATACTCAATCAAGCAGTAAGCCGGGGGCTACACCTAATAGTGTTGCGCATGCGCAACCTTTTTATGAGTTATTTTTTTACCTTTTTTCCCTGTTGATTGCGAATGAGCTCGAGTGCATTAAAATCCAAAATCGTGAAACTCTAACCCCACGAACGACGAACTCTAGCTTCCCAAAAGCGCGTGCCTGGGAAAAGTGGCCATGAGCCGACTCCCGACGTCCGGGGGCTAGAATAGTCGGGCAGAGTGCTTAAGCGAAAAAGGAAAGAAACCACTCAGGCAAACTCCAAATCAATAGGGAAGAAAGATTAAAATGATGATAAGATTTCATTAAATATACTTAGGTTTGGATACATCAATGCATTACATGAGAAATTCGCAGGAACCTAAAACCTAAGCGCGGCGCGTGCATCCTACTACCTCGATAAGAGCGTCCCTCACCCCGACAAGCTTCGGGACGGCTTCGATCAATGCGTTGACGGCAACGATGTCGCGGGCCACAGCCTCCTCCTCTGTGAGCTCGGCTAGAGCGAGATCATAATTGGCCCAGAGTTCGACGAGGAAGGCTTCCTCCTCATCAAGCGCCGGAGGAGCCCCATCTCCAAAATCAAAGATTGGCCCCTCCGCCAGGGGGGGAGATGGTGGAGCCTCATCGCTAGACGAAGAAAAGCGCAGGTGGGAAGGCCAAACCCACGCTGGAAAAAGGACTAAAAAACAACCACCTCCTCAGTGCGGGGTGTAGGCGCAACGGGGCGGGCGGAAAGCATCACCAGTGGTGGAAAGATGCCGTCGGCGACCAATCCCTTCAATCGCTTCTCTGTTGTCACCGAAGTGGCCCAATCCATGGCCAAGGTTGATGAAGAAGCGTCTTTGGAGGAAGGAGAAGACATTTTTGGGCGAAGGAATTAGCAACTGCGTCGGATTGGGATTGCAAGAGATGCTAACCCTAGCGGTGGAGATCGCAGAAAAAGCGCCGAAAGTGAGAAGATGAAGGGGCAAATGAGAACAATGCGTAGAAAACCGCCTCGCTCGTATCGGGTCTCATATTTATAGGGAGCGATGCTAACTTTCGCCTTGAGCAGGAAAACGCTTCTCCTTCCGCATGTCCTGAGGTTGCCCTAGGGCACGCTTCAAGATGGGCCGGTGGCCATGTGCAATGATCACTGTACACAGGCACAACTGGGCTGAATCTAATTTGGGATATGGTACGCCCCATGATGGGCCAAGGGCCAATAACCGCACCAGACGGAATTTGGGTACCTTCCAAACTAAAGTATCCTCTTATAATATGACTCATGCCAGGACGTGTACTGGTTGCCATTCCAAACGGAATCAGATATCATAAGATGGTTCGAAAAAGATATTCCAGAGGTATGCCTCATGATGGGCTATTAGTCAGTATCGCAAAAGCGAGCATGGATCTTGCTGGATAATTCATTGTATGCCTCATGACAGGCCAAAAGCTATGCGCCCTGGCCCATAGGTTACCACTTGGCTAAAAGCCAACCTGAGCGGAGGAAAACTCCAAGGCGAGTTGCGTATCAGCTCAATAAGTTGGGCTGGGAACCACTCGGAATGCTTACACATGGAGCTCTATCGAGTCCTTCACGACCTCCTTGCCTACAACGAAGCACTCGGCTGGATAGAAAACCAGTCAGGAAATCCTGTCAATAAGAAGGCAATCCGATCGCAAAGCACTCGGGGGCTACTGTGGAGTATACACACCACGGGTATCTGCAAG
The DNA here is from genome assembly GCA_036346375.1 of Guadua angustifolia. NCBI lineage: Eukaryota > Viridiplantae > Streptophyta > Magnoliopsida > Poales > Poaceae > Guadua > Guadua angustifolia. The sequence goes on from CM070508.1 coordinate 14,603,572, forward strand.
GTAGGCCTGCGAGGCCCAACTAAACAAAGCAGGGCCGGGCTGGGCCAGCTGGAGGGAACCAGAAGCTACCAGGGTTGCGCCAGATGTGCGAAACAAGGAAGCCTTAAAGATGGCAACCGATCCGGATTAGGTAGGATACAATCGTAATCTAAACCATTGCTAAACGGATAGGTACAGGAGATATAATCCCCACCTTGTATCCAACCGGGACTCTTTTGTGTAGCCGCCCTCCTCTGCTATATAAAGGGAGGACGGGGAAACCTCAACATACAATCTCATTAGCGAATAAGCTAAACATATATAATCCCAGAGCACAGGACTAGAGTATTATCTCCTCCGCAAGAGCCCGAACCTGTATAATTCTTGCGTCTTGTGCTACCATCGAGTTTGGATCCGACGCCTAGCCCTGTTTTCATTATTGTCGACAACAAACGTCGGCAAGTACCAATCTGAATTTCAGCACAGCTTATCACCCTCAGACTGATGGACAGACTGAGCTAGTGAATCAGATTCTCGAGGATATGTTAAGGTCTTGTGCATTGTCCAATGTGACAAGTTGGGATCAAAGTTTACCCTATGCAGAATTTTCATATAACAACAGCTATCAATCAAGCTTGCAGATGTCACCATTTGAAGCCCTGTATGGAAGAAAGTGCAGACCACCTCTCTGTTGGAATGAAACAGGAGATCGCCAAGTCTTTGGTCCTGATATTCTACAAAAGGGTTAAGAACAACACAGTTTAGACAAAAGAGTTATGCTTATAACCATCGAAGAGAGTTAATCTTTGCTCCTGGTGACTATGTGTACCTGAAAGTCTCACCGCTGAAAGGAATGCATCAATTCCAAGTTCGTGGAAAGTTAGCACCAAGATTCATTGGACCGTTCCCAATCCTAGCCAAAAGTGGAGAAGTGGCATATTAGTTAGAGCTACCATCGCAGTTGTCAAATGTGCACAATGTGTTCCATGTGTCGCAGTTGAAAAAGTGCCTCAGAGTACCAGAAGAACAGATGCAGATTGAGGATGTTGAGCTACAGGAGGATCTTACCTACCCAGAGTATCCGATCAGACTTCTGGATGAAGCAGAATGCAGAACAAGAAATAAGACAATCAAATTTTTCAAGGTTCAGCGAAGCAACCATTTAGAGAAGGAAGCAACTTGGGAGCGTGAAGAAAATCTTACAATGGAGTACCCTAGCCTTTTTCCCTAGTCTGTCCAAATCTCAGGGTTGAGATTTCTTTTTGGGGGCAGGTTTGTAACATTCCAAAATTTGAGTTTTTGAGTGCTTGAATTTCAAAATGAACCATTTGCATTTTCCTCGAATTAATCAAGCTTAATTTGAATTTTCTAAAAATAAAAGGATTTAATTTGACTGATCTATCCACCAAACTAAAGATTTTTAGTTTTTGTTGGTTCCTTGTGTTTCAAGGAATTTTTTCTGAATTTATTTGCTATTTATTTGATTTTTTTACTTTTATTCAATTTTCTGGAATTTCTAAAATCGAAAAACCTTTTCTTTACTCTCTCCTCCGTGTGGGCTGAATCCTTTTTCCTCGGTTTGTTCCTATTCATCCTCTCCGTCGGCCCAATCCCGTTTTTCCCGTCGTGCTGGCCCACTCCTGTTCTCTCGGCCCGGTTCGCTCCGCTTCATGCAGCCTAGTTGCCTGACCGCGTCCGCTCATGCCTGGCCTAGCTCTCGCGTGCAGCCCACACAGCCTAGCCCGTTGCCCCACCGAAACCCTAGCTCGCACCAACCTTCGCCGTTGGATCTTGATCCAATGGTCTAGAGTGTGCTTCACAATCCCCGCGCTGTGGGCCATCCGATGTGCGAGCTATGCGGCTCGGATTGAGCCACGTCACCCCGCGGTGCCGTCGCCGCCACCTCTAGCCTAAACCCTAACCACCGCCATCTTGGTTTCCACGTCGGGTCTGCCTACCGAGGCTATTTAAGCCACCGCCACGCTCCGTCCGAGGTTTGCCCCGCGTGCTGCTTCTTTTGGTCCATCTCCCATTGCTTGAGCCACCGCCATCGCCGAGAACCGCTTCACCGGAGTTCTCCGCCTCTTGTTGGTCTCCGTCGGCATCGATTGCACGCCCGAGTCACCTGCAAAGTCTTCTCCATGATCCGCCAAGTCTCGCGCCCGTTGCGTCATCCTCTCGCCGCATTCCGCTTCTTCTTCCTCACGACCGGTGAGTTAGCACCGCCGCTCACCGTCATCCACCCTCGCGGCTCCTCGGCCGTCCGATCGAGATCGTGCGCTTCAGATCTTGCCGCATCGTCGCCGTCCAATCTGGCCATGCCGCTGGATACACGACGTGTGTCTCGCTGCGTGTGCACCATGTTAGCCGCGTCGCCAGCCCCCGTGTCAGGTGTGGCATCAGCCCTAGCTGCCACATGATGGCACGCCACCTTAGCCGATCCACCATGTCACCGCGAGTTCCCGTCGGTGGTCTCTGTTCACCAAGAGCCGTGTCACTGACGCGTGGGCCCCATTTTTCCCGAAAATCCAAAATCCCAGCCAATCAAGTTTTGCCATGTGTCACCCCTTGTTATTTTCTATGATTTTCTGATCTGAGAGACTTCCAGGAGCCGTTCTCCTTCGTCTGAGCTCCAATTCCAGTGATTCAAATTTCTAAATTAATCTAAATTCATGATCTATCATTCAGTACCATTCTTTTTAATTTTTGATTTTTTCTTGAATTTGTTTTATTTATTTGTTCTCGTTTCACGTGTAGACGACGCAGTTGAAACGCAGGCGAGTCATCAGGCAGAGGTAGAACCAGCAGGAGGCAACGAAGGCAAGTTTTCCTTGAACATGTTGATCCCAAATTTTTATGAAATCCTTATGTTGTTTTAAATTATGCATGCTTATTATTTTGCGCAATGTATTTTAAATGTAGCATTAAGGTTTAGCTAAACTCCAGTTGTGGTATACCCTCATTGACTTAATTATGACAACCTTTGACACTCTAGATGATACTAGCTACTTTATTTGGTGATAACCAATAGTGTAGCATGGGACGGTAGAATTGCTTAGTCTAGCTTAATCATTTCGGTACTATGCCATTATGGAAAATCTTTTCAAATATTGTTTAAACTTATTTATTGAGTTGCGGCAATTGGTATTGATGCTGTTATTGAATTGAAATAAAGTGAAAATGGCTTAGACTGGGGCGGATGGATGTTTGGTGGGTGCTGGATGCACGAGATCTTGTAAAGTGATTGTTTTGCCCTAGTCGATTAAGGACCGAAGCATGTGTTACTCTAGATCGAGCACTACCGTACAACCACAAGTCTATATGGGTACGACCTGGCTAATTAATTTGTGCGTCTCGTTATTGGCTTCACCATTTGGTTGGATGTGGGTGTCGGATGTAGACACTCGCAATGCGCAAGAGGGGCTTCTGTACTGGAACCCTAACAGCGGTGAAACCTTAGCGGGCGAAGTTAGTAGTGGGATCGTGCATTGTAAAGGCCTTGTCATGATCTCTCTGCTAACACACCAAAGGAAGTGTGTTAATTGCATGGCGATAAGAGTCGATTATGTCTTATGTGTAAAGTTGTACACACTCTGCAGAGTTAAAACTACTTAAGTAGCCGTGCTCACGGTCAAGGGCGGGCAAGGTACGCTAGTACATTGTAAATCTTATGGTTTTGTTTTAAATGAAAATGATGGTTTGGAAATCCGTGAGTGGATGGAACTCTTAGGTTTTGGTTTGGCGGTTGGAGCCAGTCAGGTGGTTGGAACCTGGGTAGTTGTTATATTAAATTCAATTGCTATTCAATTACACTTTGGACAAATGATGCTTTGTGAAATTACTATCGGTATTTAAAGTTAAATTCTGCTTTATGCAAAAGAACCATATTATGCCTTCAATTGTTTAGCCATGCATATAGTTATCATGCATTATATTTCCAAGACTTGCGGAGTACATTTTGTGCTCACCCTTGCAACTTCCCAACTTTCCACAAAGGAGTGTGCTGAAACTGAAGGTGACTACGAGTTCTATGCTTGTGGTTATGATGAAGGCGATTTGGACTACTAGGACGCATACCCCAGTCAATTGCCTGTTGGGCATATGGATTGGCTCATTCTGCTGTTATTATTTTATCTCCGCTACTTCTTATTGAACTCAAGCCATGAGGCTGGTTTATTTGTAATAATTTGGCCATAAGGCTAACTCTCTTTTTGTTTAATAAATATTATTTGATTCATGATATGATTGTGTTATCATCACTGTTTTCACTGTGTGTGCTAGCTTTTCCTGGACTAGCACTGTTATACACAGAGGATTCGGATTTCAAAATCTGGTCTCGACAATCATTAGCAGAAAATATCCCCTCCGACGATCGCCTCTATACTCGATCATCAGCAGAAAATATCCCCTTCGCCGCCGCCATGAGCAACCCAAAAAGCTCCTCCGACGGCTCCTCCTCTGATGGTTCCACCCCCCGACGCCGCTTACAAAGCCTCTGCCACCGCCATCGCCACCTTCGACTGCACCTCCGACCAGACCCGCTGGAATACCCCTACGCCAATGGTTGTGGCACTACGCCGGCGCCATCTCCATGGATCCACCGGCTGCCCACTACTTGGAGCCTCCGCCTCCGCCTCCAGCCGCGTCGGGCAGAAGCATCCTGCGCCGGCCTCCTCCGACGACGACGAAAGCTACGTCTCGTCAAAGGGATATCGCGACGGCTGGGAGCTGAGGATGACCCAGACCAAGCCGGCTCGAGCGAGGACTCCGTTGACTCCGACGACGACTACTTCGGCGACAACGAGTAGTCTTTTTTAGTTAAAGTACTTTTGTACGTAGTCTTTTGTAATGCTTTTTCATATATATAATGTAATCTAGTTCTCAAAATCATCGAAGACTTTTGTAATGATCTTCTTATATATATAATGTAATCTAGTTCTCAATCTAGTAGTCTTTTTTTGTAAGGCGCACGTTTGCTGTTTTCAATTGATGATCACAGACGGTTCGTGGATAAACACGTCTGTGATGAGGGCAATATCACAGACTGTTTTATCCACAAATCGTTTGTGAAGTTATACCTATCATCACAGTCGATTTGTCGATAAAACCGTCTGTGATATTTCCCTCATCACAGCCGGTTTTATCTATAAACTGACTGTGAACTTCTCCCTTTCATCACAGACGGTTCGTTGATGAAACCGTCTGTGATAATCAGACATTGCAGACGGTTTCAAGCACAAACCGTCTGCGATATGCTAGAAACACATCACAGACGGTTTGTTCCTAAAACCGTCTGTGATGATGTGTCTAATATAGCCCTTTTTGTAGTGGTGGTATAATGAGACTAGTCAAATAATGGTTAAACACTCCTTCAGACTGTGAGAGAATTCACCAAGAAGGTGAAGGACCTCAGGAAGAGGTTCATCATGAAAAATGAAAAACTAGTAATATACGTGCGTGCAAATAATAATGTTGGGAATGCAAAATAAACAAGAATATTTCATTTTGGGAAATGATGAATATTTTGTTAATAATGATACCCTCAAATTATGAGGATATGGGAGAAAAGAATAGTTATTGACAATACTGCCTCTACGATTGCTAAAGTCCATGATAGAGTGTCAAGAAGCATTCGTATCGTCTCAAATAAAGAAAGCAATTGGGGATGAACCAAAATTGCTAAATGTATGTCTTGGAACAGGAAGTTCAGACTTAATGGGTCATTATGAAAATAATGAGGTGGTGAAAAGCGATGGTTCATAGGTCATTGAAGAAGACCAGCACTCTACTAGTATATTTCACTGCACAGTATTTCTGATAAATTGTATGAATGGAAATTATGTAGTGAAAGGATTATGAAAATCTATATCAAGAGATCCTTGAAGGACTCTGAATTCTTAACGAGAATGAAAAAATCACAATATATATTAAATCTCATAATTATTAATAAGTATCAGCCAGAAGAAGGAGCATTTTTTTCTTGAAGAAAAATGTCAATACTAACTTACTAGTCAATATATGAAATCACACCAATGACTATGTGATCCCAAGAAATGGACAAAGATTTATATAGACCCGAGAGAATGAAATGAGGAACTGTAAGAACAAAAGTGTGCCATATAACTTATAAAGTGCATCTCACCAAAAAGATGGTGGAAAAGGCGGTTCCTCTAGTATCAAGAAGGTACAAGTATATTAGTGAAAATGACAATTTGATTAATCCCCTAAATGCCAAAATTAAGACCGGTTATATCTTATACTATACCATATAGTTTTGCAGAATAAACTAATTAGTTGAATTTTGAAAATCCATCCAGAGAAAGTTGCAAAGTATTTAGCCCTAGATGAAGAAGCTTGATAAGTTATATCTAGAAGGTACATGACATTGCAACTAAATTTTATCCTTATAGTCTCCGTAATGACATATTTGCTTGTGTTGCACAATAAAATAGTGGCTATTCGAAAGTGTCAAGCACATTACCCCAAGTTATTTTATCCTCACAATTTCAGGAAGAATAGTGGGATAATAATTTAGAAGACTAAACATTATGACAATCTAGTAGATTTACTCATGTTTTGTTTTTGTGATTACGACATTGGAGGAGGTAGACTCCAATAGATGTCGTATTAAGACGGAACATATATGCTAAAGTGTAATTATGATATTTTAGATTATGGAAGTCTTAACTTTGATGTACCTAGAAGAAATCAATTGATGATTATTACTAAAACTATTCTTTTACTTATGAAATCCAGAAGAAGGATGAAGTACGGATACTACACATTAGTTTTGTGAAAAGCTTATAGATTTATTTACTAAGTCTCTGCCAACATTTAATTTTGAAAGATGTTTTCATCGCATTGGAACGAGGTTGACTTAGAGATGTGCAGAATTTAGGGGAACATTACTTTGAACAATAGCCAATACCTTGACGCAGGAAGTATGAGTATTATGCGGGAAGTGTAAGCCAATGATGAATAAGATCAAAAATGTTGTACTCTTTTTTTCTTGTTGGTTTTTTACTAGAAGTTTCCTTATAAAGGTTTTTAGTAACACAACTAGTGTAATACGTCTTACGAATGCAATATACTCTTTTCTCCATTTCTTTATTTCTCACTAGGTTTTTGGAAGAAGTTTTTAACAATACATGTGCATGTCATGGTATCCGCCTAAAAAAAGAGTGTTATGAAACGAGTCCCGTAAGGGGAGATGCAGCTGGCTCCTGTGGGCCTCACTCAGGTTTCTTCTTCTTCAAAAAGAAGAGGTGAGTTCATACCAAATCTCTTTAGATTAGTAACTATAAATATACATGAGAGGCTATCTATTTTGTAGGCAAGAGATTATTAGAATAAAGAAGATCCCCAGATTATTCTCTCTCACATCTTTGTCCATTATTTATCTACTTTTGCTATTATTAATTTTGTGATTGTTCTGGTTCTAGTCACGTTAAATGACTGCATAGATCGCTAGACAGATGCTAGTTTCTCAACGGTGATGCCCAACGACGGGAGTCGGGGAGGAGCTGCAGTCTAAGAGAATGTTTGGTACAGCTTCAGCTCCACAAAAATCCGTAGGGTTGGTGGAGCAGAGTATTCCTAACTCCAGAAATTTATAGAGTTAGAATTGTGGGTATATTAAGAGTGTTAGTTAGATCATCTTGTTTATATTTTAGATTAAAAATATAAACTTAATTCACTATATTTTAGCATATAAGCTCCACATTTAAGATAGAACTGAAATCTAAAACTCTGCCAAATAATACCTAAGTCAGTGACTCCCTGAACAAAGGCCTGGCTATGCATGCAAATGGTTATGTTTGTTGTATGGCATGCCTCTGTCCAGCTAGTTTGGATCACATTGTGCTGACGTATTCGAAGATCCAGTAACAGAGTTCTTGGCTGTCACCTTCCATCAGGTGCAGCGCGCTATAAAGTACAGCCGCATTTGTTTGCTCGCGTCGACACATTGCCAAGCTGGCGTACACGGGAAAAGGGTCGGATAATGTTAGTGTCCTTTCAAGAAAGTCACAGTTCGTTTTCAAGGCACAGCTAATATTTTTGGGACAATTTGACCTGGCCTCAATGCAAGTAATAAAATCATGAACAAATGCAAGTTATAAAATCATGAACCGGGCCCGGTTCATATGCCTTTGTTGTTTGGCATGCCCAGATGTTGGAATATTTGGGCTTGGCCCACTTAATTGAGATAAATAATTCCTAGAAAATCTCAAAGGCCCACTCATGAGGAGGCATGTGCACTATGAATAGTCCCACATTGCTAGCCTAAAGTGGTGAACACTAGTTTATATAGTGGAGTGTGATTCACCATGGTAGAACCATGTGGGAGAAAGGGAGAAGGCCCACACGCGCGCGCTCGCCTCGCCTCGCCGGGCCGGGTGGGCCGGAGGGCGCGGGCGTGCGGCACCTGCGTGAATGGTCCGCCGAAATCCGGTCCAGGGCCTTGCGCAGACGCAGCTTCCTTTTGCAGTTTATTCTTTTGCTACTCGGATTTGTCGCGGTTGCAGTATGAGATAAGGACTCAGAACGGACTCCGATCGTGGCACGCCCTCGAGTCACGTTCGATTCGCGTTACCGAGTAACCCTATAAATCTTTGCGCGTGCACCGTGTAGAGATACGCACAAACACATCGTTAGGGTTTTGCCACCTCTCGCTGCTGTTGCCGCCGTCGTAATCTTCTCCATCCCGAGCGCCGACGTGCATCTGCAATCGGGAGAGCAGGTCTCCGGAACCCTTCGTCTTCGAGATCGGCTCGTCTTCCTGTTCCTCCTGCTGGACGTCGCCGTAGCCAGCGGCTCCTGCGACGCGCCGTCACCAACGTCGTCCTCGTCAACACTGCAACCGCATCTACTACATCGACATCGGAATCGCAACCGTACCGCAACACACCGTCATCTTCTTCTGCTCAGTACGTTCAATCTGTCCTAACCTCGTGGTTAATCAAGTTTATCAAGATGATCATGATGTTCGTGCTATCTAGTATGTTAGAGATATACATGCTAGTTTCTGTCATGCTGTTCATGATTTATATTCGGAATTTAATCTGGCAAATGTCTAATTTCTCAACAATCCAAAAACCTTATTGTAGACATTATACTGGATTAACAATGGCTGGATTTGCCGACGCACTGAGGCCAGAGAAATTCTCTGGTGTGCACTTTAAGAGGTGGCAAGTCAAGGTCACGCTCTGGCTTACGGCTATGAATGTATTCTGGGTTAGTAAAGGCAAACCTGAAGGTGATCTCTCTGCCGAGCAGCAGAAGAGTTTCACGGATGCCAATACTCTCTTCGTGGGATGCATTCTTAGCGTTCTTGCCGACCGTCGTGTGATGTGTACATGCACATAATGACGCTTGAAGGTGTTGTGGGATGTTGAACGCCAAGTTCGTGCATCGGATCTGAGCGATGAACTGTATGTCATGGAGAATTTTCATGACTATAAGATGGCTGATAATCGCTCTGTTGTAGAGCAAGCCCATGAGATACAAGTGCATTGTCAAGGAACTCGAACTCTGGAATGTGTCTTACCCGATCCTTTTGTGGCGGTTGCATCATTGCAAAACTCCCTCCTTCGTGGAGGAGTTTGGCACTACTCTAAAACATAAGAGGACAAAGATATCGATCGAAAACCCGATGGCGCCCCTTGATGTTGAAGAGAAGGCTCTGCTAAGGATTCCAATGGTAAAGGAGCCGAGGGCCATCCAAATACCAACATGGTTCGGAAGAACTACGGCAAGAACAAAGGGAAAAATAAGCCTAACAAGACTACCAACTTCAAGAAGAAGAAGATAAACAAGGCCGAGTGCCTCGCTTCACATGTGGTGAGGTCGGACACTTTTCCAAGGAATGCCCCGATCGTGCGGCACCGTCGAGAAAAAGGCCAACAAGATGGATGACGTCCAAGGTCATCAACACAAAGGACCGCTAGCAAGCAATGCCGAGACGCAGGTATGGTAATTTACCTTCAGATTCTCGAGATTTCGATCTTCCGGTTGGTGGATTGATACGGTGCTAACGCTCATGTGTGTTCGACATCAATATGTTCTCTTCTTATCGGGTCATTCGGGATTCTTCCGTCCCGATGGGGAATGGGTCACATGCTTCGCTCATGGCAGCGGCACGGTGGATCTGAAGTTCACTTCAGAAAGATCGTCTGACTAAGGAACGTCAAAGACATGTCCTTCTATCAACAAGAATCTCGTTAGTGGCTCCTTCTATGCAGAGATGGGTTTAAGGTAGTGTTAGAGTCCAATAAAGTAGTTGTGTCCAAGCATGGACTATTTATTGGTAAAGGCTATGAGTGCGGAGGCTTGTTCCGCTTTTCCTTTCGATTTCAATAATAAGTCTGTAAACCATATATGTGGTAGTGTTAATGATGATGCGAGTACTTGGCACTCTCGTTTATGCCACATTAATTTTGGTCTTATGAATCGGCTTTCCAAAGATGAGTTTAATTCGAATTTCACTATTGCCAAAGGTTCTAAGTGCCATAGTTGTGTGCAATCGAAGCAACCTCGAAAGCCTCACAAGGCGGCCGAGGAGAGGAACTTGGCACCTCTAGAACTCATACATTCGATCGTGCGAGATGAATGGTGTGTTGACAAAGGGTGGAAAGAGATATTTCATGACATTGATTGATGATGCGACTAGATTTTGCTATGTTTACTTGTTGAAAACTAAGGACGAGACGCTAGACTACTTTAAAATCTATAAAGTGAAGTTGAAAATCAACTAGAGAGAAAGATCAAACGCCTTAGGTCGGATCGTGGTGGCGAATTTTTCCCAAAATCTTTGATGATTTCATGCGGAACATGGTATTATTCATGAGAGGACACCTCCCTACTCGCCTGAATCAAACGGGATTGCCGAGAGGAAAAACCGCCTGCCGACCGACTTGGTGAATGCCATGTTGGACCTTCCTTGGTTTATCTAAGGCATGGTGGGGAGGCAGTGTTGACTTCATGTCATGTCTGAATAGAGTTCCCAATGTAAACATGGAGAAGACCCCTTACGAGAAGTGGGTTGGAAGAAAACCATCACTTTCTTACTTGCGCACATGGGGATGCTTGGCGAAAGTCAATGTACCGATTAACAAAAAGCGTAAGCTCTGCCTAAGACAATGGATTGTGTCTTTCTAGGATATGCTCAATGAGCATCGCTTATAGATTTTAGTAGTTAAATCGATGTGCCCGATATGTATGTTGATACTATTATGGAGTCTCGTGATGCTACGTTTTTGAGAATATATTTCGATGAAACATATGCATAGCACTTCTAGTTTTTCTTCCGAGATAATTCACGAGACCATTACACTGTTGAGTCTTCGAGCAACTACTCGAGAAAATCCTAGAGGAGGATGACAATGAAGCTCCTAGAAAGAGCAAGAGACAGAGGATTGAAAAATCCTTTGGCAATGATTTCATTGTGTACCTCGTGGATGATACTCCCACGTCCATTGCAGAGGCATATGCATCTCGGAGATGAGATAATTGGAAAGAAGTCTGTCGAGAATGAGATGGACTCGATTCTCGCCAATGGGACTTGGGAGGTGGTGAACGGCCCTATGGGTGTAAACACGTGGGTTGTAAGTGGGTGTTCAAGAAGAAGCTTAGGCCCGATGGTACTATTGAGAAGTACAAGGCTCGGCTTGTGGCTAAGGGTTACACCCAAAAGAAGGCGAAGATTTCTTTGATACTTATTCACCTGTTGCTAGAATGACCACCATTCGAGTATTACTTTCACTGCTGCCTCATATGGTCTTCTCGTTCATCGATGGACGTGAAGGCTTTTCCTTAATGGAGAGTTAGATGAGGAAATCTACATGAAGCGACTGATGGGTATGTAGTAAAGGGTCAAGAGAGCAAGGTGTGTAAATTATTGAAATCTTTGTATGGCTCAAACAAGCACCTAAGCAATGGCATGAGAAGTTCGACACCACTTTGACTTGCGAACTTTGTCATTAATGAGGCCGATAGATGTGTATACTATCGCTATGGTGGGGTGAAGGAGTTATATTGTGCCTTTATGTGGACGATATCTTGATCTTTGGCACAAATATTGATGTGATCAATGAGGTCAAGTCTTTTCATCAAAGAAATTTGATATGAAAGATCTCGGGAGAAGCCGATGTAATTCAACATCAAGCTTATTAGGATGAGAGTGGGATTACTCTTTCGCAATCCCACTATGTGGAGAAGGTCTTGAGCGGTTTGGCTTTATGGATGACAAGCCCTCTCCCACTCCTTATGATCCCGATGTGACACCGAGAAAGAATAAGAGAATTGGCTTAAACCAATTGAGATATTCTCGATTATCGGTTCGCTCATGTATCTTCTTTGGTGCAACGAGACTGATATATCATTTCTTTGTGAGCAAATTGAGTAGGTTCATGTCAAACCCGGGTTACGATCATTGGCATGCACTTGAAAAGGTAATGCGCTATTTGAAAGGTACTATGAGTTATGCGATTCACTATTGAGGGCACCGCATTGCTTGAGGGATATAGTGACTTCGGCTGGATTTCGATGTAGATGAGCTCTATGCCACCGGTGGATATGTGTTTACCATTGGTGGTGGTGCAAAGGTCATGGAGGTCTTGCAAGCAGACCATCTTGACAAGGTCAACCATGGAGGCGGAGCTCATCGCTTTAGATCTGACCATCGAGAGGCAGATTGGTTGCGTGAGCTCTTGATGGACTTGCGGTGGTTGAAAAACCAATACCGCTATCCTTATGAACTGTGATAATCAATGTGATTGCTAAAGTGAACAGTGCTAAGGATAATGCGAAGTCATCAAGACACGTCAAAAGACGCATCAAGTCTCTGTCAGAAATTGAGAAACTCCGGAGTTATAAGTGTGACTTATATTCAAGCAGATAAAAACTGGCGATCCTTTACGAAGGGACTATCGCGAATGTGATAGAAGGTGCATCGAGGAGATGGGTATGAGACCCATATAAGTTGCAATAGTGGTAACTCGACCTTTGTGATCGGAGATCCCGTGAATTGGGTCTGGGTAAAACAAGCTATTAGCGAACCGAGGAGAGTCTGTTACCCTCTCTAAGTGAAGATGCAATACTCTCAAAATGTCAGAAGGCGGGATGGCGATATGCCTTAATGTGTTTCTATTGGCTATAACTAGCGAAGATCTTTGTTCTCTGAGTATTCTTGAAAGAACATACCTATATGAGCCCGATTGTCTAAAGTCGCATCTATGAGACTTGGGTGATCTCTAGTAAGCTCATGAAGAGACCATGGAGTATGACTCATATGCTCCACCAGCGGAGAAGGCTCTTGGCAGCTGTGTATCGATTATGACTTTGAGTGAAGTCTGTTCACACAAAACTTGCAATTCAAGGCATAGTCCATTGTTCAAGTTGTGAATGGGTGTAGCTTGGAGCTCTAGGCAGAAATTCAACTTAACAGTCTCTGCTGAAGCTTATTTGGTATATTAAGCGAAGAGTGAGTATTGGCAAAACTCTAAATGGACTTTGAGATCGGTGGGGATTGTTGGAATATTTGGGCTTGGCCCACTTAATTGAGACAAATAATTTCTAGAAAATCTCAAAGGCCCACTCATGAGGAGGCATGTGCACTATGAATAGTCCCACATTGCTAGCCTAAAGTGGTGAACATTAGTTTATATAGTGGAGTGTGATTCACCATGGTAGAACCATGTGGGAGAAAGGAGAAGGCCCACACGCACGCTGCTCGCCTCGCCGCCGGGGGGCGGGCCGGCACTGCGGGCACGCACGCCGGGCGAGGGGCGAGGCGCGCAGGCGGCGGCACTGCGTGAATGGTCCGCCGAAATCCGGTCCAGTGGTCTTGCGCAGACGCAGCTTCCTTTTGCGGTTTATTCTTTTGCTACTCGGATTTGTCGCGGTTGCAAGATGAGATAAGGACTCAGAACGGACTCCGATCGTGGCACGCCCTCGAGTCACGTTTCGTCGCGATTACGAGTAACCCTATAAATTTGCGTCGTGCACCGTAGAGAGATACGCACAAACACATCGTTAGGGTTTTGCCACCTCTCGCCTTTACGCCGTCGTAATCTTCTCCATCCCGAGCGCCGACGTGCATCGCAATCGGAGAGCAGTCTCCGGAACCCTTCGTCTTCGAGATCTCGCACCGGAGAGGGCGAACAAGGTTTTGGGAAGCGCTCCGCGATCGCTCAAGATCGCTACCACGGCTCGTTTTCCGTTCTCGCCGCTGGACGCCGCCGTAGCCGGCTCTCGCGACGCGCCGCCACCAACGCTGCCCTCGCTAACACCGCAACCGCATCTACTACATCGACATCGAATCGCAACGTGCATCGCAACACGCCGTCATCTTCTTCTGCTCAGTACGTTCAATCTGTCCTAACCTCGTGGTTAATCAAGTTTATCAAGATGATCATGATGTTCGTGCTATCTAGTATGTTAGAGATATACATGCTAGTTTCGTCATCTTTGTTCATGATTTATATTCGAATTTAATCGGCAAATGTCTAATTTCTCAACACAGCATTGGTTTAATACCTTGCCTATTTCTCTAATGGAATTAGAGCTTGTTTGTTTTTGCTTTTGATTCTCGGATTTTGGCTCCAAAAACAGAATAAAAACAAACGATCTGATTCTAGAATTCGATTCTCACAATCCGGTCCATTCATATACACTAGAATTCACAATATAATATATATATATATATATATATATATATATATATATATATATATATATATATATATATATATATATGTTTTTGGATTCCAGCTTTTGGAGAATCAACTTCTCTAAAACCACAATCCAAATTTAGCTTTTAGATAATTCAAAGCTAAAACAAACTTGCCTACTCACACCAATGCAGCGCGTCCACGTCTCACCTGGTCTCGCTTTTCTTTGTCTCTCTGCTTTACACCAAATTTTGCAGAGCGCCTAACCCCTCGTTCAATTCGAGAGCCATTGGAACATATATAACAAGTGAACCATCCCAATCTCTTCCGTTGGCCTACCAACTTTATGTTCTATTTTCCCAGTGATGTTCCCTTGTCAATATCTTAATGACAGAACATTACAAGCTCTCTCTCCTTACTGTTGGCAGGATTTGTACCCTGGCCTGGAGAAGCCTCAAAGGCCGGGAAATTGATTTTGTTGAGATTGATGAGTAACCTGAAGTTCGGTTCCTGTAGGACTGATATTCTCTGCCGCAGTGAATGTTCTGTGAAACAGTGAACACCGAGAGTGAGATGCGATGTGGTATTGACAAATGATTTAATGAGTTCTAAGTGCAATATGGTTGAATAAGAGAGCTGAGTCCTACTCGCGAGGACGGGAAACCCAGAGGGAGCTGAGAGCACGGAGACGGCGGTTATACTCTCCAATGGAGAGGAAACACCGAGCTGATTGTCGAGTTGTCAGAATCCGCCTCATGTGATGCAAGGTTTGCTGTCTCAGATTATCTGCCTGAAATTGCAAAGCGATACAAAAATGACATATTAGGTTGACTAGAAATACATATGGATAATTGGCGGGCAAGTTGACAAGAAATATAATGGTAGCACTATCAACATAACATGTCACATTGCAAAATGCAATAATTAGTAGCGGCAGCATCTGATGACAAGAAAAGGTCCAAAGCTAATGTTCCTGCTTGAGACATGGCCACATGGGCTTAGTTGAAAGCTTCCTGCTGTTGCATATTGTAAATTTCTAATATCATTTTCTATTGCAGTTAACCAATCCTAACTGCATATAATCTTAATATAGTATAAAAATACCCAAGTAATTTTATGGTTTTTCTTTAAATGTGAAGTCTTTGGGATTGTTAACAAAAAAAAAAAACACATTAGCTCTCTACGCCAATAAAACTTACCCAGAAACCACAATCAAACAATCTCAAAAGGAAAAAAAGAAGTGAGGGCAACTGGAAATCTCAATCTCCTTTATTCAAAGGGAGAGAGAAGAGAACTAGGGGTGAAAACGGATCGGATATGGGCAGATATTGCTCTTTTCGTATCCTAACCTATATTTTTTTCCCGGATTCGGAACCGGATACGGATACGGATATGAGACAAATATGTGATGGATTCGGGTTGGAAACGGATAAAGATATACAGATAATGCACGCATATATAGAGTATTATATATTGAATTAAAACCATATGAGTACATGACTATAGTAACAAATTATATATCAATCAAACTCAACAAACGTCGTAGAAAGAATATGCTACTTAAGAATCAGTAGAACCAACTAATTGTTAATATAAATGGGCTGATATGGAAAAAAAATTAGTGAAACTGGGCTAGGCCTTGCTGATGTCCAAATATCCGACCCGAATATCCGATCTGATATCTGAATAGGAAAAATCCGGATATCCGAATATCTGGATCCCGTCCTGGATTTACTGGATATTGGATGCTCCGGATCCGATCCCGAATCCGGATTCAAGTATCCGGATCCAGTCCCGAATCCGACCAGATAGTAAAATCCGGTCCCGGATCGGACGGGAGATATCCGACCCGTTTTCATCCCTAAAGAGAACCTCTACTCTTTGATGGAGCATCATGATCCTTCTTTAATTCAAGGCTTCTCTGAGTCATCTCCAAGTGCTGAAGTTGAGGTTGCGTGTGTCCTTTTCTTGACTACTATTGATGGATTGAAACCTTGCAAAGTTTTGCAAGAAATGGAACATATGGCATCCGAAGTATTGTTTTGATATGCTTGTGTATCTGTTGAATTACCAGCAAACACAGTGTGTGTTGTGGGGTGGGGGATGCCAGAAATAGGTGTACGACACAGAACAATTTCTACAAGAAGGCAAGAAGGTGACCGTCATATTCCTATGTTGCCTTTATATTGGAAGTGATAGGTGTTTATATCTATGGGACTACATAAGATTATGTGATAAGAAAGAACCTTACTTCCCCTGGGCCCAGTCAATTTCTCAAGGAAACACCAAATAATTGGTTGGTAGTACAAACATCAGTTTGTTATTGTTTATAACAGACTAATTATGCATTCTGTAAAGTGCTAACGATGTTTATCTGCATGTTTTAGCCTTTCACTCAAACAAAGTTGGCCATACTACAGTTTAGATCATAATATACCTTTTCTATTATCCAAAACATAAGGAACCATTCTGTGTGCCCTTTTTTTTTTTGGGGTTAAGAAACCACTCTGCAGGATCTTTAAAAAGGGAGAAAAGAAAATCGGCAGGACCAGCATTTCGATAATCTGTAATGAATAGGAGAAATAGAACTTAATATACAATATACTCCTTCCGCTCTTTTTGACCAGCATTTCGATAATCTGTAATGAATAGGAGAAATAGAACTTAATATACAATATACTCCTTCCGCTCTTTTTAAGTGACACTCTAGAATCCATGGTGTCACTTTCTAAAGTGGTTAGAAGTTTGACCACTAATATGTTATAACTATATAAATTGGCCTCATGAAAACCATATCATTAGATTTGTCATTAAAAATACTTTCAAAATATTCCTATAATTTTATTAGTATATAATAAGATAAAGTTACAAACAGTAAATGTCAAAGTCACATCTCATAGAGATGTGAAAAGTCAAAAACGTCACTTAAACAAGAATGGAGAAGTAATATACTTGCCCACAATTAATTTTTAGCTTCAAGTAGCAAGTACTGTAGTTTAATCTGATTCATTATTGTTCTGCACATCAAAGCAAAGCAGTATATTTCTGTTAGTGCCAAAAACTTGATGTAGAGTTATCAGCCACAACACACCAGACGAATGCCGGGTTCAGAGCGTGCTAACCGATTTGACCCTACAATCGGTAAGAAAAAATATAAAATTCACTCAAAACCGATCTCGCAGGACAATCGGCTTAGATCTAATCAGCTGAAAGCTAATCAAATCGAAGGTAAGGGGTAAATCTAATTAGCCGATTAGGGCTAATAAGAGGGTAAAAGTAGATTGACTCTGAAAAGGCGATGCACAACAAGATCACAGTAAACCAAACCTGAGGACGTAATTAATGAAGATCAATAATCGGTGATACGCAACTCTATTGATCAAAATCGGATTACAGAGCTTCTAAATTACAAGAACTACTCCTAGTCAACAAAAAAGCAGATGAAAATATAATACGAGCTGATTGATTTGATTGTGTTGTTGGTTTAGTGTCCTATTACAACACGTTACAAAGTATGATCCGTATCGGCCCTAATCCGGACGGTTTTTCCTTAAAAATCTCCACCGTTACCAAATATCTTCAAATTTATCCAAGTCATACATCGGCTATATCTTGTTGACTCAAAACTGCTGATTTTGACTACACCTACCGAATCTTGGTGCAAACATGTGCCCCTTATTTTTGGGAGATAACTTTCTATCTTCCAAAAATCTTAACCATCGGCTTGCGTGACATCGGCTTAGCAGGAAGTCTTCACCAGTAACTGCTGTATTGATGGCACTGTAAAAATCTTGATACACGTATTATGTGTTTTAACTGCACGTGTTGCTTCAAAATCCTTCCCGCCGTTTCACTTTTCACCCTCCATATAAATATGCGGCCCCCACATGGTCATTTTCACGCGCTCAAGCTCTCCGGACGTTTGTAATCAACTTCTTCTTTTCTACCCACAAGTCGTTTGTTCTCCAGTTCCTAGTTGGCTCCCAACCAAGATCGGCTGAATTGATCTGTCCCAAGTACTCATTTTGATCCTTGACAGCAATGACCAATTTTACCTAGGCCCAGTAGGAAACCTAGATGCCGATACAATTATAAATGAAGAAATACCTTGCCTTCCTTTATCGGCCGCTAGATATAATATAGAAGGCTGGAATAAGAGTTTTAGAGCATGGCCAACAGCGCTCAAGGAGTAGAAAAATGGGTATAATCGGGTAGCGGCCCAAAAGAGAGATGTATGGGAGAGGATGGGAATAGCCGACCGCCTCCTCTTATGCTTAGCCAATCTAGAAGCCAATGAGCCCTTAGTGGCCACGGCTTGCTATTTCTGGTCGAATACTTTCAATACATTCATATTCCGCACTGGTCCTATCGGCCCAACTCTTTTGGATGTGGCCCAACTATGCTGCCTTAGGCCTGACTGGGAGCAAATATCGGCTTACAGTGGCAAGCCAAAGTACAAGCTCATTCAATCTAAAAGCGAAGGATGGAGCAAGTATATCGGCAATAACAACAAGGTGAATGGGCCAGTATCGGACGAAGAGCATGTGGCCTTCCTTAACTTGTGGTTAGACAGGTACCTCTTTTGTGGGGCTTCCCTTGGGCCGACCCAAGTGTATCAGCTTATAGTAGAGCGACTGGTAGAGGACCATTAGCTTGCCCTATGAAAAATGCTGCTAAGGGCAGTTTATCAAATGATGTATATAATAAGAAGTCAGCTGTTTACAAAATTTGCCAGTTTTGCTATCGGTAATGTGGGCGGTCCCCTTTGGTTCATCCAGATCTAGTTATATTGCTTATTCAACCGACCCTTTGCCTTGGAACCAGCTGAAGACACAGCGTTTCCATGGGAAGATACTCCAGAAAATGCAGTGCCTCAATTCAGAGCCAGCTGATCATATGGAAAAAGATTTATGATGTGCTCTGGGACTGAAACAAGGATCACACCCATCAGCTCAAAGAAGTACCTGGCTTTCTTTCTTCAGCTCAGCAATGAAGACTTCAAGCAATAGGACTTCTTCAGTTACAGCGGAGTGGCCGATTTTCCATAGCCATCCTTCTTGCATCTAGAAGCCGACATTTCCTTGATGTCTCAGGAAACTTTGAATTTTTATAAGATTTTCGTTTCTCCGAGCATTCTTCATGTTGACTTAAATATGAGAAATCAAACGTTTCAGCCGTCCTACGAATTTTACCATCCTTCTATTTATGCTTGGCAGCTGGGCTTTGGGCAAGTGATCCCAAATCTTCCATTGCTTGTCGGCTACAGCCGAGAGCTCGCGCTCGCAACGCAGCTGCGGCTAGTATAGTGCTGGAAATAGCCGATGAGCTCCAACTTGAAATCCTACCTCATTTCTTTTTGAACACACATCAGGCAGGGCATTTTTCCTCATGGTGGTCATCTACCGCGGAGGCACTTTTCCTAGAGAGGACACCGTCGGCCATTGTTAAACTTTTTTCCAAATCTACCCGAGCCGACAGTAGTTTTTGACAATGGTTTGAGCGATGAGTCTAGTTCTTCTAACTCCTCCGGGTATACTAACACAAGTCTAGTAGACATTACTGGCGAGGTATCGGCTAAATGGATTTCTTTTCACCTCACCATTCAATTGTCAGATACTTTTCACTAATCGGCTTTTATCCCTGCTTGCAGACCATGGCTGCTGGCAAGAAGCCAATCTCTGGCTGGTCAGGTAGTGGCCATCAAGGAAAAAGGCCACACTAGTCAACCGGCCTAACGGGGTACACCTTTGGGTACTTGGGCATTCAGAGCCCATCGTTGTCAGACATAGAGCAAAACAACAACCCAGTGAGTATACTTCGATCAACTATCACTTCGCTTCCTCTTTATACCCTTTCCATGGACTAACTTTTGACCAATTAAATTTCAGAAAAGAAGAAGGTGAAGTCCACCAAGGCTCCTGCTAAAAGAGGCTCCAAGCCTCAAGAGCAGAGTAGTGAAAGCTCACCACGCACGTCAGCTACTGCAGGGGTAAGTTATTTTCTCCATGGGCTTCTATGATGAGTATTCTCGCATATCGGAGTAACCCACTTTAACTCTCATTTGCAGCCGACACCAACGGTGCAGGTGGCCAACATTCTGGCCGATTTGCCCAGCGCTTCTCTCGAGGCTCCACCTCCATCTTCTTAGCCGACGCCACCGGCTCCTACTGCCCTAGCTACCTCCAACCCAATGGATCTGCTGGGGTTTTCTTTGGTAGATCTCGATGATCTAGAGATCATAACCACCGATGACTATCCCGCAGACATCTGCAAAATAATAGAAGTCTCAAAGGAAGCATCGGCCGTGGTCACGTCGGTTCCTGGAGCCCAAGAGCATTTGAATAAGCTCTTTGACTTGGTGATGAGACCACAAGCGGAGATTCTCAAGAATAACCAACCGATATGCGATGCCATGGCGACCGTTGAAGCCAAATTGCCTCTAGAGGCGATGGAGGCACTATTGAATGTCTGCCATCTAGACAAGAAGAAGACATCAGTTGAAGCTACCCAAGCGAGAATCGCACAATGTGAAGTCCAAGAGGATGACCAAAAGCTTTTGGACGAGCTGGTTGCTGACACAAAGGCAAAAAAAGAAAAATTTAACGCTGACACCCAATCGCTCAAGACCAGCAGGGAGGCTGTCTTGAAGCTTGAGTCGACTAAAAAGTTTCTTTTGGAAGAGTTGGCCAAAACTGACAAGCAAATCTCAGAGGGCCAACAAATCATAGAGAAGACTTCGTCGACCATCAAGGAGCAGAAGCTTGGCATCACCATGGCTATAGTCAATGTGAAGAAATAGTCGGCCAAGGTGACTCCCGTACCTGGAAACGCTAAGGAAGATCCGTATATAGTCGACGAGGTACAAGAGATCATTGCCAAGGCTGTAGGCGCACTGTCAGCCATGGGAGCTACACTTCCTGACTCTGGCCTGTAAACTATTGTAATGACATAACCTTTTGGATGTTCGACTTCTAGAACAATACTTTTGTAATGTTGAGTTATATAATCGGTTATTTAAGTGATTTTATTATTGTCTAGTCTATGTAATTCATCTTTTTTAGCTATAGTTAACAGTAGCGAGTTAACTTAGCGCTCAAGCCGATATTTCCTCATAGCCAACTAAGATGCAAGCCATACGCTAGGATAGTATTTCTTCAAGTATTTCCCATTGATCACTCTAGGAAATACGATTCCTTCCAACATCTCAAGTTTATAAGAATTTCCGTCAACAAACCAATTTATTTTATACGGTCCTTCCCATGTGGGTAACCATTTACCAAATCGGCTATCCTTAGACCCAATAGGCAGTATGGTCTTCCAAACTAAATCAGCTTTACTAAAAGACTTGGGCATCACCTTCTTATTATATGCCTTTGCAACTCTCATCTTATTCCTCTTAAGCCGATCCAACGTAGATAAATGTAACTCTGCCAGGTTGTCTAGATTGCCGATCATCAAATCCTTGTAATCCTAGGCCAACAAACCGTTTTGTCTAGCCACGCGTATAGAGTCAATATTAATTTCTAAAGGCAAAACGGCTTTCTAATCATAAACAAGCTGATAAGGTGAAAGCTTCGTGGACACTTGGTATGCTAGCCGATAAGCCTATAGTGACTATGATAATATTGAGTGCCAATTCCTTGGCTTCTCATCGATTTTCCTCTTAATCAGCTTAATCAACGTCTTGTTGGAGGACTCAGCTTGTCCATTAGCCTAAGCATAATATGATGATGAATTGAGTAACTTTATACCCAAGCTTTTGGCAAAATTCTGAAACTCATTGGACATGAACACAGTACCTTGATCGGTCGTAATAGTCTGTGGGATACCGAACCGATGAATGATATGCTCATTAACAAATCCGATAGCCTCAACACTTGTAACCTTCTTGAGAGGTATAGCCTCAACCCACTTAGAGAAATAATTGGTTGCAACCAAAATAAATTTATGACCTTTGCTTGAAGCAGGAAATATTTGACCGATTACATCTATTCCCCATCCTTTAAATGGCCAAGGCTTGATAATAGGATGCAAAGCAGATGTCGGTGCTAGTTGTACGTTGCCAAATTTCTGACAAGTCCGGCACCCTTTATAATATTAGAAGCAATCCTCGAACATCGTCAACCAAAAATATCCTGTGCATCTAAGCATCCATTTCATCTTATAAGCCGATTGATAGGAACCACAGATCTTCATGCACCTCACCCATTGCCACTTTGGCTTCATCGGCTCCAAGGCACCTCAGTAGTAACCCTTCTAATGTCCGATAGTATAGTACCTCATCTAGGACAACATATTTTAATGCCTACTGCCTAACTTTGCACTCTGTCAACTTGGATAGATCAATTAGGTAGCCTTTTATCTTTGTCCTCCAGTCAACAGCGTCAATGCACATCACCGCCCTTTCAACCATCTCAGGTACTTGAAATTAGCCAAAGTCCTTATAACTCAATGCCTACTGATTCAACATATTCACTTTGTCGTTCATTTCCCAAGAATATGAGTAATGGAAAATGAAGTGAACGAGCCGATTGTACCAAGACATTATTCTAAGTATTTGCGCAGCGTGTCATCATGACATTGGTATTCTCCCTTGATTTGCTGCACGACTAATAAGGAATCGCCATATTCCTCAACAGCATCCATTCTGATATTTTCTAATAGCTGTAGGCCTTTGAGCAATGCCTCATACTCCGCTTGATTGTTAGAGCATCAGCTATTTAGCCGAAATGCAAACTCAAAGTTATGTCCCTTAGGTGAGATGAGCACTATACCAATGCCATTGCCCCCTCAACACACCAAACCGTCAAAGTACAACTACCAAGGAGCGACGGAAACTAGATCGGTAGTGATCTCATGTCTTGTTATAAAATCAGCTATAATCTGTCCTTCAACTTCTTTAGCCGATTCATATGACAGGTCGAACTCTATCAATACATAAGCCCATTTACCAAGTCGATCTCGTAAAATTGGAGCTGACAACATATACTTTATAATATCAGTTTTGCAGACTACCTTACAAGTCGATGCTAATATATAATGCCTTAACTTTGTACAAGCAAAATATAAAGATAAGCACAATTTTTCTGCAAAAGGGTATTTGATTTCAGCATCCAGTAGCCATCAACTTAAATAGAACATCACCCTCTCTTTGCCATTGACTTCTTGTGCCAAAACAGCTTTGATAGTTTCCTCCTCAGTCGATATGTACAGATTGAATGGAATCCCCTTTTGTGGCATGCCAAGACTGGAGGATTGGTCAAGTATTCTTTAATATCATTAAAAGCTTTCTGTTGATCAGCTCCCCAAACAAACTTTTGATTATTCTTCAATTTTAACAGTGGAGTAAACACATGGATACGGCTAGAAAGATTTGAGATGAACCGTTGTAAATAATTGATTCTGCCGATCAACTTCTGCAACTCATTTTTGCACATTGGCAGCTTTGTTTTGGCTATGGCCTTAACTCTTTCTTGATTAACTTCAATCTCCTTAAGCCTAAGAATTTGTCCAGCTGACACGCCAAACGCGCACTTGAAGGGATTCATTTTTAGGCCGTGTGCCCTTGTATTCTTTAAGCCTATCTCCAAATCAGCTAAATACTACAAATCATTTTTGGATTTGACAACAACATCATCAATGTAGATTTCAACAATATGGCCAATTAAATCATAAAAAATTAAATTCATAGCCCGCTGGTAAGTTGCACCAGCATTCTTTAAGCCGAACATCATAACAGTTAACTCAAACAACCCTAGAGCACCAAGGCACCTGAAGCCGATCTTCGATATGTCGGCTTCTGCCATAAATATTTGATTATATCCGGTATTTTCATTAAGAAAGCTGATAATCTTATTTCCTGATGCAGTATCGATAAGCATATCGGCCATCGACATCAGATATTCATCTTTTGGCGTAGCTTTATTCAAATCTCTGAAGTTAACACATACCCTAAGTTTACTATTTTTCTTCATGACAGGAACAATATTGGAGACCCATTCAGCATATCGATAAGGCCTGATAAATTTAGCCTCTAGCAATCACTCCATTTCCTCCTTTATAATGTTGTACAAAGCCAGATTAAACCTCCAAGGGTATTGTTTAAACGACCAATACCCTGGCTTTACAGGTAGCCGATGTTCGATAAGTTGTCGGCTTAGGCTAGGCATCTCATGGTACTCTCAAGCAAAACAATGTTCGACAAGTTGTCGGCTTAGGCTAGGCATCCCATGGTACTCCCAAGCAAAACAATCTTTATTATTCCTAAGGATTTTGACCAACTTCTCCTTATATGCTGCATCTAATTTTGCGCTAATAAAAGTAGGTCTTTTCCTATCACCATCCCCTGTGTCGACTTCTTCAAGCAGATCGGTCAATGTGAATCCTTGACTAAACTTCTCGATTTCTTGGAAATCTTCGATGGCCTCGTAGCTATCCGTTATCTGCCGATAGCTTTGCATTTTGTCTTGTAGGGTCTTCATTGCTTGCCTAGACCCCATCGGCGCAAGACTTCATTTGTCCGATCAAACATACCTGGCTTGACATTGATCGGCATAAATCCTGCCTTACCAATACAAATAAAATCGAAATCGTCTAGGAGCTTGCCCGATATGCACTCAGCTTCTTCGTGTTGCTAATTCGTATCCGAACTAGCCATTGCAATGTGAGTTGATGTATCAGTTGGAACAACCTTGACTTCGTCTCCGTTCCACTGGACAAGCAATTGGTGCATAGTCGACTGGATGCAACAATTTGCATGTATCTAGTCCCGTCCAAGCAATACACTGTAATTACCTTCAGCATCAATAACAAAGAAAGCAGTCGGCAATGTTTTGCTGTCAACAGTCAATTCTATGACCATAACACTCTTAGCTTCGATGGGGTCGCCTATGACGTCATTCAGAACCATATTAGTTTTGATCAAGTCTTTATCGGACTTACCCAGCTTTTTGCAGGTGGTGTACGACATCAGGTTGACCGTTGCTCCTCCATCCACCAGTAGCCTTGAGATCGGCTTTCCGTTTATGTGTCCCTTCAAGTATAGCGGCTTGAGATGCCGATGGGAGTCACGGGGATTTTTGAAGATGGCATCTTGAGCACCCCAAGCATAACTGGGTAAAGGTCTCTCTAGCTGATTCAGTTTTTATTTTGAACTCAGCTGACAATGTGAACATCATATTAATGTCCACCGGAGGAGTGTCATCTCGAATCATAGGCGATCCCAAGTCATCGGTTGAATCCGTCTCTTCCTTAACTTGGTCTTGCCTCCTCCACTCCTTCACAATTTTTATCAGCTGAAGCTCATTAAACGGCTGGTCCCTTTGCTTTTCTTGCTCCCTCAATCTCTGAAGTCATCTGCGTTGCGATCGGCTAAGACCCGACGGGCATCATTTGGGTTTGGGTTCGATCGGCTTGCGTATCTTTCTAGCTAGATCTCCCTTTACCATAAAACTTGACCTTTCCGTCTATACCTCAGCTTGATTCGGTAGGGAAATCCTTTCCTGTATTGGCTTTTTATAGCTTTGGTTAGGACGATCCCGTATTGGCCCAGATAACCTATCTCTAGTTGATAGCCTAGGCTAATCATCCTGGAGATAGTGCTCCATTGGACAGGAGTACGGAGATGGGAGTGCTATTCCCCTCTCCTAGCAAAACTACCAAAAGAGGCACCTTTGATGAGTACTTTCCAAGTTTTCAGGCCAACACAGATTATTAGGCCGACGCGAAGGGTATCGCGGCTAATTGTTCATTCTTTCATATTTCTCAAATAACTGGGAAAAAGTTGGCTTAGGCCTGTTAATCAACTTTTGTGACGATGACTTCTCCGCCTTGTACCATTTGACGACTTGTGAATCTCCCTTAGGGTTGACAGTCCTTGAATGCTTATCTTCATGATCGGCTTCTATTTGTAGTGAACCGATCGTGATCTTCAAGGTCTTGTCACCACTCAAGTTTGGCTGAATGTTGACACGTCGAGCCCGTTTTGGTTCCTCGTCGTGCATTGGCTCTTTCCCCTTGCGCGAATATTGGACCATATTTAGAGGGAACGGATCCATGTCCACCTGCATAGTCGCTCATCTGCAAACCTTAGTTGATCGTCTTCAATAGCCGACTGGATCTACTTTCAGAAAATATTGCAGTCGTTAGTATTATGAGAAAAAGAATGGTACCACTTACAATACCTTCATTTCTTGATCTTGTCAATTGATGGTATGACGTGTTCCTCAGGCAATCGTATTATTTTTTCTTACAAAAGTAAATCAAAAATACGATCACATTTGGATACATCAAATGCATACTTTACCTCTGACTTATTTTTAGTTGGCTTAAGCCATGAACAGACCAAAGATTTTTTGGAACCCTTGACTCATTCGGCGATATTTACCTCTGCTTCATCGTCTTTAGAGGACTCACTTGGATAGTAGTCAACCATATTAACCTTAACCTTGTCCTTTTCCTTATTATTACCATTTACTTTGAACTTATCTCGGAACCCTGTATTGTCAGGAAATCGGCTTTCTTGAGCCGACATGCGATGAAGCAGATGGCTTAAGTCGGTGAATTCTTGCCCATCAAACTTTTCCCTGAGCGGAGGAATTAACCCTTGTAAAGCTAAATCGGCCAATTTATCATCAAGCAACGTGACACTGAAACACCGATTCCGAACTTCCCTAAACCTTTTAATGTAATCACTTACTGACTCCCCAAATTTCTGGCGGATGGTGCTCAAATCAGAAATCCTAAGTTCCAAACTGTCGGAGAAAAAATACTTATGAAATCGGCTTTCCAAATCGTTTAAAAAATGAACCGTATTTAGAGGTAAACTAGTAAACCAAATAAAAGTAGCTCTTGATAATGATAATACGAACAATCTAATTTTTAGCCCGTCGGACTGAGTAGCTTCGCCACACTGAGCGGCAAAGCATCCGACGTGCTCTAAGGTTGTGACTAAATCATCCCCAGAAAATTTAGCAAAATCAGGCACTTTAAAATTAAGCGGATATGGTATGCAATCTATATAATCTGGATCGACTTTACAGAGCGATAACTCGCCCTTCAATTTGAATGCGAATTGATCCCTTATCTGGAGAGATCTAATCAGCCCAATTTACATTATTAGCTGAGATATTAAGGCTCTGCCAATTATGATCATAACTACCATTCTACCCCCCCCCCCCCCGAGTGCAAGCTTGGGCTGCCGATTAGGTTGAGCCAATGAATATCCATCGTTTCTTCTAACTAATGGATTTGGCATTGTGACAAAAGGTTCTGAGTAAGTTACCACTTTGTACGGGGCTGGATTCCTAGGTGGGACCGGCTCCTGATACTGTGGGCATCTGTTAGGTTCAATCGATTGTGAGACCAATTGTTGGAAGGCACAAAACGGGCTGACGGTGGCAAATTAGCTGATGCGTTTAACTTAGCGGTATCAGTGTACGCTTGGTAATGTGTAACCCCGCTAAGGTGAGGGTCCCGCAGCAATATAACAGTAGGTTGGGTCGGCATCAAAGATGGAGTTAGAACCGACGGTTTTGGACCGGGCACTGTGTTTTGTGTATCTTGCGCTACTAAATAAACAGGATAGGTCGGCAGCTCTTGCAATGAATCAAGAAGGCTCCCGGATGAAGCCAACTCTTGGGCAATAGTCTTAACACTATTAGCAATCATCGGCTTAAGGGTAGTGACTAAAGCCGATGATTGATTGATCAAAGCATAGTGTACAGACTGTTCAATCATGGCTGATGATTCTGCCTGTGCAGGCACGTATTGACTCACCGGACTATTTGCAACTCTTGCATCGCCGAGGGCATTTATTGTCAGCAAAGCAATCTACTGGGTGACGCCGTGTCGGGTTTTCTGGTACCAACTCAACATCATCTCCTCCAAAGCAGCTTTTCGATCTTCGATTTTCTTACGCTGTTCTAGCATCAAATCATCCAATGTAGGGACAATTATGGCTTCTGTGTTGAGGTCAGATGGTGGAATCGACTTGCCAAAGGAAGACATCTTCGTGGCCCCACCAGGTGTGCCAAGAGTGTGTTGGTGCCAAAAATTTGATGTAGAGTTTATCAGTCACAACACACTAGACGAACGCCGGGTTTAGAGCGTGCCAACCGATTTGACCCTGCAATCGGTAAGGAAAAATATAAAATTCACTTAAAGTTGATCTCGCAGGACAATCGGTTTAGATCTAATCAGCTGAAAGCCGATCATATCGAAAGTATGGGGTAAATCTAATTAGCCGATTAGGGCTAATCAGAGGGTAAAGGTAGATCGACTCTAAAAAAGCTATGCACAACAAGATTAGAGTAAACCAAACCTGAGGACGTAATTGATGAAGATCAACAATCGGCGATACGCAACTTTATTGATCAAAATCGAATTACAGAGCTTCTAAATTACAAGAACTACTCCTAGTCGACAGAAAAGCAGATGAAAATATAAATACGGGCTGATTGATTTGATTGTGTCGTTGGTTTCACCTGCCCACGTCTTTCTTTTATACCTATCGGCCAAACGAGTCTTATCACAACATGTCACAAAATATGATCCATATCGGTCTTAATCCGGACGGTTTTTCCTTAAGAATCTCCACCATTACCAAATATCTTCAAATCCGTCCAAGTCATATATGGTCGTTGACTCAAAACTACCGATTTTGGCCGCACCCACCGAATCATTTCTTTCTCTATGTTCAGAGCAGTTTTGCAGATCCAGAAACTAGGTAAACCAAAAGAAAATCATGGTCGTTGAACCAATCAACCTAAAGTTTTGAACCATACATAAACCAAAACTAAGCGCTACTAGCGCTACTAATTTCAGGTTGATCATGCCACGACTAATTTCAGGTTTCTATGGTAGGATGCACGAACGACAAAGAAGAGGAAATGCTGACCTGACGATAAAAGCTCTCAAGGTTGTCGAGCCTGCGAAGTGCAAGGGCCATGAGACCGGTATAGTTTGCAACATCTGCACCGTCGTTGAGAGGATCAGCTCCCACTGCATCGGCTAGTAACTGCTGCAGCTGCTGACGCCCCTGCGTGAGCGCCTCCTCAGCCTGCTCCGAAGACTGCTGCAGGTTACACATCCCCAGCAGCTGCTGCTCCGTCAGTGGATCGAGCTGAGGTATCAGCATCTGATAAAAAGCCAACCGCATACAGACTCAGAATTTTGCATTGCCTTAATATTTGTGCAAGGGGTGGCAGAAAAGCATGCCGGCCGGACCTTGAGAACTTCTGAAGGCCGGAACCCGCCCATCCAGAGGAAGCACCGCTCAGCCGGCGTAGCCCACATTCCAGTCATCAGGTGGAACACGTCGGACCTTGCGAGTACGGCCCTCAGGTGGAACAGCTCATCGTAGTGCTGCATGCATTCTTCAACTATGGTGCCAAGGCTTCCATCGAGGAGTTGAGCCTGCAGCGCGCCACGGAGCTCTGTCAGGTGCTTGCTGTCGTCATCTAACCATCGGGCGTACTCCATGTCGAACATCACAGCGCCTGTAATAACACATCAACGAGTTCTTCAACCTGACACAGTTAACATTGTGAAGCTTGTACCGCTGTACTGAATGAGATGGTTACCACTTACCAGAACTCAGGTCTCCGGGCGAATTGCATCCTCCAGGAAAAAGGCCCTGAAACAATTTAGGTCTTATAGCATATGGCAAGTTGGCAACACTATGTAAATAATATTAGAAGCTCTGATATTGTGAGGCTTCTAGACAACTGGAACCTGTGAGCGTGCTCTCTGGATCTCTTGCTCGATTTGCTGAAGCCTAATCCGGCCTGTCTCTAACTGCTGCACATAAGCCTGAAAGACGTATAAAAGTATTTTCGTCAGGCATAATTTAAGAAAATCTTAAAATTTTTATAGTTTTTGTTTGCACCTTTTTTCTCAGCCTGCTCTTTCTTGCAGCTTCTCTGTTCTGAGCCAATCGCCTTTCGGTCTAAGAATTAGAACAGTACAAGTAAGAGTGTGGCACAAATGCACGGCCATGCAAGCAATAAATCAACATCAAATGTAATCACACATTGTCATCTAGCAACTTGCCGTCTTTTCTTGTGGATCCATCCTTCCTCTGCAACACAGCACACCAAAAAAGGTAAAACATAGAACAGTGTGCAATGCTAGTTATACAGTAGCATACCTATTCAACATCAAGAGAGTAAGTATATTGGAGCTAAATCTCCTGTTCGGTGTTAGTACTCCTTTTCACTAGTGGCTGTTTACCTTCTCTCTCTCTCTCCACTCCACTGTAGCTATTTCTATTAGCTCAACGTCAGGAGCTATCAGCTATTGGAATTTGGAAGAGCATGTGGTACAGTTCAGGGAAGTTATCATGTTGCTTCTATGATTCTATCCATCACAAGGAGAGACATGCAGGAACCATTAGGGTGCCCCCAATCATCATTTGATGTCCTTTTTAGCCTTGACCATATGCTTATTACCTACTCTCCAATCGTTCTAGAAACGTGACATTTTGCACCAGACAACAATCATGACATCTCTATTCAAAAACATGTCTGGAACTGAAAGCGTGAGCTCAAAACCCACTAGGGTGCCCCCAATCATCATTTGATGACCTTTTTAGCCATGACCATATGCTTATTACCAACTCTCCAATCGTTCTAGAAACGTGACATTTTGCACCCGACAACAACCATGACATCTCTTTTTAAAGACATGTCAGGAACTGAAAGCGTGAGCTCAAAATTAAACCCCAAATCAAATTTAAGCTTCCAAAAGCAAACTGTTTTAGAATGATTCAATACAGAACATAAGCTTTGGTTTGCATTGAAAAGCCTAACTTAGAACTTCTCCAAAAGAATAATCCATGAATAGTTGAAGACGGCAAAACATAGTATCACCGTGCCACTATTACCTTGTCTTGGCCTCCTGCATGTTGCTGAAATCCTGGTGCAGTAGCTGCTGCTGCTCCAATTCCTTGCTTGTAGTTGTAGTCATCAATTGTCACCATCAACACCTCCTGTTGCTGCCCAGAGTCGGCGGCCCTCGTGCTCTCTGGGGAGTCCATCTCAGCCTGTGGCATTGTGTTCTGAGCTGAGCTCGAATCGGTGGTGCTACCTACTGACTGCGAGTTCCACTGTAAAGCAATTAATCAAAGAAACAAGAGGAGCAGGCAGAGGAAGGCAGTGAGCAGTTAATTAACCAAGAGCAACTTTTTTCTGTTGTGGTCGGCAAGGAACTGTAGGAGGCTGTAAATGATCAAGGGAAGCAGTGCTTATCCTGTATGGCTGCTGTAGATGACTCATTGGCCTTGAAGGGAAGATCTCCAGTATGGGGGGCCTAGCTGCAAGATATCCTGCTGCTGCATACATACAAATGGATTTAAAGGCCTTGTCAATCTCTCTCTCCCAAGAGGCTGCAAAAAATGTAGACAAAGAAAGAAGAGAGAGGTGAGGTCTGGGGAGCTGTGGGATCACACCATTTATGCTGCCTCCCAATTACATGTGGTCAGGGCTCATGACTGTGTTTGGCAAGGCAAAAGCGAAGGTATGTTGTGCTTATCTACGTGGTGCTGTGGGGAGGGAAGCGAAGAAAGAAGCCTTTTTCGTAGGTGGTATTGGTAGCAAAATTCAGAGAGGGGTAAAAGGGTAAAAAATTCTATTATACTATTTGTCTTCTATTGTAAAACACGTCCTGTGATCCTGATGAATAGTGAATGAATGGATAAAAAGCCTCTGAAAATCGTCAGGTATTCGGTGAATCCAAAACTATGAACAAATCAGGAAAATCCTAAAATACCCTTAAGAATGGATAGGAAAAGCCTAAAATATCTTTGAGGAATGAATGATTAGATTTAATTTCTACTATCACTACTTACTATCTGTGTTATCTATCGTAAAATTTCTCTCGGAGAAAGAGGGAAAGATAAGAGAGGCGTAGAGAAAAGGCAGTCTTACACTTTGTGTGCGCATCGCCTTTTTAAGCATGCCAGGATCAACACCAGCATTGGTGCCATGGATGAGGGCCTCCTCCAAGTCACCAAAGTGAGCAGCAGCTGCAGGTTGCAACTCCCAGGGTCAAGTAGTAGTGCACAGAGCAGATGACTGAAAGTTTTCAGTACCAGTGATAGCCATATGCAATATATGGCAGAGCAGATGAAAACTAAACTTATCAAGAATGTAAAGGAGATGACTGAAAATGCATATGGCAGAGCAGATGAAAACTAAACTTTTCAAGAATGTAAAGGCGATGACTGAAAGTTTGAGGGTTAGAAGTGGACAGATAAGGATGAGAGCCAAAAGATGCAGCAGGAAGGTAGGCAAATTACTTACATGATCCAGGCCTTATTCATTAAGAAACTATTTGGTTTGTGGGAAGAGGTGTAATCCAACGAGAGGAAAGTTGGATATATATAGCCGGAGAGTTGGTTATAAAGATAGTTAAAAAGAGGTGAGGGAAACTATATTTTAAAGCAACTGCGGGACTTGAAAACAGGTAGTTGCGAAAGAACTTTAGCTGTGTTGTCTTTGCATGTACTAGTAGTTGAAAGAGAAAAACAGCAGAGAAACAGAGACAGCGAAGCAGCAGAATCATCGATTTTTGAGCCTTACGTGTAACTTTTTTAAAGAAAATCTATTTCTCTTTTAAACGAAATTATAAAAATAAATCCATCTCCAATCACGAAAGTATCAGTAGGCGATGTGCATCACCTGCCGTGCTCTCGGCGCTTGAAAAGAGCTATTGAGCTAAGGGAACTCAACAAACCACCAATAGCTCCTTCAAGCTTAGGGAGTACTGTACATGACACGTGTCATCTGTTGGCGTTTCTGCGGTTGAAAATAAAGTTGTTTTTGTAATTATATTGGGATGATGATTAAAATTGGAAGAAAAAAGTTCCTTAGATACTAGAAAAGTGTGACGGACTAGAAAAGTGAGGATTTTTGAGAAATTGGCAGGTGGCGCAGCGGAAGAGTGGTCTTGGATTCCATATGCAAGTGCTTGGCTAAATGGTACCGCTCTTTATGATCACTTGCCATCCTCCAAGTACTCTGTTGATCTCTTCGCCTTGCACCATGACAGGGTTCACTTATGTATGCATCACTAGGAAAGAGAAGAAGTGATGAATTTTCTAGCCACCTCTTGCCTCATTTTTTTTTCTAAATCTCAAAATGAATTGTAAATTTAGCTCCCTTCACCATTCTGCAGCGCTTCCCTACCATGAGGACCAGCCTGCTTCACCCCGGGAGCGTGGGAGCAGGCTGATCGAAGATAGAAGTAGTCAACATAGTTATCAGTTTAGTTGTTAGAGTCAGGAAGACGTGCTTTGAATCTTTCTCAGGTTGTTAGCAAGATTAGTCTAGATCCTGAATGTTAGGCATGTATGCTCTGCCATGACCCCTGTGTTTGTTGTACAGGTTGCTATATAAATGAAATGATCCCAAGAGGATCACTAAGCTTTAGCCATAACATATTCTCTTTATGGTATCAGAGCCACGATCTGAACCACGCTCAGCTGCCATGGCCACCACACAGAGCTCCGAAGCCTCAGGCTCTCTCTCTAACAACCCCTACACAACCTCTGCTTAACCCAGTCTACTTCCAACCCCATCTTTCAATCATATGATTAACGTGAAGCTCATACAAGACAATTATCTTCTTTGGGCAACACAGATTCGCCCATACCTCAGAAGCCAAGGCCTCCTCGGCTACGTCGACAACTCCACTCCATGTCCTAGCTAGACAATCTCTGTGCCGCCATCTGATGAAACTGGTGGTCGCTGGATCGTCGTCAGCCCAGAGTACACGCAGTGGTACCATCAAGACCAACTCGTCCTAAGCGCTATCCTCTTCTGTAGGATCGATATGTACTAAACTAGCAATCAGAGGGGGTGAATGATTGCGCGGAAGCTAAAATCAAATTTTTGATCTACTAAAAATTCACCCTAATTCGGACTCAAATAATTGCTTCGTATTCAACAAAACAGAGTATATGCATTCGGTAAATTGTGAATTCCCGGAGATCTAGCTGTCGGATTGACCTGATATTTAAACAGAAGAAACTAGATTCCAATACGCATCTAACAAAAAAAGAATCAGGTCGATCGGATCTACGGATCAAAAGTTATAAATCCTGCAAGCTTGCTGTGACAGAATATGACGAAAATCAAGCAAACCCTAATTTCGTGATTAATCACAATCTACAAAAGATTAACCAACAAAACTTTGAGGAACACTAAATTAATGCCTTAAGAAGGTTTTAGATGGATCAAATCAAAATTAAACTTGTTGAATAAAAAGGACAATGATTCAATCTACTAAACCGAAATTGGGCAAACAGGGTCAGAAACCGGTACCATAGCGTATCATGTACGAATAGTAATCCATGATTTACTGTAGCAACGCGAGATTACTGTAGCATCAAAATTACTGCAGCGCTCGGACGCCTCCTTTTCATGCATGCATTCACGAAGCTACAGCCAGCAACTTTTGTGATCGAAGCAATCCTTCGCGCATGCATGCAACGTCCAGCAAGTGCTCTCCGCAACTCGCGCCAGGAGATCAATGATGAGCCGCCGGGAGCCAAGCGCCTAAAAGAAAATTACTTTGGCCACAGAAACAAAGCGCCGCCCAGAAACAAAGAGCCGCAGAATCAAGTCGCCTCAAGCATGCAGACGCCAAGAAAAGCCAGCCGCCGGAAACAGAGCACAGCCGCCAGACCAATAAAAACGGCGAACAACCCAGCCGCCGCCAAAAAGCTTTATTTCTTTTGTCTAACAGTACTTCAACAGAAGTACAAACCCTAATTCCAAGCTCCAGAATAAACAGAGGACACCTCCCTCTATTTATATAGAGCAACCACAAAGAGATTGAATACAACTCCACTTCCAACATGGAAAGAGTTCGTATCTATCTCAACTTGGCCCAACATGACCAAAAACAACTCTTGCCGCATATACGGCCCACCTGGCCAGAATCGTGACTAACCGACCTCCATGTGCATGTTCTCTAGCCCGAGCGTCCGCATGACATCCTCGACCACCAAGACCTCGATTCCTCCACGAACCTAGTCTCGAACCTCGGTTCCTCCATGAACCTAGTTCGGTCCGTCATCGACCACGTTAAGCCCTCGAGCAACACACGCACATGAATTAACAAACAACGGTCGAGCACAAGTCCACGACTTGACTCAAGGTTAATCCATGCAACCACTCACACGAGTGCATTGCATCAAGCAAAACCATTATGCTATCATCAGCATAATAAACATATCACCATAGCACATGCACAAGCACCATACATACTATAACCAAAATCACTTTGCAATGCCAATTTCACCATTCAGCCAATTTTTCATCACATGATCTCACATCTTCTCTCTCACCGAGGAGGTGATTGAAACGTTGTTGGTATGATGACATCACGCGAAGTTTGGCTGGCTCTTGAAAATATGTTCGCTTCCACGTCGCGCACAAGAATCATGCAGATCCGAATGCAACTTGCCACCATGTAGAAGAAGGAGCTCAGTATCACTGAGTATTTTCGCAAAATGAAGCGACTATCAGACACCCTGTCTGTGGTTGGTAAGCCTCTCCAAGATGAAGAATTCATCTCCTACCTGATGTGTGGACTTGGATCAGAATACGATCCACTGGTAACAAGTATCACAACTCAACTCCAACCGTACTCTGTAAGTGATGTTTTTGCACACATGTTGAGCTATGAAATGCACCAAGAGTAGAATGGTACTGTTGTCCAGATCTCGCCTGCTAACAATGTCAACAAGAGCACTGGTTGCACCGATGCTCGCAACGGGCGCGGATGTGGCCGTGGTGACCGTGGTGGTCGCAGTCAAGGAAGCCGCAGAGGATGCCCAAATCAAAACAGCCGGGGCCGAGATGACATTGTGTGCCAGGTCTGTCACAAGACTGGCCACGATGCTCTGCTCTGCTGGTATCGATTTGATCACAGCTACCAAGCTGAAGAAAACAACAAGGTCGCCACAGCTGTCTTAGGTGGCAGTTATTCCATCGATCCCAACTGGTATGTGGACACTGGTGCAACTAATCACATTACCAGCGATCTGCAACACATGACGACAAGGGACCGCTACACTGGAAACGATCAAATTCATGTGGCTAATGGTGCAGGTTTGTCAATTACTCACATTGGACATTCCTCTATTACTGGTTCAGCTCGCCCCTTATATCTCAATCATATTGTTCATTCTCCCAAGATTAATCGACATTTAATCTCTGTTCGAAAGCTTGCTTTAGACAACAATGCCTCTGTTGAATTTTATCCAAACTCTTTCTTTGTAAAGGACCTAGCCACGAAGACAGTTCTTCTCAAAGGCAAGTGTAAGAACGGCCTCTACATGCTTC
Source organism: Guadua angustifolia (assembly GCA_036346375.1). NCBI lineage: Eukaryota > Viridiplantae > Streptophyta > Magnoliopsida > Poales > Poaceae > Guadua > Guadua angustifolia. The sequence continues at coordinate 14,640,569 of CM070508.1, forward strand.
CGAATAATCCCTCTGTTCAAGCCCTCCTGTCAGCAAAAGTAACTCAAGAACAATGGCATCGTCGGCTTGCACATCTTGCTTCACCGATTACTCTGCTGATTTTGCAACAAAATAACCTTTCTGTAGCCAAAAATGTTTCTTCTCCATCAATTTGTGATGCGTGTCAGCAAGGGAAAGCTCATCAACTTCCCTTCAAACCTTCTTTACATGTATCCTCTACACCATTACAGATTTTTCATACAGATGTTTGGGGCCCTGCTCTTCCATCTGTCGATAATTTCAAATACTATGTCTCATTTGTTGACGACTTCAGCAAATTTGTATGGATCTATTTCCTTAAATGCAAATCTGAGGTAGAATTAGTGTTCATGCAATTTCAGAAGCATGTAGAGAACCTCCTCAACACAAAGATTCAATTTGTTCAATCCGATTGGGGGGGGGGGAGAATATCATCGTTTACACAAGTATTTCCAACATTCAGGCATCGATCACCGCATCTCTTGCCCACACACACACCAACAAAATGACATTGTCGAGAGAAAACATAGACATATTGTTGAAACCGGCCTAGCTCTTTTAGCCCAAGCACAAATGCCATTACGCTTCTGGGATGAAGCATTCAGTACCGCCTTTTATCTAATTAACAGGATGCCAAGTCGAACTCTTGAGCATGATACACCTATGCACAAGTTGCTTGGCACTGAACCTGATTATTCTCTTCTTCGTGTGTTTGGCTGCACTTGCTGGCCGAATTTGCGAGCCTATAATCCTAGGAAGTTAAATTTCTGAACAAAACAGTGTGTGTTCGTAGGATATAGCTCAACTCACAAGGGATATAAGTGTCTTGATCAATCTACTGGGAGAATCTATATTTCTAGAGATGTTGTTTTTGATGAAAATGTTTTCCCTTTTGCTGATCATTCCCTAGCGGAAAAACACACTTCTACAAATGTTCATCAATCCACTATTCTTCCCATTCTGACACCTTCCAGATACACTGAACTTTCTCTCATTGATTCTCATTCTATCGATAACACATGCTCAAATGAACCAGTGATAGACAGTCCTTTTGCGAGTAATAGCTTGCCTGACCCTGCTACTGATTCACATATTAGAGTTGGCAATTCCTTCTCTGCAGGAATGTATGATGCATCAGTTGGAACAGGCAGCCTAGAGGAGAATTTCGAAGCCTCGGGTCAGAATTCAAGCAATGGTGTTAATAGTACTGAAACACCAGTGCCAGGTCCAGTCAATCAACATCCAATGCGAACAAGATTGAAGGATAATATAATGCAACCCAAACAATTCAAATATGGCACTGTCAGATATTCGACACAGCAGAAAGCCTTCTTAGGAGCTAGAACTGTCGAAAATCCGACAATAGCTCTTTCAGTCTTCAGAGAACCTGAAACTCTGCAGCAGGCACTGGATAGTCCAGAGTGGCGAAAAGCAATGAATGATGAGTATTCTGCTCTCTTGAAAAATTATACTTGGGACTTAGTGCCACCTAAAAGAGGCATTAATCTCATTGATATTTGATAGCAGATGGGTTTACAAAGAAAAGAGGAAGGTCGATGGTTCAGTGGATAGGTTGAAGGCCCGGTTAGTGGCAAAAGGCTTCAAACAAAGACGTGGGGTTGATTATTCCGATACTTATTGTCCTGTGATCAAACCAGCCACTGTAAGAACCATATTATCTCTTGCAGTGTCACAAGGGTGGACTATGAGGCAGATTGACATTCAAAATGCTTTCTTGCATGGCGAGCTTCAAGAGGAAGTTTACATGAAGCAACCTCCGGGGTATCAGGATCTCAATTTCCCACCTGGATATGTTTGTCAGCTGAAGAAAGCACTTTACGGTCTGAAGCAAGCCCCAAGAGCCTAGCATTCTCGCTTGACAAGTAAGCTACAGGAACTCAGTTTCAAGCCGTCAAAGGCAGATGCATCATTATTTGTGTTCAGTCACTCAAGGACTGCAATTTATATGTTAATCTATGTGGATGACATCATAATTGTTAGCTCCTCATCCATTGCTACTGATAAATTGATTTGCTAGCTAATAGAAGATTTTGCTGTCAAGGACCTTGGACCACTTGACTATTTTCTGGGCATAGAAGTAAGGAAGGGGAAAGATGGCGTCTTGCTCTCTCAGAAAAGGTATGCTCTTGATCTGCTAAAGAGGGCGAATATGGAGAATTGTAAAGAAATTTCAACACCTATGGCTTCAGTAGAAAAGTTGTACAAAGAGCAGGGAGTAGCACTCAAGGATTCTGAACAATTCCTGTATAGGAGTGTTGTGGGTGCACTGCAATATTTGACCATGACTCGACCTAATCTATCCTTCGTTGTAAATCGAGTTTGTCAGTTCATCCAGGCACCGACGGAAATACACTGGGCTACTGTGAAGAGGATTCTTCGATATGTGAAAGGGACAACTGAACTTGGACTGAAGATTCAGAAGACTAAAACAACAACATTGCATGCCTTTTCAGATGCCGATTGGGCAGGTTGTCCCAATGATCGAAGATCAACTAATGGATTTGTTGTTTTCCTTGGTACAAATCTGATTTCCTGGAGCTCTCGAAAACAAGCAATAGTTTCAAAATTGAGCACCGAAGTTGAATACAGGGCAATCGGAAATGTCACACAGAACTCATTTGACTTCAGTCATTGCTTAAAGAACTTGAAGTTTTTCAACATCGATCTCCTACACTCTGGTGTGACAATATTGGAGGTACCTATTTGACAACAAATCCAATGTTTTATGCTAGGACAAAGCACATTGAGGTTGATTTTCACTTTGTCCGTGAGCAAGTGGCGCGCAAGGTGTTGGAAGTGCTATTGATATCATCAAAGGACCAACTTGCAGACATCTTCACAAAGCCGTTGTCAAGAGCTCCCTTTACTGCGAATTGTCACAATCTCAACTTGAGTTCATCGCGTTGTGATTGAGGGGGGATGATAGAAGATAGAAGTAGTCAACATAGTTATTAGTTTAGTTGTTAGAGTCAGGAAGACGTGCTTTGAATCTTTCTCAGGTTGTTAGCAAGATTAGTCTAGATCCTGAATGTTAGGCATGTATGCTCTGCCATGACCCCTGTGTTTGTTGTACAGGTTGCTATATAAATGAAATGATCCCAAGAGGATCACTGAGCTTTAGCCATAACATATTCTCTTTACAGGCGAGCGCGGCACATGGCTAGAACCGATTGGCGAGCGTGGGAGCTCGTGCTGCCGCAGCAGTTGAGCATCGAAGCATCGCACTGCCACGACAAGTGGGAGCAGGAGGTGAATGAGCGCGGGGTAGCCAAGCTGCTGCGGCAGCAGGGCATAGGAGGAGGCCTGCCGTGGCTGGCGAGCATGAGAAGACGTTGGATGGGCCTAGATTTGCAATTCTAGTCAGTAGGAGGTTAGATTTGGGGGGAAAAGAGGTAAAAAGGGTTAGAAAAGTCATCACTTTGAAAGAGAGAGTGTGTATATATGGTGAAAATCATGTATGCTCCTATAAATAGGGGACATATGGGGGACTATCTAATATTGTAAAGGGATAATTCATACTATATCACTCTAAAGATTGACAATCATCAAAATACCATCTCAAATATTTTTCTTTACAGAAATAACACTTCAAATATGTTTGTTCCACACAATACCGTTTCCATTCTACCCCCTTTTTAAATCAATTTGCATCATTTAATCCATGCAAAAGATAAAATTTTCCTCCAGTCTGACCCAACCAATTGCTTTGTTGTGAGATGGCAAATGATCTGGCCTAGCTGACCGTGACTGTGATCCCATGACTCAGGATTGTGAGGATCCATTACAGATAACGCTCTGTCCTGTGACTAATGTAAGTTATCTTGGTGCTGCCTTTACCAAGCCATCTGAGCATAAGATAAAAGATATTTGACAGAAGCAACCAGCAATAACAGGGTTGAGATATACAACGATTATGTTCACACATGGTATATACTAAAAACAATGTATGTCTTGAAAGAAGCACCTGATAGCAAAATAAATAAGTAGAATTGAAAGAGGAATGTTGAACAAGAGAGATACATTGTAATACTAGGATTATAACAATTTAGGATATAACACATACTTATTAAAAAAACACAAACAATTAACATTCTATTAACGTATGATGAGTCAGGGAAGCCAAGTGCATGCTAAATCTGATAGAACGGTGGATACTAGGCAATACATATCATATAACTACTTAACATAATAATGCATGTGCCATACTTTTTAGCATAGGGCCAAATGTATCTTTTCGGGTGGGATAAAAGGTGCAAAATGATTTTAAAATGGAGGAAAGAGTGAAAATTGTATTAGGTGGAACCAAACATGTTTGGAGTGGTATTCTGTGAAGAAAAATCTTTGAAATGGCATTTCAGTGATTGCTAACTTTTAGAGCGGTATAGTTCGAATTATCACTATAGCGAACCATAAAAACCATGTCTTCAAAAATTTTAAATAATCCAAAAAATACTATATGTAGGAGAGATGATATATTTTAACCTTGCAAAATTTCAAGATCAAATTCAACCTCATTTTTAATAAGTGAAAAAGAAAAATTCTGTATAAATTATGACAAATGACTGTTCACTTTGTCTTTTTCGTATCATGCAAACAAGGTTGAGTTGGCCCTCAAAATTTAGCATGGTAGAAGAACATCCACTCCCCTATACATGGTATTAAAACCTTCGAAGATAGTTTTTTCACGAGTTTGCAATATTTAGATGGTTTTCTACCTACCTGTCCCTGTATTTATATAGTGTGTATATGTTTAAAACCCCCCTAAATATTGCAAATCAAAGCCCACCTAGGAGTTTCACCCACTACTGTACTGCCAAGAAGATCTTGTGTCCTTTCGATCATGTCCTATGACCTTGTCTCCCTCGAGCAATATTTCAATGCATTCCTTTCTAATACAAGTTACATAAATCTAAAGCATGCGAAAAGGTAAGTAATCACCATCTACTATTTATTCATGCTTTAATATTTGTGCAACTATCAAAAGAAAAAAATATGGAAGCACCTCTCATCTATCTTTTTAGTTTTCACAGGCTAGGCAGAGATGGCAAGAGAGATAGGGATAGATGTGGTAGGCCTTTCTCTGTCAGGATTTCTGTCTCCTACTCTACCGCTTGTAACCACCTTTCATCTCTCATTGGCTGCCCTCTGGCCTCACCTCTGAAACGGCAAGTATTCAGCGAAAGTATCATTGAAGACAGAGCTATGGCTAAGAGGGGAAACGGATCGGATATTTTTCGTTCTGTCTAGGACCAGATCCAGTGGGAACTTGATTCGGGATCAGATTTGATTATCCGATTGGATCCAAGACAAGATCTGGATACTTGAATTTGAATTTGGAATCGGATTCAGAACAGCCAATATCTGATAAATACGGGGCATAATTCAGATATCTTGATTTTTCCTATTCGGATATCGGATTTTACCTATTTAAGCATCTGGATTTTCCTATTTGTATATCAACAAAGTCTAGCCTATTTTTATCATATTTTTTCTATAAGTACAACTAGACTACGCTATACGATCATGAGGGCAACGAACGGTATAGCAAATGAACCGTTCCACCCAGCCGTTGGCGTCAATTGGGAGGGAAGGACCATGGAGGCAAACGAACGCAATGCCGACCGAATGACCAGATTCACCTAGCCGCTGCGATGGAACCATGTGGAATGAGAACAGGATTGGACATGAAGAGCCATGCGATTGGATCCTTACAGGTTTAGATAAGTAATAGAATTCCCTAATTATGTTTTTAATATCCTAAAAACAACTTATACTTAAACCATATTTCCAGCAAAATTATATTCGAGGAGTATCCAGAAGGGACCTTCACACTGTTCAAGAACTAAATCATATTTTTTTCTCTTCCTTTCTCAAAGTGTAGCTCGCGGGGTGGAGGTAATACTGTCCTTTCGCTCTCTTTTCTAGATGTAGGTCATTCCTGAGTCCCAATAACTGCAGGTTCTTTCGTGCTTGAAGTGTATCTTTTGATTTGCCGTACATATCTAGGAAGCCTAGCAGGTTCATGCAGACATTCTTCATGATATGCATGAAGTCCAGTGAGTGGCGAACATCTAAGTCTTTCCAGTAAGGTAAGTCCCAAAATATTAACTTCTTCTTCCAAATGGGTTTTATATGACCTTGTTCAGTCAGGACAGGTTTGTTACTAAGACCTTTTTCAAATACTACTTTCAGATCCTTTATCAAAGAAAATACAAGTGTCCCACTACGATGTAGGGGCTTCTTATGTTTCTCTTCTGTCCTATCAAAATTCTCACCCTTTCTCCGTAACGGGTCCTTCGTATGGAGGAACCTACGGTGGCCCATGTACACAACCTTTCGAGAGTTTCTCAGGTACTTACTGTCTGTATCCTCCAAGCAGTGGATGTAGGCTTTATATCCTTTGATAGATAGGCCCGACAGGTTACCAAGTGCAGGCCAATCATTAATGGTTACGAATAGCAATGCACGTAGAGTGAAGTGCTCTCTTTTGTACTCATCCTATACATGTACACCATCGTTTCACAGTGTTAGCAGATCTTCAACCAGCGGTTTGAGGTACACGTCGATATCGTTTCCAAGTTGCTTCAAGCCTTGGATAAGCAACGGCATAATAATGTACTTCGCTTCATACACATCCAAGGAGAAAGATTGTAGATACATAGAATCACGGGCCAAGTGCTGTGACTGCTTCTCATCTTGCCGAACGGGTTCATCCCATCTGTACTCAACCCAAATCTTATGTTCCTTGCATCCTTAGCAAAGTTCGGGTATTTTCTATCAACTTTCCTCCACTGGGAGCCATCAGCGGGGTGCCTTAGCCTTTCGTCGTCCTTACGTTCTTCTTTGTACCAGCGTATCATCTGGACATGCGTTTTGTTCACAAATAAATGCTTCAATCAGGGGATTATAGGGAAATACCACACCACCTTAGCAGGGGGTCTCTTCTTCTTATGTTGTCCCTCTATCTCACCTGGGTCATCACGCCTGGTCTTATACCGTGAAGTTTTGTACACCGGACAAGCTTTCAAATCCTCGTACTCATTGCGATAAAGGATACAATCGTTGCAACATACATGTATCTTCTGTACCTCCAACCCCAAAGGGCAGACAACTTGTTTGGTGTCGTACGTAGTTTTAGACAGTATGTTCCTCTCTGCAAGTAACTTCTTTATGAGGCATAACAACTCGTCGAATATCTTATCAGACAATCTATTGGTCGCCTTCCATTGCATTAGTTTTAGGGTGGTACGTAACTTTTTATGGCCCTGTCGGCAGTTTGGGTACAACAGTGTTCCGTGGTCCTCCCATAGGCGTTGGAACTTTTCGTAATTTCTTTCATCGATGTATTCTCTCTCTCCATCAAGCAGCATCTGGTCTAGGTTATCATTGCCAAACTTCCTCAATGTATCTTTGAAAGAACCGTGTTGGCTAGCGTCTGGGATATTGTTGTCTGCCTCTTCTTTTTCACCGTCTTCCTGTATAATCTCTTTTTTACCGTGCTTGGTCTAATAGGTACAGTTTGACATGAAACCTCTTGCGAGCAAATGGAAGTAAAGGTGGCTGGATTTTGGCCACTCCTTATTCTTGCAGTCTATGCATGGACAACATATGTAGCCTGATGTCGTGTATGCATTGGCCGCACGAAGAAAATCTTGCAAACCCTGCAAGAATTCCAGGGAGCGTCGATCTATGTACATCCATCGCCGGTCCATCTACATTATGTTACATCAAGGTAACTGTTAGCTTATTTTTCGATAATGAATTATTGAACATTTCCCAAAATCCAAATTAAACTAATATTTACTTTATTTAAAAATTATTTAAAATTTTAGGTGAATAAATTTAATTTTAGGTGAAATTTCTTTTAAAAAGTTAATATTTTAAAATGATAATATTTCATCACATATTTTTCTATAGAAATTGTTATTTTTAAGACAACTACATTTTTAAAATGACTTTATTTCATTACATATTTTTAAAAGGTGACTTTATTTCATTACATGTTTTTAAAAAGACTATATTTCATTACATATTTTTCTATGAAATGGTTATTTGCTCCGGTATTCATACTCGACAAGTTTTTGTAACCTACTAAAAGAATTGGTCGATTAAAATCTAGATTCAAAATTCTTCATCGATCGATAGAACCTGTCGACGATCGGGATCGCCAACCGCAAGAAATGAGATGGGGGGTCGGTGTGATACGGGACCATTGCGCTTCATTCGAGCGGAGGAAAAGTGTAGGCGTGGTGTTGGTGAGCAAGGCGACAACGAGCGACCGAGATTTATACTGGTTCGAGCCCCTGTGGAGGTAATAGCTCTACTCCAGTCGCCTTGCGGTAGTTTTCTTGGCTATTTCTGAGTACAAGGATGTGTTACAGCTCAAGTTTAACGATGGCTATGTTTAAGCTCGAGCTATGGCGCGTTGTCTATCTCCTTCCCTCCAAAGGCCTGTGCTTCCTTGGTCTTTATACCTCCTCTGCACGCAACGGACGGGAGAGATTCCCGGGAAGTGGCCTTCATGCACGTTGAAATTTGGCGAACTGTTCGAACTTGTTGCCTTTGCTCCTACCCCACGACCGTGCCTTGGGCAACCGCCGGTCAAATGCTTGATCCGAAATTCAAGGGTGAACTCTGACTCGAACAAGGGCCGCCTAAGCTCGAGATCGGCGGGGCCGTGCTGGGTCAGTCAGCGCTCTAGGTCGGCGCTTGGCTGCACCAGTCGTGTCGTGGGCCTCCGAGCATGGGGATCCGTTGACCGTGCGTTGGCCGGTCAAGGGACGCCCAGCCCTCGTCAACTAGCCCCCGAGGCTTAAGGTCGTGGCCAAAACATGGGCCAACCTTGAGTCTCTATAGCTGGGACCGATTCCCAGAATTCTCTCGAGGTTGAGGTCGGGCGGAAACATAACGCTAGGCCTTGATGATACGACACCTGGCGCCTCTTGATCTCCGAAGCCCCGGTACGGATACGAACGCTTGGTGGACACCTGCCATAACTCGAAACCGCCGCCCCGGCCTTAATTGCGCCTGTCAAATCGTGGCCGGCGCATCCTTCGAAGTGCCGTGGTCTGGATCCGGCGATGGTGCGGCTTATAAACTCAAAGCTGCAGCGACTCTTGAGAACTTCAGACCAGCGCCTTCGTCTTCCAAGCCTCTCGCCCAAGCAAAAACCTTCCTCCCGTGTCGACCGAAATCGCCGTGATCGCCATGGCCAAGCTAGGGAGGAGCTCATTGTTGCCTTCAAGGATGAAGGAACTCGAGACCCTGGGACTGCTCGACCCATCACGTGGCGGCCGCAACGAGACCGAGCCAACCCCGAGGGGCAGCGAAATCGCTGCACCAAAGCACTACGTCCTCTTGACTGCGGACCCGGAAGCGAAGTTCCTCTCCGTGGTCCTCACGATTCTTGAGATCGAGCTCATAAACACAGTGCGAACTCCATTCTTACTCTCGCCATCTTCTCCCACATGCGAGGGTTCCTAGGAATCCTTCCCAATCCTCGCTTTTCTTTCGGTACTTGACCTCTTAGCTCAGGGAAGGACCACGTGGTCATTGCCTCTACTTCCGATACGTGAGGCGGGACTCAAGTGGTCCTTCCCAAGATCAAGCTCGGGACTCCCTCGGACCATGGTCCGAGCGGTGGTTCTGAAGAAAGGGGAGCTCAAGACGTCATGTCATCGAGGGAAAGCCCGTCGGTGGGAAGAAGGAGACCCCAGATGCGAACGATCCTGAGGCCGACGAAGAAGCCATCGCCGCCATTCATCTCTGCGCCGAGCGCGGCCTCACCGGACAAGCAATCGCCGTCGACTTCCTGCGGAATCGGGTGTCCCCCCTGCGGAGGCGGACGCACCCGTTCTACAAGATCCAAGGGCGCCTCGACTCGACCCGCGAGGGCACGTCCGGTAAGCAGCCCTACCTCGTGGCCTTGCTTGAGTCTGGCCCTCGACCCTTATTGAAGGGCATTTCTCTTTCTGAAGCTTGTTGGAGTCTTGGGTTGCCGCCGGGATGAGCGAGATGTTCGGAAGCGGCGCGACAACTACTCCATAGGCGGCGGCCCCGAAGAACGTACTCACGGAAAATAAGGTAAGCCATCCCGACCAATGGTTCGACACATGTGACCACAGGGCCCTTCTGATCCTTCAAGCTCGCGGGACCACCAGAGTCGCTCGACACGGCCAGCGGATGCTCCGCTGCCGGGATGGGCAAAGCAAAAAGGAAGAAAGACCTTCCCCCGACGCGGACCGCCAGAGGCAAAAAAACCCACGTCGAGTGGGGTGACCGCGCCATGGTAAGGATCCGTGGTCGAGCCCGGGCCGTGCTCGTGTGCCTTCTTTGGTTTGACGCGTTCTCCTTTTTGTAACAACAGGCCTTGGCGCCGCTAGGACCTCAAGCCCTCTCGGCCTTGGGTCCTCAAGCTCGAGCCCGCCAGAAGGCAGACGATGTGGAGCCGGCACGGCTCGAGACCCCGACCCGAGGACGCAGCATAAGCGAAGTGCCCCATCGGCCTCGGGCAACGAGACCTTCACGACCCCTCGAGGCGGAGGTGGTGACCAGGTAAATCCTCGCTTCTGGTCTACATAGTCTCCTCCGCATCTCGGCTTAGTGTATGTCTTTCATCGCAGACTTTGAGCACCAGAGCTCAAAACTTGCCCGTTTGACGATGGTTTGTTATCGAGGCGAGTCCGAGTCGAGGAGGAGGAAGATGCCTTCGAAGCTGGTCTGCGCCGCTCCTCGAGTCTGACGCAGACTTCTTCCGAACTCACGAGCCAGCCTGGTCGTGAATTTTACTAAGGGCTCGGCGATTCGTCAGGAGAGTGAGCTGCGCCCGGCGAGACCACGACACCGGCGAGGCCCATGGCCGAATCGGCCGTCGTCGACCTTCCCGAGGCCACCGCGAGGACACCCGAGCCTCGTGGGCTGCGCCGAGGCGACACTCCAAGCTCCTCGACCACGGCCGCTCCCGGCGCCAAACCGTGATTCTGCCGGTCGCCGAGGTGATCAGCCGTAGGAGCTCCTGAACTGCCAGACACGGCCGTGTGGTTGGTGCCGAGGCCATGACATCGTGCCACGGAGGTTGAGGATGCCGCGGCGGATCCGGCCGCCATCCCCTTGGCGCCGGAGACAAGCGGGGCCCCGGACGTGGAGGTCGGGACTAACACTGCCGCCATGCCCTCCCCCATCGACGGGTTTAACCCACCGGAGGAGGCAGCGGATGACCGGGCTGCCCCCGGGGTGGGGACTCAAAGTCCTGGCCCAAGCACGCCAGCGGTGGCCGAGGTCGACCTCGATACTGGCACGGCGGTTGACGAGGAGGAGGAGATCCCTCGCGATCGTATTGATGACCACGAGGAATTCACCCGCGCACGCCTGGAGGGCCATCTTCGCGAGGTAAGGGTCTTCCCGCACACTTCATAGTTTGTAATCTGAGCTCCTTGTCCCCTCTCATTTTGGGCCACCCTTTTCGTCGTGAAGGTGATCGACCATGCCTCTCGAGGGCTACAAGGCCTTCAAGAGCACCTGTGGCGTCTTTGAGGGCCTCTTGACGCGATAGGCGTGGGAGGTTAGCGCTCGGGCTCATCGGGACCATCGAGGTCGGCGGGGAGCTCGAGCAAAAGGCCCAAGAGCTCGGCGATTTGGCGCCTGACGATGAGGGCGAGGAAGTAGCTTCTGTGCAGAGCTCGAGCGAGCCAGGCCTCCGAAGCGAAGTTCGCCTTAAAGCCGTGGAGCAAGAGCGCACTCTCGGCCAAGGCGCTTGAGGCGAGCAGGCTAAAGTCAGCTCTAGAGAAGCTGCTGCTGAGCGGGCGTCTCCCTGCCGAAGGTGCCCTCGAGCTCGAGACCAAGGTCTTGGAGCTCGAAAAAGAAGCTTGAGCGCTTAGCAAGCGGTCGAGACGAGCGGGCCAAAGTCGAGGCTGGAGAAGGCCGCCACGGACCGGTCGTCCTCCTCGTGGCGCCCGAGCTTGAGGCCAAGATCTCGGAGCTCAAGGGAGGCTCGGCGCGCCAAAGGGCGGCGATGAGCGCCATGGCCCAACTCCAAGACGAACGGCGCCGGGCAGCGGATGCCTCCACGGTAGCCCTCCAGAATCAGAGCGAGCTGTCAGCCCTGAGGGCCAAAGTCACCGAGCTTGAGCAGGGAAGCTTGTTCATGAGATGGCCGAAACAAAAACAGAAGACAACATGTGTTAATAGAGCTGCGATTTATTTTGGAGAGCAGGAAAAACCATTGTCTTGTTTTAAGCTTATAGTCGAGGATATTTGGTGTTCGTCCCTTTCGCTCCTAGTCGTGCGCCGTAGGTCGTATGCCAAAAGGATACCCTTATCCAGCCCCCGTTGGGTCCGAGGTCGAGCAACGTCGACCTTGGGCGCAAAATTTGTACGCTAGCAAACGAACATAACTCGAGAATAGTGAAAGGGTCATACGGGACATAGGCGTGACGGGGCGACACCAACAAAGAGGTGGTTACACGGGACCAACGTCGAATCACGGCCGCGATATGCGACCGCCTGATCAAAGTGGCGGCTTCGTGCTCGAGCCCGGGCACAGGGGAGAGCTGGATTGCGAAGAGGTTCGGCTTACGTTTAGCTCGTCCACTTGGGGTGAACGCCAAGCTCGCGGCACAGACCAAGAGCGAGTGCGCTGCGTATGAAGGTCGCGTTCGGAAAAAGGTCCCGGGCAGAAAGGAACAGTAACATCACAAGTGGAAACAGACATAAAGGTCGAGCATGAAAGATCAACTTTATTGAAACTTAAGGTATAGAGGTTACACATAAAACTTTCGGAGCTGATCTATGTTCCACGTGCTAGAGAGCTCTCTGCCATTGGGCATCGCTAGCCGGTAAGCCCCCGTGCGATCTGTTGAAACGACTCTGTAGGGGCCCTCCCACCGTGGGGACAACTTGTTGGTGTTGGATGAGCCCTGAATCCGTCTCAGGGCTAGGTCCCCAACAAGGAGCTTCCTAGGTCGTACCGACCGAGACGCATGTCTGCGAAGAGCTTGCAGGTAGTGCGTTGATCGTAGCAGTGCACGACATCTTACTTCTTCTGCGAGGGCAAGGTCGAGAGACTGTTCGTGCTCGAAGTCGATTTGGTCGACCAAAAGTGACCTGGCGAACCAACAGTAACCTCGGAAGGTAGGGCGGCCGGTGCGAACACGAGCTGGAAGGGTGTGGACCCTGTGGCTCGGCTTGTCGTGGTACGAATAGACCATAGGACGGTGGGAAGTTCGTCCACCCAGATCTTGCCGTAGCGTTCGAGCTCATCTGCAACTTTCTTCTTGACGCCCTGGACGATTTGCCAGTTGGCGCGTTCCGCTGCTCCGTTGCTCTGGGGGTGAGCCACCGAAGCGAAGCATATTTTGGTGCCGAGTTCCTCGCAAAACTCCTGGAACAACTCACTGGTAAACTGGGTACCGTTGTCAGTGATAATTTTGCATGGAACCTCGTACCTGGTGACCACGAACAAGCGGAAGAAATGAACGGCCGCCCGAGCAGTTATGGTCGAGACCGGTTCTGCTTCTATCCACTTGGTGAAGGTATCAACCGTGACGAACAGGAACTTCTTTCCCGCTGTCGCCTGAGGAAAAGGGCCGAGGATGTCCAGCCCCCACGTCGAGAAGGGCCAGGCGAGCGGGATGGTCTGGAGCGCGTAGGCGGGCTGGTTTCGGGCATGGAATTGGCATGCGCGGCAAGTGCGGACGATATCACGAGCATCTTGAAGCGCCGTTGGCCAATAATACCCCATGCGGAAGGCCTTGCCGACCATCGTCCTGTACGAAGAATGTGCTCCACAGAGGCCCAAATGGATGTCATTTAGTAGGTACTTACCCTCCTCCATGGAGATGCACCGCGTCAGGATGCCGGAAACATTCCGCCTGTAGAGCTTGCCCTCGTCGAGCGTGTATAGACTCGCCCGGCGCTTGATCCGGCTCCTCTCGGTAGGGTCGGGTGGTAGGTCGCCCCGTGCAAGGAAATCACAGATGGATTTGGCCCAGGAAGGTGTACCTTCGACCACGACGAGCAAGACCTCCCGTTCGGAGATCGAGGGAGCCGCCAACGTCTCCAGGATGACGTCGGGCGGGATCTCGTCATCGGAGGAGGCGAGCTTGGAGAGGAAATCAGCGCTGGAGTTGTCCCTCCTGGGAATGTGCTTGAGCTCCAAGTTCTGAAACCACTTCTCCATTTTGCGCACCTCGGCAAGGTACTTTGCCATCGAGTCTCCCGAGCATTGGTACTCCTTGTTGTACTGATTGACGACGAGCTGGGAGTCGCCCTTTACGACCAACCGGCGCACGCCCAAAGCCTTGCAAGCTCGGAGGCCCGCCAAGAGAGCTTCGTACTCTGCCACATTATTGGTCGCCGCGAACCCAAAACGAACCACGTACCTCAGCTGGTCGCCGTGCGGTGTGAGAATAAGGATGCCAGCCCCCGAGCGCTTGAAGGACCTCGAGCCGTCGAAGAACATGACCCAAGGCTTTTCGTCCTCGACCTCAGGCTCGGGCGCAGATTGCGACACCTGCTCGACCACGAAGTCGGCAAGTACCTGCGACTTGATGGCTGTTCGAGCGACGACCTGGACGTCAAATGCCGCCAGCTCCATAGCCCACTTGGCGACGCGCCCACCGCCGTCCGGGTTCATAAGATGTCCCCGGCGGAAGTTGCTCGGAACAACCACGGAATCGCCTAAAAATAGTGCCGAGCTTGCGCGACGCCATGAGAGAACATCTGACAACCACGTACTTGCGGGTAGCGCTCCTTCGGCGTGTAAGACTCTCGGACGTAATAAATTGGGTCTTCTTTGAGACCCCGTTCGCCACGGGGCGGCAGCGGCGTGGGTGGTGGCGCGAGGTAGAGCAAAGCAACCTCTCGCCGGGTTGTGGCGTTATGGGAGGGGTGGGGGCAGCAGTATACCTTGACTCTTGAAGGACAGCTGCGCCTCCCGAGTCCACTCGAAGCCCGTGCTTCGCGAGTTTGGAAGAACAGGGAGCCACGCTCGCCGAGCCTCGAGATGAACTTCTTGAGGGTGGCCATGCGGCGGTGAGGCTCAGTACTGTTTGATCGAAGTCGGGCGCCATCTTCTCGATTGCCTCGATCTTCTCCGGATTCGGGCCGACCCTCGAGCTCCGATCATGTGGCGAAAGCACCTTCCCGACGCCGCACCGAACACGCACTTCTCGGGATTGAGCTTGATCTTGTACTGTTCGGGTTGGCGAAAGTTTCTCGAGGTCGTGACGTGGTCGCCCTCGGAGGGCTCTTGACGATGATGTCATCCACGTAGACCTCAAGGTTTCGCCCGTCTGGGGTTGAGCGTCTTGGTCATCGACGCTGAACGTGGCCCCGCGTTCGCAGCTAAACGACATGGTCGTATAGCAGTAGGTGCCAAACGGTGTGATGAAGGATGTCTTGCTCTCATCGTCGACCGCCAGCTTGATCTGGTGGTATCCCGAGTAAGCATCCAAGAAGCTCAACATCTTGGCATTCGCGGTGGAGTCGACGATCTAGTCAATGCGCGGAAGCGGAAAGTTGTCCTTCGGGCAAGCCGAATTCAACCCCGTATGGTCGACGCACATTCTTCACTTTCCTCCTTTCTTCTGCACGATGACCGGGTTGGCTAGCCACTCGGAGTAGTTAATCTCACGGATGAAACCGGCCTTCAAGAGCTTGTCAAGATTCTCCTTAATGACTGCGACCTTCTCCGGGGAGAAGCGATGCAGCTTCTGGCGCACAGGTCGAGAGCCAGATCTCACCTGTAACTTGTACTCGATCACCTCCCTCGGAACACCGGGTATATCCGCGGGTTCCCAAGCGAATATACCCTTGTTGGCGCGAAGGAAGGTGACGAGCTCGAGTTCCTATTTGGAACTCAGCTCGGCCGAGACGTGGATGCACTTGGTCGGGTCGCCCTCCTCGAGCGGCACGGCCTTCGTCGCCCCACTGGGCTGGATCGCCGCCTTCTGGCGGGCATTCTTCGCCGTCACCTCCGGACCGCGCTGGGGCAGCATGCCTGCAAGAGCCAAGGCCTTGGTCTCACATCCATGTGCCGCCTGCAGGTCGCCTTGCACGGTGATGATGCCGTTTGGGCCAGGCAGCTTCATACACCGATGGCCATAATGGTTGGCCGTCATAAACTTGACCAAGGCAGGCCGCCCGAGAATAGCGTTGTACGGGAGGTCACCCTCCACCACCTCGAAGGTGACCAGCTCGGTGCGGAAGTTGTCCAAGTCGCCGAAGGTAACGGGCAAGACCACCTGCCCCAGGGGGATGGTCGAGCTCCCGGGAACGATCCCGAAGAAGGGTATGGCGATGCTCTTGACCTTCGACCGGGGAATCTGCATCCGGTCAAGCGCTCCTGCCTGCAGCAAGTTAAGAGAGCTGCCGCCATCGACCATAACGCGCCCGACTGCGGTATTGCTGATGGTTGGGGTCACGACCAAGGCGGTCTTCAGGTCTCGGGCCATACCTGGGAGAGCGTCCTCTGGAGAGAAAGTGATGGTGGCCCCGGCCCACTTGTAAGGCTGCTCGATGGGCTTCCAGGTGGCGACACAGATAGATAGCATGGGCGTGCCTTGACCTCGCTGGTAGTAAGCCGACGAGCCGCCGAAGATGACATCGATCCGGCGCTCACCCTGTTGGAATTCCAAATGGACGTCGTCGTGCTCTGTGCCGGCGTTCACCCTGTCTGGTTGGTCGTCGTCCTTCGGGAGCACGGGCATCTCACCTCGCCCATCATAGAAGGCCTCCAACTTGCTTTGCCAAGCCCTCTGAGCCGCCGGATCGTGGCGGCCGCCCTATAAACAGGTGAACTTTGCTTCATCATACCGGCGCCCTCGGCCCCTGCGATCGAGATCGGCCCATGGGCCCGGTCGTCGGCCCTCCTGCTGGGGCTGGTTCTGCTCTGGCGAGGTCGGGGTCGTCCTTGGCGAGGTTTAGAGCCCTCCCGAGCCTGATCTCGGACCTCAAGGACCTCGCGCTGGCCATCCGCCGAAACGATCACCCGCGGCAGACCTCCGCCGCCCCTGCGATCGCGCTTCCGCTTCCTGGCGGCGGTGCCGTGGTCGGCGCCCCTGGAGTTGGACGGGCCGGCCTCTGTTTGGTTTAGACCAAGCTTACCTTGGTCGTAGTCGCGTTTCCAGCGGACGGCGTCGTCCGCGTCCGCGTACCGCTCCGCCATGCGGAAAAGCTTGTTGACGCTGAGCCTCGTGGTGATCTCCAGGTCTTCGGTTAGGCGCCGATCGCGGACGCCAAACTTGAAAGCTTTGATGACGGCTTCGTCGAAGATGCTCGGAATCAGGTTCCTTATGCAGATGAATCGTCGCACGAAATCGCGCAGCGGTTCGTTCTTGCACTGGATGACACAATCCAGGTCCTTCTCCCTCCCCGGGCGCTCATAACAACTCTGAAAGTTGGAGCGAAGGGCGTTCTGGATTTGGCGCCATGACCTGAAGGAACCAGGCTTCTGGTTAAAGAGCCAAGTTCGCGCGGCACCGTCCAGGACGGTCGGGAGGTAATTGACCATGACAAGCTCGTCACCCCCGGCCGCCAAGATGGCGGTCGGGTAGATAGACAAGAATTCATCGGGGTTCTTGGTCCCGTCAAAATGCTCGATCAGCGCGGGCTTGAACCGAGCCGGCCACCGCATCTTGACATAAGCCGTCGAGTCGCCATGCGGTAGTAAGGGCTGGGACAGTCTTGCCGGTGTGGTCATCACCGACAAGGTCCTTCTTCCGCTGCCGGATTGGTCGAGGCTGCTGCGCGCGCCCGACCTTTGGTGGGAACGCCACGGCGCCGCACGCGAATTACTGGCGAACGCATAAGCGGTCTTGGACCTGCGGCGCTGGGCGAAACGTCTCGGGAGAGGTCCGCGGACTGCTTGCGGATTGACTTCGGAGTTTGTGCGGCTTGGCTCGGGCTGGCCTGCTTAATCTGATGCCGCGGGACGCGCACATCTGCGTCAAAGCCTCGTCCCGAGCCCGCTGCTCGGGGGCTAGCTCCTGCGCAAGAGGCGTCCGATGGGTGCGCGGGCGACGGCGCGGCGTGTTGTCATCACTTTTCTAGGAGCGGGTCCCGAGTGTTGACTCGGTCTTTGTGGAGGTATGACCTCGATCGCGGCCGTCGAGCTCTTCGGCGGGCTCGGCCAAAAGCTCGACCTTGCCCTATCGGGTCAGCCATGACCCGGCGATAAGCGAGACGCTCCCGTGAGTGGGAACTGGGCGGCCCAGAGGACGTCTTGGCCCTCTCTGGGCCTCCGAGGGCGATTATAAGCAGTTAATGGCGACATGCACCATCCGTCGAGCGTCTTCAGGGGTCTGCGGATCACGGTCATCCGTATTTCCTTCCGGGTCTTGACCGTCCGCCATCAGAACGTGATGCTCGAGCGGCGGCGGCGAAGGCGAAAATAGGGACACGGAGTCGGAGTCCGTGCCCGAGCCCATGCTCGAGGAAAGTCCGTCAACCAAGTGCGCCATGCTCTTGGGACCTTGATGTCGTTCCTACGAAAGAGCGAAGCAATCGGGCCCCACGGTGGGCGCCAGCTGTCGACGATCGGGATCGCCAACCGCAAGAAATGAGATGGGGGGTCGGTGTGATCACGGGACCAGTTGCGCTTCACTCGACGGAGGAAAAGTGTAGGCGTGGTGTTGGTCGGACAAGGCGACAACGAGCGTGAGGCCGAGATTTATCTTGGTTCGAGCCTCAGAGAGGTAATAGCTCTACTCGATCGCCTTTGCGGCAATTTTCTTAGCTATTTTCGAGTACAAGGATGTGTTCTGACTCAAGTTTAACGATGGCTATGTCTAAGCTCGGTGTGGCGCGTTATCATCTCCTTCCTCCAAAGGCTGTGCTTCCTTGGTCTTTATACCTCCTCTCAGATAACAGACGGAGAGATTCGGAAGTGGCCTTCATGCACGTTGAGGTTTGGCGAGAACCGTTCGAACTTGTTGCCTTTGCTCCTACCCACGACCGCACCTTGGGCAACCGCCGGTCAAATGCTTGATCCGAAATCCAAGGGTGAACTCTGACTCGAACAAGGGCCCGCCGAGCTCGAGATCGGCGGGGCCGTGCCGGTCAAAGGCTCTAGGTCAAGCGCTTGACTGCACTGTGTCGTGGGCGGGCCTCCCGAGCATGGGGATCCGTTGACCGTGCGTTGGCCGGTCAAGAGACGCCCAGCCCTCGTCAGAACCAAAACCTAAATATTAGCTAGATCCACACCTTCAATTCAAGCTACATCATAATCCAAGCAAAATCCAAACTTACACAACAAGTTTTTGCAACCTACTAAAAGAATTGATCGATCAAAGTCTAGATTCAAAATTCTGCAAAGATCGATGTAACCAAAACCTAAATTTGAGCTAGATCCACACCTTCAATACGAGCTACATTATAATTCAAGCAAATTACAAACTTACACAACAAGTTTTTGCAATCTACTTGAAAAGATCAAGCTAGATCTCTACATTCATAATCTTTCATCGATCATGGGAAAAGATCAAATTTTCTTCATATTTCAAACAAAGAAGAGGCTCCATTTAACACCAAATGTAGTGAGGAATGATGTTCCTAACCTTAATTAACCTGGCTTCGAGTAAAATGACCAAAATTTTAAAATTTAGGCAGCACCTCCCCTCCCTTGAAGCTCTTGGCTGAAGCTCCATTATTCTTGTCGCGCGTTGCACCATTCTTGGTCGAGCACAGTGTGGAGGGAGGAAGAATTTTAAATTGGGACCTAATACCGGTTGGAGGCACCAACCGGTTCTGATGTTCTAATATCAGAACCGGTTGGTTCCTCCAACCGGTACTAATGAGCTCCTATGCCAACTGGGGCTCTTCAGTACCGGTTCGTGACACAAACCGGTACTGATCTAACATCAGAACCGGTTGGTGCCTCCAACTGGTACTAATGAGACCCCATGCTAGCTGGCCTGCCGGGGCTCTTTAGTACCGGTTCGTGACACGATCATCAGTACCGGTTGGTGCCTCCAGCCGGTACTAGGTAGCCCTCGCAGCCATTAGCCGTTGAATTGGGATTGTTGTAACTGTCAGTCTTGGTTCGAGCCTAACCGATACTGATGGACTGGTATCAAAAGCCAATTCTCTAGCAGTGAATGATAATGTCGAAGGGGATATCCAATATGGAGTTAATATTGCCGAGTACAATATTCCTCCCAAAATCACTTTTCCGGCGTCCGAGACTACATGGATATATCGAGGATCGATACGCAACGAGTATCCAAGCTCGATTTGATGTCGGTGCTCTTGGACCACATTATTTTCAGCTGATTCCCCTATATGAAGAGATAGAGGATGGGAGATGATATTTGATATTTCAAAAGACGCAATCACGAACAACTTGGCAGCTAATAGAACTGTACGTCGACCTCACACCAACCCAAGTCAGGTTAAGCCAAATTAACAGTGCAAGCAACATACCAGGTACATTCAGCATCCGGTGCTAATTTGGAGCAAAGTACACCTAATTCTCCAGTACATTGCACCTCACATGATGTTTTTCCGGATTCTAGTACCCCTCCACATGATTTGAATCCATCAACACTGTCAAACTCTCCATCTACCAACCATGCTCATGTGACAACTGAAACGCAAACAAATATTATAGAGGAGACGTACGTCGAAGAGGAGACGGACCTTGAAGAGCATAGAATTAGACAAGATGACGACAACGAGCATGATTCAGATTGTGCCCAGATTGTGCTCCTGACCAGAGTTCAGAGGAAGGTGTGGAAGGAACCTAGAACTGTCCATTATATAAGCGCATTTCCATTCATGTGGGGGTCTGGTCAGAACCCTGTGAAAGCCTTCTTCCATGATATCTCTATACTCAAGGAAACAATAGCAGATGAGAGTTTCTTTGAATGTAAGATGCAATTTGATAAACCAGTTGTCGGAGGGGATGACTTTCGATTCAAAAGAGCACTTGCAATTTGCGATTGGTGAATTTCACATAAATGCAAATAGAGAAATTAAATACAGCACAAGCAGTCAGTCCAAACTTGTAGTCGGGCAACGATACAGAAATGTGAAGCCGTCGTACAACAAGTTGTGGCGTGGTAGAGAGAAAGCAATAGCACAAATTTTTGGTAGCTGGGAAGGATCGTACGTGATTCTCATCACATTCCTACAGGCCATAAAAGAAACAAAATTCAGGTACAAAGTTCATTCTTCTGTCAAAATCCATGACACGGGAAGGGTGTCGAGCTTTCAATTGTGTGGCTTGGGCATTTGGACCATGCATCGAAGCAGTTCCCCACCTACGTCCAGTAATATAAGTGCAGATGCATGCTTTCTTTCAGGGAGATACAAAGGTAGATTATTGATTGTGTTAAATTGATTTTCTTTGTGGTTTGATCTTCTTCATATGTTTTGCGCGTCGATATTCTAACAGATTGCCTGTGGATATGATGCTAATAACCAACTAGTTCCTCTGACATTTGACATTGTGGAGAAGGAAGATAGTATTAAATGGTGCTAGTTTATGGGATGGCTACGGAAGGAGGTAATTAGTGTTGGAAAGTTCATGTATGTTATTTCTTATCATCACAAAGCCATCAAATGGTTGTTTAAGCAGACACGCATTGGCTGGAACGAAGGTGCTTGTGAGCGTGTGCAACGCCTTTTTCAGAACATGTAGCCGAGTGTGGGTTATGATCTTCGGCTAACTGCTAGACCGAGATTTTTTGGGGCTAGGTCCACCACTCATGCGCTCTGATCGGGAACTACCAACAGAAAATTTGGTTTGGTCCCGTTAGCCAGCGCTATATCAAGAGGAGAGAAGCTGGAACTCAAGAATATTGTTGTTCTCGAGTTTTGCTACTCCCCGACACCCATCCGATCCAGGGTTTAGCGCTGAGGCTAACGAAGACTCTCTTCATCACCGTGAGGATCACGGTGCTCCCATTGTCTTCATCGCACATCGGTATTCCTTCTACCCCGACGCTCTTCTACACCGACCGAATCACTGACAAAAAACCCTAATGGCTGCTTCACCTTCTCTGGGTCAGTTAATCTCATGTCTTAGTTTCCGCATTATAAGTTTGGTGATCATGATTTAGACTAGCTAATGCTCATGTTTTAGTAAACCCTAAGTTCTAACATTTGGTATCAAAGCAGTCTAGTCTCAGCTTGATCCCTTTAGCTCGGTTCGGATCTTGTGATTCATCGGTTTAGGGTTCTTCATTTTGGTTACCATATAGAAGGAGGGGATCTGATCAAAACCCAGTTCCAAACCCTAGTTCCCAAAACCAAGCAAATCCTAATGTCTAAAGAAGGGGTCTTGGGCATACCTCATCGGGTCATCGTCATCATCGACGCCGATGCCTTTGTCACGGTCAGTCGCTCTGAGCATCGCGCTTTCGCTCACCGTCGTGGGCCTTAGTTTCGCCATGTGCGCGAGGCTTGTGGCTCTTCTCGCCGGAGCCACGTGAGGCATCAGTTCGCCGCCCATGTGCGTGCCGTCGCGCTGCGCAGCTGGAGTCCTGCTCGCTCATGTCGCCACCACTTCACCCGCTCGACTTCCGCTCGCTCAGTCCCCGTGCAGATTTTTCGGGTGGAGATTGATTAGGTTTAGGGTTTCCTCGCTCGCAGGCTGTTTTCTTCATATTTGGGTTCATCACAACTGTTCGTTCGCGATCGACGGTCAATGCCCGCCTCCGTCTTTGAGCATGCATTCGGTAGCTGCTTCTTGGCGCTCGTGTTTTGGGCCAGCTAAGGCACCGTCGGCCGGGCCGGGAGGCAATGCGGTTGGGCCACGATCATTTTGGGGCCGAGTCTTATGGAATTTAGCTCATTTTACTTTGTATTCATTCTGTTTTTTTAATTTCCAGCAATAAGTACTGTTTAGTTACTTTTTACTGGGCATTTATGTTATGATTAATTTCATAATTAATTTTTGGGCATATTACTTAATGTGACAATTAATTTTTCATGTAATGACTATTTATGAGTATTATCTCTAATTAAAATAGAACCAATGGGGAATTTTAATTAGATATTATTGTTTAATGTTTAAAATTGGGATTATGTTATGACCATAATCATATACTGACCAACGTTGTTTATGAATATGTGTCACCCATAAGATAATTTAGTTCTTTTTGTTTCTGCCCAACGATGATGTGAATTAGAACTTTAAATTTTCATGTCATTAGCATGATTATTAATAAGACAAACGTAGGGTTAATTTTCATGTAAAATATTTATTTTTTGATGTTTACTAATTATATTTTATTTTTGATTCAGCCATGAACAACAGTAATGTTGCCGCTTACTTGAACGGCATTGAGCAACTGACTGGGACAAACTTTCCTTCATGGGAGGAAAGGATTTTGATTGTCCTTGGAGTCATGGACTTAGATTATGCTTTACGTGAGGACGCTTTCGTAGCTCCTTCTGCTGATAATGAGAGTTTCACTAAGAAAAGAAACTCTATGACTTAACAGTAGAAAAGTGGAAGCGGTCCAACCGCATATTCTTGATGATTATGAAGAGCGCCATATCTGTAGGGATAAGGGGAGCAATCCCTGAATCTGATAATGCTAAGCAGTACTTGGCTTTAGTTTAGGAGCAATTTAAGGGCTCCTCAATAGTATATGCCAGTACTTTGATCATGAAAATGCTCACCACTAAGTATGATGGCTCTAGCAGCGTTCGTGAATATATCATGATGATGACTGATATGGCTGCCAAACTCAAGGGCATGGACATAGTCATTTCTGATGATTTCTTGGTCTATTTTATTATGACCTTCCTCCCTTCTGAGTACAATGCCTTCAAGAT
This sequence comes from Guadua angustifolia, assembly GCA_036346375.1. Taxonomy (NCBI): domain Eukaryota; kingdom Viridiplantae; phylum Streptophyta; class Magnoliopsida; order Poales; family Poaceae; genus Guadua; species Guadua angustifolia. Next base: position 14,664,389 of record CM070508.1, read on the forward strand.
TAATTATAATACTCAAAAGGAATAGTGGACCACGAGCGAATTGATCACTATGTGTGTCTAGGAGGAGGAGAGGCTTAAGGTTGAAAAGAATGACCAAGTTTTTTATGTTAGTCATGGGAAAAGGAAATTCTAAGGGGAATCAAGTCCAAAAAGAAGCTGCATTTTTCCTCTAAGGTTGAGTCAAGCAAGCCAAAGCCAAAGGAGAAGGCCCCTATTGCATCTAACTCTACTTCTGATAGGCCCATCTGTTGCCTTTGCAAGAACAGTGGGCACATTCAGAAGGATTGTGTGGACTTCATGAAGTGGCTTGTCAAGAAGGGTAATGACATAATTTTTACTGTTGATGAAACCCTTTTTGCTGATTTTTCCCCTAATACTTGGTAGATTGATTCTGGTGTCTCTGTGCGCGTTTCCAATTCATTGCAGGAATTCCTTACAGTGAGGACACTAAGAAAGGGGGAGCGAAATCTTAGAGTTGTTAATAGAAGGGAGGCTGAAGTTGAAGTCGTTGCCACACTAACATTAATACTAGATAGTGGCTTCACCTTTCAATTAAATAATGTTGTTTATTTTCTCACTATGAGGAGGAACCTTATTTCTATTGCTCTATTAGATGATGATGGATATTTTTGTACTTTTGGGAACAATGAAGGCATTATGAGTTTTAATTCCAATCATATTGGTTTCGCAACTTGATTTGACAAACTCTATATGCTTCATCTCTCTGAATTCCCTATGTCAATGAATGTGTGCGATGTCACTAATAAGCGCAAGAGAAGTTTAAATGATGAGACTTCATCGAAATTGTGATACTGTCGTTTAGGCCACATTTCGAAGGGGAAAATGGAACATCTCATTAAGGAAGAGATACTCCACCTATTAGACTTTTTTGATTCAGACCACTATATTGACTGTATTAAGGAGAAATATGTAAAACAAATTAAGAAATGAGCCACACAAAGCACAGGGATCTTAGAATTAATCCACACTGATATATGTGAACCTTTTCCTGTAACTTCAGTGGATGGGTATGACTCATTTATTACATTCACTGATGATTTCTCCCGTTATGGTTATATTTTTCCCATTCATGATTGATCTGAATCACTTGATAAATTTAAAATATTCAAGGCTGAAGTAGAAAATCAGCATAATTTAAAGATTAAAGTGGTAAGATTAAATCGTGGAGGAGAATATTATGGGAGACATGCTCCTTATGGATAAATTTCTGGTTCATTTGCTAAGTTTCTTTCAGAAAATGGCATAGCAGCCCAATATTCAACACCTGGTAAATCTTAGCAAAATGGAGTAGCTAAAAAACGTAATTGTACCCTTATGGATATGGTGTGTAGCATGATGAGTTACTCTAGTTTACCAGTTGGTTTGTGGATTAAAGCATTAAAAACAACCACATATATATTTAATCGGGTTCCTAGTAAATCAGTACCTAAGACATCTTATGAATTATGGACAGGGAGGAAACCGAGTTTAAAATACTTAAGAGTGTGGGGTTGTCCTACTGAAGCTAAAATTTTAAATTCACATATTAGGAAATTAGATCCTAAGACAGTAAGTTACCATTTTATTGGATATCCTGAAAGATCTAAGGGATATCAATTTTATTGTCCAGATCATGTTATTAAGTTTGTGGGAACATGACATGTTGTATTCTTAGAGAATGATGAAATCAATGGAAGCTCTAAGGCTAGGAAAATAGATCTTGAGAAGATTCGGACTTATGTACCATTATCGATAATCCGAGAGACTATTCTTCCTGTACCTCATTCAGTTATACCTCCAGCTGAGAATCTTGGAGTTGAGTCTCCACCTAAAAATTCTGGGATTAACTGTACAACACCTAATGATAAGCCTCAACAGCCCCCTGTGATAACTAATGAATCACTAAGGAGATCACAGCTGGACAGAAGGTCTGCCATCCCAAATGACTATGTTGTATACTTGAATGAAGATGTAAATGACATAGGGAAGGTAGACGATCCCACCTTATTTAAGGAGGCTATGATGACTAAGGATTCACCCAAGTGGTTTGAGGCCATGCAGGATGAAATTAAGTCTATGAGCATTAATGACGTTTGGGATCTAGTTGAAATTCCTGACAAAGTCAAAACAGTAGGCTGTAGATGGGTCTACAAAACTAAGTATGACTCTAAGAGAAATATCAAAAGATTCAAGGCAACAGTTGTAGAAAAAGGGTTTACACAAAGAGAGGAAATTGATTATATTGATACTTTCTCTCCCGTCTCAAATAAAGATTCACTAAGAATTGTTGTGGCGCTTGTGGCTCATTATGACTTAGAGCTGCATCAGATGTATGTTAAAACCGCATTCCTTAATGGTGACTTGCATGAGAATGTTTACATGGCTCAATCAAAAGGTTTTGTCATGGAAGGCAAGGAACATATGGGGTGTAGACTTAAGAAGTCCATCTATGGACTAAAACAAACATCTAGACAATGGTATCTTAAGTTCGATGAAACCATAAGAAATTTGGTTTCAAAGAAAATGAAGTGGACAATTGAATATACATTAAGACTAAGGGGAGAAAATTCACTATCTGAATACTTTATGTGGATAATATCTTATTGGCTAGCAGCGACAAGGATACGTTGTATCAAATCAAGAGATTTCTTTTCGCTAATTTTGACATGAAGGATCTTGGTGATGCCTCTTATATTTTGGACATTGAGATTCACTTAGATAGGTCAAAAGGGGTATTAGGGAAAGGCATACATTGACAGAGTGCTTAAGAGATTTAATATGCATAACTGCTCTACCATGCCTACTCCTATTGTTAAGGGCGATAAGTTTGAAACATTCCAATGTCCAAGGAATCAATTAGAAGCTAATCAGATGAAGAGAATTCCTTATGCTTCAACTGTCGGAAGCATAATATATGCTCAAGTTTGTACTCGCCCAGATTTAGCATTCGTAACTGAGATGCTTAGCAGATATCAATCTAATCCAGGGTTGGACCACTGGAAATCCATTAAGAAAGCTTTGTGTTATTTGCATGGCACTGAGCATTACATGCTCACATATAAGAAGTATGATATTACCCTTGAGGTTGTGGGTTATTCAGACGTTGACTTTGCAGGTTGTGTTGATACTAAGAAATCCAAATTAGATTATATCTTCACACTTGCGGGAGGAGCCATTTCGTGGAAAAGCTCCAAACAATCACTTACTGTATCATCCACAATGCAGGCAGGGGCGGATCCACCCTTGGGGCTGGTTGAGGCGTCAGCCCCACCTCCGATCGGTCGAACCCCCTTCTTTTAGTATCCTAATGCCAGAAAGAATCAGAGACATGACGACAAATCGGTAGGTTTAGAAACTGGTAACTTGGAATAAGATGTAAGAAGAAAAGTAGAAAATAATACTACTAGTCAAATGGGCCATCAAAATTAGTCATGGGCTCCCTTACTCTCATGGGCTTTCACTTGGTACAATACCCGGCATCATTTTTTGTATCACAGCACCAGGAGTCCGAGAGATGAACAGTGTCGGTGTTGTCTCGCAAGCAATAGACTGACACACGGGCGATCGTGGGCAGCAGACGCACCGGCGAGCGTGACCACGCGGCGGGTGGCCGATTCGCGAGAACTCGCCAGGGCACATCGGCACTGACGAGTGCCAGAGACCCAGAGTTGAGGGCGCCAGGCATGCACCAAGGCCAGGGCAGGCAGGTAGCCGATAGGCGGCAAAGGCCCAGAGGCCCAATAAGAGTTATCGGCCGCTCAGAGCACCGGGCGGAACGCGCATCGCCAGCCGGAGCGTTGGGTGGAACATGCGTTGTCGAGAGCTGGGCGGAACGCGCATCACCAGAGAAGACAAATCGGCCGCTCGGAGCGCCGTCTAGCCGGCGGCCGAATACGCATCTCAGAGCCTAGAGAGGAACTGAGGCTCGCTCCGTCTAGCCAGCGATCGAACGCGCATCACCAGAGCACAGATAGGAACCGAGATGATCGGCAAGAAGGAGTGACCGAGGATGAGGAGCCTCTCAGCTTCGTATTGATCGCTACGACGAGGACACCAGAGCCAGACTAATTCGCTCGCATCGCTGATTGCTTTGCTTGATATAAAAAAAATTGCCCCAAGCCCCAATGCAGTGCCTCATGCCTAAATGCCTTTTGTTGTGGTAACTGATGTCTGATTTTTGTATTCTATTGCCCTAAGTCTATATTCTATTGACTGATTGATATTTTTGTCTCTGATTTAATATGTATGAATTTAAAATTTGGTTGGCAATAGATCGGTAGATGTATCATTAGTACGTTTATATTGAGTTAGAACTTTGATATAGAAGCCCCACCTCTACTTTCATCCTGGATTTTCCACTGAATGCAGGCTAAGTTTGTGGCATGTTATGAGGCTACCAGGTAGGCTGTATGGCTTCAAAATTTTATCCCGGGATTAAGAGTGGTAGACAGCATGTCTAAACCACTACCTATATACTCCGATAATTTGGCCGCAATTTTCTATTCTAATAACAAGTCAAGTGGTGATGCCAAACACATTGACATTAAGTATCATGTTGTGAAAGGTAGAATTTAGGATTAGACTTTTGATGTCAAGTATATAAGTACTAAGTCTATACTTGTGGATCCACTTACTAAAGGCTTACCACCCAGTCTCTTTCGAGAGCATGTTGCCAACATGGGTTTATTGGAAAGCCTCTGATTCTGGAAATGAGAACCATAAGAACAAACCAACTCCCGTTAAGAATAAGTAATTATCCTATCGAGATAAAATGATGCACTATAGATATTGGGGTTACAGTGGTGCTTAAATTAATCGCTGTAATATGTTATCTTGGTGTGTTATTTTGTTGAGCGTGGACTTATGATATTAGCCTTTCAATCAAGTGGGATAATGTTGGTTATCATCTTCGGCTAACTGCTAGACCAAGATTTTTGGGGGCTAGGCCCACCACTCATGCGCTCTGATTGGGAGCTATCAACAGAAAATTTGGTTTGGTCCCGTTAGCCAGCACTATATCAAGAGGAGAGAAACCGGAACTCAAGAATATTGTTGCTCTCGAGTTTTGCTACTCCCCGACACCCATTCGATCCAGGGTTTAGCGCTAAGGCTAACAAAGACTCTCTCCATCACCGTGAGGATCACGGTGATCCCATTGTCTTCATCATGCATTGGTGTTCCTTCCACCCCAATGCTCTTCTACACCGACCGAATCACCGACAAAGAACCCTAATGGCTGCTTCGTCTTCTCCGGGTCAGTTAATCTCATGTCTTAGTTTCCACATTATGATTTTGGTGATCATGATTTAGACTAGCTAATGCTCATGTTTTAGTAAACCCTAAGTTCTAACACCGAGAACCTATGGAAAGCTTGTCGTGATGAAATGGTGCTTAAGACTTTCAAGTGGGAAGTCAAGAAAAAGAAACCTTGTAGGTTTAAAGGAATGCCATCAATTGTAGATACTTGTCCACAAGCTATAACATACCTTAAAAGGGTTGGAAAGTATTTGGAAGAAGATAAAAAGGATCCACAAAAGCTAGAAGATAAAGAAGATAACATACCTTAAAATCTCAGTTTTGCACAGGTCCTACACAAAATGTGGTCCAGTCCAATCCACTAATTGCAGTGTGAAAAACCATATAAAGGTCTATTCATGTTTTTAATGAGTTATTGACTTGGTTTAAGCATATGATGCTAAAGTTTGAGTATATTTTAAATTCAATTTTGAATTTAAAACAACTAGTCATCGACCTATGCACCTGCACAACTAGCAATTTCTATAAATAGATCTAATCCATAACGCATGCAATAATATCTTCTCGTCTTCCTTTCTATTTTTAGATCATTGCTCCTTTATTAGGCGCTTGAAGATGACAAGTAAATAAGAAAAGTAAAACTTCTCTTCCATATGGTACTCCTTTGATTTACTATATATCTCTTATGAGTAGATACATAGATCTAAGCCATGGATGAAAATGATTAAGAAGATTGGATGACTAAGATTTTCTCCTTTTTTGAATAATGTGGGGTTTTCTAGCAATTTTTCTTTTTTAGATTAATGTAGAAATTTCTAGCATTTTCTTATTAATGTGGGGGCTTCTAGAAGGACCTCTAATTAGTATATAAAAATATTCAAGGGGCTATCAGGTCAAGGGCGACATTACCGGCCTGGGTTAGCGGTAGTGCTGGCCCTACGGAGCTACTAACCTTGAGAGAGGCAATCTTTTTAACAGAGAGGTATTTTCTCTAGGGTTAGACATAGGCGGCACTACTAGCCATCTAAGAGCTGTACTACCGATCTCCGGTGGTGGTAGTTATTTTTCAAAGAGAGTTCTCTCAAGGATTTTCAATGAGAGTGGTACTGCCGGCCAAATAGAAGCGGTAGTACCGAGGGTGCGGTACTACAGGCCCTAGGTGGCAGTAGTGCCAACTTCACTACAAATTTTTCTTAATGGTTTGCATTATGTGGTGATTAATGCATATATTATGAATAGTGTCATGTGATAGTTTGCTTGTCTGTGTTGGTTGCAGGACTTCGAAGCTAGGTCATAGTGAGAAGAAAGCGAGACCAGGACTATGCTAGTAGAGTTGAGGTCAAGAACGGTCAAAGGATGCCATAAGATGACTAAGGTTGGGAAGTAATTGTAAGCTGGGAAGACAAGGAACCAGAGCATGAAGCACTGGTGATGGACATGGCGGGCAATGGCATGGACGGGACTAGGCTCAGGGAGGAGTTGAGGTCCAGAACGGTCAAGAAAGCTGATGCCGCCATGATGCAGCGGAAAAGGACACTTAGCGATCAAGTGACTTGGGTCCGCTTGCAAGCGAGGACGGTTCGGAGGAGTGTAGACGCAGAGAGGTTTGGCGATAAGTCATTGGGGCTACGTGGAAACCACGAAGCATGGCGATGTTTCGAGGAGAAGGAGACCAATCATTGGGACAAATTGATAATTTAACCAATACCAGCGGTTGAGGCAGTTTGGAAAACCGCGGCGGTGGCCTAAGTGGTTTAGGTCATGCCAAAGTGGAGTAAACACAAATATGGTCTCGCGGAGTGGATTTGACGTTAATGTAATGGCCACTTTGAGAAGCGTGTTTATGTAAGTGGAAAACCTGTTAAGAGTGTTGGATTTCGATTTAGTCCTTGTAAGAGTGGATGGTATCTACCTTAGTATTGAGGTTTAGGGTTATGGTTGTTTCCACTATTTAAGGAGATGTAGTGGGAGGTGAGGACTTAAGACATTAGACTTAGTCAATAGGGATGTTTAGGTTTCTTATAAGATTTTGGTGTTTTTGTGTAGGTCTGTGAGTGCTCATCGGGAGTTTTGCCTCGGGTAAGAGGTTTTGTAATCATCCATCTTGCTTTGAAATAAACATCAAATTCGTACTCAAGTTTTTAGCTCAAGTTTTGATCTTCTTCTTACTTTACTCTTAATCATTTCTTATAGTTTCTTTCTTACTTGATCTTGTACTGCCAAGGATGAACAATTGATAGATGTATCCTTTGTAGATTATCACTCAATCATTTAGGCAAGCCTTTTCTTAATCATATGTAACATTCCATTTTTGAGCCTATTTAAAATTTTGGTGAATTTAAAAATTTCTTTTAGTTCAAGCAAATTATTTGAATCAAAATTTTAAGTTTAGATAAGTTCAAAATAATTTATTTGGATTCCAAATGCTTAAAAGTATTTTTGAGATTTTTCTTGGATTTTTTCTAATTTATTTGCTATTTATATTAGCTCTTCTTAATTTTCTAGAATTTTCTAAAATGATAAATCTTTTTCTTTTTATTTTTTTGGGCGGGCCGTTTCTTCCGCGGCCCACTCCTATTGCATCGCTGCCCAACCCATTTTTCCTTTCATCAGCCCATTTCCTTTCCCTGTCGCGCCAACCCACCTCTGCTTCTCCCAGCCCATTTCATGCCACCGGCCCATCTCGGCAGCGCTCATCGACGTGTGGGACCCGGCCGTCAGCCTCAGCTGCGTCATCTCCGCGTCGCCTCCATCGCGCCACCCAAATCCCGTGCCCGCCGCTGTCTTTTCCATGGCTGTTGTCATCGTTTCTATGCCGAACTCTAGTGGATCCGTGTCTATTTAAGCCGCCGCCCTTTCCCCTCTCCCGTTCTACCATTTCTCACTCAGAGTCACCGTCAAATCGCCGCCCTAGTGCTGCTTGCTTTGGGCTCTTCTTCACCACCGTTTGCCACTGCCAGGAGACTCCACCGCATCCGCTGGTCCCGTCGGATTCCCCGCACCGCCCTCTCTCTTTTTCCCTTTGCCCTATTCATTTTCGTCGCGTTTTGCCCCTGGCCGCATCTTCTTCTCTGGCTTCAGTGTGCCCGCACCGCCGTGTCTGCGCCACCTCAGTGTCGCCTCAGCTCTTGCACTGTGCCGCGTCGCCCACCACGTCAGTGCCACGTCTGCCCTATCTGCCGTATGGCACGCCACGTCAGCGTGGTCTGCCACGTCAGCATCTCCCTCTCTGTGGACGCGGTCCACTATGGATCAAGTCTCTGACTCGTGGGTCCCGCTTGTCATCCAAAACTTCTTTTTCTTTTTCTATTTTCCAAAAAATCTAGAATTCCCAGCAAATCGCGTTGTGACACGTGTCACCCCTTTTTATTTTCACTGATTTTTTGATCCGAGAAACTTCTAGGAGCCCGTTCTCCCTCGTTCAAGCTCCGATTCCAATGATTCAAATTTATAAATTCATCTAAATTTATGATCTATATTCTAGTACCATTATTTTCTATTTTTTAGTTTTGATTGAATTTGTTTTATTTATTTATTCTTGTTTCGTGTGTAGACGACGTAGTCGAAACTCAAGCGAATCAACAGGCAGAAGTAGAACCAGTATGAGGCAGCAAAGGCAAGTCTTCCTTGAACATATTGATCTCAAATTTTATGAAAAGCTTATGTTGTTTTAAATTATGCATGCTTATTTTTACACAATGTACTTTAAATGTAATGTTAAGGTTTAGCTAAATTCCAGACTTGTTATACCCTCATTGACATTAATCATGGCGAACCTTTGTCACCCTAGATGATACTAGCTATTTTATTTGGTGATAATCAATAGTGTAGCATGGGACGGTAGAATTGCTTAGTCCAGCTTAAACGTTTCAGTATTATGCCACTGTGGGAATCATTTCAGACATTATTTAAACTTATTTGTGAAGATGAGGTAATTGGTATTGTTGCTGTTATTTAAATGAAATAAAGTGGAAATGCTTAGACTAGGGCAGATGGATGTTTGGTGGGTGCTGGATGCACGAGATCTTGAAGGTGAATGTTCTGCCCTAGTCAATTAAGGACCGAAGCATGTGTTACCATGGACCGAGTATTACCGTACAGCCACAAGTCTATATGGGTATGCTTGACTAATTAATTTGTGCATCTCGTTATTGGCTTTGCAATTTGGTGGGATGTGGGTGCTAGATGGAGACACTCGCAACTCGCAAGGCGCAAAAGGGGCCTTCTGTATTGGGTGGTTAGAACCTTAACAGTGGTGAAACCTTAGCGGGCGAAGTTAATAGCAGTGTCGCGCATTGTAAAGGTCTTGTCATGATCTCTCTACCGGCACACCAAATGAAGTATGTTAATTGCATGGCAACAAGAGTCGATTATGTCTTTATGGGTAAAACTGTACACACGCTGCAGAGTTAAAACTACTTAGGTAGTCGTACCTACGGTCAAGGGTAGGCGAGGTACGCTTGCATATTGTAGATCTTATGATTTTGCTTTAAATAAAAATGATGGTTTGGGAATCCGTGAGTGGATGGAATTCTTGAATTATGGTTTGGCGGCTAGAGCTAGTCAGGTGGTTGGAACCTGTTTAGTTGTTATATCAAATGCAATTACTATTCAGTTAAATTTTGATCAACTGATACTTTGTGAAATTACTATTGGTATTTAAAGTTAAACTTTGCTTTATACTAAAAGAGCCATATTATGCCTTCAATTGTTCAGCCATGCATATAGTTATCATGCATTATATTTCCAAGACTTGTGGAGTACATTTTGTGCTCAATCTTGCAACATCCTAACTTTCTACAGAGGAGTGTGCAGAAACTGAAGGTGACTACGAGTTCCATACTTATGGTTATGATGAAGGCGATCCGGATTACTAGGATGCGTACCCCAGTCGATTGCCTGTTGGGCAAATAAATAGGCTTATCCTGCTGTTGTTATTTTGTTTCCGCTGCTTCTTATCGAACTTAAGTTATAAGGCTGCTTATTTGTAATAATTGGTCGTAAGGCTAATACCTTTTTAGTTAATTAATATTATTTGATTCGTGATATGATTGTGTTATCATCATTGTTTCCACTGTGTCTACTAGCTTTTCCTAAACTAGCACGGTTATGCACAGAGGGTTTGGATTTGAAAATCCGGTCCCAACATCATCAAAGTTTCTTCAAGAAACCAGTTTTTGGGTTAAAAAGGAAGATTTTGAGATAGATCATGAACTTGGATATTTAGGAGCAATTTCTCTGGTATTCTTGCTTGATGAGACATATAAGAGGTCATCTTGATCATTAAACCTCCATGAGCAAGTTCAGGGTGAAGTTTTGGTTTTTGACCTGGTTTTGATAAAACCTTCAATATTTTTTAAAAAGTCAAAACTTTGACGTCCATCCTTGTGATTGAAGGTTAAAATATATTCCTGACCCCTTAGGAAGGTGCATACAAAGTTTCACTGAGTTTTTGATCAGGCAATCGAAAGATACACTAATTTTCGTTTTTGAAATCGTGCCAATTTTACTGTTTTTGCCCTTGTTTTTGCTATAGTGTGACATTACCGCTACAGTACCCAATAGTACTAGAGTTACTATTTATCCCTACAACCGGCCATCTACGAGAGGTATTGTCATCCTAGTGCTGATTTTGAGAAGATTTTTCTTCTTTCACTTTTCTAAGGTTTTGGGAGGTTTTGGTTAGATTGTTTGGGCAAAAAATTGTTGTGTGATCATTCACCCTCCTATGATCACTATTTTTGATCCTTCAATTGATGTCAAAGCCGGTTTTACTCTCTTTAGATCTTGACCGGTCTCGAGAGCCATGGTGTCGAACAAGTATTTCACCAAACCTCCAATCTTTTCTATGATATATTAATCTTTTTGGAAATTTTAGAGTTATATATCACTTCTTAGCACTACAGTAAACTGGCAATTTTTCGTCGGCCAAGAACCGTCGAAAATAAGCCTAAAACCGACGAAAATAGTTGTTTTCGTTGGCCAGCCGACGAAAATTGGCCAACGACAACAAACAGACGAAAATCAATACATTTTCGTCAGCTACCGACGAAAACCAATACATTTTCGTCGGCCTACTATAGCCGACGAAAATATAGTGCGTCACGACCTGACGGGGCGAGCTGACGTGGGTAAGGAGAGTTTCGTCGGCCTGAACTTCAGCCGACGAAAATATTGAACTTATTTTCGTCAGCCAATAGTTTAGCCGACGAAAATAGTAGTTCGTTTTCGGCAGTCTATATTGGGGCCGATGAAAATACGGATCACATGTTCGTCAGCCTTCGGTCGGGCCGACGAAAATAGCTAGGTGCAGCAAAAAAAATAAAATTCAGAATTCATTTGGTCCATACAAACTGAGCTATCCATACAAATTGGAAACATCTCCAAAACTCAGGTCCATACAAACTGGAAACATCTCCAAACAAACTGGTCCATACAAACTCAGGTCATTTGGTCCATACAAACTGGTCCATACAAACTCAATTAGTCACACCCCACCCCAGCAACATGATCTCCAACACAACCGAAGACAAAAGAGATTAATTCAAAGGCACTACGATCAGAACTATCCATCCAACAAATTACTAATGAAAAAAGACTAACTAGAGCCTCCACCTAAGTTTAGGACATCATCAAATTGCTCATTCACTGGAGGAGGTATACTATTGTCGCCAGCACTTTGTGACCCATCACCTCCTACTAAGCCTGCAGCCGAGCCATCCGTCCCCTACAACATATAAGGAGAGAAATAGTTTGTGTAAGCATTTGACAAAACAATCTAGAAATAGCAATTTCTACTGTGACATCTATTTTTTTTTTTTGATAAAGGATTTAAATCCGGCCTCTGCAAATTGCACACAGCCAAGTTTTACAAAGATCTCAGCTATAAGACTGAAACAACATAAAATAATTGAACAACAGGAAATTTTAAAATCAAAAGCAAATTCTATAATTGCTTCTCCATCCACTCTCAAAGAAAAATCTCCAAAGCCACCCCTTCCAAAGTCACCTTGCCCATCGGATGGTCGCCTGTTGTTCTCGGTGTAATAGTTCCCAATACCGCAGACCAATATGTTCCGGAATATAACCTGCATAAAAGAAGAACATTGTTTGTTCCGAAGATTAAATCATTGCGAGTGCACCAAATAGCCTATAATAAAGCAAACAACTCCCACAAGTATCAATCTTTTTCACACTTCTCAATGCACATTAACGAGGACCAAGCATATGAGATATAGACTTTGGCGGGGATAAACCAGTAGCAATATGTACAATCCTCCAAACAGTCTTTGCATGTTGACAATCCTCCAAACAGTGACATCTACGAAGGCACTGTAAACAAATGAACCAAATAGTAATTTTCTGCAAAGATTTGCAAGGCTATGTAACCTTTAAAGCTGAACCGAACCACTCTCTTCATTCATTTCAAGGGATTTCCCAGATCATAACTTTGTAAGGCGAGATATTGAGAGTTGTCATTTTTGATGCATTCAAGTTTTCCCTCCTTTTCTTTTCTTTTCTTTAGGTAAATATTATATAGTGATCATACCAAATTCAGATACATATTTTTCAAAACAAATTTGGATCAAATTTTGATATTGCTTTGAGTCAACTTAAATATCATTTGACACAAACATAGAACAGGTTTTCCAAAATTCAATGTAGACATTTAGATATTACTGATTTAAGATTGGTACTTAATAAAGGTTTAAAAGTAAAGCAACACATTACACAAATAAAAAAAAGTTCCACATTTATTCAAGGATGCATGTTAATTATATGTGCAGCAGAATTTAAGCAAATACTCCCCCAAGAAAATTATACCTTTTTGAATTAAGATAACAGCTATGACAAACCCATGTTCAATTATTTTCTTTCTTCAAAACCACAATTCAGATATGGCTCCGGTAGATGAAAGCATATTATTCAGATGTAACACAGATTTATCAAATCCGCATCATGTTAGAATCAGTAATTGGATAATTTGAATAGTTATACATATCAGCTCACAACTTTAAAAACCAAGCACCAAAACAATAGTTGACCAAACCCATCCCAATTTGCATTAACCATGCATAACAAAACAAAGGATTGTCTGGACTACAAAAAGCCTGTTAGCAAAATAGAACAGGTCCTTTTTTTGGCAAACGGAATGGTCCAACATGCATTCCCACTCCCCAATTCCCATTCCCTTCACCCACCACCACGTGTCCCCCATCAACCGAAGCTACCAGTGCCATTTTTCCACTGATATTGCTTGCTCTCCTCTAAATATCGTAGTTGTGAGGTGTGCAATGAAATTTACAATGGCATTAGCAGACCACAATAACCTATTCTAGAGGCTTGGTATTGATGTTCTCATTCAGATGATTTTCATAATTAGGAGCTACATGTGTAGGTGGCCTCAATGATGTGCAATTGGGTTTAGTGTTAGCTACAGATTTTTGCACCTTGATCCTTACGTTGTTATTCTCTGAAGAAAAGATAATTGTACACCTCACAAACTGAACACAAGCAGTACTGTTCAATTCATAATTTTCTGTTTACTTTCTTCAACTGTACACTTCATAAACCTAACGCTACCAGTACTATTCATTTCAGAATTTTCATGAAACAAGAAATAGGCAGGTATGTCGCACGAATGACACTGTAATCAACAAACTGATGCATTTATATATACTTCTCATCATCTCACCCCAAAGGAAGAAACTAAAGGCAGGTATGTTGCACCAAATGACAGTGTAATCAGCAAACACATGGAAATCAAGGCAAATTAAACCGACAGCACCCAGAAATATCATGAGTCCTTGTCCTTGAGTTGATGAATGTGCTAAATTTCCTTATCTTTCTCGCCAAAAACCCAGAAATATCAACAAGATTTGTCGATGATCAAGGTACATTACATAGTTCACGTCCCAATGCCAGAAGAGTAGAAGTGAGTAGAACATAAAAATACCTCTGTTTCAGCAGTCCTCCCAATGCCGAAGAGTAGAAGTGAGGGCACCGAGGAGGGGCAGCGGCCGGGAGGGCGCGGTGGCCGGGAGGGCGCAGTGGCCGGGAGGGCAGACGGGAGAGGCGTCGCCGGGCAGGGGCTGGGAGGGCGGCGGCCGGGGAGGGTGGCGGCCGGGAGGGCAGACGGGGAGAGGCGGGCCGGGCAGGCTGGGAGGGGCAGCGGGCGGCCGGGAGGGCGGGCGGCGGCCGGGAGGGCGGGGCGGCGGGGGAGGCGCGCGGGCGGGGCGCGGATTCATGAGTATAGAAAAACAATGCCCGTGTACTAAACGTTGTATTTTCGCGGCCTCAAGATGCGTGCCTTAAAACAATCAGATTTCGTCGGCTCGAGTTCGCATCGCGAAAACTATGTGTATTTTCGGCGGCTTTATTAGAGCCGACGAAAACATAGTTATCCGCGCCAGAGGGCACGAACCCTAACTTCTCCATTTTCGTCGGCCTGAAAGCTAGCTGACGAAAATACATGTATTAATCGTCAGTTATTGTGAAGCCGACGAAAATATATGTCGTAATCGTCGGCTCCAGTTAGGCCGACGAAAATACATATATTAATCATCGGCTTTTGTCAGGCCGACGAAAATACAATTTTGGCCGACGAAAAATATTGGTTTTCCTGTAGTGTAGGGTTTCTTGATCTAGCAGAAGGTGAAGCTACCGTATATTGTTCTTGCCAATGAGAACGTCAATGCCGCGAAAATGGTTGACGTTGAGGTGAATGTTAAGGCAAGAAACATCCTTATATAGAGGCTTAGCCGCAGTAAGTATGACCGGATCTCCCATTTACAGTCTACACATCAGATTTGGGTGACTCTTGATGCTTACCGTAAGAGCACCACCCAAATCAAGACAGTAAGGCAAGATCAATACAAGCATGACTACCACAAGTTTGAGCAGCACGCTGGGGAGTCCTTGGATGAGTGATTTGATAGGTTCACAAAGATCCTGAGTAATCTCCAAACAGTTGGTATCACTACCCTAACTTAGATAATGTTCGCTATTTTTTGGCGGTACTCGATCTTCGAGTTTGGGAGATGAAAGTGACCTCCATCAAGGACACCATAAACTTGTCGACCTTGACTCTTGATGGAATTTATTCCCAACTTAAAACTCATGAGATTAATGTCGTCTCTCGTAAGATAAAGTTATAGTCGGTAACCTTGACCACTGATCATACTTCTGAGAATTCTTCATAGACCATAGTGACTTTGCAAGCTTCGTTGCTAAACAACTTTTGGCAGAATATCACCATGCTGCACCTACATATCTCCTTGTGGCATCGCCTGCACTTCTTGATGGAGTTTCGTCACGGATTCGAATGTCAGGGCGTTGTAGGAAGCTACATGTTGGGTCTCAGCGCAGTTAGATACTTGCACTGAACTTCTTGCCTCAAACCTTGGTGTTTTATCCCATGGTCACCTGTCATCAGAAATAATTACGTAACGTGATAACACCTTTAAACATATGTGTATGTACAAGTAGTGAAAGTTATACCGGTTCCTCGTAATTTAATCTTGTGTTGTGGGGACTCCGTCTCCAATCGTCACACCAGCATGAAGTTATCTACTTAAACCTTTTCCCGAGTATATCCAATCGTCGAATATATCTAAGGTTGTTCCTTTCACGGGACTTGGTGTGTGACCAATAGCTGAAACCAAGGTTAAAAATTTCGGCGACAACCAATGAAATTTCACCAAAAAATCGAATTTCGGACCACCCTAAATTTAAAACTACCAGCTGGATTAAAAAAAATTTTAAAATTTTTAAAATGTTACAGTGATTTTGTTTTTTGGCGAAATTTCACTAAATTTTGTCAAAATTTCAAGGCTTTTTGTCTGGTTTTTAAAGTTTTTGGGCCGGATTTGACCAGATTTGGTCCAATAACCCTTAAGAAAGTTATCTTATTTGAAAATTTGTTAAAAAACCAAAATTTTGAGATATTCTAAAATTTTGGAAGAAATACTAGCAGATTTTTATAAAATTCTATAAGCTTGATAATGATCTGAAAAATTTATGGTACAATATTTAGTAGTGTAAGACCATACATAAAATTTTTTAAAATAATTAAACTTCATTTGTTATCTTTAAAAAATTAAACACAGAATGAATATAACTGAGTAACCTTGTCAGATAGAATATCTTCATCTTCATAGACAAGCTTGACTCAGTCAACATGTTTTGCAACCTAGGCTCCAAGTTGAGATCCATCAAATTTCCAAAACATGTCTTACGTACAGACTTGCCTATCTTCTTGCATCCACTGGTGACGGCACATTTGATCCCCTATGCAGCATCTAGGCTCTCTTCGTTTCGTCTTCTGTATGGTTTCTGTTTTAAAAAAGCGAATTGTTTACCAAAAGGAAGGATTCTAGACAGTTTCTCCTACAATCAAAAGCTGTCCTATATATAGAATCAGAATCCGGCTGAAACCTAATTCTCGTTGATTCTTGCTGATGCTTGCCGGCCCGGTCTGAAACCTAGAAGTCACAGTCAGCTTGGCCTGATTCTCCCGTAATCAGAAACAGCTTATCCCATAATCCAAAAGCCGAAGCGAACTAGACTTTAATATCTTACGTAACCCTTGCATTTGAAAAAAAAAAACTAATACCACAAGTTTGATAATGGAATATACAAAACAAGCTGAAAATATGAATAACTTACAATGCGGGCTAGTGGTGGACCACCAGGCATGTAGCCTGTCCATTCGATGTTGTCTCGAGAATATGGAATGGGTACTCAAGGCCTCCCAAGAATTGAGAATCAAAGAACACAGTGTACATAGCATTTTGTTGGAACCAACGTCTATACTCCGTCAAACTAGCTGGATCAAAAGGACGATCCTATCAAACAATTCTTGCTGCAACATCATCGTGTTGTTGTATGTACTTGGCATAAAATATCTCCCAATTGCGCATTTTCCCTCCTGCATGCTTGATTTTGTGTGTAGCTTGCGGAGCTCATCCTCGCAATGTGGAAGATGAGGTGGAATGGTCTGTCTTCGTGCAAACTGACGCATCACCCTATCTGCATAGTGGAACTCTGGTCGAAAAATGGATAAACGGTACTCTAGCAAACCGCCAAGCACGGTAATTGTGAACTTGGACAGGCATCTGCTCCATAAGGTCATCATAGCGCTGCCAGTCTATTGTACCTTCTCGAATCAAATCAATTTGGTTTCGATAATATTCAGTCCCTACATATTGCTGTCATAGAAAGATAAGTTCACACATCAACTTGCTGTTTAACTTACTAAGCTAAAAATAGGTCCTAAAACAAAGATATATAATCCAATCTGAATGAAGTACAATACCTGCATTACGTCAAACATGAAATCATGTGCTGTGCACCACTTTGCTCTATATACAGGGCAGAAGTCCAAGTCTACCTCATCCTCTTGTTGCTCATCCCCATCTTTTGGCATTTGAGCTAGATTTACTAGACAGCCAAGTGGCAAACGTGACCGGGACCACAACTGTAGTAGCAGTAAAGTCCCAGTTATTTCTAATGTCTCCTTTTCAGCACCAATAATCAATTGTATATATATACAACACGGCCAGTACATCTGCCCCCCAATTGTATTCAGCTGGCCGCCCTAAATTATCCATAAATTGGAGAAACATTCCTGGTACAACATCTCCTGATGTGTCGGTAAAAGCAATAGAACCATGAATAATCATCAACCAATTATACTTGCAAGAGTTCCGGCCTCCTCCTGCACCCGGCCGCAGCCGGCTCGGCTCAAAAAAGTTTTTTTTGCGTTTAGATCTCTCTAAAAATTCATAATTACGTATAGGTCTTTTCCACGGTTTTTAACGAAGATAACCTTCTAGTTTAGAAAAATCGCGGATCTTTCGTAAAAGGGCCCTAAATAAATACCGAGAAAATGCGCGTCTCGGCTCGGCTCAAAAAAGTTTTTTTTGCATTTAGGTCCCTCCAAAAAATTGTAATTACGTACAGGTCCTTTCCGCGGTTTTTAACGAAGAGGACCTTCTGGTTTAGAAAAATCGCGGATCTTTCATGAAAGGGCCCTAAATAAATACTGAAAAAATGTGTAGTGGCGTTTGGATCGTTATGGCTATTTTTCATGAAAAGGACCTTTCGATTTAGCGCAATTGCGGATGCGTTTGTATACTTTCAACCGCTTTGCGCATTTCCTCGATGATTTTTTAAAAAAACACTGATGGAAAAAAGGCTCGGCTAAAATTTTTTTTTGCGTTTAGGTCCTTCCAAAAAATTATAATTACGTATAGGTCCTTCCCGCGATTATTAATGAAGATGACCTTCTGGTTCAGAAAAATCACGGATCTTTCGTGAAAGGACCCTAAATAAATACAAAAAAATACATAGTGGCGTTTCAATCGTTACGGCTATTTTTCACGAAAAGGACCTTTTGATTTAGCGTAATCGCGGATGCGTTTGTATACTTTCAACCGTTTTGCGCATTTTCTCGATGATTTTTAAAAAAAACGTCGACAGAAAAAAAATAAAATTATTTCCACGAAAAAAACAGCGCACGCGGCGTATTATGCCACGAAAACTATCCTAGTACCTTTATTAAATGTTGAAAAGTTCCAGACTCCACGTCGTTTTGAGCTGAGCCGACTGCGTGGCTCGGCTCAAAAAAATTTTCGCGTTTAGGTTCTTCCAAAAATCCGTAATTACGTATAAGTCCTTTTCGTGGTTTTTAACGAAGAGGGCCTTTTGGTTCAGAAAAATCACGGATCTTTCATGAGAAGACCCTAAATAGATACGAAAAAAAAAGGTAGTGATGTTTGGATCATTCCGTCTATTTTTCACGAAAAGAACTTTTTGATTTAGCGCAATCACAGATGCGCTTGTGTCTTTACAACCGTTTCTCACATTTTTTCCACAATTTAAAAAAAATCGACAGAAAAAACAAAAATTGTTTCCGTGAAAAAAAACACACGACCGGCTGGCTCGACTTGTTTTTTCCTTTTCATGTGTAGGTCCTTAAAAAAATACGTAATTACGTGTAGGTTCTTTCCGCGGTTTTTTTACAAAGAGGACCTTCTGGTTCTAAAAATCGCGAATCTTTCGTGAAATGACCTAAATAAATACTGAAAAAATACGTAGTGGCGTTTGGATTATTACGGCTATTTTTCACGAAAAGGACCTTTCGATTTAGCGCAATTACGGATGCGTTTGTATCCTTTCAGCCTAGGGATGGCAACGGATCCGGATACCTCTGGATCCAGTCTCCGTAGACCCGGACCCGAGACCCGAAGTTTGGACCCGGATCCGGACCCGAAGTCTGTCACAGGTCCAAACTCGGACCTGGACCCAGACCCAGACCCGATGGGTATCCGGACCCGAACGGGTACCCAGACCCGATACCGCATCTTTGAACGTAGCTCAGCCCCTTGAGATTCATGTACGTGCTTTTTGTGGTTCATTCAAATGGGCTCGGAATGGCTCACTTGGTTGGCCCATATGACCTGACCACTTTGTTTATAGCTTTTAAACTGCTAAAGGATAGGCTATTGTTGTCACAAAGGATAGGAATCCCAAGCAAGCCCACGTTGGCGCTCATGTCCACAGAAAAATAAAAATTTGTCCCAGCGATAGCGCTCCCATTGCTATTCGGTGCTCCTTCTGGACCACAGGCGGATCAGGCTTAAGGTGTGTAACGGGTCCGGGTCTGAGTACCCACGGGTTCAAAATGAGATCCGGATCTGGACCCGAAATAATATATCCGTGGGTCCAAATTTGGACCCGGACCTAGACCCATCGGGTCAGGTACCTGCGGGTACCCGGACCCACGGGTATTTTTGCCATCCCTATTTCAGCCGTTTCGCGCGTTTCCTTGATGATTTTTTAAAAAAGCGTTGACGAAAAAAAAACAAAATTATTTCCACGAAAAGAAAAACGCACGCGGCGTATTATGCTGCGAAAACTATCCTAGTTTCCAAAACAAGTGCTCGAGTATGCCAATCAACCTCCCACCGTGTTGGGTTCTTTGCCATTGTTCAAGTGTAAGTAAAAATAATAGAACCAAGAATTTCCAAAACAAAAAATTAGGGTGCTGGGCCTGCTGGCGCGACCTTTCGGAGAGAGCCTCCGGAGCCGCCCCAAGGCGACTTTAGAGGTGACACCACAACACCCAGCAAAGGGCGTCTCCCCTACTCACCTTCTCACTTGCCGCCACGTTGGTGGCCGCCAGCTGGTCGACGGCAGGGCTTTTCATAGTTTTTTTATTCTCCAAATCCCTAGCGTCTTATTTCCCAGTTCCTTCGTGTCCATAGCAAAGGAGGTGGTCGTTCGCCTCTGTTGCCAAGCTCGGGTTCGGCGACGAGGGGTGGAGATCAAGGCGATGTAGTTCCAGATCTAGGGTGCTGCCCTCAAGATCCGTTTGATTCGAGTGTCCATGCGGTAGTGCGCCGATGTGATAGTCATATCTAGACAGGATCTGGCTGAGCGTTGCTTCCTTTCTGGCGTCGGGAATGCCAGTCCATCCCCGCTCCTTCAAGTTCCAGCGAAGCGGCACACCTATGAGGCTCATCTGCTCTGAGAGCAGCGTGTGGGGTGACATTGATGGCGAGGTGGTCGTAACCCTACTGTGAGCATTCTTGAATAGGAGGGTGGTGGTTGAGGCTATGTGCAGGGGCAGGGACTTCCTTCAATCTCCGGCAGTTGGTGCGCATCGATGCGCCCACTACCGACGAGGTCGCGTTTGGTGGTTTCAATGAGCTCAAGGCGTGCTTCCTTCCAGGTCCGCTGCGGGAGGAAGTGAAAGAGGGGTGAGCCCGAGTAGGATCAGCAGGAGGAGGAGGGGATGTCGATGTTGTCGGAGGAGAGGTCTAACGAGAGCCATGGTTCGGTGAAGCCTGACGGGATCTAGAAGGCACTCACGGCCTGGGGAAAGGCGAGGAAGCTTGAGGCAGCGTTGCGCCCACGGTGGTACACAAGGTCGCGTAGGGCCCTGGGCCAGGGTGTCTATGGGGGTAGCTCCTGGCTGCGGTTTACGGCACCGGCAGTGGCAATGGTGATGCATTTTGTTGCAGGACATCGATAGTTCTGATGGGCATCAAACCATTCAGTAGCGGGTCGAGGTGGTGGTGATTGTGGCAGTGCTGTGACCGTGGGCAACGTAGCTGTGTGTAGGGGTTGGAAGCTGCGATAGCAAGTGAGCACGGTGGCGGCCACTGTGGAGTACATGAACCCCGGGTATCCGCAAGGTAGGCCGCGAAAGTCACCCAGGATAGGATGGGCCGAGCCGACTGCATAAAGACAGATACCACCTGGGCTGCTTCCAATGTGCGCAACAAGGAAACTCCAAAGATAACAACTAACCTTGATTAGGTAGGATACGATTGTAATCCAGACGGTTACCGTGTTCAGCGAATAAGAATAGAGATAGAATCTCCATCTTGTAACCGATCGGGACCCTCCTTTGTAAACCGCACCCCTCTACTATATAAAGGGGGGTAGGGTAACATTATCATCAGATCATCAGCAATAAGCTAGACACTCATAATCTCAGGCACAGGACTATGGTATTATCTCCTCCGCAAGAGCCCGAACCTGTATAATTCCTGCGTCTTATGCTACCATCGAGTTTGGATCCAACGCCTAGCCCCGTTTTCATTGTTGCCAACAATAAACGTCGACAGCCGCCGAGGGTTGATTTTTTTGTTGTTGCTTCACAAGGGTTTGTTTTAGTTGGTCTACTTGTTGTAGTCGGTGTAATTTCCTCTCAGGAAGCTATCGTTGTATTCTCTTCTTTTGAAATGAATAGCTAAACTATTGCCCTTAGTTTTTTTTTTAAAAAAAAGAATTTTCAAAACAAAGCAACCACGTAATTTACTCATTGTATACATCTTGCCCTGCTGGTGGAGATTGAAATTTGGGGATCGGTTCTAGCTCAGATGCCAATGGGTTCGTCATCATCAGATGCAAATTGACCTGGCTTATCAGCATTAGGACAGTACTCATCAGGGGGAGCTGGTACGTATGATGATGGGCATGTGGGCTTCGTCTGCTCCATTGCTACATGGCATGAGGGTCTAGGAGCTTTAGGAGATTCATCATAGAGCTCAATGATGCTTGGTTGTGTGCAAGCAGCAGAGTCTGCATCACTACCACTGTAAGAAAAAAAACTCATCTCCCCGCTGGAACTTTTCACCTCTATTAATTGTTCGTCCTTGCATACCTCTCAGACTCGGCCCACCAACATCAAACCAAAATGAAGGTTTCCGATGAAGAGGTGCTTCTATGTATTACATTTTAAAAGTTATATAAATATTAAAGTATGAATGCATGATAGATAGTGACTACACACTTCTTTATTTACTTTAAAATTTATATAACTTGTATTAGAAGATAATGATGCATAGACACACTACTCGAGCAGATCACTAGCACAAGAGAAATGCCCCTCCAACTCTTTCTGTATGTAAATCATAGCCAACAATGCCGAATGCACATGCCAAACCCATGGTTTCCCCCTAAAATACTCCTTTCTCCCGTTGCAAGTTGATGAATAAGATTGTACAGCTAGTGTAATTCGAGATACTACCCCATGAGCAATTCTGAAAAGGCATAGTTAGTTCAAGTTATGTATATAGATATACATGTTTTTTATGGTTAGGGGTGGAAATCGAGCGAGTCCTCGTTTTTTCGAGCTTTTTTCGAAATTCACATAGTTTAATTTAATATCATTTTATCTATAATTTGAATGTATTTTTAGAATCGAGCCAACGAGCCGAGCCGAGCCGAGCCAGAGTAAAATCTAATTTCATTCGAAATTGACTCATTTCAATATTTAACCAATTAACGACTGTAATTGAAGCAATTTTGAACGAGCCAACGAGCCCTAACACCGAGCTTTTTTTTTTTTCTAGCCCTATTTATGGTTAGTACTGCACATCATCAAATTCAATCGAGAGTTCGCAATCTGAAACCACCATATCAGTGCAATGCCTTCATTACCCAATTACTAAGACAACAATGGTCAAAACTAGGTACATTGCATGAAGAAATTTAAAGAGAAGTGGCATACCCATTTCCATTCGCATACAGACCCATGGTGGAAGGGGCGTCGGCGGCGGGAGCAAGGAGCAGAGGGTCAGAGGCGGAGGACTGCAGCGAGCGCGCGTAGCAGGTGGCGGCAGCGGCGGGCTGCAGCGAGCGTGCATGGGGCAGTGTCAGCTGAGGGGCACGTTCAGGGAGACGGCGGCAGCGTGCGAGTAGGCGGCGGCGGCGCTGGAGAGCAGCAGAGCTTGTGCAGGGGACGACGGTGGCTGAGAGAACCGACGCGGCGAGCAGGAGGGCTTCGGCGCTGTCAGGGTTACCAATATCTTTATAAATATTTACATTAGATATATAAAAATCAAATATATATATATATATTTATATATTTGTCTCAAAAAGTATTTCTATAATATTATAATTTTATTAGGTTTATAAATATATGTAACATCACAATTTTATATTAGATCGAAATATTATAATGCCAATTTATTTTCTGAGTTTATTATGAATTTTCAGAATTTTTCTTACTTTTCTAGAATTTTTGGAAATTAAAGAAAACACTTTTTATTTCTTTGTTATTGCTTCTAAATTTTGAACTCTAAATTCGAATTAGCACAAGGTTTGAAGATATTATACTTAATTTTCAAATAGTCTGGAGAGCATCTCAAAAAAAGTTTTAAGAATTTTTGAGCTAAATTGCCATATTTGGAAAAAAAAACTGAAATATCGCTTGTCATTAAATTTGAGGCACTAAAAGAATTTTAAAGAAAATCACGGGGATGCTAAAATACTGGAAATTTTATAGAAACACTAGTACCACCTCAAGAACATCCACAAAAAATTTGGTAAAATTTAGAGTTAGTTTGACACTTATAAAAATTTCAGAAATACCTAGTTTCAATAAAAAGATTATTTGAATTTGATTTCAATTCCAAAAACGGAAAGTGCCATGTCCAGAATCTGTCTCCACCAGAAAGAAAGCGTAGTTCGGCAAGATATGCTTTCCCTATGTGGCGGTTCTCTCCCATTCCCTCTTTCTGACGAGCCAGGCCCACTAGTTGGCTTCTCCGCTCTAGCATGGCTCATGCCGTGAGAGCCCACGCCACAGCCGCCCATGAGTTAAGCCACATGTGTGGGCAGAGTCTTGCCGCCATGTTGAAAAGCTAGAAAGCGTTCTCACCTCTTGCAGAGGTCGCATGAATTCATTTATATGAGCCTAGAAAAGCCCTAGGCATGGCTTACAGAAAGATAGAGATCATGATCAATACGGCAGGGAAAACAAGATTGTTACAATAGAAAATATCTTCAACTACCTAATATAGATGGTCGTATCAATCGCAATCTTATCAGATACAAAAATACATTCCTATTTCTAACACTCCCCTTCAATCACAACTTTATCAAGTTGAGATTGTGCATAAATTCTTGAAGATTGCAAACAGCAAGAGGCTTGGTAAATCCATCAGCGATTTGATCTACAGAAGCAATTGGTCTAACCTTTAGCATTTTGTTTGCAACTCTTTCTCTAACAAAATGATGATCAATCTCAATGTACTTTGTTCGGGCATGGAAAACTGATTGGTGTTTCGGTTAATGTAATTTCGAGTTCTTTCATCATTGATTGAAGCCATATGATCTCAGCTGTAGCATTTGCCATGGCTTTATATTCAGCTTCAGTGCTTGACCTTGAAACTGTAGCCTGTTTTCTAGCACTCCAGAATATCAAATTTGGCCCAAAAAATATTGCAAAGCCACCTGTTGACTTTCGATCATCTAAGCAGCCCGCCCAGTCAGCATCAGCAAAGGCACTGATTAATGTAGACATTGATCTTTTAAACTGTAATCCCATATTTGCTATTCCCTTTATATATCTCAGAATTCTCTTTACTGATGACCAATGTACTGTGGTAGGCGCATGAAGATATTGACACACTTTGTTTATTGAAAAGGATATATCAGGACGTGTTAAGGTTAAGTATTGAAGCCCACCTACGATGCTCCTGTACCGTGTGCTGTCATCAAGACCTAAGGGATCGCCTTCTGTTGCTGATAGCTTCTCTGAGGTTGAGAGAGAGGTGTAGGAGCAGCCTTGTAGTTCTTTATGCCAACCTTAGACAGTAAATCCATTGCATATTTTCCTTGACTCAAGGAAATTCCCTCTTTCTATCTTGTCATTTCAATACCTAGGAAGTAATGTAAATCACCAAGGTCTTTGAGAGCAAATTCTGAGTGGAGATCTTTGAGAAGAGCTGTAATTGCTTCATTCGAAGAACTCGTAACAATAATATCAACATAGATAGTTATGTTGTTCTTGTTAAAAATAAAGAGCGATGTATCTGATTTAGATGAAATGAATCCAAGGTGATGTAACTTGTTACTTAGACGAGAATACCATGTCCGAGGTGCTTGTTTAAGCCCATATATTGCCTTGTCCAGTCTGCACACAAGATGAGGATTTTTGTTGTTTTCATATCTAGGTGGTTGTTTCATATAGACCTCTTCTTCCAGAATGCCATGCAAAAACGCATTCTGCACATCCAATTGTCTAAGAGACCAACCTTTAGAAACTGCAATAGCAAGCACAAGATGAATAGTAGCAATCTTAACTACTAGACTAAAAGTCTCCTCATAATCTATACCATACTGTTGTTTAAAACCTTTTGCTACTAACTTTGCCTTATATCTGTCAATTGATCCATCAGCTCTTCTTTTTATTTTGTAAACCCACTTGCAATCTATTATATTTTTACCTATAGGTGCATGAACAAGATGCCAAGTCTTATTTTTTATCAATGCATCATATTCTTCATCCATGGCCTTCTTCCACTTTATATCTCCCGTAGCCTCTTGAACACATGATGGTTCTCCTGTTGAACAGAAGTATCCATGCTTAATGGTGCCATCGGTAGGAATTCTGGGTTTAACAATCCCACTTTGCAATCGAGTTCGTGGTCTTGCCGGAGCTTGTTCTTCAATTGCCGATGCTTGATCCAGAGTCGCAGAAGGGGATGCAGAGGATCCATCACCTGATATGCTCAAATCAGACCCAGTGCCTAATGTGCCCGAACTTGCCAGAGAGGACGAATCATCCTGGGAACCAACACCTTGCAACTCCGTGCCAGATGACTCGTGTTCACTGATTTCATATAAATTCAAGTCGAGAGCAGCGCTGTTTTGCATTGGATGGTTAGAAGTAGCGCTGTTTTGCACTGGGTGGCTGAAAATAGCGCCGTTTTGCACTTCATTTTGATCCTGCTGATCCTGCACTTCATTGTTTTGCACCGGATTTTGATCATGCACTTTATGACTAGAAGCATTAGTCATATGGTCATTAGTAATTTCTCCCCTTTGATCAAATGACAAAAGTAAATGAGTGGGCAACATGAGAATTTGTTGACGAAGTTGAGCACCGGCATTAGGATGAAGGAATTCAAAAGGAAAAATTGATTCATCAAATACCACATCGCGAGAGATATAAATCCGATCGGATGAT
This sequence comes from Guadua angustifolia, assembly GCA_036346375.1. Classification (NCBI taxonomy): domain Eukaryota; kingdom Viridiplantae; phylum Streptophyta; class Magnoliopsida; order Poales; family Poaceae; genus Guadua; species Guadua angustifolia. The sequence continues at coordinate 14,691,135 of CM070508.1, forward strand.
ATATCAAGACATTTATAACCTTTGTGGGAGAACTATATCCGAGGAAGGCACAATGTGTTGAACGAAAAGACAATTTCTTGGAGTTGTAAGGCCTTAAATTTGGCCAGCATGCACATCCAAATATTTTAAGACTTTTATAATTGGGTTTTTGAAGATGGAGTCACTCGAAAGGAGTTTGGTGGTGAATAACTTTACTTGGGAGCCTATTGATCAAATAAGTGACAGTTAGAAAGGCTTCATCCCAGAATTCAGTGGCATGGAAGCTTGGGAAAGGAGAGCTAACCCTTTTTCCACTATATCACGAAGTTTCCTTTCTGCTGAACCATTCTGTTGATGAGCATGAGGGCATGATACATGATGGGCTATACCGATTTTTTTGAAAAAGGAATTTAATTTTTCATACTCACCACCCCAATCAGTCTGCATAGTCAAGATTTTCTTATTGAATTGACGTTCAACAAATTTCTGAAAATTTTGGAAAACTTGAAAAACGTCATATTTCCTCTTGAGAAGATAGATCCAAGTATATTTGCTATAATCATCAATGAAACTCACATAATAGTTGTGCCTTCTAACAGAAGTAGGCGCCAGTCCCCATACATCGGAGAACACAAGCGCAAAAGATGTAGTAGACATACTAACAGACTTAGGATAGGGTAGCTGATGGCTCTTGGCCCTTTGACACGAATCACAAATAGTTTCAGCACTAGACTTTATAGAACAAGGCAACTGATAAGCTTGAACAACTTGATTAACAACTGGTAATGAAGGATGACCTAAACGACGATGCCATCTAGTAACTGATGGCATGATAGAAGCAAATGCTTGTTTATTTTTCATGGACTCCACAGAACATGACACCAAAAGGATAGAGACCTCCCTCACATCTGCCTCAATGTAGGACTTTCTTCGTTTCCTGGTCCTTGATCAAGAAACAGTTAGGGTGAAATTCAAGAAAAGCCTTGTTATCAGATACCAGTTTATGAATAGAGACTAGATTCTTGTGTGCTGAAGGAACATGAAGGATATTTCTAAGATGAAGTTTGCGATTTGGGGTAGAAATAACTGAATGACCGATATGATTAATCTTCATACCTGATCCATTGGCTGTTTGAACCTGATCTTGGCCACCATATTTCTCACGTATGGATAGCCTGTCAAGTTCCCCAATGATATGATCTGTTGCGCCTGAGTTGACATACCAGTTGGTGTCAATCCTGTAGGAAGTAGTTGTGGCCGATCCTGCGACCTTCTCTTTTGGCTGGAAACTAGAATCAAACCTGTACCAACATTTTACTGCCGTGTGACCTTCTTTTCCGCAGAGTTGGCAGGAGGGTTTGGCTGCTTGATTGTGCTGATGTCGTGGATGGCCATGCCCACCATTGTTCTGATAGCCTCGGCAGCAACCTCCATTGCCATGGCCGTGCTGCTGTCCTCTGCCGCGAGCATTACCACGCCCACGCGAAGCAATGTTTGCTGAAGATTCAAACTATCCCCTAGAGTTGAATCCACCACCTTGAAGGAGCTCCAGCCGGCTATCATAACTGATCACCTGCGCATATAAATCACTCATCGAGATTGGATCTGGATGACTGACAATCGAAGACACCAGAGGATTGTAATCAATGTCAAGTCCTGCCAAGATATAGGAAACAAGTTCCTCATCATCAAGCGGTTTGCCAGTGGCTGCAAGATCGTCAGCCAGCGCCTTCATCTTCTGAAAATATGCTGCAGTAGACATTGATCCCTTCTGTGTGTTCGCAAGGGAGATACGCAAATTTGTCACCCTTGCAAGAGATTGGGAGCCAAACATGTTGAGGATGGCCTCCCAGACTTGAGCCGACGTATCTAAAGTAGCAACTTGAGTTAAGATCTCTTTTGACAAAGAGTTTAACAAATATGCAAGGACCTACTGATCTTGAGCAATCCACTTAACATAATCTGGATTGTCGGCATTAACTTCTTTCTTGTCGGCATTGAGCGTCTTGATGAAGCGCAGTGGAGGCTTGCATGTACCGTCGATGTATCCCAGCAGCAGGGAACCACGTAGCGCCGGAAGAACTTGAGCACGCTATAGCACAAAGTTGTCGCGCATCAACTTCTCAGTCACCAGCAGACCAAGGGTGGGTGGCGCAGCGGTTGTCAATGAAGAGGACGCCATAAGCAAGAACAGATCAATCTAGAATTGATTGAGGATGTGGATGGAAGAGGTAGGCTCCGATACCATAAAAAGCTAGGAAGTGTTCTCACCTCTTGCAGAGGCCGCATGAATTCATTTATATGAGCCTAGAAAAGCCCTATGCATGGCTTACAGAAAGATAGAGATCATGATCAATACGACAGGGAAAACAAGATTGTTACAACAGAAAATATCTTCAACTACCTAATATAGATGGTCGTATCAATCGCAATCTTATCATGTACAAAAATACATTCCTCTTTCTAACACATGTCACTGCCTCTTACCGGCAATTCACCACCAGCTTCGTAGCTTTACTCCGTGTCAACCATGTCGCAACACCAATCAAGACTTGCACCAATGCCCCGTCCCATCTGCTCGACTTTCGCCCGCTTTGTCTCGCCACATGCACATAGCTCCGCCGAGCCGTCACCTCCCTTCTATAACCACCGCTGCCCCTGACACAATGTGCATAGCAAAGCCACCTGAAAAGCCTAAAGCCACTCCCACCATTGTCTTTTCTCTTTGGCCACGATGCCATGCCCTCAGACCCTAAGTCACATGCCTTGCTCCGCGCCTATAAGAGGCGAACCATCGGCTCGTCCCTAACCCCGACGGAGGTCCCCTCTCTTTCCCCTAGAAGCCGACGCTATTGCTGCTCCAAGGAGCTTCATTGCCACCAGGAACCGCAAGAGCAAGCCAAGGTCTTTCTTCACCCTCGGGGAGCAATTTCCTGATTCGTTCGAATCGAAGCATCCTCAGTGTAGTTAGTGCTATGTCTAACCAGGAATTTGCTAGAGAGAAACTTAGAGTGGTATGTTAGCAAAGTGGTTCTAAATCAGTGACATGAGAGCAATTTCCCCATGCATTTTACTCTTTTTGGTTACAAATACACGTCGTTTTGTATATATACGTGTAGTGAAAGTTTCGAAAAATTGACTATCAATATCTTTATAAATATTTAAATTAGATATATGAAAATTATATGTGTACATTTGTTTTGAAATGTACTTTCATAATATTATAATTCTATTAGGTTTGATAAATATATTATAATATAAATTAATGATAAAAAATTGTGTTTTGAAGTCCGCATCGATATCGAAATAACATGTATGTACGACGGGAGGAACTATGTGCGTTGAGTTAACCTTTCTCAAAGTAGGAAGAGGTTAAAAAAGAAAAAAAAATGAGGGGCATTAAAGAGAAATTAAAGTTAGTAAAGATTAAAGAGAGCTCACGAACGAATTTCCGAAAATGCCCTTACCTTCTTCTCCCGAAAAGAAGGGCGAATTGGCGAGCCCCCAAGGGCCAAGGTTTAACAAACTGAACCTCAACCCCCATCGCCGACTGCTCCGGCCTCCGTGAGAGCCGCCCTCACTCACCTCGCCTCTCCGCTCTCCTTGCCGACGCCTCTCTATTCCATTTCCCAGTCTACGCTTGGGTACAGCAGCCACCCTCGTCAAACCCCACAAGAAGAAACCCTCACCACCCAAACCCCAAGAAACGGAGATCTAGCAGGTAATCTCACGGTACATTTTGCTTATATTTTCTGTCTTAATTTTAATTTCCGTGATATTTCCTATGTCTAACCAGGAACTATATCCAGTTTCCAGAGTTTTGGCTAGTTTTGAGGCGTGAACTCTTGAGCGAGTACTTGTTCTTAACGCATCAGATTGGATAGTGGATATCACATTCACCAGCGCCAGCCATATTTTGGGTCAGGAGTAGAGGATGTCAGCACAACTAGTGTTTCCCGCAACTTCCAATTGCAGATGCCCGTTAGGCATTTCACCGAACAATGCTGGGAAAACAGTTCTTGGTGCCAACTCAGCACATTTCCGGAGGAAGAAGCGGTTTTCTGGTGGTTCTTCTCATCCTAGTCGATTTGAATTCTCCGCAAACTCGCGTCGAGTTGGGCCACGGCGCACTGACGATACCTTGTATAACGTCCACCCTGAGATCTCAATGCTTTATGGAGAGGTTAATGGTGTGATTTCTGCCCCGAGCAAGGAGCAGGGTATAAACAAAGCCGCTGATATATTGCCAGACGCTTCTGTCACGTACCACTACAATGAGCCCAGGATTAAAGTCATTGGTGTTGGAGGTGGCGGCTCCAATGCCGTGAACAGGATGATTGAGAGCTCCATGAAGGGGGTGGAATTCTGGATCGTGAATACTGATTTTCAGGCTATGCGGATGTCACCCATTGAACCAGAAAACAGGTTACGGATTGGCCAGGAACTGACACGAGGTCTTGGTGCTGGTGGGAACCCGGAAATCGGCATGAATGCTGCCAAGGAAAGCCAGGACTTGGTAGAACAGGCTGTCTCTGGTGCTGATATGGTTTTTGTGACAGTAAGTCCATGCTACTCATGCTCACACAAATTGTGCTCTTTGCTGTTACATAATTGTTGGAGAATGACACGCTTTTCTAGCACATCTAGGAATTGATCTAACTTGGGAGTCATAATATCCTACATAAATATGTTAGGTTACAATTTAGAATTCCATATACCCAGATATAGTCATTTCTGTTTTTTGATTGAAAGAAGTATGATATGCTTGAGTTTTGATCTTTTAAATTCATTTTGCAGGCTGGAATGGGAGGGGGGACAGGCACTGGCGGGGCGCCCATTATAGCAGGGATTGCAAAGTCTATGGGTATATTAACGGTCGGAATTGTGACAACCCCATTTTCATTTGAGGGAAGAAGGCGAGCACTTCAGGCACAGGAAGGAATCGCTTCCTTGAGAAGCAATGTTGATACACTGATAGTAATCCCAAATGACAAGTTACTCACTGCTGTTTCTCCAAATGCTCCTGTGACAGAAGCATTCAATTTGGCAGATGATATTCTTCGGCAAGGTGTTCGTGGAATCTCAGATATCATCACTGTAAGAGAATATGCTAGGCCTTATGTTAAGCTATTTTACATTTGTCAAGAATGATTTCGAAGGCGTGGTGTGTCTGCATGTGTCATGCCTTGAAACAAATGACAGTTTGTTTACAGTTTACACAAATCGTGCAACTATGAATTAACAATCTCTCTCGAGTCTTGAATTATTTGATATAAAAATTATGCTAGAGTTGTGACCGTTTCCTTCTCCTTCACCATGTTGTGGGTTCCAATTTTTTTCACTGTTTCCTTCTTCTTTCTTCCTGCACACATGGCACATATTTGCTTTAGTGCAACCCAACATATCTACACTCTTCTAAATATATCCAAATTAAAACATTATTATCTTAATTTTGACCATTATTGACATGCAGTTACATGCAGCAAAATAAAATTAGGATGTCATTGTTGAGTAATGCACCTAGTTACTTGATTCCTTGTAGTCATCCTTTTTGTACAACTTTCACTGGTTGTCTGCTTTTCATGCCGTTTGCAGTGCCAAGTCATGAGTCTGAAAGTTCAAACATTTTTAGCCTATGCGAAATTTTCTTAGTATGTTTGAATATGGGATCTATGGAGCTAAACAGGTGATTTAGTGCCTTCCTTTTTTTTTCTTGCAGGTTCCAGGTTTGGTCAATGTTGACTTTGCTGATGTTCGATCAGTTATGTCGGATGCAGGTTCATCCTTGATGGGCATTGGGACAGCAACAGGTTAAGTTTCAGAATACCATATTTGTTTAGCATCAAATAGAAATAGTTACATGCATATTCGTTCTTCCTTGCATTCATATAATGCTTGTTTTGAGATTTCGAAGCATATTCTGCCATTAAGATAAGTGGAATGAGTTTGAATCTCTTTTGTTTCTATTGAATTTTCCCGATTTTATTTGTTGAAAAAGTATTTTAACTAACCACAATTTCCACTTTTATTATTTACACAACACTTTTAAAGGTGTATTAGACCTTGTAAGATTTCCGTGGAGTTATACAGTTACCATGTTGGCCTGTTTGCAGGCAAGACACGAGCCAGAGATGCCGCGCTTAATGCAATACAGTCTCCTCTGCTTGATATTGGTATCGAAAGAGCGACAGGAATCGTATGGAATATCACTGGTGGGAATGATCTAACCTTGACAGAGGTATCATATAAACGATCTATATTAGGTAGTGCCGTAGTGCTGCTTGTATAAGTTATTCATGTTAGTTTAGATCATGAAAAGCATAGCAAGCAAGGGCTAACCAAATGCACTTGTACCATCTCACTTCAGGAGCTGAGTTAACTTAGAAGGCCCCATTTCTAATGCAGGCCTTAGGCCTCTATAACTTTAGCTTGTGCTGAGCAGCTGACTATCTAAATGGAAGAACGTCACTAAATTGCCTGATGACTTCTTTAATTACATTTGGACTGAACCCCAATGTCATCCTTCTCCTTAGGTGAATGCAGCAGCTGAAGTAATATATGATCTTGTTGATCCTGGTGCAAATCTGATTTTTGGCTCTGTTATAGACCCATCATATACTGGTCAGGTAAGTAACCAAATCGACATGGTTTTTTTCCTTGTGGTCAACATGATTTTGCACATGACAACTTCTTTCTCACCCAGATAGAACTATTACTCTGCTCATGTGAGCCATATTTTAGATTAAAAGGTCATTGAAACCCACACTGCTATCTACTCCCGGGAGTAATTAGTCCTTATATCGTATCTCATAACTTAGGGAGTATCTCGCATAACTGAGGGTATGTACATGTAGTATATGAGTATATAAGACTGTCTAGGTGGTATGTATATTTTTTGTAGGCATACTCTTTTTTATTTGCGTATATGAAGTTATTTGCAAAATGTACTAAAAATTATGAACTCCCTTGCAATTTTTTTCGTATGGTTCACATCAAAGTATCTTATAATTAGTATATGAATGTACTCCCATAGTGATAAAAAAGTATTTTAAGTTTGTTTATGTGGTATATGATATATTAGAGGTAGGAGTAACTACACCCTTGAGTAGAATGTATATTTTCTCTATATATACATACGAAAAATTTCAAACTTTTTCGCATGTGATACATAGTGGAAATACCCGTTTTAGGCACCATGGTATCCCAGTTAATATTATATTTTCCTATATCCGTCCTCCCTCTCCTCTTCTCTAAGAAATGTAGCGCGCCAACATATGGGTCGTGGGCCACGAGACGCTCTCCTCACCTCTCACGAATAAAAAGAAAACCAACCGCATCTCTCTCTTTTAACCTACACCTACTCCCCTGGGCTGGGGCATTCGCCACTTCTCCCTCCCCGTGGCAACTCATGAATGCAATTTTATTTTTGTAAACATGTGTTGTGATTTGATTATTTGGTTCAAAAATGTGTTTCCAATGCAACTCATTGGCACTTGACTAGTGTGTGCATTTATATTTGCACACGTCAATAACGATTTCTCCATTCAGGTGAGCATAACTTTGATTGCGACTGGATTCAAACACCAGGAGGAAGGTAAAGGCCCATCTGCACAGGTACACCCTCTTGCATGATCTGCCTACTCTCTGCTTATTTCTGTTCTGTATTCTAATATAGTTCTACTACATGCTCAGCCTGGAGGTGATACTGGCCGTGGTCACAGCAGCTGGTTTTCTTCTTCCCAGGAGGAAGGTCCGATGCTTCAAATTCCGGAGTTCCTACAGAGGAAGGGGCGTTCAGGGTTTCCCAGAGGCTGAAAACTCCAGAAGTTTAGCTCATCACTTTTCTTTCCCAAGTTTTTTTCCTCATTTTTTGTAGCCTAAGTGTTCCATGTTCTTTGTTTCTTTCTTTTTTCCTCATTTGTTGCGAGCTTTAGGTGATACCATTAGAGCAGATCTGAACCGTGTATCTGGTTAAAGTGCTCCATGTTGTGCCGTCTGAATAGATTGGCCTCGCTCGTTTTATTTTTGTCAGCAGTCTACTGCAATGGACCAGGATTTGAAATCTTAACATTGATCTTGTCGTATGGTGCATTCAAATAAAATCAGATGAAAAATTTCAGCTCCAGAGAGCAAATTATAAGGTGCCTTGTGTAGCGCTCTCTCTCTCTCCACTCTTCATTTGTTTCGTTGTTCGTCAAGTGTTTAGGTGTCTCCGTCACTGTCTCTGTCTAAATTCTTCAACCGTGGATCAGATGACAGGTACAGTTGCCTATTCAATACTGCAACTACGCTCACACATCAGTGACATCACGTATGACTAGTCTCTTCGTTTAGAAATGTTTGACTTATTTTGATTTTGCATGAAGATTAAAGTTATAATAAAATTGAGAAATATATGAGCGAAGATAACTAAGGTACCCTATTTCATTGTCTTAGAAGATAAGAAATAAGAACGCATCATTTATCTAGCCCTCTCACTTTATTTTTTGTAAATCTAATACTCTCGCGCACACATTTGCAAATTTGGCTCACCTCCCCCACTGCGGAAGGTGCAGTAGGTAACACGTGTTCACTGCCGCGTTCGGGGAGCACAGTAGCGCACGCGAGCGCTGGAGTAGCCAGCCAACCATAGGAGCGCGCGGGTAGACAAGTGTTGCGTTGCGGCCGGGTAGCGCAGAAGCTTTTGCTCTGCCCTCGCGCGAGCTTCCGCGCTCGCTGGGTGCGTAGAGAGCTTCCTCGCTCCTCGGGCACAGTAGAGAGGTGAGAAGAAGGCTAAATTTGTAAATGCTCGTGCGAATGAGCTAGATTAGAAAAAAAAGTTTATGAGACTAGATAAGCGATGAACCTTAAGAAATAACTATTTGTGTTGGCGGTAATGAATAAACACATATAGCTGAGAGAGAATAGACATAGATATAGTAAAAAATACTTTATTAAATCTACGTACAAACTTTGTATTTTCAAAGAAGGCTATTAAAACCGAAAGAACAGGGAGAGCCAAGCCTGATTGCACAATTGTAAACCATCACAGGGACTCAATCTGCAAAGTACCCCCCAGAACCAGAGCCGAGTCACCAGTCACCACCACGCACGCAGCAGGCATGAACCACCAAACCCGAAAGAGGAAGGGGGAGAGGAACACAACGGAAACTAGTCGAGTACAAGGAGAGGAAGCCACAAACCGAGAATTTTTACCCCCTCCAAAAATAGCAAGGTATTTTCCCTCGCGCTCTAGCTCATGCGTTCTCCTTCCTCCTCCCTTTTGCGGGTTTGAATCTGCTCGCGCGATTGGCGCCGCGGATCGGATCCCGCGCGATGGCGGAGGGCTTCGGGCGGTGGGAGTCGGATCCACTCTTCCCCGCCGCCGAGTGCGTGCAGGACTCCGCCGACAGGTTCGTCGGGCTTTCGCTCGCCCCGCTTCTTTCTCGATCCGTCGCCTGCTAGAATTTTGCGCGTAGTTCTGGAGCTCGGGAATCTTTCGGTTTTGGAGTCTCGCGAGATTTGCCGCGCATTGCGGAGAATTCGGTTGCGTGTTTCAATGCACGTGAATATGTGGCGCCAGTTCTGGAGCTCGGGAATCTTTCGGCGTATGTTTTTCTGTTCATGTAAATTCTGTGCGGAATTGGCATTTGCAGCGAAGAAGCTAGGCCCAAAGTTGCAGGTGAATGGCGGAGACCGTTTCGTCGCCCAAAGTCTTTTGGTTGTCTTTGATGCGAAATTCTGGGAAATACTGCTGCTTGGTTGGGTAAAAGGTTGTCATTTAGACTTCCACTCCATCACAATTGACTGCGACGATCTTGAGGGAAAACTTATGGTTTCATTCTTTGAGGCAACCCTTGCTAGAGGCATGAATCTTTGACTGCCTTTCTGGGCACGCCCGGGCAATTACTTAGCATAATTCTAGCGGTAGCAGGTTGCTTAGCTTATGTCTATGTAAATAGCATCCTTTCTAATTTCAATTAATTAGGTTTCAGTGCAAGTTTCATGTTTGATCATAGCTTATGTTATAGCAAAACTACCTTTGCTATTGTACCTGTGGTACAAACTAGCCATCAATCCATGTGTCCTCACAGCTACGGAAGTTAAATATTTTTTTTATTGTTAACAATCATTGACAATTTAGTTAAGATTTGAAAATTTGGAGCTATTTGAAATTGTAAATCTAAATCAAATTAGGAATTCAGAACCTTGATTTTGCATAAATCCACACCGGATTGAGAATGAAACTAAGTCTAAATCATCATAGAGATTGAAAATTAAGCTGTATAAATCTGAATCAGATTAGAAATAAAACCCTTAAACAACATGGAACCTATGTAAAAAATTTAAGTTGTACAAATAATTTATATGAGCTTTCACTGAAGCACAGAAAATGCATTGATCACTCAGCTAGGCCATCAAAAATTGGTCCTCAATGGAATGAGGCTTTGTTCCTCCACGATGTTGCATGCAGGTCATATATCTTTATGAAACTTGTTTTTTTCCATGAGAAAATAAAGGACCATCCACGATGTTGCATGCAGGTCATATATCTTTATGAAACTTGTTTTTTCCATGAGAAAATAAAGGACCATCCACGATGTTGCATGCAGGTCATATATCTTTATGAAACTTGTTTTCTTTTTCGTGGGAAAATAAAGGAAAGGAGATACTTATCTAGTAACCAATGCATCTCTAGTGTCCACATGTTGCAGTCCAAATTTAAGCACTTCTTTCTCTTTGTACTTTTTGAGTACTGTCATGCAAATACTGTATATTACACCGGTCTATAGAAATTAATCGTTAAGGTTGTTTCTTTTTCTCCCAGTTAATACAGTAGTTTGTAGGATTTTTCCTTTTTCTTGATTAATCGAAGAATTTCTGATTTTCCTCTTCCTGTTAATGTGAGAGCAGCTGGTGATCCTACAATCAGTACATATAAATATTCCCCTTTTCTGGTAGGAAGAAGTTATATCAGGAATGTTAAGGTGTGTTTGGTAGGGCTCCAGCTCCATCAGATCTGTCGATCTGGTGGAGCTGGGTATTCCTAGCTCTACAGATCCGTGGAGCTGGAGCTGTGAGTACATTAAGAGTGTTTAGATGGATTATCTTGTTTATATTTTAGACCAAAAATATAAACTTAATTCACTTTATTTTACCCTACAAGTTTCAGATCTCGTGAAGATCCACGATGTTGCATGCAGGTCATATATCTTTATGAAACTTGTTTTTTTTTTCGTGGGAAAATAAAGGAAAGGAGATACTTATCTAGTAACCAATGCATCTCTAGTGTCCACATGTTGCAGTCCAAATTTAAGCACTTCTTTCTCTTTGTACTTTTTGAGTACTGTCATGCAAATACTGTATATTACACCGGTCTATAGAAATTAATCGTTAAGGTTGTTTCTTTTTCTCCCAGTTAATACAGTAGTTTGTAGGATTTTTCCTTTTTCTTGATTAATCGAAGAATTTCTGATTTTCCTCTTCCTGTTAATGTGAGAGCAGCTGGTGATCCTACAATCAGTACATATAAATATTCCCCTTTTCTGGTAGGAAGAAGTTATATCGAGAATGTTAAGGTGTGTTTGGTAGGGCTCGGCTCCATCGATCTGTCGATCTGTGGAGCTGGGTATTCCTAGCTCTACAGATCCGTGGAGCTGGAGCTGTGAGTACATTAAGAGTGTTTAGATGGATTATCTTGTTTATATTTTAGACCAAAAATATAAACTTAATTCACTTTATTTTACCCTACAAGTTTCAGATCTCAGGTGAAGCTGGGATCTGGAGCTCTACCAAACAGGCCCTTAGTACAGAAATGCACCACGCTGTGCAGCCATGAAATCATAATATCTGAAAAATAGTAGTATTATCTTAGTGAAGTACTGTTTATTGAATGCTGCCTCAAAATTATATTGTGTTTAAGCTTGCATGGTATCATATAGGTTATGAAGGTTTTTTTTGTAAATGCCACAAAGAATGTGTGTTGTGCTGCTTGCTGAATGTACTCATAGGATGTAATTTTGGGTTGTTGTACAGGATGGAAGGTGTCTACCGCTTGCTCTTGCGCGAAAGGAAACTTATACAGGATGATACTTTGTATGCAAAGCTTCATGCACTGATGCAGTATGAGAGAGATGTTATTACTGCTCTTGGAACAACCAAGTGGCAGGTTTAAACAATCGAACTTTCCTTGTATGCATGTTTTTGGGATACCCATTTGTTTCTGTATTTCTTCTAAGGCCTTTTATTCTCCTAACACTGGCAGTTGGAGCAATTTGAGAGGGAGGTGAATGCTGCTGCATTCTCTGATAAGTCAAATTCAAGGGAAAATGCGATTTTAAAATTTAGGCAATTCATTAGAGCTATAGCGGAGCAAATTTCTCGGGTGGAAGAAAGTTTGGAGAGTCTTAGGACAAATTTCGATAGAACTCCGAAATATTCATACTCAAGTGAACAAGACGGAGATGGGCTGGCGTCTTTTCTTTCTGGTAGCAACAACAAGGATAATCATGTATATTATTCCACTGATACAGATGAAATTATTGAGCTTAAGCTCGACAATGCACCTGCATTGAATGGCTACCATTCTGCCCAAGAACATACAGAATGTGAACTCAGATATTCAGGAAAAGATGTAGAAGGAGCAGCCAATCTCCAATGTTCATGTGGAGAAAGTGCATGCAAAGGGTATCATAACAGTAGCGGTATGTGTAGCTTGGGTGGTGATGATTTGGTTGGTAGGAGCAATCATTACAGGAGCAAACTGAGCAGGCAGTACCGTAGTTTTATGAGAAACTTTTGGTTTACAAAGGGAGGCCATGAGAGCTTTACAAAGAGGAAGAAAGATGGAGAGGTGGTGGATAGCATAAGAAATGGGAATATATTACCTTCGTTCAATCTACCTCCATCTGGAAGGGTATGTTACCATTTGCTTTATTTTCTGATCGTTTACATACCGCAATCTAGGAACTATTTTAGGCTGATGGTTCTTTAGTACTTTGAAGAATCTTGCTGTCTATTAATTTCCTCTGTAATGACCTTGTATTGTTACTTCTTGCAGGCTATGTGTTTCTGGCCTGAGCTTTTCAAGAGGAGATTAAGTAGATCTGAGTGTTCTACACATTACAATCACCCTCAAGTTCGTTTAACAACAGCAATACTAATTGCACTTGCTCTCCTTGGTGAGTTTCTTTGTGCCATACTACCAAGTTTCATCTTTCAAGCATTTAAGTCTGATGATTGACCGTACCCCTTTGGAACAAATAGATATTTAATTCAAGTAAGCAGTAATCACACCATGTTTGTTTTGAATACCTGAAATAATAGGAATGGAATTTGTGGATTTTTGTAGTTTATGTATTCTATTAGTATTTTCTTGGTGTCCATTATATTCCATCACAAATACTTAGTATTGGTTAGTGGAAACAGACCTGAAAACTGGAAATGAAAATGCCAAGGTCATAAACTCTTCAATACCTTCAACATTCACCTTTCATTTGTTTATTGCTGCTTTGTTTGGATTAAGACAGCACAGAAGGTCAGTGATATAAACAACCTTGATCGGGTGTTTTTCCGAAGAAGACAAAGGAATCAGGCCAGCGCACGTCCTATTCAGGATTAGGGCTGCGGCAGGTTTGGACTTTTGTCCAGCCGCATACTTTCCATAATCACTTTCCTTATTTGTTAGTCCCCATGTTTAGGACTCCTATTCCGATTCTATTTTGTTAGCACTTTCTATCTTCTATTAGTTACCATGTTTAGGGCAAACACTATGAATAAAAGGAGAGAACAGAGGAAGGAAAAGGCACCTTTTGCTGCCACCAAATCAGTCTCGGCGTCGCCAAACGATAAGCGACCGTTAACCCGTCGGCCGTCATCATAGGTCGTCGGCGCTGCCCTGCTGCGCCGTCTTCCTTGTCAATTCCGGGTCTTCGACACAGGACACGAGCGTCTGGCGAAACGTCCATATCAAGCGATGTCGATTCAAGCGAGTCGCGTCCATGGATTCCGTTGAAGATCGCTGAAGCGATCTGGAACAACGTGCAAGACATGAAATCGTCAATGGCCAGCCTGGAAAAGACACTGACCGACTTCCTCAAAGTCGTGGGCAAGCAACCGGACGGAGATCCCTCTGTCGGGGACGCCTTGGCCGCCCGGCATGGATTGGCGCTTCGCCTCGGTAGCGTCATCCGGCCAAGCCGTGGCGGGGACTCTGAGTAGATGAGGGCCGGCCGTGAGCAAGCAAGGCGGGCGGCCTTGGCGCCCGCGCTCCCGTTCGACTTCTGGGTCTTCGACGGCTCAAGACCCATTGCTCTGGTTGAAGCAGTGTGAGCGCTTTGGCGCCTCCATGGGATTCGAGAGGAAGAATGGGTTGAGATGGTTGGTTTCCACCTCAGGTGGGGAAGCCCAAGAATTCCTTGACAGTTGGGAAAAGGAGGATCCACACATTACTTGGGAGGAATTTCAGGATGCTTATCTGCAGCGATTCACTCGCCATTCCACGGCAGGACCACTCGGAGATTTGGCGAATTGGAAGCAGGGCTTGAGCCGCGTGGATGAATACACCAGGGAATTCCAGCGCCTTCTCGCTCGCACCTCCAGGCTGTCTAAAGGAGATCAGGTCGAGTTGTTCACCGCCGGATTGTCTCCCACATTGTCGGCAGAGGTGCAACGAGACCGCCCGCGCAATTTGGCTGATGCCATTGGCCTGGCCAGGGAAGCAGAGCGGCGCGAGGATCTCTGGATCGCCAAAGCCACACAAGCAGCAAGGTACCGTCCCAATTCCACTCGCAATTTCACCAGCATCAACTCTCCAGGGGGCGAGGGGACGGGATCCGCGGGAACAGGGCGCCCGCCGTCTCAGGGTTCGGCTTCAAATTCCGGCGCACTTCTACATGCCGCGCTCCCTTGGTGCCACCGGGCGACAACTCGGGAACACTAGGGCGGCGCCATCATCTTCTAAGCTTGGCTCGGTTTCTCTCGCCACCTCGGTAGTTTCGCGCCGCCTCCGTGGGATGAGATAATTTGAAGAAGAAAGGCCTCTGTTATAATTGTGATGAAGTTTATTCTCGTGGACATCGCTGCAAGCGTCTCTTTCACCTCGAAGTTTTCAGTGATGATGAAGAAGAAGAAGCGGCTCAGGACGAGGAACCTTCCCTCTCCGCCATTGCAGTTCGTGGACCTAAAGCAGGCAACACCATGCAGGTGATCTTGGAGTTTGAGGGACAGAGTTTTGTTGGTTTGGTGGATACTGGCAGCACCCATAATTTTATTAGCAGCCACGCCGCCACTCAAATAAGTGAGAAGCAATTGTTGAGTCCGGGACAGCAAGTCCGGGTGGCAAATGGGGCTTATTTGCCATGCCTGGGAAAACTATCCAACATCCGGTTCACCATCCAGGATTACTCCTTCTCTGCGTCTTTCTTGGTGATTCCTTTACAAGGTCTGGATGTGGTCTTGGGGGTCCAATGGTTAAAAGAGTTGGGTGCCATCTGCTGGGATTTCGACTCGCTCCAGATGACTTTCACTTTGGGAGGATGTCAGATGAGTTTGCAGGGCATTGATAGCCGGGGCGTTGGGCCCTCGGTGCGCAGTCTGTCGGTGGACGGGGATTTCCGCTTGCAGACCATTTTGAGTACATTTGATGACCTTTTTCAAGAGCCGCAGGGGTTGCCGCCCTCCCGCCACTGTGATCATCGCATATGTTTGAAAGACGGCTCTGACCCCGTAGTGGTGCGGCCTTATCGCTACCCGCACCGCCAAAAAGATGAAATCGAACAACAGTGTGCAGAGATGTTGGCCCAAGGGATTATTCGGCCTAGCAGATCCCCCTTCTCCTCACCGGTCTTACTAGTGCGCAAAGGGGACGGTTCATGGAGGTTCTGTGTGGATTATCGCGCGTTGAATGCGCAGACCATCAAGGATAAATTTCCGATACCAGTGGTAGAAGAGCTACTCGACGAATTGCATGGGGCTCAACTCTTCACCAAATTGGACTTACGATCGGGCTATCATCAAGTCCGCATGTGTCTGCAGAATATTGAAAACGGCCTTCGGACCCACCATGGCCATTTTGAGTTCCTAGTTATGGCGTTTGGCTTATGCAATGCCCCTCCACTTTTCAAGCTCTTATGAATGAGGTCTTAGCTCCATTCCTTCGCCGCTTTGTTTTGGTCTTCTTGACGATATTACGATATCTGACTCTTCATGGGAAGACCATCTTCAGCACCTCCACCTTGTGCTGACACAACTTCGCCAACATCACTTGTATTTGAAGCGGTCCAAATGTGCTTTTCGGTAAACAGGCCGTCGACTACAGGCCATGTGATTTGGCCTCGGAGTGAAGCAGATCCTAGCAAAATCTGAGGACATTGCTCGTGGCCACCACTTGTGACCGTCGCCGATGTGCGCAGCTTCTTGGGCCTTGCAGGATATTATCGACGTTTTATTCATCATTATGCATCAATTGCGGCGCCTCTCACAAATCTCCTCCGTCGCCAAGCTTTCATTTGGTCGACCAAGGCTGCCGACGCCTTTCACCGCCTTAAAGAAGCATTACAATCAGCCCCGGTACTCCGTCTCCCGGATTTCAATATTTGTTTTGTGATTGAGTGTGACGCTTCCAGCACGGGGATTGGAGCAGTTCTGCAGCAGGAAGGACACCCCGTGGCTTATTATAGCCAGAAGCTAGCTGATCGACACACCAAGCTTGCAGCTTATGAGCGTGAACTTATTGGGTTGTCTAAGGCTATTCGACATTGGCGACCTTATTTATGGGGACGCTCCTTTGTCGTGCGCACTGATCATGCAAGCTTGAAATATCTTCTCGAACAAGCCCTGGTAACTCCTCCCCAACAACATTGGTTGAGTAAATTAATGGGATTCGATTTTTCTGTTGAATACAAGCCAGGGCGAACTAATGGGGTCGCAGATGCCTGTCTCGGCTTCATGAACCAATGGAAGTCTGCACAGCAATCTCTTCACCTACTGTGCTTACTCGGGCTACTTGGGAGGCCTCCTTGCGCGACGACCCGGAGATTAAACGCCGTTGTGCGCAAATACTGGCCGCGCCACCTACACAATCTGACGGGGAGCCAGGACAGTGGGCGACAAAAGATGGTCTTCTTTATCATAAGGGCCGGCTGTATATTCCATCCACCTCCCCTCTGCAAACTCCAGTGGTCGCTGCTTATCACGATTTAACCCATGAGGGGGTATATAAGACTTTTCACCGCATCAAACAGCATTTCCATTGGGCAGGTCTTCGCAAAACTGTGGAGGAATACATTCGTCAATGTGTTATTTGTCAACAGCATAAGGCAAGTACCTTAGCTCGGAGAGGACTCTTCTGACCTCTTAGGTCCCGCAACATATTTGGGCCGATGTGTCCATGGATTTTATTGTGGCTCTACCAAAATCTCAAGCAAAGACAGCTTTGTTGGTCGTAGTGGATCGCTTATCTAAATATGGTCATTTTATTGCTCTGAAACGGCCAACGACGGCCGCGACCATTGCCGACATATTCTTCGATCAGATTGTCCGGCTTCATGGGATGCCCGAGTCCATTGTTTCGGATCGGGACCCTATCTTCACTAGCACCTTCTGGCAGGATCTCTTCAAGCGTTGTGGTACAAGACTTCTTACATCCTCTTCTTACCATCCCCAGACAGACGGTCAAACGGAAGTAGTCAACCGCACTATTGAGATGTATCTTCGTTGCTTGGCAGCGGAGCGACCTTCAACTTGGGTCAAATGGTTACCTTGGGCCGAATTCTGTTACAATTCTTCATATCATTCGGCACTTCGTATGACACCGTTTGAATTGGTCTATGGTCGTCCACCTCCTCCGTTGCTACCTTACAGTCAAGGAACAACCTTGGTGGATGCTGTCGACTGTCAATTAGTCGACCGAGATGTTCTGCTAGACCAAGCACGCACCCATCTTTTGGCCGCCTAGAACAGGATGAAACAGCGCTATGATCTTCACCATCGTGAAGTGACCTTCTCAGTGGGAGATTGGGTTTGGCTGAAATTACAGAACCATCGCCAATTGTCGGTCCGGCCTGAGCAACAGCATAAGCTTGCACCAAGATTCTTCGGCCCTTTTCAGGTGGTTACTCGCATTGGGGAAGTTGCATATCGCCTGGCTCTTCCACCCACAGCTAAACTTCATGATGTTTTCCACGTCTCCATGTTGAAACCATTCAAAGGAACCCCGCCTGAAGAGACCCCTGCTCTACCTGAAGAGATTTCTTACCCCTCAACAGCTTCAGTTCAGCCATCTCCCTACAAGATATTGTCCCAACGTTTCTTTAAGGGACATCGACAGTTCTTGGTACAATGGGCTGGAGAAGACAACGACGCCGCCACTTGGGTAGATGCTTTGGAGTTTCGCCGTTCGCATCCAGACTTCAAGCTTGAGGACAAGCTTGTGTTTGAGGGGGGGAGTATTGATATAAACAACCCTGATCGGGTGTTTTTCCGAAGAAGACAAAGGAATCAGGCCAGCGCACGTCCTATTCAGGATTAGGGCTGCGGCAGGTTTGGACTTTTGTCCAGCCGCATACTTTCCATAATCACTTTCCTTATTTATTAGTCCCCATGTTTAGGACTCCTATTCCGATTCTATTTTGTTAGCACTTTCTATCTTCTATTAGTTACCATGTTTAGGGCAAACACTATGAATAAAAGGAGAGAACGAGAGGAAGGAAAAAGGCACCTTTTGCGCCACCAAATCAGTCTCGGCGTCGCCGACGATAAGCGACCGTTAACCCGTCTGGTAGTCATCATAGGTCGTCGGCTGCTGCTACTTGCCGTCTTCCTTGTCAATTCGGGTCTTCGACACAGGACACAAGCGTCTGGCGAAACGTCCATATCAGTCAGCTGATATTATTTGAATTAAAACAATACAGGAGATCGGCCCAAGCCATCCATGAGATTCTTGATCTATCATGTTAGTCTATTTAATGTTCTTTTGTAGTCAAGTGGCTAGTGGAAAAAGTAGAATATTTGATGGAAGAACAGGAGACCCTTGAACAACTTTGTCCTAATAGGAAGTCCAATATCTTAAAATTAATGAGAAAATTTTTTATTTGCCCGAGAGTTGGCGGTTCATAAAATACCATAGCGAAGATTCTCTTCCTGCATTGCCATCCAGATCTCAAATTGCCTTCCCATTTTGCCATAAATCGTCCAATTGGTACATCAACCCCTCGTTTCTTTGGTAGCGAAAAGACCAAGTTGCCCAGTGTGCTAACTTGGGCCGAAATAATTCAAAATATTTAAAAGCTTAGAAATATTTTATTTAAGTTCTAAATAACCCAAGGAACCACTCCAAAAATTTCATAAATTTTTGAATTTATTTAGTGCTTACGAAAAATCAAAATTTAGATTCTTTCATTAAGAGCGAGAATCGCTAAAAGATTTTCGAGAAAATCACAGAGCTGCTCATGCTCTCAAATTTTCTGAAATGTTAGTACTCTCTTAAGATCATCTCCAAAAATTTTCATAAAATTCTAAGCACATTTGATAGATTTAAATGAGGATGAAGATGGGCAATTCTTTCATTAAGACAGAATCGCTAAAAGATTTTTCGAGAAAATCACAGAGCTGCTCATGCTCTCAAATTTTTCTGAAATGTTAGTACTCTCTTAAGATCATCTTCAAAAATTTTCATAAAATTCTAAGCACATTTGATAGATTTAAATTAGGATGAAGATGGGCGACGTCTTTTCACATACAAGTTAACGGCCAAAATAATTGATGCGCTAACTGGAGTGGCAAAAAGCAGGATGAAAGTTGAGATCTGATGGCAATGAAGGGAAGAGCAATTTTATGATGGCATTTTAGGGATCCGGCCAACTTTCAGTGGCAAATAAACAATTTTCTCAAAATTAATTCATCAAGTTGATGAGAAAATCCATGTACATTCTACTGGGCCCTACTCACTTGTTACACAACAATTCGTTAAAGGAAGAGCCAAGCAAGGGGGACAACGAGTAGGAGAAATGGAAGTTTGGGCTTTAGAAGGATTTGGTGTCGCTCATATTTTACTGTTCTGCTGCAATACTCTGAATACGGTATAGTAACTAATAAAGCATCGGGATGTCCGATGTTTTGCTAGCTACTGTACTAAGATTCACTTGATTAGCTCAGGAGTAATGACAGTGTGGCTGTGGCTGTCGTTACCCGAGGCTAATTATACGGGTCGCCACACCTTACTAGGGCTTGACATGCTGCGAATCCTTTTGAAAGAGAGGGGTGCCCTTGGGTACGCAAACATAGGTGGTGCATGGCTGTCGTCAGCTCATGCTGTAAGGTGTTGGGTTAAGTCTTGCAACGAGCACAACCCTCATGTTTAGTTGCCACTATGAGTTTGGAACCTTGAACAGACCGCCGGTGTTAAGCCGGAGGAAGGAAAGGATGAGGCCAAGTTATTATGCCCCTTATGCCCTGGGCGACACAAGTGCTACAATGGGCGGGACAAAGGGTCATGATCTCATGAGGGTGAGCGAACTCCAAAAACCCGTCCTTAGTTCTGGTTGCATGCTGCAACTCGCCTGCATGAAGCAGGAATCGCTAGTAGTCGTCGGTTAGCCATACGGCGGTGAATCCGTTCCCAGGTCTTGTACACACTGCCCGTCACACTATAGGAGTTGGCCATGTTTGAAGTCATTACCCTTAACCGCAAAGAGGGGGATGCCTAAGGCTAGGCTTGCGACTGGAGTGAAGTCGTAACAAGGTAGCCGTACTGGAAGGTGCGACTAGATCACCTACTTTTTAGGGAGAGCTAATGTTTATGCTTATTGGGTATTTTGGTTTGACACTATTTCACGCCCAAAAAGAAGGCAGCTACGTCTGAGCTAAACTTGGATATGAAAGTCTTTTTTCATTCAGAGTGAAGTAAGACCAAGCTCATAAGCTTATTATCCTAGGTCGGAACAAATTAGTTGATAGTAATAGGATCCCCCTTTTTGACCCTCACGTGTGGTGTGGCAGTATGGGGATGTCAAAAGGAAAGAGATTGAGTTTTTCTCGCTTTTGGCGTATCAAGCCTACCTTTGAGAGGTCCACGCGACGGACTATTAGTTTAGTGGTAGAGTGCACCCCTGATAATTGTGTCGTTGTGCCTGGGCTGTGAGGGCTCTCAGCCACATGGATAGTTCAATGTGCTCATCAGTGCCTGACCCAAAGATGTGGATCATCCAAGGCACATTAGCATGGCATACTCCTGTTTGAATCGAAGTTTGAAACCAAACAAATTTCTCCTCAGGAGGATAGATGGGGCGATCCAGGTGAGATCCCATGTAGATCTAACTTTCTATTCACTCGTGGGATCCGGATGGTCCTAGGAACGCACCATGGCTCCTCTCTTCTCGAGAATCCATATATCCCTTATCAGTGTATGGAGAGCTATCTCTCGAGCGCAGGTTGAGGTTTGTCCTCAATGGGAAAATGGAGCACCTAACAACGCATCTTCATGGACTAAGAACTACGAGATCATCCCTTTCATTCTGGGGTGACCGAGGGATCATACCATTTGACCCTTTTTTTCATGCTTTGCCCGACGATTTGGAGAAAGCAGCAATCAATAGGACTTCCGTAATCCTCCCTTCCTGAAAGGAAGAACGTGAAATTCTTTTTTCCTTTCCGCAGGGAACAGGAGATTGGATCTAGCCATAAGAGGAATGCTTGGTATAAATAAACCGCTTATTGGTTTTCGACCCCCTAAGTCATTATGAGCACCCCCGATCAGTGCAATGTGATGTGGCTATTTATCTATCTCTTGACTTGAAATGGGAGCAGAGCAGGTTTGAAAAAGGATCTTGGAGTGTCTAGGGTTGGGCCAGGAGGGTCTCTTAACGCCTTCCTTTTTCTGTCCATTGGAGTTATTTCTCAAGGACTTGCCATGGTAAGGGGTAAAAGAGGGAAGAAGCACACTTGAAGAGCGCAATACAATGGGGAGTTGTATGTTGTGTTCGAGAATGATGAATCGCTCCCGAAAAGTAGTCTATTGATTCTCTCCCAATTAGTTGGATCGTAGGAGCGATGATTTACTTCATGGGCGAGGTCTCTGGTTCAAGTCTAGGATGGCCCAGCTACGCCAGGGAAAATAATAGAAGAAGCATTTGACTCTTTCATGAATACTCCACTTGGCTCGGGGATATAGCTCGATTGGTAGAGCTCTGCTTTTGCAAGCCCAGGTGGATTTCTTGATTCTGGGTTGGCTGTCTAATTGTCTAGGTGGTAATGATAGTATCTTGTGCCTGAATCGGTGGCTCACTTTTTCTAAGTAATGGGGAAGAGGACTGTAACATGTCAATGAAAGACTCTAGTGAGACAAAAAGATGGACTGTCAAAAAGGTAGAGGAGGTAGGATGGGCAGTTGGTCAGCTCTAGTATGGATCGTACATGAACAATAGTCGGAGTCGGCGGCTCTCCTAGGCTTCCCTCATCTGGGTTCCCTGGGGAAGAGGATCAAGTTGGCCCTTGCGAATAGCTTGATGCACTATCTCCCTTCAACTCTTTGTGCAAAATGTGGCAAAAGGAAAATCCATAGACCGACCCCATTGTCTCCATCCTGTAGGAACTATGAGATCACTCCAAGGAGCCTTCGGCGTCTAGGGGTCACTGACCAACCATAGACCCTGTTCAATAACAATAAGTGAAACACATTAGCCGTCCGCTCTCTGGTTGGGCAGTAAGGGTCAGAGAAGGGCAATCACTTGTTCTTAAAACCAGCATTCTTAAGTTTAAGATCAAAGAGTCAGGCGGAAAAAGGAGAGAGCTCCCCGTTTCTGGTTCTCCTATAGCTGGATTCTGTAGAACCACAAGAATACTTAGAATGGGATTCCAACTCAGCACCTTTTGTTTTGAGATTTTAAAAAGAGTTGCTCTTTGAAGGGCACAGTACGATGAAAGTTGTAAGCTGTGTTTGGGGTGTTTGGGGGAAGGGTTATTGTCTATCGTTGGCCTCTATGGTAGAACCCGTCGGGGAGGCCTGAGAGGTGGTGGTTCACCTTGTGGCGGATGTCAGCGGTTCGAGTCCGCTTATCTAAGGATTACTAGTTTGTTACCTGATCACTTATGTCTTGGATTATATTTACATAAGATGATGGCAGAAGTTCGTTACCTGCATCAAACCAGGATAATATTTTTCGTAAGATGTATCGTTCTTTGACTTCATCTGAGATGATTTCCCACTTGTTGCAGGCTTTCTGGTTTTGCATGTCAGATGACTGCAATCAGTATCCAGGTTTGGTCCCTATTATGTATGTACCAATCACCAAGTTGCACTGTACCAATCAATCCGTGTCATAGTCCTTATGAAGAAGGATCCATATGCTTTGGAGCACCCTGATCGTGCGCTTTAGTTTGCCATGCGAAGCAGACAGAGGTTTGCCAACGTTTTTCTGCAGTTGATAGCTGCGGTTGCTCGTCACTCGTCAGCAGCGTGACCCAGCATGGGTGTGTGCTTGTGATTCTTTGGTCCAAGAGTGCCACGTGAAGTCATTGTATTTCTTCATGGTACTGGCACAGTCCACAATTGCCAGATCGGTGATGGTCAAATTTGTCTGTAGATTTCCATGGTGGCCAAGGAAAGTGCACTTGAATCGAACTGATTCGTTCTATTGCAAGTTCTGTAAATTGTAACTGCCCTACCCGGTTATCGAAGTTTGCTTGCTTGCTCGACTCGGGTCAGATATCAGATGCGTTGTACAATGACGTGCCTTCCGCTTTTGCATTTGTTTGCTGCCTACGTTATATTGAGCAATAAGCAAAAGAGGACGCAAGTGCTAGTCACTGCCAAGCAAACACATCCGAACTAGTAGTCTTATCTTTGTAAGCATTTACGTCTACTTATGAGAAAATAAGGAAGCACATGAGGCTGACAGTCTAATAGAAAGCGTGATCGTAGAAAGGTGTATGGCATCATGTCACTGATGTAAAATCGAATATGAATTATCCAAAGTATTCGGTTACTGAATTCGATAAACTGTTAATGCGATTTATATTTTTAGCGATCCGGATAACCATATATTCTCTCTCTTTTTCGCGAGATTCTCTTTCTGAATCCGTTTCCTAATCTGGTTTTAAAATATGGATGTCAACACGATTTTGATTTTC
This sequence comes from Guadua angustifolia, assembly GCA_036346375.1. Taxonomy (NCBI): domain Eukaryota; kingdom Viridiplantae; phylum Streptophyta; class Magnoliopsida; order Poales; family Poaceae; genus Guadua; species Guadua angustifolia. The sequence continues at coordinate 14,715,219 of CM070508.1, forward strand.
AAATTCGATTGCTCTGTAGTTTTGTCTATACGAACCCACATAGAAATTAGAATCGTTGCTATTGTCTAGTTGGCCCACGAAACTGCCCCAGTTATGTGGACGTCGGCCGAAATAAGTCAGTTCATTACTCGAACTCGCATCCAGCACGCATGATATTCGTATTAAAACCCGAGTATATTCGAGTCGGGTTTGAAATGCTTGGACACGGCTCTCATTTTAACCACAATCCAACTCGAATTCGATCCGGTTAAATTACACCTCCCAAGAGCATGTATAGTGAGTGATACATATCAGCTAGATCGATTTTGATTTTTTTTTAATAATACATTTTTTTCCAAATTTCAAAAATATACTACGAAAAAAAATTTACATAAATATACTCTTATCGCCAATTGGTTTGGCGATAGGCCTCCTGTCACCCGTTGGTTTGGCGATAGGCCTCTTGTCGCCAAACCAGCAGGCTGACGAGGCCACTGCCATGATTCAAGTGTGGAGACGTGGCGCTTTTGTCATCGTTGATTGTGTGATGTGGCCTCCTGTCGCCCGTTGGTTTGGCAACAGTCTCCTGTCGCTAAACCAATGAGCGACATGGATATATTTATGTAAAAAAAATTTTCCGTGGTATATTTTTGAAATTTTGAAAGAAAAATGCATTATTAAAAAATAATAATTCGATTTTTAGTGAGGTGGAGAAGAAAGAACGACGTTGTCTACTATTTAGATAACTTATTGTATAAGATATCTTTAATTATATATATAGATAATATAAATATATATTATAGGCAACTATTGCCTATATTACCGTATATACGCAAACGGCTCATGGGTCCCCGATGTCCATAGGGGTTACGGGCCTGAAAAAATGGTGCTCCAAAGTCCACCGCGGGTCCATGGCCTTTCGCCGGAGTAGCCAGCCGCGGCGAGGCGGCCCACGGCCAAAAGCGAGGAAGAGGCGTCGCGGTCAGTTGGAGTCAGAGCATCTCCAACAGTGCCTAAAATCCATTCCCAAAACCTAATTTTGGGTTTGATTGCAAAAAAAAGTACTCCAACAGTTCCTCTTTCTAGCTCCTCAAATTTTGGCACGCCCAAAAACAACACCCGACTCCTCATTTTGTGCACTCTCCGCTCCCAATCAACATTATTTCGCGCCAGGATGGCCCACCGGACCAATTCAAAGGTGTTTTTGGGAGAAAATATAGGAACTGTTGGAGAACAAGGTATTTTGTAGACCCAATTTTTTTTGGGAAGATCCCAATCTAAGAATATTGGGAGTCTAAATATTAGGAACTGTTGGAGATGCTCTCACACGAGCAAACACGAAGCGCTCCCCCCATTAATAGAGAAAAATTGATGGCTTGTCTCATTTTACTGATAGACTTAGGTCATATTTGGATGGATTAGAGCTAATTGTTAGCTGACTAATGACTAGAGTTAATTGTTAGCCCGCTAATAATTAGTTCATCTAAAATTAGCTTAGGACTGTTTGGATACATGGCTAATGGTTGGGCTAATTTCTTTGAAAAGTCATGTCTGCCTCTCATAATATGTCTATCCCTCATAATGGCGAGGGTATTTCAGACTTTTCCCAGCGTGTTACATGCTTTTAGTCCAAATTAACTCCCACCCACCAACTAATGGACTAATTGTTAGTTGAGGGGTTGGCTAAAAATTAGCCCACTTATTAGTCTTCCTGTTTGGATAGACTAGGACTAATTTTTAGCAAGCTAACAATTAGTCCAGAGATCCAAATATGACCTTAATAATTTTATCAAATCCCACTAACTTAAGTTGTGTTTGGTACAGCTCTAGTTTTACCAGATTCATACACCTAGTGGAATTGTGTATTTCTACCACCATTAGATCCATAAAACTGGAGTCGTGGGTATATTAAGAGTATTTAGTTAGGTCATCTTATTTACATTTTAGACTAAAAATATAAAATTAATTACTTTGTTTTAGCATATAAATTTTAGATCTAATGTAAAACTAAGATCTAGAGTACTACCAAACAAAGTCTTAATAGGGCAAATCATCGAATCTCCCGAAAGGGGAGGAGGTAAGTACGCGCCTCTGCCGCGGCGAGATCCCTTGTCCTGGTGTTTCTCGATGTGACCTGCTCCGCCCCCGGTGCCGCGTCGCGGCGAGTTCTTGCGCTTGCCGGATCTGGCCCTGTTCGGTAGATTATGCCCGTAGTGTCGCCACGTCGTGGTGAACTTCGGGACCAGAGCAAGCTTTTCCTTAGAAAGCGTCATCATTTTAGGAACTTCTCTGACGAGGATAATGCCCAGTTTTGATGCTGCAAAATCTGAAGCTGGATGTAATGATACTGGTAGTAAATCACGAACCCTAGCAAGATTCGGATCGAGGAAGAAGAGTTTTGGGGGAGAAGAAGAACTTTAGAACCAGAGAAGGTTTGGGAAACAAGACAATCACATTCTGTTCACCCGCGCCTAGTATGGGAAACAAGACAATCACATTCTGTTCACCCGCGCCCAGTAGTTTGGCTTAGCTTTTATACCGCTAAGTCTGGAGTTTTAGACTTCGCGAATTACATGGCTCTCGGCCCAGCACTCGGCCCACACACTCAACTCGCTCCTGAGAACACATGACTACCAATTACCGTGACATTCCCCCTCCCTTAGCAATGGCTTGACCCCAAGTAGGTGCAGAAGGGAATTGACGCCGAAGCTCCACGGCTGCCTCCCACGTAGCCACACTCCCAGAAGGATCATCCCACTGAATTAGTTCTCGGACATCAGCAGCTCCACCCCGAGAGATCATTTTCCGATTCAAGACAGCAACTGGCGACAACCTCTTCGAAGGCTCACATGCAACAGAGGCCAAATCGGTACTGACTGAAATAGCCGGAGGAATATGCTTTTTTAACTGGGACACATGTACCACTGGATGAATTTTACTGCCTACTAGAAGCTCCAATTTGTATGCCACCATGCCCACTTTTTGGAGCATATGATATGGCTCATAGAATCGGAAAGCAAGCTTTTGGTTTTGTCGCTCTGCCACCGATGTCTGAACATAGGGCTGAAGTTTCAAATAAACCAATTCTCCTACCTCAAAGGAGCGTTCCGACCGGTGCTTGTCAGCCTGGAATTTCATCCGTTGCTGAGCCCGAAGCAGTTGCTGTTGCAGGAGCTTTGTCAACAGTTCACGCTCACGAAGCCATTCCTCCAAATCAAGTGTTGTGCACGCATTTAAAGCCGATATGCCAAAATGGCGAGGTGGATGTCCATACAATACTTCAAATGGAGTTTTACCCAATGCTGAATGATGGTTGGTATTATACCAAAATTCCGCCAGGGGTAACCACTTGGCCCATTGGTGCAGTTTAGAATGAACAGAACAGCGAAGGTAGCCCTCCAGACATTGGTTCAAGCGTTCAGTCTGCCCGTCTGACTGCGGGTGATAGGCGGAGCTCATGTGCAGTGCAGTATCAGTCAGGCGAAAAAGTTTTTGCCATATCTTGCTAGTAAAAATCTTATCTCGATCCGAAATGAGAATCTGCGGCATCCCATGTAACTTGTAAACATGATTGAGATACTCTTGGGCCACTTGCAATACCGTGAATGGATGGGAGAGCGGAATAAAGTGGCCATACTTAGTGAACTTATCAATTACCACCAAAATGGCATTGTACCGAGTAGAAGCGGGCAGACCCTCGATGAAGTCCAAACTAACCACAGTCCATGCTTGAGATGGCACCGGAAGTGGCTGCAGGAGCCCAGGTAACTTAACATGTTCCACCTTAGCTCTTTGGCAAATGTCACAAGCTTGGACAAACGCAGTGACAGACTTCTTCATGTGGGGCCATGCAAACAAGCTTTTGATACGATGATAAGTGGCAGAGATTCCTAAGTGTCCTCCAATGTCACTACAATGCAGAGCCTGCATAACATGATTCTGAGCTAAGGTATTATTGCCAATCCACACTCTTCCTTTATACCTGATGATGCCGTCACTTAATTGAAAAGGGGAATGATTGGTGCCTGGAAGACTTAACTCTGCGAGCAACTTTTTTGTGTCCGGATCATCCTGACAACTGACAACTAGGTTCTCTAGCCAAGCTGGTTGGCTACAAGAAATCGCTGAGAGTTCCTGATGGTCCTGACATCTGGAAAGAGCATCCGCTGCAGCATTAGTGGTACCCTTTTTATACTGGATGGTGTAGTTTAATCCCATCAATTTGATAAACGCCTTATGCTGAATCCCAATAATTAATCTCTGATCGGTCAAGTGCATGAGGCTTTTTTGATCAGTGCGAATGACAAATGGCAAGTGTTGCAGATAAGAACGCCACTTCTCAACAGCCATTATGATTGCTAGACATTCCTTTTCATAAGTGAAAAGTGTTTGATTCTTAGCACTCAATCCCTTGCTCAAAAATGCGATTGGATGACCTTCTTGCATAAGAACAACTCCCACTTCACGCTGACATGCATCCGTTCTCAATCACAAAAGTTTTAGAGAAATCTGGGAGGGATAGCACTGGCGCCTGAACCAAAGCTTTCTTTAGGGTGAGGAACGCCTGATGAACTGCCGGATGCCAACTGAAGGGTACACCCTTTTTTAACAGATCCGTAAGTGGTCGACTGAGCAATCCATAGTGCCGAATAAACTTACGATAGTACCCAGTGAGGCCCAAGAAACCCCTAAGTTCTTTCAAATTTTTAGGAACAGGCCATTGCTCAGCTGCTTGAATTTTCGAGCTATCAGTAGAAACCCCTTGAGGACGAATAATGTGACCCAAGTACTCTAGTTGTCGCTGAGCAAAAGAACACTTGGAGAATTTGACAAAGAGTTGGTTTTGTTGAAGCACCTGAAGCACGGCCTGAAGGAGGTTGACATGAGTCTCAAGTGTTTCACTGTAAAGCAATATATCATCCATAAAGACCAAGACTCCTTTGCACAAATATGGTTCAAAAATCTGATTCATGATGCTCTGAAAGGTTGCAGGCGCGTTTGTGAGCCCAAACGGCATTACCAAAAACTTGTATAAGCCATGATGAGTCTTGAATGCAGTCTTATGTTCATCGCCCACTGCTACTCGAATTTGATGGTACCCAGTACGCAAATCCAATTTAGTGAACCATTGAGCCCTTCCTAACTCATCCAACAACTAGTCCACAATTGGCAAAGGGTGCTTATTCTTCACAGTGATCATGTTGAGTTGCCGGTAATCCACACACAGACGCCATGTCCCATCCTTTTTCTTTACTAGCAACACCGGGGAGGCAAAAGGACTGTTGCTTCGTCTAATGATGCCGGACTTCAACATCTCACTTACTTGGCGGTCGATTTCGTCTTTTTGTTGTGGAGAATAGCGATAGGGACTGACATTCACTGGTTGAGCCCCCGGTAGGACAGGAATGTGGTGGTCGCTCGGTCGCTGAGGAGGCAACCCTCGAGGCTCCTGAAAGAGAGATGCAAATACTTGGACAATTCGCCTGACTTGCTCTGGAATGTCTCTCCCATCCAGTTGTTCCATTGTATTGATGGTTTGTTCATCTTCCATTTGATGCACAGTAACGATGTGAGATACTGCTTGTCTTTTAATCAACCCCTGCAACTTGTGCACTCCAATGGGCATGCATGAGACTGCCCTATCATTCACACCGTGTAAACTGATCTCCTGACCCTTGTACTGGAATCTCAAAATCTTTTGATTCCAATCAATCCACATGGGACTGTGCTCCTCAAGCCAATCTATTCCCAAAATGACATCATAACTTCCCAATGGCACCACCTTAGCTTCATGAGAAAAGGTGTATCCCTGGATGAACCATTCCAATTGTTGAACCTCCTGAGTACAATTTATGATGCCACCATCTGCCACCACATAGCATATAGCCTCAATTGATCTCACAGGAAGTTGCAATTGTTGCGCCAATGGATAACTCACAAACGAGCTTACTGCCCCTGAATCCACTAATATCAGGACTTCTCTTTTGCCAATCTGTCCAGCCAATCGTAATGTACGCCTTCTTTTGAGTTTGGGACAGGAAGAGTTTGATATTGCCATGAGAGCTCCACTGGGTTCCCCTTCATAGTCGCTGCCCACTTCCTCCTGTTCTGCTTCCATCTGCAAAGCTTCCAACAGTTCCTCTATAACATGTAATGACACCTTCTCAGGACAACTGTGTCCACTTTTACTCCATTTCTCACCACAAGTGAAGCATAATCTATTCGCTTTGTGATAGGCCTTCAGGGTTGCTAATTTGCCCTCCCCTTTACTACCATTTGTCTTCCTTGATATTCATCTTTTCTGGGCATATCTTCTGCCTTTCCTCCTGCCATTACTCGATCACTTTTGACACCGAATTTACTGAAGCTTCGTTGCACCTCAGATCTTCTGACATAGCGCTTCTGCCCAGCTTCTTGTTCCTCCTCCTGTAACAAAGCCAACGCACTAGCAGTATCTACATCAGAGGGACGATGAAGTCAAATGGCTGAACGAATACTATTTTGCAATCCCTCTAAATACTCATGAACAAAGAATGTTTCATCTAAAGTAGGATTGTATAACCACAGTTGGTATCTCAATTGTTCAAATTGATCGGTGTACTCACAAAACGATCCTGTTTGCTTAAGAGTTCTTAACTGTCTTCTATAATATTGGTATTTATCTTTAGTGAACTTTTCATTTACAAGATGACACAACTCTCTCCATTCTTCAATCCTACCCCTAGACTCAACTTTTTGGAGCCACAGTGCTGCTGAGCCGATGAAATTCAAAGCAGCAAAACGTGTTTTCAAACATTCATGCACTCCAAAAACTTCGAAGTATGTTTCACATCTTTCCTACCACAACCAGGGATTCTCGCCGTCAAATTTTGGAAACTCCATTTTAGGTGTTGGATTATGTCCCATATGACCAGAAACATTACCTAGGCCCCGTCCCTCTCCACACCTTTCATCAAACATGTGTAAGGCATGCCCCAGAGAGAGAGACGTACCCTTGACCGGGGCTGGTTGAGGAATCCGTAGAATTCCCTCAACACCCCCCGCCCCCGGTGATGCTGATCATCGCGGCGGCCATTAGGCCCTGGAGTCAGATTGCCCAGCAATGGCGATGTAGACAACCCACCAACCCCCGGCATCGCACCGGGCGGCTGGATCTGCGACCCCACTACCATGGTCGGGCTTGGAGGGCCCGATGCACTGGACTTGATTTCCAGCACCTCCATGCACTCTTGCAAACGCCCCTGGTTCTCCTTGATCTCCCCGATTGATTCCTGGAAGGTCTTGAACTGGTCACAGAGCTCCTTGAGCATCATCGCAGTAGCGTCACCCTGCGCCTCAACCGATGCCATGGCCTTGGTCATCTTCTCTTCAAAGGGATTGGCCTTCTTCCTTGGCGCCAGAGTGGCTTCGCCTGGCTCTGATACCAAATTTGTAACGATACTGGTAGTAAATCACGAACCCTAGCAAGATTCGGATCGAGGAAGAAGAGTTTTGGTGGAGAAGAAGAACTTTAGAACCAGAGAAGGTTTGGGAAACAAGACAATCACATTCTGTTCACCTGCGCCCAGTAGTTTGGCTTAGCTTTTATACTGCTAAGTCTGGAGTTTTAGACTTCGCGAATTACATGGCTCTCGGCCCAGCACTCGGCCCACACACTCAACTCGCTCCTGAGAACACCTGACTACCAATTACAGTGACACTGGAGCTGGCATACGTTGGGGCAAGTGATTTTAAGCTGGTTTACAAGGAAATTGGATGGGGTTACTATCAACAATTCAATGATAATTGCAAGATACTATGAATTATTGTTATCCTTCCCGGTTGCTTTAAATAAAGCCGCGCCATAGGGATCTTTGGTCTAAAGAAGATTTTATTCTTGTTAAGCCTTACCAAATGGTGTCTGCATGTATCTGTAATCTAATTGTGTCTCTTTACCAGGATCAGCAAGACGACAACAGTCAACTGCCACTGCTCCGAGAGTGTGCTTTCCTAACTCCGGGTCTAGTTGCCGGACCATTGCTCCGGCGATCAAGAGCCCTTCCTCTATCGGTTACATGAAGCAGACATCAAACGTGCCAGGCTTGATCTCCAGCAAGCTCAGGGCGCCCGCGGCGGCCGTGCACAAGGTGAAGCTCATAGGCCCGGACGGGGCAGAGCACGAGTTTGATGCCCCTGAAGACACCTACATTCTTGAGGCCGATGACAATGCCGGGGTGGAGCTGCCATTCTCTTGCCATGCCCGCATGCCGGATCGTGCTCCACATGCGCGGGCAAGATGTCGACCGTAGAAGTTGATCAGACGGAGGGTTCCTTCCTTCTCGATGAGAATCAGATGGCTTAGGACATCTCCTGACGTGCATTTCGTATCCGAAGGCGGATTGCGTCATTCACACCCACAAGGAGGATTCGTTGTTCGGTTAGTTCTTGTTACTTAGAGATGACCAGATGGGCGTCTCTTTCTGGCCGTCAGCTCGGTCTTTTGGTCAGACCTTGTCATATGAGTCGTGACAATAATTGCCGTTACAAGGTTTAGCAATTCATGTTGCGTTTGATCAAATTGCAGCAATTCCAACAATGGCACATTATGGGAATTTATGACATCATGTTGAACTTTCTCGGGTCACTTCTAGAAGGAAGTTTTTAGCATCTCCTCTGTTTACATATTGTTTTGCTTGATGAATTTGATACCAGAAGGTCAGAAACCGGAACTGTTTGGATGGGTAATAGCGTGCTTCCAGAAGACTGAATGTTGCATCTCAGAAACTGAAACTTGAGATGATACTAGTCAAGTGCTTGTACTTTGCAACAAAAACATATTTTTTCAACAAAATAATTAAATCATGTTACATGTTTAAAAAAAATAAAATTACACTATTGAGTTACCACAAAAAGAGAGAAGTGGGTAATGATCTGGCTAGAGGGACCCGGTATGGACAGAAAGAGAGGTATGTAGTTGGTTTCTTTTTTATCTTATGGCCCATATGTCGGCGCACTACTTTTCTTAGGGTGGATGAGAGGGATGACAGATGACCGCCACTAACTCTTATTTATATAATAGTAAAGATAACATTTTCTATCCATTATTTTTTTCAGTTTTCAGAAGGTAGCTTTAGAACATAAGATTGATATGTCTGCTTGATATTGATTTGCTTACTGTCTGTCCTCCCCACCATTTCAGTGTTCTTTAGCTTAGACATCCTCACTAAGTGCAAGTTAAACTGTTTATTTAACACAGCGAGTCAAGCTAAACTAGCTCTAGACTACGCATGCTATATCTTCTGAAAGACCATATAGAGGTCCATCTATGTTTGTGATGAATTATTGACAGTGCGAGTATGTGGGGCTCAAGTTTGAGTTTGTTTCGAATTCTTTATTGAATTTGAAGCAATTTGAGAGCTGTCAGATTAAGGGCGGTACTATCGGCCTTTTAAAGACGATAGTGCCAGCCTTGCGAAACTACCGGTCGGGGGTGCGCTAGTCTTGTTCCACAGAAGTGTTACTCGGGGTTGATCGATGCGAGCGGCACTACTTGCCAACAGGAGTGGTAGTGCTGAGGGTGAGGTACTAATGGTCCTAGGTGGCAGTAGTGCCGACTTTATTGTGACTTGAGCTTAACATTTGTATTAATTATTTATTAATGCACATTATTGTGAACAGTGCAATGTGATGTGTTTCTTGTCTGTGTGATTATAGGATTTCGAAGCTAGGGCATAGTGAGATGAAGATGAGACTATGACTTGGCTAGGAGAACTGAGATCCAAAACGGTCAAAGGATGCCGAAGATGACTGAGGCGGTGAAGTGGTTGCAAGCCAAAAGACAGGGAACCAGAGCATGAAGAACTGGTGATGGATATGGTGGGCAATGGTATGGACTAAGACTAGGCTTAGGGAGGGGTTGAGGTCCAGAATGGTCAAGAAAGCTGATGCCACTATGGTGAAACGATCGAGGACACGTGGTACGTCAAGTGACTTGGGCCTGCTTGTAGGCGAGGAAGGTTCGAGTGAGTCCGGACGCATGAGAGGCTTGGAGGCAAGTTATTAGGGCCACATGAAAAGTGCGAAGTATGGCAATGCTTCAAAAGGAAGGAAGAACGGTCATTGGGACAAATTGCTAATTTGCTCAATACCGGCAACTGAGGCGGTTTGGAAAACCACGATTGTGGCTTTAGTGGTTTAGGTCATGTCAAAGTGGATTTTAAAACAAATTCAGGCTTACTGAACGGATTTGGCTTCAATGTAATGGCCGCCTTGAGAAGCGTACTTGTGTGAGTAAAAAACCCGTTAAGAGTGTTGGGTTTCGGATAATCCCATGTAAGAGTGGATGGTATCCACTTTAGTGTCCAGGTTTAGGATTAGAGTTGCCTCTCTATATAAAGAGATGTAGTGGGGGTGAGGACTTGAGACCTTAAACTTAGTCACTAGAAGTGTTGCTCCTTGGGAGCTTTTTTTTTCAGGTGCGAGGCTTTGTGAATCTTTCTCATAATCTAAATGCAAATCATTTCTTTGTTTAAGTTTTTACGATAAGATCATTTCTTTGTTCAAGTTTTTACCTCAAGTTTTGATCTTCTTCTTACTTGATTCTTGATCTCTTTTTGTGGCTTCTTTCTTGTTTGATTTTGTGCTGCCAAGGATGTATGATTGATAGGTGTATTCTCTGTAGATCATCTCCTCAATCATCTAGGCAAGCTTCTTCTTGATCAACCAAATTCCTTTAAGAAACCAGTTTTTGAGTTAAGAATGAAGTTCTTGAGGTAGATCTTGTTACTTCTTGTTTGAGAGAGATTTCTTCCATGTTCTTGCTTGCTATGACATGTGGAAGACTATCTAAAATCATCTTGATCATCAAAGCCCTATGAGCAAGCTTAGGGTTAAATTTTTGTTTTTGAACCCGTTCTTGTGCGCTTTTTCTTCAATTGGAAAAAAGTCAGAACTTTAACGTCAATCCTTACAATTAAAAGTTGGAATAAGTTCCAAACATCCATAAGAAGGTGTTTAAAAGTTTCACGGAGTTTGGACCAGCCAATCAAGATATCCATCAATTTTTGGATTTGAACTTGGGTTGATTTTATTGTTTATATCCCTATTTTTACTGTAACATGGTACTACCGCTACAGTAATCTGATAATACCGGGAATACTGTTTATCTTGGCATTACCAGCCTCTGTAGTGCAGTGGTGTCGCCCCTGGGCTGATTTTTCGGAAGATTTTATTCTTTCGCTCTTCTGAGATCTTGAGAGGTTTTGGCAGATTCTTTTGAAAAAAAAATTGTTATGTGATCATGCACCCCATCTAATCATCATTTCCGGTCCTTCATCTTCCAGTTGAGCTACTTACTGAAACTGTTTGATGAATTGTTTGCACTTGTACATGGGCCCTAAAACAGCACTGCTTGTACATAGATTCCAATTCCTTCGGGTCCACATCGTCCTTAGAGCAGTTGCACATTTATTTTTCATTTTTTAGGATGCATTCCGGTCCTTCATCAGTTTTACTCTTATGTAGCTATCCGCTTCCGTTAGACATCAAATGAGTCAGGACTCAGGAGTTGTAGCTCAAATTGGACGATACTACTATACAATACTGGGACTTTTAACCGTTGAACATCCATGATGCATCGGTTGCTTTCAATAGCTAAGTAGAGCTCATGTGTTTTCTTTTCTAGATAATGGATTGTTGGAGATAACTCAATATCTTCACTTATCATATCTTTTGATTTTATCTGAATAGGTTGTTAGTTAAAGTCATCTTCAGTTAGGACTCTTTTAGTTATATAAACCAACCTCATGTACTTGTAATCCTTAGAACATTATAGTGGATTGTTTTCTATGATTTTTTCTCGCAAGAGTTTTTTCACGTTAAATCTTGTCTCTAGTTTTCATGTACCGTGCTAACCTTAACAAGTGGTATCAAATCTAGGGTTTTCAAATCAATCCGCTGCCTCGGGAGGAGGAGACTCCCGAGGGCAGCATCCACGGCGACACCTACGGCAGCACATCGCACATCATCGGCAGCAAGACAATTGGCGTGCCCCTAACCTACTTGGCCACTGTGACCTCGCTGTCGCCCACACTCACCACTACCGGCAAACTCCACGCCCTCGACATCCACAAGGACCACACCGCTAACCCTAGCCGAGGCCGGCCAACGCCTTCTTTGCAGCCACCGCGCCACCCGCCTTCACGTGCGGCCATCACACCGCCCCACCTGCTCCCGGCACCCCCACTTTTGGCTTCGACTGTCGTCGGTCTCACGCAGCCATCTGCCGCTCTAGGCCGATCACTCAGCGCCCATCAGCGCCCCCATCGCGCTCGGCCTTCCGACCTAGGGATGGCAACGGGTCGGGTCGGGTGCGGGTTTTACAAAACCTGACCCGACCCAAAACTTGAATTGAAAAACCCAACCCGAACCCGAATGCCCTATCGGGTAAAAAACTATACCCGAACCCGACGGGTACCCGAAATCCGACGGGTACTCGACGGGTTTGTGTAGTATGGGTGGCAATAGGTTAGGTCAGGTGTGGGTTTTGCAAAACCCGACCCGACAAGAAACCTGAACCCAAAAACCCCGAGCCGAACCCGACGGGTACCCGAAACCCGACCTCAAACCCGGCGGGTACCCGGAACCCAACGGGTACCCGATGGGTATGTGCGGTATTTCGAGTACCCGATAGATACCCACGGGTGAAAATTAGAACCTGAACCCGACCCGAACCCATTTCGGGTACTCAACCTAAAGAACCCACAAGTAAAAATTAAAATCTGAACCCGATCCGATCGGGTGTAAAACCCACAGATCCAATTGCTATCCCTATTCCGACCACCCGTCGCTGGCACCTCACTTGGCACCCTCGCAGCTCAGCCCGTGAGGCGCCTCTTTGCGCTCCGGCCTGCACCGGCCAGGCACGCCAGTGCCGGCTCCCAACCGACGCTCCGCCTCCAGCCTCCCACCGACATGGCGCCTCTTAGCTTCTCGCCAGCGGTGCACTGCCTGTGCTGCCTCGCCACTGACCCCTCCTCTGCGACACTCGGCCTCTACAAGCCTGCTGCCTTCACACCTCTCCACGCGGTCGCCCGTTGGCGCCCATCCACCTTGCCCGATCGGCTGTCTAGCATGCACTGGTCACTCTGCCGCCATCTTACCGAGAACCTCACCAAGAGAGGGCAACGTATCCAGTGCAATTAAGTATTTGGTGAAACCACGGTGCAACCCTACTAAGAAAAGTTTCAAAAAATTCTGAAAAAAATTATGGATGTACATCTCAGCTTACCCCATCTACATATAAAATTTCATGATCAAATTCGTCCTATGCTAGAAGTTACAAAAAAAACAAACTTGATCACCCATCTACATATAAAATTTTGATCATGAAATTTTATATGTAGATGGGGTAAGCTGAGATGTACATCCATGATTTTTTTCAGAATTTTTTGAAACTTTTCTTAATAGGGTTGCATCGTGGTTTCACCAAATACTTAATTGCATTGGATACGTTGCCCCAAGAGAGACAGGTAGCCAGCTCAATCAGTGTCTTGACTGATTGGACTTCAAAGGAATCCCAAAAGTGGATTTAATATTTTTTTAGCTCCAAAAGCTCCAGCTGCATATCTGTTTTTCTTTAGCTTCTATTGGCTTTTGGCTTCTCGTCTGGCTCTAGTTTTTCACTGGGTCACCTCGGCTCCGACTTCTACTTGGCTCTGGCTTCTGATTTTTCAATAAAATTTGCTACGTGCACCTGAAGTCTACAGGAAGTTTTATTTTTCAGAATCTACCATATAATTTTGATCTACAATTTTATTCTCCACTATGTTATTTACTAATTTGACATTGAGAAGTTCAATAGCAAGATCAGTTTCTGTATATGGCAGATTCAGATGGGAGATGTTCTTTAATATGTGGGCGTGAGGACAGAATTGCTTTTTACCCCGGTGATTGTTCCAGTGCTAACAAAAGTGAGATTTTATTGCAATTCTGATTATTTAGCGGTATTCATGCATGGTTTAGTACATTATGCCTATTATTTTGTACTCATATTATTGGCAGTATTTCATACATATTTCATGCTTATTATTTTGTTATTATAATAGGCAAATTTTCGTTGCAAATTCAAGCTGAAACACGTATTATTAATGATATTCATGCACAGTTCAGACCATTATACCTATTATATTGTGCTTATTATTGGTAGTATTCATGCGAAATTTATCATTAACGGATTCATAGCAATTTATTCGACGTTTTGTCATTGGTTTCTTTTGAGGTTTCATTGTCTATTTTGGGGAAAGAATTATATCAGTTGAGGAGACAACTGAATTTAGTGTTTCATCACTGTTAATTGAAATTTGGTGTTTTATCACTGTTATTTTGGTGTTTTATTCACCATTTGAATGTGTTACAATTTGGATCACATGCGTGATCATTATGGAGGTTTTGGTAACGTTAATTTGGAATTTGATGACACTGTGATGGTAGCATTATACTCTTTAGAGTTTTTCTAATAAAGGTTTTGCTCCAATGTCAGTTTGAGATGAAGGTTTAAAGTGCAAAAAGGTTTTTGTTTCTACGTAGATACTATAACATTGCTTTGTTGTCTTTGCTTGATACGAGGGGTCTACTGTAATTTGTACTCCATAGGCAGCATAAGAGTTTTCTTTATATCGATATTTTTTGAGCAGTTTCAATCATATTATGAATTTTTAGTAGGTAGTTTGCAGAATTTTATGTTCTACGTGGAGCACGTCAAAAGTCCATATTATGCGTTCTTCGCTATCTATGTAACGCTACAGGTGATGTCTTGGTTTATACTGTTTGATGATTGAGTATTTGTTTCAGAAGGTCAATTACACAAATTCAGACTTTACTGGGGTTATGAATCATTAAAGACCCTGATTTCTTGGTCTGCTTTCTTGAAAGCTATGTGTTTGGATTGACTGTTTAAGTCTTTCTCTCGACCTACTAGTGGTTTGCTCAATCTTACTTTATTAAAAGCATTTGGATGAAACTGTTCTAATCTTTTATACCCTTTGTGGTTTTTCACACTACAAGTATTTGGATTGATTGTTCTAGTTTTTCTTATTCAGTAGTCCTTTGGACTTTTAACACACTTAGTATTCATGGTGCTTTACTACTCCTTAGGGTTTTCTAGAAACAATTTCATTATAAATTTTGAGTTAAGGGGAGGTTTATTGGAGATAACTCAATATTTCAATTTACCATATTTAGTTTTATTCAAATAAGTTGTTAGTTCAAGTCTTGTACAACTAGGATTCTTTTAGCTATATAAGCCAATTCCCTGTACTTGTAATCCTTGGAATATTACAGTAGATTATTTCCTGTGATTTATACTTGTCGGCGTATTCCACCTGACAGGCCCGAGTCTACAGATCGGGTTTGGTTCAGTAGGAGAGCGTCTTCGCGGCTGGCAAACCCTAGTAGGTGAAAACCCTAGCGACTCCCACACAAAGGATTCCGGAGCCTATGAACGCAGATTTTTATCTAGGTTCAGGCCCCCCTCACCTAGGGTAATAGCCTTACTTTCTGCTAGATCTTTTATAGAGTGTTTGAAGCTAGTACAGAGCTCTCAGGTTACAAGTTCTCCCTTGGGCTCTCCGAGTGATCTCTTCTCCTCCTCTCTTGATCGACCGACCCCCTTTCCCATGCACCAGAGGGTCCTTATATAGGCCAGGCCAACGTGGGTAGGTGAAAGGGGGGTCATCATGCTGATCTTCATACATTTATTACTCCTTCCCGTGCTATCCCGTTCCTCCAGCCTCATTAAATGCCGACGCATGGCTTCACCCGGTCCACCCGGGATGTGACCTCTTTGCAACGGGTAGGTGAGAGGCGCCAGAGAAATAGGCTTGTAGCGGAATTCCTCACAATCAATGGACCTGACACAGCAGGCCTGCCTCTGGCATAGTACGATAGGGGAAGGAGACTTCGAGGTGAAGCCACCCCGCCCCCCCTTTTTGCCTTGCGGCGGGACGAGCAGGGCGTCCTCGCCCACCTGCTCGCCCGAGCTTGCCCGAATGCCACGTAGGCCACTTTTGTGCGTCGGAGAGGGTACCCCAGCGCAAAGTACGCTGACAATACTCACAAAGGTTTTTTCACGTTAAATCATGTCTCTAGTTTTCGTATGTCATGCTAACCCTAACAAGTGGTATCAGAACCCTAACATGAAAAACTTTAACTCCCGACTGCATCGTGAGATGCACATAGCCAATCAATTATTATACGGTTACAGCCAACTACTGTCAATACAAATTTGTTATCTACTTTTGAACAGATGAAAAGGAATTTCTAACTGAGGCAAGCAGTGCTTCTATACTTTTCCCGTCAATACAAATTGCACAAATCTTGAAGTAAGCGAAGAGATAAGTAATCACCTTCTACTATTCATATACATTAATATTTATGCAACTCTAAAAAAAAGCATAGAAACACCACCCGAAAAGATAGCATATGACCAAAGTGAGGGAGAAAGAAGCAGCTAGTTTGGTTTGGTGTAGACTCAATGGCCATGGATGTTTCTTTTTGAGATCATATGAGCAAGCTGTCATTCTCATCAGGCTCCCCATCTGGTTTGGCATGCTGAAGTGGAGTACTTAATCTTTGGTCGGCGACCGCTACCGGTCGCCTACTGTGTGCGGCCGGCCGGGGCCAACAGGGCTGCATTTGACGTGTCAATGGAATTACGGAAGGCGCGGCACCGTGCACGTGCTGCTGACGGCGGCGCTCCGGCGTGCACGCTGCGCAGCAGCAGCTTTTCACCGTGCCGTCCCCGTTACTTACATACATGCATGGCTTCCTCGAAAGGGCCTTTTTTTTCCGTTGTTTTGCTTTCTGATTTTCCAAATGAAACCGTAAGAGGGAAACCGAGTGACACTGCTTCTCTGAATTTCCCCAGGGAAATAGGATCCCAACACCTAATTATTCAGGAACAGAGCACAACACGCTGCCTTTTTTGGTGCCGTCGAGCCATCGATGGGAAATAAACAACTCAGGTAGATTACTAAAATATATCAACTGCCACAAGATATTTGACAGTTGATACAATAAAATTCTACGCTGCAGAAAAATGTTTTGCCACGGTGAAAGCAATCGCTGCACTGTCGTACCGTTTGCGCTGAAAAAATCATCTTGTATCGATCTCCTCCTGACTTTACTGAAGAAAGGCGGAGGATACGAATGAATGAACTTATGAAACCCTCTGTCAAACATCAATTTCCTTCAGCCCCGTAGCCCACGAAACCGAGAAGTAAACACATACTCGTATTTGTCGCATGGACTGTATAGCGCTAGTCGTATATATGGGCGTGCCGGTGACAAGTGGGCATCTCAGGCAGGGATGTTTTTGTCAGTGTCACGGTTTGGACTTCGGAAGGTAGCAAATCACAGCATACACTGCATAATCAGGTACTGCAACAGCTATAAAGAACAGGGATAGGTAGGCGACCCAGCCGACCCCAAGGGAGAAACAGAGAGAGAGAGAGAGAGAGGACGACGGGAGAGGAAGAGAGGCGACACGGGACGAGGCGCGAATGGACCTCCACGCCCGCTTCTCCTCCCTGGCTTCCTCGCTTCTGCTCTGCCTCCTCCTCTCGCTCCTCACAGGTAGATAGATACAGAGCTCCGATCCTTCGGTTTCTTTCTAGCTTCCTTTCGTAGTTTCGTGCATATGTGCATGCATGGTAGCCTTTGCAGCAGAACGTTCCTAGTTGGTCCTTGGACATGTACAACGCTGCAACCTTGATCTGCCAGTTGCTCGAGATTTTGCGTGTGTCAGTTTGGATCATCTGATATTCTGATTCATCAACTAACTACATGCGCTGAAACAGTATTAGTTTTTCGTATTCTTTGTTTCTTCTTCGTCTCATTCAAGTAGAGAGAGCTGGCGAAGAATGGTAAGAGGAGTAATATATGGGCTTTGAGTGCAGTTTCTATAAGGGCATTTACGGGGGAAAATACTTGCAAATTTGGGCATGGAGAAATGAGAATATGATATCATACTATTATCATTTAAAACAGCTGTTAATGAAGGGGACCTATCGTTCTATTATGAGGTCGTTTTCTTGGATTAATTAAGCATATTTCAGTCGCTTAGTCCGACGTGTGTTTGACAGGGAAAACAATAAATTTTCCACACCATCCTGTGATCCCTTGCTGAAATCACGCACATTTGATTTGGCGCTTGTTTGATATTTTCACTCTGGTTGTGGTTGCACGTAACATTTGGTACTATTTCCTGTGCAACTGTTTGTCCAAAACGACCTGCTGCTCAATAGCATTACAAGCCAAGTTTACGTGACAGGGAAATCATTTGACTTCCGATCTATATTAATTTTTGTTCTTCAGATATTTCGAATGTCTTGCTATTAATTTGAGCTTGCGATGATATTCAAGATAGTTCTTTCTTCCCCTGATTGTAAGAGCAACTCCAACCCAAACCCCTATATTTTTCCTCTAAATCACTTATTTAAGGGTGGTGTAAAAATTAAGGACACCCTATATCAAATTTGTCTCCAACCCACACTCCCTATTACTCACCCCTATTATTTATCTAAACATTATTATTACTTTGCACTCATGAATTATTTACTAAAAATAGAAATAATGAATAAAAAAATGTTGAAGAAAATAGTAGGAGGAAGGAGAAAGCCTCTAGATATAGGGGTGAGAAGGGATCTCCTTAAAATATGGGTTCCTTATAAGGGTTGGGTTGAAGCTCATATTTTTCTTATTCTCCTTATAATTTAGGATAAAGGGAGGTTTAGGGGGTGGGTTGGGGTTGCTCTAACAGAAGATGATGATACTAGTACTAATCAAGTTAAAATTTCTTTTGTCATTTTAGCACTTCTGATTCTGAATATTTTTTTTTCACCTACCCTTTGGAACGTTTCTCTCCGACGCCAACCGCAGCCAATGACGTTGTATCGGCGGCGACGGCGCCACTCAAGTTCGGCATCAACTACGGCCAGATAGCGAACAACCTCCCGCACCCGACGCAGGTGTCCGGCCTCCTCCAGTCGCTCAACGTCAAGAGGGTCAAGCTCTACGACGCCGATCCGGCGGTCCTCACTGCCTTCGCCGGCACGGGCGTCGAGTTCATTGTCGGCAACGAGGACCTCCGCAACATGAGCGACGCCCGCAAGGCCCGCGCCTGGGTGGCGCATCATGTGCAGCCCTTTCTCCCGGCCACCCGCATCACCTGCGTCATCGTCGGCAACGAGGTGCTCTCCGGCAAGGACACGGTCGCCATGCAGAGCCTCCTCCCCGCCATGCAGGCCGTCCACCAGGCGTTGGTGGACCTCGGCCTCGGCGGCAAGGTGAACGTCTCGACGGCGCACTCCATCAACATACTCGCCAGCAGCTACCCACCGTCGGCCGGCGCGTTCCGGGAGGACCTCGGGCAGTACATACAACCGCTGCTCAACTTCCACGTCGAGGTCGGCTCGCCGTTCCTGATTAACGCGTACCCGTTCTTCGCCTACAAGGCGAGCCCGAGGAGCGTGCCGCTGCCGTACGTGCTGTTCGAGCCCAACACCGGCGTGCGCGACCCCAACACAAACCTCACCTACGACAACATGCTCTACGCCCAGATCGACTCCGTGTACGCGGCCATGAAGGCGATGGGGCACACGGACATCAGCGTGAGGATCTCCGAGACCGGGTGGCCGTCCAAGGGAGACACCGACGAGGCGGGCGCCACCGTGCAGAACGCGGCCGCGTACAATGGGAACCTGATGAAGAGGATCGCGGCGGGCCAGGGGACGCCGCTCAAGCCGGACGTGCCCGTGGACGTGTTCGTGTTTGCTCTGTTCAACGAGGACATGAAGCCTGGGCCGGCGTCGGAGAGGAACTACGGGCTGTTTTACCCCAACGGCACGCCGGTGTACAATCTCGGTTTCGACGGGGCGTCATTCAGCCCGTCGCCGACGACGTCTTCCTCCTCTCCTTCCAAGCAGACGGTAAGTAACAAAGTTCTGAGTTTTATGTCTGAATATGCAAATTTGACGTTTGTGGAGCAAACAAGAGTAGTTCTCATGGTTCTGTCTTTTTCTCTGCTTATTGACCTCAAAACTCAAAAGGCACTTTAAGCTCTTGATGAGAAATATACGTCACCATGACCATGGCTTTCATGGTGTTTGAAGTAATAAAAAAATCCTTATCAAATAGCACCTCCCTGACTAAAAGCTTCACCTTCTTTCGCTTTTGATCACTATTGCAGATTACATTTCCGGTGTGGGTGATTGTCCTACTGGCCGCATTTTTCCTCTAACCCTCCTCCCCAAGTATATATTGCACGCATGATTTGGTATTGTTTCCTGACCAATAGATCAGTTTGTGCTGACATGGCAAATTAACGAGAACCGGTACTTTATTGACACTGAGGTAAGCTTATCTTGATCATGTTCTGTTCAGCTGTTCTTGATAAATTTTCGAACACCATTTTTTTTTTTAAAAAAAAAGCTAATCCGTTATTGGTACAATTATCAGCTTATAACCTGGCCCTTGAAAAGTGTCGGACGTGAATGAAATTGAGTAGTAGTTTGACATGCGTTTGTCATCCAGTAATGTTAGGTGATCGGTCTATCCTAGCTCAGTGGCAACATTTGTCTGGCCGTTTTCGATTCTGTTACGCTATGTGAAGGATGTCTTCGGTTTGCGTATTCCCCAGCGAGGTAGGCCGGTGGTTGATCAGTTGTAGCATGTAGGATTCTTGCTCTGGCCATTGCTTGATAGCTCTAAACCGACCAACCGACCAACCAACCAACCAAAGAGAACCGTCCAGCTCGCGCCATCTACAAGAATCGAATAAGCGTTTGGCACAGAAGAAGACATTTGGGGGAGAGAGGACGTTAGATCGGCTCCAATGTCTACTTTTCAGAAGCCATTGTTCGCTTGGGCCCTGTTGCTGTTGAGCACTCGCTGTTTTCGTTAACCCTTATGCGCAGGGCACATTCTGAGAGCTCCAAATTAACTAATTCCTCAGAAGTATCTGACTTAGTTGTCGTGATCTTGGAATTATTAAAGTATTTAGATGGGGCAGGGGATTGTGTATATCAATACTTTACTCTCATACTTTTATATATAGTGAGAGCATGTGCACATTACAGTAGTAGAAAGTTGGGGGGTTTAATTTCTTTCTAGGACAAGTGTTTAGGCAGAACTCCTTCCGGTTCCTTACTTTGGTTTTCTAAATGCTACTCCCTCTCTTCAATCCTGAATAGATGTTATTTTAGGTTTTTTGCATTTTCACTAAAGCACATTTATAAAAGATTATATTATCCCTCTTCACTAGATCTTTGAAAAATGTATCTTACTCTAGTTCATGATAGTAAATGGCATTAAAGGGTACTCTAGTTCATAATAGTAAATGGCATTGAAAATAACTAAAGGGATAGGTGTAGGAGGGGAATATGATAAAAAAGTTACATCAAAATTGCAGAATGAAATATATTTAACAACAAAATTTGAAAGTTAGAATGATATGTACTTAAAAAACGGAGGGAGTAGTATTCATTCTGTTTGCCTCGAAAACTGGCATCTCCTGATATCGATCTAATTACTCCATTCTTTTGAAATGCAGGATAGCAATCTAATTACTCCATTCTTTTGAAATGCAGGATAGCAAATATTTCTTTCTATTGTTGGGAGGATTTTAAGATTGTCATTCTACAGTACAGGAGAAGCCCGACGCTCACAAGCATGATCATGTACTTGTTCTTGCGTAGCAGTCTAGCCACTGCCAGTTGTGGAGTTAGAAAAATTTCTATGAATATCTACACTTTACATGTACAACTTTGTAGCTTTGTACAATGATTTTGTGATTTCGTAAATCGTAAATCCAACATACATATTTGCAATTTGCTAAAAGTACAATACAAACAGATCTAATATTTAAAAATCTCAAACCACCAAAATCAAAACCAATTCATTCAGCAAATTTGGCTAAAAAGAGAAAATTGGATAGATCCCTCTTGTCTGATGTTTCCCCGAATGACCCTCTAGAGTTTCTAGAGAAAAAAAACAAAGAACTAGCACGAAGCAACATCTAGCCGCAGTAATATTTCTCTCTCAAAAGGCGAGCAATGTATACCTTATATTATACTGGGGAGAATTTGGGCGCATTGGGCGCAGGCCATATAGCCCTGGCCAAGGTTCAAATTTTCATCGAAATTCGGCAAAATTTCGGATTTGGACCCCCCCCCCCCCCCGAGATTGCAGAAACCGGGCAAATTCAAAAATTCAAAAAAAATTGAAAATGCTACAGAAATTTCGGGATATTTCGCTGAAATTTCGGGTTTTGAATCCGGTTTTTGAAGTTTGAGCACCGGATTTGGTCCAATAACCTATTAGAAAGTGATCTTCTATGAAAATTTGTTGAAAAACTAATTTTTTTGAGATTTTTTAAAATTTGGGCAGAAATATTGTCAGATTTTTAAAACTTTTTACAAGATTGATAATGATATAAAAAATTTATTGTACCATTATTAGTAGTTTAGGATCATACAAAAAAAATTAAAAATAATTTAACATCATTTGTTATCTTTAAAAAATCAAAAACAGAATGAACATAATTGGGACAGTAAACTTGTTAACATCATCTAAAATTTTTATGACAGATTAATAATTTCCTCAGTACCATGATATAACATTTTCAAAAAATTTCAATTTTTTTTGTTTTCTCAATAAAACCTATCAATGCAGTAAGCACTGAACTTAATTTGTTGTATTATATTTCAAAAATCAAACAGAGAAAGAACATAAATGGCACTGTGCCTTCTACGAATTTTATAAATTCACTGGAGCGTGATCATGATTCAAAATTTTTATGAGATATTAACCATTTCCTTTTCACCCTTATGTAAAATTTTTAAAAAATTTAAACCTTTCTTATTGCTAAATTAAATCTATTATTGATCATCGGCCTTTTAACAGGATAGTACCACTGTTCGAATTTTTAAAATTTCATAACACTTGATAATCATATAAACATTTTATTAGAATATTATGGATGTGTCAGAACCATCCAGAAATTTTTTTAAAATTTTATAACCTCGTTTGTTCTAATTTTCATTCGGATGAAACTTGCCACTCAGCGCTTTACCAAGACAGTACTAATGTTTGAATTTTTAAACATTTCTCACATTTGATCATCATCTGAAATTTTTATTGAAATATCATAAATATGTCAGTAATCTTCAAAAAAAAATTCTAAATTTTCTAACGTCGTTTGTACTATTTTTCATCCAGTTCAAACTTGCCAATCAACGTTTCATCGGGACAGTACCAATGTTTGAATTTTTTAAAAATACACAGAATTGATAATCACCTGAAAATGTTATGAGATCATCTATAATGTGTCAGGAACCTACAAAACAAATTTCAAAATTTTTTGACATCGTTTGAACCAATTTTCAGTCAGTGCATTTTGACCAAAATTTCGGGTAATTTCGGCGAAATTTCGGTGCCAAACAAACCGGATTTGAATTTTGTTTTTTGAATTTTGAATGTACTCCGACCGAAAAACCGAAATTTCATCCGAAATTTCGGATTTTGTGAGGGTCCGAATTTTTCCAAGAAACGAAAAGTTTAACCCTAGCCCTGGCCAGAGAAGCATCCGGTCGCCGTTCGTTGTTGGCCGTTTGCCGTTGACATTCGTCCCTTTCCATTTGCTCGAGCCGTTGCCGTCCGTTCCTTTGCCTCGGCTGTGGCACCGACGGTTGATAACGTGTCGTCACTTCCCGCTTCTGCCATTTCTTGTGACTAGAAGCTCCGTTTCTTTGCCTCCGCTACACTACCGATGCCTTGCCGTTTCTCGTGCCTGCACGTCGTGGCGAGAGCCCATGCGCCATCGACCTATCTCGCCCACTCTGCCCCTGTTCCTTCCCCCGAGACGGCCTCTTCGGTTCCATTCTTGCACGTATCGCTGGTTCGCTTATAGGGAGAGGGGCTCCATCCCGTGTTTCTTCACACGACCTCTTTTGGTGCCCCATTGTTCCCCCTCTGCTTTGGATCGTAGGCCATCTTGATTTCGGCCGCCGGCCACCCGTCATGATTTCGGTTACCAGCCTGGTCTTTCGTGATCGATTGTTTGTGGTTTTACTAGCTCGGTTGCACTCCATCCTACCATCTTGATCTTGCTTTGGTGTTGAGCGATTGTTTCGTTGTTCTTTTTGTAGTTCGATTATTCCCCATCTTGGGGTCCTGATCATGATTTGATGTTTGTTTTTGTTATTCTGTTGTGGTCCGTCAATCCTGTTGCGCTTGCCGGCCCTGTGTCGCTCGCTCCCTGCCCTCCTACTACGTCGGCCTCGGCTGTTCCGGCTTGGATTGTTTTTCGCTTCATTTTTGCTCCTTTTCCCCCTCTCCTATTTCGTCATTGTTTTATTTCTGCTATCAATTTGTTGTGTGTAGGGATGGTCCTGGTCTTTGTTCTTGTTGTCCCTCTGTGGTGTGCCCTTCCTGCTGCGCTTCGTTGGCCTGCGTCGCCCGCCCCTGCTCTCGTGCCGTGGTGCGTTCAGTTGCTTCAGCTCCAGTTCTTTTGTGCTTCATCTCTTCTCCTACTGTTTCATCTTTGCTTTATTTCTGTTGCTGTTTTTCTGTGCACCAAGGGGTTTTTGAATTCTTAACTGGTTTTGCTGTTTCCGTTCAAGCTTCTGTTCTCTGTTTGGGCGGACTCCGTCGTGTGCCGAGAGGTCCGCCTCCATTGCTGCCGCCCGGAGGTGATGTTCCGCCGTTCTTATGTTGGCTTTGTTGTGTTAGACTGAATACTAAATGGTCATTTTGTTGTGCACATCAGTCAGTCTTTTATTTGTATCAATCTATTTTGTGCTATGTTGTTTGTGATCCTATGGCGCAAGCTTGGGTGCGTTTGGTTATCTGGATAAACTTGGATGGGATATGACTATCCAGCCTAAATGTGATGGAACTATTTAGATGGCTGTTTGGTTAGATGGATAGAGATGAGTCAATTTTTTATTTGGTTGGATGGATGAGAATAAATAGGATGAGTCAATTTTTTGTATGATTGGAGGGATAATGATGAATGGACTAGTTGTAATTAAGGTTTTGAATTTTGGTTTGAATTTTTTGGATAAAATTTGATCAAAATTTGAATTTTTGGACAAAATTTGACCGAAATTGGTATTTGTGAACAAAATTTGTTTGAAATTTGAATTTTTCAAATAAAATTTGACCAACATTTGAATGTTTAGACAAAATTTGACTGAAATATGATTTTTTAACAAAATTTGTATTTTTGGACAAAATTTGATTACAATTTCAATTTTCGGACAAAATTTGACCACAATTTGACTATAATTTGAATTTTTAGATAAAATTTGATTTTTTAGACAAAATTGACTGACATTTGAATTTTTAGATAAAATTTGACCATAATTCGACTGAGTACATCTCTTCGTGCAATAAATTGGATGAGTCCATCTGACATTTTATTGGGATGGTTCTATCCAGTATTTTAAGGGAATATTTCAACAAACTGAATAACCATATCCCATCCATCACTCATCCAAACAATTAAATGATGAGATATTTTTTAAATAATATTTTTAAAATGAAAATTTACAGAAAAATATGTCAAAATTAAAAATTACAAATATACCTCTTTATAGTCATTTCAAATAGCAACAGAGAATCTGTCGCCATTTGAATTGGTAATAGAGAGTCTAACGCCAATTTAAATGGTGACAGACTCTCTGTCGCCATTTGGAATGACGACAAAAAGTTTTATCTCCACAGTGCAAATGCAGGAGAAAGGAAGGGAGGTTTGGCGATAGGTCTCTATCGTCATTTGGAATGACGATAGACCTCTGTCGCTATTTCAAATGGTGACAAGAACGTATGTTTGCAATTTTTAATTTTGCTATTTTATTTTTGTAATTTTTTTTCAAGTATTATTTAAAAAATAATTCATTGAATGACTCTAAATCCGTGAATGCCACCTTATTGTTTGGTGCGCATAGGATCCGGCGAGGATCTAGAGTAAGCCATCATCTCCAAGATCCTCTCCATGCACACGGGCCTCACTCAAGATCCTCTCCGTGCTCTAAGGCCTCGCTCGCCGCCTCTCACTCCGCGCCTTCTTCTTCCACCTCAGGGACACCGACCTCCACGCTGACGGTCTGTGAGGCCAGCTTCAGCTTGTGTTGTCTCTCCGTATCATTAGAGGCAGTGGCCAGCCTCGCCGATGCCCTCGCATGTGAGCAGATCAGGCGCCCTCATGAGGCGGAGTTGGAGGAGCAAGGATACCATTTTGGAAGAGTACCTAGTTCCTCACACTGTTACTGGTGATAGCCGCCTTGTTCTCTCTCACACTGCTGCTCTACCTCAGACTCAGCCTCCCCGAGGCACCACTAGTGCAGTCCCATGCCATCGAACTAGACACCATTGTCGAGGTGGGCCTTCTCGTCTTCCTTGTGTGTGCATGTGATTTGGATGGTTGGATTAGAATGTTGTTCTGCTACTTTTTTCTCCATCCTCGGTTTCTTCATGGATGATGTAGTTCAGTTATAGAAGCAGATATGCTGCTAGCCACATATAACAAACAAGATCATCTAGCTAATTTGTTGAGATTTTTTTGAATTTCTTATTTGCCCAATGCTACTCTAAAAATTGATGTATACTTACGCCAAAGATCGACAAAGGTTCGGTTCCTCGTCTTTATTGTCGGTGATGGTCGCTTTGCGTTGTTCGACTTTCGTCTTCCTACCTACCTCACCTCACTGCCCGAGGCATCACCAATGCAGTCCCGTGAAGCTGACCTGGACACCGTTGTCGAGGTGGGCCTTCTCACCTTCCCTTGTGTGTATATGCAATTTGGATGATTGGACTAGCCTATTGTTTTGCTATTTTTCTTCCCCAATTTTGGTTTCTTCATGGATGATGTAGTTCGGTTATAAAAGCAGATATCCTACTAGCTACAGATAGCAAATAAGATCAGCTAGCTAATTTGGGGTGATTTTCTTCAATTTCTTATTTTCCCAATGCTACTCTGAAAATTGATGTATACTTACAACTCAGCACTCACCTGCATAGATTGCAGAGACTCGGCCTTATGGCAGGCTATCAATCTAAGTACTACTTTATTGAGCTTCAATTAATATTGTCGTGAAGACTACAACGCAAATAAACTCCAAATTAACTAACTAAAGCAACAACGATAACCTAATTTTCTGGCTACATTATTTGGTTTGTTTTTCTACCTTCCATGATTAGGCTTTAGGTCAATTTTTAGACTTCTCTGGAAAGATGAACTTGCATGTTTTTTTTTTGAAGGGGACTCTTTCGTTGTTCTACTATGTTTGTCTTATCTAGCCTATTCAGGTAAGGAAAATGTATTTTTTTACCGATATAAAACATCCTTATGCATATGGACCATTTCAAACAATGCTACTTGGTCACTTGCCTCATAGTTGCCGAGCTGGTGCATCTCCAGTCATGTTAATATATAGGTGTTTGGAGAGCCGAGTTTGGATTATGTATTATTACACAAGTACTTGGAGAGCCGAGTTTGGATATATATAGCCTGGACATTCTTAAAGATGAGGATATGGTCCTGTCTCCTTTCATATAAGTTAAATACCAGCCTTCAAGTTAGCCACCATGTGGCTGCAGCTGCATATGCTAATTGTATACATGAATGATTAGTTTATCGTATCTTTTTGGTGAATACTATTGACTGGAGTTAGTACACTGCTAGATTTGTTCAAACTTCAAAGTAACAATATTATCCGGTGATGGAAAATATGGAATTTTCTGGTTAAAGACTTCCAAAATAAATAGTTCCTAGTTACATCAATAGTAAAGTTTTATTAAAACATATTTTTGAATATGGAGCTACTGATTCCAGGTTATTGTTGTAGGTATTGTCCTCATGTTTATCTTTTGTTAGGATCTTATCGAAGAAAGAGACCCTGGTGGAAGGGAGAAGATATGCATCAGTATGGAATGTTCAACGCAATTTAGGACATCTTTTTGAAGCAATTCACTATAGGACCGCTATGATAAAGCATTCACTGGAAGAGTAAGGAAAGGAAGAGGCTTTTTGTATCACAGTCCCTTATTGATTTTGCCTATCGTTGATGGTCTATATTTCTTCATTGCTTTTCTAGCATGATTTTTTTTCTAATACGTTAGCAAATAGCTAAAGGGAAATTCTACTTCTCGCCTAATATAGTGGGATATTGTTATTGCTTGATATTATTGCAATACCAACATAGGCAAAGCAGATATGTATGTAGCAAGGGGAAAATGCTTATTATAGATTATAGAAATGCTTACGATAGATTCTCACTTACGATGTGTTGTCTTTTAGGTGATACATGTACCATTTGCTCTCACTAGAATATATCTGACAAGATCTTATCTCTATGTTTGTCTTATCTAGCCAATTCAGGTAAGCAAAATGTTTCTTTTACTGATATAAAACATCCTTATGCATATGGACCACTGCAAACAGTGCTAATTGGTCGCCTGCCTCATACACTACAAGAAACAGGGAAAAATTCGTGGGTTTTTTTAAATTCATGGGCCAAAAAAAACCCACGAATTTATATATTTAAATTCGTCGGTTTTCAAAAAACCCACGATTTAATTAAATTTGGGCAAAAAAACCCACGAATTTATATTTTAAATTGCCGGTTTTAAAGTAGCAAGACGAATTTAATTAAATTCGTCGGTTGTCTGGCCCACGAATTTAACGCTGTGGATTAACCCTAGCCCGCGCGTCTCCCTCTCTCTCTTCGCTCGGCTCTCACCCACACCCGCGTGTCTCCCACGCTGCCGCCCGCCGCCGCTTGCGCGCCCGCCCGCCCACGCGCGCTCCACCTCGCACGCGCGCCGCCGCTTCGCCGCCCCGCCGCCGACGAAGCTCAAAGCATCTCCGCGCCAGACTCCACGAAGGAGGAAACCTGCGCCCGGCTTGATCCGATGGCTAACAAGAACCTCATGGCGAATCATCAAGGTGCGCCCGATCTGATCATCCAAGCATAGATCTCTCGCGGCCTCCTATCCGATTCGCTTTTTTTCTTTTTCTTTTTTCGCTGAATTATTTTTGGTTTCGATGTGGTTGGATCTCTACAGGAGACGCAGCGACTCCTCGCCGAGCCAAAAGGGTGCTTCTCGTGTCGCAGATTTCGTGGATTTCGCAAGGTGTTTCGCTTCCGGGATCAGTCGTCTCCGTCGGAGAAGAACATGCGCTACTTCAACGTCATGATCCTTGGGCGGCATGATGCGCCATATGAAGGTATGATTTTTTTTCTTTTCCGGTTCTATAATATGCTAGTGGTATTGCTTGCAGTATGGAGCGGTAACTGCGGCGCCTATATAGCAATCGTGGAATCGAGATGATTCTGTCCAAACCTACTAGTAATAGGAGAAATTCTGGAACGATTGCGTTTAAAATTATGGATGGCCCCTGTGCGCATTTTGTGAGCTTGTGTTGCTTGATGAGTCTCGTAATTTTTCCTCGTTAGCTTTACTTTGTCGGGTCGTTATTATGTGTGACGACTCTCACTCGATGGTTCTGTATATATTATGCAATTAGCAATGTTAAAGGGCGGGTGATTCCCAAATCCCAATACTGTTTTCTACCTGGATTTTGTAAAATTGTTGCTGCGGGCTTGTGTATAATGTGATGTGTGTACTTTGTTGGGAAAAAAGTCATCTTTCTGTGGTTATTTTTTAGTATGATTAGTATACGAGTATAGATTTTTTCCTTTTCATGTTGTATTGCTATAGATGTCGTTTTATGGTGCATGATGTAGCATATTAGCTTTCTTAAGCCCTTTTGGGGTTATTCAAGTCACCTGTATGCGATAGTAGAAAATGGCTATCTTATTTACATGGTAGAGAATGATTGAAATTTAGCACAGGGAACTTGTTTCCATCTTATGGAAGTGGAGTATTGTGTTTAGCAAATCCTATTCATGTTTGCTTATACGAATTACCTCAATACTTTTACTTATATTTTGCACGAGATATTTTTCTTTTGAAGAACTGTTTTGTTGAAGATTTAGCATTTTATTTGATAACCATTTGGTATTATTATATCTCTTTCTTATCTGTTGGGTTAATGAGGAAAAAAAGTAAGTTGATTATGCAACTCCTGATGTTTATATATATGTTTGTGCAGAAGGGTCCTATCAAGTTGGACAACTGCATTATTGAGCTTTACAAAGGGTATGTGGCCGCGTCCTCGTTTCATGTTATAAGTAGTTTTTCATGTTTTTATAATCAGTACGAAATTTGCTTTATGCAGGGTTGGTGAGTTCTTGAGCCGATACACAAGTGGGAAAATTCCTAATGCATTCAAGCGCATCCCATCGTTGGAGTCTTTGGGTAGATGTGCTCTGACTAATCGAGCAGAGAATTGGTCTCCTAATGCAAGATATCAAGCAACACGACTCTTCTCTTCAAACATGAATGCAAAGAATGCCAGACGATTCTATGAAGCCATATTGCTATCACGGGTTCAGAATGACATAAGGCGTAACAAGAGGCTTCATTTTGCTCTTTACGATCGTTGAAAAATCCTCTACAAGCCTCGCAGCGTTTTTAAAGGAATTTTAATTCCACTGTCAGTAACACCCTCTTTTACAAGAAAGAATTACTTAGAACACATGGCATATCCGCTTCCTTTAAATGTGTATCTGGGCTATTAGTATCTCACGTTTCTTTTGGGTGGTTCATGAGCCATTAGCATCTCGCAGATTCCTTTTGGATGGTGCATGATTGCATTTCTTACCCGCTAAGTTATATTGTTAAAATTCTAGCAAACTCCAAGTCCAACCCAATAATCTGTGATTCAAAGGAGTCATCTTGTCGATCATGTTACCATAGGACTTGAACAATAGCTATTTCCTCTTCAATCTACTACATCTATCGGATCTTGCTTCCTTTTGTCACTCCATAATCTCAAATGGTGACTGCAGAAAGGGATTGCACTCACGTGAAGCAAGAATTATTGGTAGTATTATCCGAAAGTCACCATTCCTCCACTCCATGCAAGGTTACTTGAATATAGTAAAAATTCATGTCCAAGATGGTTGTGGAGTTGATGTCTTATCTCTACCGACATTTTCATGCGATTGTAGCATTAATGAAACTAGCAGAGATGGAGTATTGTGGCACTACTAGGTAAACTGTGGCACCTTGAAGTCTCTATTCTCGCAGTGCATAAGATTTAAAATTTCCATAATTTTTGCCTGTAAAATTTTATTTTTGTGACTATGCATTATGTTTTTGGTCATGAACATTATTAGTTGAATGACTTTTATTTTTGCATATATCAACTGTTGATATAGTATATGGATTAATCATTACGTGATGCGAGAAAAACCACAGTGGTTTTTACTTTACCTCTCCTTTTGCTTGTGTTTGTCTCGCAAATTTATATAATGTTGCCAAGGGGTTCCTATAGTGGCACTAACATTTTCCCTCTTGTTACTTTCCAAATAGAGACCACAACACTAGAATTCTGGTTGATTTCACCTATATGGAGCAAACTGCTCATTTAATGATCTACCGCCGTAATATTTTCATCTTATGTATGCTTTAAAATTAGGACTTCCTTGTATATACTACTATATTATCCTCATTTTAGCTATCGGATGAGTGTCTAGCTTCTAAAGTATTTCATTATGTGAAGGGATGGTTGTTCTGGCAATGCTTGTGTTTCAATTATGTTGTCAAGTCCTTTTGTCATGTAGCATGATGGACTGAAATGTTCGCATTGCAATGTGCTACATTAGAAAACACCCGTGTTACACATGCAATGCAATGTCATGTGGCTGCCAACTGCATTGCAATGTGATTTCACTTGCTTGTTATATGGTTCATATTTTTGTTGCAGTTTTTACTTGTTTTGCATGATTATTGGTGTGACAGCTCCTTAGATCTCGGAGCATAGGACATAGTGCCTCTGTTTACATAAATGACCTGCTCATCGTGATTAGTCGTAAGGTTAAGATAAACATCCGAGAAAGCTTACTAGTCGAAGTTATTACAAGTTTACAACTCCACTATATGGTGCTATGGAAGGTTTCTAGTTTGGTCAAGTGCTAATGCAGGATACATGGGTATATAGGTTGAATCTTGGATGATCTGTGATGGATCCGACTCGGTGTGCAATTTTGTATATTTCATAATATTTGATTACCTAATTTTTTTGTGCCGATGTGACTTGTATGTGTGATAGATTCTCGAGTTGATCCATTTTGGTGGGTTGCAGACTACTTCGATGGGAAGCCCAAGATCCTTGACGAATTGATTGGTACTATGTATTCACGACGCTTGCTCTTAAATGCAAGACGGGTAGTGGTGATATTGACATGTCCAAAGTGGTGAAAGCTGATGCTGATGGTGCTATTGTTGGTGCTTCAGGTTTGTCATGGTACTATGATGCAATCTGGACTTTCTTTTGTGGGTGATGGTGACGTTTAGTTACTGGCAAATCTACGGTTTTTCTACATTGATAGGAGCATGTTGTTCTCAGAAAATAATAAAAAAGAGGCATATTTAAAAGTTAAAGATTTATTAAGTTGTGAAATAAGCTTCTATGCACAAGTCCACTACCTACTATTTCCACTAACATGTTCTTATCATTGTTGCTGCTACTGAACTATTAAGGCCTTAGAAAAAAACGTAATTATTGGATGCTATTTGCTTTCTCCGTAGTTGTGGCTGCTCTCTCTCTCTTTCTCTCTCTGGCAAGTGGTCTGTTACTGTGTGAAAGCTTATGTTCTTCCATTGCAATGATGCAGGTTTGCTTTGATACTATCCAAAACTATCACATTGGATGATTTATCGACAGTTCATGTTAGACAGATTGATGATGAACCTTGTAGGGTAATTCTCTCCTTCCTTTCCAATATTTGGTCTTGCTACTGGAATGTAATATTCATAATAAATGTAATATTTGTATTTTCGAAAAAAATAATTAATGTAATATTTCAGGATGAATATGGAAATATTGTTCTCAATCGAGATAATGAGCCTTTGATCCATACTGATGGGACTGGCTTTATATCTCAAGATTTGGCTCTAAAATGGCCAACAAGTATCTTCAAGGGAAACTTTCTGAAGTCACATGTTTGTGCACTTTCTGCTCTCTCCATACACCTTGACAGAATTGCAAAAGAACTTTAGTTATCATAGATATTTAACTTCATGGACAAATTTTGGGTTCCCCTAATGGTTATTGTTTTGTGAAGTGATGTTATATGAGAACTGAATTACTTTATTGGCTATTTGGTCAACACATGTGTACCAAGAAAAAACTTGGATAAACACAGTTCCTTATCTTTAGTATTAAGTAAGGTTCATTTCTCAGTAGATTTGTTTATACAAGGTAGAATTTATTATGGAACTCATCTGCTTTGAAGCTATTTATCGCTGTGCTTTTTTTTTGTTCCTCCAAAATTAGAATGCATATGAAAAGAAAGGAACATCGTGGAAGTCACTCGTACATATGCATGCGTGCACGTGTAAACATAATCATAGATTTATTGTAAAAGTTCATACATATGGGTCAAGAACTGGCTATTAGGGTGTGTGTGCGTGCGTGCGTGTGTGTGTGTATACCATCTTTTTTGCTTTCTTTCTAGTTGCCAGGCAAAATATCTCTTCTCTTATCTTGTTGACATGTTGATTAATTTAATTTACATGGTCCATATATTGGAATTTATCTCACTCGATAACAACAAAGAGAGTGTTTACATAATTCACAAAATCTGATTTAACACTTATTCACCGCTATTGACCGCTTCATTCTTTGAAAGCGTAAAGATGTTCCAACATCACTTCTCAAACTATTGTAAGTCGAAATCTGCAGCAGAATTAGAAACTTGGATAATAACATGGTCCCTTGAATCGGTTTCTTCAGATCCCGTGTCTTGATATGGTAGTTCAACTTAGTTATTTTCTATACATCGTAATTGACTAAATATAATCTGCACTATGATACTTTGTATTCCTTACCGGAGGAGATTGGCTTCCTTCCTAACCTTGATAGGATTCAGATCGATCGTAACCTTTACTACAAAATAGTCAGCTGGTGTCTGCATTCCTTGTGATAACTTATTCAATCATAATACTTAGAACTTACTTGCAATTTTTCAAAAAGAACTTACTTTCTCAGAATCGCCATAGCTCTAGTTGTTTAGGTTTAAATCTGGTTTATCCGGATCTCTAGGGCATTATTCTTACCAATAGTAAACCACTAGAAGCTATTGATCCATACCTCAAGCTAATATGCTATGGAATTTGAAAAATAGTGTTGTCAGTTAAACTTTTGGGGCTTTTCTACCAATTCTATACCAGAATAATCCATGGAAAGAAGCAAAGCATGTCATGCATTGAAAGATCCATGCACTGAGTAGCTTTCAGTTTATTTTCTTCACCTTTTTACATGTCTTTGAAATGTCACATTTTGGAAATTCATACATTCACTTTGCTGTCTAATTAACTACATCTTTTCAAATGATTCCAATACTAGACAATAATAATTTTTCTCTGGAAGTTCAATTCCTCCATCTTATGGCAATATCACCACACTTCTGAATTGTAAGTATGAACTCTATCTTGCATTCTTAGCATAGTGCTCAAATGAATTTTAAATCAATGAAGTTATTTGCATTGTCAGGTCCCACATCAATGGTCTGTTAAAATTTGGCACCCTAGCTTATCCATAACCCACGTAAATACATAATCATGGGCATATTTGAATAAGTTGCGTACATTCCTCAGATCAATGTACACATCATGGCAAAAGTCACATGCTAATTTTATAGTTTTTTTTTTCAATTTCCAGTTTAATCTACACAAGCAAGCTAGCTATATTGCACAAAAAGATGAGGTTGGCCTTGTGCATTCTTGGAACAGATGTGCTTCGAAGTTACTTAAGGCGCTTGGGCATCATTCAAATGACAACAAACTTTTCAAAGAATATCTTGCTCGCAATTATTTTAAAAATAAGTGTAAACTAGCTGAATACTTGAATCCCTTCTTAATTATTTTCACTATCTTTACAGGCATATCGATCATTACGCTAGAGTCATGAAAATAATAACATGGAATAGATCCTTCAGAGGCATGCAAAATGGTGATGATGGGAAGGATGACTTTGAAAATGATGAATGGGAGACACCGCAACTGTCATAGATAAAATTTTAGCACTGGGAGAAAAAGCTCTATGATGAAGTGAAGGTGCATCTCATTCCTCTACTCAAGGAGACAGTGATGATGTTTTTGCTTAGCAATTTGGACTTCTATATTCGAATTAGTTTTGAAGAAGTTTTACAATATTTCTCTTGGAACTATTTTGGCAAATGAGATGATGCTTGTGTAACTACTTTTTGAAAGCAGATAAAAGTTGATGGGGCAAAACTATCACCTTACATCAAAGAACATTTATGGTTCCACACCAAACAACATGCGTAATTAAGTCTCATAGGGTCGTAAAATGATCTGTAGCCTTTTGTGACGTGAAAACTAGCAAGACATTCTGATTTTTATTCTCTTTATTAGAGTAGTAATTGAAGAGATCGAGAGGTGTGCCGAGCTCTCATCGATTTCCTTTCGGCCTCCATATGCCAAGTTATCGAGCACAAACTTGTATGTGGGGAGTATCTAATCATGTGTTAGTACACTCTGTAGTACTATGATTTAGTTTGTATGCGTAAGTGTTGGGAAATAAATAGCTCGTAACACAACTACAAATAGCGGGTCCCACTACTTACGCCAAAGCCTTAGTTCATCTCTTTTTAGTTTGTATGGTTGTGTTGAATGAGATCCATATCGATATATAAATTAATGGGAACGTTGACCTTTTAATTAACTAGTTTGTTGCTTGCAATTTTTTGTACAGGTACATAACAGTTGATGAGTTGGAAGAAGCTCTGAAGAAGTATGATATGGGTGATGAGACAACAATTAAAGAAATCATTGCTGAAGTGGATATAGATTATGTTGTACGTCATTGTGTAGTTTACAAATTGCCGTTAGATGTGTGATTGATTATCTAAGGATCTGCTAGAATGTCTTCTTTTGGTTTGAGAGATTGATATATATATTATAACTACAAATGTTCTTTTGTCTGCTGAGTGGATGTCCTATTTATAAGAGAGGTCATATCGAAATTTTGTACATTGTAATGTCGAGATAAGAGGGGATTCCGTAGTCAAAGTTTTCAAGGTTTGTGAAGCTTTTAATATTTTTATGACAGTTTTTCATATTTATTTTTTCATCTTGATCTTGACCTGCTATTCGATGTTTTCACATCTACCAATCATGATTATATTTTGATCAAAATTTTCAATGCTTTTGACTTCTTGCTTATCTAGCTTTCATATAAAGGTGCATATCACCCATGTATGCTATACAAGCCGTAACAAAATGTAGGTACATGTCTTCTGATATTCATGTGATCACATTGTATTATAAATTGGCAGATCATGCATAAGATTTTAGTAGAAATACTTAAAAGGACTAATGTCAACGATATTAATGGGTTAAGGGACCAAAATTGACAAATGTTTTTACTCGATGCATTGTGGACGACCCATTCATAAAGCTCTGGTATAAGTTGGACATGACATTCAATGTTCCTCGTGCCAACACATACTTTTTGATTTCTGTCAAGGATGGTCAGAAAGTGCACTCGAAAACTCTGTTTTGATCGATCTGTTTGTAAACCTTCTTAAAGATGAGCTAAATGAGGTCCTCTATCGTGGGTATTTTTGAATTTGTAAAACTATTATTATGAGCTTATGGTCCAAATTTCTGTTCTTATGTCTGCGTTGCACATAACATTTACCTTTCTCGACTCATTTTTCTCTCATCTGTAATTGTTTTTTCTACCATGGTGCTGCTAATATTTGTTCACTATTAAACCAAATTTAACGATGGTGAGATTTATAACCGATGTGGCTTAAATGGGAAGTTCCACCATTAGTTGGATATCTGCGGTGCATCCAAATAACATCTAAGCATAAGGCTCAAGAGTTTTATCCCTAGAATTTTTGCAAAGTTTCTTTTCACTCACTGAAGCCTCGATGTAGTAAACAATGGTGCAACTTAGCCACCTCATGTGGATTATTTCAGTTGTTAGTTGTCTTGCTTCTCGGATCGATGTCATAGAATGACTCATCTTCCCATTCCCTCTTTTTGGTAATTGCTATTTTATTGACTGTTATTAATTGCCTTGACCTATCTCGAGTTTTTACAATTAGTTTTATGATTCTCTCGGGCTTATGTTGCTAAACCGAGACTTCATTATCTGTTGTCGGTAGCAACATTGAGCTAAAGGTTTACGATTATAACGCCAAGTCGCCCATCCTGCCGTCCAACATCTTGGCCGCTTTGTGTCCATTGTATGTTTTTTCAGATTTAAAGGCACTACTTTGTAGAACTGTGATTCCTAGGAGAATGGGCACGATGAACTACCTAGCCTACGATAGAATTCAAATACCCATAGCAGGTTTTGATATTCTGTTAGTCTACATATAGCTCTTTGCTGCTATTGTATCATCGAAAATGATTAAAAAGACTGAAACCAGTTGACATTGGGATGTGTTTTTGTTCTCCAGTGCTTTTTTAGTTCACGTTTCTAAATCTGTTTGTTCCTTTTCTTTCTATGTACTTGGAAAAATAGCTTCATAAACACCAACTACTTTGAGGATACAGCTTCCATTTGATTATAATGCAGTATAAACAAATTGTGCAAACACCCTTCGTGTTTTATCGGGTGCTAGTTGTGAGATAATCAATGTATTCAAAGTCTTAATTTCTCTGTTAGTTTGGCACTTAAACATTCTGACCTTCTTTTGTCGATGTATCATTTACATGTGTTCTATCAATGTATTTGTATAACGGTAGTGGTTTCTCGAGAACAGAGTGATGCTCTATTGAGACAATTGGAAAACGATATTCACGAGGCCATCTTTTTAGAATTATTATTGATGAAGCTCATTGTGTAAGCCGATGGGGTCATGATTTCCGACTGATTACGGTACTTTCTACCAGAAGAGAGAAGTTCATATTAAATAAAAGGTAACCTTTTGATCTGACTTTTATGATTCAAATTCGAAGAAGGCTAACTGTCGGAGCGAGTGAGGTCTGTCGCCGGAGGCTTGGGCCTCCGTGGAGCGGAGGTCTGGTTAGCCCACATCGAGGACGCTGGGGTGCGGTAAGCCCCCGTAATCGGATCGTTGTTATTCTTGACCTAGGTCATTGCCTTATATATGTTCATCTTGTAAGTTGTCGCGAGTTGATCTCTCCGTGATTTGTAAACACTCTTGAAAATAGTGAAGTTTGTTTACGGTGTCCGTGGTTTTTACCCTTCGCATTGGAGGGTTTTTCCACGTTAAATCCGGTTCAGATATATGTTATTTCTGATTTTCGTGTTTGGAAAATGGGCTAGTAATCTTTGCTATAATTTGGGTATCAAATTACCAAAATAATGATCGGTGACATCAATGAAATACAAAATTTGGATGGGTGGTCATCACCGGATATATATATATATTTTTTTTGTATAATGGCTAATAAATTATGGGTCATATAAAACCCACGAATTTAATAGTTAAATTGTGAGTTTATTACATTACTAATTTAACCTAAATTGTGGTTTTATTCAAATACACCTAATTTAATTAAATTGGGTTTTTCGGTCCACAAATTTAAATAAATTAGTGAGTTTTACAACCCACTAATTTAATTAAATTGTGGGTTTTACTCGCTTACGAAATTAACTGTTAAATTGTGGGTTTTCAAACCACAATTTATCATTAAATTGTGGGTTTTTCTAGTAACCCATTTAATTTAATTTAAATTCGTGGGTACCCACGAATTTAATTGATTAATTTCGTCGAGTTAAATTCGTGAACTAAATTTGACGGTTTGCCCACGAATTTAACTTAAATTCGTGGGTTTTAGCCTAAATTCGTGGGTTTTTGGCCTACGAATTTTTCCCTGTTTCTTGTAGTGATAGTTGTCAAGCTTGTGCATCTCGAGTCATGTTAATATATAGGTGCTTAGAGAGCCGAGTTTGGATGTATGTATTATTACACAAGTTCTTGAAGAGCCGAGTTTGGATATATGTAGCCTCGATGTTCTTTAAAGATGAGGAGGATATGGTCATGCCGCCTTTCATATGAGGTAAATACCTGCCTTCAAGTTAGTTCACCATGTTCTATAGCCAAAGCTACATATGCTAATTGTATACATGAATGGTTAGTTTATCATATTTTTTTAGTAAATACTATTGACTGGGGTTAGTACACTACCAGATTTGTTCAAAGTAACAATATTATCCAGTGATGAAAAATATGAAATTTTCTGATAAAAGTCTTCTAAAATAAATAGTTCATAATTAAATCAGTAGTAAAGCTTTTATTACAACATATTTTTGTACATGGAGCTACTGATTCCAGGTAATTGTTGTAGGTATTCTCCTCATGGTTATCTTTTGTTAGGATCTTATCGATGAAAGAGACTCTGGTGGAAGGGAGAAGATATGCGTCATTATGGAATATTCAATGCAATTTGGGGCATCCTTTTGGAGCGATTCAATGTGGAAACGCTATGATAAAGCATTCACCGGAAGAGTAAGGAATGAAAAAGGCTGTTTGTATGATAATCCCTTGTTGATTTTGCTTATCGTTGATGGTCTATATTGCTCTGTTGCTTTCCTAGTATGATTTTTTTCCTGATACATTAGCAAATATCTAAAGGGAAATTCTACTTCTAACCTAATACAGTGCGTACTGTTATTGATTGATATTGTTGCACTACCAACATAGACAGAGCAAATATGTATGTCGCAAGGGGAAAAATGCTGATTATAGACACGCTTAGCATGGATTCTCACTTATGATTCATTGTCTTTCAGGTAATACACGTCCCATTTGCCATCTCGCTATTGTATATCGGAGAGGATCTTGTCTCCAAGTGAGCATGGTCCTCTGAATCATGACAGCTCCTACAGCCATGTTCTTGAATACTTATTGTGAAACGGTTGTTTGCCTATGCCAAGGAGTCAAGGAGATGGCTTTTATGCCCATGCTAGGCTTAGATTTGCTGGGAGTCATAGTTACATATTTACAGTTGGGTCTCAAACAATCCATACTATGATATTATTTGAACAAAATTAATTAAGGGACAATCCAATACTTTTTGGACGAAATATTATGCCAGGCTGAGATTGCCAGATGTTAGTACAAAATTTTTTGGTGTTATAAATAGCACTTGTATTCAACATGAGGCCAATGGACCGGTATATATATATGTACAAGAGTGTATAGAAAGAAATCCTATATAAGGCAATATCTATACAATGAAACTAGCAATCTCATATATAAGGTAATAAGGATACTGTCTAACACCCCTTTTCAAACTCATGCTGGATCAACAACACTGAGTTCGGAGAGATAAAAGCTTTGCTGAGCTCTAGTTTGTGTCTTCGTGAAGAAGTTTGCCACCTGAAGCTCTGAAGGTACATACTGAAGAGCCACAACCTGATCCTGTACCTGTGTCCGCATGTAGGAAGCATCAACACCAATATGCTTGGTGAGCTCATGCTTCACTGGATCTCGAGCAATGCTAATAGCACCTGTATTGTCAGATAAAAGAGGAGTCGGTGTAGAAACAGAAACACCAAATTCTCAAACAGCCACTGTAACCAAGTAACCTCTACCGTCAAAAGAAC
The DNA here is from genome assembly GCA_036346375.1 of Guadua angustifolia. Taxonomy (NCBI): domain Eukaryota; kingdom Viridiplantae; phylum Streptophyta; class Magnoliopsida; order Poales; family Poaceae; genus Guadua; species Guadua angustifolia. Next base: position 14,755,924 of record CM070508.1, read on the forward strand.
CATAGCTCACAATTTAGCCTCAGCACTGAAACGAAAACCATATTCTTTTATTAAGGTTTGATTTCAAGATATTGAGATGAAAGATATTATTTTAAACCATATTCTTTATTCTAATTCAAAGTTTTAATTTAATTTCATTTTCAAATTTTAATTTTATATTTTTCTTATTTTGAAATTTCAGGATGTTACAGGTACTATCCTGCAGAGTACACTCGAAAGAACACAACTATGTGAGTTAGATTGTAATATCACAGTCTATAAGATTAGGGTAATTTCTAATAAGCTCACGAGAGGACACGGGAGCATGACTGTAATGCTCCAAACTATAGGTATGACTCTAGACGGCCTAGTATCGGTGATGCCTTCAAGTGAACCTTGCTTGCATAGGATTAGCAATTTAAGGCTTTGACTATTGCTAGTTGCAAGTAAGTGGATCTTGCTGTGCTAGGTGTAGTTCAACCCAGGACAGGTCTATACTGTAAAATTGGTATGTTAAAAGTGCCGGGAAACCTTTTCTTATAGATTTTGACTTCTTGGTGGGGATTATTGGAATTAATTGAATGGAAGAAGTCAAAGAGGCGTTAAGTTGTGGGTATGGTATTTGGAACCATATTGCTTAGTTAGGTAGAGTGCAACCAACTTATAAAGGGAGCTCATGCATAGACTATAGTATGAACTGGTGGCAAGGTTAAAGGTATAGCAACCAACTTATAAAGGGAGCTTATGCATGGACTATAGTATGAACTGGTGGCAAGGTTAAAGGTATACATGGTTGGCCATGTTAGACTATGTACACATACGCGTATATCGTGTGTTTATTGTGTGACTTGTGACCAAAACGTGCTAAGTGTACTTAACTTTTTGCCACATGTACCAACTATACCACATCACCTTACACCTCGACTACTGACGTGGTTCTCGTGGACTTAGGGAGACTATATTCTCATGTGGTTAGTCCGTTCGCCCGTGATGCGAGATTCTAGAGGGTAGTTCCTAGAATTGTGGTAGTTTGACTGTGTTTTTGCGAGGCGGTTTTCAATACATGCTTTCTTAAGAGAGATGTCCCTATTCATGAGAGGATATGTGACAAAAAAAACTAATCTTGTTCTCCTTCAGTGATCGATGCTTTCTTCGTACGTGCTTGCTACCACTCAAGTCATTATGTCCCTTCGCCTGCCACTCAAGAATTGTTCTTTCTTCCAGTGAGCTAGCGTCCTCCAGCAAACTTGACATTCCCTTTCTTTGCGAGTTTATCCTGCCTTGGGTAAGTGCCGTCCTGTGGACATCAGCAGGTGTTTTCTTTTGTACTATGCATGAGACGGGAGATGAAGGAAGAGAAGAGCCTCCTACAGTATGTGCAGTTTTGTAAATCTAGCCTTCTATCGTGTCTAAGGAGTGTGAAAGTCGGCAGAGCTCAGTCGACCATGGGAGCATCAAGATTCACTGTGGTAGAGCCACTTCCACGCTCCCTAGGCAAGGTAACAAGCTCCTGCCATGCCTACCCACCGAGTTCCCGTGCCCTGCTACGTCTTCTGTGGTGAAGGGAGACAAATATACAAATTCACATATGGGGTAGATTTGCAAAAAAAAAAAAAAACAAGGCGATGGAAGCTAGAAAAGCAATCCGTTGCAATGAGTCATCTGTCTTGTAGAAAGAGATGGCCCAGTGGAGGTGGTCAGTGACGTGTTTGGGCCAGTATCATGCCGGCACTTCTGTTCAGAACGGGCCTTAATTTCTACGTACGGTTGAATTGAATCTAGTCGGTTTTCTTCTGCATATGATCGGTGCGCGCAACATTGACAGTACTTGATATGGTAGAGCTACTGTGTCTTGTCGAGCGCACAAACAATTTCTCCCGCATTAGCGAGGTAAAGTGCAACAAAGACCAATGCAGCCAAATCGTATTCAAAACAGACAAATTCAAAACACAATGAGAACATCGTAGATCATCGCCTGGCGAAACATAGCAAATGGGGAAAAGAAATGAAGCGTGATACATGAAAGATGACAAAAAGTTAAACCACTTAGGAGGGCAGCACACAGTGCTAGGCTGCTAGCTCCCTGACACAGTGCGGGGCAACGTGCTTTGGAAGAGACGAACGATGGACTCAAAACACCATCACGGTGGCTAAGCTGGCGGCACCTACGAGCACAGCCGGCCAAGCGAACGGCAAGGCAGCTGCAGCATTCTTACTCTCCGCCGCGGGCGACGGCGCGGGCGTGGTGGCGTACGACGACGGGCTCGCCGCGCCACCCCTGGAGGACGGCGCCTGGGCGGGCCCCTCGGTTGGGCACAGCCCGGGGGAGGAGGGCGGCGCGGCAGGGACCGGAGCGGCGCGGCGGTGGTGCCCGTCATGCGCCCAGTCCACGTCGGCCGCTGCCACATCCGGCACCGCGAGCGCCGCAACCACCGCCAGGGACAAGAAGACCATGTGAGTTCCGGACAGAGCCATCGGTCGCAGTTTCTGCACGTAGCTTCCCCGCCGCCACAAGAATGCAAGCAAAGAAGAGATGGAAAAGACGGCCGTGTACGAACGAACGTTGAAGCTGATCGACAAACACATCAGCTGTATATATATATATGGGAGGAGCCAGGCGTGCAACGCGTAGGATCGGTGCGTGAGAAGGCAAACTTTTGATGGCGGTGCAAATGCGCGCGGAAGGTGCCTAGCATCGGGAGGCGTTGATGATGCCCGCCTTAATTTCCTCGATTGGATTCGTTCTGGGCGAAGTCATTGTGCGCGCATAGCAAGTACACTGGCGTATAGCTGGGCTCTTTATTTTCCGTTTAAATTTGAACTATTTTTGGACGTCAATATATGGCTTGGTTTAGCATTTCATAACATTGGGTTGAGGACGAACGGTGATGGCCTGTGAGATGATGTATACGGTGGTCATGTCAGTAAGGGCATCCCTAGTAGAGGTCGTTTGATTAAAACATGAACACCATCTAAAACATCCACGTCGTCATCTAGAGGCAACATTACGGTATCAAATCTGTAATATGCACATCCTAGTTGAAATACGCAGATGGCTCATCAAGAGGCGGAACAAGGGGTGCCGGGTAATGATCCGGCACCCTGAAAATTTTGAGAATGCAAGTGTCCGGGTCAGAGTTATGCGGACTGAAGAAACAAAGGAGAGTTTGAAATTTGCAGTCAACAGCAAAGTCGATAATGAACATAACACGTGACCAATTTCAGTTAAAGTAGATCAAGGGTTGTGATCAAAATACAAATATGACTTAGGTGAGATTCGACATCCAGAACAAGAGTAGTAATTACTGTGCAATTTGTATATAAAAGCTAAGTTTTAATTTAGCTTTTAACACGGGATCCATCCTGGAGTTTCAACCACTTTCCCCTGATAAAATCATTGAGTGCAAATGGATTTTCAAGAAGAAAATAGACATGGATGGAAATGTTCAGATATATAAGGCACGGTTGGTGGCAAAGGGTTTCAAACAAGTTCAAGGAGTTGACTATGATGAAACTTTCTCACCGGTAGCTATGCTTAAGTCTGTCCGGATCATTTTAGCTATTGCTGCATATTTCGATTATGAAATATGACAGATGGACATCAAAACAGCTTTCCTTAATGGGAATCTATCTGAGGATGTATATATGATACAACCTGAAGGTTTTGTTGATCCTAAATATGATAATAAGGTATGCAAGCTTCAAAGATCCATTTATGGGTTGAAGCAAGCATCTCGGAGTTGGAACATTCGTTTTAATGAAGTAGTCAAAGGATTTGACTTCATAAAAAATGAAGAAGAGCCTTGTGTTTACAAAAAGGCCAGTGGGAGCGCACTTGTATTTTTGATCTTATATGTGGATGACATATTATTGATCGGGAATAATATTCTTATGCTTGAAGACGTTAAGACTTCGTTGAAAAAGAGTTTCTCAATGAAGGACTTGGGAGAAGTATGTTATATCTTGGGCATAAAGATCTATAGGGATAGATCAAAAAGGGTGATTGGATTAAGCCAGGAAACGTACATTGACAAGGTATTAAAGAGGTTCAATATGCATGAATCCAAGAGAGGATTCATGCAAATGTCACATGGTATAAGTCTAAGCAAGAATCAGTGTCCTTCGACAACTGATGAGCGAGACAGGATGAGCAAGATACCATATGCTTCGGCTATTGGATCTATTATGTATGCCATGATCTGTATGCGCCCAGATATCTCATATGCTCTAAGTGTCACGAGTAAATACCAAGCGGATCCTGGTGATGGTCATTAGACAGCTGTGAAAAACATCCTAAAGTACTTGAGAAGAACTAAGGATATGTTCCTAGTTTTTGGAGGTGGGGAAGAACTGGTTGTAAAGGGTTACACCGACACAAGCTTCCAAAATGACAAAGATGATTTTCGATCGCAATCCGGGTTCTTATTTACACTAAATGGAGGAGTGGTAAGCTGGAAGAGTTCCAAACAAAGCATAGTGGCCGACTCTACAACAGAAGCAGAGTACATTGCTGCTTCAGAGGCCGCAAAGGAAGCTGTTTGGATAAAGAAGTTCATCTCAGAGCTTGGTGTGGTCGCTAGTGCCTCTAATCCAATGGACCTCTATTGTGATAATAGTGGTGCCATTGCACAAGCGAAAGAGCCTCGATCACATCAGAAGTCAAAACACATACTCCGACGCTTTCACCTTATTCGCAAGATTGTGAATAGAGGTGACGTGAAGATATGCAAAGTACATACGGAAGCTAATGTGGCTGATCCGTTGACAAAGCCTCTTCCACAGCCTAAGCATGAGGCGCACACAAGGTCTATTGGTATTAGATGCTTAATTGATTGACTCAAGTGCAAGTGGGAGATTCTTGGTGTTATGCCCTTGAGGCAGTCATATAGATGATTGTAACATGACTATGCTTATGAATAATAATATGATTATTGGTCCAATGAATGTATATCATTATATTGATCAGCAAGTATGTGACTTGCTTATGAAACTCTCTACTTATTGATATAATTCTGTAAGTATCTCTGATCGGGTATCATCGTATAGGACAACGATGAATAGATCAGCACATGTATTGATCGATGATTTTGTTTCATAGATCATAGGATATGGAGATATCATCAATACATTGTGAACTCATGATGAAGAACATGGGTTAGATAGACCCGCAATGGGACACTGCGAGAATGTTACATTCTTATGTGTCATCGATTGTATCTCATACATAGTGGATGTATGATCCTTAGACTGAGATTGTCACTTTCCTACATGTGTAATAGTTTACCTTGGGGCCACCAAACGCTATTTCCTAACCGGATAGTTATAAAGGTAGCTTTCATATTTGCTATGAAACATGCAGAGGAAAGTGAGCAGTCAAGATGGAATTTGCCACTCTGGTGTAACGGAGATATATGCCTAGGCCACTCGTGTGATATGATTAAGGAAGTGCATGGCCATGCCGTGATTGAGAAGTCAATCACAACTTATTAATATATCACGGATACGAGAGATGGATTGAACTGTCAAAGGATGACACACTTCTCACCTTGAGTTCGATCTTCATATAGTTTGGCAAAGGGATTATTACATGAGTACTTTTGAATGGTTCTATCTGATTTGATCATATGCGTTTGGGAGTTGGCATGCTCTGCAAGGAACCGCTACCAGCTATTGGATTGGAAAAGGGTTTTCCGAATCTATGTCCAAATGTACATGAACCTACAAGGTCACACACTTAACGGGCTGGGACGCATTAATTCGGATTGGATCTGTAATTAATGGACCTCGTGGGCTTAACGCGCTGATGGGCCCTGGCTTAGGGTTTCGTCGCGTGGCTATATAAGGCAGTGTTATCCTAAACGCTAAACGGTAAACAGTCGGTCGCCCTTTGTTTAGCGTTTAGACCGTTTAAACGATGTTTACACGGAGTTAAACGGTCTAAACGGTTTTATACTGTAGCATTAAAATAAACATATTTATGCTTATAGAAGAATAAAATATTAGAGCAAGTACACATATTTATGCATGTAAAAAATATATATACGTATTTATACATGTAACAAATCAAGTATACATATTTATGTATGAATAATATAAGATATACATAATAATATATGAAAAAACTCAAGTGAATTTGGTGTGTTCGCTTAAACAATGAAAGTTAAAATTGCTTAGCTCGCTTAATAGCGTTTACCTCCGTTCTGTTTAGACCGTTTAGGCCGTTTAACTCTGTTTTTTGACCGTTTAAACGGTCAACCATTTAATGGACCGTTTACACACTAAACGACACAGTTGGCCACCGTTTACCGTTTAAACGCCGTTTAAACGGCCGTTTAGGCCGTTTAGGCGAACACTGATATAAGGAGAGGAGAAGGGTGGGCGTGCATGATGTTGCTCGCGTCCAGAACCCTAGCCTCCACCTCTCATTGCCCTTGCCGAGCGACACGGTGCTTGCACGCCAACGCACGGCGTTCCATCCCGGGACGTGTGGACTGCTGTGGTGACGCTGCTGCTACTGCGGCGTGGTGAGGATGAACCGCAGCGAGGACGAACTGCAGCGATGATGATCCGCAGCGAGGACGATCCGCAGCAAGGACGATCCGCGTGAGGACAATCCACGTCGAGGACGATCCACTACACCAACGTGTGAAGGATTCCGCAACTGCGCGTCTAGTGGTAATTCAATCTGTGATCCCTTTCTTGCGAGTAGCTTTTCTGGTTATGCGGTAGAAATTTTAATTTGTGCTAGTGTGGCATACCGCGTTCCCCAACATTTTTTCCCTAACTCTCTTGGTACAATTTCCATGATTAGTATGTGTTGTTCAAAATTGTCTTCTCTTTAGATATTTCTGCAACGATATTTACAAGGCATAATCAGTTATAGATTTTGCAATTGGATATCAAAATATTCTAGATGCATTGAGGCAACAGTTTGTCCGATGAGAGGGTCTTAAGATACGAACATTTGTAGCACTTTCATCATCTTTCTTATTGTAATGTTGATTGATCCAAGACAAATTCCAATTCCGAGCGTGGGGAAGGAGGCAACGACGTGTTGAGTGTGAGGGCAACTACAACTGTGGAGCATAGCTAGGGGCAAGTGGGCACGGCAAATGGGCACGTGCATGAGGGCCGACTCAACGAGGCAGAGCCGGTGGCTAAGTTGGTGGGGCTAGAGAAGGGCAGACGACAGTGGATTTGGCGGTAAAGTGCATGGAAGCCGGTGAGGGGAGAAATCTTGATTCCAGCGAGGGAAAGCACTAGGGCTCAAATTGACTGAGGTTGGGGAAGGAGATTTGGTCTTTGCGTTGTTCTGCCCAAACGAGGAAGAGGGGGAGCTTGGTGTTGCGAAAAACAGAGTGCTTGAGGGACAAAGACCCCAATGCTCCCTTTTAAAGGGGCTCGGGAAGCTCAGAGGGGTGAATCATCGGTGAAAAATGGTGGCGGCTGAACGACAATAGAGCAAAAATACAGTGCAGAATTAGAGGGATTTGGCCAAAGAGGAAAATAAAAGGTCGGGATGTGATTGTGCACATGTTTTGGAAACAAAATCAAAGGGAAAAGCATGGCTTGGTGAGCTCGCTGGTCGTGACAATGGCGGTGTGCTCTCGAGAGGTTAGAGGAGGAAGAAGAAAGGGGGAAGGAGGGTCAGCTGAACCAGGTCGAGGAGGACCGGATCAAAGGAAGGAGGCCGAGTGGTTGAGGGAGAAGGAAGAAAAGAGCTCGGTCTAGGAAGAATAGTTTTCTAAATTTAAATAAATATAGAATTACAAAGAGGCTTTTCGAAAGTAGCAAACAGATTTCGAAAATTTGGGAAAACTTCTCAAAAATTCCCTGACATATTTTGAATTTAAGAAAATTATTTTGACTTAAATTTATCTTTTAACAAAAAAATACTTTTGATTTCTAAAAATAGGAAAAAACTTTTTAAACCAGAAAATTCAGAGAAATTATCAGAAAATTATAAATAATTATTAGAAAATGCATAAAATATAATTATTCTCTAAAATTCACAAAATCCAATAAAATAATATTTAAATTTAAAAAAAATTGTTGGCATAATTTCTAAAATGTTATAGGATATTGGAGACATTATTGATGTAGGACCATTAGGAGTGACCTGACAGATACAACCTGAAGGTTAAAGTGTTGTACAAGGAAAAATAGGAGCCTTACTGAAAAAAGGAAAAAATATGACAGCTATGGGATTTGCCCTTTCGTAGACCTTAATGTTAGTAGGGCTAACTATTGAGCTTAATGAGCTATTATCGAACCTTTTTTCAAAATTGACATATTTGAACATAAAATCATTTTGTTAACCATTTAAGTAATCATTTGAAATTTGATCTAACGAGCCACTATCAAGCCGAGCCAGATTAAATTTGTTCGCTCAAAAATGGACTCATTTCAATTTTGAACCTATTAACTAGTGTAATCGAAGAAATTTTGATTCAAGTCCTAACAAGCTTTTTTGCTAGCCCTAAATGGTATTAATTGACCAAGAGGAAGAGGCAGGGTTCAAAATATCAAAATTTTGATTTTCAAACAATTTTTCATTTTCAATTATTGGCAAAAACAGATAAAAAAATCACTAGAAACCGAAGGGTTAGTAAATCAATTTTTTTGATTTTTTTTTAAATTTGAAAATCAACTGGTTTTCAGCAAAAACCTGTTGATTTTGACCAAAAATCGGTTGGCCAATTGAATGTTTCTTAGAATTAATTTTTAAGCGATTTTCGTTTGAATCTTCATCGATTATCAACTGGTTTACATCGTATAAATTTTTCTGAACTTTTTGAATTGGACTAGATTACCGAATGGTTTCTAATGCCGAGACAGCTCGATATAGTAGATAATCACAATATTCGAGCAGTTATCAATGATATTTTGAACCTGGGCAGAGGTTTCGTGTTCTGTCCTGTTAATCAGAAACATGGTGGCAAGGGGATGCAGGGCAAAAGTTCATGCAAACCCTTGCTTGGCAACTCTTAGGGCATCTCCAATAGTGCCACTTCAGCTAGCTATAAGGGTGCCATCTCAGCATTTTGCTTAGGTGGAAGGGAAAAAATAAGGAGAAAGATATAGACTGGCTATTAATGTATAGCCAGGCTATAACTGATTCCAAGGCACTTATTACCTATTACATGTGGACCAATATTTAATTTTATAGACAATGCTATAGCTATACCATTGGAGATGTTGTCTATATGCTATCTATAGATGATATGGACATTTCTTATAGTTAGCACCATTGGAGATGCCCTTACACATCAACCAGAAATTGGCTTTACACTTGCTCAAAAAATTTTGGCCCCCTCAGTCTTCTCCCAAGGCGACAGAATAGAGAAAATTGCTGCTGTCCGGCAGTCTGGGCTCTAGGCAAGAGCCCTGCCTTACTTTTTTTTCCTGATTTTTATGATGTAGCTTGCTCAGGCCCAGCCAATTTGCGCACTGCGGCCTGTGCGACGATGGATTTGGGAATTGTATGTCCAGTTGCACTGCAGGACCAGGGCCCATTATCCTATGAAGTAATAGGCTAATAGTAGCAATTCAGCTCTGCTTGCAAGCTCCTCTCTTTGGGGTAATAAAAACACAAGTAAATTTTACTAAACTATATATTTCTTATACAAACTCTTAAAAACACAGGCTCTTAAAAATATAGGTTTTAGCTTCTATTTCATAAAACTAAGAGACTTTGTATCACAAAACTACATGTTTTATAATTGACCCTTTCTTATAACAAGGCTGACAATGTAGGCCCACATGGCAGCCTCACGTGTGAGTGAAATAGAAAATAGGGGCACGTGAGGTTACTATGTGGGTCCATACTGTTAGACCCGTTATAATAAATGATCAATTCTAAAACATGTAGTTTTGTGATATAAATTCTCTTAAAATCTATAGTTTTATAAAATAGGAACTAAAACCTATAGTTTTCTAATAGTTCATATAAAAAACTTGTAGTTTTATGAAATTTACTCTAAAAACGCAATACCTGCAAGCATAGGACCTTTCTCACCGGAGAATACTTATGTAGTGACCTCCAAATATTCGCAAAATAATAATAATAAATAAAAGACTCGTGGATGGCTCTAATCGAGACCTAGCTAGAATGGTGAATGTTAAGATATAATTAACTTCTAGGGTTTGTGGGCAAATCCTGAATTTACCCTGAGAAGTTTTGGCTATGAATATAGCCCCTCATTGTACAAGAAAGATCATTCAATAATAAGAAAAGAGTTCAGACTCCCTATATCATGTGTTCATCTATTGAGATTATTCTTTGGGCATTCTTGATTGATATTTGGATTGATCTACAACAAAATTAATAATAATAACAATTATTCAACCTCAATGATAATCGCTATTCATGAGTATAGACGAATGTTCACCGGGACTCAAAAGGAAATGTGGCATTGACTTAGTAAGAGGAGTATTTTAAGTGATTACTACAAGTCTCCATATAATCATGGGTGTCCTAGAACTCTTTGAACTCAACTCCAAGAAGATCATCTTAATCCATTGGAGTGTTCATATCCTCCTACATGAGATTGAGAACCATGTCATCACTCTTCTTGATGTCTTTTTCAACAATAGGTTGAGCGGTGAAGTGTGTCTCAACTTTGTTCCCTTGGATCTTCTTGGCTCTACCAGTGGATTACATGTAAAGGTCCACCAGATGCTTTGGGGTGCGGTAAGTGCATAACCAATGGCCAGTACAACCACACCTAAAGCAGGGTTATGGACATTGAGTAGCATTGCTGGTTTAGTCTTACTTCTAGAACTTCCCTAGCCCTTTACCTTTACCTCTCCCTTAGGACTTGTGTCGAGACCAGATTTCCAAACCAAACCCTTTGTGTATAACTACACTAGTCCAAGATAAAGCTTGTGCATACAGTAAAAATAGTGACGATAATACATCCATATCACAAATCAGGTATTATTAATTAAGCAAAAGGTAACTGCTTTATAGCCAACCATTACATGGCTTAAGTTCAATAAGTTAGCAGCAGGAACGAAATAAACACTAACAGGGTAAGCCCATCTATTTGCCTATCAGGCAATCAACAGGGATACATGTCCTATTAATCCGGATCGCCTTTATAGTAACCACAAGCAAAGAAATCGTAGTCACCTTCTGTTTATGTGCACTCTTCTATAGAAAGTTGAATGTTGCAAGGGTGATTACTAAATGTACTCAAGTCTTAGAAACATAATGCATGATAACTATATGTAAGGCTGAACAATTGAAGGCTTAATATGACTCATTTAACATAAAGCAATGTTTAGCTTTAAATTAATACAACTAGTAATTTCACAAAGCATCATTGGACCAAATGTAGTTGCAATAATTAAATTTAATAAGGCAACTAAAATAGATTCCATCTACCTGACTAGCTCCATCTACCAAATCTTAACCCAAGAGTTCCATCTACTCACGAATTCTCAAACCCTATTTTTATTTAAAACAAAACTAGAAATTCTACAATGTGAAAGCGTACCTCGCCAGCCCTTGACTGTGGGCACGATTACTTAAGTAGTTTTAATTCTGCAGAGTGTGTATAGCTTTACCCCCAAGATGCGATCAACCTTTACTGTCCACAGACATTCTAGCTTTGTAGATTGAGACTAGGATGATCGCAACAAAGTCTTTATAATATACAACCCCGCTATTAACCTCACCTGCTAAAATTTCACCGTCGAAGGGTTCTATGTCCAGTCGAAAGCCCCCATATTCATTTTTTTTCTTTTTGTTTGATATGATGGTGGGTCCCATCGTGGAGAGGGAGCGGGAGCTGCTACACACTAGAGTGGAAAAATAAATTTAGCACATATGTGACACGACAAGTAAGTATCAAATCTAGACTATACTATAGAAGGCCTTATATTCTCTAAATTAAATTCAATTTTTTATAGTGGTCTTATGTAACTTACAACTCCTGTGCAAAAATATTTCAACGAAAATTGTTATGTTAGCCTCGAGCGATATTCTAGTGTTAAATACCCCCTTCGTTCTTTTTACCTCATGACGTTTTTTATTTATTATGGTCTTCGACATGCGACTTTGACCATTAATTTTTATGAGTTTACATTAAGATGTACTAATAAAATTATAATATTAAGAAAGCATTTTTAACTACAAATATAATTATATAATTTTTTTGTAGTCAATTTAAATAGTTTTAAATCTATTGGCGGTCAAACATGTAGCACGTATGTAAAAAAGAACAAAGTAAGTAGTTTTGTGCGCATTAGATTAAGATTGCTACACATGTATTCTACAACATATATTATGTGCTGCAATGGATTTTTCATGCGACATATGATTGATTTGTTGCAAGGAATATGTTGCTATTGCTTAGTCCTATTGTATGTTGCATGGCGGGGTGAGGCGGCACAAGAGTGCAGACCAACCGCTTGTGAAAGTGTCTAACCAGAAGCGGTTCGGGGAACCGCTTGTGATACCCGACGGGGTATCACTCGCGGTTGCTTACAAGCTGTTCTAAAACCGCTTCTGAAAGCGGTTTCGAACCGCTTGTGCATACCCGATCCACTGTAGTGCAACAACGACGGGATGGCAGCGGCGAGACCAAGTAGCATGGCTCGAGCGGCCGGGCTTGGTTCATGGCGGCAGGGCGGCAGCTCTGAGTCGGCGGGAGCGAGGTTGAGTAAGGGTGAAAACAGGTCGGATAGTAGGTTATCCTGTATCCTACTCTAATTTTTTTTTTCGGATACAGGTACGGGTAGTGAAAAATCGGGTAGGATATGGATACCGGGTATTTACGAACGGGTAGAAAACGGATACCGAATATTATACGGACAGATACAATACGGATAACGGGTACTTAATCGAATAGTACGTAAACTACTTAGATCAAAATATGTGGTAAAAATAATTTCAACTATAGTGCAGCTTGCATGCTAGCTGTATATAGTTTGCTGCTGCCCATGAGATTTCAGCTATAGTTTGCTGCTGCTCATTAGCTTTCCTAGTGAAGTGAACATAGGGAAGCATACTGCACTACAGACGGGAACCGGATCCGTATAATGTTCGCACATCATGCTAATTTGGTACACAAGAAAAAAAAATGCAAATTCTAGGTTAGCTTAAACAGAAATTTCTCCAATAGGAATGGTAAGTTTACATATAGCACAATTCAGTACACCAGATCAAGGTAATAAAATAAGAATTTGAATGTATAATATCATCTGTAAACATTCTGAAGCACTGTCTCAACTAGGACAAAACCTAATTTCCTAACGATGCTGTAACTCCCCTCAAGACATTCATCCATAGGGCGTAACTCCTCCGGAGTACAGACATTCAGCGAAATGCAGCAACAGACAACAGTTCTCTTGGGATACTTGGAACGGAGTAGGTTGGTGATGTGTAGCAGGCATGTAAGCACGATCAACGCACGGGAAAAAAAATCCCTGTAAGCATTGTTCCACAAAACTTGTCAGACAAACTTTTCCAAAAAAGATCAAACCAAAATGTAACCGGTTGGTCATATTGGAACAACAATTTTCGTTATTTAACATATGGATTATATGTGTGCACTACTAACTAATACAGGAGATCCTCCAAAGAAACATCATTCGTTGAAACCATATCTTTTACTTCAAAATGAACACATTAGAGGATAATAATAATCAAATCAAGTAGTTAGCAAAAACAGGAGAAGACAAGAAGCAAACGAGTGGTATCTCTTTTCCCTTTCCAAATGATATAAGAACCAGAAAAGGGCGGGGGAATGATGGTGTAAATTTGTTCGTTTGTTCACAATTCCAATCAGAACACCTCAGTTTTGCTAGAAAAGAACAAAGGCATTAGGAAAACATGGCAACAATTTTATTCATAAAGAACTTTTTGTCTAAGGCATAAGTTATGACAACAACACTACACAACACCAAGCTAAATAATGAACTCCAAGAGTTCAGAAAACATGTTGCTGGAGGATTGATGAGAAACAATATTCAGAGAACTTTGAAGACCATGAATGGATGTATCAACATCAGATACTTCAGACCAATCTGTGATTCACCAAATGAACCCTGCAAATTCCTCTTTCTTATACAAAGATGTGCAAATTCCTCTTTCTTATACAAAGATGATTACCCAAACAAATTAATGGACATTGTTGCCAGAAGCAGAGCACATCTGCACATGCATAAATTATTGGAACCAAAGCCCTAGGTTTGTTCTTCCTCAACCACATCAAGGATCCTAGTACAGAAAGGGAAAGGGTCATCACTTGCAGTGACAAGGCCCTAAGGCAGCGGCGGCGGTGGCGGGGGCCTGAGGATGGAGACGCGAGGGCCTGAGGCGGGGGCGGGGGGCCAGAGGCGGTGGTGGGGCCCCGAGGCGGGTGGCGGCTACCAGCGGGGCCTGAGGTGGCTACGGCGGGGTCCTGCGGTGGTGGCTTGAGGTGGCGGCGGGGACCCGAGGTGGGAGGCGGCGGCGCCGCCGCCTGAGGAAGTGAGGAGGGAGTGAGGGACTGGCTCCTAAGGACTGAGGAGGGCCAAGCTGCCGAGGGCGCCTGTGATTTGTGAAAGACTGAAAGCTGGCTCTCATGTTTCCCTAAACCCTAAACAATATTGGGTTGGACTTGGACCGATGGGCGATGGCACTGGTAGGCTTGAAAGGTGAAAGCAGTGGGCCATTGTGGGCTGTATTTTATACTCTCAGGTACTCGAACCCCGGGTACCCATATCCGCTCGAGATCCTCGGGTATTTTGCTGGGTAGTGCTCGCTCCGAATCCGCCCCGAATCCGACGCTCAGCTATCCGGGTACTATCCATATCCGACCCAAGAAAAAAATACCCGTATTCGTATCCGAAAAAATGGGTAAAAACACTATCCGTATCCGATACCCGCCGGGTAGTACCCGACCCATTTTCACCCCTGAGGTTGAGCTTGTGCTCGCTCAGCGAAAGCGTGGCGAGTCCTGCGCCGTGGCTTTGGTAGCACTCACAGTGCGGCATGCGACGGCGTGGCTAGCACCTGTAGTTGATGGATGTACTGATTATATATTTATATGGGTCACTGTATATGGATATTTATATGAATCTCTAAAGGAGTCAAAAACTAGATTCTAATAAAACCAATCGTAACATATATAACGTCAAACTGCAGAGGTCATTGTACGGATAAAAACAATAGAGGATAATGTGGTACAACCGATCTAGTCAGTTCCTCCTAAAGAAAGGTTATTCCGATAATGATTATTATCCCTGTATATTCATACAAAAGTCCTCGAAAGGATTATGTATCATCTCAATTTACGTCAATGATCTAAATATCATCGGAACTACGGAGGACATAAAGGAAGCAAGTTCTTACCTTATGACGGAATTTGAGATGAAAGATTGGGTAAAACCAAGTGTTGCTTAGTCCTACAGCTAAAGCATTTCTTCGAAGAATTTTTGTATACCAATCTACCAATACCACGAAGCTATTAGAAAAATTCAACATAGATAAATCCCATCTTTTAAACATCCCATGGTAGTTAAATCACTTGAAGTGAATAAAAACCCATCTTCAATAGGGGATGAGAAATGATGAAGTCTTAGGTTAGGACCTAAAGTTCCATACATAAGTGCCATAGGGGCACTTATATATCTTGCTGTCGGCGTACTTTACGCCAGGGTACCCTCTCCGCTGTAGATAAATAAGACCACATGGTGGTTTGGCGAGCAGGCGGGTGATCAGGCCCCACTTGCCGGGCGAGCAGCCCACATCGCGGCCTGGCGAGCAGGTGGGTGATCAGGCCCTGCCCGCCCCACTTGCCAGGCGAGCGGCCCACATCGCGGCCTAGCGAAAGCAAAGCGGGCGATCGAGCCCCCGCCACAGCGCCGCCCCTAGGCGGCTTGGCGGGCGGTGGGCGATCGAGCCCCGCCGTTGGGCATCGGCCTCTGTGGCGGCCTAGCGAGCAGGCGGGCGATCAGGCCCGGCTCGTCGTGCGTCGGCCTGGCGAGCAGGCGGTCATTCAGGCCCCTCTCGCCGGGTGTCGGCCCACATGGCGGCATGGCAAGCAGGCGGGCGCTCAGGCCCCTCTCGTCGGGCCATGCGGACGACCAAAAGAATGAGAAGAAGGCTTCGCCTCGAAGTCTCCTTCCCCTGACACGTTGTGTCAGAGCCATTGATTGCAAAGAGATCTGCTGTCGACACGACGACAGCCCATCCCTCTGACGCCTCTCACCTAACCCGTCGCAGAAATGTCATATCCCGGGTGGACCGGACGAAGCCACACAGCGACATTAAATGGGGTTTGAAGGACAAGGCTACAGTGATGGGTGTAATAAATGAGTCGTGGATCAGTATGATAAGACCACAGTGATGGGTGTAATAAATGAATCTGTTTGCACCAATTTTTGGAAACTACGAGAGGAATCGGCAGAAAAAGTAAGTTTGGATACAACACGGAGCGCCTCAAAGGATTTGGATAATGTACGGATAATATTTGGAAACAGAGTCCAAATAGGAAACTACGAAGCCGATTCGGATTGCATCGTCGTGTTGGAGCAGGACTCTGATCGGCTAGCGGGTATATAAGGCGCGCTAGGGCTGCTTGGAGAGGGCATCCACAACAATCAATACATCTACCAGTTTTTGCTTTCCGTAGTTCTTAGTCTTTTTAGCATTATAATCTTTCCTCTGTAAGTCGACATCGATCAAATAAAGTTGCGCATCGCCGATTGTTTGATCATCATTGGCATTTTTCAGGTTTTATTTATTTTGTCTTGTTGCGCATCGCCTTTTCAGAATCGATCTACCTTTACCCCGGATTAGTCTTAATCGGCTAATCTAGTTACCCTTCTAATCGGCTTTCTGGCTGATTCTTGATTCTCAGCCGATTCACTTCGAGGATCGGCTTGATCGAGTTTTCACATTATTTCCCTTATCGATTGCAGGGTCAAATCGATTGGCACGCGCAGCAAAACCGAACCGGCGTTAAATGCGGTGTGTTGTGAACCAGAAACCATCTTCACGTTTTTGGTGCCAACACATTTTTGGCACGCCCGGTGGGACCACGATTGACAAGATGACTGCAGGTAAATCTGTCGCACCATCCGACGTAAACACCGAAGCCATAATCGTCCCCACTTTGGACGATTTAACTCCAGAGCAGCGCAAGGAGATTGAAGATCGAAAAGCTGCCTTAAAGGAATTGATGTTGGGTTGCTATCAAAAAACCCGACGGGGAGTCACGCAGAAGATGGCACTTCCAACACTGAATCCGCTTGGCGAAGCTGGCGTCACATCAACTCCGGTAAGCCGATACATGCCAGCTCAAGCTGAATTGTCTGCTATAATCGAACAATCTGTGCATCATGCATTAATTAATCAATCATCGGCTTTGGTCACAACCTTGAAGCCGATGATAGAGAATAGCGTAAAAATGATTGCACAAGAGTTAGCTACGTCTGGGGAATTGATGGACCCATTGCAGCCACTCCCAACGCACCTCAGATATTTTAGGCTCCAAACACCAACACGGTCAAAGCGCCGGCACCAAAGACCCTCACTAATGCCGACCCACCCACCGTGTTGGCTCCTAAATCTCGCCCAACCCGCCACTCATATTCATGCATACACTGACGCTGCAAAGTTGGATCCGTCAGCATCAGGGACTCACTACGTCCAGTCGGCCTCTCAGCCGATGGAATTAAATGGAAGCTATAAACCTCAAGGACCAACCCAAGTTAGAAACCCGGCTCCGTATAAAGTAGTTACATACGCAGAGCCGTTTGCTCCATTACCTGAGGTTACGGCTGCCAGAGCCGATGGATACGAATCATGGCAACAGCAGTATCCATCGGCTAGAGCAAGCCGACCGGCCGAGTTTACACTCGGGGGGCAGGATACTACCCAAAATAATTGGCCAAACCCTAGTGTTCCATCGGCTAACAATGTTAATTGGGCTGATCAAATTTCCATAGTCTTGAGAGATCAATTTGGCTTACAGCCCAAAGGAAGGACAATCGGCTATAGAAAACCGTACCCAGATTACATTGACCGCATGCCATATCCCCATAACTTTAGGATTCCCGATTTTGCGAAATTTTCGGGGGATGATTCAGTTACTACTTTAGAACATATTGGAAGATTCATCGCTCAGTGTGGTGAAGCGGCTCAGTCCGATGGGTTAAAGATTAGGCTTTTTCCGTTGTCTTTATCAGGGACTGCCTTCACTTGGTTTACCAATCTGCCTCCAAATTCAGTCCATTTTGGAACGATTTAGAAAGTCGATTTCATGAATACTTTTTCTCCGTAGTTTAGAGTTGAGAATTTCAGACCTAAGTCTTTGTCCGCAAAAATTTGGTGAATCGGCCCGGATTACATTAGGAGGTTTAGAGAAGTACGAAATCGCTGCTTCAGCGTAGTATTGCCCGATAACCAACTAGCCGATTTGGCCTTTCAAGGGTTAATTCCCCCACTTAAAGAAAAACTTGCTGGACAGGAGTTCACTGATCTAAGTCACCTGCTTCATCGTGTGTCGGCACAAGAAAGCCGATATTTGAATAAAGAATTCAAGGATAAAATTAGATTAAATGGCAATGGAAAAGATAAAGCTAAAATAAACATGGTTGAATATAGTTCAAGTGAAACTTCTGAAGATGAAGCAGACGTGAATATAGCCGAATGGATAAAGGGTTCTAAAAAACCACTTGTCTGTTCGTGGCTCAAGCCGACTAGGAGTAAGTCGGAGGTTAAATACGCTTTCGATGTGTCCAAATGTGACCGCATATTCGACATGTTGTTACAGGAAAAACTAATACGGCTGCCCGAAGGGCATACCATACCTTCAGCCGATGAGATCAAGAAGCGACGATACTGTAAGTGGCATCATTCTTTTTCCCATAACACTAACGATTGCAATATCTTTCGACAGCAGATACAGGCCGCCATTGAAGATGGTCGGCTCAAGTTTGTAGAAGAGCCGGCCATGGAAGTCGACGCCAATCCTTTCCCAATTAACATGGTCCAATTGTTCAAAGCAAAGGAAAGCGATTGTCGATTTAAAATCTCAGGTGACGCGACAAGTCGACATAGAGTCAAGCTCACAAGGAGAAACACTGAAGATAACGATCGGCTCACTTCAAATTGAAGCCGATCGAGACGGAAAGAATTCTAGGACTGTGAAGCCAAAAGGGGAATTACAAGTCGGACGATGGTACAAAGCTGAAAGAACTCCACCACAAAGACCAGCGTTCAAGCCCAAGCCAACCTTCTCGCAGTTACTTGAAAAATATGAAAGGATGAGCCATCGGCAGAAGCAGCAATTCCGTCGACCAGATGAATCGCATCGGCCAAATGCTGTGTTTCGGCCTAATAATTGGTATCGGCCAGACAACGCAGAAAAAGCTCACCAGAGATGCCCTTTTTGGCGATTCTGTTGGGAAAGGGGTATGGCACTACCGTCTGCGAGGGCATGCCCCATGGAACATTACCCGCAAAGGGATTGGCCGAAACGATCGGTGAAAGAGCGCCTGTCGGATCAAAACGAGCCAGGGTATAGAAGGCCGATAAAAGAAAGACTAGGCACAAGAAACCAAGACAAGGACCAACAGAAAGCTTGGTCGGTAAAATCCATAAGCCATTGGAGCCTAAACCGGTGGTGTCCGATCGACTTAGCCGATCGCAACGCAGACGGCTTCAACGCCTGAGGACACAGGAGATAAGAGAGGCCGAGGAAGAGAAACAGAGAGACCAGGCGTTTAATGAGTTGCGACCAGTGAAACTCGTTACAAAGGAGTGGAGGAAAAAACAACAAGCCGACGAGGAGTCGGATTCTTCAGATGATTTGCTGTCACCAATGATTCGAGATGACACTCCTCCCATGGATATCAACATGGTGTTCACCCTACCAGCCGAGTTCAGAATTAAAACAGAATCGGCTAAAGATACATTTGCTCAACTATGCTTAGGAGCACAGGATGCTGTATTTGAAAAACCACAAGATCCCCATCGGCATCTTAAACCGTTATACTTAAAGGGCTACATCAATGGAAAGCCGATATCCAGGATGCTCGTTGACGGGGGCGCTACTGTAAACTTAATGCCACTTTCCACTTGCAAAAGTTGGGCAAAACTGATGAAGACTTGATCAAAACTAACATGGTGCTGAATGACTTCACAAGTGACCCAACTGAAGCAAAAGGAGTAATGGTTACAGAACTGACTGTCGGCAGTAAGACTTTGCCGACTGCATTCTTTGTAATTGAAGCTAAAGGGAATTACAGTGTACTTCTAGGACGAGATTGGATACATGCCAATTGTCAGATCCCTCCACAATGCACCAACTTCTGGTACAGTGGAACGGAGATGAGGTTGAAGTTGTATCAGCCGATACATCAGCTCATATTGCAATGGCTAGTTCAGACGCGAATTGGCCGCACGAAGAAGCAGAATGCATATCGGGTAAAGCTCTAGACGATTGTGATTTTATATGCCTTGGGAAGTCGGGTTTGATGCCGATCAGTGTGAAGCCAGGCACATTTGATCGGGCAAATGAAGTTCTAAGAAGATGGGGTAAAAAATGATCCAAATTTTACAAGACAAAGCAAGAAGTTATCGGCAAGTGATAAATTCGTGTGAAGCCATCGAGGATTTCCAAAGTGAAAAATTGGGGCAAGGTTTCACTTCAGCCGATATACTTGAAGAAGTCGACATAGGAGAAGGTGATAGGAAAAGGCCAACGTTTGTGAGTGCAAATTTAGATACAGAATACAAAAATAAGTTGGTCAAAATACTTAAAGAATACAGAGATTGTTTTGTTCAGGAATACTATGAAATGTTCAGGTTGTTTACAGCTAGTAGAACATCGGCTACCTATCAAGCCGGGTATCGGTCATATAAACAACCTCCACGGCGTTGTAATCCAGAACTATACAGTGTGATAAAAGAAGAAATAGAGAGATTGTTGGAAGCCAAGTTCATAAGACCTTGCCGATACGCCGAATGGGTGTCCAATATTGTTCCTGTCATGAAAAAGAATGGTAAACTTAGGGTGTGTGTAGACTTTAGAGATTTGAATAAAGCCACGCCAAAAGATAAGTATCCGATGCCTATAGCCGATATGCTTATCGATGCTGCATCGGGTAATAAGATCATCAGTTTCCTTGACGGGAATGCTGGGTATAACCAGATATTCATGGCGTAAGTCGATGTTCCTAAATCGCCTTGAGATGCCTCGGCGCGATAAGGTTATCTTAATGGCGAGAATGACATTCGCTTAAAAATGCAGGCGCCACCTATCAACGCGCCATGAATTTAATTTTTCACGACCTAATCAGCCACATGGTTGAAATCTACATTGACGACGTGGTGGTTAAATCTAAGGAAGACTGGCAGAACTTGGCCGATTTAGAAAGGGTATTCCAAAATACAAGAGCTCATGGGTTAAAAATGAATCCTTTGAAATGTGCGTTTGGTGTATCGGCTGGCCAATTCCTAGGATTTATGGTTCACCAAAGAGGAATTGAAGTTAACCAAGCAAGAGTTAAAGCCATAGCCGATACAAAACAGCCGACATGTAAAAATGAATTGCAGAAGCTGATTGGCAAAATTAATTACTTAAGACGATTCATTTCGAATCTGTCTGGTAGAATTCAAGCTTTTACGCCATTGCTAAAATTAAAGGATAATCAGAATTTTGTATGGGGAACCGATCACAAAAAGCTTTCAACGATATAAAAGCAAGATTCAGCGCCACCACCGCCTTGGCCGCACTACGTATGGGAATTCCTTTCAAGCTATATATATCGGTAAAACGAGACCATAGGGGCTGTATTGGCTAAGAAGTCGATGGCAAAGAGCGAGTTATATTTTACTTAAGCCGACGACTCCTGGAAGCCGAAACCAGGTACCCACCGATAGAGAAGTTGTGCTTATCATTATACTTTGCTTGTACGAAATTAAGGCATTATATATTAGCATCAACTTGCATAGTAGTATGCGTAAACGATATCATCAAATATATGTCCGTCGCACCAATCTTGAGGGCGACTTGGAAAGTGGGCTTATGCTCTAACCGAGTTCGATCTATAATCTGAATCGGCCAAAGCCGTTAAAGGTCAAGCGAAGAGTCGATTTTATAACCGGATATGATACCATGGCAGAATGGTCGATGTAGCCCCATGGCAACTCAGATTTTGATGGGTCGGCTTTGTCAAGAGGGAGTGGAATAGGTATTGTGCTGATTTCACCAAAAGGTCATAACATCGAAGTTTGCATATCGACACATGTCGATACTCTAATAACTGTGTCGAATATGAGGCATTGCTCAAACGGTTGCAATTGATAGATAGTGTCGGAGCAAGTAATGTGGAAGCATATGGCGACTCGTTGCTGGTAGTGCAACAAGTTAAAGGGGAGTTTAAATGCAACGACGAGGTGCTATCAAAGTATCTACAAGATTGTCTTGACATCATCAATACTTTTACGCCATTCAGACGCCATATACCTAGGGAAGTGAAGCATGAGCCAACACATTGGCTCGCACGACCCAGCAACAAGGAAAAAGCCGATACGAAGCATTCAATTAATCGACAAAACAAAGGTTATGTGTTGATAATGCCGATCGAGGGCGGAAATAAAAGCCTACCTAACTAACCCATCCAAACCCATCGCGCGAAAAATCCGGCAAAAAGCATCAAGTATGTTATGATAGAAGGAGAGTTATACTATCGGACATTGGAAGGTTTGTCTTTGCGGTGTCTAGGCGATGAAGAAGCAAAGGTAGCTATGGGTGAAGTTCATGAAGGAATCATGCGCACATCAATCGGCTCACAAAATGAAATGGGTCCTAAGACTAACCGGTATTTTTGGCCGACAATGTTGGAAGATTGTTTTAAGTATTACAAAGGATGTCAAACTTGTCAAAAATTTAGGAACGTGCAACTTGCACCAGATCGGCTTTACATCCGATTATCAAGCCATGGCCGCTTAGGGATGGAGTATAGGCGTGTCGGTCAAATATTCCGGCATCAAGCAAGGGCCATAAGTTTATCCTTGCAGCCACGCACTATTTTACAAAATGGGTAGAAGCCGCTCCACTCAAAAGGTCACCGGTGTGGAAGCTATCGGCTTTGTTAATGAACACATCATCCATCGATTCGGTATTCCTCGACTATCACAACCGATCAAGGAACTGTGGTTCATGTCTAACGATTTTAAAAGCTTTGCGAGAGAGTCTGGGCATCGATTGCTTAACTCATCACCATATTATGCTCAAAGCTAATGGACAAGTCGAGTCGTTTAATAAGACTTTGATCAAGTTGATCAAAAGGAAAATTGATGAAAAGCCTCGAACTTGGCATACTACACTATCGAGTCTCTATGGGCTTATCGGCTAGCATTTCACGGATCGACTAAATTGTCACCATATCAATTGGTATATGGTCAAGAAGTCAGATGTTCAGAGAAATAAACGTTGAGTCTATGCGAGTGGCGAGACAAAACGGTTTATCGGCCGATGAGTATAAAGAGTTGATGCTATATAATCTGGACGATTTGGCGGAGTTAAGGTTGGTTACTCTAGATCGGCTTAAAAAGAATAAGGAAAAAGTTGCAAGGACTTATAACAAGAAAGTTATGTCAAGTCCTTTGAGAAGCCGATTTGGTTTGGAAAACAATATTGCCGATTGGTTCTAAAGATAATCGATTCGCAAATGGTCACCTACAGGAAGGACCATATAAAGTAAATCGGCTTGTCGGTGGAAACGCCAGATATACTCAAACGCTTGAAGGGTTGGTGTTACCTAAAGCAATTAACGGAAAGTATCTAAAGCGGTACTACCTAAGCGCTTGGATCGATTGCATAATCAAAGTACGGTACAAAGAGTGCAGAAACAAAATCGGTTTAAACAACCAATTAAGTAGGATATAAATAATCGATTAAACAGCCGATTAAAACATATAACAAAAGTACAGCAAAAGCAACATTGTTTGAAACACCACAACACAACAAGTTTACAAGCCCGAGCCAGGAAGCCTAGCACCTAAAGCCGATAACGCTCCGGCAGCCTTAGCAAGCGCGGTCTGAATGTCATCAACGATTTTTTCGTCGGCTTGGGCGTTGCCGGGCACGGGGACTATTTTCGCCGCCGCTCTTTCACCTTTGTCACGGCTTGGCCAATTCTCTGTTTTTGGTCAGTGAGAGTAGCCGACATTGCCGGCACCTGCGATTGTTCATCAGCTAGTCGATTTTTGAGCTCAGCCAGTTGGTCCTCAAGTCTTTTCTTGTCCGATTCCAGCTGGAGGATTCGGGCCTTGGAGGATTTCAGAGTAGCAGCATTCTTGTCAAAATCCTGCTTCATCATCTTCGTTTCGGCCACCAGCCGATCCAAGAGCTGGCGATCGGCTCGCTGCGCTTCCCGCTAGGCGATTCGCTCACGAGCAGCTTCCACCTCCGCCCTCCGCTCGTCCAAATGGCAGACCCCCAGGTGTGCCCCCATGGTTTCCGGCGGAAGGTCGGCTTCTACCGCCGCCATCGCATCCCGTAGCGGCTGCGCGTTTGCTAAGATATGCGCTTCGGGCTGGCTAACCTCATTTAGAAGCCGATTCAGCTTTTCTTGCATACTTGGTTCGAAGTGAACAATCGAAGCCGATGCTTTCGCAGAAACGTCGATAATGTTGCGGAGAACTTCAACATAATCATCGGTTGCCATGACTTCTGGGTCGTCCAGTTCGTCCAGGGTGAAACCAAGCAAGTCCATCGGGTCATCAGGGTTTTCTGCGCAGGCGCGGCGAAAGTTGGTTGAAGCGGCGAAACGTACCGAGATGCAGAGGGCGTCGGTGGGCAGCAAATTGGCTTGGGAAGCGCAGGGTCGATCGAGGTAGTGAAACAATAGGAAGTTCATCTGGAGAAGGCGGTGAGGGTCGGCAGATGGCGATCCTCAGAGATCGCCAAGATGCGACTACCGAACCGATGGGGTCGGCTGAAAGAGACTGGAGAGTTAGTATTGCTACATTTAAAAGGTGCATAAGCAGGGTAAAATAATAAACGCTCACCTCAATATTGTTGGTTGGCGCATGGGAGGAACTTTCGGCTGTTTGTTCTTTTCGTTTTGGATTTTTCTTAGTAACTACCTTCAGAGATTTTGGTTTTTCCGAATCGGCAGCTAAAGGTCGAGAGATTCAGAAAAACAATTCCAATTCCTACAAAGCAGAATAGATGCTTACTTGGCAGCCGATCCTTAGTTAGTTCCTCCAGCGATGGGCTCTTCACTCAGAGGTTACCCGAAGTATAGCCAGTCAAACCGACCGATTGGTGTGGCCTTTTACCCCTCGTCCCACTTGCCGATGGACCTTCGGCGGCCCGCTCGCCTGTGGTTGCAACCTACAAAGGTAATAAGAAGGTTAGCCAACAGATAACAGGGATTGCAAGTGATAAGAGCTATTTAGAAGAGCCGATACCTCTACTGACTACCGATTTAATCAAGATAACCCGAGGAACTACTTTACGCTGAGCGTCATGGCCGCTGCATCGCTTGGTGACTACCGTCGGTTCATGATAATCCCGGTAAAACTTTTCTATGATAGCCGGCGGGTCACGGTCCAAATAAAGGGCCTCATTGCTGCGTGCCCACCAAAGCAGAAATGACTAGCTCGACGTGAATTCGTGAAGAAGCGGCAGGTAGAAATCTCAAGCTCATCGGCAATTTCTGTGAGTACGCTGGTCGATAGCGCATTCTTCACCTTTGGCTCGGGTTGAAGCCGATCAAGAAGGGGCAATGAAGGACCACTTGACCAAAACCGAGCCGACGGAGTAAACGGAAGGGTGGTAGAACTCATATGAAGGCTGAAATGTTCATTTCGAATTTAAGCCGACATGGAGAATGCAGGGAAATGAAAATCCGATAAAACATCGGTGACAACTCGCATCAAGAGTCATCGGCATCTAAGTGCAGTGAAAGATGGCCATTGAAAATCGGCCGCATCACCATAAGAGAAGAAATCTTGTTGAGTAAATGTTACACTGTCTAGGCCCAGGAAGAATGTAAAGATATTTGTGGAGACCAGCCGATGTAATCCTTGTGTCGCCACTTGAGCACATGATGAGTCTTTCGCCACGAGATCGGCTCGCTCTGAATCGGGGGGTGGCGTTCTCTGGGTAGTCTTCGCAAGGGAAGGCGGAGTCTTCGATGGGTTCAGAAATAAGCTGTCGGCTAAATATACTATACAGCCAGAGTTGGATAAACCATAAAGGGCCGCCAACGTTACCAACTACAAAATCAGCGAAACCAGAAAACAATCGGCTTCTGATAATAAACATCGTCTGATAAACAGCCCCCAGAAACATCTTTCCCAGAGCAAGTCGACGACCCTCTATAAGTCGCTCTGCTACCACCGATACACTGTGGTTGGCCCAAGAGATGCCGCGAAAGGAAACGATCAAGCCAAAGGTTCAAGAAGGCAAGATGTTCTTCATCCGATACAAGCCCGTTCACTTTGTTGTTATGTTGATGTACTTCACCATCCTTCACCCTTAAATGCGGATCAGCTTGTACCGAGGTTTTCCACCGTAGCCGATAACCGGTCTCCATCAGTCCGTAAGCAACACAATTCGCCACATCGAGAATGGTTGGGCGATGGGACCGGGCGAACGTAAAAGCGTTAAAGGTATCGGACCGAAATAGCACGCCGTGGGCTACTAAAGGCTCATTGGCTTCAGGCAAGTGCTAGGCTTAAAGGAAGACATTCGGCTATGCCCATCCGCTCCCATTCGCTTTTTTTCGAGCCGATACTCTAATATACCAACTTCTCCATCCTTTGGCGCCGTCGCCAAGCCCTAAAACTTGCCCCACTCTTTTACGTTGTAAACTTGAGCCGATAGAGGAAGTCTGGGATCTCTACATTAATCATTGTATCGGCATCTATGTCTCCTACGGTCCTAAGTATACCGATTATTACTTTCTCGATCGGGATGAGTACCTTTGAAGGGTCCATTCACCGATCGAGGGAGATGAGGGTTGATCACCGATCAGAGAAGTCGATCGAGGAAGAAAGCCGATTGCAGGAGGTCCGAGAGCAGAAAGCGTGAAAATGACCCGTGGGGTCCCATATATATAGCGTGGTGAAAAGTAAAAATGGCGGAAGTGGACCCGAGGCGCGCATGTCATTAAACCGCGACCGAGATTTTACGGCGCAATCAAAATAGCAGTTATTGACGCGATTCCCTAACCAGATAACAAGGAAGCCGATGGGTGGAGAAGGCGATATATTTTTGAAAGATAACAAGTTATCTTCCAAAAATGGGGGCATATGTTTGCACCAATTTTTGGAAACTCTGAGAGGAATCGTGAGAAAAAGTAAGTTTGGATACAACACGAGCGCCTCAAAGGATTTGGATAATGTACGGATAATATTTGGAAACAGAGTCCAAATAGGAAACTACGGGCGATTCGGATTGCATCGTCGTGTTGGAGCAGGACTCTGATCGGCTAGCGGGTATATAAGGCGCGCTAGGGCTGCTTGGAGAGGGCATCCACAACAATCAATACATCTACCAGTTTTTGCTTTCCGTAGTTATTAGTCTTTTTAGCATTATAATCTTTCCTCTGTAAGTCGACATCGATCAAATAAAGTTGCGCATCGCCGATTGTTTGATCGTCATTGGCTTTTTTCAGGTTTGATTTATTTTGTCTTGTTGCGCACCGCCTTTTCAGAATCGATCTACCTTCACCCCGGATTAGTCTTAATCGGCTAATCTAGTTACCCTTCTAATCGGCTTTCTGGCGATTCTTGATTTTCAATGGATTCACTTCGAGGATCGGCGATCGAATTTTCACATTATTTCCTTATCGATTGCGGTCAAATCGATTGGCACGTTCAGCAGCAAAACCGAACGGCGTTAAATCGGTGTGTTGTGAACCGAAACCCTCTTCACGCTTTTTGGTGCCACAGAATCATAGATCGATATGATGTCACCTTCTCTCACCCGAGCCAGACCAAATCTATATAAGGAGCTCGGTGCATGGGGAAGGAGGTCGAAGACTTAGCAAAAAAAAACGAATCTAATCGAGAGAAGCTTTATGTCGTCTCCATATTTCCTCAACAAAGATCTAGCAGGACGTAGGGCTGCTACCCACACCGGGGGCCTGAACCTGGGTATATCGCTGTGTTCTTTGATCTGTTGATCCCCGGGGTCCCTCGCGCGAGAGTCATTAGGGTTTCTGACCGCGAAGACGCCCTTTACCGAACCTTAACCTCCACCCTTGGAGGACACCTTGTCCGCTGACAGGGTCCTGTCCGGTGAAATATGCCGACAGGGGCGCGCCAGGTAGGGGGCTAGTTGTTGGCTCACCCAGCCATCTCTCCGGCGGATCCCGGTCTTCTGTCTGGAAGGACCGCGTATCTGGTGATGGCGGGTTCCCACTCACAGCGAAAAGAGGCGGCGAAGGCTAGTAACGCCCAGAACATGTCCCGACACTCCCGTCGGACGAGGGATTGTCTCACGTCGCCCCTGTAGGGAGGCGGTGGTACCCTCCTGGCATCGGCGGAACATCCAGGTCGATGACGGTTGGCCATGGAGGTGGCCACTCTAGACCAGAACCTGCATGCAGTTCATCTCCTCCTGGACCACCCTCCGGTGGAACTCGTAGGAGACACCCTAGCCACGCCGTGGCTTCGAGACATTGCTGGTCTCGTGGACACGGCCCAGCTCCGCGTGGGGATGCCCGACCGGTCAGGTGCCGTCGGAACTCCTCGATCAAGAGTGCATGCTGACCGCACCCAAGCTTCCAGTCGCCCGACCGAGAAGCGCTCTAACCAGGAGGGCCAGAGTAAAGGAAAGGGCATACAAGATGAGGGTCCCGGCTCGGCGAGGACCTGAGGGTTCATCAGGAGAAGCATCGCCGGCAGTGTGGTGATGATTGCGTAATCACCTGCAGTGCCGTCACGCCTAGGAACAAGGCCGTGATAGGCGGATGGCTCCTGGAGATGAAGGCTCCTCCCATGATTCCCACCTTCGGAGCAAGGAGGAGGTCCACTCCCCCGATTCTTTGAGGAGTCGAGATCCACACTCCCGGCCGCAGTCTCCGGTGGGGTTGAGTGGGCAACATGACTCCCCTACGGCGTAAGGTGCTAAGCGTTTTCGGCAAAAGGCCGCGTGGCGTGGCCCGAAAGGTTTCGTCCGGCATCTATCGAGAAGTACGACGGCACCACCAACCCTGAAGAATTCTTGCAGATCTACACCACGGTGGTGCGGGCCGCTGGCGGGTCTGAAAAGGCTATTGCCAATTACTTCCCAACGGCCTTGACAGGGTCCGCCCGTTCCTGGCTGTTGAACCTCCCGCGAGGATCGGTACACTCGTGGGAGGAGTTTTGCAGCCTCTTCATTGCCAACTTTCAAGGCTCCTACACACAACTGGGTGTGGAGGACGATCTCCATGCCCTCGAGCAGGAAAAAGGGGAATCGTTGCGCGACTTCATCAAGCGTTTGACCATTGTGCAACCACGATCCCCAGATTTCCGGCGATCGGTCGTCATCGCCTTCCGAAGAGGCGTTCGAGATCACAAGATGCGGGAGAAGATGGCCACTCGCAACATCACCATCACCTCCAGCGCTTTTAGCCAGCGCTAAGTCTTGTGCGGCGAAGCTTCGAGGGCGGATGTCTGCCCCTGCACGGACCTTGTGGAGACGGCCGGGACCTCGAGGAGTCCCGGCCCTACGAACAAAAAGGCGAGGTGGCGTGAGGCGGTTGAGACCAGGCGGGTCTTGACCGCTGAGCGCAAGCATAAGGACACCCGGCCGCGAGGGCACGACCGCCGTGACCGGTGGGATATCGCCGTGGTCGGAGGAATGACCGCCATGAGGAGAAGGAGGGCAGGCCCTTCTGCCCGATCCACAGGATCACCACCCATGACCTGACCAACTGCCAGGTTGTGAGTAAGATGGTGGAGCAGCGGCTTAAGGAGCGTCGCCCCTGCGATGATGACCAGGACGAAAACCCTGCCCCGCTGGCCTTCCAGCAGGCAGACCAAACCGTGGCGTACATTCATGGTGGCTCGTCCACCCCTCCAACACAACATACAAGCGTCTGAGGAGGGAGGTCCGCGCCATGGCACTGAGCTCGGGGGCGTGTCGGATGCTGAAGTGGTCGGAGGAGCCGATCACCTTTAATCGGACCGACCACCCTGAGAGCACCACCGGCCTTGGTCACCTTCTGATCGTGGTATCACCCACGATCCGGGATGTGAAGCTTGGGTGGGTGCTAGTGGATGGAGGGAGCTCCATCAACCTCCTGTCCTTTAAGGCATTCCGGGTGCTCCCGATATCACAACAGGAGTTGCGCCCGGCCTAGCCCTTCTATGGCATCGCCCTGGGGACTGGCTCAGTGCCCCTGGGCCAGGTGCGCCTCCCCGTCACCTTCAGGGAGGAAAACAACTACCGTACCAAAATGGTTGATTTTGAAGTCGCCGATTTCGATCTACCGTACAACGCCCTGCTTGGCCGACCGGCGTTGGCCAAGTTCATGGCGGCGACCCACTATGCCTACATGGTGATGAAGATACCAGGGCCCGATGGCCCCATAGACATCCGGGTGGACAGGTCAGAAGCCTTGCGCTGCCACAAGCACGCATTGGACCTGGCCGGCGCCACCTGTGCAAGACCGGCTGGTGCCGCCTATCCGGGAGCCCCTTTGGCGAAGATCCGTGCCTCGCCTGGCTCGGCCGGCGAGGTAAAAGTGGTCTCCCTAAGCGTGGGCGAGCCTAGGAAGACCGTCACCATTGGCGCCAGCCTCAGCACCAAATAGGAAGACGCGCTCGTCACCTTCCTCCGGTCTAACTCCGACGTGTTCGCCTGCCAACCGTTCGATATGACTGGGGTCCCCAGGGAGGTGATCAAGCAGCGATTAGCAACGCGCTCGAGTCGTCCGGTGGCGTCAAAAGGTCAGGAGATAGGCACGAGAGCGACAAGATGCCATTCGGAAGGAGGTAGAGAAGCTGCTGCGCGCAGGGATTGTCAGGGAAGTCTCTCACCCCGAGTGGCTTGCCAACGCTGTGCTTGTTAAGAAATCCAACGGGAAGTGGCGGATGTGTGTCGACTTCACCGACCTCAACAAGACCTGCCCGAAGGATCCTTACCCCCTGTCGCACGTCGATCTCATTATCGACTCAACGGCAGAGTGTGAGCTGCTGTGCTTTCTAGACGCGTACTCTGGGTACCACCAAATTAGTATGGCGGTGGAAGACGAAGAAAAAACCGCTTTTGTAACCCCAATGGGTGTTTATTGTTATGTCAGAATGGCTTTTGGGTTAAAAAATGCTGGTTCTACTTATCAACATGCCATGCACATTTCTTTCCGTCCACAGATAGGGCAAAATCCTGAGATGTACGTCGATGACTTGGTCGTGGAAGTGAAGAAGAGCGAAGAGCTGATTGAAGACCTGGAGGAAACCTTCGCCAACCTCTGGAAGAATTTCTTAAAGCTCAACCCCGAGAAATGTGTGTTCGGCGTACCCTCTGGGAAGCTGTTGGGATTCCTCATGTCCAGTCGGGGCATTGAAGCCAATCCTGACAAGATAGCGGCCATCGAGCACATGAAGCCGCCGGTTCGGCTCAAGTAGGTGCAGTGCCTAGCTGGTCACCTGGCCTCCCTAGGGCGATTTATCGCCAGGTTGGGGGAAAGGAGCCTACCCCTATTCAAGCTGCTGAAGAAGACCAACCACTTTGATTGGACTGAAGAGACTCAACGAGCGTTTGAAGATTTGAAGCAGTACCTATCCTCTTCACTAGTACTGGTCGCCCTTGGGCCTGGCGAACCATTGCTCCTGTACATCGCCGCTACCCCTACGGTGGTGAGCGCGGTACTAGTGGCGGAGAGGGAGGGCGTCTAGAAGCCGGTCTACTACGTCAATGTCGGCGTATTTCCCCTGATAAGATCCCGTCAATGAACAAAGTAGGCTACACCCTAGACGGAAGATTTGGTTCGGTAGAGGGGCATCTTCATGGCTGGAAACTCTAATGTCTCTCAACGATAGACTCGGGAATTGGCGAACCAGTGGACACAGCGATTTACCCAGGTTCGGGCCCCCAGCTTGGGTAATAGCCCTACATCCTGCTTGTTCTTCGTTGAGAAAGTGTGGAAGTGTTTACAATGGCCACCTATTCTCTATGCAGTTGGTTCACTTGCCGGACGACCCCTTCTCCATGCACCAAGGCACCCTTATATAGACGGGCCAGCCCGGGCAGGAGAGAAGGTGGCACAATACTTATCTACAACACATTAATTACATCCATCATTCCAGCTTCCACGTCGACCCACGACTCATTTATTACATGCGCCTCCGTGGCCTTGTCCTTCGAACCTTATTTAATGTCGGTGAGAGGCCTCGCCCGGTCCGCCTGGAACAGGACGCCCCTGCGACGGGTTGGTAAGAGGTGTCAGAGGGGTGAGCCGTCGTCGTGTCGAAAGCTAAATCCTTTACAATTAATTACTTTGACACGAGGTGCTAGGGGAGGGAAACTTTGAGGCGAAGCCTTTCCTTCATTCCTTTGGTTGCCTTTGTGGCCTGACAAGGGGAGCCCATACGCCCGCCCACTCATCAGGTCACTTTGTGCCACGTGGGTGCGCCGCCCGTGAAAGTATGCGGACCGCCTTTCGCCGCAGAGGCCACGTGGGCTTGCTGGGCCAGGCCACTCCTTGGGCCAATTACTTCTGCGGTGGAGAGGGTACCCCGGTGCAAAGTACACCAACAAAGAGCCCCCGGTAAATCCGAGGCGCGTGTCGATTTTTTCAGACCTTATTTAATGCTAGTGCGCCTCGATGGGCCCACCACCTTTGCGCGACTCAAGCGCCCGGTTTTCTCTACCTCCGCCGATTTTTCTTGGGACCCAAAACGCCGCACCTTTTGCTCGTCATGAATCTGTCTTCACGGGGTCTATATATGCACACCCCACGTAACGCTTTCCTATACGATCTTCTTCACATCTCGCTCTTTGCCTTTTTGTCTCCTTTGCTTAAAGAACTCCGTTTTCGCTCCGATGGCGCAGCCTCTTCTTCCTTCCACTGCCGACCAACGCCAGATGGACTTCACCACTGGGATGGCACCCAGGGGTTCCCTTCATCCTCGCCAGGGGACCGCCGTGCCAAATTGTGAGCCAGGGGAGATTGTTGTCTTCACCTGGGGCTTATGGCGGGCCTGGTGCTGCCATTCTCCGAATTTTCCTCACCGTCCTCCACTTCTACGAGATTCATCATCTTCATCTTTCCCCCAACTCCATCGTTCTTCTCTCCACCTTCGCTTACCTCTGCGAGATGTTCGTGGGGGTAATGCCCAATCTCCCCCTCTTTCGCTACTTCTTCACTTGCTGCATCACCTCCGACAGCGGGGGAGTCACCGGGAGCTGTCACTTCCGCCTCCGTGATGGGTCGGCCCCTCACTACATTCCTTTCCAGCCACGCTCCAACTGGAAGAACTGGCGAGGCGATTGGCTCTATGTCGGCGACGACAGCGGGGTCGACCTTCTAGGAGTTTCCTTGCGCGCAGGCGGAGACCCGCGAGAGCTAGAGCTCGCTCATCGAGGAGACAGCGGAGCTCCCGGCAATGGCGGCCCGCATCGATCGGTTGCGGGGCGCCGGCCTGATTGGGGCGCTGGTAGTCCGGGACTTCGTGGCCTGGAGGATCGGCTCCCTGCGTTGTTGCGCCCACCCTGCATGGCAATATACAGGGGACGACGACATGACACGCACGTATCCAGGCAGTAAGCCTCTTCACTCTTCCCTTTGAATGCATATTCTTCCTCGTGGTCATCATCAGTTAACATTTCTGTCTTCTTCTGGCGCCAGGTGATGGAAACCTGGATGGCTCCAGCCTTTCTAGGTGGCTATCCGTGCTGATCCCACCAGTGCCGAGCGGCTTGGAATTTCCGGCCAATGCTCATCCGCTCTGCGATCTGGAGTCCTCCTAGCGCCTCGGATCATCAATCCTTCCCGCGATGGACTCCTTGGTCGCCGTGGTGCCGCCGTGGCCTTGGTGATGGGGACCAGCCTCAGGGTGCCCGACCGGGCTTGAGCAAGCGACCCATTGCTCCGAGCGCCGCACAAACCCCAAGAGGGTCTGCACCGGGAGCCCAATTTCTGCCACCGCCACCTCGACGACTCCGCCGAGCATGCCCGAAGTGGTGACGTCTTCGTCCGGGGCGACGACGCCTGCCGCCCCTCCTTCGGAGCTGGCCACACCGACGCCGACTCCGACTTCCGCGGCGCCGTCTCCACCGGCGCTGATTCCACCGGCGCCACCGCCCACGCTGCCGACCTGCGTACGCTCATGCCGGGCTTAGCGATGCGCTTGCTGCCACGACCACTTTCCTCACGGCAGCCACCCAGCGCGAAGTCCACGTGACACAGCAAGTGGAGACACTGCGCGGGGAGCTGGAGAGGGCAGAGGCGCAGCTGGCCCAAGAGAGGGCCACCTGGGCGACCTTACTCGCCCGGGTGCAGGAGGCCGAGGCTGCGCGGAGGGAGGCAGCGGAGGAGCAGTGGCGGGCGCTTCATAACATTGCAAACATGCTCCGGTCATCATACTGGTGCATGGCGGAGTCTTAAGCGCCCTTGAGGTAGACAACCGTGAGTCATTGAGCCACGGGCGATGCTGATCGCCCATTGCACCACCCGGATTGCCGATGTGCTCTCAGGCACACCCGGCCGCCATGGCGCCCGCTCCATCCGGGAAGGCGACAAGTCACCGTGGTCACGCAATCCCTCGTGCTTTCAGCGTGCTAGCTAGCCGCCGCGCCGCCTTCAACCCAATGACCGTCGTGGGCGGCATTGAAACGATGCTTTCGGTCAGCGAGCATGCGTCACGGAGGCAGCGAACCGTCGTCAGCATGATGACGGTGGAAGCCCCAGACCTTGGCGCGGCAGCAGCGATGGAGCCGGAGGCCGAAGATGATAGCGGGGGCATCGAAGTCGTCAACGGCGACTGATGGCCCGGGCCGCCTTCTTTTGTTTTCTTCTTTGCTCCTGTTTTTGTATGCTAGAACAATATCAGTAACTATAATGAAGTTGGTATATTTTGGTTTCACCTGGTCATGTTCATCTGTTCGCATTTTTGATACGCTTGCTCAACTCAATCTTCGCGCGATCAGCCCCTAGCCCTTAGCCATAACGCGAACCTAAGCACCCAAGTTAGGTCGACACTTAGGCATTTCTTGAGTGATTGCAATACTGCGAATAGGAGTTGTGCAAAGTATGCAGAATGTAGACGAACAAAGTCTTAAGTTTACGTGTAAAGGTGTCACTAACTCTTGCCCTTTTGGAACTTACATTCCTATGATCTCTTGGAGTCTGACCATAGCGCTACGCAACAAGGAGGTGAGCTTACTGAGAGTGGTGGACCTGCGGTGCTTTCATGAGATAGCCATGGACTTCATGAGTTAACGGGTGTCTGAGCCGCGTTTGAGTCACCGTGCCACACTCACACTCCCAGTCACGCACCCTTGCGACACAAACGCTAGGCATTTCCTCTTATCAGCAAGGAGTTCTTAGGTGATGAGAGCCAGTGATAGCTGTGCATAATTCAACCCAACGGGGTATAAATGCAAAAAAATAAGTTGGTACTGTTAAAGTGAACAACTTATCTTTGCCATAAGCCAGCAGGCGACCCGGCTCCTTGACCGGTCACAGAGGCCAACGCTTTGGCGAGCAGGGCGTGGTCGCCCACCACCGCTTTGGCGGGCGTGGCGTGGTGCCCACCTCCGGCGAATCCACACGTGGGCTTTTCGCTGGGCGAGCAGGGCATGATTACTTGCCCGTTTGCTAGGGGGCCACATGGGCCGCTTCGCCCAATGGCGGCGTGGGTCGCCCACCGCCGCCTGGCCGCCACGGGTTACATCGGTCGCTTGAGCTCTGAGCACTCCAGCACTTCATCTGCGGTTGCACATGGCTACTGAAAACACAAATAGGGACGTAAGTCCTTGCGTGGGTATGTCATGGTCCCTTTCGTTGGGGTTTAAGCTCTTATGACATGGGGTTATTCCGCGAGGCTGCGTCGCATGGGAGCAGGTTCCCAGGAGGGATATTGGGCTTATGCGGTGCTTGCAGAGACAGCCGTTGGTGCTTCGTTGAGCCGAACCGAGGTGTACGGGCCACGTTTGAGCCACCGTGCCAGGTTCGTGCTCCTAGTTGCCCGTCCGGGCATGACGCGAGGGCTGGGAGTCACCACAGCTCAGCAAAGAGCAGCCAAATCGCTAGAACGTGCAACATCTCCACGCAAGCTTTCCCACCAAGGGACAAGCAAGAAGGATAAAGCAAAAGCTCTTAAGGTAAACAACTTTGCTAATCATTAGCAGCCACTGACCAGCCGGGGGAAAACTCATCCACCTGGCAGGTCAAAGCGGATCACTTTGGAACTTCTGACTTTTAGGGGTAAAACTTTGCATAACAACTCCACGTTGAAGGAGTTGGCAGCTCTTGACCATCCTCAGTAGTATGTCGGACCGCCTACAGGTCGAGATCTCGAGACCACCTTAAAGGGCCCTCCTAAGCGGGGGAGACAGTTTGTGGAGCCCAGCATGCGTCTAGATTTTACGCAAAACCAGGTCGCCAATAGCCAGTGTTCTCTCGGAGACCCGGGCGGCGTGGTATCGCCTGAGGCTTTGCTTCAGGTCTTCAAATGCTTGCTGAGCCTCCTCAGTCCACTCGAAATGGTTCATCTTCTTCAGCAACTTGAAAAGAGGCAGGCTTGTCTCTCCCAGTCGGGCGATAAATCACCCGAGAGAGGCTAGGCGACCAGCCAAGCATTGCACGTGCTTGAGTCGAACGGGTGGCTTCATGTGTTCGATGGCCGTTATCTTATCAGGATTGACCTCAATGCCCCGCCTGGACATGAGGAACCCTAACAGCTTTCCGGAGGGTACGCCGAACACGCACTTCTTAGGATTGAGCTTCAAATGATTCTTCTGGAGGTTGGCAAAGGTTTCCTCCAGGTCTTCATCAGGTCTTTGCTTTTTCTCACTTTCACGACCAGGTCGTCGACGTACACCTCAAGGTTGCGCCCTATCTGTGAACGAAAAGTGATATGCATGGTGCGTTGGTAAGTGGAACTAGCATTCTTTAACCCAAAAGCCATTCTAACATAACAGTAGTCACCCATGGGTGTTACAAAAGTGGTTTTGTCTTCGTCTTCTGCTGCCATGCTAATCTGATGGTACCCAGAGTACGCATCCAGAAAGCATAGCAGCTCACATCCCACCGTGGAATCAACAATGAGATCGACACGTGACAAGGGATAAGGGTCCTTCGGGCAGGCTTTGTTGAGGTCGGTGAAATCGACGCACATCCGCCACTTTTTCGTTGGATTTTTTGACGAGCACAGGTTGGCAAGCCACTCAGGATGAGAGACTTCCCGGATGATCCCTGCGCGCAACAGCTTCTCTACCTCCTCCCGAATGGCATCTTGGCGCTCCGGTGCTTGGCGTCGGATCTTTTGGCGAACCGACCGTACCTCAGGGAGCGTAGCCAGTCGGTGCTCGATCACCTCCCTGGGGACCCCAGTCATATCGGACGGTTGTCAGGCGAACACGTCGGAATTAGACCAGAGAAAGGTGACGAGCGCGTCTTCCTATTTGGCACTGAGGTTGGCGCCAATGAAGATGGACTTCCCGGGCCTGCCCGCACTCAGGGAGACCTCCTTTACCTCGCCGGCCGAGCCGGGCGAGGCGCGGGTCTGCGCCTGAGGGGTTCCCGGGAAGGCGGCATCAGCCGACTTGCCATAGGTGGCACCGGCCAGGTCTAGTGCGTGCTTGTGGCAGGGCAAAGCCTCTGACCTGTCCACCCGGATGGTTATGGGGCCACCAGGCCCTGGCATCTTCACCACCATGTAGCCATAGTGGGTTGCCGCCATAAACTTGGCCAAAGCTGGTCGGCCAAGTATGGCATTGTACGGGAGGTCAAAATCGGCGACTTCGAAGTCGACCAGCCCCGTACGAAAGTTGCTTTCCTCTCCGAAGGTGACGGGAAGGCGTACCTAGCCCAGGGGGACCATGCTAGCCCCAGAGGCTACGCCGTAGAAAGGCAAAGCAGGGCACAGCTCCTAGTTTGGCACCTAGAGTGCCCAAAAAGCTTCAAAGGACAGGAGGTTGATGGAACTCCCTCCGTCCATCAGCACTCGGCCGAGCCTCACGTTCCGGATCATAGGAGAAGCCACGATCGGAAGGTGGCCTGCGCCGGCAGTGCTCTCAGGGTGGTTAGCCCAATTGAAGGTGATCGGCTCTTCCGACCACTTCAGCATCCGACACGCCCCTGAACTCAACGCCGTGGCACAGACCTCCCACCTCAACCGCTTATAGAAAGCGTTGGAGGGGTAGGTGGATGAACCACCGTGAATGTATGCCACAGCGCGATCTGCCTGCTGGAAGGCCAGCGAGGCGGGGTCTTCGTCTTGGTCGTCGTCGCGGGGACGACGCTCCTTGAGCCCCGCTCGACCATCTTGTTCACAACCCGGCAATCATTCAGGCCATGAGAATTGGTCTGGTGAATCGGGCAGAAGGGCTCACCCTCCTTTTCCTCGCGGCGGTCGTTCGTCCAACTGCGGCGGTCACTGTGCCGGCTTCGGTGGTCATCCCGCCGTTTGCGGCGGTCATCCCGTCGATCACGGCGGTCGCGCTTTTGTGGCCAGGCGTCTTCGCGTTCGCGCTCGACGGCCAGGACCCTCCTGGTCTCAGCCACCTCGCGTTTCCGCGGCCTCTTGCACGACGCCAGACGTCGGCCCCCGAGCCTCTGCCGCCCGTGCGCACTTGTGCGCTAGGGAGAGGAGCTCGGAGGTGGTGGCGATGTCGCGGGTCGCCATATTTTCCCGCATCTTACGGTCGCGAACGCCTCTTCGAAAGGCGATGACGACCGACTGCTCCGAAATCCGGGGAATCGTGTTGCGACAATGGCAGAACCGCCAGATGAAGTCACGCAATGACTCCCCTCTTTCCTGCTCGAGGGCTTGGAGATCGTCCTCCACGCCCGGCTGTGCGAAGGAGCCTTAGAAGTTGGCGACGAAGAGGCCACACAACTCCTCCCACGAGTGCACCGATCCTCGCGGGAGGTTCAACAGCCAAAACCGGGCGGACCCCGTCAAGGCCGTTGAGAAGTAGTTGGCCATGGCCTTTCTAGACCTGCCAGCGACACGTACCACGGTGGTGTAGATCTGTAGAAACTCCTTCGGGTTGGTGGTGTCGTCATACTTCTCGATGGAGGCCGGGCGAAACCTTTCAGGCCACACCACGTCGGGAGAACGCCTGGCATCCAACGCCGTAGGGGGGATCCTGCCGGTCTCCCTGACCTCGGCCCGAAAACCGTGCCAGGGAGGGCGGACCGCGACTCCCCAACGAGTAGGAGGAGCGGACCTCCTCCTCGCTCTAAAGGTGAGAGTCATGAGAGGAACTCTCACCCCTAGGGGCCATCCGTCCGTCGCGAGCGTGGCGACGCTGCAGGTGATCATGCAAATCACCGCCGGCGCCGGAGCTCCATATGGGCTCTCAGGTCCCCACGGCTCCTCGCGGAGCTGGGACCTTCTTCTTGCACGCCGTTTCCCTTTCTCTGGCCCGCCTGGCCAGAGCGCTTCCTGCTAGGGCGGCTGGAAGCTTGGGTGCACTCTACGGGGACCCTTGGTCGAGGGGAACTGACGGTCTCAGAACAGTCGGGCATCCCTACGTGGAGCTGAGCCGTGTCCACGAGGCTCGCAATATCCCGCAACCATGGCGTGGCTGGGGTGTCTCCTGCGAGTTCCACCGGAGGGTGGTCTAGGAGGAGACGAACAACATGTAGGTTCTGAGCCGGAGTGGTGGCCTCCATGGCCAGCCGACGCCGAACCGGAAGCTCAGCCGCCGCTGTGGGGGCGCTACCGCCCTCTTGTAGGGGCGGCGAGAGGCGATCCCTCGTCCGGCGAGAGTGCCGGGACGTGTGCTGGGAGCTGCTAGCCTCCGCCACCTCTTGCCGCTGCGAGTGTGAACCCGCCATCACCGGATGCAAGGTCCTTTCGGACGGAAAGCCGGAATCCGTCGGAGAGATGGCCGGATAAGCCAACCACTAGCCCCTACGCGCCCCTCGCTCGGCGTGTTACGCTGACAAGATCCCGTCAATGAACAGAGTAGGCTACACCCTAGACGGAAGATTTGGTTCGGTAGAGGGGCATCTTCATGGCTGAAAACCCTAATGTCTCTCAACGATGGACTCGGGAATTGGCGAACCAGTGGACACAGCGATTTACCCAGGTTCGGGCCCCCAGCTTGGGTAATAGCCCTACGTCCTGCTTGTTCTTCATTGTAGTTTGTTCACTTGCCGGACGGCCCCCTTCTCCATGCACCAAGGCGCCCTTATATAGACGGACCAGCCCGAGTAAGAGAGAAGGTGGCACAATACTTATCTACAACACATTAATTACATCCATCATTCCAGCTTCCACGTCGACCCACGACTCATTTATTATATGCACCTTCGTGGCCTTGTCCTTTGAATCTCATTTAATGTCGGTGAGAGGCCTCGCCCGGTCCGCCTGGAACAGGACGCCCGCGACGGGTTGGTAAGAGGTGTCGGAGGGTGGCCGCCGCGTCGTAAAGCTGAATCTTTACAATTAATGACCGCCACGAGGTGCGAGGGGAGGGAAGAAAAGCCACTACTACGAATAGGTCATCACTTGCGGCTGCATACGCCATTCTTGCGCGGTTATGGGGGCGGCGATGATTGGCGCTAGATGATACTCGGGGTTATCGCTGCCGGCTCGAACCGGCGATGATAATAGATATCACTGTCGGTTCATTCTACAACCGGCGATGATACTCGACTATCTCGCGGTTTACCTAGAACCCGGCGATGATCTTGGACTATCTCTGCCGGTTCACACTAGAATCCGACAGTGATATATGTATATCTCTGCCGGCTTATACGAAGAACCAACAGTGATATATGTATACCACTGCCGGTTCCTGGACGAACCGGTAGTGACAACCGAATTCTGAAAAAAAATTGTAGATGTACTTCATAGATTAGTCTACCTATGTATAAAATTGTAGGTTCAAATTCAATACATATCAGGATTTACAAAAAAAGAGAAAATTCAATACATATCAGAAGATTCAGGACTGCAAGCTTGCCGAATAAAATAGACTCCCAGGAACCAACAGATAGAGTCTCATAGAACCTAACAACAACAGATCGATAAGATTCAGTGCTACAGGCTAGCTGAACAAAAGTGATATAACCACTACTGAACAACAGGCAGTCTGAACAAATGAATATACTAATCACAGGATGCAAACTAAACAAGAACCACAAATTGACAGTGAATAAATCAGTACTTCTACAACATGTAAGTCTATCAATTTAAGGCCTTATTCACAGAATAAATGTCTATCTCATTGATAACCCTAGAATCATCACAGATTAGTTGTCACAAATTGTCTATTGTAGTCCCAAATCCTCCTTGAACTCTTTGTACCCACATGCTAGGTCCCAAGCCAAGCAATTGGTGGCCCTTAGCATCTGCACATTCACATCTGCACATGCACATCTGCACATTCACAATCACATTCACATTCACATCTGCACATTCACATCTCGCACATGCACATTCATACATCGCAAGAAGCGATACCAAGGCGTGGCGGGGACATCAAGCAACATTCAACATTAGGACCTCTGTCATAAGTTCGCAAGAGGTGTACCATGGCGGGAGAGGGGAGGTCGGCGATGGCGGGGAGACAGTGGGGAGGTCGAGGTGACGGTGGGGAGACAGCGTGGAGGAGAAGGCGACGGTGGGGAGGCGACGGCGACGTGCTCAGTCGAGGCGACGCGGCAGTCCGAGGCGAGTGAGGCGACGGCGTCCCAGTCGAGGCGGAGGCTCAGCGTGACGTGGCCGAATGGTGGTCCGAGGCGCGGCGGCGGCGGGAGCTCCGAGGCGCGGCACAGTAAAAAGTGAGTGGAGGGCGCGGGCTAGGGTTAGGGTAACTAAAAGGAGAGCGCGGTGTTTGAATATTTATA
Source organism: Guadua angustifolia (assembly GCA_036346375.1). Lineage (NCBI taxonomy): Eukaryota > Viridiplantae > Streptophyta > Magnoliopsida > Poales > Poaceae > Guadua > Guadua angustifolia. The sequence goes on from CM070508.1 coordinate 14,797,885, forward strand.
GGGGTGGACTATCACTGCCGGTTCTACACAACAACCGGCACTGATAGTATATCACCGCCGGTCAATAATTACAACCGGCAGTGATAGTGGAATATTACTGCCGGTCCATATGTACAACCGGCAGTGATAGTGGAATATCACTGCTGGTCCACATGTAGAACCGGCAGTGATAGTCTATATCACTGCCGGATACATGAACAACCGACAGTGATAAGCTCTCCGGCCAAATTCTATTAAAATTTGATCCAAATTCTCTTAAAATTTTTGGAGGCATACTATAGGACATCTAATATTTTATTTAAATATTTCCCCAAATTTTTATTAGGTTCTAAAGTTATAAAAATCAGATTGCTAACTATTTTAATAGTTTTAATATTTCAAAAATCAAATAATGCTTGCAAATTGAACACAAATGCTGTCAAATTCAAACAAATTCAAGTGCAATCAAAATCACAAAAATCCAAATGCACTGATATGCTAGTCTCCGACCAATTAAGTGAAACTTTCAATTTGATCAAAAGAAAGCATAACCTCAAATTCCATTATTGCATATATTACATTAATTGTTACATATGAGAAAATAAACATATCGTTCATACAGAAAGCATACATTTCATTACTACAACTAAGCTACGATTAGGCCTTCGTTATGATCGCGGCGTATGTAATAACCGTCACTCTCTTCCATGGTACTTAGGTCAACGTCCTCTCCAAAAGAAGCTCATCGAATTGGTTGTACTCTTCCTAAATCGACAACATTCTCAACTCCGACAATCCTTCTTTTTCCTTAAATAACCACGTGGCGCTCCTTGTTAGCCGGCCGGCCATAAAGAAGATTTGTGTAATGAGAATTAGCAAATCTGAATGGTTCTTCTTTGTATCCAAGCGAGTTTGAGGTCCACGGTAGTGATCTGTATTTGTCGATATTCACTGCCGGAAGTCGACCCATTAGCATTGAAAGAGAGGGACCTTCAAAGGTCCATAGTCAAGCTCCCAAATCTCTTCTATGAATCCGTAGTATGTTTGCCTATTTTCATTGCTGTCATAGGCATCTATACGGATACCGCTATTTTGATTGGTGCTCTTTTCATCTTGCGCTCTTGTATAAAATGTAAAACCATTTATGTCGTATCCTTGGAATGTCCGAATTGTCGTTGATGGTCCCTGAGCCAACACTTTCAACTGAGTGTAGTCTGTCTCCTTACGCATCATGTGTCTACGCAACCAATCGCCGAAATTATCTCTGTGCTCTCTCGCGAGCCAAACCTCTGACCTCCCTGGGTTTTTTTTGGATAGCACGTTCTTGTGCATGTTGACATACGGGGCCACCACAACTGATTGTCCCAAAACTGCGAAATGTGCTTGTGTAAATGAAGCTAGATTGCTAGTACGTACTGATTTCTCGCCTAGTGTCCCTTTCCCCTGTAGCCTTCCCTCATGCCGAGATACATGCGCACCAATCGGTTTGAGATCCATATAATCGACGCAGAACTCAATGACCTCCTCGGTTCCCCGACCATCGGCAATGCTGACCTTCGATCGATTTAGATTACAAACATATTTCTTTATAACCCCCATGAATCTCTCAAAAGGGTACATCGATATAGAAATCTGGGACCAAGAATCGTATCTCTTTCACAATGTGAACAATGAGATGGACCATAATATCAAAAAAGATGGAAGAAACACATCTCAAGCCTGCACAGAGTGTGGACCACGTCTTCCTGCAGCTTATCTAGTTTTAATGGATCGATGGCCTTCTATGAAATCGCATTGAAGAATGAACACAACGTGATAATTGGGTCTCGGACTTTCTCTGGCAGAACCCCCTAATTGCAATTGGAAGCATCTGTGTCATCATCACGTGGCAATCGTGAGACTTCATACCAATTAACTTTAAGTCTTTCATTGAGACTAGTCTCTCTATGTTAGCAGAGTAACCAGATGGAACTTTGACTCCGTGCAAGTATTCGCAAACGCTAATTTTCTCTTTCTTGCTCAAAGTGTAGCAGGCTGCAGGAAGGTACTTTTTGCCTGTATCCATTTCTTCGTGATGTAGCTCCTTCCTCAGTTTCATATCTTCGAGGTCCATCCTTGCTTGAAGTGTATCTTTTGTTTTGCCAGGTATGTCCAGTAAGATACCAAGCAAGCTATCACACACGTTCTTCTCTATGTGCATGACGTCGATTGCGTGTCGAACTTCCAGGTACTGCAAATAAGGTAGGATCCAAAATACAGATATCTTTTTCCACAAAGGAGCCTTATCCCGGGAAGTCGGAATAGATGTATTGCCGGCTCCCTTTTCGTGAATAATTGTAAGATCCTTTACAGCGGCAAATATCTGTTTCCCAGTGTACTGATTCTTCGGAGCTAAGGCAGTCTCCTTTGTCCTGTCAAAAACTCTCTTATTATTGCGGTATGGGTGATCGTTGCGGAGGAACCTACGATGCCGCATGTAAGCCATTTTTCGGCAGTTCTTCAGCCACCGGCTAGCTGTATCATCCAGGCACTGGACGCATCTGTTGAAGCCTTTTGTCGTCTGGCCCGACAAGTTGCCAAGAGAAGGATAATCATTAATGGTTACGAACAATAATGCCCGTAGGATAAAGTTTTCTCTTTTATACTCATCCCATACCCGTATACCATCGTTCCACAATATTAGAAGATCTTCAACCAATGGTTTGAGGTACACATTGATATTATTGCCAGGTTGCCTGGGCCCTTGGATCAATAGTGGCATCATAATGTACTTTCGCTTCATGCAAAGCCAAGGAGGAAGGTTGTAGATGCATAAAGTCACCGGCCAAGTGCTGTGATGACTACTCATGTTGCCAAAAGGATTCATCCCATCTGTACTCAACCCGAACCTTATATTCCTCACATCATATGCAAAGTGTTTCTTATATTTTTTGTCGATGTTCCTCCATTGCATAGAATCAGTAGGGTGTCTGAGCATTCCATCCTTCTTATGCTCTTCGGCGTGCCATCGTAGCAATTGGGCATGCCTTTTGTTCGCAAACAATCACTTTAGACGAGGGATTATAGGGAAATACCACACCACCTTTCGGGGACACCTCTTCTTCTTACGCCTCACCCCGACATCTTCGTTCTCGATATTGTCGTCGTTGCTCTTATACCGCTTTGCTTTGCAAACAACACAGGCATCCATGTCTGCAAACTCATTGCGATACAATATGCAATCGTTTGAACATGCGTGTATTCTTTGTACTTCCAGTCCCAACGGGCAGACAACCTGCTTGGCCTGGTACGTAGTTGAAGGCAACATGTTACCCTCTGGAAGCAAGTCCCCCAAGAGACATAATAGCTCTGTAAAGCTCTTATCGGACCAACCATTGCTTGCCTTCAACTGCAGTAGTGAAAGCACGGTATGCAGCTTTCTGTGCTCCTCCTTGCAGCCCGGGTACAATGGCATTGTAGAGTCCTCTACCATACGCTGGAACTTTTGAAACTCCCTTTCACTCGTGAAGTCCCCTCCCCATCACATGACATTTGATCTAGATCATCTTCGTGGGTATCAACGAACGATCTTCCACCGCCATCATATCGTTGTCTCCGTCATCTTCATCAATGTGTTGCCCTACATGTACAATATCATCTTCATCATGTGTTACCCTTCATGTACAATATCATCTTCATCAATGTGTTGCCCTTCATGTACAATATCATCTTCACCGTGCTCGGTCCAGCAGTATAGACCTTGAAACCCCTTGAAGCAAGTGTGCACGTGTCGACTCTATGTTACAAAACATCTTCTCATTTTTGCAATCAGCGCATGGACAACACATATAGTCCGCCAGTTTCTCAACTTTGTGCCTTGCAACCGCATTCAAAAAACAAGTCACACCATTAAAGAACTACGAACCATGACGGTCCGTGTCATACATCCACCTTCGGTCCATCTACAGTTAATTATATCAAACTACATTTCAATTATATGAACAAACGATTTCAAAATAATTAATTCTTTACAGAGTCATGCATTGCTAATTAATTAAAACGATAAACACATTATAAGCACATAACTACAAATAACAATATAATTGTAAATGATTAGTTTTACAAATACATCTAGCAATTTTGCCTATATATATTAAAATAAATGAAACCTTTTCACTATTTAAATATCCATCTAGCATTTTTTAATTATTTAGAAGATTTCTTCATTTCATTTTGTTATGTAGTGCTAGCTAGTAAATTAAATTAATCTACAACAAACAAGCACATAATTGAATATAAGGATATATTTCTAAATAATTATGTATCTTCCAACTTTCATTATTGCAAAATCCATCTACCATTTTTCATTATTTAAATATTCAACTAGCAATTCTCACTATTTATAATTCATCTAGCAATTTTTACTATTTAAAAATCCATATAACAAATTTTCATTAATTAAATTAATTACAATTATGCATAATTGCCCATCTAGCAATTTTCATTACTTAAACATCCACTACATCACTAAAATGGATATGAATTATAATTTATTCAATAATTTAGCTAGATCTTAATTTGAGCACTACCGACCTAAAATGTTCACACTGTACAATCAACAATTATCAACATCTATAGCACTCTGTAAAGTAAAATTTTACGACAAATATAACATAGATCAAGTCAGTAACTCGCCAAGATAATAACTACCGAGCAAAACAGAGCTCCTCTTTGTTCTGCTCGGTCGGAGAAGATGTCGACTCGATGAAAAATATGAAAAAATACTAACACAAATTTTGGTGACACCTCACCAAGAAAAATACAACCGAGCATAGAGCTCCTCTCTTACCTTTCGTACGGAAAAGCGTTGGTCGGTGGAGATTGCTATAAAATAGTTTATCACTACCGACTCTGCGAAGAACCGCAGCGATGATAAGGTCATATTAGCGGGAAAAATAGCTTATCCTCTTAGGCTCTGCTGTAACCGCGATGATAAGGTCATATTCTGTGAGGAAAATTGGGTTGCAGGAAAATACATATCCTTGCGGTTAAATAGAAATACCGGCAATAAAGTTCAATATCACTACGGTTATAAATTAAAGCTGGCGATAATATATCACTACCGGTTTTGGGTATAAACCGCAAGGATCGTCGAACCTTCAATCGCCATGCCAACCGTCGCTTACGGTTTCTCTCTGGCGCTTGCCCATTCTCTGCCAAGGCCAATCGTTGCGCTTCACATTGCTCGCCAATTGTTGCCCTTCCCATTACGCCTCTATATAATGCCCATTCCTCAATCTCAAGCACCCTCCTCACAATCCACTCTTTGTTGCAAGAATGGCACCCCCAAGAAGCGAGCACGATGGGCAAAGCCCGCTCCGTCGCTAGAGAAGGAGGAGAAGAAGGAGGAGGAGAAGGAGGAGGTGGAGGCGGAGGAGGAGGAAAAGGAGGCAAAGGAGAAGAAGGAGGAGGAGGGTGACGACGACGACGACGACAGCGATGGCGACGAGGTCCTGCGGCGTTGGGGCAAGACCAACTCCGCCACCGAATCGGATTCAGAGAAGGAGGACGAGCACCGCCACAACTCCGATCAGTCATCAGGCGACAGCTCCGGCGACGAGGAGGAGGAGGACGACGATGACTTTTGGATATAGGGTTTCGCGCCATTTTGGGTTTCAAACGGTTAATAGCCGTTGGCCTGTTATAATTAGGACTAAACATGTAATAATGGACAATATACCTAATTATGTTTTGTAAATGTTCTGTGTTTTAATTAATACATATCCCGCAAATTACAAATTTTGTAAATGTTCTGTGCGAGATAAATTACAAATTTTTAATATGTTACTGCTTTTTAACTAATTATGCTTTCATATGTTACATGCGAGATAAATTACAATGTTTCTTATGTTACAGATCAAACTAATAATGGGGAAACGATAATATCCACGCGGTTCTATAGTAAAACCGGCGGTGAAAATGGTCTTATCACTTTGCGGTTTATAGAGGCTAACCGGCAATGATAAATCACTACGGTTTTACATATAAACCGCATCGATATCTTCTTATCACCGCGGTTCTCTATTAAACCAAACAATGATATTGCCTCCATTCTGCGGAAATTTATACTATTCTTATCACCGTCGGTTGAAGTTAGAATCGGCGGTGATAATATTATCACCGGTTGAATTTAGAACCCGCAAGGATAATGATATCACCGCCGACTTCGGACCTACGGCGATGATGGAGGAAATCGCGATGAGGCGGTCTATAGTAGTGAGCCTTCCTTCATTCCTTTGGTTGCCTTCGTGGTTCGACAAGGGGGTCGAGCGCCCACCCACTCATCGAGTCGCTTCATAGGCCACGTGGGCGCTCGTCGGCGGCGAGTGTGACCGCCAGTTGCTTTCGCCGAGGCCGCATAGGCTTCTCGCCTGGCGGACAGGCGTGGTCGCTGGCTTCCGTCGAGTGCCCGTGGGCGCTTCGCCGTGGCGAAAGCGTGGCATGACCGCCAAGCCGCTTTCGCCAGGCCGTGTGGGCTTCGCCCGGTGAACAGGCGTGGTCGCCGCTGCCCACCGAGGTGCCCGTGGGCTTCGCCCGTGGCGAGGCGTGACCGCCAGTTGCTTTCGCTAAAGGGGCCACGTGGGCTTCTGGGCGAGCCACTCCTTGGGCCAATGCCTGCGGTGGAGAGGGTACCGGTGCAAAGTACAAGCGATCGAAGAAGGTCCTACGAGGTAGAGACCAGGTACCCGCAAGCACAGAAGATGATGTACGCTATCTTGATGGCGTCCAGGAAGCTGCGGCACTACTTCTAGGGGCGAGAGATCACGGTGGTCACTGTCTATCCTCTGCGAGAGATCCTCACAACTGGGAAGCTGAAGGCCGCATCACCAAGTGGTCGGTGGATCTAGGGGAATTCTGTCTTAAATTTGTACCCCGCACCGCCATCAAAAGCCAAAACCTGGCGGAGTTTGTTGCCGAATGGACTCCCGTCGCTCCTGAAGCTTAAGAGATACCCGCGCCTTCCCCCTGGACCTTATTCTTCGACGGCTCCTTCAGGCTCGAAGGCGTAGGGGCTGGAGTTGTCCTGGTCTCCCCGACCGGCGACATCCTCCTGTATGTGGTCGCCCTGGACTTCAAGGCCACCAACAACATCGCCGAATATGAGGGCCTGCTGGCAGGGCTGCGCGCCGCCTCGGTGTTAGGCGTCCGGCGTCTCCAAGTCAAGGGCGACTCCCTGCTGGTCATCAATCAGGCGCGAAAGGAATTTCAATGTTCTAACCCCACCATGGTTGTGTACTTGGCGAAGGTCAGAAAGATGGAGCGTCACTTCGAAGGACTGGGATATATCCATATCCCTCGACGCGACAACCATATGGCGGACAGGCTTTCACAGCTCACGTCATCAAGATCTCCTATCTCGGTCGGGGTCTTTGAAGAAAGACTTACGCGATCATCCGTTGCTGCCCCCGGTTCAGGTGGGGACGACGGTGCAGCTGTCGCGGCCTCCGACCCAGGTGGGGAGGGCGGCGCGGCTATCGTGGCCTCCAGTTCATGGAGGGAAGGCAGTGCATCTGCCTCAGCCCCTAGGTCCGGGAGGGAAGGTAGCGGTGTCGCTGGTGCGGCACCCGGAGAAAATTTTGGCCAGGCGAGTACCAAGGCGATCACCACGTGATCGCCACACTTGGCGGGGAAGGGCAGTGGATGGATCCTATCCTAGCCTTCTTGCAAGACCGAGTGGTCCCCGACAATAATGCCTTAGCTGCAAAAATTGCACGCAAGGCCAAGTGCTATACTCTGGTAGGTGGGGACCTATATTGCCGGAGTAGAAACGAAATTCTACTGAAGTGCGTCACTCGGGAAGAGGGGAGCAATTTGCTCTTTGATATCCATGGAGGCATGTGCGGGAGCCATATGTCCAGTCGGACACTGGTCGGTAAAGCGTTCCGCCAAGGATTTTATTGGCCTACTGCCCTCCAGGATGCTTGCGAGTTGGTGAGGAAATGCGAAGCGGGCCAATTCTTCGCCAGGCAAATCCACCGACCAGCCCAAGCTCTACAAACCATCCCGGTCTCTTGGCTGTTCGCGGTTTGGGGGCTGGATATCCTGGGCCCGTTCCCGCAGGCCATAGGGGGCTTCACCCGCCTATTCGTCGCCATCGATAAATTCACCAAGTGGGTCGAAGCCGAAGCAGTACGTGCCATCACGGCTTCCGTTGCTATCAAGTTCATCCACGGAATCTTCACCCGCTTTGGAGTCGCCAATCACATCATCACCGACAACGGCACTCAATTCACCAATGCGGCCTTCCTGGAGTTTTGTGATGAGATGAGCACCAAGGTATGCTTTGCTTCGGTGGCCCATCCGAGGAGTAATGGCCAAGCAGAGTGTGCCAACGCACTGGTGTTGAGGGGCCTCAAGACCAGAGCATTTGATCGGCTCCATAAGCGGGGGGCACAGTGGACGGAAGAACTCCTGGCTGTGTTGTGGTTGCTTCGAACAACACCCAGTCGGTCGACTAGAGAAACACCTTTCTTCCTGGTCTACGGCGCGGAAGCTGTCCTTCCATCCGAGCTGTCGCTCGGCTCCCCACGCGTCTCGATGTTCAGTGAGGAAGGACAAGAAGACCACCGCGGAGCAGAAGTCAACCTTCTGGAGGAGGTGCGCGACCGGGCAGCCCAGCGTGCCGCTCGGTACCAGCAAAGTCTCAGGCGGTACCATGCCACCCGAGTCCACGAGAGAACACTAGCAGTGGGCAACCTAGTCTTGCGCAGAATCCAGACGCATCTTGGGCTCCTGGCTGTCTCCCGGTGGGAGGGCCCTTTAAGGTGGTCTCGCCTCTCGACAAGGCGGCCGGTTGGCATTAATGAGGGCGGCCAAGAGCTGGCCAACTCCTGGCGATGGAGTTGTTGCGAAAATTTTATCCATAAGAACTGTAAGTACTCGGTAGTTCACTCCGATCAACTGAGTGGGTGAGCTCTCCCCTGGTTGATCGACGACTGCTGACGATCGGTAAAGTTGTTTGCCTTAAAGGCTTTTGTTTTATCTTCCCTACTTGTGCCCCGGTGGGTAATATTTTGCGTGAGTGTCATTGGTACCGACGGTTTGGCTACTCCTTGTTGATATACGGTAACACCCAGCATTCGCGTCGGGCAGGGATGGGCGACCGGGAGCGCGAGTGCGGCATGGTGCTCAAATGCGACTCGTACACCTCGGGTTGGCTCTGCGAAGCCCCGCTGGATGTCACTGCGAGCATCGCTAGCCTAATACCACTCCTGGGAACCTGCAACCTTGCCGCGCGATGCTGCGGTCAGGTTCCAAGAAATCACAAGGGCTTAAGTTTCAAAAAGAAAAGGACCATGACAACCCCGCGCAGGGACTTATACTCTTTTAGTCTATTTCTCGCATGCCCCGCATAACGTCTGCTTGTGTTTTCAGTGGCTGCATGCAATTACAAGTGAAGTGCTGAAGCACTGGCCTAATTCAAACATTCGAGATCGCACCGCGGCAGGCCTGGGGGTTGGTCACCCAACGACCTGAGATCAAGATAAGTTGTTTGCGTTGAGCATTACCGACCTATCTTTCGCATTTGCACCCTGTTGGGTCGAGCTGTGCATGGTTGTCAAGGCGCCGGTAACCTGACGGCTCCTTGCTGATAAAGCGAGACACCCAGCGTTTGCGTCGTGAGAGGATGGGCGACCAGGAGCGCGAGTGCGGCACGGTGCTCAAACGCGGCTCGTACACCTCGAGTTGGCTCTGCGAAGCACCGCTGGCTGTCACCGCGAGCACCGTTGGCCCAATACCACTCCTGGGAATCTGCTACCTTGCCGCGCGACGCTGCGGTCAGGTTCCAAGAGATCACAAGGATGTAAGTTCCGAAGGGGCACGAGCCAGTGACAACCTTGCGCAAGGACTTAGACTCTACTTGTCTACGTACTGTATGCCTTGTGTAACTTTTGTTTGCGTTTGTAGCGGTTGCTTGCAATCACTCAAGAAGCACCGAAGTATTGACCTAACCTAAGCGTTCAGGTTTGCGTCGCGGTAAGATTGGGGGCTGGTCGCCCAACGATGGGATCAAGCAAACACAAACGCAAACAATCAAACAAATGCACAGGTAAAACCAAAAGGTGCTAATTGCATTGAGATTACTAAGATTGTTCTTACATACAGAAAAGCAAAACAAGAAAAAGAAGAAGTGAAAGAAACAAGGGAAGCGGTCCGGGCCATCAGTTGTCATTGGCGACTTGGATGTGCTCGTCGACCTCCTCGGCTTCCTCCTCCGGCAGTGCGGCATCGGTGCCTGGGTCTTCCACCTCCATCAAGCCAGCCACGTGCTCCACTGCCTCGCGCACGCGCGCCTGCACCTGAGCCTCGTCTCCCTCAATGCCGTCCACGATAGCCATCGGGTTGAAGGAAGCGTCGCGGCTAGCGCAGCATGCCAGCACGAACGTCGCGGTGGCAACCGCGACCTCCTGCCCTTCTCGGGCGGAGCGAGCGGCCAAGGCGACCGGCAAGCCGCTGAGGGCCTCGGCGACCCGAGTAACGCCATGGGCGTACTGCATGACCGAGGACTCGAGTGGCTCACGGAGGTCCACCCCCAGCGGCTCCAAGGACCTCGCCATGCGCCGGTAAGCTGACCGGAGCATGACGGCGAGGTTGTGCCGCGTGCGACGCAGCTCCTCCACCGCCTGTTTCTGTGGCACCTCAGCCTCCTACGCCGGGGCGAGCAGGGCTGCCCCAGTCACCCTCTCCTGGGCCAGCAGTGCCTCCCCCTTCTCCCTTTCTTGCGCCAACTCCTCGCGCAGCGCCACCATCTGCTGTGACGTTTGGGCTTCGCGTTGGATAGTTGCCGTGAGAAGGGCGCCCGAAGATGCGTGCGTCTCTCCAAGTTGGGCGAGCAGCGCACCCAAGTCGGAGGAGGGGGCGGCGAGCACGACTGAAGCGGAATGGGCTTGAGTGCTGGCGCTAACGACGTCCCCTTGGGCTGCTTCGGAGGCGCCGGGCGGCCCTTGGGTGGAAGTCCTCGCTGTGCCTGTTAGCGCTGCGGACGTCTGCTTGGCTGGGGCACCTCGAGGGGCCACCCTTGGAGGCGACTGGAAATGGAAGGAGGCCACCGGAAGTGTGAGCCCGCCTTGGTGGGCGGTGGCGGCAACTCTTGTCGCCGAGGGAGTCGGTGCTGCAGTAGGGGCACCGTTGAGGTCGGTGCCGCAGGAGTTGGCATCGGTGGAGCCAGCGCCGGAGCGGGGGCGGCGGACGTCGTCGCCCCGGATGAAGATGCCACCACTCCGGGCGCGCCTTGAGGAGCGGCGGAGTCGGTGGCGGCGGGAGATTGGTTTTCGGTACGGGGCCTCTTAGGGTCCGCACCCGTAACGTCCGGAGCGCACGGCCGCTTGCATGCGCTCCGATCATTAGCTGGGGCTAGGTCCCTGATCACCAAGGGACCGCGGGCCGGCAGCACTGAAGGACCGTTGGAGTCCATCGCCGGAAACAACTTGATGATCCAGAGGAGCTCGGCGGACTCTAGATCGCAGAGCGGTCGAGCCCCGGTGGAAAAGTTCGGGATGTTCGGCATTGGCGGGAGCAGTCCGGACAGCCATTTGGAAATGGCGGGACTGTCCAAGTTCCCTGCGCCTGGCGGAAAAAAGAAAACGCAATTGTCAGTTGATGGTGACCACGAAAGGAGATATATATTCATGAGAAGAGTAAAGAACTTATGGATTGGGTGCGTGCGGGTCATGTCGTCGTCCCCTGTATACTGCCATGCAGGGCGGGCACGACGACGAAGGGGGCTGATCCTCCAGGCTACAAAGTTCTGGACCACTAGCGCCCCGATCAGCCCGGCGTCTCGCAGCCGGTTGATGCGGGCCGCCATCGCCAGGAGCTCTGCAGTCTCCTCGACTGGCGAGTTCCAGCTCTCACGGGCTTCCGCCTGCGTGCTGGGCATCCCGAGGAGGTTGACTCCGCTGTCGTCGCCGAGGTACAACCAGTCGCTTCGCCACGACTTCCAGTTGGACTTCGGCTAGAGGGGAATGTAGTGGGGAGCCAACCCGTCGCGGAGACAGAAATGGTAGCTCCCCGCTATCCCACCGTCGGCGGAGCTGTGGAGGATGTAGAAGTAGCAAAAGAGTGGAAGATTGGGCATTACCCCTATGAACATTTCACAAAGGTATGCGAAGGTGGAAAGAATAACAATGGAATTGGGAGTGAGATGAAGATGGTGGATTTCGTAGAAATGGAGGACGGTGAGGAAGAATTCAGAAAATGGCGGCACCATGCCCGCCAGGGGTCCCCAGGCGAAGACGACGATCTCCCCCGGCTCGCACCATGGTGCGAGGGTTCCACGACGAAGATGAAGGGAACACTCGGGAGCCATCTTGGAGAGCGTCACCACCCTCTCGTTGTCGACGGTAGAAGATGGAAAGGGTTGCGCCATTGGAGCAGGAGCGAGGTTTTTAGACAAGGAAGATGAAAGGGCAAAGAGTAAAGTGTGCAAGAATCAGAGAGGAGCATGAACCGATGGACGTGGGTGCGCATATATATATAGGCCCCTCGCACAGACGGTTCGCGAAAAGGCAAAAGTACGCGACGTTTCGGGTCTCGAGAAAAATCAACGAAAGTGGAGAGGACCGAGACGGTTGCGTGCTCAGAAGTGGTGGGCTCATCCAAGAACGCACTAACATTAACTGAGGACTAAAAGAAACTGGCGCGCGTTTCAGGACGGACCCGGGGGCTATTGTCGATGTACTTTACGTCAGGGTACCCTCTCCGCCGCAGATAAGTAAGACCACGTGGTGGCCTGGCGAGCGGGCGGGCGATCAAGGCCCTCTCACCGAGCGAGCGGCCCACGTGGTGGCCTGGCGAGTTGGCGGGCTCCCAGGCCCCTCTCGCAGGGCAAGTGGCCCACAGGGCGCCCTGGCGAGCAGGTGGGTGATCAGGCCCTGCTCGCCGGGCGCCGGCCTCCATGGCAGCTTGGCGAGTAGGCTGGTGATCAGGCCTTGCTCGCTGGGCATGGGCCTCCCTGGTGGCCTGGAAAGTGGGCGATCAGGCCCTGCCCACCGGGCGTCGGCCTCTGTGGCGGCCTGACGAGTAGGCGGGCGATCAGGCACTGCCCGCCGGGCGTCGACCCCCGTAGGTGGCCTGGCGGGTAGGCGGGCGATCAGCCCCCGCTTGAGGCGTTAGCCTCTGTGGCGGCTGGCGGCGGGTGTTGAGCCCTCTCACCAGCGTCGGCCCATGTGGCGGCTGGCGGCGAGTGGCGCTCTCCGCCCTCTCGCCGGGCCACGCGGACGACCAAAAGAATGAGAAGAAGGCTTCGCCTCGAAGTCTCCTTCCCCTGACACGCTGTGTCAGAGCCATTGATTGCGAATAGATCTGCTGTCGATACGACGACGGCCCATCCCTCTGACGCTTCTCACCTAACCCGTCGCAGGAAAGTCATATCCCGGGCGGACCGGGCGAAGCCACACAGCGACATTAAATGGGGTTTGAAGGACAAGGCTACAGTGATGGGTGTAATAAATGAGTCGTGGATCAGTATGATAAGACCATAGTGATGGGTGTAATAAATGAATCATAGATCAGTATGATGTCACCTTCTCACTTGCCCGAGCCAGCCTAGTCTATATAAGGGAGCTCTGGTGCATGGGGAAGGGGGTCGAAAGACTTAGCAAAAAAAGAATAGAACGAACTGAGAGAAGCATTGTAATCGTCTCCATATTTCCTCAACAAAGATCTAGTAGGACGTAGGGCTGTTACCCACACCGGGGGCCTGAACTTGGGTATATCGTTGTGTTCTTTGATTTGTTGATTCCCGGGGTCCCTCGTGCGAGAGTCATTAGGGTTTCCAACCGCGAAGACGCCCTCTACCGAACCTTAATCTCCACCCTTGGAGGACACCCTGTCCGCTGACAGGATCTTGTCCGGCGAAATACGCCGACACTTGCGAATCGCACTAGACCTGATATTACATTCGTAATAAATTTATTAGCTAGACATAGTGTAACTCTAATCAGAAGGCATTAGGCTAGTGTCAAGACTTTACTCTAATACCTTCAACGTATACAAGATCTTGGATTATTTTATCAGAAGGACCAAGACTCAACCATAGTGGAATATACAGATGTTGACTATCTATCTTATCCATATAGTGCCAAATCTCATACTGAATTTATGTTTCTCTGCGGTGGTATAACCATTTCTTGGAGATCCTTTAAGCAAACCTTAGTGGCTATATCTACCAACCACTCAGAGATTGTAGCACTATATGAAGCCTTATGTGAATGTATTTGGTTAAGAGTAATATCATGAAGTATATTGCCCTCAAACTTTTCTATCCTCATAAACTCTAGAAAATAATGATATGAAGATCCTGCAAACTAAGTCACATAAAATCTAACTGATTTATTCACTAAATCTTTGCTTACATCCAGTGTTTGTGGCATTGGAATGAGACGACTTATAGAGATGCATTGTTCAAGGGGGGTAAAACTCTGAATCATAACCATTAGTATGATCCTGGAGATGCTACCCTAATCCAGAAGATTGTAAGTTGCACTTCTTTTTCCTTGGTGAGTCTTTCTGGAATTTTCTCACATAAATGTTTTTAATGAGGTAACAAGTGTGGCACAATATGCAGATGTAATATACTATTTTCTTTATCTCTTTTTTTTCCACTGGGATTTTTTAGGAGTTTTTAATGAGGCATATATATTACGTGGTATTCGTTTAAAGGAGAGAGTTAACATATAACTAACTTCTAAGGTTTGCAGGTGAAACACAAATTTACCCCTAAAGGGTTTTGGCTATAAATAAAGCCACTACTGTATAAGAAAGATCAATCAATAATAGGAAAAAAGTTTAGACTCCCTGTATCTTGCGTTTATGTATTGTGATTACTATTCAGTTATTTTTGATTCTACGATAATCATCTATATTATTCAACGGCGAATACTGAATAGTTTTAGTACTGCTGAATACTGACGTCGGCAAGACTATGCCGCCTACGGTAATGCTGATGCTTTGACGCGTGACACCTTGTTAGACTAAGGAGGTACTGTTGGGTAAGAATCTCCAAAGCAAAAAGGCTGGATAGAAGTGCTAAAAAGGAATCTCCAAAAGGCAGAAAGGCCGGGGGTGGGAGGGTTAGCACTTGTCAACCGGACTCCCAAGTGCATACGGGATACGGTCGTACAAGCACACCGGGAAGGAAGCGTTAATCATGGAAGTCACTTTTCTTTGTTTAATAGCATGGCGATTGGCGAATTGTTCATTGGTACTGCCGTACCATTGAAGCGTATCAGATGTCCATCACGAGGGAAGTGGGTGATCCGTAAATTAGCTTGAGAGAAAACTTGAATTTCTCCTAATCTTTCTTTTTATCTAGATCACCAGTTCGTTCATGATTGATCTGATTTTACACACCGTACTTGATCAGTTGATCCTAGTCCTTGTTTTGGACTACTAGTACATACAGTCCAAAACTAGAGATGATGGCCACCCCGGGCATCTCCAGGACGTGCAGCTGTCAAGAGCTTTTTTCCATGGTTGGTCAACCTGCACGGTACTTGTTAGTCGTTGACGCAAAGACCCAGAACAGAAGTTGGACAAAAATATAATCTGCAGAACGACATGCTAACTACATGCCAATGACCAGCCAACCTATTAGCGTTTGGAATATGTTTAGAAACTGGTTTGTTTGTTTTTAGAAGGATCTTAAAAATATCGTTTTACTAGGAGCAGTAACTATTTGTTGGTCTCTTTAGTTAAGTAGAAATGATATAGTCTTTGAAAGAAAATCCAATTCATCCCCTTTGCAGGTTATTTATGCTGTTTCCCATTGGCTGCATACATAGACTGTACTGCAGAAGCCGGATTTGCGAACTATTATGCTGAGGTTACGCAATGATTGATGCAGGTGGCCAGGGATTTCTTTTCCCAGGTGCATGGGTGGCGGTCTAGTCTTCGGATTGCTAGTCACTAGAGTGTGTGGGTGTTTTTTCCTTTTTTTCTAGACTGTGTGCTTCTTGTTAAGTAGAGACCGAGAGAAGTTTCAAGGTCTTGTATCTTCTTGATGTAAGGTTCTTGAAATTAATAAAATCTTTCTTTTCAAAAAAAAAAAAATACCAGCCAACCGGTACGAGTATGGCTAAGTTCAACTCATGCTAACCACATGCCAAACATGCTGATTTGTGAACTTTCCAATATTTGATCGAGTGACCTCCCATTTGTTGAATCTTACATATATTTGCGCAGAATTGCGGTTAACCAACGGCACGGTTGCATCCATCTCTGTAATGGAATGGCTATACGCTACTTGATTAAAAAATTTTACGAAATCATTCAAATTTATAACCCGCTCATCTCCTTGAAGATTCGTACTCTGATCGATGGTTCGTTGTTTTCTCCAGCTTCTATGGCGGCAATTTGGGGTTAGGTTTCACCAGGTTAGGGTTTGGAGTCACCGGGCCTACCTATAGAGGGAGGAAGAGGTGATGGAGGCACCGCGATGGGTGGCAGAGTCGGTGGGGTGGCAATGGCCCGTCGATCGCGAGCATGGATCAAGGGCAGTGGGTAGCGGCAATGGGTGGCACAATAACGCCACAAGATGAGTTAGGGTGGACAGGGTGGGATGGCAACAGTAGGGAAGAGATGGCGTCGTGGTGACTCAACGAGCTCGAGAGCGCCGTCGACCGTCAGTGATGAAAGCATATAGCTAGTGGCACAGCGGGGGTAGTTGCGGCGCCGATGGCGACGCTGGCAACTACGACAAGAGGTGGGTCACTAGGCGCAGATGGTTGAGGCATCGGAGTTCATTGGAGAGGAAGGTGTGCCGGTGGTGTAGCGGTGATGATGAAAACAGTGGAGTTAGACATGGAAGATGGTTGATTAGGGTCTTCCTTATATGGCAATAGGGTAAGGGATTTGCATTGTCGTACGAATATTTGACTGAATTTATTAAAAACCTATAGTCGGTAGTTACGTTTACGTAGTGACCTCTGAAATAAAATGCAGACCGGGTCGTAGACACGAACCATCACTCCACAGTATTTTACACAACGACAAGACGAGAGCAGCAGGCAGCACGGTCGGAGTTGGTGCGCTGCGCTGGGGCCGGGCCACGTCGCGGCCGGGGCAGGCGACGGTGAGCTGTTGCCTGCTAATCATGCCACCTAGCACACGGAAATGTATAGGGCATCATAGGAGCCGGACCGGGAGAACCGTACTTTTCTTTTGTCATGACTGATTGACTGGGTCGCTTTGTCCGCCGTGGAAGCCGAGTGAGGAGGAGGAGGGAGCAGCGGAGCACGCAGTGCGGGCACGCACAGGAGTCATCGCGCCCCCTTGTCCAGGCCACAGCGACGTACTTCGAGATCCGATCCGCAGAATCGATGGACATGGTCACATGGACTACTACACTACTTGGCAGCTGGCACATAGCCTCTCTAAAGTCTAAACACTTGACGTGCCCGTTTACCATGTCGTTCTTATCTTGCCTAGTTGTCTGCTAATCCACCCCTACAGTGGCAGACAAATTTTTATAAATTTTCTCGAGTGTGATCATCATCCAAAATTTTTATGAGAACTTAAGAATTTTCTTAGTATCATTTTTTAAATTTTTTTAAAAAAATTAAACTTTTTTATTTACTCAATCAAATCTATATAAGCATTGAACTTCATTTGTTATATTTCAAAAATTAGAACTAGAAAGAATATAAATGGTATAGTGTCTTTTGAAGAATTTTATAAATCCACTATAGTATGATCATGGTTCAAAATTTTTATGAGATCTTAAGAAGTTCCTTAGCACTCTTTTGTAAAATTTTAAAAATTCTAAACCTTTTTTTATTGTCAAAACAAATCTATGTATTAATCATTAGGTTTTTATCAAGACGTAACATTGTCAGAATTTTTGAAAATTCTTGAAGTTTAATAATCATATAAAAATTTTATGCAAACATTTGTAATGCATCAGGAACATACAATTTTTTTTCAAATTTTATAACTTGGTTTGAACCGTTTTTTTTATTTGGTTGAAGTTTGTCGGCAAGGTTTTTATTAGGATAGTAGTACTGTCTAAATTTTTAAAAATTAATGAAGCTTGATCATGATCTAAAAATATTATGAGAATATTAGTGATGCATCATAACCATGCACAAAAAAATTCAAAATTTTCTAACGTGGTTTGTTCTATTTTCATTTGGTTCAAACTTGCCAATCAGCTTTTTATTACAACAGTAGAAATTTTAAAAAATTTTAAAATTCCTAAGGCTTGATAATCATCTGAAATTTTTATGAGAACATCACTGATAAGTCATAAACCTTCACAAAAAAATTAAAAAATTTCGACATCGTTTGAGCTATTTTTCGCTCGGTGTAAATTCATCGAAATCTTGGCAAATCTCGCCGAGATTTCGGGAATCCCGGCCGAAATTTTGGTTTTCTAGGTTAAAAAAACAGATCTTTAACAAAGCTTGATCATCATCTAATAATATTATGAAAATATTAGTGATGCATCATAACCGTACACAAAAAAATTCAAAATTTTTTAATGTGGTTTGTTTTATTTTCATTTGGTTCAAACTTACCGGTCAACGTTTTATCCCGATAGTAGAATTTTTTAAATTTTTAAAAAATACTAAGTCTTGATAATCATTTGAAATTTTTATGGAAACATCACTAATGAGTCATAAACCTCCACAAAAAATTTAAAAAAATTCGCTTGGTGTAAATTTATTGAAATCTTGACAAATCTCGCTGACATTTCGGGAATTTCGGCCAAAATTTTGGTTTTCTAGGTGAAAAAAACAGATTTGAATTTTATTTTTGTATTTAATCTAAGATTTATCTGAAATTCTAAGATTTCAATAAGATTGCAGATTTTGGTCATCTTCAAAATATCATCTAACCCTTAATCCGAACGGCCTGAGGGGCCAACGCGGTACAACTTATGCGGAAACTGTTGAAAATTGGAAAATGGCTGTTGAAAATTGGAAAGCAGCAATATGATGTATCCACGTACTTTGGTTGTACTAGGATCATATTTTGACTTGTTAAAAACTGGAAAAGGAAGAATAGACATCAAAAGAAAAGCAGTGGTCAGTGTGTCAGTTGGTGTTGTAACGCGTGGACCTTCTTCAGCTGCCTCGGAGTTCCATTTCCATCGGTAAGTACATCCAAAAGACCAAAACACCAAAGTTGGACAGAGACTTAAGCGTTTCATCTTGTAAACGAGTTGGCGGTTTGAGAGTTTTTGGGAGTTCCGGCACTGCAACTGTTTCACCAACTCAAAACCATCAAATTGCTTTGGTACGCCCATTTGGTTTAAAGGTGTGTTGGGTACAGTTTCAACTTTACTAAATTTGTGGGTCTATCAGATTTATATATCTAGTGAAGCTGGGTATTTCTAACTCTACCAAATTTGTAGATCTGGTGAAGCTGGGTATTCCTAACTTCATCAGATCTGTAGAGCTAGAGTTGTTGGTAAATTAAGAGTGTTTAGATGGGTCATCTTGTTTACATTTTAAACTAAAAATATAAACTTAATTCACTTTATTTTAGTCTACAAGTTTCAGATCTTAGGTGGAGCTGGAATCTGAAACTCTACCCAACATAGCCTAAATTAAACAACCACTCCCCTCCTCCCAAAATTTTTTTTAACTGTTTACCACGCTTGCGCTGTAGCCTATAAGCTAGTACTCTCTTTCATCATAAATAGATGTTGTTTTAGATATAGGTGTAGTCAAGTTTTTGAAACTTTAACTATTAATATCATTTTAAATATTTAACTTTGATACCTGAAAATTAAATGCGTAGATGTGTCTCGAGAAGTACTTTCACAATATTATAATTTTATTGGGTTTTATGCATATATTATAATAAAAGTTAGTGAAAAAATTTGTGTTTTGGAGACCGTGTCGATGTCCAAAACGACAATTATTTATGACCGGAGGGAGTAGTTCTTTTCTTTCATTCTAACTATTAGGGAAAAAAGTCTATTTAACAACCACAATTAAACTATTACGAAAAGTCATAATTTCGACGCTTATCTACAAAACTAGACATTCGGCACTCTCGAATTCTTGAAACCGTACACTTCACACTTTTTGAGACCATAACCACCCCAATTTTACTGACATTACGCTTATGTGACAATGGTTTTAGAAATGTAAAATTGTTTTGGTTTACATGCTAACCGGTCAGAAAAAAAAACAAATATTTTTCGGACCGTGGGTCATGCTCCCATTTACTTTCTTCTTCCTCCCCTTCTCACTCTCACTGGAAATCTCTCTCTCTCTCTCCTCTGTTCATGTGATTTATGCCAGCATCAGCCACCACCGCCTCCAATCACTCACTCTCTCTCCACTCCTCCCTCCATCTCACTCTGCTATTGTCGACGATCGGGATCACCTGACTGCAAATGAGTGAAGGGGTTAGAGTGAACGAGGGACCCAAAATGAGCTCCACTCACCGAAGGAATACGTTCGCTACTTCGTTGGTCGAGAGAAGAGAAAAACGAGCTGGACACAGAGAGTTATATTGGTTCGAGCCTCTGAGAAAGGTAAAAGCTCTACTCTAGCCTTGCCCTGAGGCAAGGATTTTCACTATGCTTGAGTACAAACGTTTGCTCTACAGCTCGAGCTCTGGTGAATTCTACGCTTGTGGTGTCTACTGCCTTGTTGCTTCGAATGCCTTGCCCCCTGCCGATCTGCTTCAGGGGGTTTTATACCCCTCCTGGCCGTTACCAGAAACGGTCGGGAGAGATTCCCGGAGTAGTGGTATAGTGCGCACTGAAGGTGGGTTGTAACCGTCCCGGATCTGATGCCCACGTCCGCCTTAACTCCAGCATTCAAGGTCTTGGTAACTGTCGAGTAAACGCACGCCTTGGAACCTGGGACAAACTCCCCCGGGCGGGAGTTGAATCCTTGGTTGAGGTTGTGCGGGAATTGAAGCCTTGCCCCCCAAGCTCGAAGTCGTGCGGGAGTTGAAGCCTAGGTCGTGGTCGGAGACTTTGCGGCTCAACCCCGAGCTAGGGGCCCCGTTGACTATGCGTTGACCTGTCAGAGATTTCTCAGTGCCCGACAGCTCTATTTCATCCCCAATGTCCAGTGCAATGGACGTTTGGATTGCACAGCCGCAAGTACTGGCGGTGACTCTGGTCGTGGAGGCTCCGGCATAGCCACAAAACAAAGCAGGCAAGTTCAGCTGGCTCTAGCAACTGTACTTCTAAGACAAAACTCAACCAAACATCGTGATTGTTTAGTATGATGACTCATATCTAATCTTTTTTATTTAAAAATGCGTGCTATAAAGTATCCTACATAAATCATAATAGGATTATGATTCGTATTTTCTTTTAGAGTAGAATTTCTACTTTTTTTTGGAGGATGATTGAGGGGGCTATACAAATTCATGGGGGTGGTCATGAAGAACTCAAACCACAAACCAGCTCATCCAAAGCAAGAGACGCACGACAGGATCTGAGGCTAGGTTATCCTTTAGCATATAGGGTAAGGATCCAATGGTTCTAAAATGTTCGAGAGTGTTGGGAGAGTGCGATAATCCCTTTTACTTTTTTAAGGTTGTGCTTACAAAATTTTCAGTCGGCTTCACCAAATCTTTTCACTCTCGTCGTAGTTGCTTCAATGTTGTTATTTTGGTTCTCTCTATGATATTTGTCTTCTTAATTTTTTGAGACCGTGCACACTTGTGCTATATCTCACAAACATTGATTCGATCTGAGAGCTGTTATGCAAAAGAAGGGGTATCATAGTGTAACAAGTGGTACCAAAGTCAAGATTAGATTAATCAGATTTATGAGAAGGTTGGTAAAGCATCAGATGGTACAAAATCAAGATCGATATCGACGATGTGGAATCAAGTAGAGAAATTTAATAACAGAGAAAATTTCAGCGTGTGACAATGTTTGGTAAAGAATACCCTTATCCAGAAAGAGTTAATTGCTACTCTTGAATAGAATAAACCGAAAAAGACATTCGAAGAAGGCTAGAAGATGATGAAGCGGAAGACAATCAGTACAATATGTCTATATCTATCTGATGAGGTAAAATACTTGGTGAACAAGGAGAATTCACCGAAATTATGGAAGGATTTAGAAGAGTTGTATATAACTGTCGAATATTTAAATATGGGGTATGAGCATGCATTGGAAACTCAAAGACTATACCATATATGCTCAAGCAAGCATCTGAAAACTCCGGATATCGTGCGCCCAATTCAATGGGATAAGGTATACGCGGAGGGGGTATCTCCACATTGGGAAGGATTCGACCGTTTTTTTCCGTTACAAGGAAACTAGCTCGAGTACGCTTGATATCTAGGGAAGTTTGGATATGCTTTGAAGACTACACGACGATGGACTCCTCATTGGTTACAATCTGATATCACAAACTGAGTACAACTCGATCTAAGGCAAGACTACCCTGACTATGTAAGGACGAGAGTAGGCATCCCTAGGGGGACAAGCAATTCTCAAACTACAAGCCCTCCAAAGCTAGGCAAGCAAGAAGACTTTTTAAGCAGAGTGTCCAAGAGCCGACGAATAGCGCTTCGTTCGATCTTTAGCCATAGTTTAGCCACCCCCAAATTCAATCTTCATTGCAATTAGAGTTAGACCTTCCACTTTGTACTCTGCTCATTGACTCCATACATCATCCATATAGGAGTAGGGTATTACTCCTGCTAGAGGCCCGAACCTATCTACATCGTGTGCCCCCATTTTCATGTTTTACTCTGCTAAATTCGAAGGTACCAGAAGATATAAGTTTATTGTCGATTTCTAACCTTCGACAGCTGGTGCGGCAGGTAGGGGCCTTCAGTTATTTTTGCAGATCAGACATGTCTTCGGTGTGTGTTCACGACAGAGTCTCCAACGTCGACCAAGCTCCAGCAGTCAAATCTGAGATCGCATTTGGAACCATGTTTTATCGATGGAGGTCAGGCAAAAATCTTGAGCACATTGGCTTCACCGAGTCCCACTCCGGGGACCCACGCCGAGAAGTGTGCTTCATAGACTTTGACCCTATAAAGCCTAGCGTCCTCAAGTACGTCGAGACGGAGAGTAACAGCGACAGCGACGGCTTCAATAGTCAGAGTAGTAGCCAAATGGATCGATGCGTGTTCATGGCCAGAGCCAACAATGGCGCTACTGCCTGAAGTTCCCAAGAAAGGGATCCAAGGGCAGAAACCATAGATGGTCAGGGACACCAAATCCCCCCATGCACGCCTCAAGATCCTGTAGCTCCCAACACTACATATTATCATCAAGATCTAACCGTCGCGACCACAACCGAGATCATGGCCAACTTGTCGAGGCTGCTCGACCTCGATAATCCAGCGACGCCTCAGCTACGGGCACCAAATTTTTAGGGACAGCAGACTCTTGATGGCCTTGGCCGTAACAATAAGGCCTAAATTGCATCGAGGCGACATCCTATCGAGCCACAACCGCGACATCTTGATCTTACCTCACGAGGCAAATGTCGATCTTGCTCATATCTTTGTTGAAATCTCTTCCGCCACTGGATCTAGGAAACCCGATAACTCCAGTGTTCGACCAGATGAAGACGCTACTTGATGCAGCGCAAGCCTAGACTTCACGAGTAGCCAACTCGAGGTTCAGACACCCCAGCCAACAAGGTGCTAGGAGTTAGCTACCGGAACCATCTTACAATAGTCATCGAGCTGCGAGTCGGTAGTGGCTAGCTCTAGCCATCGTGCCTCTAGGACAGTTCGTTCCAACCCCCACCGAGGACGCCCTAGAGATCTTCGAGACCGTATTCCTCACGATCGACGAGATTTGTGTGACGTTCTACACGATCAGAGGGAAGAACATGACCACGAAGACCGCGAACGATGAGAAAACGAGTCCCCATCTTCGAGGGGCCAATCTCCAGCACATCAGGCCTAACACGGTGAATCTCTGCCTTCAAGGGGCCACTCACTGGCACGGCACAGGATCACTCCTCGATAAGATGCATGCCAATGGCAACGGTAGGCAACCACTTAGGACGTCGATGTGGGGTGCAAAGCGTTCACTCTCGAGCTACGCGTGGTCAGATGGCCTGACAAGTTCAAGCTAGGCCCTGTTGAAAAGTACTTAGGCAAAATCAACCCCATCGAATGGCTGCAGATCTACACTAAAATCATGAGGGCTGTTGGAGGAAACGAGAAGGTAATGGTTAACTATTTGCTCTCCACCCTGGATGGCGCGGTGAGATCTTGGTTACTCAAACTCCACCTCAATCGATATCATCGTGGGTGGAGTTGCGGGTTCAATTCATCATCAATTTTTAGGGTACGTACGAGCGCCCTAGAATGCGCAGCGACTTGCATTAGGTGATACAGAAGCAAGGAGAGTCATTGCGTGGCTTCATTCGATGCTTCAGCGACAAGTGTAATTTGATCCCTGACATCTCAGACAAAGTGGTCATAGTGTCCTTCAAGAACGGTGTCCAGGATAAAGAGATGAAGGGAAAGCTCACCACTCAAAAGATCAGGACCACCAAGGAGCTCTTCGAGTTAGCGGACAAATACGCCATACGCACCGAGGTCCGAGATCATCTCGACGACCCCAAGCCTAGCAGTGACAAGCCTGAGTCATCCAAGCAAGGGGTGAAGAAGAACAAGAACCACGAGAAGAAGTATAAAAGTGCCTTCACTGTAGCCGTGGTCGAAAGGGGTAAGGCGCACAATGTCATTGACAACAAAGGCCAAAGCCTTGGGGGAAGAAATACTGCTCAGTCCATCACATGGACAAACACGACTTTGATGAGTGCCAGGTGATCAGTAAAAAGGTTCAAGAGAAACTCAAGGCCACCCTAGCCGAGCGGGGAATCAAGTAGGCTAAAGAAAAGGCCAAGGACAACAAGCTGGTGTATATTTTTTGGGGATCTGGCACGTACGAGTCCAAGAGACAGTACAAGACAGCTGAAAGGGAGGTCAACTTGGCCACACCAGCTCTCCCTGGATTTCTCAGGTGGTCAAAAGTGTCGATCACCTTCGACTAGTCAGATCACCCAGCCGCAGTTCCGCACCTAGGGAGATATCCTGTGTTAGTTGAGCCCACCATCGTCAATGTTAAGGTTGCTCAAACCTTGGTCAATGGAGGTAGCTCGCTAAACCATATCTTCGCAAAAACGCTGGAGAACATGGGGATCCCTCAAACATAAATAAAGGCTAGAGCCGAGCCGTTCCATGGCATAACTTCGCTTTCATCGTCAATACCGCTTGGCCAAATTGAGCTGCCAGTCACGTTTGGCATGCCGGACAATTTTCGCACTGAAAATATTCTCTTCGATGTGGTGGATTTTGAGACCATCTATAACGTGATCCTAGGCCGCCCAATGGTAGACAAATTCATGGCAGCAGTGCACTATACATACCAAATCATCAAGGTGCCAGCGCCAAAAGGAATCCTTACGATAAAGGGAGACTAGCGCGCTGTGGTCAAGTGTGACAAGAAGAGTCTAGAGATGACCGAGCATCTCTGTCGATCGACAGCCTGTGCCGACGGCGAGGAAGCTAAGCGTCAAAAATCCACGAGTAGTGATCAAGCTCTCGTGTCCAATAGTGCCGCCAAAGACCCGCTTAACAACAGCAAGAAGGACAAGAAGACTAGCGGAGGTGTCAAAGCGGTGCCCTTAGATCTGTCGGAGCCTTCTAAGACGATCAAGGTGGGCACCAACCTTGACCTTAAATAGGAACTCGAGCTCGTCACCTTTCTTTCGGCGAACCGCGATGTGTTTGCATAGCAACCGTCCGACATGCCCGGGGTCCCCAAGGAGGTGATCAAGCATCAGATGGTTGTGGAACCAAGCACCAAGCCTGTGGTGCAGAAGCAGCGCAGATTTGTAAAAGATTAGAAACAGATAGGGGTGAAAACGGATCGGATACGGGCGGATATTGCTCTTCCCGTATCCTAACCCATATTTTTCCCCGGATTCGGAACCGGATACAGGTTAGCCGGATACGGATATGGATTCGGGTTATTCGGGATACGGATATAGGACGAATATGTGACGGATTCGGGTCCGAAATGGATAGAGATATACGGATAATTCACGCATATATAGAGTAATATATATTAAATTAAAATCATATGAGTACATGACTATAGTAACAAATTATATATCAATCAAATTTAATAAATGTCGTAGAAAGAATGTGCTACTTAAGAATCAATAGAACCAACTATTGTTAATGTAAATGGGTTGACATGGAAAAAAATATGGTGAAAATGGGCTGGGTGTTGCTGATATCCAAATATCCAATCCGAATATCTGACCTGAATATCCAATCCGATATCCGAATAGGAAAAATCCGGATATCCGAATAGAAAAAATCCGAATATCCGGATCCCGTCCCATATTTACCGGATATTGGATGCTCTGGATCAGATCCCAAATCCCTCGAATCTGGTCCCGGATCGGGCGGGAGATATCCGACCCGGTTTCAACCCTAGAAATAGACCATATAAGAGGAGGTTGGTGTCGGTGTACTTTGCACCGGGGTATCCTCTCCGCCACAGATTAGTGGGCCCAAAAAACGGCCTAGCCCAGCGTGGCGGCCTAGCGGGCAGGTGGGCAATCATGCCCTGCCCACCGGGCGGGAAGCTCACGTGGCGGCCTGGCGAGCAGGTGGGCGATCATGCCTTGCTCGCCGGGCGGGAAGCCTGGCGGCTTTGGCGGCGGGGCGATCATGCCTCGCCACGGTGGTGTCGGGATCATAAGCCGCTTAGGCGGCGATAGCCTGGCCGGAGTTGGCGCCGCTGGAGGTGGCGCCAATGGGGTCGGCGCTACAAATGTTGGCATCATGGAGGCTGGCGCTGTTGAGGTCGGCGCCGCAGGAGCCAGCGTCGGTGTGGCCGGCGCTGAAGTAGGGGCGGCGGACGTCATCACCCTAGGTGAAGATGCCACCGCTCCGAGCATGCTCTAAGGAGCAGCGGAGTTGGTGGCGGCAGGCATTCGGTCCTCGGTGCGGTGCCTCTTGGGGTCCGCGCCCGAGGCGTTTGGGGCGCAAGCCCGTTTGCCTGCACCCCGATCATCAACCGGGGCCGGGTCCCTAATCACTGGGGGATCGCGGGCCGGCAGCACGGCGGGGCCGGTGGAGTCCATCATCGGGAACGACTGGATAATCCGAAGCCGCTCGACGAACTCCAAATCGCAGAGCGGTCGAGCCTTGGTAGGAAAGTCCAGGCCGCTCGGCACTGGTGGGAGCAGCTCGGACAGCCATCTCGAGATGGCGGGGCCGTCCAGGTTTCCATCGCCTGGCGCAAAAAGAAGACAAGGGAATGTAGTGCGGGGCCGACCCATCGCGAAGACGGAAGTGGCAGCTCCCCATGATCCCGCTGTCGGGGGTGCTGCGACAGATGAAGAAGTAGCGAAAAAGAGGAATGTTGGGCATCACCCCTACGAACATCTCGCAGAGGTAGGAGAAGATGGAAAGAGTGACGATGGAGTTGGGGGTGAGGTGGAGATGATGGATTTCATAGAAGTGAAGGACGGTGAGGAAGAATTCGGAAAATGGCGGCACCAGGCCCGCCAGAAGCCCCCAGGCGAAGACGATGATCTCCCTAGGTTCGCAGCTTGGCGCGAGGGTTCCTTGGCGAAGATGGAGGGAGCCCTCGGGCGCCATCTTGGCGAGCATATCCACCCTGTCCCCGCCAATGGTGGAAGGGAGAAGAGGCTGCGCCATTAGAGCAGAGACAAGGTTTTTGGGCAAGGAAGATGAAAGGGCAAAGAGCGAAGTGCGCAAGAATTAGAAAGCGTGAACTGCTTGTTCGGGGCGCGTATATATATATAGGCCCCCCACACAGACGGTTCGCGAGCAGGCAAAAGGACGCGATGTTTCGGGTCCCATGAAAAATCGGTGGAAGTAGAGAGGATCGAGACGGTTGCGTGCTCAGAAGTGGTGGGCCTATCCAGGAACGCATCGACATTAAATGGGCGATCATGCCCTGCTCGTCGGGCGGTAAGCGCGTGTGCTGGCCTGGCGGCCTAGCGGGCAGGTGGGCGATCATGCCTGCCGCGGCGCGGAAGCCCCGTGGCGGCTTTGGCGGCGGTGGGCGATCATGCCGTGCTTTCGCCGGCGGTAAGCCCACATGGCGGCTTGGCGGGCGGTGGCGATCATGCCCTTTCGCCGGGTGGTAAGCCCGTGGCGGCTTTGGCGGTAAAGTCTTGTGATCAAGCCCCGCCGGGCGAAACCACGTGGCGCCTGGCGGCGGTGGGCGGTCATACTGCCCGTGGCGTCGGCTTATGTGGCGACTGGCGGCGGTGGGCGATCTGCCACCTCGCCGGACCTCGGCCTCCGTGGCGGCTGGCGGCGGCGAGCGGCGAGGGCCCTACTCGTCGAACGCGAGGGCAACCAAAGGAATGAGGAGAAGGCTTCGCCTCAAAGTCTCCTTCCCCTAACACGTTGTGTCAAGGCCATTGATTGCAAGAAGTATCGAATGATACTTAACCCCGAGAAGTGCACGCTCAGCATCTCATCTGGCAAACTTCTCAGTTTCCTGGTGTCCAATCGAGGCATCGAGGCCAACCCGTGCAAAATAGAGGGTATCAACCAGATGTGTCCTCTACGGAAGCTGAGAGAAGTGCAAAAGTTCACAGGCTGCATCACAGCTCTTAGTCGATTCATCTCTCGGATGGGCAAGCGAGGGCCACCCTTCTTCAAGTTACTCAAGAAGCGGGACAATTTTGAGTGGACCGAGGAGGTAGAAAAAACTTTATAAGACTTAAATAGGTATTTATCGTCTCCATCAATCCTGATTTCACCTAACAAAAAAGAGGAGCTTTTTCTATACATTGCAGCTACCCCCCAAGTAGTAAGTACGATCCTGGTGGTCGAACGGGATTGCCCCGAGAAAAAGGCCAAACTCCAGAAGTCGGTATACTATGTGAGCGAGGTTTTGCATGACGCCAAACTGCAATACCCTCAAATACATAAGGTATTGTACGCCGTCCTGATGACTTCCTGTAAGCTGCAACACTACTTCCAAATGCACAAGATTATGGTTATGACGATGTATCCGCTCAAAGAAATACTACACAACTAAGAGGTGGTGAATTGCATAGTGGATGGTCGAACTCAATGAGTTCAAGGTTGATTTTGCGTTGCGGACCAGTGTTCGCTTAGGGGTCCTAGTAGACTTTATCGTAGAATGGACACACACCGAGGAAAAGGTGTACGAGATGGTCAATGACCACTGGACTATGTTCTTCAATGGATCGCTCACGCTCCAAGGCTTGGGGTCCAATATCGTGCTCAAGTCCCCGACAAGTGAGGAACTTAAGTACGTCATCCAACTCGATTTTCAAGCTTTAAATAATATTGCAGAATACGAGGGACTAGTCAATAGGCTCCGAATAGCTGCAGCACTTGGGATCAGGCGACTACTCGTGAAAGGAGACTCGCAGCTAGTCGTAAACCAAGTGCAAAAGGAGTACCAGTGCTTGGATGATAACATGGCGCATACTTGAACGAGGTTCGTAAGTTGGAGCACAAGTTCGAAGGGTTCGAGGTAAGGCATATCAGACAAAGTGATAACTCCACCGTCAACGAATTTGCTAGGCTCATTTCGTCCCGTTCACATGTGCTTGCAGGAGTCTTTGTTGAGAAACTTCTTAAACCATCCGTCTCCCCTGTACGGGAGATAGATGCTGCCCAACTTGACCAGCAGCCTGGTCGATTCAGCGAGGCAGAACACACAAACACAGAAGCTGCACTACTCGAATGCGAGCCGACTTGTATGACCCCATTCCAAGTCTATCTTAAAGGTCGAGAGATCCCTGACGGTAATACCTTAGCTGAGAAAATTTCACGTAACTCCAAGCTATGCACATTGGTAGACGGCAAACTCTACCAAAAGGGGAGTAATGGAATCTTGATGAAGTGCGTCACTCAGGAAGAGGGCAATAAAATATTACTCGATGTCTATGGAAGTATCTGCGGCAACCATGCGTCCTGCTGCACTCTAGTTGGAAAAGTTTTTCAGCAGGGATTCTGTTGGCCGACTGCCCTTTAGGATGCTTACAAGCTGGTGAAAAAGTACAAAAGCTGCCAATTTTATGACAAGCAAACCACTCGACCAGCCAGGCTCTGTAAACTATTCCTCTATCTTAGCCTTTCTCCGTCTGGGGCTTGGATATCTTGAGACCTTTCCTAAGAATCCAAAGAGGTTACAAGTTCTTGTTCGTGGCAATCGACACGTTCACCAAGTGGATTGAAGCCGAACCCGTCAAGAACACCTCAAAAGTGGCCAAGAAATTCATTAAGAGCATTGTTACTCGATTTGGCATCCCTAATTGAATAATCACATATAATGGTAGTGTGGAATATATGGGACCAGGTATCTTGTTGATGGGCCGATTGGGCCATCCTAAGGAGGTGGGCTAGACCAGGCATACGGAAAAGGGAGATCTTTCAGAAGGTCTCAGCCATGCGCAGCAGGGGTAAGACCGGGAGAAGGCACCAACAAGGTTAGGTGAGCAGCGCCTGCGCTCCTGCAAGAACGGCTCTGCTCCTGCAGGCTACTGTGCGTGGTCGACCGGCTAGAAGACAATTTTTCCTCTGCGCGTAACTGCCCCTGTAGCCCCTGCTACGCCCAACAACTCCCACGACCGCATGCAGGCAGCCCTCCTCTGCTGTATAAGGAAGAGGGCAGCTTCGAGAGTAAGGAGAAGAACGAGAGAAAGAGAGAAGAAATATGTAAGAGAGATCTTGTAAGCGAAAACACTCTTCCATACTCCAGAAACACCGAATGCAGGACTACGTATCTCCATTGGAGAGCCCGAACCTGGGTAAAAATCGTCTCGTGTCTTACATTACCATCAGACTCAGATCTTCCGCTTTGCCCCGTTCATTTTTCTTTATTGCCGATTACAAACATCGATAGTTGGCGCGCCAGGTAGGGGTGCTCGAAGATCATCCTTCTCGAGTCTGATGGCAGCTCCCAGCAGGATCACCGTCTCCTTCGCTACTTGCCAGGTCTTCCGCTTTGGAAGCCTGGACTTCGTCGCCAATGCCTTTGGTAGGCTTGTTCTCTTAGGGCAGGGTTTGACCCGCCCTGGGGAAGATCTCACTACTCCCTCGCTTGAGCTCTAGTCCGGATCGAGGAGCGCTGCGGTCACCCACTCTCAAGGGGCTTTCTGTGGCGTCTTCGTGATCGAGGACGATCGGACTGATACCCTGCACCAGCAAGAAGCCGCAGACACGGTGGAGGCGGACCGTCTCCGTCGCGCGGCCAGGGAGGAGCGCGCGAGGTCCCTCCAAAACCGGGGGCGCAACGTCAACGAGGAGTTCCTGCAGGCGAAGAAAGGGGACTAACTGGTCTTCCATACGCCACAACAGAACATCGTCGCCTCCAAGACGCTGCTCGACACCCTAGGGCCAATCCTTGGTCCTGATAGCCCCGCAGCCCCGATCGTGGCCCAGGTCAAGGCCATGGTGATGGCGGCAGCGGTCCAGCAAAATCAAGAAGCACCTGCAGAGAAGACACATTCTCGTTCGCTGCCACCCAAACCGGCGGCCGGGCGGCCCAAAATCGGCCAGGCGATTAGCTCGAGCTTGGAGGCGAAGACGCTCGCCGGAGCCTCAACCGCGATCTCCGCCGAGATCTCGGCGCCGAGTGGCGTGGCGGAAGAAGGAGCGCGCCCGGCGTGAGGATGACTACGAACGTTTCGGCATCAGCTATGATGGCCGGGACGACCGCAATGGGCGACGCAACGACCACGTCGACCGCAAGGATCATGGTCGCCGAGCAGAGAGTGACAATGGGGGTCACGGAGGTGGGTCGCCCCCTCGCCGTTCACCTCGATGGCGCAGCGGCGGGCCCATCGACGGGGTCCGCGCCTTCACCCCCCGACTTCGCCAAGTGGTTTGGCCTGACGGTTTCAACCCTAGGGGCATCGTCAAGTTCGACGGGGAGAGAGATCCGGAGTCCTGGCTGCAGGTCTACGCCCTCACATTTAAGGCAGCCAGGGGTGGCTAGAGCGTGATGGCAAACTACTTGCCGGTCACGCTCGCCCCATCTGCCCAAGCTTGGCTCACGTGACTCCCAGCGGGTTCTATCGATTCCTGGGGCGATCTCTGTGAACAGTTCATTTCAAACTTCCAGGGCACCTACGAGAGGCCTGGGACCGCATGGGACCTGTACCAGCTTCATCAGAAGAAGAATGAATCTCTGCGGGAGTTCATCCGGTGTTTCATGCAGAAGAAGAATACCGTTCGGGATGTCTCAGAAGCGGTCGTCATAGCTGCCTTCCAGAAGGGAGTCAGTGGCCCCCACTTGATCAAGAAGATGTCCTGGAGTCCACCGACCACCGTCAAGGAGATGTTCGCCTTGGCTGATCGCTATGCCACGGCTTCGGACGCCCTGGCGAAGTGCTAGGAAGACCGCCCGCGGCAGAAGGACAAAAAGGATCACGCCGAGTCCTCTAAGCAAAGGGACAAGAAGCGTGGGCCTGGAGAGCTGGTCGCAGCGACCGAACGCGGTCGACCCCGAGCGCCGCGGGGTGGTGGCTACGACGAGGTAATGGATGCCATTTTCCCTTTCCACCCCCAGGGGAGGCACGCGGCAAAGGACTGCTACACCTTGAAGAGGTTTGCCCGTGAGAGCAAAGCAATAGGGCGAACCGAGGCAAGGACGAAGCGGCAAAGAAGCAGGATCCGCCCGAGGAAGACGGGGGCGATTACCATGTGACCGAGCGCGAGCTCAACTATATATTCGGGGGCTCGGCTGCGTATGAGTCCAAGCGGAAGCAGAAGCTTACCGCTCGGGAGGTCAATGCAGTAACGCCAGCGACGCCCCAATTCCTGAGGTGGTCTGAGGTCCCGATCACATTTGATCGCTCGGATCACCCCGACTGCGTCCCGTTCTCGGGGAGATATCCTCTAGTCCTGGACCCGGTTGTGCGCGGCGTCAAGCTCAAGAGGGTGCTGGTCGACGGAGGAAGTGGGCTCAATGTCCTTTTCTCCAAGACCTTCGACGATATGAAGATCTCTCGCTCCGAGTTGAAGCGTGGATCATCGCCGTTCCACAGGGTAATCCCCGGGACCTCGACGGTACCACTCGGGCAGATCACGCTCGTGGTGACGTTTGGGGCCAAGGAGAACTACCAGACGGAATACCTTAACTTTGAAGTGGCCGATTTTGAGATGGCATACCATGCCATCTTGGGAAGGCCAGGGTTGGCCAGGTTCATGGCCGTCCCCCACTACACGTATCTGATGCTGAAGATGCCGGGTCCAAAAGGCATCATCACGGTTCGGGGAGATGTCAAGCAATCCTTCATGTGTGACCAGGAAAGCTGCGACCTGGCCGAACTCCTGGTGGCGTCGGCCGAGGCTGAGAAGATCTGGTAGTCAGCCGCCCACCCGCAAGGCGAAGGCAACGTTCGGTACCATGAGGCGGTCGAACATGAAGCGATGAGGAAGTCAAGAAGGTGATTCTCGACCCGTCCAACTCGGCCCAGGCGACCTTGATTGAGACAGGGCTCGATCCCAAATAGGAAGATGCGCTCGTCACTTTCCTTCGGGCAAACCGGGACATTTTCGCTTGGAAGCCATCCGACATGCCCGGTGTTCCTAAGGAGGTGATCGAGCATTCTCTCAACATTGACGAAAAAGCAAAGCCCATCAAGCAGCGACTCCGATGGTTCGCACAAGATCGCCGGGATGCCATCAGAGAGGAGATCACTAAGCTCTTAGCTGCTAATTTTATAAAAGAAGTGTATCATCCCGACTGGTTGGCGAATCTGGTCCTTGTATGCAAAAAGAATTAAAGTTGGCGCATGTGTGTCGATTACACTGATCTCAATAAGGCGTGCCCTAAGGATCCCTTCGGGTTGCCCCGGATCGATCAGGTAGTGGATTCGACCGCCGGGTGCGAGCTCCTGAGTTTCTTATACGCATACTCAGGGTACCACCAAATCAGACTGAAGGAAGAAGACTGCATCAAGACCTCATTCATCACTCCGTTCGGTGCGTACTGCTACATCACAATGCCATTCGAGTTGAAAAACGCTGGCGCGACCTACCAGCGCGCTATTCAACGGTGTTTTCACACTCAACTTCGGGACATAGCGAACGGAGGCGACGTGAAGCGGCGTTGTGGTTAAGACCCGAGCAAAGGAGGACCTTACCTCCGATCTGGCCGAGACGTTCGACAGCCTACGGGCTTTCAAGATGAAGCTCAATCCCGAGAAGTGCGTTTTCGGGGCTCCCTCCGGGAAGCTACTCGGATTTATCGTGTCGCGTCACGGCATCAAGGAGAACCCCGAGAAGATCAACGCTATTCTCAAGATGAAACCGCCGACCTGCCAAAAGGAAGTCCAGAAGCTCACGGGATGCATGGTGGCACTCGGCCAGTTCATTTCCCACCTGGGCACTCGGGGGATGCCATTCTTCAAACTCTTGAAGAAGCAAGACAACTTTCAATGGACTCCCGAGGCTCAACAGGCTTTTGATGATCTAAAGGCGCTCCTGACCACTCCTCCGGTGTTGGTCACGCCGGCGCCAGAGGAGCCCCTCCTGCTTTACATAGCGACAACGACTCACGTAGTCAGCGCTGCAATTGTAGTGGAGCGGGGGGAGGAAGGACACCTGCAAAGAATTCAGCGTTCGGTATATTTCGTCAGCGAAGTATTGGGCGAATCCAAGACGCGGTACCCTCAAGTGCAGAAGCTTCTATACGCGGTATTGCTTACCTCTCGTAAACTCAAGCATTACTTTCATGAGCATTCGATTTCGGTGGTCACATCTTTTCCGATTGGGGATATACTCTGCAATCGGGAGTCCACTGGGAGAATCGCCAAATGGGCAGTCGAGCTGGGGGCCTTCAAAATCTCCTTCGAGCCCCGGACTACCATTAAGTCTCAAGCGCTCGCCGACTTCGTCGCCGAGTGGACCGAGTTACAAGATCTC
Organism: Guadua angustifolia; assembly: GCA_036346375.1. Taxonomy (NCBI): domain Eukaryota; kingdom Viridiplantae; phylum Streptophyta; class Magnoliopsida; order Poales; family Poaceae; genus Guadua; species Guadua angustifolia. The sequence goes on from CM070508.1 coordinate 14,832,775, forward strand.
GCAGCTGTGGAAGACCTCGAATACTGGACAATGTACTTCGACGGCTCTCTCACGCTGAACGGTGTGGGAGCTGGCGTCGTGCTCATCTCTCCGACGGGGGAAAAGCTGAAATATGTTCTTCAGCTCCATTTCCCGGCATCGAACAACGCCGCCGAGTACGAGGCACTCATACACGGACTCCGTATCGCCATATCATTCGGTATCCGACAACTGACGGTTCGTGGAGATTCTCAACTGGTGATCAATCAAGTCCAGAAAGAGTGGTCGTGTGTTGATGACAGCATGGCAGCATACTGCTAGGAGGTGTGCAAGCTGGAGGACAAGTTCGACGGGCTGGAGCTCACTCATGTGCTCATGGGATATGAAAGCGTGACGAACACGCCCGAGCTAGGCTCGGTAGAGTGCGATCCCGTCGGAATCTTCGTGGAAGAACTTCACAAGCCGACAACAAGCCGACAGCGGGAGTCTGGCAAATCGGGGGAGAAGTCGGTCGAGGCAGAAGTCTTGGTCATCAACCCCGACTGGACAAAGCCCTATCTGGATTATCTGTTGAGGGACGAACTTCCTGAAGATCGTGTCCAGGCCGAGTGCATCACGCAGCGAAGCAAAAACTATGTTGTGGTCGGGGAGGAGCTCTTTCGAAAGAGTGCCTCCGGGGTCCTCAGGCGGTGCATATCAGAGCAAGAAGGGAAAGACCTCCTCAGGGAAATTCACTCAGGAGTCTGTGGACACCATGCGGCATCAAGCACCCTGGTAGGCAAGGCTTATCGTCAAGGTTTCTTCTCGCCGACTGCTGTAACAAACGCGAAAAACGTCGTCCGCACGTGCGAGGGCTGTCAGTTTTTCACCCGGCAAATCCACATACCGGCGCAGGAACTGCAAACCATTCCAATCACTTGGTTGTTCGCAGTCTGGGGTCTCGACATAGTCGGACCTCTCAAAAAAGCCCAGGGTGGATTCGCTTTCCTCTTCGTCGCCATCGACAAGTTCACCAAGTGGATTGAGGCCAAGCCTATTGCAACGATCACCATGGTCAAAGCCAGAGAATTTTTTAAAGAAATTATCGTCAGATTAGGCATGCCGAACAGGATCATCACTGACAACGGCACCCAGTTTCGAAGTGAAGAATTCCAAGACTGGTTCGACAAGCTCGGCATTAAGATTTGCTTCGCTTCCGTGGGTCATCCCCGGAGTAATGGGCAGGTCGAGCGAGCCAATGGCATGGTGCTGCAGGGCCTAAAGGCCAGAATATTCGATCGTCTTCAGCCATATGCAGCGATGGGTAAAAAATTGCCTTGATGCTCGGGGGTGAGAACTACCCGATCAGACTCCGGGCGATCACCTTTCTTCCTAGTATATGGTTCGGAGGCGGTCCTACCTACCGAGTTGGCATTCGGATCCCAACGTGTCCGGAATTACAAGGAAGTCGAGTCAGAAGAAGGCCGACTAGAAGATCTTGACAAACTGGAGGAGGCCAGGGACATCACATCCATCCAGTCGGCTAAATACCTCCAGGGTCTGCGCCGTTATCACGACCGAAATGTTCGAGGCCGAGCTTTCTCCAAAGGAGATCTGGTTCTTAGAAAGAATCAGAAAAGCGAGCACAAGCTCTCCCCAGGCTGGGAAGGCCCTTACATTGTCGACGAAGTGGTGCGCCCGGGATCTTACCGACTCAAGCGCGAAGACGGCGTGGCACTCGGCAACACTTGGAACATAGAACAGCTACGTCGCTTCTACACTTAAAATACGCATTTTGTTGTATCGTTGTAATCAAGGTCGTTCTTGACTTACTACTTACTTGATTCTCAACTAGGCAGTAAGTCGGGGGCTACACCTGACAGTGTCTAAATGGGATGCAAACACTTACTTTATCCTTTTGAGACGCTTTTGCCCTTTTTTCTCCCCAAGGCTATGACTAAATCCGAGTGTTGTTAACTTTGAGTAGCAAAAATCTGAACGATGAAACCTAGCAATCCGAATACGTGTCCAGGAAAAAGAGCCACGCGCTCACTCCCGGCGCTCGGGGCTAGGCCAGTCGAACGGAGTGCTCATATAAAAAAAGATAATATGCATTCAGAGGAATTCAGAAGACCATATATATACCATCATAGATTGAACATTATGTCCAATTACATACTTTTTACATAAGTATCTTCAAAAGCAGCTAAATCTACGCGGCGCGGCGGGCACGGCCCAGGGCCTTGATGAGGACATCCGCGACCTCGGAGAGGGCCGGGACGACCTCGAGGAGGACCTCCACGGCGGCGGTGGCGCGGGCAGCGACTTCCTCCTCCGCCGCCAGTTTGGCGAGGGCGAGATCGTAGTCTGCCCAGAGCTCGTCCTCGGTGACCTCCAGGGCGGGAGCATCGTCCCCGAAGTCAAAAATCAACTCCTCCACCGGAGGCGGAGGCGGAGGTGGAGGCGAGGCCGGAGCCGCTTCGGCACTGCGAACAATGGAGCTTGATGAAGACGCCATTAGAGGACCACTGAAGAAGCGAAGAGATGAAGATGCGAAAATGAGAAGAGTGGGCGATCGCTTCGGTAGCAGTGACGCCCTTATGTATGTAGCCGAAGGCAAACAACCCCAACCGTACCTCTACGGGAAGTTGAAGCGCCTCTGAGGACCCACGGGCGCCAAGGCAGTGTTAAAAACCCACTAGCGCGGGAGACTAAGCGGGACGCTGACAGCGCATGACGCATGGGAAAACTTCTTCAGGCACAGTGAAGCCACTCTTGACCGACAGTGATCGCATTAAAAGGAGTGCGGCTGCTGGTGGCGATCGATTTAATGGTCGCAGCTATGGTGGTCTTCGTCCCCCAAGATTTCAAGTTGGTGGTCATGGACGATATGGAGTCCGTGATCGCGTTCAAGATTTTGAGGGGCGCAATGATTCAAATAGCCGCGGTGTTCTTGGTGGTGGCGTCGAATGTTGGAAATCGAGTTTGCGGATTGTGGCGCCGAATGTTGGAAATCCAGGTTGCGGATTGCTTCGCGAGAAGATTTCGATGATGTTTTCGCTAAGCAATTCAATGAAAAGGGGAGAGCTCTGCGATCGGTAGTAACAATCAAGACTTCTCTTTTATCTTTTTGTTTTGTTTAAGAACTGTGTGCTTCTTGTTAGCGGTAGGGAGAAATTTTAAGGACTTGTATCATCTTGATGTAATGTTCTTGAAATTAATAAAATCTTCCTTCATCTAAAAAAAAGTCAGCATTTACAAGAGATCCAAGTCCAGATTTTCTGACAAGAAGGAGGCCACGTCTCTAACTTCATCAAAAAGGGTAGCAGCTTGATCATCGTCAGCAGTGCAGCGAAGCCCCTTAATGACCTCGGCTCCACCGGGATAAAGCGATTTCACGATGGCCAACGCTTGGCTAGCGCTCGTGATCAACGTCTCCTGGATGTGGGCCCTAAGCCTTTCGGGACCCGTTGACAGCAAGGAAAGGACCTCCTCGTTGCTGCTCGACCCGACTCCTCCAGGGCTCAAGAACTTGGTCATCTCTTTGACGGAGTCGCGGAATTTGTCATGAAGCTCATAAGCGGTCTTGACCTTTCCATCGAGGACATTGACTCGCTCCTGACACTCTCTCTTGACCACTACAAACCATTCGGATCATCATTAAGAGCATTACAAGCGCAGGGGGTGTGGCGCCGAGTGGGGAGATGAATACCTTCCAGCTCTTGTGCCAGTCTGGCGTTGTCGGCTCGAGTCCGGGACTCGGAATCCTTCAACGTCCGGATCTCCTCGCGAAAATCTGAAGCAATGGACGGAGTCGGAGGACAGTAACAACCAAGTCAACGACTAAGAAAGCAAAGGAGCACTCACCTTGAAGTGCCTCCATCAGAGTTTGGACTTTGACCCAGAGTTTTTCCTGTTTGGCCTCGCTGTCACGCCGGACGCGCTCCAAGTTCGCCTCATACTCCTCGTGCTCCCTAACTTTGGGGAGTATTTCCTTGAGGAGGGCGTCCCTCTCCTTGGAGCGTTCTTCCAATGCCTGAAGAACTCCGAGAGAATGAGGAACATATACCACTCGGCACGAGCAGAAGGAGAAGAAGAAGACGGCTACCTGGATCAGCTGGGCGCCTTTTATGGCGTTTTGATAGAGCTCCTCCCTCAACTTCTCGTCCCCCTCGCCAAAAGCCTTCCACTTATCCTCATGGCAGAAAAAGATCCGGAGAGGAGGCTGAGGGCTGGGTGTGGGACGGGAGGCCTGTCGGGTAATCTCTTCCACGCGAGGTGAGGAGCTGTCGGCGGTCTCTGGCGCAGCCGTCTCAGTGGTCGGCTCGGGCGCCCCTGCCGGCAGTGGGGGAGTTGTCCCTGGCTCACTAGGCTCGACAGTGGGGGGGCAAGGAGGCACCGGCCCGCTCTGGCGCAGTTTCGTCCCCGCCGGACGTCGCGGCCGACGGAGAAGTCGCTCCCTCCTGGCCCGCATCTCCCGGGGGTGCGGCAGTCGAAACCTTCTGGGGGGCTCCCATTCTTGGCGCCCTGATCGCCGGGGAAGAAGTTAAGTGCACACCAGGAGAACAAGAATAAGGAGTGATGGGGGCACTGACCTGTCGGACCTCCTTATCTTCGCTCTAAGTCCTTTCCGAGTGGCCGAACCACTCGGGGAGGGGTCCGAGGCCACTCGGGCCCTGGGGGGTCGAGGCACCGACTTCTTGATGTATGCCCCCGTGGGCTTCCAGATGGATGGTCCCGCGGGGGAGGGGGGGTGTTCCGGCGCCGGCCCCCGCTCGGTGGCTTCCTTGGTGGCAGGCCCCTTCCTCTTAGCGCTGGGCTCCTCAAGTGAGGGATCGGTAGGCCGTTTCGCCGCGGCGCTCTGGCATGGAGAAGAATGAGGAAGAGGAGGATCCGAGGAGAAGGCAACGCGATCCTGCGAAGAACAGCTAAAAACAGAGCCAGTCGGTAGTCGGCTGGTGATCAACAACCAAGCATCAGTGAGCTCGAAGTACTCACCTCGGGAGGAGGATTCGCCAGGCAGAAGGCCCTCGGAACGCCCTCGGGAAGGATTGCGACATCTGGGGCCAGCAGATCGCTCATCCGGATGACGAGCAGCTCTCGGTCGATGTCTTCGGTAGCCTCCCATGTCGAATCGTTCTCCCGATATTCGTACCCTAGGAAGACACGTTCCTTGATGGGCTGCACCCGGCGCACGGCGAAGTTGGAAAGGATCCCGACGCCGGTTAGGCCCGCCTCCTTCAGGTCGCAGATCAAGGCAAGGAGCTCGTTGACCTACCCCATTTCATGGTCTAGGGGGACTGCGGTCCAAGAAGAGGTGATCCTCGGGGGCTCCCCGGAGAAAGAAGGAAGGCCAGGATAAAGGTTGGCGCAATAGAACCATTCCCGATGCCAACCCTTATTTGAAGTCCTAAAGGGGATGGCAAAATAAATCTTCCTCGCTCCATCTCTCAATTGGAAACCAAAGCCTCCGACTGCCTTGAGAGTACTCCTGCTCGGGAAAGGCTTGAGGAGGAAAAGGTGGCGGAAAAGATTGAAATGCGGGCGAATCTCGAGAAACGCGTCGCAAAGATGAATGAAAACTGCGATGTGGAGAATGGAGTTGGGATTCAAATGAACCAGTTCGATGCCATAAAAATGAAGGAGCCCGCGAAAAAAAGCGCTGGCCGGAAGCCCAAACCCGCGCTGGAAGAAGGATTCGAAGACGACGATCTCTTCGGAGCGAGGGGTGGGATAAGACTCAACGCAGGCTGGGCGGGCGCTGATCAATGTCGCCTGCGACATGACTCTCATGGTGACCATCGCATCCAAATGCGCCTCCTTCAGCGTCGAAGGGACCCAATCGTGAGCCGGAGGCAGCGCGGAGGTGTCGTGGGAAGACGGGATCGACATTCCCGGGAGAGATTGTCGGCGGCGCAAAGGAAAAATACGTGGCGGCGGCTAACCCTAGCGGCGAAGCTCGCGGGGAGGGCGATGGACTTTTCAGAGACGAAGAAGCAGAGGCGCGACGTATGAAGGAAGACTCGAGTCCTGTGCGGAGCCTTGGAACTATAAAGGGTGATGACGGATCCTGCCCGGGGTGGGGGCCACGCCTCAGCGTGCCCGTGGCTGCCAGGTTTGACCAGAGCGCGCCCTATTTTGTCCTAGCCAATTGAGCACATGGTCGTGGCGGGCAGTTGTCGTCAAGGCAAAAAATCAGTTTGGGATATGGTACACCCCACGTTGGGTCAATTGCCGGTTTCCGTCCCGAACGGAACCTGGGTGCCTTCCGAACCAAAAATTGAAACATGCCCCCGCAATATGCCCCATGTCGGGTTACTTGTTGGTTGCCGCATGACGGGATCAGATATTGCGAAAGGGCTCAAATCAAGGATCCCGATGGTATGCCTCACGATAGGCCTTTGTCTTGTTGACACGATCGTGTCTGGTACCGCTTCGAGATGATCCAAGGTACGCTCCATGTTGAGCCGACTGCTGTACATGTACAGGTACCGCTCGGCCAAAGGCCAAATGATGGTGCGCCCCATGCCGGGCCATGCTATGCTCTGACATGATCGGATATGGGCATCATTAAATCAATCCAAGGTACGCTCCATGTTGAGTCGACTACTGTACATGTACAGGTACCACTCGGCTAAAGGCCAAATGATGGTGCGCCCTATGACGGGCCCTGCTATGCTCCGACATGATTGGGTATGGGCATCATTAAACCAATCCAAGGTACGCTCCATGTTGGGCTGACTGCTGTACACGTACGGGTACCACTCGGCTGAAAGCCAATCTGAACAAGGGCGTACTCCCGGGATGGCCGGCCGCCAATCCTTCAGTGAGTCGTGCTGGATAACACTCAGAAGAGTTAGCGCGGGGTCATTGAGTCCTCCACGACCTCCTTGCCGTGAATGTAACATCCGGTGAGCGTCACGGCGGCCGAAAAGCCACCAAAGGACGGCACCTCGGTCGCGAAGCACTCGGGGGCTACTGTGGAATATACAGGACCAAGTATCTTGTTGATGGGCCGATTGGGCCATCCTAAGGAGGTAGGCTAGACTAGGCATACGGAAAAGGGAGATCTTCCAGAAGGTCTCAGCCATGCGCAGCAGGGGTAAGACCGGGAGAAGGCACCGACAAGGTTAGGTGAACAGCGCCTGCGCTCCTGCAAGAACGGCTCTGCTCTTGCAGGCTACTGTGCGTGGTCGGCCGGCTAGAAGACAGTTTCTCCTCTGCGCGTAACTGCCCTTGTAGCCCCTGCTACGCCCAACAACTCCCACGACCGCATGCAAGCAGCCCTCCTCTGCTGTATAAGGAAGAGGGCAGCTTCGAGAGTAAGGAGAAGAACGAGAGAAAGAGAGAAGAAATCTGTAAGAGAGATCTTGTAAGCGAAAACACTCTTCCATACTCCAGAAACACCGAATGCAGGACTAGGGTATTATCTCCATTGGAGAGCCCGAACCTGGGTAAAAATCGTCTCGTGTCTTGCATTACCATCAGACTCAGATCTTTCGCTTTGCCCCGTTCATTTTTCTTTATTGCCGATTACAAACATCGACAGGTAGCTAGTTCAAGAATAATGCTTTTAAAGTCTTTTGTGAAGAATTGGGTATCAAACTTTGCTTTGCCTCCGTAGCTCATCCTCAGAGTAATGGTCAGGTCGAACGTGCCAACGGCATAATCTTAAAGGGGACCAAGACCGGCGTATTTGATAGGCTCAAGGCTTATTCGACTCGGTGAGCTAAAGATCTCCCGTCAGTGCTATGGACCGTTCGTACATCGACTAGTCGACCCACTGGTGAAACACTATTTTTCTTGGTCTTTGGAGCAAAACCGGTGCTTTCAACCGAGTTAACGTTCAGATCACCTCGAGTGGACAATTACTTAGAAGAGGAACAAGAGCAGATGCAAACTGATGATGTAAATCTACTCGAAGAATACAGAGATCAAGCGTCTATTCAAGTAGCCAAGTATTAGCAAGCCTTGCGTAGATACCATGGCCTAAGAATTCAGGAAAGAGCACTCACTGCGGGGAATTAGTACTACGAAAGGTGCAGAAGCAAGATAACCGTAATAAGCTCTCACCCAAGTAGGAAGGTCCCTACGTAGCGGTCAAAGCAACTTGACCAGGATCGGTGCAGTTGTCTACCTCAGAAGAAGCGACTGGAGAACTCATGGAACATCAATCAACTGAGAAGATTTTATACATGAGACAAAAAAAAACACAGTGTATTTGAGCCATCGAACAAAAAAAATTCAGGTAAAGTAAAACTTTATTAATTTCACTAACAAAAGTTATTCTATTACTTTTTGAGACAGGAATCCTACGACTACATGTCCCTGGAGGCATTGCGCCGCCTCCCCTGCATCCATGGGAACTAGAAAAGGAGGGTCCCTGGGATGGGCCTGTGTCCTCTGTGTGAGCCAGACGAAGCGACGAAGACTCGATAACTTGTCGACGGAGAAGGTGACCTCTCCGTCATTAAAAGCCTCCGAGCACCACGAGGGCTTGGAGGGCAAGCAGGTGTCGTATCGATGAAGTTGTCTTGGGCTTCACCTCCTTCGCTAGCATCAACGGCGGTGGCATCTGCTCTCACGAAGAAGTAGAAGTCGCATTGTCTTCTTCGACGACGATGCGATGCTTGCTGGTAACCTCATCTTCCTCCTCTGGCCAAACCTCCCTCTCAACGGCCTCCCAGTCGATCTCTTCCTCCTCATCGGAGAAGATTATGATCCATCCCAGGGAAACAATGGCAAGCGGTGTAGGGGTGGTGACCCTTTGAGGATCTCTACGGATGGGGATGACGGGGAGTGGAAGCCATGAGGGCAATCCAAAAAAGCTAAGGCGTCACAAGCAAAGAAAAAGAAGATGAGTTCTGATAGATGACTACAAGTCCCGTCTATTTATAGCTCAGGGAACGGGTCGAACTGAAGTCGCAACAAGTCTAGATTTGTGTTGGTCCCACTCGATGAGGCTTCGTTTTGTACTTTCACATAAATGCAGGAATTGAAGAGACGCTAAGTTATGACACAACGCACAGAAGCTGAAGAGGCACAAAGGTTGTTGCAGTATGTAATCATTATAACAGATTAAACAAATAAAGAATGCTGAGCTTCATCGGTATGCTCGGGGGTCACGCATCCGAGTGTATGGTCGAGGGCTACTTTCTATGATGCTTACGCTATGCTTTCTCCTCGATGCAGTCGTCGAGCAAAAAGTCAGAGGGCTACATCTTGCATTTATCAGCGCATTTGCTATACCATTGCCTCGATGCATTCATCGAGTAGAAGGTTGAGAGCTACATCGCTTAATCGTTTTGAAACCTAGCTCCACTCTCGACTCGACATATCAATTTAGTAAGTGGTTCGAAGTTGCAACAGATATCTGTGATACTAAATGCTCCGCTTCTCGCTCGACCCAGCTGTTTGGCAAAAGAGTCGGGGGCTACGTCCATTTTTGTTCTTATGTAAATCTACTCCCTACTCGATGGCTACAGGTAACTCGATACTTTTTTTCCTATTTCCTGCTCGAAACAGTTATCAAGCGGAGAGTTTTAGGCACAGTTTCTTTATTATCTCTGGCATATGATCCTCTATTCTCTTTTACATGCGATTTTTTCCATGAATTTACTCGATCGCATACTTAGCATGTCAGCAAACAAAACCAAAGTGTGGCCATATCTGAACCTAATGATGAGCAATTCTATCTTGCGCGCATACGAGCACCAGATTGTTAGACATCTAAAACTCAGCGGTCAGCAGGAGACGAGGCCTCTAGTCGTCTCTACATGCACTGCGCAGCAAGTTCATGTTTGCTACGAGGCTAAGTCTTATGGTCGATGAAGACTTGCAAAAGCCGTGTAATCTAAATACGATTTAGTTAACATTTATGTTATGTCAGGTCCCTTTGAATGTAAGCTCAGAGGCTTAGTTATGATAAAACTTTTTTAAGCTTTGTGTACAGATACAATTATCGGCAAAGTTGGTTACTGAATCTATGAATGCTAAGTAGAATTTGCATCTACTTGTGTTACTCTATTTCATCGACAAGAAAATAGCAGGAAAAACACAATAGAAAGACAAATCAATTAGCATTATCATTAAAGACGTAGTGGCAGCATTACAAGTAGCACAGTCAGGCTAAAAAAACTCTAACTAGCATCGTCAAGAGATAACTCTAACTAGGCCACGAACCTCTCCACAAGGTCTCTGAAGGACTCAACGTGATCGGCAGTTTCGCTCTCCTCACATGCGAATCCTTCATCCATAGTCGAGAGGTCCAGTCTAGGATGGTGGCTCTTCACCAAGCCGAGTTGTGGGAGGTCGCAAGTCGAGCAGACGAAGTCATGTGCTCGAGGGTCTCCGACTACAAAGTGGCCAGTGCCACATCTACTGCCGCCTTTTTGACCTCGACCGCCTTCCTGCTTTCTTCTGCCTTATCACAACTGGTTTTGGCCTTGAGTCGAGCAGCATCAGCAGCAGTTTTTTCAGCTCTTGATTTTTCTGCCTCCGCTTTCAGCCTCTTCGCCTCCGCACTCAACCTTTTCATCTCACCCTTTTGCTTCTCAGCCTCAACTTTGGCAGCTTTCAACTTGACCTTGAGGGCCGCCAGCTAGGTGTCTTTCATCTTGAGCACCTGCTGGGTGAAAGCTGTGAGTCGCTCGTTTCGCTGATGGGCTTGCTCGCAGAAGGTCTCGACCTTGCATAGTGTATCCGTTGCACACTGAAGAAGAGAGAGGGTAAGGGGTGTCAAAAAGGCAAAACAGAGGGTAAGGTGAAGCGTGGAAAAAGGTTTGGTGTAAATCACATACCTGAAGTTGGGATGTTAGAACAGACCAATACTTCAGAAGCGTTTGGGGAGTTGGGGGAGGTGAGGCTGTTATTGTGGTTGGAACTGTCAAAACAGGGACCAGAATAACAGCGACCGTGCCGAGGGACGACAAGGCAGCGACGACGATGTCATCGACAGCACCACTGGATGTACTTTTCCTACAGGGGGTTCTTTACGTGACATCTCTGAAAAAAAGAAATGAATTATCATGAAAAAGAGGCAGCTTACTTCGCTAGCTGAAACTTCGCCTTCACGTTCTTTTTTTTATCAGCCGCCTTCATTAAGACCGATCTGGTCCCAGCAGCTGGCTTCTTGCTCATCCCAGTCGGTCGAGGAGATGGCGATTGAGGATCAGCGACCAATGGTGGAGACTGCATACAGATAGTTACCCTGGGTGAAATATCTGTTGCAAACGAACTTAGCAAACGATACCCGATGGCAGTGTTACCTATTCGACCACTCTGGTCAATGGAGACCCCATTCAAGGTGATGTTGGTATAAAAGTCACTAATCTCTACACGTCGGCTCCCCAAACGATCCGCTGGTCTTCCAACATCTGCTGGATTACATCAGAAGCGACCTCATAGCACCCAAGCGAGCAGTTGAAAATCACCTGGTCAGATAGTCTCGTTGACGAGGTCCTAGGCCGTTTGGCCGGTCGATGGGGCACTGGAGACATCGACCTCCTCGAGGAGACTCGACTGCTTCTTGCTCTAGAGCCGTTTCAACCTCGTTGGGGTTGATGATAGGTGCTGTGTCATCCAAGGGAGGAATGATGCTAGCAGGAGCAGAGCCTGATGCCTACTCATCATCTCTAGTCGGCTCATCATCCAGGCCAATGACTCCCTCGAATTGCCCTCTTTCGTCATCGAACTTGGCCTCCTGAAGACATGCTGAGTTAAAGAAAGAGGTAGGAGCATGAATGAGGCAGTACAAGTTGTTATTCAACACCCACCTCTGGCCGAGGATTGACCAGCGAATATGCCTCGAAGCCGCAAGGTCCAGGTTCAGAGTCTTGGAACATCTTGCTCAACCTAGAGGAGATGTTCATGTTCGACAGATCTAGCAAAAAGCAAGTTAGTTTGCTACTCGACAACTGAAGCAAAAAAGCAGTAACAGTACTATTAGTGCTTACTTTCAGGGTTATCCCTAGTGGCATCATCGACTCCAGAATAGTCCCTAGCCAAGTGATCTCGGCACTTTAGTGAACTCAATCAGTGCGTCATGAAGTCTCTGACAACTTGCCACCCTGTCAATCCTTTCCTGCTAAGCTCCTCGATCTTCTTAACATAGTGCGAATTGTGAGAGGTCGAATGAGGGACTTTCGTCCAAAGGTCAATTGGGCTAAGGTGGGCTAAGGAGGAGTGGTCGATAGGCTAGAGGACAGTTCACTGTGTCCGAAGAGGTGATGTAAAATCACCGTTTTTTCAGTCTGACTGCCATGAAGAAGTAACGGGAACAAAGATGTACAAGCTAGACACTCCGCTGTGGTGGTGGAAACTAGCAGCCCCAACAGCATTATTTTTCGTCGCCTTCTTCAAATTGTAGAAGTGACAAAATAGATTGAGGTTGAGCTTGATAACTAGAAAGACCTCACAAAGGTGAACAAACATGTTGAGCATCATAATCGAATTGGGTTCAGGTGGAAAAGCTGGATTTGGTAAAAGTTCAAAACATTGAGCAAGAATTGGGAAGGGGGAAAACTGAATTCACAGTAGAAGAAGGCCTCAAAAACAATGGTTTCATCCTCATTCTTAGGGCCGACTCACCGAGCGACGGCCTCCAGTGGAAGAACTCCTGAGGAGGAACGAAGCCATCTTTCTCCAATTCGGCCAGACGCTTCTCTGTCATCATCGATTTTTTCCATACTTTTTGGAAGGTCTCATCATCAAAGACCGCCTCGGCTATCTCAGGTTCTTTCCTCAGTGGTGGAACGGCTACAGCACTGGCGGAAAGGCTAGACGCCATGGAGAAGGAAGTGAGATAGATTTTTCAAAGGTGGCGCGCGCTAGGGCTTAAGGAAGCGCGATAGAGGCTGAAGACAAAAGCAGGGGATGGTTACAGTTTTGGATCTAAGAACTTAAAATCCCAAACCCTTTCAGGTGAATGGTTCACTCCCCACCGTACGGTGCATTGATCGGCGAAAAAGCGGGATGATGGCACCGCACCAGTCGTGGCGTTGTACACGAGAGCAATAAATGTTCAACTACCCAACATTTAGAATTTCTGATTTATATTCTGACTCTTCTTAGAGTTGAGTTGATGAGTCGATGTCGAGTAACATGTGGTAACCTAAAGAACTTGAGCTGGTCTTGCCGCAGGGCGCTCGACCCAGCATATTCCTACTCGATATTTAGTGATTTCCAACCTACTTGAGTCGTTTTACCATAAGCAGGCGAGGCATTACTCGACCAAGTCCGAACTTGGTAGTAATCGACTTAGTGCTTTAAACAGACCCTCCACTAAGCAGAGTTTAGGGGCTATTATCGAATATCTAAATATGAGGTATGAGCATGCATTGAAAACTCAAAGACTATACCATATATGCTCAAGCAAGCATTTGAAAACTCTGAATATCGTGAGCCTAGTTCAATGGGATATGGTATATGTGGAGGGGGTATCTCCACATTGGGAGAGCTCGACCGTTTTTCCTGTTACGAGGAAATTAGCTCGAGTACGCCTGATATCTAGTGAAGTTTGGATATGCTTTGAAGACCACGCGACGATGGACTCCTCATCGACTAAGATCTGATATCATAAACCAACTACAACTCGACTTGAAGCAAGACTACTCTGACTATATAAGGACGAGAGTAGACATCCCCAGAGGGACAAGCAATTCTCAAACATAAGCCCTCCAGAGTTAGGTAAGCAAGAAGACTTTTTGAGCAGAGCATCAAAGAGCTGACGAACGGCGCTTCATCCGATCTTTAGCCATAGCTTAGCCATCCCTAAATTCAATCTTCATTGTAATTAGAGCTAGACCTTCCACTTTGTACTTTTCTCATCGACTCCATACATCATCCACACAGGAGTAGGGTATTACTCCATCCGGAGGTTCGAATCTGTCTACATCGTGTGCCCCTGTTTTCGTGCCTGACTCTGCTAAATTCGAAGGTACTCAAAGATATAAGTTTATTGTCGATTTCTAACGTTCGGCAATAACAAAGTTACTGACAAACCGGTTAGTGGTAAGACAACAACTGTACAAGTTGCGTATGGAGGAAGGTACATGGTTCGTTGACCATCTTAATATCTTACAACAAGCTTCACACATAGCTGACTAATGTGGATGAGAAAATTCAGAAGAACAACACGGTCATCATATGGGTATCATCTCTACCATTATCTTGAGAGCAATTGATGATAAATATTCTCATCAGAAAAAGCATTCTCAATTTTAATAAGGTAGTTGCATATCTATTGGAGGCAAAGTCTTTGAAAAAGCCATATGAATCTTTATCCTCGAGTGATCAAGTATTGGCTATAGCAAATGTTGCAGACAAAATCAAAAGTTACAGAAATAATAAGGGCAAAAGTAAGGGCACACATGTATACTATCTAGAATACGAGGAAGGTCATATGATAAGGACTATCTGAGTTTGAAGCAAATGAAATGCATGCTCAATGACGGTAGCAAAAGATGATTTGAATGTATTTCTCTTCAGTCAATCAGATACTTTCTATGGATGGATATATATTAGATTTAGGTTGTTGCTTTCACATATATTTGGTAAGGGAGATGTTTAATGATGCATCTCTACACCCGATGCATAGAACTGTCCACTTGACGGATCACAAAGAGTATGCAATTACTGACTTGGGAACAGCTATATTATAGATGTGTGATGGATCATATTACACATGGACAGGGGTTTGATATTTTCCTAGCTTAAAGAAGAATCTGATATATGTGAGGTCACTTAAATTCAAAGGTTGTGAAGTATTATTTCAAGGTGGAGTTATGTGAGTTATTTGTAAAGGGTATGTGATATAAAAAGCATCTAAAGCAATTGAGGATACCGATTAATTGGTAAGTATAAAAAATACAAATCAATGGGAGGTATCCTGATCTCGTCATCTATCGCAACGGAGCCCTATACCTCCCACCGGAGACTCCTCTTCTTAACCTCAGCAGCAAAAGCCCTCAGCTAATATTCACTTTTGCCCAACAAGTCGCCTTCGGTTGCATTTTTGTCTCCAAGTCCGGCTAATCGCGGCCGCGCGGTCAATCTCCGCATCTGGTGAGTTCCTGTGGTTGCCATTAGATGCTCGTGTTATGCTTCGTTTTTGCATTGGAACATTGTTTAGTCGCTGTTGCCATGACCAGTGTGTCACCGCCATTGTGCGCAGGGCCGCAGGCACAGCTGCAGACCGCCTCCACTTGCGCCAGCGTACCCTAGGAGTACTTCGTGGCCACGGCATCCCATTTCATGTTTTTTGGGGGCGCCACCGACCCCCTAGCGCTGAGCTAAGCCGAGCTGCTGCCATGGGCCATGGCCGCCTACAGTGCAGGAAATGCGGGGACAGAAGGGGTGGGGAGGGGAGAGAGAGTGAATAGTAGTGGAGAAAGCGAGAGAGCTGATTTGGCTGATGAGGTGGTAAGTAGGGGTGGAAATTAAGCTCGAGGCTCAAGGCTCGGTTCGGCTCGGTGCGGCTCGGCTCGGCTCGGTGCGGCAGCGAGTCGAGTCCGAGTCTACTATTGAGCTCGTTCCGGTAACGAGCCGAGCCCGAGCCGGCTCGCGAGCGGCTCGTTCGGCTCGTTCAAAATTCAGACTTAATTTCCATACATTGTTCTACAGCAAGCACTATGCATTGTTCCAAGTTCATTTCCATACAAATTAGCATCCAACATAAAACATAAAATCCATTGTTCTACATAAAACATTGTTCTACAGCATAGTTTTTAGGGAAAGTACATTTGCTCCAAGTTCCCTTTGCTCACAAAATATCCATTGTGCTTGGACACTTGGTTGCCAAATTGTAACTTCAAAATACTGATCAAGTCATCATGTGGCCAGACATTAGCTCAGAGATTAATGCGCATTTGAGCAATAAGCCAGCTAGCTCTGACATCCAGACTCCAGTACATTATTTACATACCATCCAGACATTACCATTTTAACATTCCTAGTATTTCAACATTCCTAAATCCTAATCCTCAAGCAAATACCCACTAGCATTTCAACATTTCAACATCACCTGGAGAGTGGAGTCATGGAGACTGAATGGAGCACTGGAGGTCTAGAGCAGAGCCGAGTAGGCGTAGCCGACCGAGCGGGAGCGGGAGGCTGGAGGCTAGACTGCTTGCCATGTGCCGGGAAGGTGGTGCTGCTGCTGAGAGTGCTTGCCGCCAGTGGAGCCGTGGAGGAGAGCCGGGACGGCGAGGCGAAGCGGCAGTGCGCGCTGCGCGGGCGGGCGGCGGCTGCCGGGGGTCGAGGTGGCGGCGGCGGGCGGCGGCGTGGCGAACCCTAGGCGTGGCGTGGCGTTGGCGTTCTTAGAGTTGCGGGGGGGGGGCGACGGGCAGCGGCGCGCGCGCGGTGGTGGTGGCGGCGGCGGGGCTGGCGAACCCTAGCCGGTGGGGGCGTCGCGTCGCGTGGGGGACTGGGGCTGGGGCTCGGGTTCGCGTGGCGGTCTGGGGGACTGGTGTCTGGTCTCTGGTGGGGAACAAAATGCTTGAGCTCAACTGATTTTCAACCGGTCCGAGCCTAACGAGCCGGCTCGTGGCTCGATCGAGCCAGAGCCGAGCTTGATTCTGAGCTCGTTACGTCCACCGAGCCAAGGCTCGGCTCGAAATTGACCGAGCTCGAACGAGCCGAGCCAGATCCAGTCACATCAACAAAATCGGATGGTTTTGATCTTAATGAGGTAAAATGAATGGTTTTAAGAGGCAGAGCGTGTTGAATAACTGATTTTACGATTGAAGGCTGATTTCTGGACTTTTTGGAAGAGTTTGAGAGAGTCAAATAAACTTTTTTCTAACTATTACAAGATCAATGGATACTTTTCTTATAGAGTAGTATAAAGTACAATGTAGCACGCCTTACAAGATTTTACTTCAATCAGAGTACTTCATCCGAGAAATAGGTTTTCTCGCCGGTTCTATCAAAATTAAATTCAGAAATATAGTACTAAGGTTAGCCTCTACCATATGAAAAAAGAACTTATTTTTTACCCCGCAAGAAGAATGAAAAACTATACCAATCGAGAAGGATCTTGGAAGATGAGTCCTTGAGCATCTTACATGACATATGTCAACGGTTACTGTTTCCCCAAAAGAATCTGTCAAAGACTCTCAGAGCACCCCATGAAAAGTAAAAGTACTAGAAAACAACTACTCGTTCGCTTCTTTTTTAATCAACGTTTCAAGGTGTAACTTTAACTGTTTTTTAATCAACATTTTTGACTTTTCACAGTTTTCAAGAAGTAACTTTAACCGTTATTCTTTGTAGCTTTATCTTATTATATACTAATAAAATTATAATATTATGAAAATATTTTGAATGAAAAATCTAATGATATAATTTTTTATGTAGCCAATTTAAATATAATAGTGATTAAACTTTAAAAAATTTGATAGCACGTGTTCCAGAGTGTTACATGAAAAAAATTAACAGTACGGATTCTGATGTCAAATAAAAAAATGGAGAGAGTACTCCTTCTCAGGGGCGGATCCACCATTGGGGCTGGTTGGGGCGCCAGCCCTACCTCCGGTCGGTCGAACCCCTCCTTCTTTCACTATCCCCAACGTCAGAAAAAAGTAGAGACATAGCGCCATGGCGGCAAATTGGCAGGTTTAGGAACTAGCAATTGGGAGTAAGATGTAAGAAGAAAAGTAAAAAAACAATACTGCTAGACAAGTGGGCCATCAAATTAGTCATGGGCTCCCTTACTCTCATGGGTTTTCACCTGATACAGTACTCGGCATTCTTTACTGTAGTGCAACACCAGGAGTCCGAGAGACGAATAATGTCGGTGTCATCTCGCAGGCGGCAGACCAACGCACAGGTGATTGCGGGCGACATACGTACGGGTGGACGTGACCATGCGGTGGGTGGCCAATTCGCGAAAACTCGCCACGGCACGCTGGCATCGACGGGCACCGGAGACCCGGAGTCAAGGGCGCTAGGCATGCAACAGGGCTATGGCAGGTAGGTAGCCGATAGGCGGCAGAGGCATAAGAAGAGTTATCGGCCGCTCATAGCGTGAGGCAGAATGCACATCGCCAGAGGAGCACTGGACGGAATACGCATCGCCAGCCGGAGCACCGGGCAGAACATTGTTGTGATAACTGATGTCTGATTTTTATATTCTATTGCCTCAAGTCTATATTCTATTGACTAATTGATATTTTTATTTCTTTGATTTAATATGTATAAATTTGGAATTTGATTGCAATAGATCGTTAGATATAACATTAGTATGTTTATATAGTGAGTTAGAGCTTTGATATAGAAGCATCACCTCTACTTTTATTCTGAATTCGCCACTGCTCCTTCTACTTGAAAATTAATTTCCGACGGCCAATGTGCTCGATGATACCTGTTGTCTATTTCGATGGTTAGCGGATGATTCATGACACGCTCTTCACTGTTGTTTGCAAGATGTCGTTTGGACAGCAGTAGTATGGAACTATAGACATCGTTGGTAGGGTATAATCAGATCGGATATTTTTTACCGATCGACTGAATATATTCAAATAGTTATTTTGGATAGCTATCGGATTTGGTATCGATTTTAGATACTTTATTTTGGATTTATATTCAGATTTGTAAAAACATTATCTGTCGGATCGAGATATTTCGAATTTATTTTTAGACATATCCGGATCAAAATATTTGGATACCGATCCCAGCACCCCCAGGCCGGGCCGGTAGGCCCACCGGCCCAATACAAACCAAGGTCTTCGGTGTCCTCCCGAGTCCCGACTTCCCGAGCGGCCGAGACCCGGCGCCTCCGTTCGGTAACATCACAGCGCTCCTGACCGGCCGCCGGCGTCCCCGCCCCGGCAGTGGTGGCGGCGCGAAGGCCTGCACAATCGTCGAAGGGTTTGTCCCCAGTAGGTGGGCCACTCGCCCGGACTGGACGCTCATCGCCACCGGCGCCGCGGCCGACGCGGCACCGAAGCAGCAGGAGCCGGCTGCCTCCACCGCCGCCGTCGAGGTGTCTGCCGCCCCCGCCGCCGCGGACTGACGCCGCCCATGTCCTTTGTATTTTGTTTGAATTCCGTGAACTCCGTACGCATGGTTTGGTTTGAGATTATTAATTGCTTCTCTCGATTGTGATTAGAATTTTGCTTGCTGCTTCAGTGGCTACTGCTGCTTCCGATTCAGTAGTTGGTTTGCTGGACGATTTCTTGATTTTCTTGTTGTGTGCATCTCAATTTAGCTAGGTGATCGATTGAGCGCTGTGACGCCTATGAAGATGACGCTCTAGAATGTTTTGTTAGTTCATATATAGGCTGTTCATATGTTCAATCAAGTTCAGAGAATCATTTCAGAAAGGCAGTAGGGAATGTGGCTACAACAGAATTTTGGTAGGTAAATTCCCTGAACTTTTCGCTGTTGTGGATGATCCTGATTCTTGAATGCTGCTTGGTTTAGCATGTGATGGAGAGTAGAGTGCAATTTTCAGCAAGAAGCAGCTCTACCGGACAATTGTAAGAACATAACAATATCAGGAGTTGCTTACTCTGTGTGCTGTGATAACTTCAGGACATTGCATCCCTAATCATTGAGAAGGCCAAGAATAATGTGATTGCACCCCTAATCATTGAGAAGGCCAACAAATACGTTACTAGGTGGTTTGTTACGGTAGATTTAGGTATGTTTGTGTTGAAGCCAATTTTATCATAACTAAAATAAGTGTGGCTTGCTACACTTTTATGGTAACAAAATTCAACGCTGCAAGTGTGGCAAAGTTTGTTAAAAAAAGTCTACATAGCGTAATAAATATGATTAAGAAGGTACGGTAAGCTATAATTATAACAAAAAAAACCAACACTTAAAATATATATGACACCTAAGCTTAGATATAACAAAATTAGCTTTAAAACAAAAAGACTTGACTAATCCAGCAATATGGACCGGTTCCTCGATCTGACAGCTACGGTTGGCGAAATGTTCTCACCTCCCTGGCTCCCCGCATGCTGCTTGCGACAGCAGGTCAGCAGCCACCAGTGACAGGTAACTGATTTTGGATTCTTATACTGCTGTCTCGGTTCAATTGGGCAACCCATGTTTTGTTCATGTGCTTGAGCTGTTGTGCCTTGATATGACTCGTCTGCCTCATATTCTCTCAAGCCCACTTGCCGCTAATACAGGGTGCTCTCACGAGACAGCCTGCTTGCGGATGCTGCTGCTGTAACTTCGGTACAGACGAAAAATCTAGCAATTCATTTGGCAAAAATGCAAAATAAACTACATTTGTACAAATTCTGCTTTTTTTGTGTGTGTGTGATAGCTACATTACAACAATCTCCATTTGCAACATGGTTGATTTGATTGGTTTCCATAAAAGTACTTAGCATAAAAATACAAAAGCAATTCCACCAAATTATTATAATCCACTAAAATACCAAACGAATCACAAGATAAAACCTTTAGCATAAGATTTTGAAGTGGAAATATTTAGCATAAGTTATTGCTCGTGTTAGGATAAAAGTATTTACAACAAATATACGTGACTGAAACAAGAAACTATGTTTGGAGAGCATACCAACCAAATATATGGAAAACGTCCATTTTACTCCACTCAAGTATCGCATTTGTCCGTTTAACCCTCTGAACTATTTTTTTTTGATCTTTAACCCCTAAACTTTCAATACTAGATTACTTCACCCCTAGGCCAGTTATTCCTAGATCAGTTTTGCTTTTTCGTTTTCACATCACATCACCGCATTCTTGCTCCCCAACTCCACCTCTCTCTCCACTCACGGCTTGGTGGACGGTGAGGGCTCACTGCCATGAGTATTTCGCCAAGGCAAATGGCGAGGTGGATAGGAACGGTTCTAGGAAAAAAGATTGTAGGGATTATCATGAACTCGTAACATTATCTTGTAGTTTATAATAAAGACTTATATGTTTATATACTAAGGAGTTAGGTGTGAGTTGAGGATATCGGTGTCACTTGATTTTAACTCATACATTGTAGATGTACTCCTAAGGGTGGTGCGGCAAAATTACCTTAAAACTGGCCTTAGGGGTTAAAGTAATCCAGTATTGGAACATCAAAGAGTTAATGAATCAAATCAAAATTAAGGAGGCTAAGAGGAAAAACACGGTACTTCGGGGCAGTAAAATAGACTTTTTTCCGATACATACATACATACATACATACATATATACACACACATACATATGTACATATATATGTATAAATATATGTATACACATATAGATGCTCTTCTATAGCTACGCATAGAATAGGCTATTCTACTCCCTAGCCATTTAACACAGACTGACCGAGCTATGCGCGACCGAACATTCAATGGCAACTCAACTAGTAAATGACGCAAATGAACCGTCAATAGCAACCCAACCAGTAAATGACTAATAAATGCTACTTCTAGTTTGTATATGAATATTTCTTTCTTCGATTTAGTCATAACTTTCAAATGAGAATGATTTTTGTCTTCAAACTTTGCACAACTGTAGAATATCACTTCTCATACGTATGGTATTTTTTAAGAATTTTTGAAAACATGTACATCTGATTTTCATAGAGTTTATATTTCACACATGATATGTTAACTTTTATTGTCGAGAAAATAATATATTACTCATTATTACACAAGATGCTACTGATTTTATAATTCACACAAGATATGTTGACTTTTACTATCCAAAAAATAACATATTACTCACTATTACATAAGATGTTACTATATCCTGTGTAACCTAGCCTTATTTTGTAAAATATATAAAAACCACACGTATAAGTTTTCAAAAATTCTAAAAAATTACCATACGTAGGGAAGATGAGTTTCTACAACCCTAAAAAATTTGAAGGCCAAACTCAATCGCATTTCAAATATATAATATCGATGAAGCGTTAAACACTGCAAAATAACTATTGAGCCAAATTTGTCCTTTTCATATCTTTTAGCTGAAATTGATTTTGCTATTCAAATTTTATAGAGTTGTAGAATCTTACCTCCTCTATATATTGTAATTTTTTAGAATCTTACCTCCTCTATGTATTTTAAAGGGCTGACAAACAGAACTAAATTCTTGTTTGTAAAAACCATACATACAAGTTTTAAAAAATTATCAAACAATTATCATAAGTAGGCGAGATGAGATTCTACAACTCCATAATATTTGAAGACAAAACTCATTCTCAGCTGAAAGATATAAAAAAGACAAATTCAACTTAAAAGTGATTTTTGCATTGTTTAGCGCTTTGTCAATTTTATATCTTTCAAACGTTATTAAGTTTTGTCTTCAAATTTTACAAGGTTGTAGAAGCTCACCTCCCCTACGTATGATAATTTTTTGAGAATTTTTGAAAAATATTATATGTGATTTTGATATATTTTATATGACAAAGATGGTTTACACACATACAGTAACAACTTGCGTAATAGATAGTAATATATTATTTTTTGGATAGTAGAAAGCAATATATGTTGTGTAAACTATTTCTATCATGTAAAATTATATGTGTAAGTTTTAAAACTTTGGAAAACTTACTATAATTAGAGGAGGTGAAGTTATACATTTCTATAAAATTTGAAAACCAAAATCAATATCAAATGAAAGTGAGTTTGGTATTCAAATTTTATAAAGTTATAGAAACTCATATCCTCTACATATGGTAATTTTTTGAGAATTTTTTAGAACTTATACATATAGTTTTCATGAACTTTACATGATAAAGATTATGTACTACCAAATGAATTATTTGTGTAGGATTTTACTACTGAACAGAGACTTAACATTTTTACGAATGGTTCTCAATTGTTTTTGTCATCTATTACAGCAACGTTTATGATCATCCATACACTATTTTACTATAGGGCCGACAAACAGAGCTAAATTCTTATTCTGATAGTTCACTTTATTTCAGTTTAGTAGCATATTGTGCAATAACAAGTAGCATGTTATTTTCTGGATAGTAAAAGACAACAATCTTGTGTAAATCACTATTATCGGGTAAAATTTATGAAAATCACATGTACAAGTTTTCAAAAATTCGTAAAAAATTACTGTAAGTAGGGGAGGTGAGATTCTATATCTCTATAAAATTTAAAGACCAAAATCAATTTGATTTTGAAGATATGAAATTGACAAGCGCTAATCAGTGATAAATAATAAATTTATCCTTTTCATATCTTTCAAATGTGACTGAATTTGGTATTCAAATTTTACAGGGCTGTAGAAACTCATATTCCCTACATATAGTAATTTTTTGAGAATTATTCAGAATTTGTACATATAGTTTTCACGGACTTTTACTACGAAATGATCACTGATCTGTGTAAGATTTTCTAATTATACTGCATGATAGTAATTTCTAGTTGTAGATGTATTAATTTTATGTTATAAAAATAGTAATTTATTTTACCAGTCAGCACAATTACTATTTAATAGCGAGACTTATATCATTTTATTTCTCTAATCGTCAGTAGCAATTGGTGAAAACCATTTGCAAATCTGAGATACCAATAAAAAGATATGGCTAAAATAAAAAAGAAATGGATTCATGTACAAACTACAATACGCATTAAGTAGTTGGATTGCCAACGCATTAACTAGTAACTGATTCGGTAGTAATTGCATATGTTGTTTTATAGTAAAATGTATTTATGATTTATTACCGAGTTGCTAGCAATCAGAACGATATGCTTTGCATCCAACCGAAGTGCAGAATAAGTATTCTACGCTTAGAAGTAGAATAATGCTTCTGTGCGTGTATAGTCCTCCATTGCTTTGTTATCCATATCTACCCTAGCTTTGATGCTTATGATCATGTTGAGTGTAAAGGTTTTGGTTATTGGTAACCAACCTTGCCAAACCACATCTATGCAAGGATCTTTTTTGACATTTTTGTTGTTTCTACCGCAAAGCACCTCAAACCCGAATTTGCTTGTCGTCATGTTGTTGTTATTTCCTTGCCACGAGTACGTACTACGTAGTGACGTCACAGCAAAGATGGTGATTTGTGAAGGCAACCAAGTGCGTTAATGCCTTATTCAGAGGGATGAAATGATCAGGACTTAACTGATTAAAAAGAAAAGGAGTTCGAGGAATGATAACACTGACCCAGTCCTCTCCTCCTCCCCGGCCACCACCGCAGCGCATTCCACAGCACACGTACAAAGCAGTCAGTAGCGCACCGTGCGAGCACCACCACGACCTGAGAAATTTCTTCCCGATTAAGCCGCGCACCGATCACCATGTCAAACAACGACCCCCTCGAATCTCCCCTCGATCGCGTCCCTACATAACCTCACGCGCGCACCGCTCACGTACCATACATGCGTTCTCACTCTGCTCGAGCTCGACGCGACCAGCTAGCTGCGAGCACGAGCGAATCGATCGGTTGGTTAATTGATGGACGCGATGGGCGAGCTGCCCCCAGGGTACCGCTTCTACCCGACGGAGGAGGAGCTGGTGTGCTTCTACCTCCGCCACAAACTCGACGGCCGCCGCGGAGGTGACATCGAGCGCGTCATCCCCGTCGCCGACGTCTGCTCCCTCGATCCATGGCAGCTCCCAGGCACGTACAGTTTAGAAACTAAGCATATGCCGTACTAGTTAGTGTAGTAACGTGCTGCCGCCGAATGCATTGACCTGAACGGCTAATTGATTGCGTGCAGAGGTGCACCGGGGCGCGTTCGCCCGGGACGGGGAGCCGTGGTTCTACTTCTGCCCGCGGCAGGAGCGGGAGGCGCGGGGCGGGCGGCCGAGCCGGACGACGCCATCGGGGTACTGGAAGGCGGCGGGCACGCTGGGGCGGGTCTACTCGGCCGACGGCCGCCCCATCGGGGCCAAGAAGACCATGGTGTTCTACCGCGGCCGAGCGCCAGCCGGAACCAAGACCAAGTGGAAGATGAACGAGTACAGGGCCTTCGAGGATGACGACGTCGACGCCGCAGCCGCTCATGCCGGTGCCTCGGCCCCAAACCTTTCACTCCAGGTAATTAACGGTGCTCCTTTATGCTGTGCTGATACTGTATAAGGATCCAACAATAAGCACAAGTTGCCTTGTCAGCTATCAAATCCATATATATTCCGTATGTGCGTTTGTGCCATGGACAAAGGTGATCGTATGCTGATGTGAAAGCCTATCCATACACACTGTAGTCACACGAGTCGTGAGGGAAACTGCATCTTGCAATCAATTATATCTTTGACATGCATGCGTTTTTTTTTTTTTTTTTTTTTGTGTTTGCTTGTAGACGAGGAGCGAGTTCAGCTTGTGCCGGCTGTACACCAGATCAGGGTGCCCGCGGCAGTTCGACCGTCGGCCGTGCACTGCCGTGGCTGGCGGTGGCAGCGAGGACCCGGCGCGGCCGTCAACGGCCTCGGCTGCGTTGGTGAGTGAGGACGTTGAGGTGGGAAGGGGTCAGAAGAGGAAAACGTGTGCACTAAACGACGGCACACCGTCGAGGGACGGCGACGGCGATCGCTCCGTTCAGCAGCAGCAGCTCACGCAGAGAGGCACCGATGAGGAGCTCATCGACAACATGACCGGCTGGGCAGATTTTTTGGACTGGATTTGATATTGGAATCCAATTCCATGGTCGATCATGCCAAGAAAGAAAAATGCATGGTCGATGGATATATGTTTTGTACGGATTTTAAAAAGAAAATCATTTTTTACTCCCAAATAAAATTTGAGCAGGCATTTCAAGGTAAATTTTAGGAGATAGATATCTAGATACTGCAGCTCACAGACACAATTTTGTACCGAAACGGAAAACATAGACTTTAGATAAGCTAATTGATTATTAGGTTTGTTGAATTTTTTCTTGATTCAATAACACAATTGGGGCAATTCCTTATATGCTACTAACCGTTAACCTCATCCCTTATGTGTTACTTATTGTGTCACTGACATGTAGCTCATATATCAGTGACATGTTCATATATTTCCTCTAAATTCCAGTAGCACATGAGGAATTAATCTAATACAATTTGTATCTTTTTTCTTGGAACAATGCGATCCACTACTACTACCATTATTTAATTGAAACGATATAGAAAGAAGTCATCACGTTCATTTATCAAGGGCTAAAACTTAACATGTAAACAGGAAAAGAGAAAGATTTGCACCATCGATTTTGGTGGTGTGGATTAATCTTATATATAGATACAAGAGTTGTTAAGTCGTATAAGGAATACAACTATGTCTCTATTATAACCATTAGAGTTATATAACAAGTACAATTCTATGTTTTGGTATGAATATATGCATTGTAGTTTCTAGCCACATAATTGTATGGACAATTCGACTAGTTTGTTTTAGGAAAAAATTGATGATTTGCCCTATTTTTCCGGTGAATTTGATGATTTGCCTTATGATATTTCCCTGACATATGGAGTCTAAGGCCACATTTTAGTGAGCCATCATAGGACAAATAATTAATTCCCAACTACTTAATGGGGCACATGATCAAATCCCCGATGTTTTAATCAATTAGATAAAAATGCAACTTGGGTCTTGGCCATGCATACAAATTAAGGGTGTGTTTGGTAGGGCTCCAACTCCATCAGATTCGTGGATCTGGTGAAGCTGGGTATTTTTAGCTTCACTAGATCCGTGAAGTTGAAGCTGTGAATACATTAAGAGTGTTTAGATGGATCATCTTGTTTACATTTTAGGACAAAAATATAAACTTAATTCACTTTATTTTAGCCTACAAGTTTCAAATCTCAGGTGAACCTGGGATCTGGAGCTCTACCAAACCCTAAGATTTTTCTCTATTATCATCCGGTTTTGACCGCCAGCCGGTTGCCGCGATCGTGACATCTAGTTTGGTTTGTTGATTCGGACGAAACGTGCGAATCGCCGGGCATCGATCAACTCTCACATTGACTATCCGTTGAACTTCGCTTGCTGAATGCTGATAGAACGCAAACTTATTCCCGTCCATTTCACCGTATGCTGGCATGTTGTCATGCTGAGAAGTGTCATCTCATGTATGCATAGTTCATGCACAGGCAGATCAATTCGCCGCAACTCTCAAATCTGCCACGGCCAAATGCAACGTGACATGATTTCGAGGGAGTTGCTAGCGTCCGAATGCATGTCCGATATATATATTCCACAAATGCGTGCAGCAAAATGTCCTCCCATTTTTCTTCCTAATGGGCCTCAGGTTTTTGAATTCAACCTCGCCACAAGAGCATCGGCTCCAGCCCTCCATCTTGATTTCCACCTTCAATGGTACCAATTTTGTCTAATGCACAATCTCATATTGCAACAAAAAATTCTGTGGTGCAACAATTTACATAGTCCATTGCAACAAAACAATTGAGAATACAACCTTTTGAGATGTCCGTTGGTAACAAAATAAAATACTTTGTGCAACAAAAATGGGAAAGAGGTTGCAACAAAGTATGAATCATGGTGTAACAAATCAATAGATCTATTTAGGAGATAAACTCATATTGAAAACAAATAGAAAATTCTACCGTAACAAAACAAAATTATAGCTGCAAAAAGCCAACAACCACCAACCTCATCGGCACTGCTTCTTGATGGCACTCCTACGACACACCCTTTCTCATCATCCTCCTCTAACGATGGGGAGGCACAACACCCACACTGCTCAATAGTGGCTTGATGTCGTGTGTGCCTTGGAAAGTGCTTGTTGCAGCAGGGTGCGGAGGCTCGATAGCAGCTCAACACCGCTTACCATGGGTAAAGCAGGGGAAGAGGCACCCACCTTCTCGACAGCAGCTCAGCGCCATGTTCCTCACTCAGGGCTCGTCAAAGCGCTGGAGGGAGGGAGGAGGAGAGAGAGAGAGAGAGAGAGAGAGAGAGCTACTTTCAAGGCATGGGAATTGAGATGAGCACTAGTATATAAGAAAAATGAATAGATGAGAAGGCTCATGTGTGCTACTGGTTACTGGATTGCTAGGGGAGGTGGGCCTCATAGGGAGCAAATGCATTGAAAAGGATGTGGGATTGAATGTCCGAAAGAAAACCGTGGTATCGTACGTTTGAGGTAAAGCAATATATACGTCAAACGTACGATACCACAGTTTTCTTTCGGACATTCAATCCCACATCCTTTGATGACGCCGAAAAAGTGTGACGACGAATTGATCGGTTCAAATACACGTGAATATCGGGTTCAAGAGGTTCGAGGCATGCTAGCCGATTTGATCCTACAATCGGCAAGATAGATGGAAAATACGCTCAAAGCCGATCTAAGGTAATAATTGGTAAGGATCTAAACAGCTATACAAAGCTGATTAAATCAAAGGTAACAATAAATCTAAACAGCCTGTTAAGGCTGATTAGATGTGTCGAAGGTTAGAACTTGATAATAAACTTATGATTTCGGGTACCTTCGGTTATCAGAGTCAAGCACGAAGACAAGCGGCACATGATGTATACAGGTTCAAGCCCCTTGATAGAGTAATACCCAACGTCCTGTGCGGTTGATGTATGAAATTGGTGTATTGAGTATAGAGCGAGTTGTCTAGCACTAGTTACAATGAAGATTGGATCTAAGCAATGGCTAAGCTACAGTTGGAGGTTGACGAAGCGTGGTCCGTCGGCTCCTGGTTGCTCTACATCTTATAAAAGCTCTCTCTAGAAGACTTCTTTTTTTTCCTTGGCTCTCCCCCTATGGATACCTACCCTCGGCCTTATATAGTCGGGGTAGCCCTGTCTCAAGTTGAGTTATAGTCGGCTTGGGATACTAGATCGTAGATGATGAGGAGTCCATCGTCATGTCGATCTTAGCAGCATATCCAAACTTTCCTAGATACTAGGCGTACTCGAGTCGGTTTCCTCGTAACGGGAAAGTAATCAAGTCCTTCCTAGTATGGAGATATCCCCTCCTCATATATCTTATCCTAGGGAATCGGGCCCATGATATCCGGAGTTTCTATATGCTTGCTAGAGTATATATGGTATAGTCTTCGTGTTTTCGGTACATACTCATACCCTATATTTAGATATTTGATGGTAGCCCCGAACTCTACCCAGCGGAGGGTCCGTTCAAACGCTTGGTCGATTACTGTCAAGTTCTGACTTGGTTGAGTAATACCCTGCTGGCTTGTGGTCAAATGATTCGAGTAGATTGAGAATCGCTAAGTATCGAGTAGGGATGTTGCCGGGTTGAGTGCCCTGCCAGTAGCCCAACTAGAGTCCTTAGGTTAGCCACAAGTTACTCGATATCGACTTACCGACTCGACTCTGAGCAGAGTTAGAAATTCCAAAAAATCTAAATATTAGGTAGTTGAGTATTTATTGTTCTCGCCTGCAATGTCAAGATTCGTGCAGTGCCATCATTCCGCTTTTTCCACCGATCGAAGCGTCATGCCACGGGGAGTGAACCGTTCACCTAGAGAAAAGGTTTAGGCTTATAAATTCTTAGATCCAGAACTGTAGCCGTTCCCTCTTTTTTAGTCCAGTTTTACTTTCGAAGCCTTCACCACACTCCTTGGACTCTAGTGCGGCCACTTTTAAAGAATTCATCCCCCTTCTTTCAATAGCGTCCAGTCCTTCAGCCAGTGCCGAAGTTCTCCTATCACCGAAGAAGAATCCTGAGACGGTCGCATCCGCTTCCCTCAATGGCGAAGCGGTCTTCGAGGACAAGACTGTCCAAAAGGTGTGGCAAATATCATGATGACGGAGAAGCGCCTTGTTGAAGTGGTGGAGGATGGCTTCATTCCTCCTCGGGAGTTCTCCCATTGGAGGCCGTCATAAGATGAGTTGTATCCCACCCCCCAAAATAAGAATGAGATTGTCATATTTGAGGCCTTCTTCCACTACAAACTCAATTTTCCCTTTCTCCGTTCCTGCTCTCGGTTCTTGACTTCTACAAGATCCAATTCTTCTATCTGAGCCCTAATTCAATTACTATGCTCACCGTGTTTGTCCATCTTTGTGAGGCTTATCTGGGTATTAAGCCCAGCCTCAATTTGTTCCACTACTTCTATAATTTGAAACGGATGACGAAGAATGACACTGTTGGGTGTGCCGGTTTTCACCTCCGCAGTGGAGTGTCAAATTCGTATATTCCTTTCCTTGTTACTTCTTTCTGGCGGTCGGACTGGAAGAAACGGTGGTTTTACATCACCTCTCTGGACACCGTGAACTGCCCTCTAGCTTATCGACCACTCCTCCCCAATTCAATTGACCTCTAGACGAAAGTCCCTCCTTCGACCGCGCGCAACGCTTATTACATCTGGAAGATCGAGGAGTTGAGAGAGATCGGGCTGTCTAAGTGGCATGTACCTAGAGATTTCATTGTGCACCGATCGAGTCTGCTGAAGTGCTAGGATCACTTGGTCTGAGACTACTCCGGGGTCGGCAATGCCACCAGGGACAATCCTGGAAGTAAGCACTTGTAATACTTTTGTTCTTTTTTGCTTTAGTCGATGAGTGGTGAACTGGCTTGTAGCTTGCCAGATTTGTCAGATTCAGACATCTCTAGGCTGAGCAAGACATTCCAGGGCTCGAAACCTGGCTCTTGCGGCATCGAGGCATAGTCGCTTGCTAATCCTTGGCTAGAGGTACGTATTGTGTTGTGGTTTGTAATGCATTGTTTGTGCATCTGCCTTTCACTTTAACTCAATATTTCCTCAGGAAGCCAAGTTCAACGATGAAGGTGGGTCAGTGACGAGAGCCATAGGCCTGGAGGATGACGAGCCGACCCAAGATGATGATCAAGTATTGGGCTCTGTCCCCGCTGATGTCGTCCCTCCCTCGAACGATCTGACGCCTGCTATCGTCCCAAGTGACAGTGAGGCGGCTCCGGAGCAAGAGGTGGTCAAGTCCCCTTGAGCGAGGAGGTCTGTATCTCTAGTGCCCCATCGACCAGCCAAGCATCGTCGCATCTCGTCGTCGAGACCCGCCAACCAGGTGATCTTCAATCGCTCAGTTGGATGTTACGAAGTACCTTTTGATGTGATCCAACAAATTCTAGACGACCAGTGGGTCACCTGGGGGGCCGATGTGCTAAAGTCAGTGGCTCCCACACAGACGTCTTCTCAAGTAGGCTCTCCATCGACTAGGACGGTCGAACAAGTAACACTACTATCGGATAATGCTTGTTTAATTCATTTTTGGCAAACGTTTTTTCATAGTAACCACTTGTTCACAGGTTTCATCATCAGCTGCTAACCCACCAGCATCATCTCCTCCATCGGCTACACCGATCGAGAAGCCAATTGCCGGAACTAGACCGGTCCTGATGAAGACAACTGCGCATAGGAAGAATGTGCAGGCGAAGGTTCGTTTGGCGAAGTAAGTCACCTCTCCTTTCTCTTCATGATTTTTTCCTTTTCGGATGTGTCAATTAGGGAATTTCTTGCAGGACGGTGCACCCAGCGATGCTATCGATAACATCGTTGCGGCCGCCTTGTCGTCTCTTAGCATGGTTGCTATCATCGTAGCTCCCTCTCCAGCAACTCCTGCTACAGCAACAGCTCCATCTCCTCTGGCTTCACAGGCGCCTCCAAAGTTTTGGTCCATCATAAAGCCCCAGATTCAGGTATGTGTCTATGAACAAACTTGTCCTGTGTTCTGCTCTATCCTTTTCTCTGTTTTTGATGCCTCTTGGTTTCTTTTCATAGCGTGCTGTGGATA
Organism: Guadua angustifolia; assembly: GCA_036346375.1. Taxonomy (NCBI): domain Eukaryota; kingdom Viridiplantae; phylum Streptophyta; class Magnoliopsida; order Poales; family Poaceae; genus Guadua; species Guadua angustifolia. Next base: position 14,864,330 of record CM070508.1, read on the forward strand.
CCTTGCTTGAGGCTAAAACCTTTTGTGAGCAAGCTTATGAACAAACGGAGCAGCTCCTAGCTGCCAACAACAAGTGATCAAGATGAAGGATGCTGAACTGGAGGCACTCAGGGTTGATTTGAAGACTGCAAAAATGGAAGTAGAGGAGTAGAAGGTGGAGGCAAAGAAGCTAAGAACAGAGGTAGAGAAGCTGAAGACGGAAAAAGCTGATGCCGATGCTACGCTACTCAAGGCCAAAATCAGTCGAGACAAGGCAGAGGCTAGCAAGAAAGTGGTTGAGGTCGAAAAGGTTGCTGTAGATGCAGCACTTGCCACTTTGCAATCAGAGACTCTCAAACACATGACCTCATTTGCCCGTCTTGCAACTTCCCACATGCTCGGCTCAACTAGAGATCTCATCTCCCACCATTCGCTGAGCTTTAGATGTTTGACAATCTAGTGCTTGTATTCACACAAGATAGAATTGCTCATCGTCGGGATCAGGCATGGTCACCATTTGGTTTTGTTCGCTAACATACCGAGTACGCAATCGAATTAATGCATGCAAAAAATCGCATGTAAAAGAAATAAAGAGAAATAAAGAGATTGTGCCTACAGTGTCCCGCTCGATAGTAGTATCGACCAGGAAATAGAGCAAGGTACATAGTTACATGTAGTCCCCCAACTCCTTACTCGATGATATCATCGAGTAGGAAGTAGAGTGTGAAGGATCTAGATGGCGATCAGAGAGGGGTGAATGATCCAAAATTTAAATTTTCCCCCACTTAAAATAACCCAAACAAGCCCTAAAAAACACTCACAAAAAACCAAAGAAATGAGCAAATTATTCTGTAGAGGTGGTAGTACCGTACAATGAGTGGTAGCACTGGGCTCAAGAACAGCAACAAGAATAGACTGAACACAGCTCGACCCAAAAGCAATTTTTGAGGAATCTTTTGATCGGCTGGACAAAAACTCACGAGACTTGGTAGATGTACTCCTTAGGATGTCAAAAACTCATTCCAACCTTCAATCACAAGTATTGATGTCAAAGTTCTAACTTTTTCATTTGGAAGGAAGAACACACCAAATTGGAGCAAAACTCAAGAACTTGATTTAAAACTTGCTCGTGGGATTTTAATAGTCAGGATGATCTTGGATAGCCTCACACATATCCCAGCAAGCTAGAACACAAGTCAAAATACTCCACAAATACGATTTTGAAGAATGATTCACTTAAGAGCACCAAATCGGTTTCTTGCAAGAAGAATGTATGGATTGTCTAGATGACTAGGATATGATCTAAAAGAAGATTCACCCATCAATCAACATCCTCGGCACAAGAAGTGAAAGCAAGTAGAAGGAGGGGAGGCAAATCCAAATTGCGTAAATATAAATTGCAAGAATGTAAGTGCAGAATTTAAGTGCAAAATTTAAATACAGAATTTAAGATATAATGTAAATGCATAAAGGAAACTAAGCATAAGGAAATGAGTTTCGTATTTCTAGAAGAGAGGTTTACAAAGCCTCACAATAAAGTGGGCAAAAGCTCAAAGGAGCACAAAACCTCGAAACCCTTCAATAGGGGGAAGGCTACCCCTACCCCTCTATTTATACTACTCTCAAGTCACCCTCCACTATTGGATGAATTTCTTCTACCCTAAGGACCACCATCAAGGGTTAGAATTGACTCATTCACTCATACATGGGCTAACCCGAAACCCACACACATATCGGGTTTTTGCACGCTTTTCCAAGCATACCAACTAGACTCGCTACTCTATCATCTAGACCGTGATCCAATGACCCTCCTTAATCTGAGCAACTCCTAGCTAGCATCTCATCCATTCCCTGTCTTCTAGGTTTGCATCGACTCCGTCTTCGATTATCTTCAGCGACTGTCTGGACCTCCGATGCACCTCACCTAGTCCCGATCATCCTCTACCTCACTATGATCCAGCACCGTCATACCGCAACCATCAAAAATAAGAAAAACACATCACATAGCATTGCCCAAAATGATATGCAATAAGTCTCACACATATTCAAAATGCATATCTCAAGAACATCGAGTAACTCTACTCAGAGTTGAGTTGATGAGTCGACATCGAGTAACTTGTGACTAACCCAAGGATTCGAGGCGGGCTAATGGCAGGGCACTCAACCCGGTAACATTCCTACTCGATACTTAGCGATACCCAATCTACTCGAATCATTCGACCAAAAACCGGTGGGGCATTACTCGACTAAGTCAGAACATGGTAGTAATCGACCAAACGCTTGAACGAACCCTCCGCTCGACCCGCCAACATTCCTATTTGATACTTAGCGATACCCAATCTACTCGAATCATTCGATCATAAGCCGGCGGGACATTACTCGACCAAGCCAGAACTTGGTAGTAATCAACCAGACTAGAACTTGGCAGTCTTAACTCAAATTGCTTCAAACTGAAAAGCCAATTTAAATCAAATTAAACCAGAGCATAACAAGCTCAAATTTAGTCAAATAGTCATTACCAACATGGGTAGACCTCCACATGGTCTTTCAATCTCCCCCTTGATGAGTATATTGACAAACAACAAAAGATATAAATTTGAGTTTGAAAGAGAGAGAGAGAGTAAGAAAGCAATTTGAATGCAAAGCCAAACTTGGTACAGAGAGAAAGAAATAAGATCATGACCAAGTTGGCTAGAAGGATTTTTAGAGCAAAACAAAAGAAAGAGCAAGTAATCCACAAAGGCTCTAAAATCCAATCAAGACTTACAAAAATTTCAAGTATGCTTACGATTCTAAGAATTTTTTAATTTTTTTCTAAGATCATAAGAACCAAAATGCAATTCTATTTTTATCTTTTAATGAATGATGCATTTTCTATAATTTCTCCCCCTTTTGGTAATATAGGCATCAAGATGGCATTTTCTCCACTGCTGAATGACATGCATCTAAAGAGCTTTGAAAATTATCCAAGTGTTCAAAATAACAAGCTATGACACCAATCTAGTCAATTGTAGATTATGCTAAACTAAGACATGTCTAAGTGCAAAAACAAGTTTTGCTAGCAAGCTTAGTTTTGAATATGTCAATTTTAGCAGGATTTAACAAGTACAACACTTAGCATTTGTTTCAAAACTAGAAGTAAATCCACTCAACGGATCAAATGGAAAACCTCGAGTTCAACCTACTCAACGCTTTGGGAAATCTATAAGTGCATACAAGGTCCTTCAAGCTCATTTTTCATTTAATGCAAATTTTTCTTTAATATCTTGAAAGACATAGTGGGGTGCAAATGTCCGACATTATTTGCATTTTTTACCCACATATATATTTTTTTATATTTGCATATTTTTTAAGGTGTAATTGACTCAAGCCATATTTGACCATCTCAAGGACTCTTAAGAGGATGGTTTTGGTCATACACAACACATTTCAAATTCATCTCAAGTGAAATGAGAAGCTATCTTGTGAATGTGAGGTGTTAAGTCTAATGTGTACAAAAAGAGTCAATTTTTCTTACTTTCATTTTAGCATATATGAGCAAATGAAGGACTCAGATATGGATAAAACTAGTTTCACCTAAGTTGCTATACGAACTCTAGAGAACTCCAAAATTTCACAAATCATGGCAAATACCCCTAGAGAAGAAACTTAGCAAGTAAAAGCAATATGTTTCATCAAGTTTTTCTTTTAAAACTCTTTTTTTCAATTTTTAGCAACCTTAGGAAGATAAATGAACTTAGACATATCTAAGTTAGTGCTTTTCTTCATATGATGTAGCATGGTGTATAGCATTAAAAATAGATCATTTGCATAATAGACAAAGCCCATAAAATAGAAAATAAAGTCTATATGTAATGCATGAAGTAGATTCATAAACTCCCCCTCAACTTGTGATTAAGCACAAATCTGGTTCAAGTTGAGTTATTAGCAAAATTAAGCTCAAGAACGGTCCAAAAGAACTCCATCAAAACCAGAGACACAGAATGAAGAAAAGAAGTTGAGAAACTACGAACTAGGTGGCTATAGAGCATAAAAAAGACAGTAGAGAACACTACATCTCAGACTTGCTCTCATCTTCCCAAATGACTGACATAGGGAAGCTGCCACTAGATCCCAGGCTAAGGAGTGCACACAGACTCTGTCTACCTAGGGGGCCCAACACCTACTAGACTTATAAGACTGTGAGGGAACTCAACCTAGAGAGAAGAGAGAACAACTAATTATGCATGATGGCAACCTAAAACATAAGATGAGAGGTCCATGAGAAGCATACCAAAAGTCTAAGTGAAGTGAACTTATAACTTTAGAAATTAGCTCAATAACACCCAAAAAATACAAAGAAAGGAAAATACTAGGAGAAAAATATATAGTACAAAATATACAGACCAGCTCCTCACAATAAGCCGTAAGGCACACGACACCAAGCTCACTCCTCAAGGCAACAAACCTGGAGCTATCCAAAAGCTTGGTAAAGATATCAGCTATCTGGAGGTCACTCTCTACAAACTGAAGCGTGATATCCCCCTTCTCCACATGGTCTCTAAGGAAGTGATATCTAACATCAATATGCTTGGTCCTAGAGTGTTACCCTAGGTTTTTTGCAATGCAAATAGCACAAGTGTTATCACAGAAAAGTAGAACACTCTCTATCTCTAACAATGCAAATAGCACGTTCAACCTAACCATTACTCTGAGGGTGAGCTACAGAAGCGAAGCAAAGTTTGATACCTAATTCTTCGCAAAAGGCTATGAAAACATTGCTTTTGAACTGACTACCGTTGTCTGTGATTACTCGATTAGGAATGCCAAATCGAGTAACGATGCTCCTCATAAACTTCTTAGCCACTTCTGAGGTGATGTTCCTAATGGATTCAGCTTCGATCCACTTGGTGAACGTGTCGATAGCCACGAACAGGAACTTATAATTGCCTTGGCGTCTTGGGAATGGTCTTAAGATATTCAAGCCCCACACGGAGAAAAGCCAAGACAGAGAAATAGTTTGCAGGGCTTGGGTTGTTCGGGTGGTTTGCTTGCCGTAAAATTGGCAGCTCTCGCACTTTTTCACCAGCTCACAAGCATCCTAGAGGGCAGTCAGCCAATAGAATCTTTGCCAAAAAACCTTGCTGACTAAGGTGCGATAAGACACATGGTTGCCATAGATTCCTCCATGGACATCGAGCAATATCTTATTGCCCTCTTCCTAAGTGATGCACTTCAATAAGATTTCGTTACTCCCCTTTCGATAGAGCTTGCCGTCTACCAATGCATATATCTTGGATATATATGTAATTTTCTTAGCTGAGGCATCATCGTTAGGGAACTCTCGACCTTCGAGATAGGCTTAGAAAGGAGTCATTCAAATCGGCTTGCATTCAAGTAGTGCAACTTTCGTGTTTGCGGGTTCTGCCTCGCTGACTCGACCAGGCTACTGGTCGAGTTGGGCAGCATCTACCTCCTATACTGGGGAGACAGATGGTTTAAAGAGTTTCTTGATGAAGATTCCTGCTAGTGTGGGTGAACGGGACGTAGCGAGCCTAGCAAGTTCATCGGTAGCAGAATTGTCACATCGCCTAATATGCCTTACCTCGAGCCCTTCGAACTTGTGCTCTAGCTTGCGAACCTCATTCAGATATGACGCCATGTTATCATCTGAGCACTAGTACTCCTTTTGTAGTTGCTTTACGACTAGATCTGAGTCCCCTTTTACAAGTAGTCGTCTGATCCCAAGTGACACAGCTATGCGGAGCCCGTTGACCAATCCCTCGTATTCTACAATATTGTTTGAAGCTTAAAAATCGAGTTGGACAACATATTTAAGCTCCTCACCTGTCGAAGATTTGAGCACGATGCCAGACCCTAGCCCTGAAGCATGAACGATCCATTATAGAATATAGTACAGTGGTTATCGACTGTCTTGTGCTCTTTTCCTTTGACGTGCATCCATTCCACGATGAAGTCCACTAAGGCTCCTGACTTGATGCTGGTTCGTGGTGCGAAATCGACCTTGAACTCGCTGAGTTCGACCACCCACTGTGCAATTCACCCTATCACCTCTCGGTTGTGTATTACCTCCTTGAGCGGATACGTCATCATGACTGCAATCTTATGCTCCTGGAAATAGTGCCGCAGCTTTCGGGAAGTCATTAGGATGGCGTACAACATCTTCTGCACTTGAGGGTATCGTAGTTTAGCGTCATGCAAGACATTGCTTACATAGTACACTGGCTTCTGGATATTAGCTTTTTCTCAGGGCAATCCTACTCGACTACCAGGACTATGCTTACTACTTAAGAGGTGGCTGCAATGTTAAATGAAGTCAAAATTGATGGAGACGATATGTACCTTCTCAAATCTTGAAAAGCTTATTATGTCTCCTTGGTCCACTTAAAAGTGTCCTTCTTAAGTAATTTAAATAAGGGCAGCCCCTGCTCGCCCATCTAAGAGATAAATCAGTTAAGGGCTGCGATGCAACCCATGAGCTTTTGCACTTCCCTCAGCATCCGTAGAAAATGTATCTGGTCGATGACCTCAATTTTACACGGGATTGGCCATGATGCCTCGACTGGACACCCGAAAATCGAGAAACTTGTCAGACGAGACACCGAACATGCACTTCTCGGGGTTAAGCATCATCTGATACTTTCTGAGGTTGTCGAATGTCTCCTTGAGGTCACTGGTTAAAGTGTTCTCGGTTTTCAACTTGACTATGATATCATCGATGTACGCTTCCACATTGCCCCCGATTTGAGATTTCAAGCAATTTTAAATACAGCGCTGATATATAGCACCAGCACACTTCAATCCGAAAAGCATCTTAACATAACATAATACACCGAAGGGAGTAGCAAAAGTGGTTTTTTTCTCATCCTCTACGGACATACAAATTTGGTGATGCCCCGAGTAGGCACCTAGAAAAATCAGCAATTCGTAGCCCGCGGTAGAGTCCACTATTTGGTCGATGCGGGGAAGAGGAAAAGGGTCCTTGGGGCAAATCTTGTTGAGGTTTGTGTAGTCGACACACTCCTCCACTTGCCGTTGGGTTTCTTGATGAGGAAAGGGTTTGCCAGCCACGTTGAGTGATGGACTTCTTGAATGAAGCTAGCCTTCAAGAGTTTGCTGACTTCTTCTTGTATGGCTTGCTTCCTATCTTTTACAAATCTACACTGCTTCTGCACCACAGGTCTGGTGCTCAGCTCCACAGCTAGTCGATGCTCGATCACCTCCTTGGGGACCCTGGGCATGTCGGATGGTTGCCATGCAAACACGTCGTGGTTTGCCTGAAGAAAGGTGACGAGCTCGAATTCTTATTTGGGGTCAAGGTCAACACCCACCTTCACCGTCTTGGAAGGTTTTGATGGGTCTAAGGGCACTGTCTTGACACCCCCATCGATCTTCTTATCCTTCTTGCCGTCGTCGACTAGGTCCTTGGCGGCGCTATTGGATACAGAAACCTTGTCGATGCTCTTAGATCTTTGGCGCTTGGCTCTCACGCCATCGGCACTGGCTACCAATCCGCAGAGTTGCTCAACCATCTCCATACCCTTCTTATCGCACCTAACCGCCCCGCACTGGTCCTCCTTGATTGTAAGGACTCCTTTTGGTGCCAGCATTTTGACGGTCTAGTACGCATAGTGCACCACTGCCATAAACTTGGCTAGCATTGGGCAGCTTAGAATCACATTGTAGGCAGTCTCAAAGTCCGCCATGTCGAAGAGAATCTTTTCAGTGCGGAAATTGTCTGGTGTGTCAAACGTGACGTGCAGCTCGATCTGGCCAAGGGGTATCGATGATGAACACGAAGTTATGCCATGGAATGGCTTGGCTCCAGCTTTCATATCTGTTCAGGGAATCCCCATATTCTCCAGCATTTTTGCGAAGACAAGGTTCAATGAACTACCTCCATTGATCAAGGTTCGGACGACCTTAATGTTGACGATGGTGGGCTCGACCACCATAGGGTATCGACCCGGATGTGGGACCACAGCTAGGTGATCTGATTGGTCGAAGGTGACCAGTACTTCCGACCATTTGAGGAACTTGGGGGAGCCGGTGTGGCCAGGTTGACCTCCCTTTCGACTGCCTTATACTGTCTTTTAGACTCATACATTGTAGATCCCCCAAGATTTTAGTGTCATGTGAGTGCACTGGACATTTGCCTCAGGGGTGCTGAAGATATCGCTGTTGTGGCTCAGCGGGACGCTGCTCCTGGGGCGTGGTCGGGCCTGCCGTTGTGGTCGTGCTATCGAGGGATTTGTTGTCCCTGAAGATCCCGCGCTCGTGGGTGCGGCGTCGTTGGATCATCGAGATTAAGTTGCTTCGACAGGTTGGCCACGATCCCAGTTGTGGCCGCGGCTGCTAGATTTTGCCGATGATCTGTAGTATTGGAAGCAACAGCATTTGTGGCCGTCTAGGCTACAGCCGTCACCGTTGTAGGATCTTGAGACATGTACGGGGGATCTGGTGTCCTTGACCCTCCGTGGTGTCTACCCCTGGATTCCTTTCTTAGGAATTGTTGATAGCAGCACCGTTGCTGGGTCCAGCCGTGAATACATCGATCTGTTCGGCTACTATTCTAATTGTTGTGGCCGTCGCTTTCATTATCGCTCTCCGTCTTGACATACTTGAGGACGTTGGGCTCCATAGGGTCGAAGTCTATAAAACACACCTTTCAGCATGGATTCCAAGAGCAAGACTCGGTGAAGCCAACATGCATTAGATCTCTGTCCAGTCCCCATCGATAGAGTATGGTTCCTAAGACATGCTTGATCTGCAAAAAACAGTTGAAAGCCCCTACCTGGCGTGCCAACTATTGAAGGTAAGAACTTGACAATAAACTTATGATTTCGGGTACCTTCCGTTATCAGAGTCAAACACGAAGATAATTGTACATGATGTATACAGGTTTAGGCCCCTCGATAGAGTAATACCCAACATCCTGTGTGGATGATATATAAAATTGATATATCGAGTGCAGAGCGAGTTGTCTAGCTCTAGTTACAATGAAGATTGGATCTAAGAAATGGCTAAACTGTAGCTAGAGGTTGACGAAACGTGGTCCGTCAGCTTTTGGTTGCTTTGCGTCTTGTAAAAGCTCTCTCTAGAAGTCTTCTCTTCTTTTTCCATGGCTCTCCCCATGAGGATACCTACCCCTGGCCTTATATAGTCGGGGTAGCCCTACCTCAAGTTGAGTTGTAGTCGGTTTGAGATACTAGATCGTAGATGATGAGAAGTCCATCGTCATGTCGATCTTAACAGCATATCCAAACTTTCCTGGATACTAGGCATACTCGAGTCAGTTTCCTCGTAACAGGAAAGTGATCAAGTCCTTTCTAGCATGGAGATATCCCCTCCGCGTATATCTTATCCCATAGAATCGGGTCTGTGATATCTGGAGTTTCTCTATGCTTGCTAGAGCATATATGGTATAGTCTTCGTGATTCTGGTACATACTCATACCCCATATTTAGATATTGGACAAGTTGGTTGATAGAAGTAGATTTTCTTGAAAAGGGCGATGAGCAGTAAGATTGGAGAAAACTAAACCTGGTGTAATCGGAGAAGATCAACAATCAGCAATGCACAACTTTATTGATCAACAATGAATTACAAGTGATCTAAATTACAAGACTACTCCTAGTTGATAGGAAAAAGTAGATAAAAGTAGATGCGAGTTGTTTGATTAATTGGTTGTATCTCTCCAGCTCACCCTTGATCGCCTTTTATACCGTATAGCTAATCATATCCTTTTCCAACACGTTACCGAATATGATCCATATCGGCTTCTATTTTAGATAAAATTCCAGCTATATCGGCTACGATTCCAAGTTTAACTCAACTATACTTTTCTAAACCAATATTAGCCAGACAAATTTGCATTATCCTTAGTCTGACAAATCAGTCGTACATTATCAAATTTTGGTGCAAACAAATAGATACTATTTCGTAGGATTTGAGTTGATACGAGCCATAATTCTCATCACAAGGCTTGAGTGGAGATAAGCTAATTGATTATTGGGTTTGTTGAATTTTTTTCTTGATACAATAATGCAATTTGTATTTGTTTTCTTGGAACAATGCAATAGTACTACTATTATTTAGAGCCTGTTCGGTAGAGCTCCGGCTCTCAGATTCTCATCCGGAGGAACTGGAGCTCTACCGAATGACCTCGCTTCCCTCTCACGAATTCTCAGGAGTGGCCAGAGCGATTCTCTAAAATGCGCGCGAGGCCAGGAGCATCCTAGAGGCAGCTCCCCGCAAGAATCAACGCCTCCTTGCCTCCTGTATCACCTCCCCACATCGAGCGCCGCCTCCCCGCGTCGCCTCCCCGCGTCGCCTCCCCACCTCGAGCCTTGCCTCCCTGCCTCAAGCGCCGCTGATCTACCTCGCCCCGAGTTCATCGTCCCTGACTCGAGCTCGGCGTCCTCGACTCGAGCGCTGCTGAACCGTCCCCACCTCGTGCCCACGTTGAGCCCGCCTCAAGCGCCGCCATCCCCGCTTGCACCACTGAGCCCCTCTCTTCCAAGCCCATGTCGAGCCTCACCGTCCTCACCATCCCAGTATGGCTCCTCTCCCTTCCCTCTCTCCCGAATTCCCTCTTTCAAGAATCTGGAGTCAATAGATGAATTTCCAGAAACTACTCTTGATTCCTCATAATATCAGAATCAAGAGGAGTTGGAGCAGAATTTGGGAGGATCAAGAGCTGGAGCACTATCGAACAGGCCCTTAATTAAAACGATATAGAAAAAAGCCACTACATTCACTGTCAAGGGCTAAAAATGGGCATGTTAATTAGAGAAAAAAAGAGAAAGATATGCACCAATGAGTTTGGTGGGGCAGATTAACCACGAGAGTTGTTAAGTTGTATAAATACATAAGTTGTTAAGTTGTATAAGGAATTTGATGGGGCAGTCGTATATAGCCTGTGGAACATTTGGAAAGAGAGGAACAATAGGATTTTCAATAATTCCTACCGCACGGTGCAGCAGGTGGTCGATGCCGTTACTCAGGACATCCGCAATCGCCAAGCGGCTCTCAGGGTGACCTAGTGCTTTGCAACATGTAGTGCTAGGTGTTTCTAGTCCGGAACCCCGTTCTCTACCGGGGATGTATTTTCCTTTCTTTCCTTTTTAGGTTGCTTCGTTTCCTGTGTTCTTCGCTTTCCCCTGTAAACTGATCTGCACTTTCTCCCTTTCTTAATGCATTTGGCAGAGCTCCTGCCTGTTCTTTCAAAAAAAAAGTTGTATAAGGAATACAGCTATGTTTCTATCATAAGCATTAGAGTTATATAACAATTACAACTCTATGTTTCAGTATGAATATATGCATTATAGTTTCTAGCCACGCAATTACACAGACAATTCGGTTAGTTTGTTTAAATCAAAGAGAAATAATAATGCAACTGTGTTTTGGCCATGCGTACAAAGACTCTTCTCTATTATCACCCGGTCTTGACTGTTTGCCGCGTTCGTGCATGACATCTAGTTTGGTTTGTTGCTTCGGACCAAACGTCCACAGCATGAAGCAAATGGCCGGGCATCAATCTCACATTGACTATCCGCTGAACTCGGCCTGCTGATAGAACGCAAACATATTCCCGTCCATTTCACCGTATGCTGGCATGGCATGTTGTCATGCTGAGAACACTCAAAGTGACATATGCATAGTCCATGCACATGCAGATCAATTCACCGCAACTCTCAATCTGCCACGGCCAAATGCACCGTGACATACTTTTAGGGTGTGTTTGGTTGCCTGTATGTCCTTAGCCTGGTTCGTACGAGACATGCGGGATGGTGGGAGACAGGATGAGTGGATGCAAGAGAGTTTGTTTGGTTGCCTGCATGTGTTGATTCAGGCTGAGCTGAGAAGTTGTTTGGTTGGATGCATGAGGGGGTGGATGGGATGACTAGATTCAAGAGAAGTTGTTTGGTTGGTTGCATCTAGCTGGGGTTGGAGGATAGATGAAAGTAACAAAAGATAGCATCCGGATCAAGATGAACGGTGGATGTCAACTTTAACGCATTGCTAGCAAGCTGATACATGTCAATAAAACAGGATTGCTGCCAAACTTAAACTAAAATCATCGACTACCATGTAATTGTTCATTCAAAATTTGGCTCAAGATATGCAAGCTAATCGCTTTAGGAACCCCAATCGACCCACTACACTATTCATGTCGAGAAGAAGTCGCTTCAAAGATAACTACACATCTAGGGTTCGCTTTATCACCAAATTTTCTTTTCCTCTTGCCTTGATCTTTTCAGACAATGACCCTCGAATAGTACTTCGCATGAAGCCTTTTACTTCCCCATTTCCACCGAAGGGCCCTGGTCTTCCTAAATGCTTCCTTGTCTTTAGCTCGTCTCTCTTGCTCTCTTGCTACTGTACATTCCGAAAAAGAGAATACATGAAAAAATTTGTAATCACGCTTTTACAGAAAAAACAAACATACACGAAACATTAATGCTCAAATAGCTTTTATGAAATGCAGAAATAAACTAACCTGAAAGTACTAGTCAAATCAAGAAGATCAAACATCCACTTATCTAGATCAACATTAAGCAGCAACTTAAGAAAGATCAGAAATCGGCAAACGTTTTTTGGCTGGGAGGAAAAAATGAAGCCTGAGTGGCCGTCCGCTCCTGCGCGCTCCCGGGTCACTCCTTTCTCTTCGCTTCCTGTGGAATGGAATCCGGAGCTGGGTAAGCTCTTCCGCTCATCGGTGCTTCGCTCTGCTTGTTCTCCGGTCCATCATCCTTCCTCCTCGCCTCTTGGCTCGTTCTTCCTGCTAGTGGTCTTTAAAAGATTTTCCTTCCGTCTTGACGCTTCTTCGGTTGGTCGTACCTTGCACTCGATCCTTGGGGGAGCTCCTGCGGGGTTTCATATCCTTCAGGCCTCCTCCTCCCATTTCCGCTTCTCTGTGGCCTCGAAAAAGGTAGCTTTCCTAGTTCTTCAACTTGGAAGAGTCTTCTCTAGTTCCTTCGATGTTTCATTCTTCCTGTGGAGGGATGGTGGACCTAATTGGCTTAAGGAATTTGAGGCCTGGCTTTCTGAGGATGAAGATAGCTGGACTCCTGTTTCTCGGAGGTCTAGGAAAAGGAGCTCTTGCCTCCATGACCTTCAGTTTAGCGTCTCCAAGTCGTCTACAGGGGATTCAGACCTTCGTTCTCCGATTTCGGCGGTTCCTTTGGATTTCAGTATTGGTTCGCGCTTTCTCCAACAGGTCAAGTTCAAATTTAACTCAGAAGTCTAGCCGGCAGCCTTCTCCTCCAAAAGACCCTTCTTTCTGCTGGCTTTTTTCAGAAGGCATGTTTTCAAGCTCAATGACTCGTCTGCTGCCCTGGCTCTCTCTTCAATTCTAGGTGGTAACCCAGAAGGTTTTCAGATGGTTCAAGTTGCTAGCAAATACTTTCGGTTTTCAGTGGCAAATAGTTCTGTTGGTTAGCATATTGGCCGTCTGAAGAGGATCACTACTCATCACGTTGATGTCTACTTTCATTCCTGGAGAGATTCTGACCCTTTCTGGCGGGCGGCCAAACGAGATTTCATCAATGCGGAATTGCTTCTCAACCACCAAAATCTGTCTGGCCAATCCTCCATAGTCGTCGATCCTCTCCTTTGAAGAGGGTCTCTTTTGAGGTTGCTCAACCTCTCCCTGTTCAAGACTACAAGTTGAACCAGTTGGATCCTCATCAAAATGCAGTCAAAGTGGGTCAAATATTGTGCCCGATTATGTTCGATTTTTGCTCCGGTTCTTTCAGTAAGCTTTCTTTGCATAGTCAGGACCTTGTTTTGAATTCAAACTGTTGCAAGGCTGATGAGACCCCTTCTCAAACAGAAGGGAGGACGATGAAGGTTCCCAAGGCTTGCTCTCATGGCCTCGTTGGTGACAAGCCTTCCCTTGACAGGGATGATCATTGCGGGGCTCAGTCTGGTCAGGCCCTAGTGCCTGTCTCCCGCCAATCTTTCTCTGATTGCATAGGATTTCCTCTAATTTGTTCTTGTTGCCATGGTTCGGGTCACAATGCAGTCCGCCGCTTATGTCCCATCAGGTGCACCATCTGTTTCAACTATGGCCATTGGATGGCTGTTTGTTTCAAGAAGAGGCTCAATCAACGGCTGCTCTGGATGAAAAGAAACTCTTCGCCAGTTTCCAACGAGCCATCTCAGAGGCATTTAGAGCCTCTGTGTACTGGGGCTCGGAGCCCTAGAAACCATTCGCCTCCCCGGATCACTTGCTTCTCTCCCTTCCGCTTCTCTTTGCTTCGCTCCAAAGATTCCGCCAGCGCGCCCATGGCTCACATCCAGTTTGATCATGCCAGGTTCATCCCGCCAGATGTGCCTGTGGATGATGGCGGCCAGCAGAGAATTCTCAGAAGGACGACTCACATTAGTGGTCAACCGCCCAGAATGCACGAAGAATGGGTTTTGGCCCTGGACCGGGATGGTGAGCTGCCTGAAGCTGATTTCGATGAGTTCATTCCTCAGGTCAGAAACTATATTGAAGCCGAGTTCCAAATTCCGGTCCTTAGTTCTTGTCGAACCATCCTGGGCCTTGGGCTTCTGCGGGTTAATAGTGTGTTCAATCGTGATCGTCTTATCAATGTGGGTGATCATTTCATTGGGGGAATTAGGGTTCACTTCCAGCAGCACGACAGAGCTCCAAATGCCAGAAATGCTCCATACCCAAGGCTGGGCTGGTTTATGTTGATGGGGTTTCCTCTGGACCTTAGGTCACCGAATTTTCTGGACCAGGCTTGTTCTGTGTTTGGTCAACTGGTCAGCTGGCGTCTTCATGACAGAACCCTTTCTCATGTCTTGGTTCAGTGCTTATTTGATTCCCCTGCGGAGGTTCCCAGAAGACTGATTGTCCGACTTGGTTCAGGTCCTCAAGGTGCTGCCTCATCTTGGACAGTGCCGATCGTCATTCTTTATCACGAGATCACGGATGCTGATTTGCTGCCTGATGAGGAGCCAGATGCTCAAGAATTTCATGATCACCAGGCCCCAGCTGACATAGCCCAACTCCCCAACCACCTTGTCCCTCCTCTTCAAGGTGACCCGATTTGGGATGCGGCAGTCCAGAATAATCCCAACCAAGGCCAGGGTCCTCAGAATTGGAACCAACAAAATAATGGGTTTGATCCGCAGCATCAGGTTGAACTGAATGTTTTGGACTTCTCTGATGACGAGTCTTCTGACCTGGAACCCCCTCCCCCGCAGCAAAGTGATCAAAGTTTGCAGTCCACAACTTCTCTTGTTGAGGTTGCACTGCTTCCCCTGGCTGCTCCATCTGTCAGCGAGGTTGCCTTCCGTAGGACCTTAGTTTCTGTCTGTATGGTCAAGGTTTATGATCCAGTGGCCATGAAGGAGTCCTCCTACAAAGTGACGATTGCCTCTGGGTCTCCCCTTCATTGCCTTCTCTCCGGATTCAGCTTAGGGAAACTTTTCAAGATCAGCCTCCTGTTCCTCACAGGCCTCAATTTCAGCCTCGAGTCTAGCTCCAGCAACTCCTCAGGCTCCCGCAGAAGTATAACCTTCAGTCAAGGCCCGCCTCAGATTTTCGCTCCGAGCCATCAGATTGACTTGGTTCAGCAAGCTGCTAAGGTGGTCCTACCTGATTGTCACAACAGAATTGTTCTGGTATATCAGCGAAAGAGGAAGGCATCGGTGCTTTTCAATGACCCGTGCCCTATTGACGGGCTCGAATCAAACTGGCTTGATGTCCCAGCCAATCACCTAGTGTCTTCTGCCTTTCGAAGAAGTACAAGACTCAAGGAGAAGTACAAAGGTCTAAAACAGCCAAGCGTCACAGCGTTGTTCAAACGGAAGAGCAAGTCTCGCGCCAGGAGCCAACATTCTAATAAAAATAAGTATGTCAGCCCCCGTTCCAATCATTGCCCTAGTTCTAATGCTCACCCATTTCAACAATTCCCTTCCGCTAATGATATTGACATGCTAAAATCCTCTACTCCTATGATCTCTGTGAAGGCCATCCAAAACCTAGCGGTTGAAAGGTGTGGGCTTCTTCCCCACGGTAGCCAAGCGCTTCCTCAATAATCGACAACAACAATGAAGACTCGCCTAAGTCGATCGGGTCATCTAATAGGATTAGTCCTCTTTTTGGTCACAATTTTTGTACTCCAAATATTATCAACGGCGGTGTTCGCTCGTTTGGTTTATCTGTGAATTTGGCTACTTTTGTCTGCGCTATGACGAATCCCATTCCCTCCTTTTGTCGTTACTATTTACAGTTTGGTTTGTTGTGTTGGGCATCTCTGATTCCCTTTGGGCAGCTTGTTGGGTATCTGCTGTGTTCGGGCTTTCTGACCCTGGGATGTCGTGGGCGTATGCTGCTGGGTTGGGCTGCAGACTTAGGCCGCTCCGGCTTCCCTTCTCAACGGTTTTTCTTCCCGCCTTTTCTTGTTGGGAAGGGCTATGGCTTTTTCTGGCTGTGGGTTGTTACCATTGACTCTGTTTTTCCTTCTGCCCTTCGCCCCCAAGTTTTCCATGGCATCAGGCCGTAACTGGAAAATTCTCAACTGGAATGTCAGGGGGTTAAATGACCCCATCAAGTGCAAAGGTCTCCATTCCAAAATTGTAGATTCTGGGTGCTCCATTATCGCCATTCAAGAAACTAAGCGCTCAGTGTTTAACCACACCATCCTTAAGAGCTTTGCCCCGAAGAGTTTCAATCAGTTTGTGTTCTCTCCGGCTTCTGGAGCTTCGGGGGGGGATCCTCATCGCCTGGATGGGCTCCATCCACTCTGGTACCCTTGCCTTCAGCTCTCAGTTTGCTTTGTCGGTCTCCTTCTCGTCCAAGTTCAACGCCAAGACTTGGACTCTAACCACTGTTTATGGCCCCTGTTCCGGGCCGGGGAAAGCGAATTTTCTGGCATGGTTGTCTAACCTGTCTTTTCAGCCTGATGAGGATTTGATCTTGCTGGGTGATTTCAATCTTTACAGATCCTGTCGTGATAGGAATAAGCCTGGTGGAAGATTTTATGAGGCCCACCGTTTTGATGATATCATTAACTCCCTTGGTCTTGTCGAAATTCCGCTCAAAGGAAAGAAGTTTACCTGGAGTAATATGCAGGCTAGTCCGCTGCTGGAGCAACTTGACTGGTGCTTCACATCCATTCACTGGACTCAGTCTTTCCCGGGAACTCTGTGGCTTCCTCTATTGCGCACTATGTCGGACCACATTCCTTGCATGGCTCAAATTCAAATGCATATCCCGAGGTCGGCTGTCTTTAGGCTTGAAAACTTCTGGTTACAGCGTTCAGATTTCTTATAGATGGTGGAAAACTCCTGGCACCATCAACCTCCTGTAGGACATGCCAGTGTAGTGCATAGTATCAAGTACAAAGTTCATAACTTGAAGATCGAAGCTCTCAATTGGAAGAATTGCTGGTCTCAGATAAAAGACCAGTCCTCTCATTGTAACAAGGCTATTGGAATCCTAGATAAGATTGAAGACTTCAGACCTCTCTTCACCCATGAAAGAAACTTTAGAGTCATTCTTAAAAGGCAGCTTATGAAATTGTTGGATATTCAAAACACTTACTGGAAGAACCGCTGCTCCATCAGGTGGGTCCAGCTTGGAGATGCTAATACTAAGTTCTTCCATGCCAAAGCCACTGAAAGATTCAAACAGAACCTAATCACTTCTCTTACTTCGGATAATGGTGACATTGTTTATGACCATCAAGCCAAAGCTGATATGCTTTTCGGGTCCTTTTTTTCTAGAATGAATCTTTCTGATAATCCCAGCATGAATTTTGACCTAGCCGAGCTTATTCCCCCTTCAGATGGCCTCCAGTCTATTGATGCTCCTTTCTCTACCCAAGAGATTGATGATGCTGTCAGTCAGTTTCACTCCGATAGTGCGCCCGGCCCGGATGGGTTCAATGGTATGTTCTTCAAGAAAACCTGGCACATTATCAAAGCGGACTTCTATAAGCTCTGTTCTGACTTTTATGACCGGAATGCTTCCCTATCCCCTATTAATCAGTCCTATATTGTGCTAATCCCGAAAATCAACAACCCGGAATCACCTAATGATTACAGGCCGATCTCCCTCCTAAACCTAAGTGTCAAGCTGATCACAAAAGTCCTGACCACCAGATTAAACTCGGTCATCACTTCCCTGGTCCACAAAAACCAATATGGATTCATTAAAGGTAGATCGATCCAGGACTGCCTGGCTTGGGCCTATGAATATATTCACCTATGCCATTGCCCCAAACAAAAGATAGTCCTGCTCAAGCTTGATTTCGCAAAGGCCTTTGACACCGTCGAACACACAGCCATCATTGCGATGTTTCGAGCCTTGCGGTTCCCGAATAGATGGCTTGACTGGATTCAGGAAATCCTCTCGTCTGCGTCTACTTCGGTTTTACTGAATGGGGTGCTGGGGGATTCATTCGTCTGCAAAAGAGGGGTTAGGCAGGGGGATCCGATATCTCCTCTGCTTTTTGCTATTGCGGCAGACCTGTTGCAACATGTTCTTAATAAAGCCATGCTTATGGGGGTCCTTTCTCTTCCCTTGTTCTTGGGCCCCAACTCGGACTTTCCGGTGATTCAGTATGCCGATGATACCATTATCTTTGTCAAGGGTAACCAATCTGAGGTATTCAAGCTTAAAATGCCTCTTACAATCGTTCGCCAATGACACGGGCCTCAAGATCAACTTCAACAAATCAGGGTGTTCCCTATCAACATGTCCGACAATGACGTTCAACTTATGGCTGGCCTTTTTGGTTGCAAGATTGGCAATTTCCCCTTCACCTACTTGGGGTTGCCTATGGGTTCCTCTAGGCCTCAGATCAAGGATTTCGAAAACTTGATTAACAGGATTAATAGGAGAGTTACGTCTTTCGCTCCCTTGCTATCCTATGGTGGCAGGCTGCAGCTCGCTAACTCAGTTCTCTCCTCCATGCCTATATTTACAATGTCGACCTTAAAGCTCCCAACGGTTGTTATCAACAGAATCGACAGAGCCAGAAAGGTCTGCCTTTGGGGAAGAAATGGCATCAATGGTAGAAGTAAATCTCTTGTAAGCTGGCAAAAGGTGTGTATGCCCAAATGTAAAGGCGGCCTCGGTGTGGTCAATTTAAAGCTCCACAACATTGCCCTTCTGATCAAGTTTTTGCACAAGTTTTACAACAAAAAGGAAATCCCCTGGGTTCAATTGGTCTGGCACTCCTATTACCAGAAGACTATCCCTCAGGTTTCGGTAAGGAAGGGGTCTTTTTGGTGGAAAGATGTTCTTCTTTACCTTGACCATTTTAGGGGAATTGTTCGCTGTCTCGTCGGTACGGGAGACACAGCTCTCTTCTGGGATGATATTTGGCGGAATGTTCATATCAGAACAACTTACCAGCACCTTGCTTCGTTCATCAAGAAGGATAATTGTACCGTTGCCTCTTTCATTCAGCATCCGGGTATTTTGGTACATTTTCACTTGCCTCTGTCGGAGCAAGCGTTCTCGGAACTTCAAGACCTGCACGCCAACCTTATCGAGGATGTTCACATTCAGGATTGCAAAGACGAATGGGTCTATATTTGGGATTCCAAGGAATACCTCCCCAGCAAGTTTTACAAATTGACTTTCAATCACATGCGGTGCCCAATCCTATCCTTTGGATTTGGAAAGCTAAGTGCTCCATCAAGCTGAAAATCTTCGCCTAGCTCCTTTGCTCCGATCGCCTTAATACCAGGAGTCTGCTCAGGCGTAAGAATTGTCCCATTCAAGGTAATTGCTTTGATTGTGTGCTATGTCAGCATCAGGTTGAGGAGACTACGGACCATCTCTTCTTCGCCTGTCCTTTCAGCGTGTCTTGTTGGAATGCCCTGGGAATTTCATGGATCGTTAACGACGATATTTTTCAAAGGATTTCTCAGGCTCATCAGGCTGATGGGAGCCCTTTCTTCATGGATGCCTTCATGCTTGCATCTTGGGGAATTTGGAAGCAACGCAATGATAAGATCTTCAAAGGCCTGCCTGTTAGTTCTTTTTGTTGGAAAGGGTGGTTTCTTGGGGAAATCCACCTGCAATCATTTAGGCTTAATGTCTCTCTTAGGCCTGGTTTTACCGCTTGGGGGGATCGTCTCTCTTCCTCCTCTTAGTTTTTTTTAGCTTTTTTCTGTTCGGCTGGTTCCTCACCGGCCGCTCCCTCTCTTTCTCTGTTTCTTGCTTGGTCTTTCCCTGTATTTTGCTTGCCTTTTCTTGTCAATATATTCCCAACAGTGGCTTCCACTGTTGTTTCTCGTCAAAAATAAAAAACTTAAGAAAGATCAACTACGGTTCAAAATTGTTTCTTATCCTTGCTTCAGTTGCATGGTTTGCACGTCAGATTAATAATGTATTGAAATTTTGAAATACATGCTTGCTCGCGTTGTTGCTTCAATTGTCTATGTCGAATCCAAATTAGCACAGGGGTTTTGCAATTTAATGCATTCGAAAAAAATCCCTTTATTCCTCCCAATCATATCACCCTTTCACATCATTACTTATACAATGTCAAGATAGACAGATGCAAAGACTGACTCTAAATATCGGCGCAATTGGTAACCAAAGAAGTCGAATTCGTAAAGTACCTAGCTGATTTAACAAGAGTTCACTAATAAATTTTAAAAAATAAAAGAAGACAACAACCCTATTACCAACCAATGGTCTACTACAACTTATTTACCATTAGTTACTGTTTGAAAAAGAGAAGGTTGACACCCTATTACCACAACAAGTCTCTAGCAACAACAACCA
This sequence comes from Guadua angustifolia, assembly GCA_036346375.1. Lineage (NCBI taxonomy): Eukaryota > Viridiplantae > Streptophyta > Magnoliopsida > Poales > Poaceae > Guadua > Guadua angustifolia. The sequence goes on from CM070508.1 coordinate 14,885,076, forward strand.
GCTTTGTGTATGTAAGAACACCATTGCAAGGTTAGGGAACTAACAACTATCTGTGAGCTTTGAAGCAGGAGGTAAGTAGCTATTTCGCTAGTTTAACGTGAACATAGTAAGCAACAATTTCCTTTTGTTTTCTATTTTCAGAAAATGTTGTGAAAATTGCAGGTCTATGTAAAATGATAAATCTAACATGGGCAGAACTGAAGCAAAAGGTCAATTAGCTCAAGAAGCCCTAATTCAGATGCAAAACCTATAACCCCTAATGAGATAGAAAGATGTCAGGTAGTAGTTGATACCATTTGCAATAGCAATTGCGCCAAGTGCATGTCTGGTGTAATTTGTAGCAATAATTCACATCTCAAAAGAATTAGAGTCTCAAACATTTGTAGCAATAATTCACATCTCAAATATTTAGATCACAGGAAGAGGAAGGCATGTCTGCATGTTTACACTAAAGGTGTAATTACGATCAAGCATAATAGAAACTCATCTAAACAGTATCAAATCTAAAGAACAATCCAATGATACTGTGATATTAAATGGACATACCTGGCATATGATGCATTTTATGTCACCTTCATGACTAGTTGAAGTTGTGGGCACAGAGAGGATTCTCTCTAGACACCCCGACAAAGGCATCCTCTGAAGGCCGATTACTTAAGATCGATTCTCTCCCCAGAGCAATCAATTCTGCAATGTGATGCAGCCATTTTGGCCATCAAACAAATGAAAAAGAACAGCTTCCAAACAAAAGATGCTCGGGACTAGAATTTTACACAAATATGAACCAATTATCACTAAGTTGTAGATCTTCAGCCCACAGTGAAAGCTTCAGCCAGTTATGACTATAATACTAGCTAGGGTTTACATACAAATTAAGCAGCTAAGAAATATATAAAGGAGTAATGCTTTTGCTGTTTCAGGAAAAAATCAGTGTTTTGGCTGTGCATAGAGTTATACTTTTGTGCTGCATATGAAAAGGGAGATGTGGCAACAAATTATGTACAAATTCTGTACATACCATTAGTAAAGGAACTAGCAAACTTACCTCCTGATACATACCTGTAAGTCCTGGTGTACATGACCAGAAGCAATTTCTCTTCCAACCATTTCTTTGCTTCCATTACTGCTGCATTACATACTGATGTCTAAAGTTCTAAACAGATAAAGGAAAATACAAGCGCCACAACCATTTAGCAGGTAAACACATAAGCAAACCACAAACACATAAGCAAACCACAAACACATAAGCAAACCATTACAGCAGTGATATTAGCCAAGCATCCAACATGATAAAACCCAAATATCCAACATGAGGGGTTTTCATATACCACCTCAGTGCAGCCATTCATATTACAAAGTCAAAATGGTGTCCCACTACCACCTCATGAGGGGTTTCCATATACCACCTCAATGTATTAATAGTTAGATGTTTAGGGAGGTTTTATAGGTGAGTATCTAACACCTTAGTACAAAAAAGACTCAAATAGCTAGCAATTAGTGAGAGGAGTTGGACTTTAAGAAAGATGTAACCCACTAGAAGCCATGGCATACCTCCCCGTGGCCTGTCCGCTACCAAAGATTGTGACCATCTCAACGTAGTTCTCTACGGGCACATTTAGGAAGTCAACATCCTTAGGGTGATCCTAAATAATGGTAAGAAGGTTATCAATTGTTAGTATAAGAAAACAACACAGTTCACTTGTCAACAAGTTAGTATAAGAAAAAACCATGATGTGGCCTTTATAGTGCTCATCATCAAGCACTATCATGTTGAGGTTCTCATCCCAAAGAGCACCACTAAGATCCCTGAGCCTGCTAACTTTCACCCACCTAGCACGCCACTTGCGTAGGTGGTTGTACACCTGGCTACCAGAAACCTCAATACCAATGTGTTCAGTTATGGCCCTGGCAACTTGATTGAGATGGACTTCTTTGAAGCCTTTGTCAGTCTTAACCCCTTGCCCAATGATGTCGATCAACCGACGAAGCATGAAACTTAGCATATGGCTAGTCCAGCGTAGTGCTTGCTTACCTCCTACGTCATCACCCAAGTCAGCCATCCTCCTAATGCATAAATATGAGCAAGTATACGTTAGGCAAGTATAAGTCACCCAAGTCAACTGTAACGTCCCGAATTTTGACCCGATTTTAAATTTTGGAGTTATTTGAATTTTTTATGAATTAATCAACCTTTAATTGCATTTAATTGCATTTAATTGAATTTATCTAATTTTTCTGGGATTTATTGGATTTAATTGGAATTTATTTATATCATTTTCCCTTGAGTAATTAAATACCAGAAAATATAATTATCAAAAATTAAAACTAATATTTTATTTAGGCTCAAAATGCTCTGAAATATTTTCTAGAATTTTTCTAGAATTTTTCGGTATTTTAGTGCCCTAAATAATTACTTTGAATTTCGCATTTATTTTAATTAGAAAAGCGGAAAAATCCTTAGCTACGTTGTTGGGCCGCCCAACACCGGTCGGGCGCAAAACCCTAATCGACGCGTCAATCCGCTGCTGATTCCCGATCGATTTGCCGATGTGACCGGACGACCTCGGACGAGGCGATCGTCACGCCATTGCCGCCATTGGCCGCCGCAGATTATGTCGGGATTTCTTCGCGTCTCGAGGTTTGTCCGAGCGAGTGAAATAGGCGGCTGCGTGCAGCACTTCACCCTTCGCCTGCTTCTCTCGCTCGTTAGCTCGCCCACCCTAGCCCCTCTCGAGCTCGCCAGAGTTCACACTCTTCCCGCTTCGGTTTTCGCAGTTCTCGCCCGCCGTGTTCGCCGTTCCCGCGCCGCCAAGACCACCTCCGAGTTCACCAAGCCGAGACGATCCGTGGTTACTTTTTCCTACCGAACAGACCTTAAACGCCGTCGCCGTGTCATCTTCTCCAACTCCGCAACGAGCGCCGCCGTCTCTTCTTCAACTCTCGCGTAACCTCACCGCCCGATCTTCATCCGACGCCTAAGGTAACGCCACGAGGTCGTGAATAGTAAACCGCGGTTAGACTCGCGCCGTCGGATTCGAATCCAACGGTCGAGAGTAAATCGTATGCGTGGCTTGATGGTTCGCCCGCAGTGTCGACCTCCGTAGGTCCTAGCATCGTTTCACCGCCCACATGTCGATGGGTGAGTCATCGGTGGCCGACGCCAAGATGACGTCATCCCGCCCACCTGCCGCTGACCGTGGGCGACGTGGCTCGCTCGGTGCCGACACGTGTCAAGCCGAGGGAAAATCAGCCGAAAAATCGGTGGAAAATAGAGAAATAATTCGGTTTATTCTTTTATGAATTTCAGCAAAATTGAAAACGCTATAACTTTCGTGATTTTAACTCGGATTTGAGTGATTCCAGTGCCCAAAAATTTGTAAAATGTGAACTATTTATTGGTGATTTTATTTAATTTTAGTGAATTGTTTGCTGTCTGTATTATATATTTATTGTGTGTTTGCTTGTACCGAGTAGACTCGAGTTGCGGAATTCGCCAAGGAGAGTTTGAGGACCCGCCACAGAACCTCGACTGTAACCAACTCCTCTTCAAGGCAAGTCGTGCTTTGACCATGTTGCGCCTAATTTTAAAAGTATATTTTGATTTCCATATTGCATGCTATGTTAAGTACAACCACTATTGATTAAATTGGGAAATGGTAGTTAAAAGCCAAACTTGTTATGCCACCTTGATTATAAATGTTTATATGCCTCAAACCTTGTTCACCCTAAGATGCTTAAATATGTTGGATGCTAATATGATGCCAACACGGAGGCTAGACCGTGATTAGTCGCTTAGCCTCTGCTTGTATCGTGGAATGACTTTCAAATATCAAATGAATATTGACTAAACATTATGGAACGATTTTGGAGAATGCGATGATGTCATGAATTGAACCGGGATAGTGACCGTGTGGTGCTATTCACGAACCGATGTGGAAAATGGCATGTGTTGCTTAAGTATAAAGTGGGTGGGAAAATGATTTGAAGCGGGGCAAGTGGCAAGAAGGCTTCGTGCTGTGGGTCTATGTGGCAATGGGATGTATGAAAAGATTGTGAAGGCTGTGCCGAGATGTATAAAATGGTTGTCTTGCAGGGACAATTAAGGACTTAACCTTGCGAGCCTTTGAGCTGAGTTCGTGTACAACCACTTGTCCGAATGGGACGGACCTAGTTAAGTAGGTTTCTAATATCTTTCCTTTGATACTCGGGGTGACAAGTTACACCAAAAATGTAATCAGACGGGGAGCGACTACTGTCTTTGCTTGGTACCCATCTAACGGTATGTGCCTGTTCTAAACTTTGGCTCTGTGTGAGGGGAGTGTTAGGAAGGCACATCGAGAGGATCATCGCTAAGTGTTAGTCTCTGAAAGACTTTGTTACAATCAATCGCTTTGTGTGGTGAACGATCAGATCCTGTGGGTAAAGTGTACACCTCCGCAGAGTGTGTGTGTGAATCTATTCAATAGCCGTGTCATGGTATTGGACATTGCTCTTGATTACAAATAAGGGTTAGATTTTCAAAATGAAAATGTGGAATGGGTGGTGTGTGCCAAAAAGTCAGGTGAATGAAATTAGGGCAGTGTGCCAAACTCTTGGAAAAGAATTGAGAAATTAATTATTAAATATTATTGATCTTATCGCTTTTAATCTAATAGGACTACCTATCAAAAGAAATGCCGCTTTATGCAAAATAACCAATTAAGCCTTTCCTTGGAATAAGCCTTGCATATAGTAATAGTCGCATTGTGCATGACTTGTTGAGTATGTTGTATACTCACCCTTGCATCGACAAAACCTCGTAAGATGAAGCCGCATCGCTTGGGAGGAGGAGTTCATTGAAGGCCGGGAGGACTAAGGGTTGGGCCGCACTCAAGAGCTTTGTGGTTAAGAAGGGTCCCGCTTATCGTATTTTGCTTCCACTGAATGAACTTGATATCGATGATATTTATCGCTCGCTGGCGTAAGTATTTTAAGGTGGCTATAAGGCCATGTAACTCGTTACTATTAATGCTTGAAGTACTTATTATTTATTTCATGTGTATGATTGTGGTACTTCAACCTGCTTATCCTGTGTGTACTAGCGTGATCCTCGACTAGTACAGAACACAGAGTGTCCGAACTCCGGGAATTCGGGGCACGACAGGATGGTATCGAGCCATACCGATCGTAGGACTTGACCCTAGTTAGATCGGCCGCTTTAATGGAGTCCAAATTAATTTCTAAAGAATAAAATCTGACAAGAATAATCAATGAAATCTTCACTCATCTCTTCTTCTTTACTTCATACCTCTGCTGTATTTTTGCTATTACTTTCGTGTTCTTTAAAATTTGTTGTTTCGACGCTGCTGCTTTGGCAGATGCGGATGGTTCACTCCTTTGGAGAGCGCCACGGTGGCTACGCCATGAGCTCGAGGATGCTCCTGTGTTGGGAGGCTTCGACCGACCACTCTACAAGTCCCGCACCGATAGTCAACGGATCGCTTCGTGGATGGGAGACGACTCGACCTTGTACGCCGGAGCACGCTGCGTGCTAGTCGTCCCGCCGCCTCGCGGTGAAGCGAGCTAGCCACGAGGCGGGCATACAGAGTGTGCCCGAAAGTTGCGCCTGCGCCGGATCAGCAGGACCACGGCCGAGAAGCAGGATACCGCCTTCCGTGCACTCAAGACGCTGGTGGACCTCTGCAGCCGCTTGGACTCGGAGGACGACGCCGTTGCCAGCACTGGTGGTCGGTTCGCTGCGGCACAGAGGAGGTGATGGACGCCACGACCACGGAGCTTGTGCCGTCTACGCTGTTCGAGGAGACCGAGGAGGCCTTACGAGAGACCCGCATGCACGCCTGCCCAGAGGATCGCTGAGTTGGAGGAGGCCCTCACGGCCACGGAGAGCGAGACGCCGTCATGGAGCTCGGACGACGACGACGAGGAGCCGGAGGAGCAAGCAAGGCGCCGGAGGTGCCCCCCAGTGCACCAAAGTGGGAGGGCATGGGGATCGGCTTGTTCTCGATGCCACTCACCCGCGGTTTACGTGATCGGCGAGCGCGCCGGGTTGGCTCGATGAGTGATGATTTGTCGAGTTGTAGTGTCCATTTTTATGCTGAGACTCAGCTTGTTTTGAGTCGCGTCTTTTATTTCAAACATTAGTATGCGATGTTGTAATGAACAATTGATGTGATGTTTGTGATTGTCGATGGTTGCATAGTCCCTAGACTATGTGATAAACCATACTTAATTATCATATATGCTAGGATGTTTAAGTTCCTTTTGTTATTTTCGTTTTAAGTTACACTGCTTCCCGTATAAGTTCCTATACTTGCCTATTCTTTTCCCCTTATCTCTAAACCACGAAGCAATCAGCAGATGGTGAACACTGCAACAATGGAGCCGAGGCGTGGTTCACGCATACGAGGTAGTCGAATGGTACGCCGCCACCCCAGCAAAGACCGCCAAGAGATATGCAGAATCTTGAGCATTCCTTGCAGCCTGCATACGCTTAATGCAAACAATGATGACAATAATTACAACAACCAAAGACTCAAAGCCGCCGCTAATAATCAAAGCTATGAACAATGGACCCGCCCCTACTCAAGATTGTCTCGAATTTATGAGGACACGACCACCGACTTTCTCAGTAATGCCACTGCTAGAGGCGTATGATTGGTTAAGAACCATCGAAAGGAAATTGCACATAACCCAAATGTGAAGGACATGAGAGGGTGCTTTATGCCTCTCACCACTTGAGGGAACAAAGAATGAATGGTGGGAGAACTATCGCGTCCACAGAGAACCCGCAGAAATTACTTGGGAAGAATTCACCCTAGCTTTCCGTCAATACCATGTGCTTGGGAGGGTATTATGGAGCTGAAAAAGGAGGAATTCGCGGCTGAAGCAAGGAGGCCAGCAAATGGCCGATTATCTCAATAAATTCACTCGGTTATACGCGCACGCCCGAAGACATAGCAACAGACAAGGCAAGGCGATCCGCTTCTGAAGGGACTTAACATCGGTTTTCTGGTGGACCGACACCCACACTTTCCGGATTTCCAAGAATCGGTAAACAAGGCGCCATATCGAAGACAAGCGCAAAGAACTCGACGATAATCAGAACGCCGCATGGCACAACAGGAGGACGCTGTGGTCATCGAAAATGAGAATGATACCTCAAAGAATTCACCGATTCCAGCCAGGAACAAGGTCGACGCCGCCACCAATGCCAAGACCGGTCGGACAAACCCCTCGCATTCTACCAAGGTTGTTAATCGTAATAGTGGAAATCAAAGAATGGCGTGGAGGCGCTACATAATCTAGAACGAGATGGGGCATTTCGCCAATGCGTGCCTAAAGAAAGGAGGCGTGACACCAAGACGCTTCAATCTAGGAGCACCCCACCAAGACCCCTAACCAAGGAGGAAGCCGAGGACTCGCACCACCGAGCTACACCGCAGTATTCACTCGAGGCCGGATCAATCACATTTCCGCAGACGAAGTCCGAACGCTACGGACGCCGTGCTTGGTAAGTTCTTAGTCAACTCATGCCGCCTACAAGATTATTTGATTCAGAGCTTCAGATTCGCTCGCTTTCGAGATTTTGCCATGACAAATGATCTCGATGTGGTTAATCTTAAAAGTACACTCCTAGTTCAATCTCGATCCCAACTCCGCTCTAAGGTCGGATGTTCGGAGTTAAGTTATTAATAAAAGGAGTAGAGTTCCTAGCTTAACCTTATTATACTAGACACCCAAACCCCGGATGTTATCCCAGGAATGGATTGGTTGACTAAGCATAAGGTCAGATAGACTGTGGACGGAGAGTTGTGTCTATTGAGAGCCCGAAGGTAGAAAGGTGGAATTTCAAGCAAATGGCGATTCGAGGAGGACAGATGCTAGTGAACAATTTGGAGATCACAAGATAAGAGATGTACCAATGGTCGATGAATACCCAGATGTTTTTCCCGAGGAATTACCAGAATGCCACCGAGCATGAGACATAGAGTTCAGAATTGACTTAGTACTCGAACAAAGACCGATAGCAAAGAGGCTATATCGGATGTCTACCAAGAGTTGGTAGAAATGAAGAAGCAAATTGAGGAGTTGTTGGAAAAGGATTAATCGCATCGAGCTCGTCACCATGGGGAGCACGGTTCTATTCGTTAAGAAGAAAGACGGAAGTTTTCGGATGTGTATAGACTATCGCAAGACTTAACTAAGTGACGATAAAGAATAAATACCCATTGCCCGAATCGATGATCTTTTCGATCAATTAAGAGGAGCAGAGTATTCTCCAAGATCGACCTTAGGTCGATATCACCATTGAGAATCAAGATGAAGACATACCTAAGACCGCATTTTCCTCAAGATATGGACATTATGAGTTCACCGTTATGTCATTTGATTGACAAATGCGCTCAAGATACTTCATGAACTTGATGAATAAAGTATTTATGGAATACCGGATAAATTTGTGGTCGTGTTCATAGATGATATTTTGGTTTATTCAAGGACGGATGAAGAGCACGCCCAACATTTGAGATTAGTGTTGAAAAGCTAAGGAGCAACTGCGGTTGTATGCAAAGTTTAGTAAATGCGATTTCGAAGAGTAAGGTAGATTTCTAGGGCATGTGATGACCGCGAGGGAATTGCAAAGGACCCAAGCAAGGTTGAGACAAGCTACATTGGGAGTCGCCTAATAGGTTTAGCCAAGTTCGAGTTTCTTGGAATGGTGGTTATTACCGCCGATTTATAGAAGGATTTTCGACAATTGCTAGGCCAATTACGCAATTGCTAAAGAAGGAAAAGAAGTTCGTTTGGACACCGGATTGTGAGAAGAGTTTCCAAGAATGAAGAAAAGATCGACATCAAGACACAGCAGTTAGTGCAACCAGATGTGCATCGAGTTTCGATATTCATCGTGATGCATCACGCCAAGGACTTCGGATGTGTGTTAATGCAAAATGGAAAGGTAGTAGCCTATGCATCAAGGCAATTAAGGCCACATGAAGGAATTACCCGACGCACGATTTAGAGTTAGCAACAGAGTGCATGCCACAAGATATGGCGCCACTATCTTATTGGTAATAGGTGTGAGGTGTATACGCACCATAAAAGTCTTAAATACATTTTCACCCAATCGACCTAAACATGAGACAAAGGAGGTGGTTAGAGCTGATCAAGGATTACAACATGGGTATTCATTATCATCCAGAAAGGCTAATGTAGTGGCCGATGCCCCGAGCCTGAAAGGTCATGGTCTCGATTCGAAAGTGGAAGAAAGCCAGGAGAACTCGTGCAAGGATCTTCAGAGATTGAAATTGGAAGTTGTTCCTAAGGATTCAGAGTCGCATTAGAAGTAAAGCCTATCTTGGAAGATCAGATTAGAGAAGGTCAAGGATGATGAGAAGGTCAAGCGGATCAAGGCCAAGATGGAGGAAGGCCAAGCAAAAGATTTTAAGCTAGACGAACAAGGCACATTATGGATGAAGGAACGATTTGTGTACCCAACAAAAAGGAATTAAAGAGCAATATTGGAGGAAGCTCATGTTCCGTACAACCACTTATGCAGAATGGGGACGGACCTAGTTAAGTAGGTTTCTAATATCTTTCCTTTGATACCTCGGGGTGACATTACACCAAAAATGTAACAGACGGGGAGGCGTACTGCATCTTCTGCGGCTTGGTACCCATCTAACGGTATGTGCTGTTCTAAACTTTGGCTCTGTGAGAGGAGTGTTAGGAAGGCAACATCGAGAGGATCATCGGCTAAGTGTTAGTCTCTGAAAGACTTTGTTACAATCAATCGCTTGTGGTGGTGAGCAGTATCCTGTGGGTAAAGTGTCTGACCTCTGCGAGTGTGTGTGTGAATCTATTGAATAGCCGTGTCATGGTATTGGACATTGCTTTCGGTGATTACAAATCAAGGGTTAGATTTTCAAAATGAAAATGTGGAATGGGTGGTGTGTGCCAAAAGTCGTGTGAATGAAATTAGGGTGTGTGCCAAACTCTTGGAAAAGAATTGAGAAATTAATTATTAAATATTATTGATCTTATTGCTTTTAATCTAATAGGACTACCTATCAAAAGAAATCTTTGCTTTATGCAAAATAACCAATTAAGCCTTTCCTTGGAATAAGCCTTGCATATAGTAATAGTCGCATTGTGCATGACTTGTTGAGTATGTTGTATACTCACCCTTGCATCGACAAAAACCTCGAAGATGAAGCCGTACCAGCTTGGGAGGAGGAGTTCATTGAAGGCGGGAGGACTAAGGGTTGGGCCGCACTCGATGCTTTGTGGTTAAGAAGGGTCCCGCTATCGTATTTTGCTTCATTGAATGAACTTGATCTTGATGATATTTATCGCTACTGTGTGAAGTATTTTAAGGTGGCCATAAGGCCATGTAACTCGTTACTATTAATGCTTGAAGTACTTATTATTTATTTCATTGTGTATGATTGTGGTACTTCAACCTGTTTATCTGTGTGTACTAGCGTGATCTGGACTAGTATGAGAATACCTGAGTGTCCGAATCCGTGGGAATTCGGGCACGCACGAGGATGGTATCGAGCCATCTTGTTGTAGGACTTGACCCTAGTTAGATCGGCCGTTTTAATGGAGTCCAAATTAATTTCTAAAGAATAAAATCTGGACAAGAATAATCAATGAAATCTTCACTCATCTCTTCTTCTTTACTTCATACCTCTGCTGTATTTTTGCTATTACTTTCGTGTTCTTTAAAATTTGTTGTTTCGCGTTGCTTTGGCAGATCGGATGGTTCACTCCTTTGGAGAGCGTCACGGTGGCTCTGTTGCGGAGCTCGGAGGATGCTCCGGTGTTGGGAGGCCGACCGACCACTCTACAAGTCCCTTTGGATAGTCAGCAGGATCGCTCGTGGATGGGAGGCGACTCGACCTTGTACGCTCGGGAACACGCTCGTGCTAGTCGTCGCCGCCTCGCGGTGAAGCGAGCTAGCCACGAGGCGGGCATACTGAGAGTGTGCCGAGTTGCGCTGCTGGCGGATCGGCGAGGACCACGGCCGAAGTGGGATATCGCCTTCGTGTGCACCGACGCGGTGGACCCTCGCAGCCGCTTGGACTGGAGGACGACGCCGTTGTGCAGTGGGTCGGTTGTTGCGGCGGCACGAGAGGAGGTGATGGGCGCCACGACCACGGAGCTTGAGCCGTCTACGCGTTCGAGGAGACCGAGGAGGCCTTACGAGACCCGCATGCCTGCTGCCCGAGAGGATCGCTGAGTTGGAGGAGGCCCTCGGCCACGAGAGCCGAGCGCCGTCATGGAGCTCGGCGAGCGGCGGCGAGAGCCGGAGGAGCCAAGCTGCACGGAGGTGCCCCAGTACACCGATGGGAGGGCATGGGGATCGGTTGCCCGATGCCGGCTCACCCGCGGTTTACGTGATCGGCGAGCCGCAATGGGTTGGCTCGATGGTGATGATTTGTCGAGTTGTAGTGTCCGACTTTTGCGTTGAGACTCGATTGTTTTGAGTCGCGTCTTTTATTTCAAACATTAGTATGCGATGTTGTAATGAACAATTGGATGTGATGTTTGTGATTGTCGTATGGTTGCATAGTCCTAGACTATGTGATAAACCATACTTAATTATCATATATGCTAGGATGTTTAAGTTCCTTTTGTTATTTTCGTTTTAAGTTACACTGTTTCCGTATAAGTTCCTATACTTGCCTATTCTTTTCCCCTTATCTCTAAACCACGAAGCAATCAGCGAGATGGTGAACACTGCAACAATGGAGCCGAGGCGTGGTTCACGCATACGGAGGTAGTCGAATGGTACGCCGCCACCCCAGCAAAGACCGCCCGATAGATATCACGAATCTCGGAGCATTCCTTGCAGCCAGATACGATTAATGCAAACAATGATGACAACGATTACAACACCTCGGACTCAAAGCCGTCGCTAATAATCGGGCTATGAACAATGGACCCGCCCCTACTCAAGATTGTCTGAATTTATGAGGACACGATCACGACTTTCTCGGGTAATGCCGACTGCTAGAGGCGGATGATTGGTTAGAACCATCGAAGGAAATTGCACATAACCCGGTGTGAAGGACATGAGAGGGTGCTTTATGCCTCTCACCGACTTGAGGAACAAAGAATGAATGGTGGGAGAACTATGCGCGTCCACAGGGAGAACCCGAGAAATTACTTGGGAAGAATTCACCCTAGCTTTCCGTCAATACCATGTGGGAGGGTATTATGGAGCTGAAAAAGGAGGAATTCGGCTGAAGCAAGGAGGCCAGGCAGTGGCCGATTATCTGAATAAATTCACTCGGTTATACGCCACGCTCCGAAGACATAGCAACAGACAAGGCAAGGCGGTCCGTTTCTGAAGGGACTTAACATCTTGGTTTCTGGTGGGACCGACACCCACACTTTCCGGATTTCCAAGAATCGGTAAACAAAGGCGCTCATCTTGGAAGACAAGCGCAAAGAACTCGGCGATAATCAGAACGCCGCATGGCACAACAGGAGGACGTCGGGGTCATCGAAAATGAGAATGATACCCCTGCAATTCACGATTCGGCCGAGGAGCAAGGTCGACGCCGCCACCAATGCCAAGACGGTCGGACAAACCCCTCGGACCCGATCAAGGTTGTTAATCGAGAATAGTGGAAATCGGCAAATGGCGAGGAGGCGCTACATAATCGCAACGAGATGGGGCATTTCGCCAATCGTGCCCAAAGAAAAGGCGTGACACCATGACGCTTCAATCTAGGAGCACCCCACCAAGACCCTAACCAAGGAGGAAGCCGAGGACTCGCACCGGTGGAGCTACACCGCAGCATTCACTCGAGGCGGATCAATCACATTTCCGCAGACGAAGTCGAACGCTACTGGACGTCGTGCTTGGTAAGTTCTTAGTCAACTCGATGCAGCTACGGTACTATTTGATTCGGGGAGCTTCAGATTCGTTCGCTTTCGAGATTTTGCCATGACAAATGATCGGATGTGGTTAATCTTAAAAGTACACTCCTAGTTCAATCACGGATCCGAACTCCGTTCTAAGGTCGGATGTTCGGAGTTAAGTTATTAATAAAAGGAGTAGAGTTCTAGCGAACCTTATTATACTAGACACCCAAACCCCGGATGTTATCACAGGAATGGATTGGTTGACTAAGCATAAGGTCAGTATAGGCGTGGACGGAGAGTTGTGTCTATTGAGAGCCACGAAGGTAGAAAGGTGGAATTTCAAGCGATGGCGATTCGAGGAGGACAGATGCTAGTGAACAATTTGGAGACTCATCAAGATAAGAGATGTACCGATGGTCGATGAATACCCGATGTTTTTCCCGAGGAATTACCAGGAATGCCACCAGACAGAGACATAGAGTTCGTAATTGACTTAGTACCTGGAACAGCACCGATAGCAAAGAGGCCATATCGGATGTCTACCGAAGAGTTGGTAGAAATGAAGAAGCAAATTGAGGAGTTGTTGGAAAAAGGATTAATCAGACCGAGCTCGTCACCATGGGGAGCACCGGTTCTATTCGTTAAGAAGAAAGACGGAAGTTTTCGGATGTGTATAGACTATCGCGCACTTAACGAAGTGACGATAAAGAATAAATACCCATTGCCCCGAATCGATGATCTTTTCGATCAATTAAGAGGAGCAGGAGTATTCTCCAAGATCGACCTTAGGTCAAGGATATCACCGGTTGAGAATCAAGACAGAAGACATACCCAAGACCGCATTTTCTCAAGATATGGACATTATGAGTTCACCGTTATGTCATTTGGATTGACAAATGCGCCCGCATACTTCATGAACTTGATGAATAAAGTATTTATGGAATACCTGGATAAATTTGTGGTCGTGTTCATAGATGATATTTTGGTTTATTCAGGGCGGATGAAGAGCACGCCCAACATTTGAGATTAGTGTTGAAAAGCTAAGGAGCAGCGGTTGTATGCAAAGTTTAGTAAATGCGATTTCTGGAAGAGTAAGGTAGATTTCCTAGGGCATGTGATGACCGCGGAGGGAATTGCAGTGGACCCAAGCAAGGTTGAGACAGTGCTACATTGGGAGTCGCCTTATGCAGTTTAGCCAAGTTCGAGTTTCCTTGGAATGGCTGGTTATTACCGCCGATTTATAGAAGGATTTTCGACAATTGCTAGGCCAATTACGCAATTGCTAAAGAAGGAAAAGAAGTTCGTTTGGACACCGGATTGTGAGAAGAGTTTCCAAGAATCAAGAAAAGATCGACATCGACACGGTGTTAGTGCAACGGATGTGCATCGAGTTTCGATATTCATTGTGATGCATCACGCCAAGGACTTCGGATGTGTGTTAATGCAAAATGGAAAGGTAGTAGCCTATGCATCAAGGCAATTAAGGCCACATGAAGGAATTACCCGACGACGATTTAGAGTTAGCAACAGTAGTGCATGCCACGAAGATATGGCGTCACTATCTTATTGGTAATAGGTGTGAGGTGTATATGCACCATAAAAGTCTTAAATACATTTTCACCCAATCGACCTAAACATGAGACAAAGGAGGTGGTTAGAGCTGATCAAGGATTACAACATGGGTATTCATTATCATCCGGGAAAGGCTAATGTAGTGGCCGATGCCCCGAGCCTGAAAGGTCATGGTCTCGATTCGAAAGTGGAAGAAAGCCAGGAGAATCTGCAAGGATCTTCAGAGATTGAAATTGGAAGTTGTTAGGAAGGATTCAGTAGCGCATTAGAAGTAAAGCCTATCTTGGAAGATCAGATTAGAGAAGGTCGGAAGGATGATGAGAAGGTCAAGCGGATCAAGGCCAAGATGGAGGAAGGCCAAGCAAAAGATTTTAAGCTAGACTAACAAGGCACATTATGGATGAAGGAACGATTTGTGTACCCAACAAAAAGGAATTAAAGCGATTAATATTGGAGGAAGCTCATGACTCCAAGTATTGATTCACCCAGGAGTGCAAAATGTATCAAGATTTAAAAGAGCGGTTACGGTGGCCGAATATGAAGAGAGAGGTTCTTGAACACGTAGTAATCGTGTGATGTATGCCGACAAGTCAAAGCTATGCATCGAGACCAGCAGGATTGCTGCAGCCTACTGAAAATACCAGTGGAAATGGGAAGAAATCGAATGGATTTCATTAACGGATTACCAAGGACGCAAGGAGGTTATGACTCCATATGGGTCATCGTGGATCGATTGACTAAGGTCGCGATTTCATACCAAGAAAGACAACCTATTCAGAGATAAGTTAGGTGAGCTATACATGGCAAGGATCGTTTGCTTACATGGAGTGCCAAGAAAATAGTATTTGATAGAGGTACCCAATTTACCTCAAGGTTTTGGGATAAATTGCATACTGACCATGGGCACCGTTTGAACTTCAAGACAAAGATATCACCATGCAGACAGATGGGCAGACTGAAAGAGTCAACCAGATATTGGAAGATATGTTGAGAGCTTGTGCGTTAGCATATACGTCGACTTGGGACAAATGTTTGCCATATGCAGAGTTTAGTTACAACAACAGTTATCAGGCAAGTCTTCAGATGTCACCTTTCGAAGCATTGTATGGTCGACCTTGTAGGACACCGTTAAATTGGAATGAGACTGGTGAGCGTCGCGTCTTCGGACCCGACATACTTCAAGAAGCCGAAGAGCAAATAGCACTGATCAGAGAAAGATTAAAGATTGCGCAGTCAAGACAGAAGAGTTATGCAGACAATCGCCATAGAGATTTGAGTTTTGAACCGGAAGATTATGTGTATCTCAGAGTTACGCCCCTGAAAGGAGTCCAGAGATTTCACAAAAAGGGTAAACTTGCGCCAAGATATGTAGGACCGTTCAAGATCATAAGCCGTAAAGGCGAAGTCGCATATCAATTGGAGTTACCACGACAAGCTAGCGAGTGCACAATGTTTTTCATGTATCGCAACTCAAGAAGTGTCTTCGAATTCCTGAAGAGCAAACGTCATTAGGAGAAGTTGAACTACAGGAAGACTTGACTTACAAAGAGCAGCCGATAAAAATTCTGGACATAATAGATCGAAGAACCAGAAGCAAGACAACTCGTTTCTGCAGAGTTCAGTGGAGCAACCACACAGAAAGTGAAGCCACCTGGGAACGAGAGGAAGATCTGAAAAAGGAATTCCCAAACCTATTCTATAGTTAAGCCCTAATCTCGGGACGAGATTCTCATAAGGGGGTAGGTTTGTAACGCCCTAATTTTGATCCGATTTTAAATTTTGGAGTTATTTGAATTTTTATAAATTAATCAACCTTTAATTGCATTTAATTGCATTTAATTGAATTTATCTAATTTTTCTGGGATTTATTGGATTTAATTGGAATTTATTTATATCATTTTCCCTTGAGTAATTAAATACCAGAAAATATAATTATCAAAAATTAAAACTAATATTTTATTTAGGCTCAAAATGCTCTGAAATATTTTCTAGAATTTTTCTAGAATTTTTCGGGTATTTTTAGTGCCCTAAATAATTACTTTGAATTTCGGCATTTATTTTAATTAGAAAAGCCGGAAAAATCCTTAGCTACTGATGTTGGGCGGCCCAACACCTTGGTCAGGCGCCGCAAACCCTAATCGAGCGTCAATCCGCCGCCGTTGATTCCCGATCGACGGCCGATGTGACCGGACGACCTCGGACGAGGCGTATCGTTACGCCATTGCCGCCATTGGCCGCAGATTATGTCGGGATTTCTTCGCGTCTCGAGGTGTCCGAGCGAGTGAAATAGGCCGTGGCGTGCAGCACTTCACCCCACTCGTTTCCCCTCTCGCTCGTTAGCTCTCGTCCACCCTAGCCTCTCTGGAGCTCGCCAGTAGTTCACACTCTTCCCGCTTCGGTTTCATTGTGCCCGCCGTGTTCGCCGTTCCCGCCGCCGTCAAGACCACCTCCGAGTTCACCAAGCGAGACGCATCCGTGTGGTTACTTTTTCCGGCGAAACAGACCTTAAACGCCGTCGCCGTGTCATCTTCTCCAACTCCGGCAACGAGCGCCGCCGTCTCTTCTTCAACTCCTCGCGTGCAACCTCAGCCGTCTGATCTTCATCCGACGCCTAAGGTAACGCCACGTAGGCCCGTAAATAGTAAACCGCTCGGTTAGACTCGCGCCGTCGGATTCGAATCCAACGGTCGAGAGTAAATCGTATGCGTGGCTTGATGGTTCGCCGCCGTGTGTCAGCCTCTGGTAGGTCCTAGCACTGTTCACCGGGCCCACATGTCAGTGGGTGAGTCACCGGCTGTGCTGACGTCAGCATGACGTCATCCCGGGCCCACCTGTCAGTGACCGTGGGCGACGTGGCTCGCTCTGGTGCCGACACGTGTCAAGCCAGGGGAAAATCAGCCGAAAAATCGGTGGAAAATAGAGAAATAATTCGGTTTATTCTTTTATGAATTTCAGCAAAATTGAAAACGCTATAACTTTCGCATTTTAACTCGGATTTGAGTGATTCCAGTGCCCAAAAATTTGTAAAAATGTGAACTATTTATTGGTGATTTTTATTTAATTTTAGTGAATTGTTTGCTGTCTGTATTATATATTTATTGTGTGTTTGCTTGTACCGAGTAGACTCGAGTTGCGGAATTAAATCAAGGAGAGTTTGAGGACCCGTCGCAGAACCTCGACTAGAACCAACTCCTCTTCAAGGCAAGTCGTGCTTTGACCATGTTAGCCTAATTTTAAAAGTATATTTTGAATTCCATATTGCATGCTATGTTAAGTACAACCACTATTGATTAAATTGGGAAATGGTAGTTAAAAGCCAAACTTGTTATGCCACCTTGATTATAAATGTTTATATGCCCAAACCTTGTTCACCCTAAGATGCTTAAATATGTTGGATGCTAATATGATGCCAACACGGAGGCTAGACCGTGATTAGTCCTTAGCCTTTGCTTGTATGCGTGGAATGACTTTCAAATATCAAATGAATATTGACTAAACATTATGGAACGATTTTGGAAAATGCGATGATGTCATGAATTGAACTGGGATAGTGACGTGTGGTGCTATTCACGAACCGATGTGGAAAATGGCATGTGTTGCTTAAGTATAAAGTGGGGTGGGAAAATGATTTGAGCAGGGGCAAGTGGCAAGAAGGCTTCGTGCGGGTGGGCCTGTGGTAATGGGATGTATGAAAAGATTGTGAAGGCTGTGTGCCGAGATGTATAAAATGGTTGTCTTGCAGGGACAATTAAGGACTTAACCTTGCGAGCCTTTGAGCTGAGTTCCGTGTACAACCACTTGTCTCGAATGGGACGGACCTAGTTAAGTAGGTTTCTAATATCTTTCCTTTGATACTCGGGTGACAGATTACACCAAAAATGTAATCAGACGGGGAGCGCACTGTCTGTCATGCTTGGTACCCATCTAACGGTATGTGCTGTTCTAAACTTTGGCTCAGTGTGAGGGGAGTGTTAGGAAGGCAATCGAGAGGATCATCGCTAAGTGTTAGTCTCTCAAAGACTTTGTTACAATCAATCGTTGTGGTGAACGATCAGTATCTGTGGGTAAAGTGTACAGCCTCTGCAGAGTGTGTGTGTGAATCTATTCAATAGCCGTGTCCATGGTATTGGACATTGCTCGGTGATTACAAATAAGGGTTAGATTTTCAAAATGAAAATGTGGAATGGGTGGTGTGTGCCAAAAAGTCATGTGAATGAAATTAGGGTGTGTGCCAAACTCTTGGAAAAGAATTGAGAAATTAATTATTAAATATTATTGATCTTATCGCTTTTAATCTAATAGGACTACCTATCAAAAGAAATCTTTGCTTTATGCAAAATAACCAATTAAGCCTTTCCTTGGAATAAGCCTTGCATATAGTAATAGTCAGCATTGTGCATGACTTGTTGAGTATGTTGTATACTCACCCTTGCATCGACAAAAACCTCGTAAGATGAAGCCGCATCGGCTTGGGAGGAGGAGTTCATTGAAGGCCGGAGGACTAAGGGGTTGGGCCGCACTCAAGAGCTTGTGGTTAAGAAGGGTCCCGCTATCGTATTTTGCTTCACTGAATGAACTTGATATCGATGATATTTATCGCCTGCTGCTGAAGTATTTTAAGGTGGCTATAAGGCCATGTAACTCGTTACTATTAATGCTTGAAGTACTTATTATTTATTTCATTGTGTATGATTGTGGTACTTCAACTTCGTTTATCCTGTGTGTACTAGCGTGATCCTGGACTAGTACAGAATACACAGAGTGCCCGAATCCGTGGGAATTCGGGGCACGACATCAACCATGACAACCAAGTATAAGTTAGAGAATATAGAAGTCAAGTGAATCATGTAAATCGAAAATAAGAGATTGTAGAAATCTGATCATCATTGCAAGCAACCATTAGTCTCAACACATGATGCGTAATTCAAATGTTCATGACACAATTTAACTAGTGCAACACCATCATAGCAACATATAACACCATACATCACATATGGGAGGACCCCCTATTCTGCCACATAAGATTAGCCAGCTTGTCCCTCTTCTGAGCCCATGTTCCATTATCTTGTGCAAGGTCATTGTGAGCATCCACCTCAATAGGGTTTGGAATCCATGTGGACTCAGGTGGGATACACTCATCCATTCCATATCCTAGGATCCAATTGTGCAGGATAGCACATGCAAGGACTAGCTTCACTTGAGTCGTGTATGGGTGGAAAGGTTTGTTGTAAACAATCTTGAACCGGTTCTTGAACGTGCCGAAGGCCCTTTCAACCGATACTCTAAGATTTGGAGGACGAGGTTGAACAATTATTTCTTGTTTTGAGGTAATTTCTTCCACCATATTCCTCAAGTGGTATCGAGTGGCTCGGTATGGTGGAAGAAAGCACGACGAACAAAGATATCCAAAGATCGACGAGGTAGAATTTTCCTACCAAAAACACAAGTACCATTACTATTATGAACTTTAATGTTACCAATACAAATTTGTAACCAACAATATGCTCTAGGTCAATATCTATTTACCGGTGGGACCACAAGGCCATCATCTCTCTAATGCATCTCGCAAGTATTAGTGCGTCATGGGCCGACCCTCCCACCCAAAGAAGGACATAGGTAAACTTAAGATCGAAGTCGACAGCAGTCATAACATTTTGAGTAGTAGTGCCCTTCCTACCCCTAAATGCCGCAGACACTGATTGTGGGACTCTTGCAAGCACATGGGTTCCATCAATTGCCCCTATGCAATCCTAATAAAAAAAGAAAATAGATTGATTTATTGATGCAATTAAGTTTCCAAAATTTGGGTATTAACTAAATTTAAGGTTAAGTCATTTTACCTTGAAGTAAGGGTGCCACCTTCTACTGTTAAGGATTTTAGGGTGCACGTCATTTGAGGGTGGCCGGATCATCTCATTGCGCAATTCACCAATAGCATACAAAACCTCATGAAAGTACTGGCTAATGGTTTCTATTGACCTCCTAAAGATAGGCTGCAGAGCCCTAAACCTATGATTGTGGCCAACAACTAAGAGAAACATGGCGACTTGTTCCTCAACATAGCAATGAATGGTGTCTCATGAGATTTGCCTTTCACTTAAACAAATTACATAGCTCAAAAAAGGGAGCTCTCCTCATCCTAAGCTGCTCCAAGCAATGGGTGTCATCTGAATGGTATATCCATCTTAGGTTGGATTGCCTAGCTATGTCCCTTTCTACCATAGGACCATAGGTGATGCGTGGGCTACGTTCCCTAGCTCTTCGTAGGATGAAAGTCATGTAGGCACACATGATAGCCACTAGACCAACACCTCTAACGATTAGCATATGACGTTGACGCGCCAATTCATCCATCTATGTACAAAATACAATGCCAAAGTATCAAATGAAGTGCACAAATTAACTTATCACAATATTAACTTTCAGGAAAATGATTAATACACAGTTGAAACCATAAAGACATTACAGTATTGAAACCATAAATCATGTTGTGACATTCATATAACCACATATTCTATGAGACATGAATCATACTTCATCTTGATTCTTGAACAAATTTCGAAAGTTTTGGATGTTCATGTTCACAATGATGCATTGACTACCTCTATAGATCATAATATTGTGAAGTTCAGCAGTAAAAAAAACTTCTGAAGCTACAGTTGAACTAAGTTAATGAAGTGATGGATCTCTAAAAGTTTCACTCGATGTAAAGGAAATGATCTCCAGGCTAAAGTAAGGAGGTGATCACAGATGAACAGTACATATCCAAGGCCAACAAACACTGACCAAATTAGTTGTCTAAAACATGTAAGTTTAAGTGAATAAAATGAGTTGCGGTCTCATTAGGCATGCATATGGCATGGTCAAACAAAATGAGTGAGCTTCATATTAATGGTAGCAAGAACTGACAAACTAGCTACACAACTCTAACCTTGAAGCAAAACAAGGTATGAAATTTCAGTGATGTCAGATTTAACAAGAAACTCTTATGACTCATCAAAGTCAAAGGGGCAGCTGACTGCAGAATGTCTACCCCATTTCTGTCTACGAAATGAGTTATACCATATACATTCTACAATATGATACAAAACATTTTAGACAAATTACTCTGAAATTTCAATTCTTAACTAAGTTTACCATGTCTAAAGCAATTAAATTACAATTCCCTGGATTAGCCACTATAACAATGTCAACCAACTATCAATAGATGTAAAGGTCTTAACATCAAGTAACATCATTAATGGAAGATACAGAAAGAAAAAAAAAGGATTATGTGACAGGAAGAAAAAGCTGAGAAGTAGTACTGGATAACAAAAGAACCGACTTCAAATTTAGGATATAAACAATTAACATCTGAAAGGTAGCAGAATCATGGTCTGTTCCTTCGTTCATCTGTCATGGCACACTATAGATGCAAGTCCTAGTGGTCTAATCTGAGAAAAATGTTCTAGAACACTAATTTGGTTTTGCCCAATTTTGGTTTGAGCCAAAACACTGATCTGAGAAAAATGTTAGACATGCTTCTAAACTTACTCTACCAAAATTTCTAAAACCAAAAGATAAGTTCTCAACCAGATCAGTGTTCTAAAGATAAACCCTAACCAATAATCCAATCCTAAAGACAAAACCTAACCAATCAGATCAAAAATCCAGATTTAGAGGTATCAGGAGGGAGGCGAGAGGAGGAGGGAGGTTACTCGCAATGCTTACACTGTGGTCACGGAGAGCTTGAGAGCGCCGAGGCGAGCAGAGGAGGCGATCGGGAGGCCACGGAGGAGGCTACGGGTAGGCGCCGGGAGGCCAGCGGAGGAGGCGACAGGAGGCGGGCAGGGAGGCGAGCAGAGGGAGGCGACCGGGGGAGGCGGGCGGGGAGGCGACCGGGGGAGGCGGGCAGGGAGGCGACCGGGGAGGCGAGCAGACAACCCTAGACGCGAGCAGAGCGGATGAGGATGCGAGCGGAGGGTCTCGAGCATGCATCCGACGGGCCAACCCACGCTGCATCCGACGGGCCTGGGCGCGAGAAGCTGAAGTTTTTCTTGGTCGAACATCGGATGCAACTCAGCACGGCCGGGCCGAGATTTCTCGTATAAACAGTGAACCAAACAGTGGAATTTGTTAATTATACTGCACCCACTCATGCCATACAAGGTAGATGCAAGCAACCAAATATGCCCTTAACGGATACTATTTGCTAGGATTTGACTTGATGTGAGCCACAATTCTCGTCACAAGGCTTGTGTCCTTAAAAAAAACGTATACAAGAGTTCAGCAGAGAAGCCAGCCTATAACTAAGGGCCTGTTTGGTAGATCTCCAGATCCCAGCTTCACATAAGATCTGAAACTTGTAGGCTAAAATAAAGTGAATTAAGTTTATATTTTTGTCTAAAATGTAAACAAGATGATCCATCTAAACACTCTTAATGTATTCATTAGCCCAGCTCAAATTTCTCTCGATCCGGTGAAGTTAGAAATACTACCCATTTCATGAGATCCACAGATCTGATAAAAGTGAAGGCCTACCAAACACATTCTAAGTCTCAGACCAAACCAGCTGTTCTCATGCCATAATCCAGATAGATCCAGTCTCCGCCACCGCAAGGGACAATCTCGCAAGACATTTATTTGTTTTCCGGCTGGTGGATGGGCTACTAGGCTGGGCTTTTGGGCCAAAATGCCATACGTGTGCATATTCGTGCAGCCCATACAGCAGCCGAACTGCGTGGCAACTTCCAAGCAGAAAAGCAGTCCGGGTTCTGACCGTTCAGGACGATATATCCAGAGTCAAGGGATCAGATTCCGACCGGGCAGCCTAGAATTAGTGCTCACGATCGTGAGGGGAACCTGCATTTAGAGCAAGACTAATAATATAGTCAACTATAGGTTTGATGTTGTTCACATATCATCTATAGGCAATCTAATAGCCTACTTATATAATAGTTGGCTATACATACATACTGAGCATTAATACTTGACTCACCTTCATCCTCTCATTCTCTCACCAATCTTCTTAGAGC
Source organism: Guadua angustifolia (assembly GCA_036346375.1). Taxonomy (NCBI): domain Eukaryota; kingdom Viridiplantae; phylum Streptophyta; class Magnoliopsida; order Poales; family Poaceae; genus Guadua; species Guadua angustifolia. Next base: position 14,908,538 of record CM070508.1, read on the forward strand.
CCGTGTTGCAGCCGGCTACTAGTCTGCAGCCCGTTTCTCTTCTCTCTCCCCTCATCTCTCCTCCAACTTAACTTAAATCTGACGTGGCGACTCCTATAGCCTGCTTATGTAATCTTATTATACTTGTTCTTACACGCCCGAACCTTCTCATCTTCCCGATCAACACAGCACGCATTCATTTCATTGTACTTTTTGCCTGACGGCCCTGAGGTTTCAGACTGACGAGAGGATAAGCGTCCGCCGATAGAGGAAGACCGACGAGAAAGTTTCACGCCCGTCCAACCAGATTCACAGCTGATATGCCCCCAGCTATCTGCGTCCAGATACGCGCGCTAAGCTGCTGCTGGTAGCCGCCATTCGCATGTCCTCGGAGTCACAGGCCACTTAATAAGTTTACACGACACATCACGCGTGTACGTGACCATGTGCGGCGAATCAAGAGCAAGAGATGAGGTCTCCAAAAAGCGAAGCGCACACGGGGAGAAGATGGGATTAGCAGAAGTGTCTAGCTTTCTTCGATCCTAGCAATATGGCCGTGACCGTGACATGTTACGAGATGGGGAAGAAAGAAAGAAAGGGGAAAAAGGAAAGACGCTCGAGTAGTATAATAGTGGGCTGTGATCTTATCCGGGCGTTGCGTTGGCCCACGGCCGCTCGCTGGCTGGGATCCGATTGGATGTGGGGGCGGTGCCGTCAGCGGAATCCACACGTGGGCGGCGCCGCGTGTATACGTACTGCCGCCTAATTTTTCTTTTTTTTTCTCTCTCTCTCTCTTCCCCTCACACGTGCTCCAGAAAATATTTGTATTTGGCATCTAGGTTTATAATGTTACTGTGGAAAAGCATGCAAGCTAGAGCCGAGCAATGCTCGGTTAATGAAAGCATTGGACGCACGCGGTATATCCGTGCTTAAGCGCTGGTCGACGCTGAAGCTTACGGAGCGAGAGCATGGATATATGTATAAGTGTGTGTTTGTAACTCAATTATTATTCTCCTTTAATAAAATACCAAAACATCAAATTAAGCTGAATCTTACAAGGCATGCGTTATGCCCCGTTGATGTCACTTTAGTACATGGGGATGGGACGTTGATCATCTGAAGAAAATCTACCGCCGGGCATATATAGCATCATTCGCGTAGGTCAGACACAAGGGGAAAAAAGCGAACTGTGGGAGAGGGACCGGGCGGCGCGGTGAGGGCGGATCCGGCGATGTCATAGGGGATGAGGACCTGGTTTCCGTGGGAGAGTGCTTCGGCTGTCGGCTCGATCAATTTCGCTCGGATCGAAGAAGCGAGCCGGCAGCTTTGAGATTCACTCCGATTGGTGCGATTCCAGATGACGGTCATCCGCAGTCGTGCTGCATGTCCACCCATAAGCAGCACGACTGCATAGAATTTTTTTTCGCCACAAGGCCCACAACACAACGATCTGCTTTGTTTTCCTAGACCTGTATGTAAGACGCTAACTCTGCCAACGACTTACATGTACTCCTGCGCGATCGACGTACGTATAACAAAAGAGGTTCCTCAAAATGAAATAAAATAAAAACGAATACCGCGGGTTCCTTTTCTTCTCCAAAGTATCGTATCCGTCACCGTATCTTTTGCTCGGCGTCCAGACCAGCTCAGCTTCTTCTTTCAGTTTCGTCGGGGCCACGCGCAGATACGATGCGCCCGGCCGCACTCAGCAGGCCGTCATCAAAGCGGTACGGGCGGGCAGATCGTAGAATCCCATCATCCGGGGAATCCCAGGATTGGATAGAAGTAAAGCGCATTCGGGCGAATCCGAATCGCCCGCTGGCGCTTCTATCTTTTCCCCTCCTCTGCGGGGCTTTCCGCGCTGCTCGTTTGGCTGGGGCCCGTGCCGCGTCTGAGGTCGGCGCCACCGGAATCCGTCCGAAAGGCGCTGAACCACGTACGTGTCGCCTACTAGGTCCGCACCGCGACAAGGGGTCTTGTATATCGGATCTTTCTTGCCTTTCTTCGATATATCTGCTCTTTCCTTTTTTTTCTTTTTTTTTTTCTCCTCCGAATTAAATAAAGGACGACGACCAATCTAATCCTCTCGCATGTTCAGACTTAAGTAGTACGAACTTTCTATGCATGTACAAAGGGCACGCACTTGCGTGCGTGTGCATGTAGCATGTGTAGTACGGGGTGTTGTGCCCATGTATTGATGTATATCTTCCTTGTAACTGCAAAAGTAAAAAAAAAGTACTTCCTTTAGTTATAAATACATGTTATTTTGGACATCGACACGGTCTCTAAAATACAATATTGATCACTAATTGATATTATAACATATTTATAAAATTATAATATTGTGAAAATACTTTTCTAGAAAAATCTAAACATATAATTTTCATGTACCCATTCTAAATAATTAAAATATATATACCGATGATCAAAATTTCAAAGTTTGACTACATAGATTATTAAACATCAAATAATTGTAATTGAAGAGAGTAATAATCAAAGTAGCATATCCAAGACCGTGAAAAGTAAAAAAAATAATAAGTAAAAAAGAATTAGGGGAAGATATAGAGTAATCAATGCAATGAGAATCCGAAGCCTGTGCAGAGAATATATAACATATTAATGGACAACTGCACATCACAAATAGTTCACAAACCAGATCACAGACGGTTTTCTGAATCATCTATATCGAAATATAAGTGATGATAATAGATCATCACAGACGATTTTTAAACCGTTGGTGAAAATTAACATCACAGATTTTTGAACCGTTTGTGATGATGTGGGATCATCACAGACGGTTCTAGGCTAGAACCATTGCCTAGAATCGCCTGTGATGAGGGCTCATCATATCACAATTCACAAACGGTTTTATGTTAGAATCGTCTGTGATGAAGGCTCATCACAAACTATTCTAGTCTAGAACTGTCTGTAATATGCTCTTGTCACACTGGATGACATGCCCTTTGAAACAAAAGGATTACATAAAAATATAGAACAATATGCCTTATTATTCAAGATATTGTCTAAAATTATATAATGTAATGAAAATACTATATTAAAATATAATGAACAAAATACAATAAAGGATTTTAGTCAACATGTTTCAACATATGTGAGAAGTAAACTAGAATAGAAAATGTCCGATTTTACCATGACTTAGATAGCTCAAATTTAGCTAAGTTTCCAATTTTATCATTCCAATTTTACCATGACTTGGATAGTCCAAATTTAGCTTAGTGCGTCCTAGCGACGGCGGCCTCATAAAGCGGCTGACCCTTGGCCTACATCTAGATCCTAGTACCTCCCACAGCGCATGGCACGATCCCAAGTACCAGGGGCAGTGTGCGTAGGGTGAGTACGATCCAACAAAGGGGAAGAGGAAGATGCTATCGATCGGCGCGAGGAGGAGGAAGGAGAGCAGTGCTGCGACGACTAGGATGCCAAGCAGTAGCCGGCGGGGGTGAAGTCGGGGGGATGCCATGGGGTGGGGGCGCCGGTTTAGTCACGGGTCGAATTGTCGGATGGATTATTGTGTCGTAAATTCATTTGATTGACAAAAAGTAGAGCTACTATCGCTATTTAAAATTACAATAGAGGTTTTTTTGTAAACTTTTGCTTCGATATATTATTTTTAAAATTACTCAAAAATATATCATTTTAAAAAATAATTCTTCGACTACTAGGGAGGGGGGGCGTCCGGCTTGGGCCCACGCAAGCTGGGCCAAAGCACTTACGTGGGCCACGCACGCCTTGAGGGCCTGTCGTGCCCTCGTCTCCTACCACCCAGCGTGCCGCCGAGCGGCTGAGGTCGCGCTCCGTGGTGGCGTCTTCGTGGTGTACCACTCGCGGCCGAAGTGACAGCAGGTCATCTCTTCCAGTGCCTCACACATACGCACATGAAAGATTCCACTTGCTTAGAGATTAATTACCAATCGTGGCAATTTTTTGTTTGTCCTGCAAAATGTGTCAACTTTACAGTAACCAATATGCTCATGGATACGGATCTAGCAAGAGAGAAAACGAGCGATGTTGCCAGCTGATCGGAATAGATCAAACCCGCCGCGCGCGTGCAAGACGCAACTGGCGAAGGAGTACTCGCGGTGCGCAGCAGCACGTCGGAGCGGCTTCTCTGGCCACGGCCTCCTTCAAAGGCTGTTGAAAAAAGTGGATGGGTTGGTGCCCATTATCAAATGCACTTTTTTCTCGGCGAAAAATCTGTGGTTTATAATTGTAGGATCGAGATCGTCACTCAGAAGAGCGTAAATAATTCCCGACACTTTCCCCTTAGTACTAATCAATATATTCACTTCAATGGCTATATGGTGTTAAGAAGATTAAGATTGATCTTGCAAGCCGTACAAATCAACACGAGCAATAAAAAACCAGCAAGAATGACAACCTCCCTGCCAGGACGGTCAAACTACCCACACACATGTGGTCTGACCGATGGTCGATCTGTCCAGTAGGGAACTACGGTCTGACCGCTCCCTTACTGACAGACTTGACACAGCTTGATTTTAAAACCAACAACATGTCCAACTTTCTATTTACTTAATTAAACTCAACCAAATTTAAAACCTAGTAACAGAGACCTATTCAATCCAACAATCCTTGTCAAATTTCCAATCTTTATCCATTTCGAGAGAAGTCAAGACACAAACAAAAAGGGGAAAATGTGATCTACTCAAGTTATGTGATCTACTCAAGTTCATGAGATCAATTTCTAAAGGTGATCAAGATGGGATTCTACATGTCTTAGGAAACTAAATCATATACTAAATCAATCTAGAATGTGCTAGAACAAGAGGACACCAAGATCTCGCCTCAATAAAGCTAAGAAACCTCACAAGAAGGCAAATAAACTGTGAGAAAACAAATTTGATCTTATATTACCACTTGAAGATATATGATTATAGGCACTCCTCTTAGAGGACAAAACACTAAGAGCAGCACTCACTCATCCTAGTTTTTCTCTCAGATGCTCAAGTACAAAAACATAACCTCTCCCCCTCTAATGCTCCCTTGTATTTTAGAGGCTCACATGAAGCCCTAAAATATGGACACAAAGTAGATTCCATCCAATAACTCATAATAGATTTTTCACACACGTATCATGCTTCTCAATGCGGCATTTTCACCCTTGGCTCCAGTAGTCCGAATTCATCATCTTGTCCTCCGCGAAGTCTTCTTGACCTAATCCGCTTAGGCCCTTCACCACGATTTCACAAACCACCTCTACCGCCTTTTTTGCAAACCACCCACTTTTTTGTTTTGGGCAAATGACACTTTACCCCTTAACTGATGTTTCCAAAATCCTTCTCGAACCATCGCTCATGCTTCATCATCTTCCATATAGCCCTAATGACTGTTGTGAAAACTTTCAGTTGGGCCTGTGTTTTGACTCATCTGTCGTTTCCTTTTGGGCTATCGGTGGCTGGCCCATTAGGGCAGAGGAGACTTGGCCATCTAGCCCTGCGCGTTGATGCTTTCCCCATTCCCAGCAGTGGCGCCGAATTCCTTGGCTAGTCAATTCTTAACTCTGCATGGCCTCATGGCTGGATCTCATTCGGAGGAGGACCTGGTCTTGTGGGATTCCGGTGTTGAATCGGGAGCTCCTCCCGATTGGCTAGAGTGCGCCATTTCTTCAAAGGTATGCGCATCAATCTCACTAGCCGGTGTGGGGAATGGGCAGCTAGATGACAACGACAGGAGATCTCCTTCTCTATTTAAGTCTGGGCTTCTTCATCTGGGAGACACCAGTAAGGAAAAGGCTCTCAATTTTCACTCGTTTCTTTCACTTTCATTCGATTCTGTGAGTTGCTTGGTTAAGGAGATTGGATCCAGATCCTTGATCTGGTTCTTGAGCATCTTTCGGTTGTTCCCTTGTTCACTAAATTGGTGACCTGCTGATTGGCTTGTGCACTGATTAAGTGAAAATCAACCTCGGCTGTGTTGGGAGACCGATTCTTGCTTGCTGACCTCTCCTGTGAACCGAGCACCTGCAAAGGATTGTTTTGGAGTTGCTCTTGTGCAGCTGTAATGAAGGCTCGTGTTCGCATATGATGTGTCACGTGTGCGGAAAAGAGCATTGTATCTCCGTTGTCCTGGGCGGTTTCCCTGTGGCACTTGTGGCGACAATAGGATTTCTGGGTCAACGGCGATTTGTCATGCCTTGCCCCTCTTCTTCAACAGCTTCGAGTGCTGTTCCATCTGTGAATATTTTTGGTACTGCATTTGATTCTTGCTGGCTGAAGTACTGGTGTTGCTCCGTGATGACTCTGGGTTCTTGATGAATATGACAATTGATGAAATGAATTAGGCTTTGAACTGGTAAATCACTTGAAACTAAAGAATTGTTTCCTGTCTGTTTGCTCATGATCTAATCGATAGTTTTACTTGTTGTTTCTGTATTGTGCTGATTAGCAGTTCACCTTGCTAGCAATTTTGCAATCTGATTCAATTTGTAGTTCTGTCTGCTAATTAGAACTTGCATGCCTGTTCGGTTAATGAGATTACAAGCAATCTGAATTTATCTAGTTAGCTTTATTAATCTGTTGATCTCTCCTGTGCATATTGGAATTTTGATCAGAACATCTGAAGGTTCGATTAAAAGAAACTTTACGGAACTGAATATTTCCAGTTGTCACTATGATTGTTATTTCTCTGTTAGTCAGAACTTTGTTCGATTGGGTTAAAAGGCTAATTGACCTGATTAGTTCTGCTCTTAGGACTTTGTTCAATTGGGTTAAAGGCTGATTGACCTGATTAGTTCTGCTCTTAGGAGAGTATAACAATAAGCAAAATAATAATCAATTCTTGTTCATTCTAAGGTGGTAAGGGTTCAAGACCTATTTCGTTGAATTGATTAGTCTAGCTGATTTGTGATTGTGGTGAAGATTTTTATCTTCATCCAAACCCCTGAAGTCTAAGAGCACAACATTATTCCCTCCCTTTTGAGGTGACAGACATAATTCTTATAATGGATGACATAAAATGGTTAAGTATTATCTTGTTTATGTCATACTTATTGTGTGTGGATTATGTATTCTCATATATATACTTAAAAGGAATAATGAACAAAGTCTTACTCTTATACTCGCATCTTTTCCAACAATGACTAACTGTCAAGCCTCTCATGAGTTCGGACCATCAAACTATCTTCGCTTGCAAACGGCCTCAAGTCACTAGATGCACCACATGGTCCGCTCGACCTTGACCACTTGTGCATTCTATGGTCCTTTTTTATCTTGTGCCTTGGTTGAGTCCAACAATCTCACCTGCCTCTTCCATGACTGCATTGGACATTGGTTCCTCTATCATGGTCCTCCTCACTGTTGACAATAGTTGACTCCAAGCTCATCCGCACAACAATAGACTAAGCAAATTATTTTTGAGCACAAGTTCTTTCTTGATACGATTCCCAGAACAACTATCATCCTCTAGTATCAAAATCACCAAAACCAGTATAATCGCTCTCGAGGGAATGGTCAGAGCGCCCAAGGATGGTCTGATTGCATGTTCCATACCAGCCGGCCACCACGGACTAATCGCCATGCAACTTCCGATCAGAGAAAAACACTTATTCTGGTATTTCATTTCAAAACATATCTACTTTTGGCTCGATGCTCAAATTGCCATGGGACTAATGCCAAAATACTCATAATACGTCAAGGTATACCTATTTTTGGATTTTCATACTTTTTCCTTGGCTGGTCAAACCGCACCCAAAAGGCTCGTCAGATCGGCCTGCCCGCCTGACTGGTTAAAGACTGAACCCAAATCTCAAAAATTTTTTAAAAAAAAATTAGTCAGGAGCTCTGACAATCACTAAAGGAAAAGAAATAACAGCCGAGTTACAGTGCGTACACACATGCACCCACCCACTCACACACGCACTCACCCACGCACTGTATGCGACTCACGTGCACCCTCGTCGAGCAAAGCTCGAACGCGGGCAGGCTAGCTGAGTGACGTTCGCGCCAGTCATCTGAGCCGAAGCTCAGTCACCTCATTTTCTAATCTTGTCTTTTTGTAGCTCAAAATTCGTTCAAACTGCATAAATAGTTTTATATACTGGTCACAATATTGGAGGGACCTCCACGTGGTCTCACAACAATGCACAAGAGCTGCACGGAAATTTCGATAGATCTCAAATCTAGCTAAATAAAAATACCGTCACCCATCATGCATATACACATGGATACAGCAAAGTGTTCGGCCTAAGTTCTGGCTTTTCCTGTGATTCGTGTTTTAACCTACGTAATCAGCTACATATGGTGTTTAATTGAATAATCGTTATATGCAGCTTCACGGTATATAGTATTTAGAAGACGCGAAATACAACCAACAAAGTAGGTGGCTGTTACTTGAACATGGCATGCATGTGATGTAAGGTTATTATGATTTAGACACATTGGGATATGATTGGTATTATAAGTGATATATTATAGAGAATTAGCTATATGCCCGTACGTTACACCGGAAACTCAATTTATAATAAAAAATATTTTCAAATAGTACTAACATTATCTGAATAATACTGTTCACTCTAAAGCAATGGTTGAATATTTAAATTAATTCATTGAAGCATACAAATTCCAAACACCTGTTTACAATCTCGATCTTAAAATTACATTTAATTTCATAATCTTAAATAATAACATTGCAGCACTCGGGATTGTAAATTTGTAATACCATAATTCGAGATCGATCGATCAACCGAGAGAGACATCACCTGTTAATTACCTTATAGCCGCAAAGGCATTGGAGATATAGGCGTCATCCATCCAATACTAAAGACCTCCGATCCACAGGGACCTGATCTCCTCACCTACGGGCAAGGGCCCGCCCACCACCTACACATCGACGGTAAGTACTGCTACGGCAGAGGCGCTTACTGGTGAGAAGGCAAAGGCGTGTACTACTGTGGCTGCAGGGGCGTGTATTGCGGAGGAAGCTACTGCTGCAGCTAGCCCCACGTCACTGACATAGGAGTTTGCAGGGGACCCGGCTGGTACTACTGCGGTGACCCCTAGTAGTACTGCAGTGGCGCTTGGTAGTACTGCGACAGGGGACGTGTTGCTGCTGAGGCGGCGCCCCGAGGACCTGCAGCGTTGGGGCGTGCTGCCCGTTCATCGACGGTTGCATCATGTCTCTTCTCCAGTGAGGCGGTTGCCGCTGCGAAACCTTAAAATCTAGGAGAGAGGAGATGAGAGAGAATTTGGGGTTTCAACGACTCGATGCGTAGAGACCGGAGAGATAGTGATGGCGGAAAGAGTGGAATGGGTTAAATCCCCCTCCATCTCAGCTGTGCATGTCAGATCCAACGGATTAGATACTCTAGAGAAGAACGGACCACCGCCACCAACTCCTAATTAGAAGTAGTAGAGATATAGATGTGTGCTATCTTGTTGACCATATCTATTTGCTAAATAATTAGACGCATCATCCCTATACTATAGATCGCAAGTTTCCTCCCCAGATAGCGCATCCACGTGTCCTCCTTCCATTAGAGCACCTCTGAAAAAATAGAAATTACGTTTAGGTCTTTTTAGCAGTTTTTTACGAAAAAGACTTATTAGTTCAGCAAAATCGCAAATCTTTCATGAAAGGACACTAAATAAATAAATAAAAACGAATTACATTTAGATCGTTCCAACTATTTTTCACGAAAAGGACCTTTCAATTTAGCACAATCGCGGCCAATTTTTTAAAAAAAACACCGTCGAGAAAAACGAAATTGTATTTTTTGCATCAAAAATTTGGGTTAAATTTTTTTAACAGCCATGGCATCGCGCGCCTCGTGTCCTCCTTCCGCGAGCGCCCCTCAAAAAAATGTGGTTACGTGCAAGTCCTTTCAGCAGTTTTTTATGAAAAGGATCTTTTGATTCAGCAAAATCGCGAACCTTTTGTGAAAAGACCCTAAATAAATGCAAAAAAATGGCGTAATTACATTTAGATCATTTCAGCTGCTTTGCATGAAAAGGACCTTTTGTTTTAGCGCAAACGCGGACGAGCGCGGTGTGTTACACCGCAAAAATATTCCTATACAGATATTAAATCCCGAAGCTTTCATGGCTTCTCAGCACGGCCACGTCGTTTTTCGCCGACGTGTTTGCTCCATACACGGCCGCGTCGCCCGCTTGACTCAGTTGCTTATACGGGTCATATATTTTTACGCCGTTGCTTTACAACAACGAGTGCGTGGCGCAGCGGTAATGCTAGACACTCACGCCGTTGGTTGCGCGTTTGATCCCCACCCGCGACGCCTGCGCGATTTTTCCTTGCGTGATGCATGGACCGGGGTGCTGGCGCGTGTTTTCTCGCGGAAAGGCACCCGAAAATTTTCAAAATTACAGATTGATCCTTTTTTGCAGGGGGACCCCGAAGCCTCTGGATTTTTTCGAAAAGATGCTTGAAATTTAACGAAATTATATATTGGGCTTTTTTTGTGAAGGGCCCCGAAAATTCTATACTCTTGAGAAAAAGAGGCCTAAAATTTTTTAGAATTACAGATTAGTCCATGCTTTTGCTAGAAGGCCCCTGAAGTTTCTTTAGTTTGTTTCTTCGTGAACCTTTTTTTTCCCAAAAAGGCGCCGACACATGAAACTTTCTAAAATTACATATTAGCCTATTTTTCCCCAGAGATTTTTTAAAAATACTTCTAAGTCCCTTTGTTCGCGGTAAGGCCTTATTTTTCCGGAAATACCGCCCAAAAAAACTATTCTGGAGTCTCGAAATCTTTTTAAGATTACATAAAATTTATCCTAGAGTCTCGAAAGCTTTTCAGAATTACAGCGCATGTATCGAAAATTATTTGATTCATCCTGCAGATTTTTAAAAATTACATCGAGATCCCTTTCTTCGAGGGAAAGTCCGAATATCATATTACGGCTTGCGCGTTGCGGCGCGGCGTGCGCCGCGCCCACGTGTCTAGTGATACCCACAGGATGTTAATTAGATGTAACAATGAAAAGAAAGCGTGCTATGCACCTGTCATGGTACAGGGAATCTAGATGTGTTTTATCTTAGGCAACCAGTTACAGAAATCAGTAAATGGGTAGGTTTAAGTTGTCGGAAGTATATTAAATATGTTGCAAAAAATACATATGCAAAAAAAGTAGGACGTTGTTATTTGATCACCACAAGTAATATATGCAATTGCTTCTACACTTGTTATGACATATTGTTTTGACATAGTGAATCTACATGTGTTTTATCTTGGGAAATCGGTTACAAAAATCAGCATATCGTTAGTGTATCTAGAGCACCAGCGTATCGTTAGTGCATCCGGAGTTAGAAAGAGAAGGGGAAGAAATGGGGGAAAGAAGAGGAAGCCCAGAGTATAAGGCTCGGCTTGGAGAGAAAACATGAAGAACCATCACAATCAGTTGAACCACGCACATCAAGTCAAGAGGGTGTGCATCCGGAGAATATCAAGGAGATGCTACTGAAATTTTCTCTGCAGTTGTACAACACTATAGGAACTTGTCCGAATAACATATCATCGAACGGTCAAAAAAAGTGTATAATTCAAGAGTGTTTTTTTAATAAATATGCTATTTTTGCATATTTATGATGCAGATATGCACACGTCCAGTAATTTTCGGTTTAATATTTTAATTAACTGAAAAGAATTACTACGCCGCATCAAATATCAATAGGTGAATCATTTTATTAAGTAATTTTTGTTATATTTCTATGAGAATTTTATATTACATAATAGAGGGTGCTGGCTTGTTATTAGGTATGAAGATTGCACAAAAATCAATATTAGTGTCAAATTGCGTGAATGTATTACAGTGGACCCAATGGGAGGTAAGAGAGGACGGGAGCCACATGGAGATATTATTCACATGCACTATTCATGTACTCCATATCCTTCTATATATACCATCAAAGAAGAAAGGAAAGAAGCAACAAAGAAGGAAGGAAAAGAAGAATAGAAAGGAGAGATATTAGCAATCTTCAAGTAAGGAAAGAGATCATCGTGGTAAGGCAAAAGATAATGGGCAATCTTCAAGTAAGGAAAGAGATAAGTATATCTTGGCAAGAAAGGATTTCAACAATCTCCTAAAAAAGAAGGTGATCACCATGACATAGAAAGAAGTGCACTTCGCATGGAAACATTTGTCCGAGAACTGTTCATGCGCTACTGTCCACGGCACTATTAAATTTTGAACCACTGTTCATATCCTGAGTACTGTTCATCTCGAATATTATTCGTGCCCCTCATGTGTGTATATATATGTGTACTCCCTCCAATGTAAGAAGAACCACGAATATTCAGATTAAAGATATACTCTTGATTCTATAATTTGTGCTCCAATGCCCCTATTAGAATAGAAAGTTCCAATCTAAAATTATCACCATTATTCTTGCAACTTTTTGTGGTGATTGCAAGAAAACATTCGTTTACTTCCGCGTGATCAACTAGACGAGGATCGAAGTGTGTTCTTGGACAAATTCATATGTTGTAGGTTACCGTATTGAGGCGGTGGTTGGTGCCAGTATTCGTCAAGATTCATAGGTCTGAGTTAACATATTCGTCATCACAAGATCAGGCCACCCCTCTTATCATCTTGGTATTAGAGCCACATAGCCAAAATAAATAAAAGTGTTGAAAAGATTGAGCTGTGTGATTCCACCAAACGTGAGGTTGGGAACATCCAAGTTGAGAGTGTGAAAGATTCACCAAAAGAAATGAATGAAGAAGATGAAAAAAAAGTGAGGATATTTTTGACACTAATGATTTACTCTCTACTTCTAGTATTGTTTATCACAATATGTAGGTTGATCAAGGACATAAGAACTTGCACCGTAAACAATCTACACCGCTTAAAGAGAATGATGTGGACGTAACCACGATAGAAGATGAAATGTTTGCTGCCCCGTGGTTAAATTATGAAGAAACGGTATCTATGAATATGAGAATTTTTGTGCCAAATTAGAGATTCCAAGTTCTGATTTTGATATACTTAATTTACATAATGTGGAATTGATTACTCATAAAGAAGTTCTTGCTAGAATATTTCCTGAAGATTCTTTATACCATATCATTTTTTATGAACCATTAGAATTATCTAGTGTAATTGAAAAAGTTTTGAAAATTGCATGCTTTAAATCGCTAGATAGTTCCTATGCCTACTATAAATTTAATTTGATTGGAGATTATAGTATAGACCATAAATTTCATGTTCATCGAGTATGCATTACCTATCATAGGCTTGCTGAATTGATATTTCATATTTTGGACAACCCATCTTTTGTGTGATGTTTACGTAATAAGAGTAGCGTAGTTAAAGCATGGAAAATGCTAAAAACTTTCTCACTTATATTAGAATGATTTGATGTGTTGTTATCCATTACTAACTTGTATGCATGCTTTCAAAAGTCGAGGACGACTTTCCTCAACATGAGAGGGAATGATGTGGATATGATACATCTATCAATATCATATGATTGTCATGTACAAAAACATGAGAAATAATAACATAATTGACAGTTACATATATCGTGTCTATACGTTGTTTCCTATAATTGTTATTGCTGATTTGGCTTATACCTCAAATGGTTGCTGTTATGCTACATATCATCCTATGCTCAAAAAGGATGTTAAGACAAATGATGAATACATACATATACCATACATATACATTATCCTTTTTGTTTAGTACATTTTCAGATTATCAAAAGACAAGGCAAAAGCCAAAGCCGGCTTTCCTTGAAGAAGGAGAGGATGATGCGGATATGCACACATAAAGTAATTTTCGGTTTAATATTTTAATTAACTGGAAAGAATAACTACGCCGCATCAAATTTGAACAGATGAATCATTTCCTTAAGCAATTTTTTTATATTTCTATGAGAATTTTATACTACGTAATAGAGGGTGCTGACTTGTTATTAGGTATGAAGATTGCACAAAAATTAATACTGGAGCCAAATTGCATGAATGTATTATGGTGGACACTAGTGGGAGGTGAGAGAGGACGGGAGCCACATGGAGACACTATTTACATGCATTATTCGTGTACTTCATATCCTTCTATATATATCATCAAAGAAGAAAGGAAAGAAGCAAGAAAGAAGAAAGGAAAAGAAGAACAGGAATGAGAGATATTAGCAATCTTCAAATAAGAAAAGAGATCATCATGACAAGGCAAGAGATATGGGCAATCTTCAACCAAGGAAAGATATCACTATGTCTTGGCAAGAAAGGATTTCTGCAATCTCCTAGAAAAGAAGGTGATCACCATGATATAGAAACAAGTGCGCTTCGCATGGCAACTTTTGTCTGGAACCGTTCATGCGCTACTATTCATGGCACTATTAAATTCTAATCACTGTTCATATCTAAGTACTGTTCATCTCGAATACTATTCATGCCCCCTCATGTGTGGATATATGTGTGTACTCCCTCCAATGTAAGAAGAATCACAAATATTTAGATTAAAGATATATTCTTAATTTTATGGCTTGTGCTTCAATGTCCCCATTAGAATAGGGAGTTCCAATCTGAAATTATCACCATTGTTTTTGCAATTTCTTTGGGGTGATTGCAAGAAAACGTGCATCTATTTCCGCGTGGTCAAGTAGGCGAGGATGCGTGTTCTTGGGTGAATTCATGTGTCATAGGTTGCCGTATCAAGACGGTGGTTGGCGTCAGTATTCGTCAGGGTTCACTGGTCCGAGTTATCATATTTGTCATCGCAAGATTGGGCCATCCCCCTTATCAATTTATAAATAAGCATCCTCGAACGAAGACGTAGGTTACGCAACCTAAACTCTAACCTAGTACAAAATTGAAAGGATTTGAAGCAATGCTCACCTTTTGAAGAAAGCCACAAATGAGGGAAAATTGAGGAAAAATCTTCTCAAACTAGGGCTTTAATTTTACCCTCTTAACACCCACTCCCAAGGATTTCATAATTTCTCACCCAAGTATTGCTTTCAACCAGAGTATGTTGTGTTTAGCCTATAGATTATATAACCTAGCTAGGCACATCACAATCGATTTTGAGGTGAGAACCAATTTTGATGTACAATGCACATTCCAATCGGTTCACATGCACCTCAGAACCAATTGTGATGAACCATGCACATCGCAATCGGTTTTCAGGTTAGAACCGATTGTGATGTGCATAGTTCATCACAATTGATTTCTAGGTCAGAGCCGATTGTGATATGCCTAATGGTACATCACAATCAGTTCTAACCTAAGAACCGATTGTGATAATTTTCAACTATATTATTACACCCATGCCGAATTATCTATTACAATCAGTTTTTGCCTGAAAAGTTGAGAACCGGCCCAGATGAAGTGATAGTGTTGTACCATTTTGTAGTAGTGAAAGCGGAGCTTGTCAATTATTGGGATTTTCGTCCGTAACTGGACACAAAGTTAAATACAAATAGGGATGCTATTTATTTCTTGGCTTTGCTACATTGGAATGAAATTTATGGAGGAATGTCAAAATTTAAACACAGTGTGCTAGTCTCTTTTTCTATATCTAAATGGCACGCAGGCAATGAGAACTTATAGTTGTCAAACGGTGGGAGTTGCTATCTAACTGTTGCCTATTCGTTTTCTACTAACTGTTGTGTTTCACCATGAACTGACATGTCTTCTTATCATGTATGATGTTTTGATAATTGCCTCTGCGGGGGCTTTGCACATGGAGAATTTCTTGCTTCGTCTTCTTATGTGATGTCTTAGGAAGAGTTCAGGGATTTTCGACGTATAGGTCCACTCATCATGTGAGAAGTCCAGGACCAATGATGTAAGAGAGGTTTGACACCTTAGAGTGACTGTGATTTAAGAAGGTCACAATCAAGAGAGGTCAGAGTGGTTATGACATAAGAAGTGGTCACGATCTAGAGTGGTCATGACGCTCTTGAGCTAGTGGTTGCCGTGGCCTTGAGTAGTCGTGACACCTGTGTGTGGTTGTCATGCCTTTAAGTACTCATGGCAATTTTGAGTGATCATCGTAGCCTTGAGTGGTCGTGGCAACCTTGAGTAGTGGTCTTGACCAATGGAGTTCACAACCTATATCAGTCAAGGTGGGACTCTTAGAAGTTTGACAAGTCAACTATCCTGCTTAGAGCTATTGCTAGCTATAGTGCCTATCATTAATATAGTGGAATATTGGCCTATAGCTTCGTGTTTAGGGTCAAAAAAAATATAGCATAGCTATAGCGTAGGTATAACTAGCTATTTAGAACAATGATTCTTGGGCATTTAGTTCGAAAAATCAAGAGTCGTTAAGTTGTCGAATCATATTAAAGATGTTGTTAAAAATATATGCGAAAAAAGTAGGACGCTGTTATTTGATCAAGACAAGTAAGGTAATTGCTTCTGCACCTATTATGATGTAGAGAACTCTATCTATATTTTTTGTCAGATGTAAACAATTGCGGATGTCGTCTAATCACCTACTCCCTCTGTTTATTTTTATAAGGCTTATTTTTTGAATAGTCTTGTTCACAAATATAAGTCTTGCATGTATATTTAATGAGACATTTTCTTCTATACCCATATTTATTTTCTCTCATCTATATGCATTTATTCATT
The DNA here is from genome assembly GCA_036346375.1 of Guadua angustifolia. Classification (NCBI taxonomy): domain Eukaryota; kingdom Viridiplantae; phylum Streptophyta; class Magnoliopsida; order Poales; family Poaceae; genus Guadua; species Guadua angustifolia. The sequence goes on from CM070508.1 coordinate 14,925,090, forward strand.
ACCATCCACACAAAGTTATCTTTCATCTTCCAAGACAATTAAGTGTGGGCATTTAAGTCATTTTCTCTCGTATATTTTTTAATTTCAACGCAATTTTAATTCTTATGCAAAATCAAAATATGACTTATAAAAAAACGGAGGGAGTAATCACCAGGCATAGGTTCTAACACCATGTCAAAGATGAAGTAAAATATACGTGAATTGTGAGATCATGTGATGAAAAATTGGCTGATTGGTGAAAGTAGCATTGCTAAGTGATTTTGGTTATGGCATGTGTGGTGCTTGTGCATGTGCTATGGTGATATGATAATTATGCTGGTGATAGCATGATGGACTTTGCTTGATGCAATGCACTCATGTGAGTGGTTGCATGGACTGTTTTTGAGGCAAGTCGTGGACTTGTGCTCAAATGATCGTTTGATTATGCTGGTGATAGCATAATGGTTTTGCTTGATGCAATGCACTCGTGTGAGTGGTTGCATGGATTGATGTTGAGTCAAGTCGTGGACTTGTGCTCGGATGTGTTTGTTAAATTCATGTGCAGGTGTTGCTCAAGGGCGAACGTGATCGATGACGGGACCGAAACTAGATTCATGCAGGAACTGAGGTTCGAGACTAGGTTCAGGGAGGAATCGAGGTCTTGGTGGTCAAGGATGTCATGCGGGACGTTCGGGCTAGAGAACATGCACATGGAGGCTGGTTAGTCACGTATGCGCAACAGGTGGGCTGTTCATGCGTGCAAGGATTTAGTTTTGGCCATGTTGGGCCAAGTAGAGATAGATATGAACTTTTTTCATGTTGGAAGTGGAGTTGTATTCAATCTTTATGTTTTGCTATGTATGAATAGGAGGAGGTGTCTCCTGTTTAGATGTGGTTTTTCCTATGTGCTTTTGTGCTGGCGCAAGGAATTAGGGTTTGTACTTTTGTGTGAGAGTACTTTAGACAAAAGAAATAAAGATCAATCTTGCAATCCAAGTATCTCTGTGTGGATGAGTTTTCTTGCATGAGTTTTGACAGCCGCACAGTGTGAAGAAAACAAATCAAGATTGTTCGTGCATGCATGCATCAAGTCAACTATAAGATAGATGATGATCTGGACATGATCTTGTTTTTGGTGATTAGATGATTAATCCGTGGCAACTGAAGCCCTCTCTGGTGTTTGGTCCGTCATAGCCTTGAAGGTGAAATTCCGTTTCCTCGTCATTAGATGCATTAGTCCAATTGCAAAGGTAATATCTCTTGATCCGTAGATCCGATTGGATTGATTTTTATTGGGTTTGATTCGTAATTGAATCTAGTTTCTACAGTTAAAATTTTATATCAATCCAATAGTTAGATCTTCAGTAATTTGTGGTCGCCCAGACTGCTAGCCTGGTCGCCCAACCTGCTCGCCCGATTGCTCACCTACTCGCCCAAACTTGCAAAGGTCATAACTTTAGATCCGTAGATCCGATCGACCTGATTCTTTTTTTGTTAACTTCAGAATTGAGTCTAGTTTCTTTAGTTACATTTTCACATCAATCCAACGATGGGATCTTTAGAAATTTTTGTTTTAGTGAACATATGTTGATCTGCTCGCCCAGGTTGCTCACGTGGTCGCCCAACCTGCTCGCCCAAGTGCGCTACTGGTCGCCCAAGTGCCCAACCTGCTCGCCCAAGTGTCCAAACTGGTCGCCCAAACGTCCTACTGGTCGCCCAGGTGCCCAAACTGGTCTCCCAAGTGCTCTACTGGTCGCCTAGACTACTATACTGGTCACTTGTCTTCGTAAACTGATCTCCTAACTTCGTAAACTGGTCTTTCAATCGTGTGAACTGGTCTTCAAGCAATTTGAGTTTTAAGTTGGGTGTAATCAGCCAAAAATTTGATTTTAGCTTCCGTGCAATCATTCACCCCCGCTCTGATTGCTTCATTAGTATATTTCGATCCTACAAGTGGTAGCAGAGCCTCGTTCTCTTTCTAATTAATCTTAACCAGTGATTAGAAACCGTAGCGATAGATAGGTATTCGACAAAACCTTGTGTTTTCGATGGTGTTGATTTTCAGTTTTGGAAAGCGAAGATGGAGGCATACATTCAAGCTCAGGGCTTTGCAATCTGGGAGAAGGTGTACAATCCATATCAAGTGCCTGATAATGATCAAGTCAATGCAACAAATCAAGTACATGTTGAAGCAAACAGTAGAGCACAAAATTTGATCATCCAAGGATTGGGAAGAAGTGATTTTGATCATGTGATTCATCTCAAGTCTGCATATGAGGTATGGAAATCTCTTTGTGATTATCATGAGGGATCTAACACTATCAAAGAAGTTAGGCAAGACATATATAAGAAAGAATACATGCGATTTGAGATGAAGCCTGGTGAGTTCCTAGATGATTTCTTTGCATGTTTTAATAAGATTCTTAGCAACTTACGTGTTGTTGGAGTTTTCTTTGACGAGGCTACTAATGCTAGACAATTGCTTGGTGCATTGGACATGTCTATTTGGGAGATGAAAGTTACATCTATTAGAGAATCAACTATCATGAGTGACCTTACTGTAGATGTTCTTTTCTCTAAGCTAAAAACTCATGAATTGGATGTTCTTGCTAGGAGGACTGATTATAAATCAATTGCATTGACCTCTCAATCTAGCATGTCTCAAAATAATGCTTCTTCAAGTTTTGTCTTGTCCTTCTTGTCTTCACTAACCGATGAGCAGATTGAGGAATTTAGGAAGAAGACTTGGCATCACTTTCTTCTCGTTTTTATAAAGCCTTGCAGAATGTGAGAATGAGAAAGAAAGTTGGTGGTGGCCCTCCAAGGTGCTATGAGTGTGGTGATCTCAACCACATGTGTTCAAATTGTTCTAAACTCGCAGGTAAAGCATCAAGAGAGGAGGACAATGACAAAAGAAAAGAGAAGAAAAAGTTTTCTCCAAGAAATAGAAAGAAGAAGAGCTTCATCAACAGCAAAGTTGTCCACCGGATCCTTTCCGCTCTTGAACAAGTCAATTTGAGTGATGTGGATTCGGAGAGCAGTGAAGATGATACAACAACTCCAAGCAAACATGAATTGACAGGGTTGTGTCTCATGGCTAGGAGTGATGTAAGCTTCACCGAGGATGATCATGACAGCGATTTCAATGAGGTAGAACCTTCTTACGATGAATTACCTATTGCTGTTGTTCGTCTTGGAAAATTGCTTGACAAACGCGACAAGAAGATTAAGAAACATGATGTTCTTGTGGAATCTTTGAATGCTGAAATTGCTAGACTTAAATCTTTGATCCCTGATGATGATGCTTGCAAATCATGTGACTTAATCTACAGTGAGCTTACTGTGCTTAGGAAAGAACATGTTTCTTTGTTAGAACAAGTCAATGCTGAAAAGAAAGAAAATGAGAAACATGTTAAAAACGCTAGCTGTTCAACTGTTGATTTGTATGATACAACTCATTGTTCTAAATGTGCTATACTGGAATTGAAGTTGCACGATGCAAACGCTAGGGTTTCTCAAATGACACATGCTATGCTCACTCATGAAGTTCTTTCATGCTCAACTTGTCGCAAACAGAAAGGAAAAGTGGACGTTCCATGTAATAACTGTTTAACTCTTTCTCGAAAGGTTGATTACTTGAAAAAATCTTTAGAACGGTTCACTTTAGGAAATAAAAACCTAAACATGATTTTGGATTAATCAAAAGTCAGTACTCATCACAAAGGTTTAGGTTTTGATTCTTATGCTCATTATAAGTCGCATGCTCCTATTGTTGTTAAGACACTTGAAAAAGGAAAACTTGAGATTGCTAATGAGTCTAAGAAAACGGTTTTCAAGTCTGCTGGTGTGTTATCTTCTACTATGATGAATGCAAATGCTACTTCTGTTTCTAAAGCTAAACATCATGTTAAGTACACTTGCACTCATTGTGGTAGAGATGGACACTTAGTAGATTTTTGCTTTAGGCTAGCCAAACATCAAAAGAAAGAAAAGGCTAAGGCTAAGTCTAATTTCTGAAAGGCACATTTCACTTCTCATTTTGTGTCTAGGGTGATGCAAACACCTTTTGTTACAAGAAACACGGGAAAGGGCAAATCTGATTTTGTGAACAAGCATACTTGTGTTGTGCCTACTCGTCGTGTGTGTCTCAAGATCGATTCCTAAATGCTTTATTTCTAACCCCAGTACCGAGGCCTCGACATCTTCTTGTGCTATGTAGGTTTTCAGGAATGAGTTGGAGAACAGAAGTTTAGTGGATATTGGTCTTTTGCAAGATGAGATCAAGACTTGGATGGTTCTCACCCTTGAGATCGTTTTCAAGAAGCATGTGCAATAATTCTTCATCTACTTTGTGAGCTATTTGATACACTCATGTTCTTTACATTCACAGATATCTAATTGTGGCATGAGATGAAATGATTGTTCATATGCTCATTTGTATTCCTCTGGCATGTCCAATAATGTTATATCTTATATCATGCCTTTCATGCTTTGAATTCACTTATCATGATTCATGCCTATGCTTAATTGAACATACCATGATAACTCAAGCTCATGTATATCATCATCTCCTCTCTGTTGATCTCATTGGTTATCCATTTGAGGGGGAGTTATTGGTTATAGGTAAAAATTCCTTTTGGTTGCCTTTTTGGGAGGTTTGTTCTTTCAGTCTTTCGTTTTTAAAATAATTCCCTTCAGGTGATAATTTTGTAGAAGGTTTTTAAGATGGTTGTTTTGAGGGAGAGTTCTTTGAAGTTTTTGTAATATTGTGTAACATGCTTTTTGTTTCGTGTGTTTCTTAAATGAAAAACAAAAAAAAAAAGAAAAACAGTAAAAGTACTGAGCATTATATTTCACACACATATGTCATTTGAAGCCATGTTTATGCTACAAGGTCTTTGCAACTTCCTGTTTATACATATATGGTGTAGTTTATGTTATGACTTTTTAAATGGAATGTCAACTTGAATTAAATCTTGTCATGGTTGAACTTTCTTGGCTATCTTGATCCTGCTCGAAAAAGTGCTAAATATGAAAGTTAAGTGCTAAAGCTCAAAAAGTGATTGTTGATAAAAGCAAGATCAAGGTTATGTAATCTTGTCGCACTTCTTCTTTCTGAGACCGCTTATCATTGCACTATGATATGAACTTGGAAGAGGTTGTGTATGACCGAAACCATGAAACCTTAAGCTTGTGATTGCTTGGCATGGTTGAAAAGTAAGGCTGATGGTGCATGTAATTCCTTGCAATTGTTATTGTTGCAATCAAAGTAATGAATCAGTTTTTCAAAGCACAAATAAAGTGCACAAAAATTCAATGTTTTCAGGTTTTAAGATTATCGAGAAAGGGAGATCATGCCATGCAAAAAAAATCGTTAATAGTACTTGATTTCTAGTTATGCTTACTCTACATTGTTTATGTGTAGATTTGAGGGTGCAAGTACTGTTGATAGCATGACTTGGTGATCAAGTTGTTACATTTGTGCATGATTCATAATGCTCAGTACATAAAAAAAGGAAAACAACAAACAAAAAAAGGGGAGAAGTTTCTCTTTTGCTCTCTTTTTGCATTCTTGATGAACTCATTGTCAAAGGGGGAGAAATTTTGGAGTCAAAGGGAGAGATTTTTTGTCACACATTCACACACATATTTCTTCATTCTGTTAGGGGGGAGTCTTTTTTTTAGAGGAGATTTTTGTTCTTCTTTGTAGGGGGAGATTTCTCTTTCTGTCTTTTGGTCACTTTACTCCTTTTAAAAATTGTGTTGCCATTGTGAGGTGAATGCCAATGTTCGTTTCCAAATGGTGTTGCCAATGTTTTCATAAGGGGGAGATTGTGAGATCATATGATGAAAAATTGGCTGATTGGTGAAAGTGGCATTGCTAAGTGATTTTGGTTATGGCACGTGTGGTGCTTGTGCATGTGCTATGGTGATATGATAATTATACTGGTGATAGCATGATGGACTTTGCTTTATGCAATGCACTCATGTGAGTGGTTGCATGGACTGTTTTTTAGGCAAGTCGTGGACTTGTGCTCAAATGATCGTTTGATTATGCTGGTGATAGCATAATGGTTTTGCTTGATGCAATGCACTCGTGTGAGTGGTTGCATGGATTGATGTTGAGTCAAGTCGTGGACTTGTGCTCGGATGTGTTTGTTAAATTTATGTGCAGGTGTTGCTCGAGGGCGAACGTGGTCGATGACAGGACCGGAACTAGGTTCATGGAGCAACTGAGGTTCGAGACTAGGTTCAGGGAGGAATCGAGGTCTTGGTGGTCGAGGATGTCATGCGGGACGTTCGGGCTAGAGAACATACACATGGAGGTGTCTCCTGTTTAGATGTGGTTTTTCCTATGTGCTTTTGTGCTGGCGCAAGGAATTAGGGTTTGTACTTTTGTGTGAGAGTACTTTAGACAAAAGAAATAAAGATCAATCTTGCAATCCAAGTATCTCTGTGTGGATGAGTTTTCTTGCATGAGTTTTGACAGCCGCACAGTGTGAAGAAAACAAATCAAGATTGTTCGTGCATGCATGCATCACGTCAACTAGAAGATAGATGATGATATGGACATGATCTTGTTTTTGGTGATTAGAAGATTGATCCGTGGCAACTGAAGCCCTCTCTGGTGTTTGGTCCGTCACAACCTTGAAGATGAAATTTCGTTTCCTCGTCATTAGATGCATTAGTCCAATTGTAAAGGTAATATCTCTTGATCCGTAGATCCGATCGGATTGATTCTTATTGGGCTTGATTTTTAATTGAATCTAATTTCTACAATTAAAATTTCACATCAATCCAATGGTTAGATCTTCAGCAATTTGTGGTCGCCCAGACTGCTAGCCTGGTCGCCCTACCTGCTCGCCCGATTGCTCACCTGCTCGCCCAAACTTACGAAGTTCATAACTTTAGATCTGTAGATTAGATCGACCTGATTCTTTTTTTGTTAGCTTCAGAATTGAGTCTAGTTTCTACAGTTAATTTTCATGTCAATCCAACAGTAGGATCTTTGGGAATTTCTGTTTTAGTGAACATTTATCGGTCTGCTCGCCCAGGTTCACTACAAAATGACCCCCCTTTAGCAATACATATATGCGTTGTTAAAAGTCCATATATGCGTTACTAGGGTCTATACCAACGCATAATTATGCGTTGCCTATGCTGTCGTTGCTAGAGGCTATTGCAACGCTTATATATGCGATGGAAAACCCTACTAATAACCGTTGCTAAATTGCAATGGATATTTATGGGCTACAGCAACGCTTACATGTGTTTGTGCCGCCTATGGGCAGCTTACCTCTAAAGCTTATTGCAACATTTAGATTCGAATTGTGGCAACGCTTATATGCGTTGCAAGAAATTAACCATTGGAAAAAATAATAATTCATATTTATTTGGAGCCAAATAAATATGTACAGGATGCGCAATGCGCATTTGAAACTTTTCCATCATCCAAGGCACACACATAGGAAATAAGCACAATGCAGTCTATATTAAAAACAAATATTCACATTATAGAGTAGCATCCACAAATTAATTCATCACATAATATGTGTTCAAACATTTTTGCTATGATAGCAAGATATATACAAAGGAATCCTCTTAAATCAAAGTCATGATATCTAAAGGAGTTGTGTATCTCCTGCTCCCTTCTGACAATGATGGCTTTACACAGAATTTGTACAATATCAATGTTCGAAAGGTCATACTGATGGGCCTACCTCCTGTTGGTTGTGCACCTCACTTCCTCTGGGAGTATGGCAGCCAAAATGGGGAATGCATCGAATATATCAACAACGTTGTGATCGAGTTCAACTATGCCCTGAGATACATGTCCAAATGAGTTCATCCGCCAAACACCTGCACTCAATGATCGATTATTGTGATACTTTCGAGGGTCTGTGGACATACTAGAGAACCGTGACCGCTATGGTGAGCAAATGCATCATAAGTACTACATTCAGATTACTCTTTGTCCTTAGGGAAGCACTCACATTATGATCGAATTACAATGTGCGTGTTTTGTGACCACCATCGATGCTTGTCGTGGGATCGGCAAGTATGGAGGCCTATTCATGTGTGTTCTTCCACAGATGGCGTGCAGCGACGCATCGAGCCATGTCTGGTGGGATGAATTCCACCCGACAGATGCTGTGAACCGAATCCTGGCAGATAATGTGTGGTCCGGTGAGCACACCAAGATGTGCTATCCAGTGGACTTGCAGGAGATGGTAAAACTGAAGCAGTAGAGCCAACCTGAATCTCCATTGCAGTTACTTGGTCAACTTCTGTGTTTTTTTTGACAAAGAACCTATACGAGACGGCACAGCGAAATGTATATGTGGAGAATTACAAAGTTCTCATACCGATAGACTTGTGGGACAACAATGAATATGGTCTTATTGGAACTAGTTCTAACGTTTTATCAATTAGCTGGATTTGTTCTATGGTGTGAACTAACATGTATATCATCAATGAGCTTGGACTGACAGAATTGATTTTAGTGGGTTTATATGCGTGAAATTTGTTGTGGATGTGGTATTTCTTGCAGGATGAATGTATTGGTCATCTGTATTGCCAGAAAAATGTCTTTCTTTGTATATGCATGAGGCTTTGTGATTTTGGACATTAAGAACCGGTTGTTATTTGTTTTACGAGCTTTTGTCTGTACATTGGCCCAGTATTATTTTTATATATCATGGAGAAACCAACATTATTAACCCTTGCAATTACATTACACAAACCGCTAGGTTTAGTACTAGTGTAGTATCCATCCAACCAAACAAAAAACTGGCTCATCCCATCCACCCTCATTCATCTAACCAAACAAAAAACTGGCTCATCCTATCCACCCAACCAAACAGCAAACTGGATGACTCCATCCCATCCATCCTGGATGGTCATATCCCATCCAACCTCATCCAGACAACCAAACGCACCCTTAGTGATTCATACTCACAATAATGAGTTCTTATCAACAAATTAATGTTGACCTACATATAGGGAAATTCTGACTCTTGTTGTATTTTCCATGTTAATCTATGTGCCTTTCTGGTGGTGGTGCGTGCACATGCTCTCGAGACTCGAGAGAGTGAATTTATTTTGATGATCCATAAAAAATAACTCCAGAACCCACATGCTTGACGGTTTGCCTACAAAACTAATCTTGGTCTTACAGAATCTTTGAACTTTCTATCTATAATGATGTAAAAAAATTTCCGTGGTATATTTTTGATTTTTTTAAAAAATGTATTATTAAAAAATAGCTCGTGAGGACACACCTCGTTCAGTAGATCCAATAATTAAGCAATGTTAAATTCCTAATCAAAGCGATTCACAGCTTGGTTGGTCAGCGCGGTGCGATGATCATTGTTAGGTCTTGGGTTCGAGCCCCAGCTTCTACTTTTCTATTGCAAACATTTTGCTGCACATGGACACGGTTGACTGGAAGCCTACACCACACAGAAAGCCTACACGCAATTAAAAAAAACAAAGGTTCACGCAGGCAGAAACAAAAGGGTCTAATACGGATCCGGCCAAAAAAACAAAGCGATCTACAGATGATTCTTGCAACAGTTGACAAATGTTGCCACTGGTTGTTTAACCCTACGGATGATGCTTGCAACGCTTTGCAAGCGTTGCCACCATGTTGCTTGCAACGCATAACATCATGTGTTGCTATGTATCCGTTGTTTAACCCTACGGATGATGCTTGCAACGCTTTGCAAGCGTTGCCACCCTGTTGCTTGCAACGCATAACATCATGTGTTGCTATGTATCCATTGTTTAACCATACGGATGATGCTTGCAACGCTTTGCAAGCATTGTCACCCTGTTGCTTGCAACGCATAACATCATGTGTTGCTATGTATCCGTTGTTAAAGGGGTGTTCCTGTTGTAGTGGTTGCTCACGTGGTCGCCCAACCTGCTCGCCCAAGTGTCCAAACTGGTCGCCCAAGTGTCCTACTAGTCGCCCAGGTGCCCAAACTGGTCGCCCAAGTATTCTACTGGTCGTCCAAGTGCTCTCTTCGGGTCGCCTGCACTACTATCTTGGTCACTTGTCAGAACTGATCTCCCAACCAGAACCGGTCTTTCAACCGTGTGAACTGGTTTTCAAGCAATTTGAGTTTTAAGTTGGGTGTAATCAGCCAAAAATTTGATTTTAGCTTCCGCGCAATCATTCACCCCCCGTCTGATTGCTTCATTAGTATATTTCAATCCTACATGAATAAACATTGTTGCTCGATCATGACAAGTGGTACGACTGCTCCTACATCTGTTAAGGCACAGAGAACCTAGATGCGTGCTTTATCCAAAGCTATCAATTAGCAATTAACTGTTTGTATCAACTCAATAGCCATATGACGAGGATTGGGAGACCCTCGTCCAGTCAAAAGCTTGGTCAGCAGAGGCCCCTAGCTCAGAGCTGTTAACCTCGACCTAGAGCCCGCCTCGGCCTAGGGCCTGCCTCGACCAAGAGCTCGACCACCCGCACGACCTTGGGCTCAGGAGGCGCGAGGCCGGCTCTTGCTTGGGACGGTTTCCCATGGGTTCCAGGACGTGCATTTGCTTGGTGGTTCCCAAGGCCTAGGAAAGCAGAGTCAAGGCGGACGTGGGCGGCATATCCGGGACGGTTGCAGCCCACCTCCAGTGCGCACGAGGCCATCACTTCGGCAATTTCTCTTGACCGTTACAGGCAGCGCCAGGGAGGATATAAGGTCCCACCGGAGGGTCGACAGGGGCGGGCAATCACGCGTATACACCACACCAGAGCACGAGCTATAGGACAGTGGCCATTGTCGTCAAGCTTGAGCTTAGACTGTAATCCCCCCATTGTACTCAAGAATAGTGAAAACCTCCGCCTCAGGGCAAGACTGGAGTAGAGTTGTTACCCTCACAGGGGGCTCGAACCAGTATAATTCTCCGTGTCACGCTCATTGCCGCCTAGCTCCGACCAACACCGCGCCCAGCAAGTTCTGACGTTGAGCAGAGCTCGTTTTCGGGTCCCTCGATCTAACTAACCCCTCCTTCGTATTTGCGGTCAAGCGATTCCGATCGTCGGCAGCTGGCGCCCACCGTGGGGCCCGATAGCTTCGCTCAATCGGAGGAACAGCACCGAAGTCTCAGGAGCATGGCGCACCTCGTTGAAGAACATTCCTCGGACGTGGGCTCGAATGCTGAGCACGGTGACTCCACGTCCCTGTTTTCGCCCTCGCCCCCGGCGCGCGAGCAGCATGTCCTCATGGCCGATAGCCATGGCGTAAGCACGGCGATGGGAGATCGTGACCCACAGACCCCTGATGACGCTCGCTGGATGGTGCATGTCCCCATCAACCAGGCAATAACCGCTCTCCGGCGAGAGGACCAGGAGAGGGTCGGAGCCTCGTCCGGCCACCCCAAGCTTCCTCCTTCGGGAGAACGCCTTCGCGCCATCGCCCGGGTCATGGTTGATCCCGACCGGGTGAAGTCAGAGCTCTTCGGTCGAGCTCTGGCTGATGAGCTTGACTGGGCTGCGACAGAAGTCATACCTCCGCAGCACCAGTCTCACCACTCAGGGACCCGTTCCCTGAGAAGTGACGACAATTCGTTGCGCAGGCGTCGGCGCGCCAACCGGTCGTCCCCCCGGAAGGAGGCACCTCCTCACCAGCTGCCTCAAGATGTGTCCCTGACACTGCCGCGACGCCGCCCCACGGATACAATCCCGAGTAGCGTTTGGCGTCAACCAAGCTACATCAGCCCGCCTTCGAACAGCAGCGGGTCTAGGGTCTTTCCCGGATGTACTGCCCAGGCGCCGCAGGGTTCAGGACCGCCTGCGGTATCTCCCGGGTGACTCCTGCGCTCGGCGCCACGACCGCACTCGCTGAAGGTCAGATCGTCGAGGCAGCCTCGACTCCAAGTCTCGCAGAAGAATAAAGCCTCGCGGTGGCGACTTCTCCGGCGTTTCGCCCCGCCAACAAATGCTTCGGCTTACTCGATGAGCTTGGCTTGCGTTAGCGATCCGTTTAAACCGGCGCTAATTGAGCGCTTTGATGGGACCAAGAATCCCGACGAGTTTCTGTTGATTTACTCCACCGCCATCCTGGCGGCCGGGGCGACGAGCTCGTGATGGCTAACTATCTCCGGCCGTCGGCCGATGGCACCGCCAACTCGCTCTTCAACCGTAAACCCGTTCCTTCAGATCATGGCGCCAAATTCAAAGCGCCCTCCGCTCCAACTTCCAGAGCTGCTACGAGCGACCTAGGACGGAGAAGGACCTGGATCGCGTCATCTAGGGCAAGAACGAGCCGCTCCGCGATTTTGTGTGGCAATTCATCCGCACGAGGAACTTGATCCCAAGCATCTCCAGCGAGGCTGTGATCAAGGCCTTCAAATTCAACGTCCGGGATCGACGCCTCACCGAAGACCTGGAGATCACCTCGAGGCTCAGCGTCAACAAACTGTTTCGCATGGCGGAGCGGTATGCGGATGCGGACGACGCCGTCCGCTGGAAGCGCGACTACGACCAAGGTAAGCTTGGTCTGAGCCCCGGAGAAGCAGGCTCATCTAACTCCAAGGGCATCGACCATGGCTCCACCGCCAAGAAGCAGAAGCGGGACCGCAGGAATGGGGGTGGCTTGTCGCGTGTGGTCGTTTCGGCAAACGGCCAGCGCAAAGTCTTGGAGGTGCGAAACCCGACTCAGGAGGGGTCCCGACCTCACCAAGATCGGTCTCAACCCCGTCAGGCGTCGCAGCGAGCCTAGCAGGGAAACTACGACTTGGACTTCGGCGGCCCGACGCTCGGGCACAGGAGGGTGAAGGGCGCTCTAGGTACGATGAAACGAAATTCTGCCTATTCCACAGGGCATCAGGCCACGACCTGCGGACCTGCAGGGCCTGGCAGAGCAAGTTGGAGTCCTTTTACGATGGGCGCGGGGAAATGCCCGCGCTCCCGAGAGAAGGCGAGCAGCAGGACAGGGTGAATGCCAGGACGGACCTCGACGACCTCGACTGAGTTCCAGCAGGGAAGCGCGGATCGACGCTATCTTGGCGGCTCGTCACTTACTACCCCAATATGAGCTCAAGGCCGCCTCGCATCCATCTACAGTCACCGGAGGCCTATTGTGCAAAGATCGCAAGTGGGCTGGTGCCGCTATCACCTTTTCTTCGGAGGACGCCCTCCAAGGTATGGCCAAAGACTTGAAGACCGCCTTTGTCATGACCCCTACCATCAGCAACACCGTGGTTGGACGCGTCATGATCGATGGCAGCAGCTCCCTCAATCTACTTCAGGCAAGCATGCTCGATCGGATGCAGATCCCCCGGTCGAAGGTTAAGAACATAGCAGTTCCATTCTTTGGAATTGTCCCTGGAAGCTCGATCGTCCCCCTGGGGCAGGTGGTCTTGCCCGTCACTTTCGGCGGTTCAAATAACTTCCGCACTGAGTTGATCACCTTTGAGGTGATCGAAGTGGACCTTCCATACAACGCCATCCTTGGGAGGCCCGCCTTGGTCAAGTTCATGGCGGCCAACCATTATGGCCATCGGTGTATGAAGCTACCAGGCCCCAACGGCATCATAACCGTGCGGGGCGACCTGCAGGCGGCACACGGATGCGAGACCAAGGCCCTGGCCCTCGCCGGCATGCTGCCTCAGCGAGGTCCAAAGGCGACGGTAAAGAATGCTCGCCAGAAGGCGGCGATCCAGCCTAGCGGGGCTACGAAGGTTGTGCCGCTCGAGGAGGGCGACCCGACCAAGTGCGTCCACATCTCAGCCGAGCTGGGTTCCAAATAGGAACTCGAGCTCGTCTCCTTCCTCCGCGCCAACAAAGGTATATTTGCTTGGGAGCCGGCGGACATGCCAGATGTTCCGAGGGAGGTGGTCGAGCACAAGCTGCAGGTGCGACCCGACTGCTGGCCTGTGCGCTAGAAGCTACGGCGTTTCTTGCCGGAGAAGGTCGTCATCATTAAAGAGAACCTTGACAAGCTCTTGAAGGCTGGGTTCATCCGTGAGATCGACTACTCCGAATGGTTGGCCAACCCGGTCATCGTCCAGAAGAAGGGCGGAAAGTGGAGGATGTGTGGACCATACGGGTTGAATTCGCATGCCCGGCGACAACTTCCTCTCCGCGCGATCGACGGATCGCCGACGCACCGCGGAACGCCAGATGTTAAGCTTCTGGGACGCTTATTCGATACCACCAGATCAAGCCGGGCGGTTGACGATGAAAGCAAGACGTCGCTCATCACGCCGCTCGACCTCATCGCTACGACCATGTCGTTTGGTCTCCGCAACGCCGGTGCGACCTTCCAGCACCTGATGACCAAGATGTTCGATCCCCAGATCGGCCGCAATCTCGAGGTCTACGTGGACGACATCATAGTCAAGAGCCCTTCCAAGGGCGACCACATTCAAGACCTTGGGGAGACCTTTGCCAACCTGAACAAGCACAAGATCAAGCTCAATCTGGAGAAATGTGTATTCGACGCTGCTTCAGGGAAGGTGCTCGGCTATATGATCGGGGGCTCAGGGGTCGGCTCGAACCCAGAGAAGATCGAGGCACTCGAGAAGATGGCGCCTCCGGCCTCGGTGAAACAGGTAAGTGCCTCACCGACCGTATGGCTGCCCTTAGCCGGTTCATTTCAAGGCTTGACGAGCGTGGGTTGCCATTCTTCAGGGCCTTTCACAAACAAGGAAGCTTTGAGTGGACTCCCGAGGTGCAGCGGTCGTTCGACGACTTGAAGGCATACCTCTCAAGCCCACCCCTGCTTACCACTCCGCAATGGGCGGCATTGTTGTTTCTACCTAGCACCACCGCCAAGCCGTCGATCTTTGTCTTGGTAGCCGAATGAGATACACAGCAGCACCCGATCTACTATGTCAGCGAGTCCTGCATGGCCCAAAGGAGCGCTATCCACAGGTTCAGAAGCTCTTGTATGCCCTTCTCATGGTTTCGCGCAAACTTTGGCACTACTTCCAGGCGCACTCTGTGGTCGTCCCGAGCAGCTTTCCGCTCGGGGATATATTGAGGAACCCAGAGGCTGAGGGTCGCATCGCCAAATGGACCATGGAGCTGGCGGCGTTCGACGTCCGGGTTGTGGCACGCATGGCTATCAAGTCGCAGGTGCTCGCCGACTTCGTGGTCGAGCAAACGTCGCAGCCCGCTCTTGAGCCCAAGGTCGAGGAGGAGAAGCCCTGGATCATGTACTTCGATGGCTCGAGGTCTTTCAAGCGCTCGGGGGCTGGAATCCTCATCCTTACTCCGCGCGGCGATCAGCTGAGGTATGTGGTTCATTTTGGGTTTCCAGCTACCAACAATGTGGCAGAGTACGAGGCTCTCTTCGCAGGTCTGCGGGCCTGCAAGGCCCTGGGCGTGCGCCGGTTGATTGTTAGGGGCGACTCTCAGCTCATCGTTAATCAATACAACAAGGAGTACCAGTGCTCGGAAGGTTTAATGGCCAAGTACCTCGCCGAGGTACGTAAAACGGAGAAATGGTTCCAGAATCTGGAGCTCAAGCACGTGCTCAGGAAGGACAACTCCAGCGCTGATTTCCTCTCCAAGCTCGGCTCCTCCGACGATAAGGTCCCTCTGGATGTCATTCTGGAGACCTTGGCGGCACCTTCGATCTCTGACCAAGAGGTCCTGCTCGCCGTGGTCGAAGGTATTCCGTCTTGGGCCGAGCCCATTCACAATTTCCTTACAAGGGGTGAGTTACCATCTAACCCCGCCGAGAAGAGTAGGACTAAGCGTCGGGCGAGCTCGTACACGCTCATCGAAGGGAAGCTTTACAGGAGGAGCGTCTCTGGGGTCCTGACAAGATGCATCACCACGAAGGAGCGTAAGTATCTGTTAAAGAACATCCACTCAGGCCTCTGTGGAGCTCATTCTTCGTATAGGACGATGGTCGGAAAGGCTTTCCATATGGGGTACTATTGGCCGACGGCTCTTCAGGATGCTCGTGAGATTGTCCGCACCTGTCGAGCGTACCAATTCCATGCCCGGAAGTCGCACCAACCCACTTACACGCTCCAGACCATCTCGCTCGTGTGGCCCTTCTCGACGTGGGGGCTGGACATCCTCGGGCCTTTCCCCCAAGCCGTCGGGGGTAAGCGGTTCCTATTTGTCGCAATCGACACTTTCACCAAGTGGATAGAAGCCGAACCGGTCTCGACCATCACTGCTCGAGCGCCCGTCAGATTCTTTCGTTTGTTCGTGGTCACTAGGTACGGGGTTCCGTGCAAAATTATCACTGACAACGGTACACAGTTTACCAGTGAGCTATTCCAGGAATTTTGCGAAGACCTTGGCACCAAGGTATGTTTCGCGTCGGTGGCCCACCCGCAAAGCAACGGAGCAGCAGAGCGTGCCAACAGGTAGATTGTCTAGGGCGTCAAGAAGCGAGTTTCAGATGAGCTCGAACGATTCGGCAAGACCTGGGTGGACGAACTTTCTACCGTCTTATGGTCTGTTCGTACCACAACCAGCCGAGCAACAGGGTCCACACCCTTCCGGCTAGTGTTCGCATCGGCCGCCCTACCACCAGAGGTCACGCTGGGCTCTACCAGGGTCAGCTTGGTTGACCAGATCGACTTCGAGCAAGAACGGTCCCTTGACCTTACCCTGGCAGAAGAAGTAAGATACCGTGCACTACTACGATCAACGCATTACCTGCAAGCTCTTCGTAGACATGCGTCTCGGTCGGTACGACCTAGGGAGCTCCTTGTTGGGGACTTAGCCCTGAGACGGATTCAGGCTCCGTCCAACACTAACAAGTTATCCCCGCGGTGGGAGGGCCCCTATAGAGTTGTTTCAACAGATCGCACGGAGGTTTATCGGCTAGCGTTGCCCGATGGCAGAGAGCTCCCTAGCTCGTGGAACATTGATTAGCTTCGAAAATTCTATGTGTAACCCTTTTACCTCAATTTTCAATAAAGCTCTCGTTCAATTGTCATGATTGGCCTTTGCGCAATTTTCCCGTTCTATATTTTGTGTTGGCTCGGGCTCGGGGCCTTTTTGGGTTCGACCTACGGACGCGCGCTTGCTCTTGGCCCATGTGTCGGGGACTTAGAACTTCATCCCCAATGGTCGAGCTACTTGTAAGCCGAACTTCTTCGCATCAATGCTCCCCCTGCGCCAGGGTTCGAACCAAGCCTGCGACCAAGGTCCAACGAGCAAGGCGCAAGTCATTGTCATGACTCGAGAGCCTCACTCCAGATCTTAAGTTTTTCCTCGTGCACCCATGTTACGCTCACTATGGGCCTTTTTTCGATCTTGCAGGTCTTGGTCTCTACATGTTTTCCAAATTGCACCCAAGGCCGGCGCTGCTTGACCTTAAGTCCAACGAGGGCTGGGCGGGATATACCATGACCAAAAAAGGCTAAGTGCGCGATTAGGGGGAAAATTTTTTGGTCGGGAAATGATAAAGCAAACCAACACATTAAATTGTTCCTGCCAAAATATTGTCATTAACCCTTCTTTCCTTACAGAAGGTCTTGCTTACAGAAAATCTAGCCCTATTTATAGATCGGCCATCTCACGCGCAAGCTTCTCCTGCTCGAGCTCGGCGACCTTGGCCCTCAAGGTCGACAGCTCGCCCTGGAGTCAGAGGGCTTCGGTAGAGGCTTCGGCGGCGCGACGGCGCTCTTCTTGATGCTAGGCCAAGGTGCTCTTGGCCGCCTTGCTCGCCCGACCTAGCTTCTCCTCGAGCTCTTGAACCTTGGCCTCGAGCTTAGGCTAGGCCCTCGACGCGGCAGCTGCCTAGTCCGCAGCGGCCTTGCTCCGTTCTTCGGCTTTGGCTCGCTCGGCCTCGAGCGCCCTGGCCGACCTCGAGCGCTCATCCTCGACGGCCTTGTTTGCGTGGTCCCACTCCGAGGCAATGGCCCGCTCCAGCTCGGTCTTGTGGGAAGCCTCGAGCATCTTTACCACTTCACGGAGGCCGGCGATCTCATTGGAGTCGCTTATCGCCTTTTGCACGGCCTCCTCTAGCTCGGCTCGCAAGTCCTCCACGAGCTTGGAGCGCGCCGTCTCCCGGGCCTCCACCACGTCGAGCAAGACCCTCAGCATGTCGGCATGTGTTTGAAGGCCTTGCAGCCCTTGGGTGACTGAACCGATGGCCTGCAGGGCTTAAAGGGTCAGCACGACACTCGCCAGAAGAAAAAGAGAAGGAAAAAGGGGAAGTCTGAACCAAGGTCTGAAGAAACTCAAAGTACCTGGGTAGGACGGCCCTCGAAGGTTACCCGGGAATACTCGGTGGATTTGCTACCCGACGTCCCTGGGGCGGAGTCACCCACCGTTGCCGCTGGGTCGTCGAGGGTGCGGTCTTCGGGCACTCTGTCATGGGCGGCTGCGTCTCGAGCTTCCTCCTCGAGGGGGCTCGACCCACCCCCGTGCTCGGTCCCGGTGGCGACTTCAACCTTGTCCCCCGCGGCTAGAGGGTCTCTGGCTTCCTCCCCAGCGGCAGTCCTGGCCTCACCCGCAGCCCTATCCTCCGTGCTTGTTGCGGCTAGAGCGTCTTCAGGGTTGGCAGTTCGGGGAGTTTCCACCACCACTCGCCGAGGCATCTCGCCGGACGCCAGTGCCATCTCCTTGGTGCCGCCTCGGCGGATTGACGTCGTCTTCGGTGTCCACCTCGCTGGTGGCGTAGTCCTCGCTGGTCACGGGCTGAAGCTCTTCCTCGTCCGGGTCGTCAAGCCCCTGGTCGAAATCCCGTAGGGACTCGACCGAGGAGCCCGGGAGCGCCTCTGCTCGAGGGTCGACGGGCGCCAAGACATAACCGCCCTTCCTCCTCCTCGGACTCAGATACATACCGACAATTGTCATTGTCAATTCAGGGTGTGTTGAGCTCGGGCGCCAAGGTCCGCGATTAAGAACGACTACTAAGCTAAACAGTACAAGGAAAATTTGGGTGAGTGAAGGTTTGAAACCTACTGGTCGCCAGCCTCAGTTCAGCAGAGGTCGGCGAGGCCCCGACCACGAGGTCGGCGGGCGCCCGCTCGAAGTTCCCTCTGCCAGGGACCTTAAGGTTCATGGAGGCTCAAAGTCCCCCGCGGTAGAAGGTCTAGGGCCCCGCGATTGGGACCCTTGGGCCGCCTAAGTACTCGAAGACCTGGCAGCGGCCGCCGCGCTCACCTGCTGCAAGAAGGGCATGTCAGGAGATGAAGAAGCATAAGCATAAGCTCGGGGGCTCGACCATGGGGGTCCTTACTGTTGCGCAATCGCCCCACTCGACGTGGGGCTTTTTCACCTCCTGGCTGCTTGCTCGGGCCGGGGGTGGCTTCTCTTTCCCCTTCTTGCCCCTACCCTCGCCGGGCAGTGGGAGCATCCTCCTTGCCGTCTCGAACATCTCCTGGTGGTCCTGCGAGCATGATGAAGGATCAGGGAGGGCCCCAAGGGCGAACAGGCTAAGGGGCAACCCGGGGTGGCATACCTCGGTCGGGCGCATGAGATGTTCTTGGGACAGAGCGTCGATGGTATAGGCGTGCGCCGCCTTCCCGAACATCTCGTTCATCCTGTCGGCGACCCAGGATTCCTCCGGCGCTGCAAGAGGATCGACCATAAGGAGTGCTCGAAGGTCGGGTCTGAGCAAAGCTCTAGAGCAAGGAGACTTATCGGTTGGGCCCTCGAGGGTCGCGTCATCGCGTCCCTTGACCTCGTAGAACGGGTGCAATCTCCTCTGGAGAGGGCACACCTGGTTCCGCAAGTAGTCGACGCCGATCGCATGCCCGGTGAGGCCGCGCGTGGCGCAGATATGTATGGCAGCAATGGCCTCTTCGTCGACCTCCATCTCGTCTGACTCTGGGGTCTCCTTCCCGGTGATGGGGGCCCCGTCGTACGTTAGTGCGCCGACCACGCCCTTCTTCAGGTAGAACCACCGCTCGGTCCATGGACTGAGGGAGTCCCGAGATTGGATTTTGGGGAAGGCCCACGGGATCCCCGTCCGCAGCCAGAAGTAAAGGCATCCGACCACGGGGTCCTTCCCAGAGCGAAACAGCTGGAAGAAGCGGAAGAAGAGCGAGGGGGTAGGGAGGATCCCGAGGAACCCCTCGCATAGGTGGGAGAAGATAGAAAGGAGGATTATGGAATTGGGCACCAGATTGATGAGCTCGATTTCGCATTGGGCAAGGACCGACGCTATGAAGTCGCTCTCCGGTGTCCGCAGACCAAACAGCGCATAGTGCTCGGTGCAGACGAACTCGTCGTCCCTAGGATGCAGCTCGGTCTCGCCGCCCGGCAACCGCCACATCAATGGGTCCAGCAGCCCCAGGTCCTCGAGTTCCTTCATCCTCGCTGCCGACATGGAACTCCTCCCGAGCTTGGCCATGGTGGTTGCTTCAGGCTCGGCCGAGGAAGGGAGAGTTGTGTGAGCAAGAGACAAAGGGACGAAGAGTGCGAGGAAGCCGGGTTCTTTCGAAGGTCGCTGTGGGCTTGGGTTTATAGCCCTCGACTGGAGACGGTTCCAGGCTAAGGCGCCTCAAAAGCCGAGCCCGCGGCGATTTGACAGGCGCAATTAAGGGTTGGGGCCGGATCGAAGCGCTATGGGCGCATTTCTAACCGACCGTGTCCAGACCTTGACATCGCTGGCTCAAGGGGTGCCAGGTGCCTTGATGCCGAAGCCTTCTAATAGAGGTCTCCGCACGACCTCGACCAAAAGCCCAAAGCGCCCAGAAGTCTGTCCCCAACGTCTGCGGCATGAGGCTCGAGGTCGTTCCAGGTGCCTTTCTCAACCTTGAGCCTCGGGGACTAGCTGACGAGGATTGGGAGACCCTCATCCGGTCAAAATCTTGGTCAGTAGAGGCTCCTAGCTCGGAGCTGTCGACCTCGACCTAGAGCCCGCCTCGGCCTAGGGCCTACCTCGACCAAGAGCTCGACCACCCGCACGACCTTGGGCTCAGGAGGCGCGAGGCCGGCTCTTGCTCGGGACGGTTTCCCTTGGGTTCCAGGACATGCACTTGCTTGGCGGTTCCCAAGGCCTGGGAAAGCGGAGTCAAGGCGGACGTGGACGGCATATCCGAGACGGTTGCAGCCCACCTTCGGTGCGCACGAGGCCATCACTCCAAAGAATTTCTCTCTTGGCCAATTCTGAGCGGCCAGGAGGATATAAGGTCCCACCGGAGGGTCGACAGGGGCGGGCAATCACGCGTATACACCACACCAGAGCACGAGCTATAGGACAATGGCCATTGTCGTCAAGCTCTAGCTTAGACTGTAATCCCCCCATTGTACTCAAGAATAGTGAAAACCTCCGCCTCAGGGCAAGACTGGAGTAGAGCTGTTACCCTCACAGGGGGCTCGAACCAGTATAATTCTCCGTGTCACGCTTGTTGCCGCCTAGCTCTGACCAACACCGCGCCCAGCAAGTTCCGACGTTGAGCAGAGCTCGTTTCTGGGTTCCTCGATCTAACTAACCCCTCCTTCGTATTTGCGGTCAGGCGATTCCGATCGTCGACACCATATAATTAGTGACACTTGTCAAAGTCCATCCTCCATACCATTTTCAGTTTCCTTGACCCCCAAAAGAGGAAACTGAAGAACCCAACCAAACACAAACTCCCCTCCCTACCTAGCTACACCTTTAATTACCTCTTATCTAATGCCTGAATTATTCATTCCTCTTCTATGTACTTGTAATCTAGCCCATCGATTAATTTAGCTACACTTAATCACCATGGAGAGGCGGCACGGTACACGCGTACACTTATCCGGTGCCACGCCCAAAACGTGCGCGCGCGCGGGGCACACACAGAATCATTCGCCGTCCAGGCCCGCTCCAAATCCTTATATATAGGGAGCCCATTGCCTCGACTCTGCCGAGAGATCCAATCAAGCGAAGGCAATTGTCGGCATACGGCCGCCTGGGCAAGAACGGTAAGCCGTTAGCTAGAAAGCGTCGCGAGCATGGCTTTCTACCGCGGAGTGGGTGGGCCGTCGCCATCTTGGGCGGCGCCGGCGATGGTGGCGCCGCCGACGAGCAGCAGGCCGTGGAGCAAGGCGGAGGACAAGGTGTTCGAGAGCGCGCTGGTAGCGTTCCCGGAGCACACGCAGAACCGGTGGGCGCACGTGGCGGCGCGGCTGCCGGGGCGCACGGCGCAGGAGGCCTGGGAGCACTACCAGGCTCTCGTGGCCGACATCGACCTCATCGAGCGCGGAATGGTCGAGGTCCCTGACTCCTGGGACGACGACGACGACGCCGCCGGAGGAGGACGAGGCCGCGGCCGCGGCGGGGGCGGGGGCGCAGATGAGCGCCGCCGCGGCGTGCCGTGGACCGAGGACGAGCACAGGCAAGTCCCTTTTATCTTCTTGTCCTTTTCGGCTTTTCCCCTGTTATTCACTTATTCTACGCGCTCTCGTCGAGGTCCTAGATAATTCCCCGGATCATTCCACGTCGGATTAGTCCCCTGGCCCACCTTGCTCTTCCCACCGACATGTGGGCCCGGATTCCCGTAGCCTCGACCCCACCCGGCTCGTGTATGTACGTGCTGCATCGGACGACTGATCTCCTTATTGTCGTGTATATGCGTTTGCAGGCTGTTTCTCGAGGGGCTGGAGAAGTACGGCCGCGGAGACTGGCGGAACATCTCGCGGTGGTCGGTGAAGACGCGGACGCCGACGCAGGTGGCGAGCCATGCGCAGAAGTACTTCATCCGCCAGGCCAGCGCCTCCAGCCGCGGCGACGGCAAGCGCAAGAGCATCCACGACATCACCACCCCTTGATGGATCGCGCGAGGAGCTAATGCAACAAGGTCCGGTCCAATCCAAGCTTAGCTGCATTAATCTGCACACCAACAAAGCAACCGCCTCCGTCTGTCCCCGTACAGATCTAGGCTAAAGCTAGCTTGGTTGGAATCTGTGATCAAGAACTAATTACAAAAGTAGTAGTATGATCGAATAACAGTGTCCATGTGTATGTGTGACATGTAACTGTGTAAGGAAGGAGCAGAGCCTGGAATGGTTTTAGCAGTCCAGCGCATGGTTATTAAAGAACAATGGTAAACTAGTATTGCTGATCATGGCAAATGTGTTTTCGCATATCCCATATGCCATCTTGTCGATATATCTATCCTAGGGATCACAAGTGTCTTTCAATGGCACTGTTGGTTCTTTGCTTTCTATTCTGTTGGTAGGGTTTTTGTTTCGACGACGCCAAATTGGCTTACAAAAGTTGCACACCTTCTGAAGTGTCACTCCTGTGTATTCGAGGGAGTGTATGCCATGGTGAACATATGTTGGAAATAGTTTGACACGACGTACGTAACAGCCAGATTGCATCTAAGCCTTGGCCCTTGTGGGACGACTTTATACTACACAGGCTTGAAAAGGCGCGTGATTAAGAAGCCTGCCGAAAAGTCCCTCCTCAAATTCACGCCCGAGACCAACCTCCTAATTTGGCACACTCTCACTAGTGTCCAAGTTATCCTCGTCTTGGTGTCAACTAATTCGGCAAGGGTGTATAAGCTTATGCACTAGTTGCTCTTTTCGGCATGTTTCGTGTAGGAAACAAGGTGTGGCTACCTAGTGTGGACGTGTGTGGGTTTGGATCAGTCTGGATGTATTTGCCAAGTTTTGATGCCTAGTTGCTCTGAACCCTACGATCTTATCCAGGTGATGAAGAGCGCTGCTCATAATTTGGACAGTCGATCAGATGATGATGATCATTTCTCTAATCCTTATCTGGCTAAGGTCCGGCCCTGGGGCAGGGCGAGCAGTGCGGCCGTCCCGGGTCCCTAAATTATCAGGGCCCCGTCATCTATTAGTATAGTCAATTTACGAAGGTCATAACTCTAGATTTGTAGATCCGATTGAGCTGATTCTTATTAGGTTAGTTTCGAAATTGAATCTAGTTTCTACAATCCAAATTGCACATCAATCCAACGGTGGGATCTTTAGGAATTAATATTTTAGTAAACGTATGTCAATCTGTTTTTTTGTCGAAACCGAAGCAATCTTTAATAGTTTGATGAAAATGATTGCAGTAGTGAAGCAATTCTACAAGGTGAGAAAGATTTTGAAGTTAATTACTTTTTTATTATGGTTGATATGGCAAACAGTTTATTGAAAAACAGATTTGAAGAACTCCAAGTATTCAATAGTATATTTGGGCCTCTTCTGAGCTCAATAACTTTGAAGTCATAGGATCATATTGAACTTAAAATATTATTGTACTAAGTTGGTAAAAACTTTCTCTGTTGATGATTCATCCGATTTTGAGTTAAATAATCTGATTTTTGAGTAAAGAATACTGCAAATGACTTTGCTAAATAGACCAATGTCTGCTATGGAGATTTTTGAGTTTGTCAGGGAAGTGGATTGTTATGCTAATATTTCTGTTGCTTATCGGATCTTATTTACTGTGTCGGTAACTGTGGCATCAGCTGAATGAAGCTTTTCAAAGTTGAAATTATTGAAGAACTATTTAAGGTCTACAATATCTCAAGAAAGGCTAAATGGTCTGGCAACTTTATGTATTGAGAAGAAGTTATTGGATGACATTAATGTTGAGGCCATAATTGATGATTTTGCATCTAGAAATATTAGAAAATATTTCCTAAGATGATCTCTACAAAATGTTTGAGGTAAATAATCTCACTTTTGTACTTCTATTTATTTATCGGTAACAATTTCTATAATATATTAAATATTATCATTTTAATTGATACATGATAGTATAAAAATATTTTGATGCTTATGTTAGGGGGCCTTTGTTTATAATTTCATCCCGGGTCCTCGAAAACTCGGGACCGGCCAGACTGGCTTGACAAGTGAGGACCAAGGATTGAGGTAAAACACGCACAACGTTGAGGTCAAGAACCTAACAAGAGATTTTCCTAAAATGGCGCGCGCCAACGTTACTCTGGTGATTAAATCAGCAATGTCTAAACCCAATTTTTTTTTTTTTTTTTTAAAGAGTGAGGCAGGAGAGCTACCACTAATTCATTGCATTAATTAAGAAGGGGTAAGCAGCTACAAAGGGAAATAAAAAGGAAAGACTCAAACCAGCCTTATTTCTTATGTATTGGCACGATGGCTCAGTCGGAGGCTTTCCCATGATCAAACCTGAAATATGAGATCCGACAAACAGTCTGAAGACAATGGCATCAAGCGTATATCCACCCCGCCAGATGTTTGTCTCATGCAGGTTCGGTGCTCTTCGCCAGCGACTTTTCAGGAACGCAACTACACATGGATGAGATGGCATTTTGCATGTTTGAAAGGTGTGCACTGCATGCATGTCCAGAGACACAATGTTGCATCAGTTTCTATCTTCGTAAAATGATAGTACTTTAATGCCTACATGTGTCTATCATCTTTGATGTGATCGATCACATTAGGCCTTTTGATGAATAAATCCATGGCGTGAGGTGTCCAATGATATATGTGTATGAGACGTAATGTTGCACAGCGTCTATCTTCGTAAACTGAGAATACTTTAGCACCTACGTACCTGTGTATTGTCATCTTCGATGTAAACACATTAGAACATTTTTGATGAATAAGACCATAAACGTGTTCGCGTCTATGCACGTGTTGAGGAGTCCCATACGTGTACAACAGATGCGCGCAATGTTGCATCGGTGTCTACCTTCGTAAACTGAGAATACTTTAATGCCTACCTGTATCTATCATTTTTTTTAAGGGAGAATGGCAGGAACTCTGCTATGTATTAAAGGAGGAATAGAAGTACAAAAGGACAGACCGTCTGACAAAGAAAAATCATAGAGCTAAACCCTTCCAACAGAAAATAAAAAAACCTTCCACTGGGAAAAAACCTCCGGATCTCTGCAAGGAGAAACCCACGGACCTAACGCAAAACACCTGACACCAGGGTTTGGGAGAGCTTAGACGTGCTACCCAGCCTCAGATTGCGTTGGAAACCCTAAAGCTACAAATTCATGTTCTGAAGCGAATTCTGTGACCTCGCTGCTCTTAAAGCACTGGCGTCTTGGACAATCTGACTACAGACCGAGAGGAAGGGACGGTATACATTGGTGAAGATACGTGTATTTCTTTCTTTCCAAAGATTCCAGAAGGTGTATATAATGATCCTGTCCACGTGCGTATCTATCATCTTTGATGTAATCACATTAGGCCTTTTCTTATGAATGAGGTCATGGGCGTGTTCGTGTCCACGCGTGTGTTCATGAAGTGCTCAATATATGTATCGGGTGTGATTGGTTGGGTGGGTAGCCTTGAGTCTGGTTGTTTTACAGAGATATATAGGTTGGGTTGGGACCAGAGTCTCGAATTTCGCCAAAATTTCACTAAATTCAGTCATTTCGGTTGGTTTCAAACGCTTTTTTTATCCCAATTCCATTTTTAAATTTCAGTCAATTTTTGTTAAAAGTTTAAATTTTTGGACAACCATTTTGTCACAAAATTTCACCACAAGTTCCGAAATAACTGAATTTCAGTGATTTCGATGGGTGCTGAACCGAAATTCAAAACCTTGGTTGGGACAGGCTGAAGAGATGTAACGTGATGGTGTTTGATTGTCTTTCTAGTGGTAGGTAGTATTTATCCGATGTTGTTTGGTTGGGTGTATTTGGGTGTTAACCGTATGTCTAGATGCAAGAAGCGGTGTAAAAAAATGTTAATTAGCATGGCTTTTTTTGTCTTAATATATTCCAATAGCCCTTATTTACCTTAATCCACTTTAATACGCTATAATACTATCTAATATGAACTAATCACCGCTTAATAATTTCACAAGTATAACGTGCATCAGGAGAGATGGAGAAATTGGGCGTTTTTGCGGAGCCCGGCCCAGAGGCACTTTTTGCATCTACTCAACCAGGTTGCTTTATGCATGCAGCCATCCAAACATGCGAAAAAGAAAAGATTATGCATCTATGCAGCCTGGTTCAAGATGACGCATCCAACCGATCACACCCTATGATCATGGATCAGTAGACGCCCATGTCTATTATGAGGAAAAAGAGGAGGAACTGACGAAAAGGCAATGTTTTTACTTTAGGAGAAAACATGGGTCAGGTTGCATATCTAACCTAGAACCACGAGAAGTGTACATCACGTTCTACCCCTCTACAAGGAAATCATGAGCTACAAGGGCAAAAAACCACATGGACAAAGCGAAGTCCAGATCAAATGAGCTCTCGGTTTAATCTGGCTCTGGCCTGCCTAGAACTACAGGCCCACTCAGCAATAGCAGCCCGGCTGGGTCTTCTTCTTCCTTCGCCTTGTTGCACCATCCACAGAAAGGTCTCTGCTGTATAGGTGGGCACTGGGCTAGATCATTTTGGACTGGCACGAGGCACGTTCGGCTCAGTGCGATCCATGGTCCGGCATGGAACTGTTTCAAACAGGCTAGGCCGGTACGACATAGTTGTCCGGGCCGTGTTGGGCTTGTCAATCGGGCACAATAGGCGGTCCAACCCGGCATGACAGTTCGGGGCGTGCTCGGGCTAGCACGGTCCGAAACAACCCATACGTGCCTATGTTGTATGTGTGGGTAAGCAAATCAAAGAGTAAAGGAAGAAAACTCTGGATGGACTAAAGAAAAGGAAGGGAATGCATGCGTTGTATGTATGGGTGAGCAAATTAAGGAGTAAATGCATGACTACATGTATGTGATTGGAAGAAGCAATCGAATCAAGGAAATCGAGAAGAATAAATACAATAGGATTTTGTTTCAACTGGAGAAAAAGGAAGTCCTAGACAGATAAAGAAAGAAATCAATCCGTGATCATTTTCTCTTGTATTAATAATATAAATGGGCCGGATCTAGACCGGTACGGCACGAAGTGCAAATGGACGGTGCCTAGGCTCACCAAAGACGAGCCGGGTCAGCCCGGCCTGGCCCAGCGAGTACGATGGGCCGTCATGACCCGGCACAGTTTAGATCCGAAGCACTATGAACCCGTGCCAGACCAGTCCGACCCTGTATGCTGCCCACCTCTACCTATGATCAATGATTACAGTGGCCGGGCTCGGCCTAATAGAACAGATTACAGAGCAGATTACAATCACTCGTAGGCACACTCACAGCACGTCTGATTTCGACACCATGTCAGTGGTGGGCGAATCCTAAAAGCGCACGCGCTCACAGTTCCCTCACAGACTCGCGCGCGCGATGCAGCGCTCGTCGTCTCTGCTGCTTCTGCTTGCACGGTAGAGTGCCGAAGACTTCCGCCGCCGCATGGTATTTTTATTCCGGCGCAGCATCCACCTCCGGCTGTGCAGAAACGCAAATGCGAGGGGCACATACCCTCCCGGCCGGCCGGGCTAGCTCCCACATGCACGACACGGCGTCAAGCCGTCTCTCCTCCCGAATTACGATTTCTGGTGAGACGTAAAGGTCGGCACATGGCGTCGTCGAGCGGCAAAGCCACTCAAACTACCAGCTACTGTCTCGCGAAGTTATTTACGAGCCCCATTAACTAAGAGCATCACAGGGATGTCATTGTATGGGCGTATTCTCTTGTGCCCGGCCTGTGCCAACTAGGGCAGTGCCATTTATGCGCTTGTACACTCCCCTTCCAGTGACAGTAACATGTTTTTCTTCCTACCTGGCGTGTTGGTTAGGGCTGGTTATCGGGTTTAACGATATATTATTGAGTTTTTTAAATTGATATAGTTTAAAATAAAATTATTTTATTTATCAATTAAGTGATTCTTTTAAATTCAAGTTAACAAACAAGTATCCAGCGGAGTCTCATTATTTTTTTATTTTTTATTTGAAATAGACTTAATTCTATTTTAAACCCATTAACCACTATAATCGAAATTGTGGGCGTACTTTGCGCCAGGGTACCCTCTCCGCCACTATCAGAAGGGGCCGTAGGTGCCGAAGCCCAACAGCCTGGCGAGCAGGTGGGCGAGCACGCCCTGCTGCCGGGCGACCGCGCCGCGTGGCGGTCTGGCGAGCAGGTGGGCAAGCAAGCCCTGCTGCCAGGTGGCTGCGCTATGTGGTCGGTCGAAGGAGCCAGGGGGGGTACACCGCCAGCCAGGCATGAAGACGTACGTCGGCAAAATAGGAAGCTTCATGCTGAAGTCTTCTCCCTCGACAACCCGTGTCAGAACCATTAAATGAGCGTGGCTTCGTTGACAACATGATAGCTTATCCCTCTGATGTACTGCACCTAACCAGTCCTATATAGGTCACATCCCGGGCGGACCGGGCGGAGTTAGACGATGGTGCAAAGAATGAGGCCAGAGGATGGGGCTACAGTGACTGATGTAATAAATAAAGTGTAATCATTGTGATGTCATCCTTCTTACCTGCCCGAGCTAGCCCAGCCTATATACGGGGGGCTCGGTGCATGGGGGGGGAGAAAAAAAGGGAAAGGGGAAGGAGGCAAGAGAAGGAGAGCACTAAGAGAACATAAAACCGAAAAAAGCTAGTAGAGAGGAAGGGAAGAAGAACGACTAGGGGGTTCGAGTAGAATCCGGGGCGTGGGCTATGTACTTGTAATCCCCTCAGACCATATTAACAGGAGCCGAAGCAAGACGTAGGGCTATTACCTGCATTGGGGGCCCGAACATGGGTACATTGACGTGTGCTTTAATCTTTGTCTGTGAGGATCCCTGGAGAGAGTCCATAGGTGTCCTTCCGTGAAGATCCCCTCTATCGAACCTCAGGTCCCTTCGTGGAACAATAGCTGGCCGGTGAAAGCCGTCGACAGCGGCGCGCCAGGTAGGGGGTAGCAGTTGGCTCACCCTTTCATCTATCCAGCGGGTCTTTTTGATCCATCCGGAAGGATCCCGCCTCTGGAGATGGCGGGTTCGCATTCTCAGCAAGAAGGACCGGCGGAGGCTAGCAGCGCCCGCGACGCCTCCCGGCACTCCTGTCGGGTGGGGGACCGTCTCACGCCCTCCCCAGAGGCGGGCGGCGTTGTCCCCCCGATGGTGGCGGAGCTGCCGGTTCAGCGGCGGTTGGCCATGGAAGAGGCCACTCCGGCCCAGAATCTGCACACCGTCCGTCTCCTCTTGGACCACCCACCAGTAGAATTTGCAGGAGACACCCCGGCCACGCCGTGGCTGCGGGACATCGCCTCGCTGATAGACGCGGCTCAGCTCCGTGTGGGGGCGCCTGAGCGACCGGGTCCTCCGGTGCCCCTCTATCAGTGTGGCGTGTGGATCGCACCCAAGCTTCCAAGCACCCGAGCGGGAAGCACTCTGGCCAGGAGGGTCGGAGCAAAGGAAAGGGCTTGCTGGATGCAGACCCCGCTGGTGCGGGGGGCCGCACGGCTGCCAACGTATCGCCTCACGCGTCTCCCAGGCACCGGGGAGATCGAGAGGATTTGAGGGCGCAGTTGGAGAAGCGTCGCCGGCGGCACGGTAATGATTTGCGCGACATACTGCAGCGCCGTCGCGCGTAGGAGCAAGGCTGCTATAGGCGGATGGTTCCTGAGGGCGACCACTCCTCCAGCGATACCTACTCACGGGATAAGGAGGAGGCCCTCTCCTCCGAGTCCTTGGGGAGCCGAGATCCGCGCTCCCCGGCACGGTCTCCGGGCCGGGGTTCAGGTGGATGGCGTAGCTCCCCCTACGGTGTCAGGTGCGAAGCCTTCTCCAGTCGGCTGCGCCGCGTTGCATGGTCCGAAAGGTTTCGACCAGCGTCCATCGAGAAGTATGATGGCACCACCAACCCGGAGGAGTTCTTGCAGATATACACGATGGTGGTGCGGGCCGCGGGCGGGTCTGAAAAGGCCATGGCCAACTACTTCCCCGACAGTCCTAACGGGATCTGCCTGTTCGTGGCTGTTGAACCTCCCGCGAGGGTTGGTGCACTCATGGGAGGAGCTGTGTGACCTCTTCGTCACCAACTTCCAAGGATCGTACACACAGCCGAGCGTGGAGGATGATCTCCACGCCCTCGAGCAGGAGAAAGGGGAGTCGTTGTGTGACTTCATTCGGTGGTTCGGCTACTACCGCAACACGATCCCCCGAATCTCTGAGCAGTCCGTTGTCATCGCCTTCCGAAGAGGCGTCCAGGACCACAAGATGCGGGAGAAGATGGCTACTTGCAACGTCACCACCACTTCCAAGCTGTTCTCCCTAGCGCACAAGTGCGTACGGGCGGCGGAAGCTTGGAAGAAGGTGCCCGGCCCCGCCGGCGGTCACAGCGGATATGGAGCTAGGACCTCGCAAGGTCACGACTCCGTGAATAGGAAGAAGAAGCGTGGGGCGGCTGAGCTTGGGCAGGTCCTGACCGCAGAGCGCGGGCACGGGGGCACCAAGTCGCGATGGTGCGACCGCCGCGACCAGCGAGATGACCGCCGTGACCGGTGGGATGACCGCCGCGAGGAGAAGGAGGGCAGGCTTTTCTGCCCGATCCACTGATCCAACACGCATGACTTGGTCAGCTGCCAGGTTGTGAGCAAAATGGTGGAGCAGCGCCTCAAGGAGCGTCGCCCCCGCGATGACGATCAGGTTGAAGACCTCGCCCCGTTGGCTTTCCAGTGGGCAGAGCACATGGTGGCATATATCCACGGTGGCTCGGCCACCTATCCCTCCAACACCAGGCACAAGCGGCTGATGAGGGAAGTCTACACCGCTGTACCGAGCCAGGGGCGTGTAGGCCGCTGAAGTGGTCGGAGGAGCCGATCATCTTCAGTCGGGTCGACCACCCTGAGAGCACTGCCGACCTGGGTCACCTTCCGATCGTGGTTTCGCCCACATTCGGAACGTGAAGCTTGGGCGGGTGCTGGTGGACGGAGGGAGCTCCATCAACCTCTTGTCCTCCAAAGCGTTTCGGGCGCTCCATATATCACTACCGAGTGGGCTGCGCTGCCCCGCTTCTCACGGGTTACCCGGTTGTTGCTCGGTGCCCTCGGGCCGTGTGCCTTCCCGTCACCTTTGGAGATGAGATCAATTACCGTACGGAAGTGGTGGACTTTGAGGTCGTTGATTTAGATCTTCCGTACAACGCCTTGCTTGGTCGAACGACGTTGGTCAAGTTCATGGTGGTAACCCACTATGCATACATGGTGGTGAAGATACCAGGGCCTAGTGGCCCCATAGTCGTCCGGGTGGATAGGTCGGAAGCCTTGCGCTGCCATAAGCAAGCATTGGACCTAGCCGGTGCCACCTGCGCTAGGCAAGCTGATGCTACCTGCTTGGAAGCCCCTTCGGCGAAGACCCGTGCCTCGCCTGGTTTATCTGGTGAGGTTAAGGTGGTCTCCCTGAGCGTGGCCGAGCCCGAGAAAACTGTCAAGGTGGGCGCCCACCTTGACGCCAAATAGGAAAACACGCTCGTCACCTTCCTCTGGACGTGTTTGCCTGGCAACCGTCCGACATGACTGGGGTCCCCAGGGAGGTGATCGAGCACCGATTGGCAATACTTCCAGGAGTGCACACGGTCCGACAAAAGGTCCGGAGACAGGCACCAGAGCGACAAGATGCCATTCGGGAGGAAGTAGAGAAGCTACTACGCGCGGGCATCATCAGGGAAGTTTCTCACCCCGAGTGGCTTGCCAATCCTTTTACCGCGCATTGATCTCATCGTCGACTCTACGGCGGGGTGCGAGTTGCTGTGCTTTTTGGATGCGTACTCTGGGTACCATCAGATTAGCATGGCGGCAGAGGACGAAGAAAAGACTGCTTTTGTAACCCCAATGGGCATTTATTGTTATATCATAATGGCATTTGGGTTAAAGAATGCTGGTTCCACTTATCAGCGTTCTATGCATGCCTTTTTCCGTCCGCAGATAGGACGGAACCTCGAGGTGTATGTCGACGACCTGGTGGTGAAGGCCAAGGAGGGCCAGGGACTAGTCGGAGATCTAGAAGAAACCTTCGCCAACCTCCGGAAGAATTGCCTGAAGCTTAACCCAGAGAAGTGCGTGTTCGGCATGCCCTTCAGGAAGTTGCTCGGGTTCCTGGTGTCCAGCCGAGGCATTGAGGCCAACCCCGACAAAATAGTGGCCATCGAGCACATGAAGCGACCAACTCAGCCCAAGCAAGTACAGTGCCTCGCTAGCCGACTGGCCTCCCATGGGCGGTTCATCACTCGCTTGGGAGAAAGGAGCCTGCCCTGTTCAAGTTGCTGAAGAAGACCAACCATTTTGAATAGACGTCGGAGGCCCAGAAAGCGTTTGAAGACCTAAAGAAGTATCTTTCCTCTCCACCAGTGCTGGTCGCCCCCAAGCTTGGCGAGCCGTTACTTCTGTATATCGCAATGGTGAGCGTAGTACTGGTGGCGGAGAGGGAAGGCGTCCAGAAGCCGGTCTACTACGTCAGCAAGGTGCTACATGAAGCGGAGACCAGATACCCGCAGGCACAGAAAATGTTGTACGCCGTCCTAGTGGCATCCAGGAAGCTGCGACATTACTTCTAGGGATGGGAGAACACGGTGGTCACTGCCTATCCCCTACGGGAGATCCTCCACAATCGAGAAGCCGAGGGGTGCGTCGCCAAGTGGTCAGTAGAGCTAGGGGAATTCTGTCTCAAGTTCACCCCTCGCACTGCTATCAAGAGTCAAAGACTGGCGGAGTTCATCGCCGAGTGGACTCCTGCCACTCTTGGAGCTGAAGAGATACTCGCGCCTTCTCCCTGGACCTTATTCTTCGACGGCTCCTTCAGGCTTGAGGGCGCGGGGGCTGGGATTGTCCTCGTCTCCTCGACCGGTGATATCCTCCGGTATGTGGTCGTCCTGGACTTCAAGGCCACCAACAACACTGCCGAATATGAAGGTCTACTGGCGGGGCTGCGCGCCGCCGCCGCCGCGTTAGGCGTCCGACGTCTGCAAGTCAAAGGCGACTCCCTACTAGTCATCAATCAAGCGTGAAAGGAATTTCAGTGCTCTGACCCCGCCATGGCAGCATACCTAGCGGAGGTCAGGAAGATGGAGCGTCACTTCGAAGGACTGGGATATATCCATATCCCACGGTGCGACAATCACATGGCGGATGGGCTTTCACAGCTCGCGTCGTCAAGAGCCTCTGTCCCGGTCGGGGTCTTTGAAGAAAGACTTACGCGACCGTCCGTCGTTGCCCCCGTTCAAGGTGGGGACGACGGTGCAGCCGTCACGGCCTCCAACTCAAGTGGGGAAGGCGGTGTGGCTGTCGCAGCCTCCAGTTCAGGGAGGAAAGGCAGCGCGCCCGCCTCAGCCCCCGATTTCGGGAGGGAAGACAGCAGTGTCGCCGGTGCGGCACCCGGGGAAAAGCCTGGCCAAGCGGAGTACCCAGGCGATCGCCGTGTGATCGCTACACTTGGCCGAGAAGGTCAGTAGATGGATCCGATCCTAACCTTCCTGTGGGACCATGTGATCCCTCACAATGATGCGTCAGCCGAGAAAATTGCATGTAAGGCCAAGTGCTATACTCTGGTAGGTGGGGACCTATATCGTCAGAGTAGAAACGGAATTCTTCTGAAGTGCATCACTCGGGAAGAGGGGAGCAACCTGCTGTCTGATATCCATGGAGGCATGTGCGGGAGCCATATGTCCAGTCGGACGCTGGTTGGAAAAACGTTACGCCAAGGATTCTATTGGCCTACTGCCCTCCAGGATGCTTGCGAGCTGGTGAGGAGATGCGAGGCGTGCCAATTCTACGCCAGGCAGATCCACTAACCAGCCCAAGCTCTGCAAACCATCCCACTCTCTTGACCGTTCGCGGTCTGGGGGCTGGATATCCTGGGTCCGTTCCCACGGGCCACAGGGGGCTTCACACATTTGTTCGTCGCTATCGACAAGTTCACCAAATGGGTCGAAGCCGAGGCGGTGCACGCCATTACGGCCTCTGCTGCCGTCAAGTTCATGCGTGGAATCTTTGCCCGCTTCGGAGTAGCCAACCACATCATCACCGACAATGGCACCCAGTTCACCAGCGCGACGTTCTTGGAGTTCTTCGATGAAATGAGCACTAAGGTGTGTTTCGCCTCGGTGGCCTACCCCAAGAGCAACGGCCAGGCAGAGCGTGCCAATGCGCTGGTGTTGAGGGGCCTCAAGACCAGAGCATTTGACCGCTCCTGGCGAGGACCACGATGGATCGCGAACTCCGTGATCTTGTGGTCACTCGAACCAC
The DNA here is from genome assembly GCA_036346375.1 of Guadua angustifolia. NCBI lineage: Eukaryota > Viridiplantae > Streptophyta > Magnoliopsida > Poales > Poaceae > Guadua > Guadua angustifolia. Next base: position 14,960,025 of record CM070508.1, read on the forward strand.
GCCACCGGGGCATCGGGAGACACCTTTCTTCTGGTCTCTGAGTCGAGGTCGTTCTTCCGTCCGAGCTGTCTTTAGTCTCCCCGCGTGTTTCGACATTCAGCGAGGAGGGCCAGGAAGATCAGCGCCGAGAAGAAGTCAACCTCCTGGAGGAGGTGCGCGATTGAGCAACTCTACCTGCTGCTCGATACCAGCAGAGCCTTGGGTCCACAAGAGAGCATTGGCAGTGGGCGATCTCGTCCTGCGCAGAATTCAGGCGCAGGCCAGTCGTAACAAGCTATCTCCCCTGTGGGAGGGCCCCTTTAAGGTGGTCTCAGTCTCTCGACCTGGGGTGGTCCGATTAGCCACTGAGGATGGCCAAGAACTGGCAAACTCCCAGAACTTAGAGATGTTGTGGAAATTCTACCCCTAATTTCTGTAAGTGCTCAACGATCCACTCCGGTCTACCAGGGAGTGGGTCTTTTCCTCCATTTGGCTGGTCAGCCGACGGCCAGTGATAAGTTAAGTTGTTTGCCTTATGGGCTCCCTGTAAATCTTTTTTACCTGTCCCATTTGGCCCTGGTGGGCCGCATTTTATGTGGTTGTCATGGGTACTGATAGCCTGACGGCTCCTTGCCGACAAGCAGTAATGCCTAGCGCTTGCGTCGTGGAGGGACGGGCGACCAGGGGGTCGAGTTCGGCACGGTGTTCTATGCAGCTAGCACACCTTGGGTTGTCACCGCGAGCACCGCTGGCCCAAAAACCACCCCTGGGAACCTGCTACCTTGACACGCAGCGCTATAGGTGGGTTCTGAGAGATCGCAAGGATTTAAGATCTGAAAGACAAAGGGACAGTGACAATCACACGCGTTGGGACTTGTGGTCTTTTGATCTTGTTCTTGTGTATCGTGCGTAACTTCTGCTCGTATTTTTAGCGGTTGTGTGCAAGTGCAGGAAGAATGCCAGAGCATCAATCTGAACTAAACCCCCATCATGGCACAGTCTAGGGGCTGGTCGCCCGGGGACTTAAGCAAGCAAACACGAACAAACATACTCGCAAACAGGCACTCAGGTAAGCGCAAGAGATAACCGTTTCATTAAATTTACTAAGAGATGTATCTACATGATTATAGTAAAAAAAAAAAGAGGGAAAGGAACGAAGAAAACAAGAAGGGCCGTCCGGGCCATCATTCTTAATCGGTGACTTGGATGTGCCCGGGGTCATCCGTCGCCTCCTCTTCCGCCATTGCCTCGTCAAGGGCCGGGTCCTCCACCGTCATCAGCCCCGTCACGTACTCCGAGGCTTCACGCACACGAGCTTGCGCTTGGGTCTCGTTGCCTTCGATGCCGACCACGGTGGGCATGGTGTCAAAGAAGGCGTCGCGGCTGGTGCAACAGGCCAACACATACCTCGCGGTAGCGACGGTGACCTCTCGCCCCTCTCTGACGGAGCGGGCGGACAGAGCGGTGGGCAGGCCGACGAGAGCTTAGGCGATGTGGGTGACGCTGAGGGCGTACTGCATCGCCGAAGACTCCAGCGGATCACTCAACTCCACCCCCAGGGGCCGCAGGCTCCTAACCATGCGATTGTACGCAGGACGGAGCATGACGGTAAGGTTGTGCAGCGAGTGGCGCAGTTCTTCCTCAACCCGCTTCCGTCCAAGACAGTGGTCGCCAGACTCACCTTCTCTCGGGCGGCGGGGCTGCCCTCTTTCCCTCTCTCGCCGACTCTTCGACCTGTTGTCCCATCTATCGCTCAATGCTGTGCCTCTTGTTGGGTGGCCGCCGTGAAGAGGGTGCCCATTGAAGCATGAACGCTGTCGAGCTTAGTGAGCAGCATTGCCAGCCGAGAGGCGGGGACGGCGAGAGCGCTCTCGGTGCCGGTGGAGCGGAGCAAACGAAGTCGGCGCTGGGGCAGGAGCTGGAGACGTCGCTACAGCAGGAGCTGAAGACGTCGCTACGGCAGAAGAAGACCCCGTTCCAGCCGCGCTCGAAGGCGCAATGGAACTGGAAGGGGCGGCCGTCCAGTAATCGGTGCAGGGCCTCTTAGGGCCTGCACCCGAGGCATCTGAGGAGGATGGCCGCTTGCTCGTGCTCCGGTCGTCCACAGAGGCGGGGCCCCTGATCGTCAGGGGGCCGCGAGGCGGCAGCGTCGTGGGCCCGGTGGAGTCCATTGCTGGAGTGATTTGACGTTCCGGAGACGTTCCGCGAACTCCAGATCGCACAATGGCCAGGCGTCGACCGGGAAGTCTGAACCTCCTGGCGTTGGCGGGACCAGCCCACGCCAACCACTTGGCAATAGAAGGGGTGTCCAAATTCCCTGCGCCTGAAGAAAGAAAAAGGGTTACCGACTGATGGTGACCACGTGAAATCAGAACAAAAGAAGAACAAGAACTTACAGCCCGAGTAGGTACGGGTTATGTCGTCATCACCCGTATATTGCCACGACGGTCGAGCGCGCCGGCGCAGGGGGCTGATCCTCTGGGTCATGAAGTCCCGAATCACCAGCGCCCCGATCAACCCAGAGTCCCGTAGCCGGTCGATGCAGGCCACCATTGTCTAGAGCTTCGCCGTCTCGTCGACGGGCGAGCCCCAGTTCTCATTGGCCTCTGCTGGTGCGAAGGGTACCCCCAGGGCGTCAAGGCCGCTGTTGTCTCCGGTATATAGTCAGTCGCTCCGCCACGCCTTCCAGTTGGTCTTCGTTTGGAAGGGGATGTAGTGGGAGGCAGATCTGTTGCGAAGACGGAAATGACAGCTCCCCACGACCCCACCATTGGTGGAGCCGCGGAGAGTGTAGAAGTACCGAAAGAGAGGGAGATTTGGCATCACCCCCACGAACATCTCGCAGAAGTACGCGAAGGTGGAGAGGGCCAGGACGGCATTGGGGTGAGATGGAGATGGTGGATTTCGTAGAAGTGGATGACGGTGAGGAAAAATTTGGAGAAAGGCGGGACCAGGCCCGCCAACAGCGCCCAGGAGAAGACGACGATCTCCCCAGCTTTGCATCGCGGTGTGGAGGTGCCGCGGCGTAGTTGAAGAGAGCCTTCAGGGGTGATCTGGGAGAGCCCCGCTTGCCTCTCCTTGTCGACAGTCGAAGCAAGGAAAGTCTACGCCATTAGAACAGAGCAAGGGCTAGAGACAAGGAAGTCGAAGCGGCAAAGGAAGAAGACGAAGGAATCCAAAAAGAGCGTGAACTGTCAGCCCTGGGCGTGCGTATTAATAGGCTTCTTGCGATGGCGGTTCGTAGAAAGACGAAAGTGTGCGACGCTTTGGGTCCCGAGAGAAGGTGGCGGAAGCGAAGAGGGCTGGAGCGGTTGCATGCGCAGAAGTGGTGGGCCCGTCCGGGAGCACGTCAGCATTAAAGAGGTCTGAAAAGGCTGGTGCGCGCTCCAGGACGAGCCCGGGGGCTACTGTCGGCGTATTTTGCGCCAGGGTACCCTCTCCGCCACTATTAGAAGGGGCCGCAGGTGCCGAAGCCCAACAGCCTGGCGAGCAAGCGGGCGAGCACGCCCTGCTACCGGGCGACCACGCCGCGTGACGGCTTGGCGAGCAGGTGGGCGATCAAGCCCTGCTGCCGGGCGACCACGCCGCGTGGCGGCTTGGCGAGCAGGTGGGCGAGCAAGCCCTGCTGCCAGGTGGCTGCACTATGTGGTCGGTCGAAGGAGCTGGGGGGGAGGGGTACACCGCCAGTCAGGCATGAAGACGTATGTCGGCAAAATAGGAAGCTTCACCCTGAAGTCTTCTCCCTCGATAACCCGTGTCAGAACCATTAAATGCGTGTGGCTTCGCTGACAACATGATAGCTTATCCCTCTAACGTACTGTACCTAACCGGTTCTATATAGGTCACATCCTGGGCGGACTGGGCGGAGTTGGACAATGGTGCAAAGAATGAGGCCAGAGGATGGGGCTACAATGACTGATGTAAAAAATGAAGTGTAATCATTGTGATATCATCCTTCTTACCTGCTTGAGCCAGCCCGGCCTATGTAAGGGGGGCTCGGTGCATAGGAGAGGGGGGGGGAGAAAAAAGGGAAAGGGGAAGGAGGCAAGAGAAGGAGAGCACTAAGAGAACATAGAACCGAAGAAAGCTAGTAGAGAGGAAGGGAAGAAGAACGACTAGGGGGTTCGAGTAGAATCCGGGGCGTGGGCTATGTACTTGTAATCGCCCCAGACCATATTAATAGGAGCTGAAGCAGGACGTAGAGCTATTATCTGCATTGGGGGCCCGAATCTGGGTACATTGACGTGTGCTTTAATCTTTGTCTGTGAGGATTCCTGGGGAGAGTCCATAGGTGTCATTCCATGAAGATCCCCTCTATCGAACCTTGAGTCCCTTCGAGGAACAATAGCTAGCCGGCGAAAACTGTCGATAGAAATAATTTTGGTTACAGCCATAACGAGCTTCTTCAGCCGTCTCAGCGGTGGTACCAGACCGATTTATTTATGGGTTGTTCTCCAGGTGAGCAGATTTAAACCCGATTAAGCCTGCGGTAATCCTGTAGCTGCGTGATGTGTCACGGTTCGGCACTATTACTACTTAGGCCATTCCCAGTGGGGGTTTCAAATGGGTTTCATTCTCATTAAATACTATAACACATCAGCAAAACTGATGACTTGGCAAGCTAATTAAGAGGAGAGAGAGAGAAAGAGTTTCATGGAGATAAAACCCGTTGGTCACTGTTTCCGACGCGAATGAAATTAAACGCTCTGAAACTTGCACTGGGGGCAAAATCGTTTCATTTTCACTCACAACACCATCCAATCATTAAATGCTATTGATTGCCTATGAAACTGTGAAAATGAAACTGTGCACTGGAAGTCTTTGTTTCATTCATCAGTCCACATCTCTTTAAATGATATTACACCTTTAAAAACCGTAGAATAAAACCTCGTACTGGAATAGCCTTACTAGCTGCGGGATCGTGGGGCGCGCCCGTACGTCCGCGCTGGTGCTGCATGTATTTGCAAAATCCAATTCCAATCGTGGCGTGGTCCCGAATTCGGCAACAAACGGTGCGTACGATCGAGTGAGTTAGCAGAAAGTCAATTCCTCCCCGGATGCAATCGTATTCTTTCCGTTGCAACGCAGCTAGCGGCACCAATAACTTTAGTCCGGTCAATGCGTGTATTGCCAGTTTGCCACGCGAATAAAGTAGCGTTTCTGCACGATCTAACCGCAGACCACTTTCCACGCTACAGGACAGGGATCCTGTTGGCATTATATGATTCCATATGGAAGTCATAACGTGTATGATGTCATAGCAACTTTAACGTATTATCTGTATTGTTGCAACAAGTGCAGTATTGTATTGTTGTAACAAGTACAGTATTGTACAAATCTGAACCGTTGAATTCGAAAATGAACAATTCACTTCGGGTGTAGTTGTTTATTGTGGGGTCTGCACCTGATCACTATCCTCAGCTACTTGTAGTGTTTGCTTTAAAAAATATCAAGGGGAAGTTACGAGATTTCACTAATTAGACAAGTGCTGATCCAGAACTTGTGTTTGCTGCTGCCTTGAGGCTGTTTCTGCGCAGGCCATCAAAAAAATTAGTTCATGTTCTAGAATTAATGCTTCGAAGTTTAAAACATGGAACTTGTCTTGAATAATTGGAACTCAGTATTCATGCTCGGAGTATTTAGATCCCCTTATGCCGTTGAAATTCTCAAATACATCGGGTATACGCTCTAGATAAAACACATTGAGGATTTAGACATGTCCGAACCTATCCAAGCACCATATATTTCCTATATTTATTTTTTTACAAAAAAAAATGAGACAGGGAATCTGTTGTACATTGGACCGGTGCCCAACCACAAAATGCCCCGCCCACCTCAAGCTTTCTTTTTCTTTTTTTTGACATCACCTCAAGCTTTCTGAGTCTACTTCGGTCGTACCCCGGCCTGGAGTGTAGTGTACATAGGTGATAGGTGCTCATTTATCAGCTACAGCTCTGCGTACGGGCAGGCGACCTGTCGCGCATCACGCGCGGGACATGTGTGACTGGTGGAGCAGGCTAATTAGCTGAAGCAGGCAACACCCTTTGCTTGTTGACCTATCTGAATGTAGAAGCAGTGGCAACAACCGCAGCAAGCCTAGCTGGACCATGTGCATCTTCAGTCTATATGTCTTTCTGACTATCTATCTTCTATCTATTGTATTATTAAAACAAATAAAAAAACCACCATATTTACTCTCAAAGTTTAGAAATTTCCACGTTAATTAGAGAAAAAAGAGAAAAGATATGTCTATATGATGGACTCAACTTGTAATGGTTTAGATTAAAAGAAAGAGTCCATGTTATGTACAATAAAAGATAATTAAAATTAAAAATAAAAAAGCAACATCATTTCTATACAAACTTCAAAGTAAAACTAAAATTCTATACAAAAAATAAATAAAAATTACTAGTTGGATTTGTATACGGATTCCAATCTAAAACTAAAATTCCATCCGGCCATATGGTAGACCTAACTTATAATAACTTAGATTAAAAGAAAGAGTCCACGTTATGTACAATAAAGGATAACTAAAATTCAAACTAAAAATAAAACAAAATAACAACTTGGTTTCTATACAACTTCAAAATAAAACTAAATTTTGGAGCAAAAATATGAAAATTAGCAGTTGGATTTTATCGGATTCCAACCTAAAACTAAAATTTTACCCATTGGCAAACCTAACTTATAACAGCTTAGATTAAAAGAAAGAGTCTATGTTATGTACAATAAAAGGTAACTAAAATTCAGACTAAAAGATAAAAGAAAATAAGCAACTTGATTTCAATACAAACTTCAAAGTAAAGCTGAAATTCGAAACAAAAATTAAATGAAAATTAGTAGCTAGATCTATATATAAATTACAACCTAAAACTGAAGTTCACAAAAAAAAATAGCAATCTAATTTCCATATAAACTCTAAAGTAAAATCCTTGAATAGGTTAAATTCAGAATAAATATAAAATGAGAAATACATGTTAGATTTGTATGTGATTCCAATTTAAAACTATATATAAAATACAGTTCCTGAAGGCATGATGTTGTGCTACTGCAGTTGCAATACGGTGAGTGGTGGGATGGATGGTTCAACGAAGAGGATAAATGGTTTAGCAATAGCCACTAAGAACTATTAGTGTCTTGCTTCAAATCTTGTTGGAAGGATACGTAGTGTGGGAAAGAAGAAATAGATGTGGAGAGCTGGAAAAGTAAATGGATAGATTTAGAACAATAGTAGCTTCCTAAAAGAATGCGTTTTAACTAACGGTGAATTTGAAGAATACATTTCAATTACCCTAAGACTACATTAGATAAAAAGTATATATCAAACATCTCAATGTATTTTGGCTAGAAGTTTTTTATAATTGTAAATATCTATATAATTGCATGTAAACATCTTAAAGTTAATTTAATTACCTGTAAAATAGACTTATAGTTAGGGAAAAATCAAATAGCTATAGACAATATTTAACAAATCTAATTGGTGCAAATGTGTGGGCAATCCTACTAGTTAAACTATTAGAGCAAAGGCAAAAGAATCAACCATATTCACTCTCAAGGACTAGCCATTTTGATGGCTGATCCAAGTTATAATAACTTACATTAAAATAAATAGTCCACATCAAGTAAAATAAAAATATCCAAAATTCAGAATAAAACAAATTAGCAATTTAATTTCTACTAACTTCAAAGTAAAATTAAAATTAAAAAATTAAATAAAAATTAGTAGTTAGATATGTATATGAATTCCTATCTAAAACTAAAATTTAGGAAAGAAACTATAATAAAAATAGCAATATGATTTTCATGTGAACTCCAAAGTAAAAATCCTTAAATAGCTTAAATTCAGAATAATAAATAAAGGAAAATTAATAATTTGATTCCCAAACAAACTTCCAGTTAAAATTAAAATTTTGAATGAAAATTAGCAATTGGATTTGTATATGAATTCAAACCTAAGACTATAATTTGGAAAAACAGAAATACAATTAGCAATTCATTTCCATATGAAGTTCAAAGTAAAATCTAAATTTAGAATAGGAATTAAATGAAACTTAGTAGTTGGATTTATATAAGAATTTCTACAAAACTAAAAACCATCACAAAAAATATAATAAAATTAGAAATTTAATTTTCACAGGAACTCCAAATAACACACCCAAAAGCTTAAATTTGATAAATAAAATAAAATAAAACTAGCAACTTGATTTCCATTCATTTTTCAAAGTAAAATTGGAATTCAAAATAGAAATTAAATGAAAATTTGTAGTTGGATTTATATATGAATTTCTACCTAAAACTAAAATTTAGGACAAAACTTTAATAAAATCATCAATTTGATTTCCATTCAAACTCCAAATAAAATCCCTAAATAGTTTGAATTCAGAATAAAAACTGAAAGAATATTAGCAATTTGATTCCCACACATACTTCAAGGTAAAACTAGAATTAATAATTAAAATTAAATAAAAATTAAAAGGTAAATTTATATAGAACTCCAACCTAAAACTTAAATTTGTAATAAAAATAATTAAAAATAGCAATTTTATTTCCATACAAAATCCAAAAGCAAAATCCCTAAATAGCTTACATTTGGAATAAAAATGAAATGAAATATGCTAATTGGATTTGTATATGATTCTAACCTAAAACTATGAAAAGAGTCAATGCATGCCATTTACAATTGAACAATATGCCTAATTAGAATAAAATCAATTGAAAATTAGCAATTTGATATTTATATGAATTCCAAATTAATGTCTCTAAATATCTAAAATTCAGAGTAAAAATGAAATGGAAATTATGTAAAATGATAGAAAAATAGGCTACCGCATTCATTCTTAAGGGCTAAAAATTACCATATTAATAAAAAAGAGAAGATCTACGTAGTCGATTTTGGTGTTCGAAGATGATAACGGTACACACACACACATATATAGTTATGTGCCCGTACGTTGCAACAAAAACTCAATTTGCGACAAAAAGTTTATTTGCAAAGAGCACCAACAGTGGCAAATGTGGGTAATTAAAAAGCAATGGCAAAGGTAGGTAATTAAGAGCACTAACAGTGTCAAAGGTGAGTAATTAAAGAGCAGTGACAAAGGTGGGTAATTTTGATGAAGTGACGTGGGAAGAAACTCTCACTTTATATATATATATATATATAAGAACTCTGTAATAAATACAATTGTTATATTAATCTAAGAAAATACCATCTATACCATATAATTTTGCCAGTTTATTTGATAGACACGTCTCTAGGCATTGTCGATATCTGGAGCTCCACATAAACTATATCAAGACAGTGCATGACTCAGCGGCGACATCGATGTTCGAGCAAACGATGTGGTGGACAATAGATCAACCTTCTGCATGATGGCAATGCTCGAACAAGACGAGCCATGGCCAGCGACACAACGGGGATGCGCCATGCTAGAGTGATGAGCAGTTACTCGGGCATAAGCGTCAACGATGACATGACATGGCCAGTGAGTCGATCCAAGAGCAACAAGATCAGCAGAAGGTCGAGCTCCCAATGGCCAGCGATGAGTACGATGACATGTGTGAATAGATGGATTGGCCTAGCTTGAGTGGTGCTCAGCCCGTAGGGATGTAATCGGATCGGATACGGTAGGATATTGTTCATCCCGTATCTGTATCTATATTTTTTATCGAATATGAAGTCGGATACGAATGGTGTCGGATGTGAATACGAATGCGAATAATACCGGATACTATCACTTACGAATACGAAGTGAATACAGATCAGATTCAATACGGGTACGAATATTTTTAGCCGAATAATACACGAAAATATAGATCATTTATTGCACATGTAACATACTGAATGGTAGATTACTTATGAGTTATGAATAATTATTGACAAAATATGAAGAAAATAGTACAAGAATTTACTATAGTTGCATTGTGCATAATTAAGAATTAATAATGAACGTACTAGAGATTATATAAAAGCTAAATGTAGAGTCATAATAGAATTATCAAAGACAATGGCACTAGCAAATTAGAAGTCACAAACTAGTAAGGTAAACATGATAGAATCATATAATACCATCGAGTCGAGCGGACGAGCGGCCGCGGTGCGGTCGGACCGTAGGTGGCTGCGGGCTACAGCCTACGGGGTTTTGGTGCACTGGACCGCCGGTGGCTACGGCCTACGGGGCTGCGGGCTATGGCCAGCCGCGGTGCGCCGGACCGCCGGTGCCGCCTCGGTGCCTTCTCAATTCAAACCACTCAGCTCAGTTAGGTTTTGTTTGGATTGGGGATTTTAGAGGAGAGAGACTATCAGACTAGTAGAAAATAGAGATAGAGAAAGAGAGCACGAATGATGGATTGGGGATTTTATGTTTTTGGTTTTGGGTCTGCTGCGTGGCAGTGTCGCATTGCTTTCAGTTTTGGCCTGGCGCCAGTGGACAAGCCGAGAAGTACGAAACACACGGTAAATTTTTGGTTTGGCACCGCACTGGCGCTGTGGTGCACTTGGCGTTGGCACTTTGGCGGTGACAGTGTGGCACTTGGTAGAATGGTAGTTGGTACTTGGAACTTGGCAGTTGGCTCTGGTACTGGTAGAGTACCAAGAGTGGTATTGGTACACTGGTACTAGTGCCTCCTGCACTCAGTGATTGGTGCTCTTTGATTGGAGAGTTCTGACTACGATCTTGGAGAAGTCTTTAAAGTTTTCGGATAATATCCATATTTTATATTCGGATATTATCCGATTATAAACTCGGATATTCCTATATCCGTCGGATAATTACTATCCGTATCCGTATCCTTATCCGAGATAACTATCCTTATCCGTTATCCATATCCAGAAAATTCTTCGAATATCCAAAAAACTATTCAAATCGCTATCCAAATTAATTCGGTCGGTCGGTCGGTCGGAAAATATCCCTTACATTGCACCAGCCCTCAATCGACGCGCTCGTCGCGCATGCTGTAGCCATGATGAGGAGGCGTCATGTGGCACGAGTAGAGGGACACGAAGGCGACCTGTAGGATCCATCGCATGGCTAATATGCAGCCCACATCGCTATTCCGCACCGACCAGGCCCACGCTGCTCTAGCATGCGCGTCGACGAAGGTGGCTTGGTTAGGTGGAACGGACCATCGGCAGCAACAATTTGAAGCATCACATTAAGACAACGAAGGTGTGTTGTGGGCTGTGGAGAGCAATGGAGTGCGGCGACGGCTTTGAGTGAAGTGATGATGACAACTTGCAGCGGACTGGCAGGCTGGCAGCACTCCACAAACATTGGTACCTATCTTTATCTTCAAATCCTTTTTCCCCCTAGAAGCGGAAGATCAATTGCTCATATTTGAATACGATGCTCAAACATGCATTATATGTAAACCAAAGATAAGTACATGCATTAGATCTGCATGTATTACTCATTACTCTTCAGACTTCAGAGTAGGTGTCATAACACCGGATAATTCGAACAAATATTAATTGGTGACAAGTACACGCTTTAGATTAGGTCTAGAATGTGTTATTAAGGTTCCTTATCATAAATTTGGAGGCTAAGCCACAATCTAACCAAGAAAATTATGTGAATACATACTAAAGTGCTCTTACAAAAAGGTGACTAATGGTTCCATAAATTCATGTTTGTTTCATTCACTGTTTGCATATGTTACAAATTAGATCACTTTTAAGCTAATCGTTATGGAGGTTTTCGGCAACATTCAATTTCAGATGTTTGATGACATCTTGATGGTAGCTAGCATAATACTATCAAGAGCTTTCCTGTTTGAAAGTACAGGTTTTGCTCCAATTTCAATTTGACATAAAATAATATAAGTGCAAGAAGGAGTTTATTTTTTTGCTTAGACACAACAACATTTGTCTAGTTGTCACAGCTTGATACAGTGGGTCTACTGCAGTTTCTACTTCACATATGACACATTGAGCTCCTTTCATCCAGACAGTTTTATGGGAGCGGTTTTGACCATGTTATGGGCATGTGTAAATTGCTCTTTCAATGAGCATAATTTGTCAAATTTTGTGTTTCAGGTACTGGAGCATAACAAGATTATATGAGATGAGTTCTTCGTTATCTATTTAATGCTAAAGGTGATATCTTGGTTGATGCTGTTTAATAATTGAGTATTTGTTTCAAGAGGTTAGTTGTGTACGGACTTAGATATTGATGAGGTTATGAATTGTTGAATACCTAGATTTGTTTGGCTGCTGTGTGGATAGATGTGTGTTTGAATATGTTGGTGGTTAATTTGCTCAATTTTGCTTTGCGAGAATCGGTTGGATAAGACTTTTCCAGTCTTTATTGTTGAATATTTGTCTCCAATGGACCGTCGAGGCACAAAGTCTGTTAACGAAGACTTATTTTTAGGAGGTTTTTATAATTCGACTATAGGAGCGAATTTGTCTCAAGACTGAGATTGTTAGAGTGTGATCTAAATTTGTCATCATGTTCATGTCGGATACTGTTCAGGCATGGCGCCAAGCAGTGCATGCGATGCATCGTGTCAGACGTGGCAATGGTCAGCATATTTGACTCTGATTTGGTTTTCTTCTCATTCAGGATTCTGATTCATAGCCTATATATATATCTGTATAGTCACATAGCTTAGATAAGCCGCATAGCCCCACGATTGCTTGTAATTTCTCCTCATTTAGCGAATTCCGTCTTGATACGTATGTGGTTTTTCCATTTTGAGTTTTTTACGTAAAATCTGTGTCTTCCACTCTTTTGATTGTCTACTATTTTCCATGCGTTACCCTCGTTCTCACTTCATTTCGTCATGAAAAATAGCCTAGAAGTCTATACTGACATCTAGATATGACGCATATCACGATAACTAATTCATCGATCTATAAACCCTTAACTCTCTCCATCCAATATGGCAATCCAATTAATACATTAAAATCCCCAACCACAGGAAAGAGAAGGTCGGGAGCTTACTTAAGGACCAAAATGGAGGAGCTTAATTAGTTTATAAAGTATAGCTAGCATGTTGAATAAATCCTGAACTTAGCCAATTGAATTCTAATTAGGATCGAGTCCGTAGCTGTGTAGTAATTGGTTTGTTTTTGATTCAGAGTCCGATACCGACTCTTTGTCATTTGTATCCTTTAAACACTGTTGCCCGTAATTGAAAAAGCAAGAGCAAGTTGCCCGGCACAAAAAAACCTCTGTGTTTTGCTGCTTTCTTGTTCCCATGCTCTCGCGATTTGAGATCGATCGCTGTGCTATTGCCAACAACTGGTATCAGAGCCATCTGATCCTCTCAAGGGCGAGATGATGAACCGAGCGCGATCTGCCACACCACCATCGCAACGCTCCGGCGGCCGTGCTGATGGCAGCGTCGGGAGCAGCGATAATCGGAGTTTGGTGATCCATCGCACGGTGCGTGAGACTGGTGGCGGAACAAGCTATCCTATGCTTACCCGCACCAACTACAGCGAGTGGGCAATGATGATGCGCGTGATGCTCCGAGCGCGTGGCCTGTGGACGGCAATAGAGCATGGCTCTGACAACGAGCAGGAAGATCAGATGGCAATGGAGGCCATACTCCGGAGCGTCCTGTCGGAGATGATCACCACGCTCGGGTCCAAGGACAGCGCTAAGGAAGCATGGGAATGCATCAAGTCCATGCGCATCGGCACCAACCGAGTGCGCAAGGCAAAGGCTCAACAACTTCGCAAGGAGTACGAAAATATTCACTTCCGCGATGACAAATCAGTGGAAGACTTTGCACTCCGACTGAACGGGCTCGTCCAGGAACTAGCAATGGTTGGAGACCCAATTGAGGAAACGAAGGTCGTTGAGAAATATCTCCGCGTTGTGCCTGACAGGTTCTCCCAAATCGCTCTCTCAATTGAAACTCTTCTAGATTTGTCTACTCTTTCAATCGAGGAGGTGACTGGACGCCTCAAGGCCGCGGAAGATCGATGTGCACCATTCTCTCAGATAACTACGGGCGGAAAACTCCTACTCACTGAAGAAGAATGGGCGGTGCGTGTGAAAGAACGACAACAAGCAGAGGACTCTGCACGCTCTGGCAATAGGGGTGGTCGAGGGCGTCGTCGTGACAGGCAACCAAGAAGAAGAACTAACTCTGGTGGCCATGACGCCAAGAACACGCCCGCCCGTGAGGGTGACCGTAACAGAGACAAGTGTCACAACTGCGGTAAAAGAGGGCATTGGGCGAAGGACTGCCGTAAGTCCAAGAGAACCGACGGAGCACATCTTGCCATAGAAGACGATGACGACTCATGCACCGACGAAGCACATCTTGCCATAGAAGACGAAGACGACTCTGCAGTTCTCATGATGCATGAGTGCGCCATCACTGATTTGGCGCCGGCGTTGTCAAGGCCGATTCTTCTCAAAGAACCCAAAGTCAAAACACCACTGGGAAAAAATAGCAACAAGGATGATGAGGCATGGTATCTTGACACAGGTGCCAGCAACCACATGACCGGGCGTCGGGATATTTTTTCTGAACTAGACACTAGAATTACAGGGAAAGTCCATTTCGGGGATGGCACGAATGTTGACATCCAGGGGCGAGGAACTGTGCTATTCCAAGGACGAGGCGGCCAACACCGAGCTCTCACCGGAGTCTATTACATTCCGGCACTACAGAGTGACATCATTAGTCTGGGGCAACTTGATGAGAATGGTTGCCAGGTTCTCATAGTGGATGGAGAATTGCGCATCCGTGACCGAAGACGACAACTTTTTGCCAAAGTACTGTTGCGGTGCAAACCGTCTCTACATGCTACTGAGCAAAAGTGGCGAAACTCAGATGCTCGATGCGAAAAGTGACGATGCAGCCTGGCTTTGGCACGCTCGTTTTGGGCATCTCAGCTTCGGCGCATTGAAGAATCTGTCAAGGAATGGAATGGTGCGCGGACTTCCACTGATTGATCATGTAGATCAAATCTGCGAAGGATGTATCATCGGGAAGCACCGCCGCACATCTTTTTCATCAGAAGCTAAGTACCGTGCTAATGGCTTGCTAGATCTTGTTCATGGCGATCTGTGCGGGAAAATATCACCACCCACTTATGGAGGAAGACAATATTTCATGCTACCGTGGATGACCATAGTAGATATATGTGGGTGCGACTTTCGCATTCCAAAATGAAGCAAGAATGACCATCAAGCAATTTCAGCGAGGTTGAAACCGAGATCGGGCGAAATTGCGTGTACTCGGACCGACCGAGGCGGGAATTCACTTCTGTGGAATTTGCGAATCATGCGCAAATCATGGCGCCACTCGTCACCTCACCGCGCCATATTCACCACAGCAGAACGGAGTAGTTGAACGCCGAAACCAGACTGTTGTAGCCATGGCAAGAAGCATGTTGAAGTCGAAGAACCTACCTAGGGAATTCTGGGGTGAAGCTATCACCACAGCTGTGTTCATCCTTAACCGCAGTCCCACAAAAAGCGTAAGAGGGATGACACCGTATGAAGCCTGGCATGGAGTGCCACCGCAAGAGATTACTCGCGCGACCTTCTGCGCGCGCTTTTGTAAAGAATGTCACCCCTCATCTCAAGAAACTTGATGACAGGAGCAAAGCTATGATCTTCATCGGCTATGAAACAGGTTCAAAGGCATACAGATGCTATGATCCTGAAAGTAATCGCGTCCATGTTTCCCGTGATGTTGTGTTTGATGAGGGTGCTAAATAGGACTGGAAGGACAGCACAGCACCGAAATCAGGAGGTGATCAATGGCCATTCACTGTTGAAGTTCAGGTTTGGGAAGAACCGAGCTGTTCACATACGACAACAGGGGACACATGTGAGGACGGCCAGCATGATGAGAGGAAACTCCAAAAACGCCAACACCTGGACAACAGGTAATCTCCATAGGCAGAAGGGGTGGAGTTGAGTTTGTGTCTCCCACCGCCGAGGCAATGGAGCATCTGGACGAAACTGGCAGTCGACCACCAAGATTTCGATTGGTGAGGAATGTGCTTGAACATGGCCCTGCAACAGGAAAATCCATCCTTGAAGACGAAGAGTTGCACTTAACCATCGGCGAGGAACCAGTGACATTCACTGAAGCCGAACAACATGAGTGCTGGCGACACGCAATGATGGAAGAAATGAAAGCAGTGGAAGAAAATGGCACCTGGAGTCTCGTCAACCTTCCTGAAGGCCACAAAGCAATCGGCCTCAAGCGGGTTTTCAAGGTCAAAAAGGATGCACAAGGAGCCGTTGTCAAGCACAAGGCCCGCCTAGTTGCAAAAGGATACGTCCAGCGACAGGGGGTGGACTTCGATGAAGTTTTCGCACCAGTGGCTCGCCTTGAATCCGTAAGGCTGTTAATAGCCATAGCAGCTCATAAGGGGTGGCACGTTCACCATATGGATGTAAAATCAGCCTTTCTTAACGGTGATCTAGAAGAAGTATTTGTTGCACAACCACCAGGATTTGTCGTGGAAGGCCAAGAGGACAAGGTGCTCAAATTGCACAAAGCCCTATACGGCCTCCGACAAGCGCCCAGGGCATGGAACGCGAAGCTAGACCGCTCCCTGCTATCCCTCGGTTTCCAACGGTGTGAAGCAGAACATGCGGTCTACACGCGAGGAAAAGGTGTGTCCCGA
This sequence comes from Guadua angustifolia, assembly GCA_036346375.1. NCBI lineage: Eukaryota > Viridiplantae > Streptophyta > Magnoliopsida > Poales > Poaceae > Guadua > Guadua angustifolia. The sequence goes on from CM070508.1 coordinate 14,976,610, forward strand.
TTGCTTGTTGGCGTTTATGTGGATGATTTGGTAATCACCGGTTCGGCTGATAGCAAGATCGAAGATTTCAAAGCTGAAATGAAGCGCACATTCAAGATGAGTGATTTGGGTTATCTGAGTTTTTATCTTGGCATAGAGGTAAAACAAGATGACAAAGGGATCACACTCTGTCAGTCTGGATATGCCAAGAAAATCCTTGAAAAGGCAGGTATGGAAAACTGTAATCCAGTGCATACGCCTATGGAACCTCGATGCAAGCTCAGCCGGGAGAGTCAGGCATCACCAACGGATGCTAAAATCTACCGGAGCATTGTGGGGAGCCTTCGCTATCTGGTCCACACACGACCGGACATCTGTTTTGCAGTTGGATACGTAAGCCGGTTCATGGAGAAACCGACTGAAGAACATCTGGCTGCAGTAAAGAAGATATTGAGGTACGTGGCTGGAACTTTGCAACTCGGGTGCCGCTACAACAGAAGGACGAACATTGCTCGTTTGGAAGGGTACTCAGACAGTGATTTCGGTGGGGACGTCGACACACGCAAGAGCACCTCCAGCATCTTCTTCTTCCTTGGTGACAGCCCTGTGAGTTGGCAATCAGTAAAGCAAAAGGTTGTCGCTCTTTCCTCCTGTGAAGAGGAGTACATTGCGGCAGCAACAGCCACATGTCAGGGAGTCTGGCTGGGAAGACTCCTCGGTGAACTCATGAGCGAAGAACCCAAAACTTTCTCACTGAAGATTGACAATCAATCCGCGGTTGCACTTAGCAGGAACCCAGTGTTTCATGATCGGAGTAAGCACATCGATTTGAAGTATCACTACATCAGAAGTTGTGTAGAAAACAGTACTGTCAAAATCGAGTCTGTCGGCACAAGTGACTAGTGTGCTGATCTTCTGACAAAACCGCTGGGAAGAGTAAAACTTCAGGAGATGCGGGACAAAGTGGGAATGGAACTAGTTCAGTAGCAGTATTGTTCAGGATTTAGGGGGTGAAATGTTGAATAAATCCTGAACTTAGCCAATTGAATTCTAATTAGGATCGAGTCCGTAGCTGTGTAGTAATTGGTTTGTTTTTGATTCAGAGTCCAATACCGACTCTTTGTCGTTTGTATCCTTTAAATACTGTTGCCCGTAATTGAAAAAGCAAGAGCAAGTTGCCCGGCACAAAAAAACCTCTGTGTTTTGCTGCTTTCTTGTTCCCGTGCTCTCGCGATTTGAGATCGATCGCTGTGCTATTGCCAACATAGCATCGGAATCGGGATGCATTGTGGGACGGAGGGACTGATGAGAGGGAAGGAAGCAACAGGAATTTAAATGCTGCTGTTCAAGGCAAAAAAGAAAACCATCACCTCCACCTCAACGCAGCGCCCCCCGCATTATATAACGCAAGCGGGGAGCTGCACCACCACCCGTCCACCCCCACAAATACCCAGGAACAAGGGCTTCAGTCCGACCGGCCTTCGTTCTGGTAGCACCTACCAGTAGATGCACGCGAGTGGCCGGCCGCCTCTCCTATCTCCGGCTCGACCGCCTCACTACCACCCCAGCCAAGAATACTACATATATAAACCTCTCGTGTACGTGTATACGACTGATCGATAGATCGTATCGCGACGATTCAAGTCCAAGAAGGTAATGTGCACCAATGCAACGTTGATAGATTACATTGATCGGTCGATCATTGGTACGTACCTGTGTTTTGTTGACGCGAGTTGGCTGGCGTTGTGCACTGGTTAGCAGCTGAGTGCGGGAGTTAACTTGAAGATGAGCAGGAACAATGGCAAGGGACCAAAACTGGAGCGGCGGCTGAACCTGTCTGGTTCGCGCGGGGGCGTAGGGGTCCCGTCGGCGGCACCGGGACGCAGCAGCTCGCCGAGGAGGCTGTCGTCGTCGTCGTCGTCCACAGCGTCGCCGCCGAGCTCGTGCGTCTCGTCCGAGGGGAGCCCGGAGGCCGGCGGCGGCGGCGCGCCGATGATCCTGACGGGGTGCCCCCGGTGCATGATATACGTGATGCTGTCGCGGGAGGACCCCAAGTGCCCCAAGTGTCACAACACCGTGCTCCTCGACTTCAACGACTGCACCGACGCGCGCCACGTCGGCGCCAGCAAGGGCAAGCGCGGCTGACCTTACCTGTCCTGACATGGCGCCGGCCGGCCGGAGCTGAACTGACATGACTGGCCGTGCATGCCATGGCGATCTGATCGATGGTGCAAGAAACTAAGCTGCATGCTACCACTGCCTCTTTTGTTAATCCTGTGAGTGTGCGTGTTCATGTGTGAGTCATCAAAGGAATTATTGCGTAGACCCGTTCTTCCATGGACTAGGAGGCGTAAGCTAAGCCAGCTACAGCTATGCGTGCGTGTGTCTGACATTGGGGTGCCAATGGAACGGGTCTAGGTAATAATTTCGAGTCTCTTCCCTATCTGTGAGGTGTGTAATCAGTGTGAGTACGTACTGTGTGTGTGTTTCGATCTGGTGAAATTGTAAGGGGCAGTACTGCTAAGGATTAAGATTTTGTCTTGGAGATTTTACAGAACGTAATGCTCTTGTCTGGCGTCCTTCCGCGCCCGAGGTACAGCTTGACACGGCGTAAATATGCTGCAGTGACATGCGAGAAAGTTGGGGGCAAATGCATTTCATACGGACGAACCGGACGGACGTCGAACTAGCACCTAGCTAGGCAGCTCATCCTCAATTATTAACTCGCGCAAATGAACTCTGCATGGATCGAACTCTTAAGTATGAATACTAGTCCGTCCCAATTTCCGGAGAACACAACTGTATGCAGAGAACAAACAAAGATCATGAAATAGGAATGAAAAGGCAGGCGGTGCATCTAGACCGAAAGTTCAGACAACTTCTCTGCAAAAGAAGGCTGCCTGTTGTTTGGTTCAGAGATCGAAAGACCATGCCATGCATGCATGGAGCTAGCGTTTCTTGGACGAAGAAACTAAGGCAGGCAGGCAGGCATGACCGGGGAGAGCGAAGCTAGGAAGATGCTGGGTGGTTAGGGTCATTCAAAGGGGAGACTATTGCGGATTAACTCGCTTTTAAACCAAATAAATGCACGAGTAATTGGAGACAGTTGTGGGCAATAAGAAGGGGGGATCGTGTCAGGGTGATGAAACCACAGTTCATGCCAACCTTGTCGCTTCAATGCATTGTTGCACCCAAAGGATATGAAGCGCACTGCATTGAGCAAGCCACTGTGTTTGGTTGCTTGTACTAAGTGGTATATGTATGAGATGGTTCAAGAAAAATATTATCTATATGTTTGGTTGTTTGAATGAAACCATCCCATCTTGAATAGTGGGATACAAATTTGAAGAATATTCCCTATAGATGTTGAATCATTCCATTCATTCAAAACAATAGAACCAAATAGTATAAAAACATTCCATCCCATTTAACTTCATCCCACCAACCAAACACACCCTAAATACCCTTATATTCCACTGTAGTTGCACCTCTGCTGCACACAGAATTAAGGTACACTCCCTCCTTGTAAGAACTAGCTACTGGCACAAGTCAACAGCTGCCTACAAGCAACAGCGCAACAAGAGTAAGAAGATTATAAAAAAATACTACTCGTATATATAATGCAGTTTCAAAATAAAGGCAGCTGATCTAACACCCTGTTCAAAATTTCGCCAATATCCAACTCACCTATAGAACAGACCTATGCATACATAGCACACTGCTTACACTTTCATGTTCACTTCGTGTAAAAGGATTGAGCTCTTTTAGTGTATACTATAAATTCAATATTAACCTTTTATTCTTTTCGATCCAATGAAACAAATTAGCTAGAATTTATTTATACTTCCTCTGGTAGCAGAGTAATAGAAATACCTTTACAAATAAATGGTTAGATCTAATTTTTCTACTACTCACCATATACTACCAGTATAATGTACTGTAAAATTTCTCAAAGGATTAACCCAAAGTTGTTGTATTTGGACCCAATAGGTATATATTATATACTACTACAACTCATTTTAGCTAAGCAATGTAAGACTAATTCCACCACCGCTCCACGATGCCTTGGTATTACAATCTTGCCCATGAAAAGGACAGGTCGAACAGTGATCCGGCCGAAGAGGCCACTGGGCTCAGTTGATGTTGATGCAGTTGCATTGCATGGCTAGCTTTCTCACACTGTATCTATCAAGCTAGCCGCTTTTGGGCAGCAGAGGCATTCAGAGATTTTATGGTTGCATTCAACTGATGATGGCCTGTGCAGTCTGTCAACTGCATGCATGCACAACATGCCTCACAATACCACATCACATCCCTGGAGTTTGCCTGCATGGTCATGCAGCTGTGGCTCGAGTAGTAAACCGCACCAATAACATCCATCCTTGTCAAGGAAATTAAACCGAGGTAGGGGTGCAATGCAATCAAGGTCGACCAACCACTCACCTTTAAATCCCCCATCCTAAAAGATCAGCTCGTAACCTCACCGCAATTAAAGGCCATATAGTGACTAGAGAGAAGACACGCATTCCCACCGTTCCAAAATAGTTGTCATTAGTTACTTGCTTCTATCAAGACATATATACAAAAGAATACATGATCTTTTTATTATATCTTTGGATGGTATATCTGACTCTAGCCCATGATAGTAAATTAATTCCATTGGAAATAGCTAAAGGAGAATAGTATAGAAGGGAAAAATAGTAAAAAGCCACCTCAAAATTGTAGAATGACACGTATTTGAAACAAAATTGGATGAGGACTGGAGGGAGTAACAATAAGTGCTCATGAATAAGAGTTGTTGCTTGGCCAGGGTGCTAACATTAATTGAGCCATCTAAGGCAAATGCATGCCAAGTGTTCAGGTCAGATGTTAACTGAGTAGTACTACCCACTTGATGCTCAATGTGGCCATCTAGAAGTTCTCCTGCATCATGCATGGAGATTAGCAAACAGCAATCATACATAGATGCACTTAATTTGTTTATGAATGAAGTTAATTAACACATGCAATGCAGGTGAGAAGGGCCGGACGATCGAGTAATTACGGCCGGATACAATCACAGCATGGATCATGGTGTGAGGAATCAATTACGTACGGGCTGAGAAAAAATTAAGCAGTGTGGGTGCAATCACAACTCAGCAGAACTTTCGTAGTTGATACGCTAGTGTCAACAGCTTGCAAATTTTGTTGCGCAAATCGTATATTTATTACGACGTCAATGGTCCATACGTGTATCACTTATTTGACATATTCCATCTGCTAGCTCCCTCCTGCTACAACTGGAACACGTACTCGATCGAGGGTCGGAAGCAGATCGATCACTGTTCATCACTTACACTGTTGATGTTGTATAAAGCGAGGAAGAGAATCTGCAAGCTAGCTATGCGCTTTATTTGATAGCAATAGCTTCTGAAAGATTAGAGGCGAGGTACCATGGCGCCATCAAGATATATCCAATTTAACCGATCATGTGTTCGCTACATGCATGGACACTGAAGAGTTAGCGATAGGCCGATAGCTTTTCGGAACACATATAATCATTCATGAATCATGAGGCATGCTTGACCATCACTTAATTTGGCAAGGTTAATCTTGGTTTCGGCGTACAAATGTACTCCCAGGCATGGTAAAACATCTGTACTAGATAGCTAGGTAGTGCCAATTACCAGAGCAGCTGGACGGCCGGGCAATGGGGACGGACAAGCTAAACTGAGGCTTTGCCACTGGTTGCCTATGACATGGTGCTAGGAATGGAAAAAGGCTCCGAGCTTCCTGAAATGCCCGACGGCTTTGAAGGGTTTGTATTTCAGAAAGTTCTTGTGAGCATAAGAGTGCGACAATTCTGTACATAGACTGCCGTATTCTTGGTCAAATCCCCTGTCTATGTGGCCGTAGCCACCACATGCCTGAATCTCAACAGCAGCGGCACATATAATCAATCCGTCAGGCACGAGAAATACCTTCGGGGCAGGGACAAGGCTGCAGGATGCGCAATAAAGACATGCAGAAAACAAGACCGGGAAATCCACCCAATGAGCGTCCCCGGCTCTCGCCTCTGTCACCACGACATCAATGGAGAAAGAAAGAAAGAAAGAATCGATCGCCCAGGCCGACCAGGATACGAGTGCTGTAGGCCCCGGCCATCGGCTGCGCGGCCATCGATTTGAAGGCATGGAGACTTGCAGAGCCTCTGGCTCTGCCATCTGAGCAATGCCGTCGCGCGCCGTCGTCATCCCTGTCGACTAGCGGCGGCCGGGGCAAAGCGCCGTCCGTCCTCTTGCCCGCAGCCACCAATAAAATCGGTCCGTGGGAGTGTCGCCGTCGACCGCCGTCTTGCCCCCTCTCCTCCTGGACGTAATCGCGGCCCGTACGTACTTGCGCGCTGCGGTTAAATTCTATCAGCAGAGCGAACCGGAAACGGCAGACAGGTGCACGGAACGGACGGATGGGAGTATGACACCTCATGTGAATTTTTATTAAAACTATTAGGTTGCCCGTTCATTGCAACGGAGTAGTATCATCAGACCATCTTAAGACTCTGTTTGGGAGAACTCTAACTCCCAGCTTCAGCTCAGATCTAAAACTTATAGGTTAAAGTAAAGTGAATTAAGTTTGTATTTTTAGTCTAAAATGTAAACCAGATGATCTACCTAATGTATCCATAGCTCCAGTTCCATAAATTTCTAGAGCTAGAAATACCCTACTCCACCAACTCCACAGATTTTGGTAGAGCTGAAGCTGTCCCAAACACCACCTAAATCTTAGCATAAACATCAATTGTTTCTTACACGTGTCAAGCGAAACAATGAAGCTATCACTTATGACAGCATAGTTCACGCCTATTTCCCAGTTTAAGAACCTATTAGTTAGAGAGGCGCGCGATGCATCTCTTCACAGTATGAAGGTCTTTAGCATGACGAAGGAGGTCATCACATGTTTTGAGCGCTTTTAGAGAATCTTTCAAGTTACGGAGGACAAGTTGATTAAGGAACATTTCCGACTATGCAATCAAGTTGTCCTCGGCTATTTCTTCAGTCATCTGGAGATGCTCAGAGGCGCAATGTAGGTAGACAACATTTGAAGAAGAAAGTTCTATTTTTACTACATAGCAGAACCTTGCCACCATCTCAAATGATTTTGCACCCCCAGGGATATCACTTAGTTTGATGATCCATTCTTCTTGGTCTGACCTCTCCTCGATCAACCGTTCAAGGAGGGCACTTTTTGAAAGTAAAGGGAACTGCAAAGGGATAACGAGGCAACATCATTAAGGTGAAAAACAGCAAACCTATAGAAAGGTGAAGTCATGGCATACAAGCTAAGAAAATTCAGTAAAAGACGCATGAATGACAAGAGAGGAGAAAGTTTACATACATCTTGTGCAGTGTTCTTACAGGCGAAATGATGCTAGAAGTTAATTCTCCCAAAAAACGGTAGTTAAAAATTGACAAGTATGCACCCCTTAAAAAACATGTAGTTGTTTATCCTTCCAATAAGACTTAGGATGGATAATTTTCGGATGTCATGACTGACTACATTTCGTTAGCCCTGCATATAACTTCGAATAATTTTCTTTTTGTTTCCAAAGAACTTTGATTATTTCTTCCAGAGCGATTCAGTAAAACAAGTAATACAATAGTTGTAAAAAACGTGTAAACAGCTTCAGTTCTAGAGCCGTAAAGGGGAGATAATTTACAGGCATTCACAGGAAAAGCAGATTAATTACCTTATGAAGGTGGAAAGACATGTCCCCAACCTCAACAGTAACATCACTGGGAAGTCTGTTGTGCAGAACCTACCAGGTTCACAGGCAGAACAAAAGTCAACAACAACACAATTTAAGTTAAAAAATTTTACTGAGCAGATTTGAAACAAACAAGGTGAGGAATAGGTCCCTTGAGGTCACAAACAGTGATGTATACACGACCTACTGTATAATGTTGATGTAAATGGAATTTTAATGGTACATCTTATCCACAAAGAAAGATAAGGGATAAATGATCCGTTTTTGGATGTAGCCTGATTATAACCATTTCTACAATTCAATCTATTGAAGAAAGAATCAGAATCTTGCTTTAGGTTGTAAATCATATAATAATCCATAGTGTGATTCTTACAGTATTATTCTTACAGAGGAGACAAAATGAACCAGTCATCAATTAAGATAAAATCACTATTCTAATAAAAAATATAGTGTAAAAGAGACACATCATACAAGAATTATTTACTACCTTAATAAAGATATGCAGCTCTCCTGTGCATTCTAGAAAAAGAATTATTAACTGGTCTATCAAAATTGGGAACATGCAAAGAAATATGGTATAGGCATTAATTCGCAATGTATATAGCAAATGGACATGCTTAATAAATATCTGAATGCTCTGATCGGCACTCAATGTGTATAACACTGTCTGAATTTATTGGCATCAATACTTCTATCAAAGATAAATCAAGTCTAACACACATTCCAAAGTGTTGGTAAGTATAACTGCTAGTGTATGATCAAACCCCTGCCCTCCTAATGAGGCATTAGTAAAAATTAGAATGTGCAAATGCCTACAACAGCTTCAATTGAAGGGAATCAAATCAATTGTGCTTTTGCAATTATATACTATTGGTGTATGATTATTGATTAGTGCATCGCTATGTAGTACTCCCTCTGTTTTTTTATAAGACCTATTTTTTAATGGTCTTGTTTACAAATGTAAGGCTTGCATGTAGATTTAATGAAACATTTTTTTCTATATCCCTATTTATTTTCTCTCGTCCATATACATTTATTCATTACCACCCACACAAAGTATATCTTTCATCTTCTAAGACAATTAAGTTGGGGCATCTAAGTCATTTTCTCTCGTATCTTTCTCAATTTTAACGTAACCTTAATCTTTATGCAAAATCAAAATACGCCTTATAAAAAAACCGGAGGGAGTAACCAATTTTTTTGCAGTGCACCAGCCAATTGGAGTTCATTATTATGCCCATTGAAACTTGTTTGTAAATCGTTATTATGGCTAATTTAGCGTTTCTTTGTGGTTGGTTGCATTGTGGGACTATTATGCTTTGCCAAAAGCGCTGATATAATAATTGGGAGAAATTATGGTGCTCATCGTCACGAAGGAAATAGGTGTAGGTAGGAGAGCATCATAAGTCTGTCATATATGATATATCTATAGGTGTATTCGTATCAATACACAGTGAGCATTAGATTTGCATCTCATAATTTCCCTGTATAGCCTGTAGTGTTTATGGATTTCCTTTTCTTATGGAAAGGTCTAGTGCAATTGTTTCATGGATTTGCTGTACCAAAGCATATGAGCTTGCTCTTGATGACTTGATCTCTTTTATTTGTTAATCACCATTCTCCGTATCTTCTACCTTTCCTTTCTGTCCTTGCAGGCAGCAGACTATCTCGACATCAAGGGATCGCTAGACCTTAATTACTTGCTGGACTATTGCTAATGACTTGATCTCTTTTATTTGTTAATCACCATTCTCCGTATCTTCTACCTTTCCTTTCTGTCCTTGCAGGCAGCAGACTATCTCGACATCAAGGGATCGCTAGACCTTAATTACTTGCTGGACTATTGCTAACATGAATAACAAGAATGACCTCACCCCTGAGGACGAACATGCAATCCACAGGGGCGAACCAGTGTGCTTTTGAAATGAAGACAATCTACTATTTCGTTTAAGATTACATATACATAGAAGCAGCTTATATAGCCAAAAGAGTTCAAGTTTGTTGAGATCGAACTCCTAGCAAACTTTGGATAAAACTAGCAATCTATTTGGATATTTGGATACGGAGTTATCTCTAACAAACCTTCCCTTATCTAAAAATTCATAATGAATTTGTCTATAGAAAACCCCGAATTCGGGTAATTAAGCACCGAAAGTCCAAGGGACTTATTAAGTGAGAATATGGAAGACTAAGAACAATATTATCCAAATGTTTCTTATGAAAACAAATTAAGTAAACCACTAGTAAGTCCAAATACACAGCTAACAACAAAGAAGATGAAGAAATCTGGGTCTTCAACTATGCATACCCCAGTAAAGTCTGAGTCTGTGCAACTAATTTGCTGAAATAAATGTTCAATCATCAAATGTTATAAACCAAGACATCACATACGGTGTTTGATAGATAGCGAAGAACTCGTTGCATGAATATTTGAAATGTTCCACCTAGAACACAAAATTTGGCAAATAGTAGTTATTGAAAGAAAACTTGCACATTGTAGGATCAAGAATAACCGACTAGAGAGGGGTGAATAAGAGGTTTCTAAATTTTTCTATTCTAATTTCAATTTTAAAGACCACTAAGCACAAATTACAATTTTAACAATTTTAATACCAAGCACTTCTAATGAATCCTAAATTTTCCCAACTACTCAAGTACTCCAAATATGATTCTACACTAAGCAACAAGTTTAAGTAGCAAGAATTGAAATTTCACTCAAGAGAATAAGAAATGCAAACCACAATAGATGAACACAAGGATTTATCCCGTGGTCTCGGATACTTGCCGGTCTCCCTTACTCCACGTTGAGGTGATTTGAACCTCTTCAAGTCAGCTCCATCCGCTTGAGCCTTCCTCGATTACTCATGGTAACTCTTCCCCACTCTGGGTAAGCGAGCTCTTTGCCTTCACAACGATCGGGCATTCACACAAACTTCTTTGTGAAGATTACCGATTTCCACGCCTCCTAGGCAACCTCCAAGAGTAACAAGTATTGACGCTTGCTTGAGGTCGAAATTGAGTGTCTAAGGCTCAACACTAAACGCACCGCTCAATTTAGCTCCTAACTCTCTCAATGTATGAATTTAATGCACCAAGAGTTTGGAAGACTAACTAGAGCTCAAATTTATTCAATGAGGACCAAAGTTAGCTCTAAAATGTAGGTGGAGGGTATTTATAACCCCTACCAACCAAATGTAACCGTTGGCCAAAAGTTGGCCAAAATAATGCTGGGAGGCCGGTCATACCGCTCTGAGCCGGTATGACCAGCCCTCAGTATCCAACGATCACTGTGGAGCAATTAATGCCCAGTTAGTGACCGTTTGTCACATGGCCAGTATGACCGGAGCAGGTCTGGTCATACCGCTCGCCGGTATGACCTCATGCTCTACAGTCATACCACCCTCCCAGGTGCTAAATGCATCTTCTTTGGAAAAAACATACCGGGAGGGGGGCGGTAGCACCGGCAGTCGGTATGACCAGAGTGGGTCTAGTCATACCGCCCATACTTAGCACAAAAACATCCGTTCTGTGAAAAAAACATGCCGCCCGAAGGCCCGGTCATACCTTTTCCCGGTATGACCGGAAGGGGTCCGGTCATACCGGAAGGGGTCCGGTCATATCGGCCCCACTGCTCAAAATACAAATTTTATCTCCTTTTTATTATGCTTTTGTGAATTTTTATTTTAGATGTGTCTAATTTGGATATGTTGAGCCTTGACATTTTTCTCGACATCAAACTCATTACAATGACCCCTCTTAATAGTACGACACCTATTCTAGCAATCCGATCTTTTTCTCACCAAACCCCGAGATCGGTAAAAGCAATGAAAAGGGTCCTTAACTTTTATACCTTGGTCATCTTGCCTTGTTGCATGGATCTTATATTCATTGAATCAATGCTCTTATGTCCGTTGCATCTTGAATCAACCTATTTTCAAAAATACTCAGATAAAAGATGTCAGCCCTTTAAACATTTATTGTTATCAATTACCAAAACTCAACCAAATTTAAGGGCCTATATGCTTTCACACGTGTAATCATCACGAACATCAAACTGCCAACTTTAAAGATGATTAAAATTCATAACATGGTTGAAACTGCTCCTACAAAACTGTTAAGATAAAATAAAACTCTTGTACCATCGATTGAGTATAAATTACAATAGACCCTCATATCGAGTTATGACAACTAGACAACAATGTAATATCCACGCAAAAACAAACTCCTTCAACACTTCGATCCTGCATCTCAAACTTATATTGGAACAAAATCTTCACTTTTAAACAGCAAAAACTCCGAAAAGTATAACGATAGCTACCAACAAGGTGTTATCGAATTCTTGAGAATTAATATTGCTAAAGTCTTCATGATGGTTGCACAAATGATCCAAGATTTGCAACATATACAAACAGTGATTGAATACCAAATTCAGTTATTTCCTCAACTAACATTATTTTTTTAATCTCTTCGATCAAATGTAGCTCTGATTACACTTGGTCCCAAAGTCGACGAATGTACAAGAAATCAGACTTCACGACGTTGCCACCAGATGGGAGTAAACTGTAGCACGTCACCTTGAAGACATGGTGTATCAAATAATATCCCAACGGGAGCAAGGAAAAAGTGTTGATTGCATAATTGCACGAAGGTATGCGTACATCAAACAGCAGTTGCAACCAACAGATGCAGCAGGTATGTGTGCAGTAAACATCAATTTGCTGGGAATGTGGTTATCTTATTGAAATCCCTTAAAGTTGAAAACTTGTTTGATTTTGACTTCATGGACCGACCTCCACAGGAGAATATCCTCAACTCCATGTACCAGCTCTGGGTATTGGGCGCCTTGAATAGTGTCGATGCCCTTACAGAAATATGTTGGAAGATGGTGGAGTTCCCAATTGCACCCAACTATAGCAAAGATGCTTCTCATGGGGGAGCAGTTGGGAGAAAATTGGTTATTTACCACTTCAAAGAAGTGGCTTCGCAGTTTTACCACTACAAAGAATGGCTTCGCAAAATTGCCACTTACGTCGTATACACATTGTTTTCTCTGCCATTTTCTCCATTTTACTGATTTTTAATTCCTTTTCTCATTTTTAGCCGCTTGAAAGGACTAAAGTGCCCCTCACGTTGATTGCACAGGCCACAGGGATTGAATCGCGGAGAGCCAGCCGAAACGTCGCGCGCCTATCCCAGCCGGAACGTCGATGCTTTGCCGCCAATCCGTCATCGCATCGCACCGCCGACCGCCGATCACCGTGGATCAGGACGCGCCGCCGGCCGCCGATCGCCGTGGATACGCGCTGCTGTCCGTGGCCTGACCATCCGCGTTCCGGCGATCGCCCATGCCTACAGGCTGCCGATCACCAGGGCGACCGTCCGCGTTCCGGCGATCACCAGGGCGACTGTCCGCGTTCCGGCGATCACCAGGGAGTTTGTAGTTTGGTATGCAGTGCAGAAACGTTTGTCGTTTGTCTGTCTTTTGTGAATCATTTAGTACAGTGCACTACAATTAGGCCACCATACTTGAATAAAATTAGGATGGATGAAGATGAAAAATCCTTGAGCAGTATTGCAGTAGCAAGCTCCTCATCATCAACTAGTGTCAACTGTTTAGTTTGTTGTTCTGAGGATTCTGATTCAGTAATTGAAAGATGGCACTCTAGTGTAGGATGCTCCTTCAGAGCAGTAACTCTGCTACATGGCACCTGAAACAGGGGGGAATCACCACTATTGTTCAACACAAAAGGCACTTTAGGTTCCATTGAACCAGAACATTTTTAGCTTTTCCTCCAAATGCCCCTATTTAGTAGCGCTACTACTCTAAAAGTTTGATCGTTTTCTCCATATTTTTTCTAGGTCAAGTAAAATGTTAACTCTGATGATTTTATGCTTCCATACATGAATTAGGTGTGCCTTTTTTATTTGTGTTTATAGTGAATCCAGAAATCACAATTTTCTTGTTTCAGTGGTTGGCTCCGACATCATATAGGCCAGCGGCATGGAATCTCATGATGATACTCCAGAAATTGATTGGGATAACCTGCAAATTGTAGAGACTCATGATGCTGAAGGTCGAATTGAACTGATGAGTGAGGATCAGCTATGTGTGATTTTGGGCTTGAGGGATAACAATGGGAGAGGACATGTGGCTAAACCAAACGGTTGTGCAGTGGTTGAGCAAGGAGTTGATGCTGAAGGTGTCTCCATTCCTATTATTAGTGATGTCATACCAGATGAGATAGTGATTACATATGATAAAAGATCACCCAAAAATGGTGATTGGCACTATGTACCCATCAATGAATGAATTCCGGTTGGCTGTAAGGCAATTTGCAATCAATGAAGAGTTTGATCTTGGCACAGAGAAGTCAGATAAGAAGAGATTTCGAGGGTTCTGCAAGACTAGTAAAGATTGCCCTTGGAGGATAGTTGCCTCTCTACAGGATGATAAGAGTAGTGTAAATGTGAAATATTTACATAATTTTTAAAAAATCATTTATACCCATGTCTATGTCATTTTCAAAGGTGAAATAATTAATTTCATTTGTAATTCTTTATATGCAGGTGACAGTTTTAGTTGACCATCATGATTGTATTTCAAGCAGCAAGGTGAAGACTATAACACCATCTCAGAGCTGGGTAGCTAGCAAGGCTGTGAGTATCCTTAGGAACTCACCAAAAATGGGCGCCAAAGAATTGCAAACAAAATTGCAGGATGAACACTCTGTGACAATTTCATATGACACAGTATGGAGGGGAAGAGAAAAAGCCCTCGCAGAGGTTTATGGTAAATGGGAAGAGAGTTTTGAGATGTTATATAGATGGAAGGCTGAGGTGCTGAAGAAGTCACCTGGAAGTGTTGTGGAGATTGATATGCTGGAAATTGATGGTAATGTGTACTTTCATCGGTTTTTCTGTGCACTTAAACCATGTATTGATGGTTTTTTGGAAGGATGTAGGCCATATTTGGGTATAGATTCTACTGCACTGAATGGAAGGTGGAATGGGCACCTAGCCTCAGCTACAGCAGTTGATGGTCACAATTGGATGTATTCACTGGCTTATGGGTTCATAGCTTCTGAGACATAAGACAACTAGACTTGGTTTATAAATCAACTGAAAAAAGAAATAGGAGATCCTCCGCTTCTTGCAATATGCACAGATGCTTGCAAAGGCTTAGAAAATACAGTGAACAATGTGTTTCCCAATGCTGAACAAAGAGAATGTTTTTTCCATTTGATGAAGCATTTTGTTAAAAGATTTCATGGGTTTGGAAGGATTTATCCTGCAGCAAGGGCTTATACAGAAGAGGTGTTCAAAGATCATATGACAGCAATTTTTAGTGAATCAAATGAGGTACGACTCTGGATAAAATAGTACCATAGTCTTAAGTGGTACAGGTGTGGCTTCAATCCAGATATCAAGTGTGACTACATCACTAATAATGTAGCAGAGGTTTTCAACAACTGGATCCGAGACATTAAGGACTTACCTGTAGCTGAACTAGCTGATAAGGTTAGAGAGATGATCATGGTTTTGTGGAGGAAGAGGAGAAGGATTGGGGAGAGACTACCAGCTGGAAGGATACTACCTAGTGTTATGGTTCAGCTGAGGGCAAATACTAGAGGCTTGGGGCATTTGAAAGTTGTGGAATCTAGTGATTGGACTGCAGAGGTTTGGCATAATAGTGAAAGGCATATTGTGAAGCTTAATCACAAGACTTGTACTTGTCTTGAATGGCAGCACACCAGCAAGCCATGTCAACATGTCTTAGCTTTTATAACATCACAAAAGAGAGTAGACCTTGAACAATTTGTGCATGAGTACTACTCTATGGATAAATTCAAGGCTGCTTATGGGAGAGAGATTGAGCCAATGACAGCCAAATCACAGTGGCCGCAAGTCCAGCTTCCATTTGTTTTGGGTGCACCATTTGCTAAGAGAAATGTTGGAAGACAAAGGAAGCTACGGATCAAAGGATGTCTTGAAGGTGGCCACAAGAAGAAAGGTGTCAGTGTTGTTGCAAATGATGACAATGCTGCTCCCACCAATGCTAAGGGGAAGAAAATGATTAGAGGCCCAATGACTTGCAAGAGATGTGGTGAAAAGGGACATAGGCAAGCTAGCTACAAGTGTCCACTGAATGGAACTAAAAAAAGGCAAGTTTTGCTCTTTCATTCAAATCTTAAATTATCACCTAATGCTAAAACTTAATTTTTATTGTTTAATTGCAGGAAAAGGAAGCCTAGAAAGAATAGTACAAAAGCTAGGCCAGATGAACCTAGCAACCCACAAAGGCCTACTAGAGAACAAATACTCCAGAACAGTCCAGGCATGGTCACTAGAAGGTAACAACAATAACAATTGCATCTCTGTCCACAATGCACAAATGAGAAATAGAAGGACTTTTCTAAATGTGATAACATATATATGTGCAGCCGTCTTGCTTTCTTGTTGGGAGAAGGCAGTTCTTCACAAACCACCAGAACTACTCCAGAAAGGATGCCCACTGCAGCTTCAAATCGGCATACTTCTTATGTGGGGTGGAACTCACAATTATTTAGTGAGATGTGAACTCTCTTTCATTTTGGAGATGTTTGTGAGATGTGAACTCACAAAAATTTAGTGAGATGTGAACTCAATTTTATTTTGGAGATCTTTGATTGCTTAGTGAGATGTGAACTCAAGGTCATTGTAATGTGAGCTGTGAACTCACAATTATTTTTGATATTTTGAATTCTTCAAATAGATATGCTTGAGAGATGATAATATATTTAGCTGGACATCTTCCATGTGCACAATTATTTGTCTTCAAGAAGTGATGCTGCAAAAGCTTCAACAAGCTACCTTGCTTGCTTCGTATGGTTCAGCACACTCACAGAAACAATTGACAGGAGGACCTGCAGATGTTGAGCAATCTTCCATGATCAGTATGACTGAAGGTATCTGGATTTGGGCTCATATAGCTAAACATACATTTTCTGAATGTTATGCTTCTTGGGCAGTGGTTTTTTGTCTTTCAAAAAATGAACTTCCCCTTTCTTATGACCTGAACCGCATGATTCCAGTTTCTATCTGCCTGTCATCTTTACAGGACTAACCATTCTATTCTCAGTGTCTACTGCTTTCGAACATGGCTATTTTACTAATTCAATTTACTAGGCAGCAAGATATGCAGCCAATCCTTAGGACACTTGACCAAGTACTACCATACAATATGACTGAGTTCATTGCCCCCTGTAGGCCAGTCAAATGGTTCCTCCATCCAAACTCAGGCATCAGGAAGCTCCAACATGCTAGCACTAGGACCTCAACAGCAGCAGCAAAACTTTGAATTCTCAGCACGTGGAGGTGTCAATGATTATCACTCAAAAATTGATGATCTAGAAACATTTTGGAGTGAAAATCTTCATGTATATTCATTACATCTTGACAGAAGGAGAATTACATTAAGCTGATTACAGAAATAACATCTCATTTCATTCCTTTGGTTCAGAAGTAATAGCAAGGTTCTATTAATACTGAACAGCAAGATTCCTCATTTCATCTAGCAATACAGAACACATATTCTATTAGTGCAATTCTATTTGTTTACTAAATCAGCTCATGTACACACAATTTCAATCCAACATTGACGATCTGCAACAAAAATTAGCAACCGAGCTTCAGCTTCATCGTGTGAACCAGTGTGTGAACCAGAGCTTCAGCTTCCCGTGCGTCTTGGCCTTGTGAGCTTTGACGAGGGAGTGGCGGGCATGGACTGCGCAGCGTGAGCCTTGACCGGGCGGCGGTGCGCGCGATGCTAGAGGCCGGACGTTAGCGCGACCAAAGCTGGAGACCGGAGAGCGCGAGCGGCGGCCTCCACCGGAGGCGGCGCGAGCGATGCCGAGGCCAGCGCGGCCGCGAGGCCGGGAGAGCAACGAGCGGCGGCCTCGACGGCGGCAGGCGGCGAAGGACGCCAGAGGCCGGCAGCGATCAAGAGGGAGGCGGGCGGCGAAGGCCTCGGCCGGCGGCAGGCATGAGGATTAGAATCTTTGGAGTCCAGGCAGCAGAATGTGAGGCTAGGGTGTGAGGGCACTTTAGTCCTTTCAAAGTGGCTGAAAATGAGAAAAGGAATTAAAAATCAGTAAAATGGAGAAAATCGCAGAGAAAACAATGTGTATACGACGTAAGTGGCAATTTTGCGAAGCCGTTCTTTGTAGTGGTAAAACTGCGAAGCCACTTCTTTGAAGTGGTAAATAACCAATTTTCTCAGCAGTTGGAGTGCCTTGCTGAAGTACATCGCGAGGGCATGGTGCCGTGGGTGGCCTCCCTGAAGGGGAGGAAATAGAGGATGGTGCGGCTCAGGGCAGTCAGTGAGGAAGTGGAGAACAACGCGTGGCGGACGATAAAAAATCCTAGGTACACTCTGATACCATTTGTTAGGGTTAGATGCGCCCAATACAGGACAAAGAGTTTAATGTGAAAATTTTCACGGAGGAAAAAACCACGAGAGACAAATCTACTAATTTCTTTTTCAATTTACATGTACATGGAGTGGCTATATATAGCCAGTTGAACAAGAATAGTTTGAAGATATAGACTCTTATTTAGATTGAGGAAAACTTGCCTCTAACAAACTATTTAGATGTTTGAGGAAATCATATCTCTAATAGAATATGCAAACGCCTATAATAGCTTCAATTGAAGGGAATCAAATCAATTTAACAAGTTGACAAAATGCTTACTTCGGGCTCCGGCATAAGCATGAGTTGCCCGTAGACCTTGCTAGAGTCTGGCTCCACCTGGTAAAATCTCTCAAAAAAATCAATCGAATCAAAATTGAAGAACACAATTGGTTTGACGTACAACGAAATTGAAGATGAAAAGTGGGGAAAAAAGGAGGCACCTTGAGCTCGACGTTGAGGATGTGGCAGAGGAGCTTAGAGGGCAGATCGTAAAGGCGCATCTGGTTTCTGTTACCGAATTCATGGTAGCCTCCACCTGAAAAACCAAAGGGAAAGCAAATTAGCATGCGAAACCGTAGCGAAGCAAGCCTCCTAGGATCGAATTGGGAATGGGAGGCGACCTCTCAGCAAAGGACTCCCAAGTTGACCAAATTTGGCACTTGAGGGTGCTCGCATACCTATGGAGGAGCCCTGCGGTAGGGGCAGGGACACCATGGCGGTAGGCAGTGACTGGGGACGGGAAAGACGGAGTTAGGGCAGCTATTGAAAGTGAAGATGTGGTGTTGCTGGCAATCCCCTTTCTTCTACGGTAAACTTTAACTAGACATGAGAGCAGAGGGGAGATCGAGAGAGGGAAGGAGATAGAGGAGGTGGCAAGAAGCCGTTGTGAGAAAGAATTGGGAGAGGATGGCGATGGCAAAGCCACGGGGAGATGGGGTGTGGGGAGGAGCGGGTGGTGAGGGGACATAGTAGCGGAGGGGGAAGATGGGGAGGGAGAGGGGAGGTGGCGGCAACACGGAGGGCGATTTGGCTATGTGGGGACAAGGCATGAGAAAGAGGGTGCGGGAGAGGGAGACGTGGGGAGGAGTACAAGGAAGTGGGAAGGCAGTTCGGTTGGCTTGCGAGCAGTTGGGGTTGGGACGATCGTCCAAGGGAGAGGAGTAAACTCATGCTTTTATTAGTTAAGTAATATATTTTTAAATAAAATTAAAAAATATGTAAAAAAATAATTGCATAAATATACCTCTGCTGCTCTTTTGCCAGTTGAATTTGTGACAGGACTTCTGTCGCTAATTCATTTAGTGACAAAAGGCCTATCGACCAAATCAACCAAATGACCAAATGAATCAATGACAAATGGACTTATTGGGAAAATAAATCAACGATAAAATTATTGGCTAAATAAAACTCTATCGTCGGTTCATTGGCAATAGACTTTCATCACTAAATGAATTAGTGAGAACGATGGAAAGCTTCAATCGCTTAGATGATATGTCGCTAATTCATTTGAGGGCAATAAATTGACGATAGAGGTATATTTATGTAATTATTTTTTACCTATTCTTCTGCAATTTATTTAAAATATATATTATTTAAAACACAAATCTTGAGTTCGATTTCAGTACAGGCCGGCCTAGCGATTTGAACGGCCGGGCCAAGCTGCTGCTTACGACTAACGGGAGGCAGATCGCGGATGTTTATAATAGGCTCTTGGGCCAGCAGACCTCCACTGCCCATAGGCAGCAGGCCCTTCATTAGGCTGCTCAGCCACGTAGCGACTCTCGCTACGACCGAGACAGCCTACCCGCGAAGTCCACACGTGTACAGTCGTCACACACACGGGCGCACGCATGCAGTGGGCGCTGGATGACGGATGTACTTGGTGTGTGACGTCCCGTTAGCTAGTCGTAGCTGAGCACGAGTGCACGAGCTAGACTTGCATGTAAGTACCATGTACGCTCCTGGGTAGACCTGTAAATTGGGCCGTGTTGGCACGGCCCAAGCTTATCGTGCTTCGGGCCGCTTTAGAACGGCCCAGTACGGCACGGATGTATCATCTTGCCGGGTCGGGCTGGCTCAAAATGGTTTTTTCCTAGCCCGGCCCGGCACTAAAGTCCGTCGAGCCATCATCGGGCCGTGCCGGCCCAAGCATGGCCCAGGCCTACTCCAGATCGATTGAAGCAGTCGCACTTGCCCCTCTCTTTCTCTGTCCCATCACTATTTGGTCATAAGCTAATTAGCCAACTACTTTTAGGCAATAATTAATCACTATCTAGTGTGGTGCCAGCTGTGTGTAACATCCTGAAACTTCAATAAAATGAAAATGAATATTTTTAATTCGAAAATAAATGTTTTTGAGTTTCCTTGGCATTGTTGGTTCTTATTTGAATTTTGATTGGATTTTTGTATTGTAAGGAAATCTAATGCATAGAATTTAAGAATGGACATCATCCAAACATTATCTGAATCCAAGAAAAGTACCATAATGCCCTTAGAATGATATTTACCTCTGGTAGAAATTCTAGGAGCTGATCATGAGATATAACACTTTTAAAAATTCAAAAAGCGAAGCTCAAATTTCGAAATCATAATGTCAGAATTTTATAAAATTCTGGAGCAATATCCTAAGCTGAAAATTTTACATAAGAATACTTAGCTCAAATTAATTTGAAAAACAAA
This sequence comes from Guadua angustifolia, assembly GCA_036346375.1. NCBI lineage: Eukaryota > Viridiplantae > Streptophyta > Magnoliopsida > Poales > Poaceae > Guadua > Guadua angustifolia. Next base: position 14,997,463 of record CM070508.1, read on the forward strand.
GTTTCAAAAAGTAATAAAAATATTTGAATCGTTCGATAATTCAAAATCGAAATTGAAATCTGTGCATTTACAAAGGTCGAATTTTAGTAAATAATGTATAAATTATTTGAATCTCAAATGTTTACTGGAGATCATCTACTTTCAGAAGAGACTACACAAAAAGTATGAAAAATCTCTGTCAAGGTTTAGCTGGCAAATCAATGCAAGATCAGTGCACTTAACCGGGTCAATCCTCAAGTCGGTTCTCTTTTCATTCACTGGCATGTGGGCCAAACCATTCCTTTCTCCGTTCTGTTGGCGCAGTGGAGAAACCTTCAGTCTCTGGCAATGGTCCCTGCTGCCAGGCCCTTCTCCCCCAACCCCGTTAGCTCCACTGAAGAAGTCTCCCGAAGCCGTTCGTTCCACTGGCGAATTCTCCGATGCTCAGAGCTTCACGCCAATTGCGATCACTGCCACGAAGCCATTCATTCGCTACAAAGCCATTCCTTGCACCCCAGCGTTCGCAGTGAACCCTTCCTCATTCCCCTCGCCTCTCCTTCCCTTTTCCCACCGAGGCGCATGAACTCCCTCCGGTTCCGCCATTTCAGGAGGCTCTGCCGCTCGAAAAGCGGCAAAATGCGGAGATTTAGTGGTCCCCTTCCAATTCCTCGGCGTGGAACATCCTTGGCCTTCACTTGTGTCCAATAAGCCCCAATTTCTGTTCTTCACGCCGCAACCCCGCCGCACCACTCGCCGTTCTTCCTCACCTCCGGCCGCACGGTGGCACCACACCAAGCTCCTCCTACCGAATCAAGCTGAACGGACTCCGAGCTCGTGGATGCTCAAGCCGCCACCCATTCAAGTCGAGCTGCCTTCGTCTTCTTCCCGCGAAGCCGCTTCTTCCGCCGCTGGGTCCGGCCAAGGCCTCCTGCTGCGTCTCCGACCGAAGCGACTTCATCTCCAGACTCTCCTCGCCGAGCCCTCCCTCTCCAGGCCATCGCATTCGCCGGATCTTCGCCGTAGCTCCCTCGCCGGCCAGCCCTAGAAGTGCTCTGTTTCTTCCTCTGCACTGTGGGGTCGGGAAAACAGAAGACTCCAGGTAGAAGAAGCTCAGAGCAGAAGGTGTTTTCCCTGTGGCAAAGCGTATTTTCCTTTTCTAGCCATTTATAGTTGATTGAAAATTTAGACTTGAATATCTTCTGTAATTTTAATTCAATCCCAGTGAAACAAATTTGTATAATCATATGAAATTAGAAAGAATCTAAATATGTAAAAATACCTAATTTTTGGTCTGTAGAGTAATTATTTATGTTAAACTTTGATTAGGATGTTAATATGGTTGTTAATGGGATCTTGTGTATACTAAGTGATGAAATGATGAAATCAAAATCCATGAGATTTTAGGACCAGGAGGTATTCAAATATACAAATACATTTAGTTTTTGAACTAAGTTAATTCGTTTGTTTAGCAACCATTAATAATGCTTAAGATGGCCATTAAAAGGAATGAATGTATAAGGGTTCATAAAATCATAAAGTATTTTGTGGGAGATTCCTGAAATCAGTAGGAGCTTGTCCAAATAAAAATACTTAGGATCAAACTTAAGTTGCATTATTTTAATAGAAGAAAATGATAATTATAGTAGTAAATAAATAATTAACCTATTGCAATTGAAGTTAAAATAATGCCAAACCAGCTTTGAAACAATTCTAGGATGGTATTCGCTAACACCGAAAAATGAATTAAAGATCTCAGTATAGCGTAGTTGTAAACTCAAAATGAAGTTAGCCGATTTAGCGTTCAGACAGATCATTTAGACTAATTCAACAAAGCAGATAAAATAACTCGCCTAAATACTAAAATTAGTAAAACTAGTTTAGTAACATTCTACAAAGTTTATACTACCATGATCTGTAAAAAGAACCTTATTCCATTAAGGTTTGCATATTAATATTGTTGGTATAAAACCCTTAAGTGATAACCTTTTGTTTCGCTTTCCTGCCTATTCGATTTAAGTAAACTTTACCATGCCACTTAAGCCTTTTCAACAATGAATATAATGTATTAGCCAAAGCCTAAAAATTTTGGAATCAGCTTAGGATTGTTATACAAAGTATAAACCATCTTATTATGTAGAAATAACCATACTTCATCATGATTTGCATATTAATCCTAATAGCTAAATAACCCTAAGTAATCACATTACTTTAGACCGTAATATGAATAAACGAATTGTAGTTTCAATGAGTAACCTGTAGTTAAGTTATTTTTATCACCAGAACCTTCTCAAATATCGTGTAAATTAGTCCAGTAGCCTAAATCAGTAAAACTAACTTGCGTAAAACTAATTCGAAGCGAAACCAATCAAAGATAAAGAACTATTTAGTCATAATCTAATATGATCATTTAAGCATTTTCATTAACTCGCAAAGTAACTCATCTAAATGCGAATAATGTAAAGAATAGTCTAGAATTGATCTTTAAGTTATAATCTGCAGCAATATAAGAAAATATTCATATTTCACTTTGCTTTGAATCTGAATCCTAATAGAGCAAAACCCATAGGTGGCAATGCTACCCGAAATAGTAATGTGATTAGTAAATCAATGAACTTTGCAAACTAATGCTTAATTCTATTAATCTAACCAATCTTTGCATCTTGAATTCGTAAAATAAGACTAATAAATTCATAAAAGAGCAATCCCGGTTTCTTGTGCAGAGTTTATTCGTTTTGCTATTTATTTCCTTCTTGCCGTTATTGAAGTTAGTTTATTGCTTGCTTTATTTCCGTTGTTCGACGTGTAGAACCCGACGTCTCTAGCTTCGTCTTCGTCGTCGTCACCGCAATCCTCGTCCTCGTCGTATTCGTCAATCAAGCAAGGCAAGCTTCCTTTGACCATATTGCTCCCAATATTTTATATTCCTTTTGTGCATCAAATTGTTTCATGCATGCGTTTACTTTATGTAAATTGCTATTTTGTGGATTGGTAGTTATACCGGTTGTCTCGTGAATCTCCTTTGATGTTTATGAACATGTGAACCTTGATAACCACATAATAGGGCTAGGCATTACTTAATGTCATCTTGGGTATATACGATCATATTAACCTGCTTAGCCATGCTTTAGTATTTGAGGAACTGATGATCATGATTAAAGTTGTTTCTGAAATGTTTTACCTGAAACCTGAATGATCCTTTTGGGAAAATGGTTGCTAGTACTTTGATTAAAAACCCAAAATAAAACTATGCTTGGATGCGGGCGATTATTGGCGATAGCCGGATGTGCGAATGGAATTGCACGTAGTGTAGGGCGAGTATCGCCTGTGTCGATAAGGACCGAGCAATGGGACGCTATTGATCCGAGATTTCCGTGCAACCACGAGAGCTATTTATGGGGTAGCCATAGCTTGTTATGTTAATTAGACATGGCTTCGTCATTGGTAGGCGGAGCTCGCATGAGTTTTCCGGTCAGTTCTACCTCGACGGGTATTCCGTCAGTCTACTTGCTAATGCAACGGTGCATACTCGCCGTGTTCGAAACGTTGTGTTGTGTTGGGGTATCGAAGTGGATCCACGACTCGCGTGTGTGTTTCTGGTTCTACGGCGGGGGTTAACGTCCCGGGCTGGTCAAAGCCATGTCTAGGTAATGTAACGACTATGTATGGTCGAAAGACCATGACTTGTGGGTAAAGTTGTACACCTCTGCAGAGTTTAAATCTAATCGATTAGCCGCGCTCGCGGTCATGAGCACTTGGTGATTTCATTCCAATGCTAGATGTTTATTATTTAAAAAGGGCTTGGTACCATTTGTTTTTGCAACTGTGTTTTATGTCAAAGGGCCGACATTGATGGATTTCTGGATATGTTGTTTCGTCGCTCACGTCATGGAGGACTGTGAGTGTTATTATGCTTTACTTATTTGTTATCAATTAAACTTGCTCTTTTAAATTCCGTTTGCGAATGACTTGATTTAGAAATGCAAATTCGCTTTATGCAAATTAACTGTAGTAGCCTCCTTTAAAACGGCTTGCATGTATTGTAGGTTTTGCTCAAGTCTTGCTGAGTACGCAACGTACTCACCCTTGCCTAATTATATGTAGGTGGATGAGTTAGCGCGGCTTCGAAGTTGTTCATCGCAGGTTGCGGGATGTTTTGTCGTATTCTATCTGGAGTTTATGCCTGGTCAGTTGCCTGCGGGATTCGGTTGGGCAAACTACAGGATACTGCTTCTTTGCTGCTAATCTCTTTATTTGTAAGCTTCTCTTTATATATTAGTTTCCGCTGTGATTATTTGTTGTATGGTTGTGATTCCAAATGTTGAAATGTGCGTGCTAGCTACTGATCCAGGGACTAGTACTGCGAGCACATTAGATTTCCATTTTTGCATTCGGTGTAAAAATGGGGGTCGTTACAGTTGGTATCAGAGCTATACTGACCGTAGGATAAACCTTAGATAGAATGGTCGTTAGCATTGGAATATGAGAATTCAAAATCTTACTTCCAAAAGCTACTATATTTGCAAAATGTAGACTCTGCTATTCTTTCCTCATTCTTAAGACTCTACTCTTGCCTCTACATTCCGTTTGATTTGTAAACAAACTCTTCTTTCCTGAAAAAGAAATTGTCGCTAGTGGTTATCTTCACTACTGATTCTGAAGATGTTCGAGGCTTGTTACTGTCATCCTTCATGCCGACCAAAGAAGCCTACAACGTCAACGACAACCATCTCAAGAAAGCATGCAACGATTCGCTAACCTCGACAAAACAGAAATATAGCTCGAAGATTCTACTCCATAAAGAGTTAGCATCACCCAACAGCAAAAGGGCGGATGATTAGAATGCATTAGGATTACCTTAAGACAGGAACCCTTACGCATAGCATTTTGTTCCGCTCTGGTTATATAAAGCATTTTACTCTTTGGTGTTTATGTCTTGCTACTTAGAATTGGTTTTGTATCTGAATGTCAGGACTGATTTATGTGTAACTTGACCACTATGGTTAAAGTTTCATAATAAGTTGTCCTCATGTATGAATATCTAAATCTCAACCCATAGGATGAATACAAAATCATGAACTAGTTTATCTCTTCTTTCCATAGGATTTCTCACATGGGGAATCATTATTGCCATTAACCTTTCACAAAATCAAGTCTCATCCAGGTTAGTAATACAGTCCCCATTGCCACTCTAGCTTCCTGAGACCACACCATATATATATATATAAACCCAGACTAAGATGTTCACAACCATCAATTGATCTAAGCTGTTTTAGGCTAATTAAAACCTGGTCTTTCCAATAACAGCTCCTCATCGTGCCTTAAAAGTTCACCGCATTATTTTACCTAAATTATATACTGTGAGTCTAAGTTAGAGTCGGAAAAGTTCTATGCTTCCAGAATATGAACATTAGAATGATCGTCAAAAGAAAAACATAACCTAGTCTGTACCTTCCCTCCATAGAACTTTTTATGAACTTACCTCCTCTCAGTACAGTTTCTCACCTATGACGCCATCATGGACTAGCAGTATAGTCTCTATTACTACTTTTAACTTTACTTGAGATCACACCATCCATGTGCAAACCAAGCCAGGTCGCTAACAACCACCAAACTAGTTTATGCTGCTTTAGGCTAGTTAGAACTTAATGCTCCAACAAGAATTTCTAAACATGCCTCAAAAGCCTGCCTCATGACTTTGCCTAAATTATGTACCACAAAAATGAGTTAGAACCAGAAAGTTATAATCTTACAATGTAAACTTTAGAATGGTTGTTAAAACGAAAATCGAAAAAGAAAAATCGGAAATCCTAATTTTCAAAAAGAAATATAAAAAGGATAGTATTGGTTATACACATACTCCTTTCCTGTCTATAGAATTTAGCTTCCCTATCTGTATACTCGTTTCTCCCTGTGTAGGATTTTCTTTCTCTACTCCTAAGTTGTTCTTTCTAGAAATATTTCTTTCCTTGTCTTTTGCAAAATGGAAGTCACCAACAAGTCTTTTGGAAATAATTTCGGTAATAAATCAACATCGTCGTGATGTCTGCATCAGCAACTTCAAGAAGATAGAAGCAATGAAACGTCACAACTTCTCCGACTTCATCGAAGCCTCGGAAGACTAACACAAGTGGTGCGAGGATTAAAAGAAACTCATCGCTAAATAACCTGCAAGAAAAGATAGTATTATACAAACTACCCATTATCCTGGCTATGTAGTAGACCTTATGTGCAGCAATGCATAGGATTCGGCTAGTAAAAGAAAAACCATAGATACCACCCATGTACTAAGTTAAATATGTGTATAGTATTTCTGTGCTATTGAAATTTTGTTGAAAATCTTTCATATCGCTTTCGGGTTACTCTCGTGAATGTTAAACCACTAGGTTGAAATTTGCGATGTGTTAACCCTACTTAATAAGAAAAATTTTAATTAAAAAGATTTTAAAGAACGTAGTAGGCCGTCCCAATTTCCATTTGTTGAATACCCTACTTCAGCAGCACAACCTCTGTTATCTTCTCCCCATAGCTAATACCCACTCTTTCTATTTCCTTTGCTCAACTACGCTAAAACCACCTGTTCCTCGTACTCTTTTTATGGCAATACCAAGGACTACCTAAGAAAATGCTGTCACAAGTTGCTATAATCAGCAAATTCTAATGCCAACCAATCTCGCTAAGTCTGTATGTCAGACCTTAATAAATATCCTCATTTTGTTCATACTACATACTGGCACCTCTTGCCCTCAAGATTCTCCAATAACTAATGCCATAACAACTACCTTTACTACCTTCGGGAAGTACTTCTATTGCAGAACCTTTAGTCGAACCCCTCGATACTAGAATGGAAGACAGGACTATAAAGTAGTAGGTTAGCATAATAAAACTTTGTTATGACCTAAGAAAGTGTATAGTTCTTATGTAATAAATAAAAGTGTGTTGTAATTTGATTAATTAAAAAAAATTTCTGTCGGTATTACTATCACGGGAAACTCTCGTAATGCTTAACCGATAGGCTAAAGAATTATAACGAGATGACCCAAAATCATATAAGGAACCCATAGTTATGAAGCAATTAAATTGTAAAATATTATCTTAGAAGTATAAACCTTCAAAAGATTTTGTATATTGCACAACTATGGTTATGGAACAACCTCTCCTTTCATCCTAAATCCCTTTATTACCCAAGTTATCATTCTGACATCCTTCCTTTAAGAACAATTATTATGGACAGTCAGAAAAACTAGAGTAGTACTGTAAAAGAATTAACTAAAAACCTTGAACATGGAAACTATGCACTGTTGTGATACAAAGTAAACCCACATAAACCAAGAAATTTAATATAAAATCATAGCTATGTTAGCACTCAATTGGAAGGTCAAGTTTTACGTCACTATGTGAAGCGTCATAACAACACAAAATTCAACAATTATCCGAGAAACTGAACGTAAGATTTTTCGCTAAGTATGCAGTTCATGGCATTGATATAGATGCCCATGTTCATGCATACAAAGTTGCACAAGACTTCAAGATCCATCATCAGCAACTGGATTAAGACATCAATAAACAAGCAAAAGCATTTACAACCAGCTACCACAAGAAGTTCTTCACCGTCTCCTTTATCAATCCGTCATGAAGGATCATATATAGAAATTCTAAACCAGAAGAAATAAAATCCCTTACTATGAAATCTGAATGAGAATCTTAAATAAAAGACTTCTCTAATCAAATAATAACTAGTTAACTTACAATCACATGAATCCTCAAAATATGCAAATCTAGAACTATATAAGAGATCACTAGTGATTAGAAACCCTACCATCCTTATATGATAATCAGTATTATACTTGGTGTTCTTTTGAATTTTTGATCGAAGAGTACCTTGTATTGTGGTTTGGATTACCTTCGTGTATGTAAAAACCTTTCGGTTGAAATTCACGATAAGTCAATCCCCGGAAATGATAATAATACCATACATTAAATTTTTAAAGAACGAAACGTTGCCTTGTAACCCAACAGAATTTCATCTAAATAACCTTATCTTAATAAATATCGTTGCAAGATGCCTGTGACGAGATCCCTTAGCAAAAAGCTTGGAAGTAAAATCCTACCAGGCCTTCAACCTCGAAATGAAGGTCATATTCCAGCTCTTGCTGAGAGAACAAATTGTTTGGATCAAAAGTCCCTCCTACATCCTATTTAATACCTAAGCATTGCTCCTTAGAGTATTGTCACCAAAGAACCAAGCCCGTGCTTGCATTATTTGTGGAGAAATAGGTCACACCGATGATGAGCATCCAATCAACTGCTCCAGTTGTGAAGGAAATCATTCTCCGAAAGTGTCCTATGGACAATATCACTTGTTTCCTTTGTGAAGGTCGAGATCATTATCCACCGCAGGTGCCCCTTGATCCATTAGTCACCGCTGCGATTCAAGATCAACGGAACAACTTGAGCCTTAGTTGCTCAAGAGTTGGCAAATAAAAGAAAAGCTATGCAAGAGAAGTCGCTGAAGAATCAAAGAAACAACACTTCAATCATGACAATTTCCATCCAGAAAACAATAAATGGCCATCATCACAAGATGTTTCTTATGTGGCGAGGAAGGTCATTGGGCGTGGAGTGTCCTAACAAGCAGCAAGATGAGGTTAATAAGGAAGAAGGGGTTGGGCATGCAATTAATCATAGCAAAAAGTCACGAAGGAAACCAAAGTGCCACATCTGTCGCAAGAAGGGTCATATTGCTAATCAGTGCCCCCAAAGAAAACAAACATCTCCTAGCATCATAAACATGTCAAGAGTCACATCGGTTAAGTTTACTGACTCGAGTGGGAGAAATAAGATCTGAAGTGACCTACCCAAAGAATCAGATAAAAAGAAGACATTTGAGCAAGAATGCTAGTCCCCAGAAGAATTCTACACAACTCCACGTGCAATTTCAACCTTCATCTGTTCATCCCTTTAGCCAAACCAATGAACAATTCTCTGGTACTCAAAACCAGAAAGCTAATGTTGTTTGCTTTTGCTGTGGTGAGCGTGGGCATTATACCAAGGGTTGTCCAAAGAAAAAGAAAGCTCCACCACATTCCCAGCCTCGAGGAGTTTAGGGCCTACCAGATGCAGTATCGAATTGATAGCTTCGCCCGCATTAGCTAAGAAGGACTTGGATACCTTGTCTACATCTACTCAAGAAGAGTTCTACTTCCCCTTGTCAAGAAAGATATTAGTAACTTCTAAACTATTTTGGAGACCTAGAAAACATCAAGTGCCTAAAACAACCCCTGCCTCGACGTTAGACTCTGAATGTAAATATATTCCTCATATGGTTGTACCCGACTCTTAATATGATATTGAGTATGTCTTTTGTGTATTCAATTCCTACAACCAATCTTTTGATCCCGTGCATTTCATTACTTCATAATTGTCAAATCCAAAGAGAATCAAAAACCTTCTATCTACTGAAACGATCAAACAAGTTAAATCACCAGGATCGATCATTTTATAATCCTCTTACCTCAAACCAATATTTGGATTATCTCTATCTTGTCTTCAATCTAAAGTCAACCCGAAATAACCTTTCTGCTTAGCTCCTTTCATCAACTAAGGTTGAAGTATACAGATAAACCATTGTATTCAAATACCCTTCTTGGTATTAAGCATTCAGGTTTTCTCAAGTAAATCTAACGACAATGTAACCTTTCCTTCGCCTCAAAAATTCTAAATGAAACACATACCACTCTCCAAATTAGATTATCTTTATTGACAATACTGATTATACAATCAAAATAGATACGTATAAAAATATTAGTATCACTCAACTGCGTACGCAAAACCTAAATGCAAATCTTATCTCTTTCTCGCACGATAACTTAGAATCACAAGACGAAGGTCCAGTGAAGCAATTGCAATGAAGACGACGTATCAACAGAACGACAAAGTCGCCTCCGAGAAAGAACTCCTAAATCTATCTCATCCTCAAGATTTGCAAAGTTCGTGGTATTCACCGATTTCAAATTCGAAATAACCTGGTACCGCGATATATTAGACCATATCATATCGTTGAAGATTAAAGAAAAAGGAAACATATAAATCAAAGTTGCCATCTCACTTATCCAGTGTTCGTGATGTCTTCATCTTCCTTCTAAACTCACCTAACTAGATGAAATCAATCTATAATCTGAATTAACTTATCAAGAGCATTCGATCATAATCTTAAGAGAAACTGAACGCCACACTCGTAATAAACCCCACAAGACGATCAAGATTTAGCGGAGCACTCATCCTGAAGAAGAAGCAACTTGAAAACGAGAAGACCGACTCAAGAAGAAGATTCCTAACTCTTTTAAAAATACTTTCCTTTAGACCCGCCAAATCTCGGGGTCGAGATTTCTGTAAGGGGGGTAGATCTGTAACATCCTGAAACTTCAATAAAATGAAAATGAATATTTTTAATTCGAAAATAAATGTTTTTGAGTTTCCTTGGCATTGTTGGTTCTTATTTGAATTTTATTGGATTTTTGTATTGTAAGGAAATCTAATGCATAGAATTTAAGAATGGACATCATCCAAACATTATCTGAATCCAAGAAAAGTACCATAATGCCCTTAGAATGATATTTACCTCTGGTAGAAATTCTAGGAGCCGATCATGAGATATAACACTTTTAAAAATTCAAAAATGAAGCTCAAATTCGAAATCATAATGTCGTAATTTTATAAAATTCGAGCAATATCTCGAGCTAAAAATTTTACATAAGAATACTTAGCTCAAATTAATTTGAAAAACAAAGTTTCAAAAGTTATAAAAATATTTGAATCGTTCGATAATTCAAAATCGAAATTGAAATCCTGCATTGTACAAGGTCGAATTTTAGTAAATAATATATAAATTATTTGAATCTCAAATGTTTATGGAGATCATCTACTTTCGAAGAGACTACACAAAAGTATGAAAAATCTCTGTCAAGGTTTAGGTGGCAAATCAATGCAAGATCGATTGCACTTAAGGGTCAATCCTCAAGTCGGTTCTCTTTTCATTCACGGCATGTGGGCCAAACCATTCCTTTCTCCGCTCACATGCAGTGGAGAAACCTTGATCTCGCAATGGTCCTGCTGCCAGGCCCTTCTCCCCCAACCCCGTTAGCTCCACTGAAGAAGTCTCCCGAAGCCGTTCGTTCCACTGGCGAATTCTCCGATGCTCAGAGCTTCACCCCAATTGCGATCACTGCCACGAAGCCATTCATTCGCTACAAAGCCATTCCTTGCACCCCAGCGTTCGCAGTGAACCCTTCCTCATTCCCCTCGCCTCTCCTTCCCTTTTCCCCAGCCTGAGGCGCATGAACTCCCCTCCAGTTCCGCCATTTCCAGGAGGCTCTGCCGCTCGAGTGCGAAGCAAAATGCGGGAGATTTAGTGGTCCCCCTTCCAATTCCTCGAGCGTGGAACATCCTTGGCCTTCACTGTGTCCAACGCAAGCCCCAATTTCTGTTCTTCACGCCTGCAACCCCGCCGCACCACTCGCCGTTCTTCCTCACCTCCGGTCGCACGGTGGCAGCCCACACCGAAGCTCCTCCGGCCGAATCAACTGCAGAAACGGACTCCCTGGAGCTCGTGGATGCTCAAGCCGCCACCCATTCAAGTCGAGCTGCCTTCGTCTTCTTCCCCGGCGAGCCGCCCCTTCCGCCGCCGCCCGGGTCCGGCTGCGCGCCTCCCTGCTGCGTCTCCGATCAAGCGACTTCATCTCCAGACTCTCTCCGAGCCCTCCTCTCCAGCCATCGTGATTCACGGATCTTCGCCAGTAGCTCCTCGCGGCCAGCCCTAGAAGTGCTCTGCTTCTTCCTCTCAGACTGTGGGGTCGGGAAAACAGAAGACTCCATGTAGAAGAAGCTCAGAGCAGAAGGTGTTTTCCCTGTGGCAAAGCGTATTTTCCTTTTCTAGCCATTTATAGTTGATTGAAAATTTAGACTTGAATATCTTCTGTAATTTTAATTCAATCCCAGTGAAACAAATTTGTATAATCATATGAAATTAGAAAGAATCTAAATATGTAAAAATACCTAATTTTTGGTCTGTAGAGTAATTATTTATGTTAAACTTTGATTAGGATGTTAATATGGTTGTTAATGGGATCTTGTGTATACTAAGTGATGAAATGATGAAATCAAAATCCATGAGATTTTAGGACCAGGAGGTATTCAAATATACAAATACATTTAGTTTTTGAACTAAGTTAATTCGTTTGTTTAGCAACCATTAATAATGCTTAAGATGGCCATTAAAAGGAATGAATGTATAAGGGTTCATAAAATCATAAAGTATTTTGTGGGAGATTCACGAAATCAGAGGAGCTTGTCCAAATAAAAATACTTAGGATCAAACTTAAGTTGCATTATTTTAATAGAAGAAAATGATAATTATAGTAGTAAATAAATAATTAACCTATTGCAATTGAAGTTAAAATAATGCCAAACCAGCTTTGAAGCAATTCTAGGATGGTATTCTGCTAACACCGAAAAATGAATTAAAGATCTGATAGCGTAGTTGTAAACTCAAAATGAAGTTAGCCGATTTAGCGTTCGTATTGTGATCATTTAGACTAATTCAACAGCAGATAAAATAACTCGCCTAAATACTAAAATTAGTAAAACTAGTTTAGTAACATTCTACAAAGTTTATACTACCATGATCTGTAAAAAGAACCTTATTCCATTAAGGTTTGCATATTAATATTGTTGGTATAAAACCCTTAAGTGATAACCTTTTGTTTCGCTTTCCTGCCTATTCCGATTTCGTAAACTTTACCATGCCACTTAAGCCTTTTCAACAATGAATATAATGTATTAGCCAAAGCCTAAAAATTTTGGAATCAGCTTAGGATTGTTATACAAAGTATAAATCATCTTATTATGTAGAAATAACCATACTTCATCATGATTTGCATATTAATCCTAATAGCTAAATAACCCTAAGTAATCACATTACTTTAGACCGTAATATGAATAAACGAATTGTAGTTTCAATGAGTAACCTGTAGTTAAGTTATTTTTATCACCAGAACCTTCTCAAATATCATGTAAATTAGTCCAGTAGCCTAAATCAGTAGAAACTAACTTATGTAAAACTAATTCGCTTAAACCAATCAAAGATAAAGAACTATTTAGTCATAATCTAATATGATCATTTAAGCATTTTCATTAACTCGCAAAGTAACTCATCTAAATGCGAATAATGTAAAGAATAGTCTAGAATTGATCTTTAAGTTATAATCTGTGACAATATAAGAAAATATTCATATTTCACTTTGCTTTGAATCTGAATCCTAATAGAGCAAAACCCATAGGTGGCAATGCTACCCGAAATAGTAATGTGATTAGTAAATCAATGAACTTTGCAAACTAATGCTTAATTCTATTAATCTAACCAATCTTTGCATCTTGAATTCGTAAAATAAGACTAATAAATTCATAAAAGAGCAATCCCGGTTTCTTGTGCAGAGTTTATTCGTTTTGCTATTTATTTCCTTCTTGCCGTTATTGAAGTTAGTTTATTGCTTGCTTTATTTCCGTTGTTCGACGTAGAACCCGACGCCTCTAGCTTCGTCTTTTCGCTGCCGCCACCGCAATCCTCGCCCTCGTCAGATTAAATCAATCAAGCAAGGCAAGCTTCCTTTGACCATATTGCTCCCAATATTTTATATTCCTTTTGTGCATCAAATTGTTTCATGCATGCGTTTACTTTATGTAAATTGCTATTTTGTGGATTGGTAGTTATACCGGTTGTCTCGTGAATCTCCTTTGATGTTTATGAACATGTGAACCTTGATAACCACATAATAGGGCTAGGCATTACTTAATGTCATCTTGGGTATATACGATCATATTAACCTGCTTAGCCATGCTTTAGTATTTGAGGAACTGATGATCATGATTAAAGTTGTTTCTGAAATGTTTTACCTGAAACCTGAATGATCCTTTTGGGAAAATGGTTGCTAGTACTTTGATTAAAAACCCAAAATAAAACTATGCTTGGATGCGGGCGATTATTGGCGATAGCCGGATGTGCGAATGGAATTGCACGTAGTGTAGGGTGGAGTATCGCCCGTGTCGTATTAAGGACCGAGCAATGGGACGCTATTGATCCGAGATTTCCGTGCAACCACGAGAGCTATTTATGGGGTAGCCATAGCTTGTTATGTTAATTAGACATGGCTTCGTCATTGGTAGGCGGGAGCTCGCATGTGTTTTCCTCGGTCAGTCTACTCGACGGGTATTCCGGCCAGTCTACTTGCTAATGCAACGGTGTCATACCGCCGTGTTCGTAAACGTTGTGTTGTGTTGGGGTATCGAAGTGGATCCACGACTCGCGTGTGTGTTTCGGTTCTACTGGCGGGGTTAACGCCCCGGCTGGTCAAAGCCATGTCTAGGTAATGTAACGACTATGTATGGTCGAAAGACCATGACTTGTGGGTAAAGTTGTACACCTCTGCAGAGTTTAAATCTAATCGATTAGCCGCGCTCGCGGTCATGAGCACTTGGTGATTTCATTCCAATGCTAGATGTTTATTATTTAAAAAGGGCTTGGTACCATTTGTTTTTGCAACTGTGTTTTATGTCAAAGGGCCGACATTGATGGATTTCTGGATATGTTGTTTAAATCGCTCACGTCATGGAGGACCGTGAGTGTTATTATGCTTTACTTATTTGTTATCAATTAAACTTGCTCTTTTAAATTCCGTTTGCAAATGACTTGATTTAGAAATGCAAATTCGCTTTATGCAAATTAACTGTAGTAGCTTCCTTTAAAACGGCTTGCATGTATTGTAGGTTTTGCTCAAGTCTTGCTGAGTACGCAACGTACTCACCCTTGCCTAATTATATGTAGGTGGATGAGTTAGCGCGGCTTCGAAGTTGTTCATCGCAGGTTGCGGGATGTTTTGTCGTATTCTATCTGGAGTTTATGCAGTCGCTTACTTCGGGATTCGGTTGGGCAAACTACGTGATACCGCTTTTGTCGCTAATCTCTTTATTTGTAAGCTTCTCTTTATATATTAGTTTCACTGTGATTATTTGTTGTATGGTTGTGATTCCAAATGTTGAAATGTGCGTGCTAGCTATCGATCCGTGGACTAATCATGCGAGCACATTAGATTTCCATTTTGTATTGATTGTAAAAATGGGGTCGTTAATCGTGGCGAGAATTAGTAGCGGGAGTGTATAATTGGAGATATCCAATTAGTTGGGCCGTCGTTCGAGCCGTGCCGGCCTAAGCACGGCACGATCAATCGGGCCGTGCTGGGTGGCCCACCGTGCTGCGATTCAAGGCCCAGCCCGGCACGGCATTTGGGTCGTGCTGGCCCGGCCCATAATGCTTTAGGCCGTGTCGTGCTTTGGGCCGTCAATTTCGTGCCGTGCTCGGACTAGCCCGTTTAAGCCCGGCCCAATTTATTCTTCGTCGTACTAGTTGTGAGTTGTGATGACCGATGCGCCTAGGCTTTAGCCGAGTAAGATTACACTGGCTGGGGCGAAGGATGGGCCTGAGAGGACGAAGCGAGAGTGAGCTAGGCCTAGTAGCAGATGGCGGCCACCCATACAGCCCATCTCGCAGCATCAGCTCCAGAAGCTGCATATCGGCCGTATTTTCGTCACCTGAAGCAGGCAGGTATCCGCCCGTGTGGCGCCCCTGTGTTTTTCCGCCCAAATATAAGGTATATTTGTTAATGGAAAAATTAGTCTAACGACACTCAATTCGTTGGTATTTAGTGATGTGTCTATGACATGTGAGTCTATCTGAGTCTATGACAGTGGACCAGAGTGTCATAAAATGAATCACGAATTTTAAAGAGTGTCAGTGACACCAATCTCCCATTTGTTAATAGCCGCCGACCCAGAATAAAGTCTTAGGAGCTATTGTGCACCAGCCCCTCTTGGCACTCCGTTGGATCCACCACTATTTATTAACATGTTCGTAATCTAACTATCAAGACCCTGGTTATTACCATGGAAGTACCGGGACAAAGGTGATCCTTATTTTGTACTTATAAATGGTACGAGAATGGGTTTAGTTCATTTACTTTCTGTTTTTGAACCATGTGTTTGCTTTGGATATAAATCTTACTCTAGTTAACTAACTTTACAAGTCAGGGTGCAGCAGAGAGCTTTGCTTCTATTTTATTTTTCGCTTTTGCTTTCTTGTAGTGAACTTATATTATTTTTTATAATAGAAATCGTAAAAGTTTATTGTCCTTATATTATTTTAAAAAATCAAGCACTCCCGATGACTAGCAAAACCGGGAAATCTATCGCCGACCTAGTGAATGAACTATGATAACAGGAATCGCATGGCTCGGTACGGACCGAGTTCACCTGCAAACATTGTAGCAAGTAAGCGCACGGTTTTAAACATCTGAACCGTTTATTCGCGGGATCAGACAGCTCTGTTAGATGGAAATGAACCGCGGTACTCTCTCTTGAAGCGAGGCCTAATGAACTACGGATTAACCGTACGGAATTGCTCGGTGCGCAGGGCGGCAGGACACACTGTCCTGTCGCAGCGATTGTAAGCGTGGGCCGGCCGTACACGCATCATTGTGTCGCTGCCCAGCTCGAATCGGCGCGGCGCAATGCGTGTTGCATCGTTTCCTGAATCCGGCATACGCCTTAGGCTGAACAAGCCGCACGAATGCACGTAACGAGGCGCATGATGGCACTGATGCGGCACAACACAATGTTAGTACATTGGCCAAACTCAAAGCAGGTATGAAGTTTCAACTCTGGATCAATAATGAGGCCGACGGCCATGCACGTCTCTCATGCCGCGTGAAGATGTTGTAGTCGACAAAAATGAAACTCTGTAAAAGGACGCTGCGTATAATGTTGTATGGCATTGGCATTAGAATGCACCACCCAATATATGATTCAGACATTCAGCCGAGGTAGCGAAAGCTTCAGACTACAAGGTACTACTCCTAAACAGAAAAGCATTTCTTCTCATATTTCACACCATGCAGTTGCAGGGCTCTGCAAGCTGCGCAGAACAGTGCTGCAGGCCACGTATGTACCCCTGCACCCCGCGGAGTTCCTGCTTCCCTTGGATTGCCTTTCAGGCCAATGGCGACACTAGCTAGCCACCTGCGTTTTCTTTCTTTCCACTTGCAGCTACAGTACGAGCTTGTCTGAAGCCCAAATGTGAAAAAGGAAAAACAGACAGGTAATTTTCATTGTTCGTGTGTTCTTACTGCTAACATTGTTCAAGTGTTCATGCTGTAATTTCTTTTTCCTTTTACTGTTCTGATGCTGAAGAGAGAGAAAGTAATCGTGGTGGAAAGGCCGGGTGCATTCGAGAGAGGCCGGGGAGATGTTGGAGATATATAGCTTGTATGGAAATGGAATGGTACTGAAAAAGCCTGACCTGCTGCTGTTCCTCTGATGGCAATGTGCAAACGCAAGACAAGGCTGGTCTCCCTGTGAACTGTGGTGATTTTTTGGGTGGATTTGCCACTTGCTAGAGGTGGTGGAAAACGAGAAACTTTCACTACTATACATAGTCAATATTTGGCGTTTTTTCTACTTTCTATTAGGTTGCCCAGAAAAGTAGTCCCACTCCCAACCAAGGATTTAAATTTCGTTTGGAGAAAAATACCAGGTATAACCGAAATACAAAATTTCGGCGAAATTTCGATATTTTGAACAAATTTCGGTCGAAATCCAAAAACCAAAATTCAAATTTGGTCCGTTTGCCACCGAAAAAAATCTGAAATTTGGTGAAATTTACCAAAATTTTGGGCAAAATTGCCGAAATTTTGCTCATTTTGCACTGGCTAAAAAGTGGGTCAAACAACGATGAAAAATTTTTAAATTTTTTTTGGAGAGTCCTGACACATTGATTATAT
This sequence comes from Guadua angustifolia, assembly GCA_036346375.1. Taxonomy (NCBI): domain Eukaryota; kingdom Viridiplantae; phylum Streptophyta; class Magnoliopsida; order Poales; family Poaceae; genus Guadua; species Guadua angustifolia. Next base: position 15,015,324 of record CM070508.1, read on the forward strand.
TGTCATAAACATTTTAGATGATTATAAAATTTGAGGAATTTTTAAAAATTCAAAGATTGCTACTGTCCTGATAAAATGCCGACCGGTAAATTTGAACCGAATGAAAATTAGAAAAAACAAGGTTATAAAATTTTGAATTTTTTGTAGATGGTTCTGACACATCTGTTATATTCTTATAAAAGTTTTAGATGATTGTCAACAAGTATGAATTTTTAAAAATTTGAACAGTGCTACTGTCATGTTAAAAGCCTTACAGGAAAACTTGAACGAAAGGAAAAATAGTCCAAAACAAGTTATAAAATTTTAAAACTTTTTTGGATGGTCCTGATGTAGTATTAATATCTATATAAAATTTTTATATGATTATCATACTTAATAAATTTTTAAAATTCTGACAGTGCTACGTCTTGATAAAAGACCGTTGATCAATATATAGATTTATTTAGCAATAAAAAAAGGTTTAAATTTTTTTAAAATTTTACAACATTGTGATAAGGAAATTTTTAAGATCTTATAAAAATTTTAAATTATGATCACACTCTAGTGAATTTATAAAATTCTTACAAGGCACGATAGCATTTATGTTCTTTCTCTTTTTAGTTTTTGAAATATAATATAACAAATGAAGTTCAGTGCTTATATAGATTTGATTGACCAAACAAAAAAAGTTGAATTTTTTTAAATTTTATAAAATGGTACTGAGACAATTCTTAATCTCTCATAAAAAGTTTAGATCATGATCACATTTGAAAAAATTTATAAAAATCTAACAAGTTTATTGTACCAATTATGTTCATTCTGTTTTTGATTTTTTAAAGATAACAAAGGAAGTTCAATTATTATATTTTTTTTGTATGATCCTACACTACTATAGATAGTACCATAAATTTTTTTAGATCATTAGCAATCTTGTACAATTTTATAAAAATCTGACAGTGTGTTTGCTCAAATTTTAAAATATCTCAAAAATTCAGTTTTTCAACAAACTTTCAAGGAAGATGAATTTATTAAGGGTTATTGGACTAAATACAGTCAAATTCGGCCCTAAAAGTTTGAAAACCAGCCAAAAAATCATGAAATTTTGGTGGTTACTATAGCAATTTCAAAATTTTAATTTTTTTATTCGGCCAGTAGTTTGGATTTTGTGGTGGCTCGAAATCCAAAATTTTGGTGAAAATTTGGTGAATTTTGGTTAAATTTGCATCCCTGCTCCCAACTATAACTGTTGTTTGTATTCTCTCAGCTCCGGCTGTACCACCACCACAGTACATCATCCAAGACATAAGACCATATACATGTAAAACTGGGAGCCAAAATGTCGAATATCTAAATATGGGATATGGACATACACCAGAAACTCATAGACTATACCATATATGCTAAAGCAAGTATTTGGAAACTTCGGATATCTCGGGCTCAGTTCGATGGGATAAGATATACGCGGAAGGGATACCTTCATGTAGGGAAGGACTCGACCGTCTTCCCATTACGAGGAAACCAGTTCGAGTATGCCTCATATCTAAGAAAGTTTGGATATATTCTGAAGATCACATGGTGATAGACTTCTCATCGGCTACTATTTGATATCCCAAACCGACTATAACTCGATCTGAGACAAGACTACCCCGCTATATAAGGACGAGGGTAGGCATCCAAGGAGGACAAGCAATTCTCAAGCTACAACCATCCAGAGCTAGACAAGTAAGAAGACTTTTTGAGCAGAGCATCCAAGAGTTAATGAACTGCAATTCATTCAATCTTTAGCCATAGCTTAGCCACCCCAAGTTCAATCTTCATTGTAATTACACTAGGCATCCTACTTTGTACTCTGTTCAACGACTTCATACATCGTCCAAACAGGAGTAGGGTATTACTCTATCTGGAGACCCAAACCTGTCTACATTGTGTGTCCCCGTTTTCATGTCAGACTTTGCTAAATTCGAAAGTACCCAAAGATATAGGTTTATTGTCGATTCCTAACTTTTGACAGTTGGCGGGCCAGATAGGGGCCTTCAGTTGTTTTTGCAGATCAGACATGTCTTCGATGCGTGTTTATGACATAGTTTCTGATGTCCACCAAGCTCCACCAGCCAGATCTGAGATCTCCTTTGGAACCATGCTGTACCAATGGGGGTCGATCGGAAATCTTGAGTACGTTGGCTTCATCCAATCCCGCTCCGAGGACCCATGCCGTGAGATGTGCTTCATAGACTTCGACCCTATGGAGTCCAGCGTCCTCAAGTACACCGAGACAGAAAGTGACAACGGCAGCGACGGCTTTAGCAGTCAAGGCAGTAGCCGAACGGATCGACACATGTACATGGCCAAGGCCAACAATGGTACTATTGTAGGAAGTTCCCAAGAGAGGGATCTAGGGGCAGAAATCACAGACGGTCAGGGACACCAAATCCACCCTTGCACGCCTCAAGATCCTATGGTGGCGGCACTGTAGCGTGAGTGGTCGCAAATGTTGTTGCTCCCAATGCTGCAGCTTGATCTTTTTCTAAAGTTTCTTGATGCTTACGCTCTACTTTTTTCTCGAATCGAGCAAAGGGTCATGAGCTACATCATGCGCATCGATGCACATGCCCTCCTTCTACTCGAGGTGGTCATTAAGCAGAAGGTCGAGGGCTACATAGCTTGATTTCTGTCTTCACCTAGCTCCACCCTCGGGTCGATACGCTTGTCGAATAAAGGGTTTGGAGTCGCAACAGATGCGTGATACTAATGCCCCACTTTCATCTCGATCCAGCTATCGGGTAAAGAGTTAGGGGCTACATCACAGCATTGTGGATACTACGCTCTACTCCCCACTTGATGGTTTCATCGAGTAAGGAGTCGGGGGGCTACAGCTAACCTGATACCTCTTTCCAGTTTTCTTTTGGTCGATACCGTTATCGAGCGAAACATACTATAGGCACAATTCCTTGATTTCAGTTTATTTGTCTCTTTTTCATGCGATTCTTTGCACGCATTTACTTGATCACGTATTTGGCATGCCAACAAACCAAACTAATGTGTGGCCATGCCTGAACCCGACGACGAGCGATTCTATCCTATGCGCATACGAGCACCATATTGTTAGACATCTAAAGCTCAGTGGCCGACGGGAAACAAGGGCTCTAGTCAGTTCTACATGCGCTGCCTAGCAAGTTTATGTTTGTTGTATAGTCTGAGTCATATGGTCGATAAAAACTTGCAAAAAACCCCGTAGTGTCATTTCGACTTAGGTAGTGTTTATGTTATGCACGGCCTCTCCGAGCGTAAACTCGGGGGCTCGATTCTTTAACAAAAAATTTTTTAGCCTTGTGTGCAGACACAGCCGGGTGTATGCACACCAATGAAGCTACTACTGAGAGTTTATGAGTGCTAAATCGGAATTGCATCTACTCGTGCTACTCTGATTCATCGGCAAAGAAATAGCAAGCAAAGCACAATAGACAAGTAAGTAATTTGGCATTATCAATTAAGACTGCAGTAGCAATAGTATCATCATTATATCGATACAGGTCAGGTTGAGTGGACTAGATGGCTTCATCACCATTGTCATTGAGAGACAGCTCCAAATGAGCTACGAACCTTTGAGCAAGGTCTCTGAAGGATTCGACATAATCGATGGTTTGACTCACCTTGCATGCGAATCCTTCATCTAGTACTGAGAGGTCCAGACCTGGGTGGTGGCTCTTCACCATACCGAGTGCGTATGAGGTTGCAAGATAGGCAGACGAAGTCATGTGATCGAGGGTCTCCGACTGCAGAGTAGCAAGTTCCGCATCTACTGCGGCCTTCTCGACCTCAACTGCCTTCCTACCCTCCACCGCCTCGTCTCGTTCGACCTTGGCTTTGAGTCACGCAGTGTTGGTTGCGGCCTTCTCGGCCTCCAACTTCGATGCAGCTGTCCTCAGCCTCTTTGCCTCAACCTTGGTAGCCTCTAGCTCAACTCTGAGGGTTCTAGTTCGGCGTCTCTCATCTTGAGCACTTGTTGACTGGATGCCATGAGCCACTCTGTTTGTTGGTGGGCCTGCTCACAGAAAGCTTTTGCTTCGAGCAGGGTGTCCGTGGCACACTATGAGAATAGGCCAGGGGGTGTTAAAGAGTAAAGCAGGGGACAGGGCAAAGCCGGGAGAAATTTGGTCGAGGTCACATACCTAAAATTGGGGCTTCAAGATGAACCAGAATACCCGAGACACTTGGGAAGCTGAAGCAGTGGGAAGTGTCATTGTTGCAGGAGTCATCGTTGCTGCAGGAGCTGTCGAAGAGGGAGCTACGACGACAGCGACCATGTCAAGAAATGGTCCCGGCACTTCAGTGGACTCAACCGACGTGTGATGAAGTCTCTGGCCATGTGCCATCCAGTTAGTCCATTCTTCCTCAGCTCCTCGATCTTCTGAACATAATGCGAGTTGCGTGCAGTCGAAGGAGGTACTTTCGTCCAAAGGTCAATTGGATTAAGGAAGAGTGATTGGTAGGCTAGAGGAAGATTTACGGTGTCTGGGGAGGTGATGTAAAACCACCATTTTTTCTAGTCCGATTGCCAAGAAGAAGTAATCAGAACAGAAATATACACGCTTGCTACACCGTTGTAGAGGTGAAAACCAGCACCCCCAATCGCTTCATTTCTTATCGCCCTCTTCAAAGTATAGAAGTGGCGAAACAAATTGAGACTGAGTTTGATATCTAGAAAGGCCTCACAGAGATGGATGAACACACTGAGCATCGTAATCAAGTTGGGGCTTAGGTGAAAAAGATGAATTTGATAGAAGTCCAAAACGTCGAGCAAAAATTGCGAAGGGGGAAACTAAGTCCGTAGCGGAAGAAAGCCTCAAACACAACGGTTTTATTCTCATCCTTAGGGGTGGGATATGACTCACCAAGTGCTGGCCTCCAACAGAAGAACTCTCGAGGGGGAACAAAGCCATTTCCCTCCAGCTTAGTAAGGCGCTTCTTAGTCATCATCGACTTTTGCCACACCTTTTTTGATGGCCTCGTCCTCGAAGACCACCTTAGTCGTATCAGTTTTCTTCTCTAGTGACGGAGCGACTTCGGCACTAGCTGAGGGACGGGATGCCATTGGGCGAGACGTGGGGCGAAAACTTTGAAGGTGGCGACGCTAAGGCTTGAGGAGTGCAACGGAAATTTCAAGACTAAGAATGGAGAAGCGCAAAGGGAAAGGTAGTGGCTATCATTCTAGACATGGGGATTTATACAGTCGAAATCTTCTTTACAGGTAAACGGTTCAATTCCTCACAACACGGTGCTTCGATCGGCAAAAAAAGCGGAATGATTGTGTTGCACCCGCCTTGGCGTTGTAGACAACGACAATAAATGTTTTGATCGGCGAAAAAAGTTAGACTCTTAGTGTAACCAAGCATTACTCGACCAAACCCGAGTTTGGCAGTAATCAACCAAGCACTTAGCGGACCCTCGACTAAGCAAAATTCAGGGGCTATTGTCGAATATCTAAATATGGGATATGGGCACGCACCAGAAACTCAGAAACTATACCATATATGCTAAAGTAAGCATTTGAAAACTTCAAATATCTAAAGTTCAGTTCGATGGGATAAGATATACGCGGAAGGGATACCTTCATGCAGGGAAGGACTCGACCGTCTTCCCGTTATGAGGAAACCAGCTCGAGTGCACCTGGTATCTAAAAAATTTGGATATATTCTGAAGATCACGCGGCGATAGACTACTCATCGGCTACGATCTGATATCCCAAACTGACTAAAACTCGATCTGAGACAAAGCTACCCCGGTATATAAGGACGAGGATAGGCATCCAAGGAGGACAAGCAATTCTTATGCTACAGCCATCCAAAGCTAGATAGGCAAGAAGACTTTTGAACAGAGTATCCAAGAGCTGACAAATTGCGCTTTGTTCATTCTTTAGCCATAGTTTAGCCACCCCAAATTCAATCTTCATTATAATTAGAGTTAGGCATCGTGCTTTGTACTTTGTTCATCGACTTCATACATCGTCTATACAGGAGTAGGATATTACTCCATCCAGAGGTCCAAACCTGTCTAAATTGTGTGCCCCCGTTTTTGTATTTGATTCTGCTAAATTCAAAGGTACTCGAAGATATAAGTTTATTGTCGATTCCTAACTTTCGACATAAATTTTGAAGTCAATAATTAAAAGGGCATGCAAAGCTCTGAAGGCAACAAATAGGGTGGAGGAACGCCTCAGACCACCCCCAAGTCTCACATGTGACAAGTCGATATAAAAATACGTTATAAAATTAGTAAAATTGTAGTTTAACCTAAAAAAAATTGTAGTCTGGCCCGAGACGTGAGCTGGCTCGGCCCTCGGCAACAACTGTTACACGCACAGCTCGCCTGCAAACTTTTCAAGCTTTGATGTAAAAAGCGCGAACACTTTACGCTGCTCTACTACCAGGTTACTCACACTGTCACCACATGCCTGCACCTTTAGGACCACAGATCAGATCGATCAAAGACTCGCTTTCTCGCGAGTAACCAAGGCGAGCTGCGGCCCGCAGCGTGCATGCCACACAGTGCGATACCACAGGCGCATACGTACAACTGTTTGGTCATCATGGTAAATAGTCCCTGAGCCGCTGAGCGATGCGCTGGACGCGTCCAAAGATGGCAGCTTACGCCCCACAGGGTAGCAGTCTATCGTTTTTATTTTTCCTGGATCACTTTCGTGGGGCACAGTGCCGATCGATGCGCGCCAGACCAACCTATTCATCCATCAACTTTTCGATTCTATATTTTTAGAGTACAGATCACATGATCTGATCACCATGCATCGATCTCTTTCCAGCTAGGTTGCAGGTATTTGCATACCGTTATCTCTCTCTTTCCTACATGCATGGTTACAACGATGATGTGGATCCTCTTTCAGACTTGGAATGAATTCACCGTGACATATTATGTATTCTGTTTCAAGTTGCGTCTTTTACATGGTTACAAGGTCGCTACTGTTTTTTGCAGCGTATATGTATACGTGGGCCTCGCGAGATCTAGGCCCTGCATTATTGCAGGAAGCAATCATATAGAAAAGATGGTCCTCGCAGATAGCAAGGGGGAGTGCTAGTGTAGCCCTAGCTCATGTTACTCCTGCATGAGCCCACAATTAAATTCCACAGTTAATCGTGCATTCGTGCATGCGATGCACTGTTTTGTCCTCGCTTTCACTTGCAAATATACGTCACACTGTTCGCCGTGATTTGCTCTCGAGAGGCAGATCGACGTACGTCCTTAGCACGTGGGTCGTCGGAAATTCACGCAATATTTTAGTTTTAGATTTTATTATAAAATAAATATGATAAAAGACTAGAGATATATAAATTAGCAAGCAATACAGTGTGCTTCTAGAGTATGCTCAAGTATTGAAAATTTAAAAAGTCGATCGATCGCACAAACGTACTTACTATTTGTCTTGATGAAGAACAAGAAGCAACAAAGCGTAGACACAGTCGTGAAAATAGCTGACATTGAGGAAGAGGCAGAGCGGTCGCACAAATGTGCTGCCCAGAAATCTTATATATTGTTGTCCCGTGTAGGTGATCTCTACGGCAACGGCTCAAAGATACTGCTTACCTTCCTTCACGGTACACTTCGAGAAAGCAGACTAAGTGAGGTTCAGTTGCTCAACACCACAGTACAGCAATCCAAAGAGGAGGAGGAAGAATGAAGCATGAATTCGGTGTCTTCTGGCCTAGATGTGTATAGACGTGCGACAGTTACTCACTAATGATTGACGACATGAAGCAATTGCTTACTAGTAACTGACGTCGTTATGACAATTAAGTCGAATTGAAACAAATGTAAATCGCATTTAAAAAGAATGAATAGAGAGATAATTATATGATTTAGCAAAACCAATAAGTCACAAGTCACGCGAAGGAGTGCACAAGTGTGTTTTTAGCCCATATCCACCCTATGTCATCCTTGTTCAAGGAGTGTCGTCAAAGATTTCACTCTTCACTTGGCTAGACAATGCTAAACCATATATGCTTTGGAATGAAAGGAAATTGACCTCCCATGGGCCAATTCCTAACACCATGTTGGCAAGCGCGCTCCCATTGTTGCATGACTTGCATCTTGCAGGCAGGAAGCAGTAGCACTTTGTTTGCAGAGAATTGAGCTTCTTGTTCATGAACATCGTGGCACTATGCTTGTCGAGGAGGACATCTAGCTAGGATCAGCTGATTTGGAGGTTTGATCTCTTATTTATCGACAGATGTATAGTCCCAATAGGAACTGGACAGGATGCTTATCCCTTAGTAATGTCATGTAAACTGCTCCTGTAATTTGACATGCACGGTATAAATGCTGATGATATGTATGTATCTTCATGTGCAGTTTTGTTCACAATTTAGTAGCAGCTAGGTTATGTGAATATATACAACGATGCATCAATACAAGTCTGAGGAATTGGTAGGGCACCAGATGAGTGCACAAAGAATGCAAAAATATTGATGGTCCAGGCGACAGTGACCTACGTGTATATATATAAGGAGACACGGTTGGTACGCTTGGGCTGATTAGGAATAGAGAAATTTTACGGTGTATTATACTGGTAGTATGTAGTAGGTATTAGAAATTAAATCTAGTCATTGATTTGTTAAGAGTGTTTTTACAACTTTATTATTAAAGAAAGTATAAATAAATACTAGCTAGCTAATCTGATCCATTAAATTAAAAATAATAAATGGTATATACTATATTTAGTGTTCCGTAAAAGAGCTCTATAAATTTCGAGCTCGTACGTAGCACATGAAATGTCCGAGACAGCAGATAAATTGCGAGCTCGTACGTAGCACATGAAATGTCCGAGACAGCAGGCAGGCGTCAGAGATGCGAATTCTCAATTCCTTAATTTGCCAACATCATGATCATAAATGGATGGAGAAGTGCATGAGATGCATCCAGCAGTTGTTGAAACTTGCAAGGCAAAGCCACACATCCGATCAGCACAGTGAAGAAACAGGGAAACAGAAGTATAAATACTTGCAGGGCAGGGTACACACAGCAGAAAGTGTAGGAAACTAGATCAGGAGAAGGTAGAAAAGTTCTCGACGTGAAGGAGTATAAGCTTCTAGTTTCTGATGTGCTGCTGCGTGCTATCATCTCAGGGTACATGCGAGTGCTTGCACGGCCGGCGAAGTAAGGTAGTCGTGCAATGCGGACAGCAGTATATATACTAACCGTATATCAAGTTTGAGAGTTTCCTGGCTGCTCGCTGTGTCCACGTTGCGCTCGCCCGAGCGCCGTCTTGCACGCGTCTACAGCGAAAACGTCTGCCGTTCGTACGGCTCGCAAATCGTTGAGCCACGTCGTCCGCGTGGTTAACTCGGCTGTTAGGCTTAAGTAAATTCTCTACGGTAGTACACACGAGAAGTTGCGTAGCGTGGTGGTAAAGCATATTACTCGCTTTGGCTAGGTCGAGGTTCGAGCCCCATTCCGTCCGCGCGTGCTTCACGGGGGGATTTTCTCCGAGCGCACACAGTGAGATTTGGGCGACACGTGGCTTTCTTTCTTTTTTTTTTGCGAAAAAGACCCTGAATTTTTTCGGAATTACGTATTAGCCCATTCTTTTTATGTGGAGAACCTTGGAACTGCTGAAATTGTTTTCTTTTGCGTGCAAAGCCCCAAAAAATATGATGACATTTCTAAAAATACATTTTACTCTGTATTTTTTTCCTCGTCCCCAGAACTTCCAGAATTTCCCCGGTCCCCAAAACTTCCAGAATTTCCTTACAAGAGAAATTTCCTAGAATTATGCCCGGTAAAAAAACTAAAAAATACACCTTTTCCTAGGAAATTTTCTAAAATTATGTCTAGTTTCTTTTCTTTGGGGAAGGCCCTTGATAATTCATTTTTTTTTTCCGAAGATGCCCCCTAAAACTATGCGGTTTGTCCCGGATATTTTTTGTGATTACATCTAAATCCCTTTCTTCGCAGAAAGGCCCGGATTTTGTGTTGCGGCAGGCGACGTCGCGCGGCGTGCGCTGCGCCCGCGCATCTAGTTAACATTACAGCAATCAACTAACAACCAACTACTAGAGCCAGCTAATTCTTCATTCTTCCATTCGCATTGTGCGTCCCCGTACATCTCTTGCACAGTTACACCTGTTGGATCTCCTAAATTAATGGCAGTTAGTTCATCTCGATCCATATATCAGCGACTCCCGTTAACTAAGATCACACGATTGCCTTCTTCATATTTTCTCGACAGTAATTGTCTTTCATGATAATATACATATGTCTCGTGTTTTGTTTATTTCAGTGGTATCTACTATCTGCTTAAAGATTGTTGCCTCCGTCCCTGTCAATGCTTCGGCGAAGCCACCTCCATCCCCGCTGCAGCCAAATTGCCAACACCGTAGATTCATTTTATTTGTTTTTGTCACGGCGTTGGGGGCAAGGGCGCCAACGGCTAAGTCCACAACAATGGCGGAAGAAAACGTGACAACAATATTTTTAATAACCAGTCTAGCGTGAATATCAAACACATGAATATATGCCGGACCAACACAAAAGAAAGTACATATATATTAACTCAAAGGCTGGTGCTTACATGTGCCTCACTATTTAAAAGTTATATAAATATTAAAATATAAATAAAGAGTAGATAGATTACTTAATTAATTATTCCTCCTGTTGTTTTAAGATTTGTAAAATTTGTATTGAGAGAGTGATGTATAGAAGAATGCTCAAGCTTCATATCTCAATTGTCACCGTTGCCGACGTTGCGAGGCACTAAAGCGAAGTGGGCCATCTCATTCGCGGAACCATAACAACACAAATCAACCATGCCGACGTTGCGAGGCACTAAAGCGAAGTGGCACAAAACTGTGATACTAGGTTTCAGGAAGGAAATTACCGAAGTTCAATTCGGATGAAAATTTGTTGCAGAATCAAAATTAGAAGTTACATGCACAAAAACTCTAATATGCTCGCTAAATTTCACTGGCAACGCCCAATGTGCATGATACCGAGCAGTTTAGGGTGCGTTTAGTTGGGTATACGAGGATGAATGGGATAAGATGATACATGATCACTACTACAGAATAGGTCATCACTGCCGGTTCGTCCACGTTATTACTGCCGGTTATGGGCGCCGACAGTGATTGGTCGGCAGTGATACTCGGGGTTATCACCGCCGGCTCAGGAACCGGTAGTGATAATAGATATCACTGCCGGTTCATTATACAATCGGCAGTGATATTCGACTATCTCTGCCGGTTTACACTAGCATCCGGCAGTGATACTCAACTATCTCTCGCCGGTTCAACCTAGAATCCGGCGATGATATATGTATATCTCGCCGCTTATACGAAGAACCACAGCGATGATTCAGAGACACGCCGGTTCTCGGACGAACCGGCGGTGACAACGAATTCTGAAAAAATTTGTAGATGACTTCATAGATTACTCTTATGTATAAAATTGAGTTCAAATTCAATACATATGAGGACTTACAAAAAGAGTTTTTGTAAGTCCTCATATGTATTGAATTTGAACTCGCAATTTTATACATAGGTAGAGTAATCTATGAAGTACATCTACAAATTTTTTCGTAGTTTTCGTGACTTTTATTAGTTGGTGTGCACGATGTGTACACGGGAAGGCCTGTGTGCACATGATATGTTGCCTTCAAATATATAGTATATAAAGCGTCGTTACATCATAATTAAAATATATTAAAGCATCACAATATTTAGTTTTTACAATAGTCTGCTCACAAATGTAGTGTGAGTACATCTCGCTCACTTTGGATCGAGGCTTTTGTCGTGGAACTCGCCTTTGGATCGATGACTGTTCACAATGAATCCAAATGATATGCTCTTGAATTGCTAAAATTTCTTTCGACAAGAATCGATTGGTTCTCGGCTTGGAGCGCCGTTATTGAAGAAAAGAGAAATTTAATTAATGATGATAGATATTAAATGAAAGAAAAGTAGGCATGAATGTGTAATTATATACCATGGCTTCGTTATATCCCGATCTTCGTGACAATTGCATGTAAATTTGTACATACGTAGTATGCGATAAACTATTTCACGGTCCTGCCTCATGCATGGAAAGTCTGTTATTATTTTGAAAGTTGTCTCAGAGGGAAGATGCGGACCACCTTTCTTGCAATACCATGTGAATGCGCTGTGAATGATTTTAAATAGTAATTAACCTTAAATACAATAGAATAAAATATTACTAGAGCAATAACGCAACAATCGAGTTTACCTGTTCATCATCTTCCAAAAATCATGTTCATACTCACGAAGTTCTTTTCTCATCGAGTCCAAGACATAAACCCTGCTAGCTTCTAACTCGATGACGAGGAGGACCCAGTGATAACTAGACATATATGTTAACATAGCCTATTAGTCCCACACCGTGTCACGCAAAAATAATAAAACAATATTAGAAGTAGGGTAATACGATTGAAAGTTATAGGCTACAAGCACGGAGGTTTTCTTTCTCACTTGTAGAAAGTCTTAAATAAATAGTCTTCAACAAACTTTGGGTTATCACGACGAGTGTCTCGTTGACAAGCCCGGATCGAGAAATCCTAAATCTTCATCCTTATTTTTTCCACATAATTGTATCTCCATTCTACATATGTAAAAAGAAGTTAGACATACTGATTGAACGGTAGAAGAATATACAATAATATAAATAGAGACTTACAAAGTCCACGATCGACCGATGGCGGCCCGAGCATCCGCCGGTACAACATATACAATTCGCAGAACTCTAACTGTAACATGCCATCCCCATTGTGAAAATCCGAATCTTTGTATTTCATCGATCGCCCACATACCCTGCTGGCATCGCTGCATGTAATACTGATGGACGCGCCGCAATTTTGTTGTTAGGTTCTCTAAATCTTTTGGGGGACCCAACGGTTGCCCCAAAATGTACTTCCAGCTTAGACCTAGCTCGTAATTACGACGTTGTTCAGCAGCATCTTTTTGAGCTTGCGACATCGACGCCTTAGCACTAGCCATCTTCAAGTTTTGCTTTCTGGAGATGCGCTCGTAGTCCGACATTTCCGAAGGTTTAGAAGCCCGCCCTGTCTCTTTGGCTTTTGCCATACTCAAAAAAACTCCCGTGCATTAGCATCGACTTTAGTCTTCTCGGGTGATGGCACCTTTTGGAAGTGAGATGTTACCTCGGCCTTCATTTGCTCTTTGCGTTCTTCTTCAGTCATATCGGCCGGTAATTTCTTCTGAGGCTGTGCTGCCTTCACAGATGACCGAGATTTGGTACAAGACGATGCGGACTTCCGAGATGGTGCTGATGTTCGATTCTTCTTATGTGCCTACCGAGGAGTTGGACTTTTCTCGGCCGGTGCCGAGGAGGAGTTGGACTTTTTCTCGGATGGTGCGGTGGAGGAGTTGGACTTTTCTAGCCGGTGCCGGCGGAGGAGTTGGACTTCTCCTAATCGGTGCCGCGGAGGAGTTGCACTTTTGTAGGCGATGTGTCTGCGGTGGAGAGTGCGACTCATCATCATCGTCGCCGTTGTCGGCCTCATCGTCCGAGCCGAACATAATCAAGCTCTTGCGCCACGCGAGGAAGCCATGCACGCTTTCTCCAAGTTTGTTTTTTCCGTCCTCGCCAGAATCTCTACCTCCATTTTGCGATATTGTCGGACTACACCGTTTACTTCGACTGGCGAATCCCAGTGCAGATTGGGCGCAAAGGTGAACTCGCGAGGAGGCGATGGCCAAGCCCCGCCATCAGCCACCTTGATGGTAATGCCATGTCGCGGACAAATGCAGCTTGCACGGTGTCGGTTCGTGATGTCATCCATCGAAAATGGAGTCGATGCTCTCCCGAATCGCTAGGACGCCAGCAATGCTCTTAAGAACACCGTGGATCGAGGTTCCGAGGGTCGTCATCGAGTGGCGGTCGTGAGTCGAGAGCTTTCAGATCGCTTGCTCCACAACTTGATCCAGCCTTCGCTCTCTTCATCTAGCGCTCTTGCCACAAGAAGTTGTATTGACGCTTGCGCTCATCTTTCTTAGTCTTTTCGACCGCTTGTACGACGACGCGCCACCGGGAAGCCTTCTTTCCACGGCACCAAACCAACTCCTCGGGTGCGCCAGATGCTCCTTGTTACCCAGCAAGCAAATACCATCATTCTCCCTTTGTGGCTTGAAAAGCCCTTGGGAAGACTCCACGTGAGCATCCGATATTTTCGCGACACCTCCCTGCTCTATCGCTCCCGGCTCTGCTGCCATCTTCGAGATGAAGCCCCCTCCCAAGCAACCAAAGGCTTTGATCGTGCAAATGAACTCGGCCGTCGCAGAGTAACGCCCTTGAGGGTTAGATCTTGTTCGTGGCTATCCCATGCAGTATTTTCTTCACGAGCCACCAAAGGCCTAGTGTGTGAGGGTACATATTCTTATCCGCGTTAGCCTTGTTCTTCCGACTCACCGTCTGGCTTCTTGAAATCTCAGACTCCACAAAGTCCATCCAAAATTCCCTTATCTTTGGAAACATGTTAAAATTTGGCGTGACATTCTTCTTCACATAGTTCTTATTCAATTGAGTCTTCCAATTCTTCCAAAGATGTGCACATGATACTTAGTGCACGCTTTTGCAACCAACTCGACCCTTGGGGAAATGGAATACGTGTTTTAGCTTGCCCCATAGCGAGTCCTTCAGTCATCGAACCACCCATCGATCACCTTCGCGTCGGTCCATGATCTATAGATGATGGGCACGTTATCCCTAGCAAGTACTCCGCAGTCGTCTCAGACGGCGCTAACGCCGACGCTGGTATAGCAGCTCCCGACTTCCGAGAGCTGGACTATGTTGTGAACGCCTTAGGCATCTTGCTCGGACCACGACTGCAGGCCGCCTTTGTTCACTAGACGCTTGAGCCTACAATTGATCTTGTTATTAGTCGATGACCCTACAATATTTTGGGAATCACAACGCACTAATACTTTACCTCGCCCATGTTAGTCGCGTACGCCTTGGTCCATGGCAAGGGCGCTACTTGGTCCATGGCATCAAGGCGGCTTGGTCCATGGTCGTGGCGTCAAAGTTGCTCCATACCAATATCCTCAGAGGTTCAAGTAGCCACTTAGGCTACCCACTCCTACTGCTCTACATTCGAGGGCCGAACTCCTCTCGCACTTGTCCCCATTCGAGGCCATTCCTAGCAATCCAAAATGTTATTGGGTTAATTATATTGCATTCATTTATGTTTGCTACATGACATCAAACTTGTGAATTCAAACGATGGTAATTTGCTAGAGTTGAGAGGAATAAGTGATGTTGTGACCTCATGCTACAAACATGTGCACATGTAACTTTAAAATGATACTTATACATTAGAAAAAATCACACGATACATATACATCTCGAAATGAAAAAATAATATGAAAAATTCATATATTCTAAGAATATATTCCACACTAAAATGATTTTTTAAAAATTAAAATTTCTTTCAATGAAAATTTCATGAGAACATGAAATTTTTCATTGGAAAAGTTGGGCACGCAGACTCTATGATCAATGAAGAAGAGGAGCGGAGGAAGCCTATGGACAAGTGGTACGGAAGAAGACAAAGAACTAAGTCCTAAGTCCATTTCTGCTTAGCATGTCTCTCATGGCTTCGCCTCCTGTAATTTGACGCCTCGTGACACCCATGCTTCTTGAACTTGCAGGGCTTATTTTTTTAAACACATACATTTTTGGTCAACAAAATATACATACACATAAAATTAGATCAAATTATTATATATCGAGAGTTACAAACAAGAGAAAATTTCGCAAGTTTAAACTCTATAAACTTGTCGACTTTTTCTTTTTGTAACTCTCAGATATAATGAATCTTGAAATTTCATACAACCGCTACTATTACAATTAGTGGCACAACTATTAACTAAATGAACTACAACTACTTACTATTACAATTAGTGGCACAAAACAAATATTTACAACACATGTATACATCTTTACTTAAACAAATATTTACAACACATGTATACATCTTTCAAGAAGATATACAAAGCACCAAATTGAAGTTTACTTTTGGCTGCAATATAAATAACCACAGAGCAAAATGATCAAAACAAAGACATGTGCGATGTAAATTCACAAGGCAACTAGCATAAAGCTCAACTTGTTTATTTTGAGTGTTCTCAGATGTCGGGTTGCCCAAAGGCCCTCCTCGCCACAAGAGACGAGTAATAGACTAATTTGTGACAATCTTACCTTAGTAATAATTGCTAGTCTTCCATAGCATGTAGCTATCCATGAACACATATATGTAAAGTCACCGATGACAAAGACCACCCCAATGCTTGGACATCACAATTTTCAATAAGTCATGAATATGAGTTTAATAACATAATTCGAACCAAGTCTAAGTTTCTAACTCAAAGCATTTGGACTAGCTCACAACTCACAAGACATGGAAGGCCAAATGCCAAGTCTACCAAGGATGAATGTGAAAACCTATGTAGTCTCAGACCGAACTCTACAAGTTCCTCGTGCATCATCCACAATTTGGAGGCAACCCCGATTGCATTATAAAGGTATGCCAATATGTTCCTTGCGTAAAAAAAGGAAAAGAAAAGAAATGCCTATATGTTTACATCCCACTAGTAGAACATGAGAATAATCTTAGCCATAACAGTATCATCGCCGACGGATGCATAAGAAGAAAATTTTGCTTGACATTTTGTTGAATCAAGTAGCAATACAATGGTGCATGCAAGACTTTGTTCATTATTCCTCTTAAGCATATATATGAGAATATATAATTCACAAACAAGATGTATGACATAAACAAGACAACAAGAAGCATGGTTAAGTCATACATAATATGAATTATACCTACTGCCTCAAAGACAATAAAATGAATATGGTGCTCATAGATTTAGGGTTAGAGTAAAGATTAGAATCTTTACTACAATCACTTAATCGGCTAACAATTTATTCTATGCATTAGGCCTTGAACTCTTACCACCTTAAATGCACAATTAAGAATCTATCACAAGAATTATACCCAGATCAGAATTAATTCCTTGTTAACCGAAGCACAGGACTTCCATAGCATGTGGAAATGTCAGAATCTCTCAATAGTCGAGCAATGCTTTCAGATTACCAATTCCAGTGATCTCTAATACCAGTTTTAAACAAACCAGTACAAGAATTAAGCCAGATTCAGTTATCAGTTCAGACTACACTGGTATTAAACAGTTCGCAAGAACTAGAATATATTAATCAGAACTGAGCAAATATCAAACTAATCAGAATTAATGAGTAAGTATCGCTCAGATTCAAACTAATCAAGTCTCAGCAAGAAGACACAAAGTTGTCACCGGTGACAGACTCTAATAGCATCGTAACACAGAGCTAGCATAACAAGTGCCGATGTAAAATATGATTCGTAAAATAACAGTCTACAGCTCAAGGCCTAAAACAGAGAGATAAATGTTCGGTCTTACTTTTACCCTAGTTCATCACAGAGCAACAAACAGTAATCGAAAATCTGAGATTAGTTGTCACAAATTGTCTATTGCAGTCCCAAATCCTCATCAACACTATACCCACATGCTAGGTCCCCAAGCCAAATGAATTGATCGCCCTTAGCATCTCGCACATGCACATCTCAAACATTCACAATCACATGCACATTCACATTCACATTCACATCTCGCACATTCACATCTCAGACAACCACATTCGCACATCGCAAGAGCAGATTTCAAGGCGACGGCGGGAGACGGTGGGGAGGTCGAGGCGACGGCGGGAGACGGTGGGGAGGTGAAGGCGACGTGGGAGGAGACGCGGGCCGCCCCTGAAGTCGAGGCGACGCGGCGGTCCGAGGCGAAGCGAGGCGACGGCGGCCTGAGCCGAGGCGGCGGCGGGAGCTCGACGCGAACCGACGGCGGTGGTTCGAGGCGCGGCAAGGCGCTGTGGGAGCTCAGAGGCGCATTTACGCCTGTAAAAGTGAGAGGAGGGCGCGGCTAGGGCTAAGGTAAATGAGAGGAAGGCACGACGCTTTATTTATAGTAGGAATATCACCGCCGCTGGTCATACCAACCCGCAAGGATAGTATACTACCGCCGCCATTGTACAACCGGCAAGGATAGTGGAATACTACCGCCGTCCATTGTACAACCGGCAAAGGATAGTGGAATACTATCGCCGTCCATTGTGCAACCGGCAAAGTGATAAGCTCTTTGCCCATATTCTCGTTAAAATTTGTCTTTTTATTACTCTTAATATAGGACTAATTTGATCATGAAATTTTATATGTAGATGGGGTAAGATGAGATGTACATCCATGATTTTGTTTCAGAATTTTGGAAACTTTTCTTAGTTGGATTGCACGGTGATTGCACCAAATGTCACAAATTCAACAAATTCAAGTGCAAACAAAATCACAAAAATCCAAATGCAAGAAAACTTTCAATTTGATCAAAAGAAAGCATAACCTCAATTTCCATTATTGCATATATTACATTAATTGTTACATATGAGAAAATAAACATGTCGCTCATACAAAAGAAAGCATACATTTCATTACTACAACTAAGCTACGACTCGACCTTCGTTATGATCGCGGCGTATGTATGTAGCTTCACATCGCCTTCCATGGTACTTAGGTCAACGCCCTTCCAAAAGGGGAAGCTCATCGAATTGGTTGTACTCTTCCTCGTCGACAACATTCTCAACTCCGACAATCCTTCTTTTTCCTTGAATAACCACGTGGCGCCCTTGTTAGCCGGCCGCCATAAAGAAGATTTGTGTAATGTAATTAGCAAGTATGAATGGTTCTTTCTCAGATCCGACGAGTTTGAGGTCCACGGTAGTGATGCCGCATTTGTCGATATTCACGCCGCCGAAGTCTCGACCCATTGGCACCGAAAGAGAGGGACCTTCAAAGGACCATAGTCAAGCTCCCAAATCTCTTCTATGAATCAGAGTAGGTTTGCCTATTTTCATTGTTGTCATAGGCATCTATACGGATACCGCTATTTTGATTGGTGCTCTTTTATCTTGCGCCTTGTATAAAATGTAAAACCATTTATGTCGATCCTTGAATGTCCGAATTGTAGTTGACGGTCCTCGAGCCAACAATTTCAACCGAAAGTACTGTCTCAGACGATCATGTGTCTACACAACCAATCGCCGAAATTATCTCAGGTTTCTCGCGAGCCAACCCTCCGACCTCCCCGGGTTTGTTTTGATAGCACGTTTGTGCATGTCGACATATGGGGCCACCACAACCGATTGTCCCAAAATCGCTAAATGTGCTTGTGTAAATGCAACTAGATTGCTAGTACGCATCGATTTCTCGCCTAGTGTCCTTTTCTCGTAGCCTTCCTCATGCCGAGATACAGCACACCAATCGGTTTGAGATCCATATAATCGACGCAGAACTCAATGACCTCCTCGGTTCCCTCACCATCGGCAATGCAAGCCTTCCTACGATTTCTGCATTTAACATATTTCTTTATAACCCCATGAATCTCTCGAAGGGTACATCCGATGTAGAAATACGACCAAGAATTCAGATTCTTTCACAATGTGAACAATGAGATGGACCATAATATCAAAAAAGATGGAGGGAACACATCTCAAGCCCGCATGAGTGTGAACCACGCCTTCCCCGCAGCCTTGTCTAGTATTAATGGATCGATGGCCTTCGTGAAATCGCGTTGAAGAATGAACACAACTTGATAATTGGGTCTCGGACTTTCTCCGCGTAACCCCCTAATTGCAATTGGAAGCATCTGTTATCATCACGCGGCAATCGTGAGACTTCATACCAATTAACTTTAAGTCTTTCATTGAGACTAGTCTCTTTATGTTAGCAGAGTAACCAGACGGAACTTTGATTCCCGCAAGCATTCGCAAACGCTAATTTTTCTTTCTTGCTCAAAGTGTAGCAGTCATGGAAGGTACTTTTTGCTCAGATCCATTTCTTCGTGATGCGCTCCTTCCTCGCCATATCTTCGAGGTCCATCCTTGCTTGAAGTGTATCTTTCATTTTGCCGTATGTCCAAGAAGATACCAAGCAAGCTATCACACACGCTTCTTCTCTATGTGCATGACGCCGATTATGCGGTCGAACTTCCGTGTGCCGCCAATAAGGTAGGATCCAAAATATTGATTTCTTTTTTCCACAAAGGAGCCTTATCCCGGAAGTCGGAATAGATGTACCGCCGCCCCTTTCCGTGAATAATTGTAAGGTCCTTTACAGCCGCAAATATCTGCTTCCCACCGATTCTTCTGAGCTAAGGCGCCTTTGTCCCGTCAAAAGCTCTCTTATTATTGCGGTATGGGTGATCCTTACGGAGGAACCTACGATGCCGCATGTAAGCCATTTTTGGTCGTTCTTCACCACCGGCTAGTCAGATCATCCAGTAATCGGACGATCCGTTGAAGCTTTTGTCGTCTCGCCCGACACAGTTGCCAAGAGCAGGATAATCATTAATGGTTACAAACAATAATGCCCGAGGATAAAGTTTTCTTTATACTCATCCCATACCGCATACACCATCGGTCCACAATATTAGAAGATCTTCAACCAATGGTTTGAGGTACACATCGATATCATTGCAAAGTTGCTCGGCCCTTGGATCAATAGTGGCATCATAATGTACTTTCGCTTCATGCAAAGCCAAGGAGGAAGGTTGTAGATGCATAAAGTCACCGCCAAGTGCCGGACGACTACTCATGTTGCCAAAAGGATTCATCCCATCCGCACTCAACCCAACCTTATATTCTCACATCATATGCAAAGCGCTTATATTTTCTATCGATGTTCCTCCATTGCACGTAATCAGCAGGTGTCCGAGCATTCCATCCTTCTTACGCTTCTCGGCGTGCCATCGTAGCAATTGGGCATGCCTTTTGTTCGCAAACAATCGCTTCAGACGGGATTATAGGAAATACCACACCACCTTACGGGACACCTCTTCTTCTTACGCCACCCCGACATCTTCGTTTTCGATATCGCTGCCGCGTTCTTATACCGCTTTTGCTTTGCAAACAACACAGCATCCATGTTCGCAAACTCATTGCGATACAATATGCAATCGCTTGGATATGCGTATTCTTTGTACTTCCAATCCCAACGGGCGCATAACCCGCTTGGCTCGGTATGTAGTTGAAGGCAACACGCTACCCTCTCGAAGCAAGTCCCCAAGAGACATAATAGCTCAAGAAAGCTCTTATCGGACCAACCATTGCTTGCCTTCAATCGCAGAGTGAAAGCACGGTATGCGCTTTCGCGCTCCTCCTTGCGCCCGTACAATGGCGCTAGAGTCCTCTACCATACCGAACTTTTGAAACTCCCTTTCACTCGTGAAGTCCCTCCCCATCACGCAAGATTTGATCTAGATCATCTTCGTGGGTATCAACGAACGATCTTCCACCGCCATATCGTTGTCTCCGCCATCTCCATCAATGTGTTGCCCTTCATGTACAATATCATCTTCATCAATGTGTTGCCCTTCATGTACAATATCATCTTCACCGTGCTTAGTCCAACAGTATAGCCACCTTGAAACCCCTTCAAGCAAGTGTGCACGACGACTCTATGTTACAAAACATCTTCTCATTTTTGCAATCAACGATGGACAACACATATAGTCCGCCAGTTTTCGACTTAGGTGCCGCAACAAGATTCGTAAAACAAGTCACACCATTAAAGAACTCGCACCACGACGGTCCGTGTCATACATCCACCTTCGTCCATCTACGCTAATTATATCAAACTACATTTCAAAGATATGAACAAACGATATCAAAATAATTTATTCTTTACAAGAGTCATGCATTGCTAATTAATTAAAACGATAAACACATTATAAGCACATAATCGCAAATAACAATATAATTGTAATTTGTCTACAACAAACAAGCCTATAATTGAATATAAGGATATATTTCTAAATAATTATTTATGTTCCAACTTTCATTATTGCAAAATCCATCTACCATTTTCCATTATTTAAATATTCAACTAGCAATTCTCACTATTTATAATTGATCATCTAGCAATCTTTACAATTAAAAATCCATATAACAATTTTTCATTAATTAAATTAATTACAATTATGCATAATTGTCCATCTAGCAATTTTTCTTACTTAAACATCCACTACATCACTAAAATGGATATGAATTTATCAAAATAACAATATAATTGTAAATGATTAGTTTTACAAATACATCTAGCAATTTTGCCTATATAATACATCAAACCTTTTTCACTATTTAAATATCCATCTAGCATTTTTTAATTATTTAGAAGATTTCTTCATTTCATTTTGTTATGTAGCGCTACCTATTAAATTAAATTAATCTACAACAAACAAGCATATAATTGAATATAAGGATATATTTCTAAATAATTATTTATGTTCCAACTTTCATTATTGCAAAATCCATCTACCATTTCCCATTATTTAAATATTCAACTAGCAATTCTCACTATTTATAATTGATCATCTAGCAATCTGTACTATTAAAAATCCATATAACAAATTTTCATTAATTAAATTAATTACAATTATGCATAATTGTCCATCTAGCAATTTTATTACTCAAACATCCACTACAATATGAATTATAATTTATTCAATAATTTAGCTAGATCTTAATTTGAGCAAGACTCGACATAAACTGCTCACACCGCACAATCAGCAATTATCAACGCCTATAGCACTGTGAAAGTAAAATTTTACGACAAATATAACATACATCAAGTCAAGAACCTCAAAAATTTTAATACAATTTTCAGCAAAGAACTCGCCAAGATAATACAGCTCCTCTTTGTTCTCGCTTTCTACGGAGAAGATGTCGATTCAATGAAAAATATAAACAAAATATCGACACAAAATTTCGCAAAGACTCTCCAGAAAAATACACCGAGCAAAGAGTGCTCTCTCTTCGCTTCGCCGAGGAAATGAGTAGGTCAGTGAAGCTTGCTATATAAATAGCTTATCATCGCCGCTCGCGAAGAACCGCAGTGATAAGGTCATATTACGCGAAAATATTTATCATCGCCGGTTCGCGCGTAACCGCAGTGATAAGCTCATACTACGCGCCAAAAATTGCGCTATGCTGAAAATACATATCACCGCCGCTGAATATACGAACCGGCAAGAATTTTAAATATCACCGCCTACCGTAAGTTAAACCAAGCAGAATATATCACTACCGTTATAGGTATCAACCGGCAAGTGATAGTCGATTATCACCGCCGTTGGTAATACAAACCGGCAGTGATACTTTAACGTTTCCACCTCCCGCCGTCAAGATGCCCTTTCTCTCGCTGCGCTGCCCATTCCTTCCGCCGCGCCAACCGCTATGCGCTTCACATTCTCTCGCCAATCTGCTGTTCTTCCCATTCACAATCCACTCTTGTTGCGCTTCACATTCCTCTCGCCAACTATTGCTATATAATGCCACTATTGTTGCATGAATGGCAACCCCACACAATCCACTCTTGTTGTAAGAATGGCACCCCCAAGAAGCGTGCACGCAGTTGGGCAAAGCCCCACTCCGCTGCTAGAGAAGGAGGAGGAGAAGAAGGAGGAGGAGGAGGTGGAGGCGAGGAGGAGGAAGAGGGGGCACAGGAGGAGGAGGACGACATTTACAAGCCGGGACGTGGCGAGGAACTACGGCGTTGGGGCAAGACTAACTCCGCGACCGAATCGGATTCGGATGAGAAGGAGGACGAGCATCGCCAAGACATCAAGCGGCAGCCCGGCGATGAGGAGGAGGAGGAGGAGGAGGAGGAGGACGACGATTTAGTTTTGGATATAGGGCTTCGCGCCATTAGACTATTATAATTAGGACTAAATATGTAATGATGGACAAATTATGTTTTGTAATGTTATTTTAATTAATACATATCCCGCAAATTACAAATTTGCTTTCATATGTTCTGCTTTTTAACTAATTATGCTTTCATATGTTCTGCTTTTTTAACTAATTATGCTTTCATATGTTCTGTAAGTAGATAAATTACAATGTTTCTTATGTTCAGATCGAACTAATAATGGGGAACAAGATATCATCGTTGTTCTATAGTAAAACCGCCAGTGAAAATGGTCTTATCACTACCGGTTTTACTATAGAACCAAGAATAATAAATCACTACCGGTTTTACATATAAACCTAAGAAGGATATCTTCTTATCACCGCCGGTTCTCTATCAAACCGCAATGATATTACCTCCATTCCTACGAGAAATTGATACTATTCTTATCACCGCCGATTGAAGTTTTAACCGGCAAGGATAATATTATCACCGCCGTTGAATTTGGAACCCAAGGATAATATTATCATCGCTGCCCGGACCTACCCGCAAAGTGATGGGGGTCGCGATGAGGCGGTCTCAGAGTATTGATGGATAGGATGATCCTGATGAGATGGTACAGGGAACATGTTTGGTTGTCTGAATAGAATGATACAAGATTTTGTTTGGTTGCTTGGATGAAATGATACAGGATGGTACGAGATGATGTTTGGTTGAAAGGATGAGATTGGATTGAGGGATAAGATTGGTTTGAGGGATGGTGCGAGTGAACGATTCTGTCCTGGATCGATTGGTTCGGCCAAATTTCCCGTATGGGATGGTGCAGTATCTTTTTGGAATATTCCAAGAATCTATACCATCTCATTCTGTATCAAATGTGGTTCCGTTCAGCCAACCAAACGCAAAAACAGAACCAAATCCTATACGGGACGGTTCGGTTCACCCTCATACACCCAACCAAACACACCTGAGAAATTACCGAAGTTCAATTCGGATGAAAATTTGTTGCAGAATCAAAATTAGAAATTACATGCGCAAAAACTCTAATATGCTCGCTAAATTTCACTGGCAACGCCCAATGTGCATGATACCCAGCAGTTTAGAGAACTAATGATGTCACTAGTACGTACATAGGAATAGTATGTATAGCAGCATTTGTTGAATGGTGAATGGGGTCAGGCCCCTGCCAGCCCCATTCCCTCCGCCGGCAGGAAGGGGGAGGAGGTGTTGGGGCTGGACGAGGCTGCCAGGAGGTTTGAAGTCGTCACACTTTTTAGTTCTTTGATATTTTTTTAATCTGATTCTCGATTATAGAAACACCTACAGACGATATTTATGACCTATCGTGCTTCTATATCACAGAAGAAATTATAGAACTATGAATCTCGGTAACTTTGGTGGCCTGCCGAGTTATGCAAGATCAGTATCTTCTTCCACGATGCGAGAGTACAACAGATAACATGTAACACCCGTGTACCTATTAGCCCTAGCTAGATGTGGCGGCATGCGTTTAGATCAACGATTTAGGGTCCAATCTAGTAAAAAAAACGGCCGAGTCCTTTGAGGAAACAGTTGAAAAGACTGCTCCAATTTAGTGTTTGTTTGCAACTTAAACACCACGTGCTACCTATGATGTAGGTTGTTTTGAGCGACTAGTGAAATTTCCGACGCAATTGCATAAGACTGTCTCCAACCGTGTCCCGTCCTTCGTCCCGTTCCCTTCCGCATGGGAAAACGGTTTAGGGAAGGGAATGCGCTGGCCGCAACGGCGCTTCTCCGGACGGGAACCCGGCCGATAGGAGAGCGGAACCCCGTGTCGGGCGATCAGGTAATCCTTCGCCGCCAAGATCTCGGAGAGCAACGACTCCCTCTCAGCCGCGGCAGGAAGCGGCGAGGGCAAGAACCGGACAGCGACCTTTCCGGCGATGAAGCAGATCCGCCCCACCCACCGGAGCGGAGGTTGACGAAGTTCGGTCTGCAGACTGGCCGAGGTATTGCCCTTCGATCACCGTAGATCTGGGTTCGATTTGGATTTCGCGAAGTGGTAGAGATGGGGAAAGCAAGGGATGTGGGGGGATTTGGTTCGAATCGACACTAGAACTTTGCCATATTGGATATTCCGGGCACATATATTTGGTATAGAACCGTAGATCTGGGCAGTAGAAGAACACCTGAAGTAGTTATTAATGATTTAACCTTATGCGTTTGCTATAGAACCGTAGATATGGATTTTCATTGCTTTGGGCAGTAGAAGAACACCTGAAGCGCACTTATTCTATTGGTAATGATTTAACACATTAGAAGAACACTGGTCAAGAACACACTGGCAAGAGAAGAACACCGAACTGCATATATGCGCTTGCTTCCTACAGTAAAATGCAAGCAGCAATCATGTAGATTCCGACATGGGCAATGCTTTGGGGATCATGTAGGTATTTCGGCAAAGATTTTGACATAGTTTCTACATTTCACCCAGATTTGTGGTATTTGGTACAAAATCAATTGGGTTTCATTGTTTTTGTCATGGCATTGTATGGCTATGCATCAACATTGTTGTTAGTTCAAGTATTGTGCAGGTAGTTCTCTCAGATACTGAAATCATATTCGTCCTGAGCAATGAAAATGAGGTAGTCCAATCTTAGAGATGAACTTATAGATGAGATGGTAGATGTTCTATGTTAGGATATAACATGTAGATTGAAGAATGGTGGTTCTGTGTTCCTGTGGTTTTTTAGATGGAGGCACGCAGGCTACGCAAAGTCATCTCGAAGCCGCGAGAGATGATAGAGGATAAGGCCGAGGATCTGAAGAAGGTTGTGGCAGAAAACTTCAGTGAAAGCGATGCCACTTGTTGCAACATATTGAACCGGACGCTTCTAGAGGTTGACGAGATAGCGGAGAGCTTGATTAACATGTCGTTGGACACAATACAGTACGGGGATGTCCCGGGTGACAGTGAGGACGTTCAGGACAATGAGGTCGACGACCATGATTTCCATGACCCTGTTAATTCAGTTGTGGACAGGCCGGAGTACGGTGAACGGAGCGACACTGAGGGTAGCGACACTGAGGGTAGCAACTGGTCTGTCGAATCTGATCGGTCATGGCATCTTACGTATGTTTAATTATGGTCTGGACAATGGTTCTGTGGTTCGTACTTCTATGTTTAATTATGGGGTTAAGAACTTTTAAAACCTCATATATTTGGAGTGCTGTGTTTTATATTTTGAAGTGTTGGTTTAGTTTCTAGTGCACCCACACTACCAATGGAAGTTTTATGGAAGGCTTGTCATGTTTAATTATGGAAGGCTTGTCTTGTTGCTACCGTAATATAATTATGGAAGTTTTATCGAAGGCTTGTCTTGTTTAATTATGGAAGGCTTGTCTTGTAACTCTCAACATTGTCTATTGTATTACGGTTTCTTGTTGCTCCCAACTCTTCATGTGTAGAGCAGTTCACTGAGGGGCAAGTATGCCTAGTGCCTAGACACACTAAAACTTGGTTGTATGGTGTGGATGATGTTAGACCTAATGGAAAGGTAGCAACCAAATTTAAGAGTTGGGGTTTGAGAGACTAATCGAGGAATGCTATATATATATATATATATATATATATATATATATATATATATATATATATATATATATATGATAGAGATCTAATTGATTGGCAAATACAAGTGTTGATAATCAATCTGTCCAAAGCACAAGTGCTTTTACAAATGATTTGCCTACATTTAGAAATGACAAGTGCTTTTCAGTTCAGGTGTTATTTGCCTGCAGAAATGACAAGTGCTTTTACAAATCATTTGTCTGCTTTACCTGAACAAATGAACAAATGAATTGTCTGCTTTACCTGAACACCTGAACAGAAATTAACCTGAACACTCGATTTCTGAACACCTGAACAAATGATTTGTCTGCTTACCTGAACACCTGATGTATGGCATTTCTAGTTAATTTCTGTTCAGGTGTTCAGGTTTCATTGCTAGGCATGATCTGTTCAGGTTGAATTCAGGAAGAAAATTTCTGTTCAGGTTGAATTGCTAGGCATGGACATCTGCTTCACCTGAACCGTCCATGGTCTGTTCCAGATACAGACAAACACTCCATTTCTAGTTGAATTACTAGGCATGATGTATGGCATTCAGAATTTTCTTCAGTTCTGGGGTTTAAGACGCGGATAGGTGTGTAAATATGGATAGCTTGTGGCTTATTCCATTATCTTTTCGCAGATCTGCAATGCTGAAAAACTTGACTTACAAATTACTGATGCTTGTGCATAGGTACAAATTTCTGATGCTTGTTCATAACATATTGTTCTGGGGGTCACTGGGTTAAATGTTGTTGATCAGAACTGATTCGAACCAATATTGTTCTTTAGATTCATTAGCTGGGATATGGAATGTAGTAGCTACCAACTGAAATTGAAGAGTTGGGTTTGAGAGACTACAGGTTTTGAACTTTTCAGGTGCTAACTGTAGCCATTCAAGTGCAAGTGTTGCATTCGAAATACAAGCCATTCAAGTGCATTGAACTGTAGCCATTCAAGGGTGAGAGAGTGCAGGTTTTGCATATGTATATGTACAGCCTATTGGCCCACTAGCATGTTAGCTTCTTACCTCGAATATAGTTATGTGCTCTCATCTTCTTACCTAGAATGTCAACTGTGATGTGCTTTATTACTACCGAAAGCTTCTCATGTGATGAGGGCATTAAACTTGACATCCATCTGATAACCAATTTGCACTTGACAAGTGCTGTCATGTAAGAAATGGGAAGTGCCGGCATGTAAGAAATTGCAATTTGCAGTATTCTACTAATGATTACTCACTTGATTGTGTTACCTGGAGCGCTTTTTTTTGTGTATGTAAGCACACATCTTGTTCTGCACTTATGGATCCATTCGAAACCTATAAATACATATTGGCTGCATCTTTACAGTTGCTGCATCTTTGGACTTTACATCAGTACGAAAACCTATATGATCTTGACAATTGCTGCATCTGCTGGTTCAATTCGTTGACTGAGTATTTTCAAGTTGTTCATCAGCACAATGAGGCATAACAGATCATGTCCTGAATGTAACCTATTTCGTTTCTAACCATAGCAGGGAAGAGGTTATGGATCCTTTCTTCACGGATTACATGCAGGATGAGTCCGATCAGATAAGTTGGCCTTCTCCATCAATTACTCCGCTAAACAACAATGATGATGGCAGTGTCCCCCCTCCACCAGCTGATACTACAGGGCATGCACCAACCATGGATGGCCCGTGAGCTAGGCCGTCTGTAAGGAAGAAGGGGGAGAAACCAATGTCCAAGACCGACAGATTTAAATGTATCACGACGAGGATGAGGTCCTAGTCGCTTGGTTGAATGTGAGCCAGACCCCATTGTGGGCAAAGACTAATCAACTGAAACCTACTGGACTCGGATTGCGGAATATTTCAAAACGCATAACACGAAGCATGGCACCGAACGATCCACAAAGGCTATGGTGAACCACTGGGCATTGATCAATGAGGCGGTCAGCAAGTACTCTGGGTATCTCAATCAGATTGACGGTTTGAACCAGAGTGGTACCACCGAGCGTAACAGGGTAAGCACTGTACACACTTCACTACTTTTTAGACTTTCGCACTACAATGTACTAATGCACTGTTGTGCACATATCCTTCTCAATTGCATGGACAGATGGCCCATGTGGCGAGGATGTACCAGGACGTTGAGGGGAAGACCTTCAGATTTCAAAGATGCAAGGTGATTCTAGCCGATCACCCAAAGTGGGCTGCGCACATGGGCAACAAGAGGCAAAGGACAATGCGGGACGGACCTCGTGGTGATTCTCCAGGGGGGTCGAACAACATTACCGACCAGCTCGACCCTGTTGGTTCATGTGACGAGTCCACAAGACCCATAGGCCGGGATGCAGCCAAGGCTGCGAGGAAGGGGGCCAGAAAGAAGAAGGCCATCAAGGTGTCTATATCGAGGCCGACAAGATCAGCCAAGCCAAACACGAAATGGTAGAGGTAAAGCGTCGACAAGTACATTTGATGGAGTTGGCGGAGGACGAGAGGATTATGAACATTGATTTGAACAAACTGACAGGTTCGGTTCGTGAGTATTATCAAAAGTGCCAGGACGAGATACTGAGGAGGCTGTAGACCGACCTTGGTTGATTGAGTGCTGATCTGTGTGTGTTTGCTAAACTGGTCATTATGATGATTATGTGCATGGACTTGGCTACAGATGTGGTGCCTTGGTGTTTCATGGATGATGATATTTTGTGTATGGACCTTTTGTTATGATCAGTTATGTTATGAGACTTTGTTTTATGACATGATGTGTAAACTTATGAGATGTTGTGTTATGAGATGTTGTGTTTGCTCGGTCCTTGTTGGTTCATGTATGGAACTTCTCTAATTGCTGTGTGATATGTCATGACACAAGGTCAGCATAGCTAACACGCTGAATTTATTATTAAACCTTACATGCGTACATTACACACTCACACAAGAGGGTTCAGAACAATACATGACAAGCTCACATAAAAGGGTGCAAACACGCTCAGGAACAAGCAACGACATCATGATTAGACGATAGTACTACTGGCCGTGGCGTGCCCAGAGGTGTTCGACCAGGTCCGATTGCAACCGATGGTGTAGCTCGCGGTCTCTCCATCTTTGAGTCGCTTCGATGCAGTGCAAGACCGACCCTGCGGGTGACATCCCTGTCACGGCCGGGGTACCCAAATAGTCGAAGGACTCGTCTTGAGCTGGACCGTCCCTCTCGTCCTCGATAATCATGTTATGTAAAATTATGCATGCAGTCATTATGTACCAAAGTGTCGCCTCGATTCCAAAGAACGATCGACCTCTAACAATGGCAACCCGGCTCGCAAAGACTCCAAAAGCTCTCTCGACATCCTTCTCACTGCGGCTTGCATTGTGGAGAAGTGGATCCTCTTGTTTCCCATTGGGACAGCAATGGCCTTCACGAAGGTGGCCCACTTAGGGTATATCCCATCGGCGAGGTTGTATCCCATGTTGTACTGGTTTCCGTTGACGGAGTACCTGACCTCCGGAGTTGAAGCATTGTTATCCCTGGAAAAATATATTAGAACGATGTAGCACATTAATGTCGTCCAAGCTACCAGGCATCCCAAAGTAGGCGTGCCATATCCATAGGTCGTATGAAGCCACCGCCTCCAAGACTATGGAAGGCTTCCGGGTATGCCCTGTGAAGGCCCCCTGCCATGCCTTAGGGCAGTTCCTCCAAGTCCAGCAGCATACAATCGATGCTACCAAGCATCCTGTGAAACCTCTCTCGCTTCCCTAACTTGTAGGAGTCTAGCCGTGTCATTGCTGTCAAGAGCGGAGGTATCGCTGTTAACACCCGACCACCGCCTCACTTAACTTCTTCAGAGCTAGGAGCGCAGTACTTTCCCCAATCCGTAGGTACTCGTCCACACCGTCAGCAGCGACACCATATGCTAGCTGCCGGATAGCGGCCGTCATCTTCTGCAGAGGGTGCAAGCCGAGCTTCCCGGTGGCATCCCTTGTTTGCGTGAACCAATCATCGTGGCCTTCGACTGCTTCGGCTATGCGTATAAACAGGGATCGGCTCATCCTAAACCTGCGTAACACAATATCATACAAATTCAAATAACAACAAACATGACCTATGCATCATCAATTTTCGTGAGATGTTCGGGTTTAGTACCTCCGCCTGAACAATGTGTGCCGATACATAGGGGGAGTCGCGAAGTAATCAACATAGAGCCTAGCCGCTCCTTCACAGTGACCTCTGTTCGTAACCGCATGTCTCGGAACTGACCGGATGCTAGATTCCGCCTCCTCCTCCTCCGCTGCTGCAGCCATGAGAATGAGGACCTCGTCGTCATCACTTGACGACGAAAGGTACTCACGACTCAATGGATTCAAAGAACTCATGGTTACGCTCAATGGGTGTGTTCCTGATATTGTCAATGGGGTTTGAGTGAGCAACATGAAGACTAGAACCCCTCAATATATAGAATTGCTGCATGGGATGAGAGAGGATGAGGTAAAGTTAGGTACTTTTGGGAAGGGAAAGAAATGGGGAAAGGAATCATGGTGTTGCTTTGTCAGTGAAGGAATGAAAATCGAAGGAATCCTTCAGGGTGGGAAGGAAGGGAAACCCTTGGAGACAGTCTAACTAGATATTGCAACATGTCATATTTATTATATAACTTTACTATATTTTGATAATATATATAGTTGTATAACTATGTGACCATATGTTATCTATATATGATTAATCTGCGCTGTTATAATATAGCCTCACCGAAATAAGTTATATAGATCTTCTCTTTTTATTTCCTCTCGTTTAATGAGAGAATTTTGAATTTTTCTTTTTTCGATCTAACGATTATTGTAGAATTTTCTTGACCTGCAATATAAAGAAGGTACTTCTGAAATATCATCAGTTGTTTGTAGATATATAAGATAATATGGTTCTCAAAATTACTTTAACCCTACCCTCACAGAGTTTTGGGTAGCTAAGAGAGAAGGCCAAACTTGATGGTTGTTACAGCGGTCAGCATCTTGTTTCCTATCGTGATATATATGCTGTTAAATGTAAAAAAAATTATATACACCAAGAATCGGTACTTTTACGGCACAATGATGGTCGAACGTACAAATATTAATACTGCACATATTCAAAACTACTAGCATTTAGAATTAGAGGAAGTTGACCTAGGGGAGAGCATTATTTAACCGAAACCAAAAAACCGAACCGAATTAACCTAAAATTTTGGTTTTTCGGTATTCAGTGTTCAGTTCTATTTTTTGCTACTATTCGGTATATGGTATTCAGTTCGGTTTTCGTCATTTGGAAACCAATTAAACCGAACAACCTGAATAGCGTACAGGCGAGGCAAAAATACCCAGTCCTGAACTCCCGATTCTGATTCATTCCCCATTCGGCCGCTTCCCCCTCCGCCAAACCCGATTCATCCCCATTCGGCGGCTTCCCAAATCCCAAGCTCCCAACCCTAGGTGAAGTCACGGGCTCACGGCGTCTTGAAGGTCTGCTCGGAGCTCGAGGCCCACCTCACCGTCGGCGACCGCATCCTCGCTGAGTTCGTCGTTGACCTCGGCCGTGCGTCCACCTCTGTTGCCGACTTCACCGCCAAGCTCGAGGCCAATGACGCTGAGTTGCCGGACTACCTCGCTCGCACCCTCTACACCATCATCCATGCCATCCCCACCCATGCCCCACCGCTGCCCCCACCCCAAAAACCCCATCTCTCGGTACCAATACCGGAGATGTGAGGACAAGGAAGAGGGGCTAGGATCCGAGTATGCACTGTGTGTCTTTGTGGGAGGGTCACCCGGGTGGTGGACGCTGGGTGCTTCGTCCGCCTCGATGGTGTGCGCGGCCGCAAGGGGCTTGTCCCATCCACCCGCTGAGGTCAACCAATCACCAGGAATTCTTCCTTTGCGCGAACACCAAACTATTCTGTCGATTTTTTTAGGTGTTGCCTTTTCTTCTTCTTCTTCTTCTTCTTCTTCTTCAAGTTGTTCGGGTTGTGAATTGTGATAGAGCTGGAGAGCGACGAACTTCTTCTAAAGCAGCGTTTGCTTACAATTACAAGTACCAAGCCTAGAACGTTCTTGGGGAGGCATAGGCACACAACGATGCCATCCAAGCCGTCCGTGCAGATGCGAGTGGTTGAGATCGGGATATGGCATGGCATAGCTAGCATGTGGCTCCTAGTCAATCCCTGCCTCTGTGAAACAATACAGAAGTAGAGGCAGAGCCTTCCAATTCGATTAAATAGAAAACCGAATTAACTGAACCAATTTGGTTTGGTTAATTCGGTTCAGTTTTTAGATGAGTTCGGTTAGCAAAATCCAAAAACTGAATTAACTGATTGCCCACCCCTACCCTAAGTATGTATCCTCTGTAGAATCAATACTACAGCTTTCCATCTAGGTTAAGTGCATTTCAATTGTGTTACCGATGACCATTGTACAACTCTGCTTCTTCAGTTCTTTATATTAATTGCTCTCACATGAGTTGGTCTTATACGACACAACATAAGCCCACCTTTTCCTGTTTCTGGAAT
The DNA here is from genome assembly GCA_036346375.1 of Guadua angustifolia. NCBI lineage: Eukaryota > Viridiplantae > Streptophyta > Magnoliopsida > Poales > Poaceae > Guadua > Guadua angustifolia. The sequence goes on from CM070508.1 coordinate 15,049,228, forward strand.
ATGTCTATCTATCTATGGGCCTGTTTAGCTAGCTCCTACTCCTAGATTTTAATAGGAGTTGAGTGAAGCTATGTCACACACTCTAACTCCACAAAATTTTTAAGTGAGAGTAGGAAGATCTAGAGTGACCAATAGTACAGATTTTCGGAGTGGGGATTACCCTACTGCCACCTGGAGTGGAGCACCAAAATGCAGAATTGCCCTCAGAGTTGGAGGGTAATTACACACAAATGCTACTAGGCAATACCCCCCAAACCGAGTCCCCAACTATAGGATCAAGGATAACTGACTAGAGGGGGTGAATAGGAGGTTTTTAAAATTTTTTTGGCTCTAATTGCAATAAATAATCAAGTAATACTAGAATTAAGAATTTTAACGATTAAAGCCAAAATCACCTAGGTTTCATTAAGTGCACCATGTTTAAATAAATTACACAACCCTAGATAGATGAACAATCACTAAGTACAATAGGAGTGTAAATTTACACAATTCAACACAAAAGAAAGCAAACCACAAGAGGTGAACACAATAATTTTTTTGTAGTCTCGGAGACTTGCCGGTCTCTCCTAATCCATGCTGAGGAAGCTTGAACGAATCAAGCTGGCTCCTTGCACAAATGAGCCTCCCTCGACCACTAGTGGTAGTTCTTCTCTGCTCCGAATAGGTGAGCTCCAATCTTCACAATCCACGGGCCTCCTTACAAGCTTTTTTGAAGAGATCATCGGTTCTCATGCCTTCAAGCCGTCTAGGAGGCGGCAATCTTTAAGAGAATAGACCTTGACGCTTTCTTGAGGTTGATCAAGTATTTAATGGCTCAACTTGAATGCACACACTTGAATTTCTCTCAACAACTCACAAAATATGAATTAAATTCTTTAGAGATGATGAGAGACTTGTAAGGGTTCACAAATATACAATGAATATCCAAGAGTATACCCTTGTTGCAGGTGGAGGTGTATTTATATCCCTCTACCAACAAATCTAGCTATTACCACCTAATTTCTGAAAAATTCAGGAAAGTCGACACTACCGTCCATGTAGGACTGGTAGTGCTGGTCTCAGGATCAACTATCGCTTGTAGCATTTAATGCTGAGAGAAATTAGCCATTGCTACACTACCCTGGCACTACAGCCCATGTAGGATCGGTAGTGCCAGCCATAAGCACCACGAAATGTGCATTTTCACCCTTTTCTAGAAAAATGCTACTGTCCATTTGGGTCGGTACTACTGCACCTACAACAATACCGTTCCTAGATGGACGGTAGTGCCAACTGGGTAAAATCCCAAAAGATGCACTATTCTAGGAAATATCTACCGAACACTAGGGTCGGTACTACAACACTTGTGGTAGTACCACCCTAAGTGGGTCGGTAGTGCCAGGCACAACCCAAAAATAGCTCTCTTTGTCAAATAACTACTAGCCTCTTGAGCTGTTACTACCGCCCTTGTGGCGGTACCGCTCCTAGAAGGTCTGTAGTGCCGATAATGCAGATTTTCAAAGGAATTTGAAAGATTTTCCAAGAAATACACATGACTAAAGTATAAGCTTGAATTTGAGCCATTAAGACTTGGTCATCTTCAAACTACTAACTAAAGGTCCCTCTTAACAGTACGACACCTACACTAGCAGTCTGATCTTTCCTCCAAACACCTAGAACGGCAAAAAGCTAGAAAAGGGTCCTTACAACTTATACCTTTGTGTTAGCTTGATGTTCCAATTTCCTTATATAGCTTAATGATTTCATCTCTTCATAGGACCAACCTATTTTTCATAGCCTCAAGAAAAATTGTTAGTCCTTAAAACATGATTTTCATTAATTACCAAAACCAAAGTCGAATTTTAGGGCCTAGTTACTCCAATCTCCATTTTTTGGTAATTGATGACAACCTTATCAAATAGAATGAAATTGCATATGTTTTAAGTATACATCAAGTCAAGTAAGTTGTATAATTTTGGATTTTGTTTTTAATGGCATTTCACTTTTTTTGGAAGAAGATGATTGAATTTGGAATTAAAATGCTATAAAAGCCAAAATGTATAGCTGAAACTCGCCCTAAGTGTGTGCATGAATATACTAATATGAGATTGCACACATTTTGAAGAATTAGGAAATTTTGGCAGAGTTTCCATTATATATTGGATCCGAGAAAATAGGATGAATATGTCAATGTGCATGCACATTAAGCATAGTATCCAATATGACAAAATAGGAAACACAGAAATAAGACATTTAAACATTCAACATTACAAACATCTAAAACAACCAAAAACATGTAATAGACATTCAATTAGCTTACATAGAGATCATGCAAATAAGATAATAAGCTAATCCTCAACCTAACACCAAACTCCCCACTTAATACTACTCCCCACTTAGCACTTCACTTCTCCCCTTTTGGCATCAAGTACTAAAAGAGGGGTCTTCATGAAACGTCTAGGAGGGTAGAGGAGAACCATGGCAATGGCCAAAACAAAAAAAATCGAATGGGAACTAGCTCACCACGAAGAAGATCCACAGTTGCTCCACAGTGTCCAAGCGCTCCCGAACTTCATCAACCATGGCACGAGTCTGAAATTGAAATTGATGCTCTTGGTCAAGCCTACTCATGATCCTAGAGCCGAGTGAGGCGAACTGAGTCATAATATCTGAATGAAGGCTCTGCAAACTCACCAAGATGACGTCCTGAGGCATGTCATGGAACAAAGGTGGATCTTGAGGGGTGTCCTGCTGTTGCTGCTGCGTTGGATGACCAATTACTTGAGAAGGAGCTTCATGAGGCTTGTATTGTTTACGTGCGTATCCACATCCTCCCTTGTACTTAGTCTTCCTAAGTATGAGCTTTATGATGTAAGGAGCAAAGTACAAGGATTTTCCTCACTCACAGGCCGAAGAGGCCATCTCCCGCATCATAAAGTCAATGACATCAAATTTCTGCAACTGCATCACTTTGCTCATTATATTCCAGGCACATCTACCAATGTCATCAAAGTTACCACTTTTGAGGTGAATGGTAACTCTAATGATCCAATTAACTAGACTAGGCTGTGGAAATAGCTCTACCAATTTACTTGGCCTCCTTATATTTGCAGCTGGATTATAAAACTCAAGCTGATAGTGACCCCAAGTGGTCTGTCACCATGAATCCTAGGATATCCACTGTGGAAGATGCCTAATGCCTGCTCAAACTCATCCTTAATGGTAGTGTAGACCTTAGCTCTGGACATCCATGTGATGGAGTCATATGTGTCAGGAATGTGGATTGTGGTATCACCCATTTTTGATCAGTGAAGTCCGTGTCAAAGTAAATCTCATAAAAGACCTTCTCTTGAATGAGAGCAAAAGAACTTCTTTGACATAGTTCTCAGAAGGCGATACTGATTGGCTCCTCTCTAGGGATAATACTTATCTCCCTTTATTTGCCTTATATCATCCTGAGGGTCAAAGCCAGGCAATGATTCTTCTTCCTTAGAATCTTTCTCCTCATCAACATCCATCCCATAATCCTCATCATCTCCTTCTTCCTCACTCGATTCATGTGCTGGTCCTTTGCCTTTATCGAACCAAGAGCTACTGCCTCCTAATTCTTGGAGCACTATTTTCCTTGTTTGCTCATCTCTGGCAGCGATGCAGGAGTCCCCCACTATCACTCCCATTATCAGACTAAGGAGTGGGAACCCTGGGACTTTGTGTTGATTTTCTGACAGTGGCCCCACCATGAGGTGCCTTGCGTTTGGAAGGGTTCTTTACCCTTGGCATGTTTCTAGATCACAAGGACAATAGGAGGGATACACAAAAGAACTAGGAACTCAAATTTTAAACATTTAACAAAAATGTAGTAGGTTATGATGTTTTTGGCAGCAAAGTTGGCACTACCACCTATACTGGACTGGTAGTGCCGCTCCTGGGTAGTACTACCGCACTAGTAATGTTGGTAGTGCTGCAACAGGTCGGTATTACCGCTATACCACAGCGGTAGTGCCGAGTTCATTGTGGAACCACAGCCACCAAGTGTGAGAACTCCATTTTAGATTAGATCGGACACTAGAATTGCATAAAGTGACTTCATGGGTCACCGATCTACTCATTTAAACTAGAGATTTCACTTAAACACAACATGCATTTGCTACATTTTCATCAAACCCTAAAAACAAAAATTGAGACCTAGGACATGAAGTGAATGGAGGGAAAGTTCAAGAGAGATGAGAGATGATTACCTTGAGAAGATTAAGAGCACTTGTGCAAGAGAAGATCCTTGGACTGGAGAGAAAAAGCTTTGGGGATTTTTGGGAGAAAGAGGGCTTGAGAGCCAACCTTTGCTTTGAGAGGAATGAGGCACAAATGAGGGTAGTGAATGAGTTTTAACTGACCAAGGAAGCAAATTAGGAAGAGGGAAACCGCCGACCATGCAGGAAACCACTCAAAATCAAGCCCCACCTGACACTTGCAGCACTACCACTGCTAGGGGTGGTAATTCTGGCCATGGGCGGTACTACTGAGCTGAACACACCGATAGTGCCGGTCCTGACCTGAGTAGAATGAAACTTTTGAGAGCAATGTTGTGAAATAGCTCTAATGTATTTAAAACTTAGTGAAAAATATATATGAGCATTTCCAACATATCACAAAGCTCAAAATCATATAATTAACGTAATTTGTACAAAGATAGTTTTTGGAAAGACCATTTTTCTCCTTTTGAAAAAGCAACACTCATTTTAAAGAGAGGATGAATCCAATTTCCTTACTTGAGTTTTGAATACTTGTAGGACACTAGAAATATGTGAAGCTCTAATTCCACAATCCATAACTCAATAAATGCATTATTCAAGTCAATATAGACAATATTTTGGATTTTGATGAAAATCCAAATGGAGTATTTTCAAAACACATTTTTTGCTTTTGTAACAAGATATAGAGAAAGTAAAACAAATAATATCTATTAGATGAGCTTTTCATATATATATTTTGAAAATGAAGGGCAGGATATCATACTTTTAAGTAATTTGATTTAGTTAAGTCTATAAGCTTTATTTTGAAACAATAGTAGCACTTATTTAATATTTTCAAATTTTAGGAACATAGTATACATATAGATTGCATAATACTCCCCATTAATGTGTTGCTGAACATAAAATTCAAGAATCAATCAAAAGAAAATAACACTAAATGAAAGTTCAACCATGGTGCAAATTGTTCAAGCAATATATGAGATATCTATGATATTTAATTCATTCCTCAATTTGCAAAAGTGGGCTTCATCTAGAGGCTTGCTGGGGATATCCGCTAATTGATCTTCGATTCTTATATGGCTAATGACTATATCACCCTTACTTACATGATCTCTTAAGAAATGATGGTGAATATCTATGTGCTTAGTTCTTGATTGTTGGACTGGGTTGTTGGCTATTTTGACGACGCTTTTATTATCACATAAAAGAGATATACTTTAAAATTTATTCTATAATCTATCAAAGTTTGCCTCATCTAAAGTAATTTAGCGCAAAAACTACCAGTGGATATATAGTCAGCTTCAGCGGTGGATAGTGCAACAGAATTTTTTTCTTGGAAAACCATAAAATAAAGGACCTACCTAGGAATTGATAGCTTCTCAAGGTGCTCTTTCTATGCACTTTGCAACCCGCATAATTTGAATCTAAATATCCAATTAAATCAAACTTAGCACCTTTAGGATATCATAAGACTATATTTGAGGAATGCTTTAAATATCTTAGAATTCTTTTAACAGACACTAAGTGGCTCTCTTTTGGGGATGCTTGAAAATGAGCACACAAACAAACACTAAACATGATATTGGGCGTAGATACGGTAAGAGAAAGCAAGCTACCATCATAGAACGATAAAGTTTTAAATCTATCGGTTTACCTGCCTCATTGAGGTTTAGATGCCCGTTGGATGCCATAGGAGTTTTGATGGTCTTTGCGTCCTTCATACCAAATCTTTTGAGTAAATTCTTCATGTATTTGGTTTGGCTCATGAAGGTCCTATCCTTGGGTTGCTTGATTTGGAGTCCGATAAAATAGATCAATCCACCGATCATGGATATCTCAAATTCTGTAAGGACCTGAATTCACCAATTTGAATGCACTGTGTTTTACCGCACTAGTCCCAGGATCAACATTAGTGCACACAGCTTAACATCGGTAAGCATCACATCATATACAACGATAAGAATAGTAAGACTTCGTCAACAGATACTCTGTGTTGGGTACCTCTACGCCGCACAAAAGCAGCCAACAAAGCGATAACGTGGCGGCCCCACGTGGCGCCCGGCGAAAGGTGGCGAAGACGCCGCCGCCTGGCCCGCCCACGTGGCGCCAGCGGCAGTGGGCGAGCATGTCTGCGCCGCCCGCTGTCGACCCACGTGGCGTCCGTGGCGAAAGGGCGGGGACACCGCCGCCCGCCAAGAAGACAAAAGGTGGTGCGAGGTAGCTTCGCCTCAAGTCTCCTTCCCTATCATACCGTTGACGCCAAAAACGTGAAGAGGGTTTCGGTTGCAACACACCGACAAACACCGGTTCAAGTGTGCTGAAGGCTAATCGATTTGACCTCGCAATCGATAAGGAAATAGTTGTAAATTCAATCAAGCGATCCTCGGGACGAATCGGCTTAAAATCGAATCACCAAGAAGCCGATTAGAAAGATAACTAGACTAGTCGATTAAGACTAATCCGAGGGTAAAAGGTAGATTAATTCTGAAAAGGCGATGCGCAACAAGACAGAATAAACCAGACCTGGAAAAAGCCAATGACGATCAAACAATCGGCGATGCGCAACTTTATTTGATCGATGTCGACTTACAGAGGAAAGATTACAATGCTAAAAAGACTAAGAACTACGGAAAGTAAAAACTGGTAGATGTGTTGATTGTTGTAGATCCTTTCTTCAAGCGGCCCTGATGCGCCTTATATACCCGCCTAGCCAATCCGAGTCCTGATCCAATACGACAACATAATCCGAATCGGCTTTGTAGTTTCCGATTTGGTCTCTAGTTTCCAAATTTTATCTTTATGCCGTACAGGATTTCCGTATGCTATCCAAACCTTCCACGGACGTTGTCGTGCCTAATCCAAACTCATACTTCTCTGTTGACTCTTCTGGAAATTTCCAAAACTGGTGCAAACATATGCCCCCATTTTTGGAAGATAACTTGTTATCTTTCAAAATATATATCGCTTTCTCATCGATCGGCTTTTTTGCTCATCGCCTTGTTCATCGTTGATTTAGGAATCGTGTCAATAACCGCTATACCGTAAAATCTCGGTCGGTTTAATGGCGTGTCGCTCAAATTCTCTTCCGCCACTTTTACTTTTCACCGTATATATATATGCGGACCCCACGGTCATTTTTACGCTTTCTCGCTTCTCGATCTCCCGCAATTGGCTTTCCTCCTTGATCGGCTTCTCTATACTGGTGATCAATCTTCATCTCCCTCAGTCGGCTGAATGGACCCCTCAAAGGTACTCATTCCGATTCCCGGAAGCAATAACCAGTACTACTTAGGTCCAATAGGAAACATAGATATCGACACAATGATAAACGTAGAAATCCCTAGATAACCTTTGTCAGCTCAGGGTTACAACGTGAAGGAATGGGGTAAGAGTTTTAGGGCTTGGCCGACAGCGCTTAAGGGGTGGAGAAGCTGGTTTATCAGAGTATCGGCTCACAAAAGAGCAGAGTGGGAGCAGATGGGTATAGCCGAATGCCTCCCTTTAAGCTTAGCTTGCCCGAAGCCAATGAGCCCTTGGTATTACGGCGGCTATTTTTGGTCCGATACTCTTAATGCTTTCCTCTTCCGCTCGGTCCTGTTTGTCCGACCTCCCGGATGTAGCTCAATCAGGCCGCCGAGGCCCGATGGAGACCGCTTATCGCCTATAGCGGAAACCACGGTTTAAGCCGATTCAATCAAAAGGTGAAGGATGGTCAAAGTATATCCAACACAACAACAAAGTGAACGGTCTCGTGTCGGACGAAGAGCATGCCGCCTTCTTGAACCTTTGGCTTGAACGCTTCTTTTCGCGGTGCATCCTCGGACCAACACAGTGTATCGGCTAGTGGCAGAGCGGCTCATAGAGGGTCGCCGACTCGCCTCCGGGAAAGATGTTTCAAAGGCGGTTTACCGATGATGTTTATTATCGGGCCGATTGTTTTCTCGGTTTCACTGATTTTGTAGTCGGCAACGCTGGTGGCCCTTTGTGGTTTATTCAACTTTGGTTATGTGGTATTTTCAGCCGCCAACTTATTTCAGAGCCACTTGAAGATTCTCGCTTCCTGAACATTACCCGAGAATGCTACCCTCGCTTTAGATCAAGCCGATCTCATGGCGAGCGGCTCATAATGTGCTCAAGTGGCGATACCAAAATTACTCGGTGGCTTGCACAAATACCTTGCTTTCTTCTTGGTTCTCGATGGCGCAGATTCTCTCAAAGAAGACTTCTTTTCTTATGGTGATGCAACGATTTTCAATGGCCATCTTTTTCGAATCGAAGCCGATAGCTCCTCAATGCCGAGTTGTCACCGATGCTCTATCGATCTTCCTTTCCTCCTCAGATTCTCCACGCCGGTTTGAACTCCGTAAATGTAACCTTCCAACCTTCGTATGAGTTCTACCATCCATCGCTTTATTCTCGCCAACTCGCTTTGGTCAAGTGGTTCCTCATTGCCTCTTCTTGATCGGCTCCAACCCGAGCCGTGGTAAGGAACCTATTGTCACCAATGTAGCTCTATCGATTTCGATGAGCTTCAACTTTTCGATTTGCCGCGCTTCGCCTTGATTTTCGTCTGCCAGCTAATTTACTACTTGGTGGTCGCAGATAGTGATGCCCTCTACTTGGACCGCGAGCCGTCGGCTATAATAGAAAAATTTTGCCGGATTATCATGAGCCAACAATAGTCTCCAAGAGAGAGAGAAAGAAGCAGCTCAAGTGAGGATAGTTCCTCGGGTTATATCGACTTATCGGTAGTCAGAGAGGTATCGGCTTCACTAAGTAGCCTTCTTGCCGCTTTTTCACTCTCGCTATTCGCTATTAACCTCTTCATGATCTTTGCAGGTTACATCCGCCCATGAGAAGACCACCGCCGTCCATCGGAGAGTGGTTCGAAGAGAAAAAGGCCGCACCAATCGGTCGGCTTGACCGGCTATACGTCAGGCAACCTTCGAGTAAATAGCCCTTCAACGAACTAACTAAGGAACGAGTGCTAAGTAAGTACCCGCCTCCTTTTTGGTGGGAAAATTCCTCTCTTCTCACCCTTCTTTGCTGATTCCAGAACAACCAAAATCTACCAAAGTCACGACCAAGAAAAACCCCAAAAAAGATCCTAAGCGCAAGGAGAGAAGTGCCGAGAGTTCCTCTCACACGCCAGCCGATACTGTCGAGGTATATCTTATCATCATACTGTTTCTATGTGTTTTTATTATGGTTCTGACCCTTCAGTTCTCTCCAGCCGACTGCATCGATTCAAGCAGCTGGTGTTCTGGCCGACCTCCAGGGCACCTCTTTTGTTGATCCGCCGCCACTTCCGACTCAAGTTTCTGTCGATGCTCTGACCAACCCTCAAGGGACATTGGCCTTATCTCTTGTGACTTCGAGGCTCCCCACTTCTCCATCTCTGCACTGCCGGCTCGCCTGCATTCGCGACAATAGCCAGATGACTTGTCGAACCTTCTTGGGTTCTCTCTGGACGAGCTGGTCGACCCTGAAGTGATGGCGACGGACGACTACCCAACCGACATACGCCAAATTATCGATGCATCCTTGGAGGCGCTACCAATGGTCAAGTCTCATACCGAATATGCAAGAGAAATTGAATCGGCTTTTGATAGCTGTGAGTCAGCCAGAAAACGTGATTCTTGCTAGTGCGCAGTCAATTCGTGACGCCATGGCTGATGTTGAAGCCGATTTGCCGCCGAAAGCCATGGAGGCAATTCTGAATGTTTGCCATATAGACGAAAGGAAGGCCGAAGTTGATGCGGCGAATGCTAGGATTGCCCAACGGAAATTGCAAGAAGTTGATCAACGCCAACTGGACAAGCTGATTGCCGAAGCCAAGGCAAAAAAGAAAAAGTATGATGAGGGTGCTTCGTCTCTTTTTGCGGCTAAGTCCTCCGCGGCGTGGTCCGAGTCGACCAAAAGAAACTTGAAGAAGAATTGGCCAAGGTAAATGAACAACACAATTCTTCGCCAAGATGAGCGAAATGGCCGAGTCCCTGAAAGGACTTAAAGAAGATGTCGGCTCTTCCGTGGCACAAGTCAAAGATCAATCGGTCAAGATGATTCCGGTGCCGGGTAACGCAAAAGATGACGAGAATATCGTGTATGGCGTTACTGAGACACTGGCCAAGGCGGCTGCAGCTCTATCGGCTTTGGGGGCTAGAATTCCGGGTTCTGGATTGTGACATCATGTAATGCAATGTCTGTTCCAAACAATGTAGTCTTTTGCCATGATGTATGCTTTGTGATACTTTTGTAACATTCCCGATTGGCTGTTTAACCGATCGTGTTCATTCGCTTTATCGGCTGTTTTAATTTATTTCTCATGAACTTTTATTTTGCTTTAATTACGCACCAACCCACACGCTAGGGTAGTATTTCTTTAGATACCTTCCGTTAATCGCTTTTGGTAACACCAACCCTTCAAGCGTTTCGAGTATATATGCATTTCCGCCAACAAGCCGATTTACTTTATACGGTCCTTCCCAGGTAGGTGACCACTTACCGAATCGATTGTCCTTAGATCCGATCGGCAATATTGTTTTCCAGACTAAATCGGCTTCATTGAAGTTCTTCGGCACAACTTTTTTGTTGTAGGCCCTCGCAACTCTCTCTTTATTCTTTTTAAGCCGATTCAAAGTAACCAGCCTTAATTCTGCTAAGTCATCTAAGTTGCACAGCATCGATTCCTTGTATTCATCGGTCGATAAATTATTCTGCCTCGCCACTCGCATCGACTCAATGTTTATTTCTACAGGCAACACGGCCTCTTGGCCATATACCAACTGATACGGCGATAATTTAGTCGATCCGTGAAACGCCAGCCGATAAGCCCACAGAGACTCCGATAATGTGGAGTGCCAAGTTCGAGGCTTCTCATCGATTTTTCTTTTAATCAGTTTGATCAAAGTTTTGTTGGACGATTCGGCTTGTCCATTAGCCTGAGCGTAATACGGTGACGAGTTGAGCAATTTGATGCCTAGGCCTTCTGCGAAATTCTTGAAATCGTTAGACATAAACACAGTTCCTTGATCGGTTGTGATGGTCTGAGGGATACCGAATCGATGGATAATGTATTCATTCACAAAGCCGATAGCTTCTACACTGGTGACCTTTTTGAGCGGAACGGCCTCGACCCACTTCGAAAAGTAGTCTGTTGCTGCGAGGATAAACTTATGGCCTTTGCTTGATGCCGGGAATATTTGACCGATTATATCTATACCCCATCCCCTAAACGGCCATGGCTTGATAATCGGATGTAGAGCCGATGCTGGTGCTAATTGCACATTTCCAAACTTTTGGCAAGTTTGACACCCTTTGTAATACTTAAAACAATCCTCCAACATCGTCGGCCAAAAATACCCAGTTCGTCTTAGGATCCACTTCATTTTATGAGCCGATTGATACGCACCACAAACTCCTTCATGGACTTCACCCATGGCCACTTTCGCCTCTTCACTACCCAGGCATCTCAGGAGCAGCCCCTCTAATGTCCGATAGTACAATTCTCCTTCCATTACAACGTACTTCAATGCTCGCTGTCGATCCCTTCGTGCAGTAGGCCTGGATGGGTCCAGTAGGTAAGCTTTTCTTTATGTTCTCCAATCGGTATTATCAACGCACAATACGGCTTTATCGATCAAGTCAAACGCTTCGTATCGGCTGCATTCCCTGAAGCCTGAAGCTGTCTGAGCCAATGTATTGGCTTTGTCATTCATTTCTCTGGGCACATGGTCGATACGGAATGTTGTGAAAGTGTTGATAATTTCAAGACAACTCTCTAGATACTTGGATAGTGTTTCATCGTTGCATTTATATTCTCCTTTAATTTGTTGCACCACCAAAGAATGAGTCACCATATGCTTCTACATTACTTGCCCCGACAGTCGTCTACCACCGCAATCCTTTGAGCAATGCCTCGTATTCAGCCTGATTATTAGAGCATCGGCTTTTGAGCCGATATGCAAACTCGATGTTGTATCCCCTTGGTGATATCAACACTATGCCTATTCCGCTTCCTTCTTGACAAACTGATCCATCAAAATACAGCTGCCATGGAGCTACATCAACTACTGCTGCCATAGTATCGTGTCCCGTTATGAAATCGGCTATAGCCTGCCCTTTGACAGCTTTGGCCGATTCAAACTGTAGATCGAACTCGGTTAAGGCATAAGCCCACTTTCCAAGTCGTCCTCTCAGAATCGGAGCAGATAGCATATATTTGACTACGTCGGTTCTACATACTACCACACAGGTTGATGCTAACACATAGTGTCTTAATTTTGTACAAGCAAAATATAATGATAAACACAATTTTTCTACCGGAGGGTACCTGGTTTCAGCATCCAATAGTCGTCGACTTAAGTAAAATATGACACGCCTCTACCATCAATCTTTTGTGCCAATACGGCTCCGATGGTCTCGTTTTCACCGATACATACAACTTGAATGGGATACCCTTCGGGTGCGGCCAAGACCGGTGGCGATGTTAAGTATTGCTTTATATTGTCAAAAGCCTTTTGTCGATCGGCCCCACACAAACTCTCGATGGTCCTTCACTTTAGCAAAGGGCGTGAAAACTGAATCTTACCGCATGATTCAAATAAATCGCCTTAAGTAGTTAATTTTGCCGATCGCCTTTTGTAGCTCATTCTTGCATGTTGGTGGTTTTGTGTTTACTATGGCCTTGACCCTTGTCCGCTAACTTCAATCCTCTTTGATGTACCATGAAACCAAGGAATTGTTCTACCGATACACCAAATGCACATTTTAAAGGATTCATCTTCACCCATGAGCTCTTGTGTTCAAATACTTTTTCTAAATCGCCAAATGTCGCCAATCTTCCTTAGATTTAACAACTACATCATCGATGTAAATTTCAACGATGTGGCCGATTAGATCGTGAAAGATCAAATTCATGGCGCGTTGATAAGTAGCGCCTGCGTTTTTTAAGCCGAATGTCATTACTGGCCATTCATACAACCCTAACGTGCCAGGGCACCTGAAGGCAGTCTTGGAGACATTGGCTTCTGCCATAAATATCTGGTTATATCTAGCTTTGCCGTCAAGAAAACTGATAATCTTATTACCCGATGCAGCGTCGATAAGCATATCGGCTATAGGCATCGGATATTAAATCTTTGGCGTGGCTTTATTTAAATCCTCGAAATCTACGATACCAAGAACTTACCGCTTTTTCTTCATGACAGTAACGATGTTTGATACCCACTCGGCATATCGGCAAGGCCTTATGAATTTGGCCTCTAGCAATCTTTCGATTTCTTCTTTTATCATATCATGCAACTCTGGATTACAACGACGAGGGGGTTGCTTATATGGCCGATCCCCCGGCTTGATGGGTAGCCGATGTTCTACCAACTGCCGGCTTAATCCTGCATTTTGTAATACTCCTGTGCTAAAGCATTCCCTATACTTCTAAGTATTTTGACCAACTTATTTTTGTATTCTAGATCTAAGTTTGCACTTACAAAAGTTGGCCTTTTTCGATCACCTTCTCCTATGTCGATTTCTTCAAGCATATCGGCAGAAGTAAAGCCTTGGCCCAATTTCTCGCTTTGGAAATCTTCAATGGCCTCGCAGAGTTTATCCCATGCCGATAGCTCCTTGCTCGCCTTGTAAGAGTTGGATCATTTTTGACCCCATCTTCTCAAGATCTCACGCCCGATCAAAGGTGCTCGGCTTGACACCGATCGGCGAAGCCCGCTCTTTCCGATGCTGATGAAATCACAATCGTCTAGAGCCTTACCTGATATGCATTCTGCTTCTTCGTGTGGCCAATTTGCGTCGGAGCTGGCCATGGCAATATGAGCCGATGTGTCGGCTGAGACAACTTCGACTTCATCTCCGCTCCATCGACAAGCGATTGGTGCATTGTTGAGGGTATACAGCAGTTCGCGTGTATCCAATCCCGTCCGAGAATCACACTGTAATTTCCTTTTGCCTCAATTACAAAGAATGCGGTCGGCAAAGTTTTGCTGCCGACGGTTAGTTCTGTAACCATCACCCCTTTTGCTTCGGTGGGGTCACCGGTGAAGTCATTTAGCACCATGTTCATCTTGATCAAGTCTTCGCTTGTTCGCCTAACTTTTTGCAAGTGGAGAGTGGCATTAAGTTTACAATGGCCCCTCCATCTACAAGCATCCTAGATATCGGCTTTTCGTTGATAAAGCCTTTTAAATATAACGGCTTCAAGTGCCGATGAGGATCTTGTGGCTTTTCAAACATCGCCTCCCGTATGCCCAAGCACAATTGAGCGAACGATCTTTAGCCGATTCGGTCTTGATCCTCGAACTCGGCCGGGCAGAGTGAATACCATGTTGATATCCATGGGGAGTGTCATCTCGAACTATTGGGGACAAAGAAATCATCCGAGGAATCGACTCATTGTCGGATTGTTCTTTTCTCCTCCATTCCTTCTTGGTGAGTTTTATCGGCCGTAGCTCGTTAAATGTTTTATCCCTGCTTTTTCTTCCTCGGCCTCTCTCATTTCTGTGTCTTTAAGCTTTGGAGCCGTCTCAGGCGATCGGCTAAGCCCAATCGGGCACCATCTAGGATTGGGCTCCAGCGGCTTGCGGATTTTACTCACCAAGTTCTCAACTGGCTCTTTTTCCCTGTCTTGATTTGGTGTGCCCAGCCTCTCTTTTACTGGCTTCCTGTGTTCTGGCTCAGCTTGATCTGTCGTTGGCCTGAACAAACGTTCTCTTACCGATTGTCTCGGCCAATCTCTTTGAGGGTAATGCTCCATGGGGCATGATTTTGCAGACGGTAGTGCCACACCCCTTTCCCAACAGAATTGCCAAAAGGACATCTTTGATTAGCTCTTTCTGCAGCGTCTAGCCGATACAGATTGTTTGGCTGAAACACATCGTTTGGCCGATACGGCCTATTTGGTCGGCGAGCCTGCTGCTCTTGCCGATGGCTTATCCTTTCATACTTTTCGAGCAACCGTGAAAAAGTCGGCTTAGGCTTGAATATTGTTTTTCGTGGTGGAGTTCTTTCAGCTTTGTACCATCGTCCGACTTGCAATTCTCCTTTTGGTTTCACAGTCCTTGAATTCTTCCCATCCTGATCGGTTTCGATTTGAAGTGAGCCGATCGTTATTTTTAGTGTTTCCCCTTTTGAGCTAGACTCTATGTCGACTTGCCGTAGTTACTGGTCGTTCCTCGACAATTTGTTTCCCTTTGCTCGAGAATCGAACCATGTTAATTGGGAAGGGATTGACATCGACTTCCATGGTGGCTCTTTCGCGAACTTGCCGCCATCTTCGATAGTCATCAGTATGTGTCATTTAAAAATATTGCGACTATTAGTGTTATGGGAAAAGAATGGTGCCACTTACAAGACTGTCGTTTCTTGATCTCATCTACCGACGGTATAGTATGCCCTTCGTAGACGATTAGTTTTTCTTGTAGCAAAGATGTCGAATATACTATCGCACTTGGATACATCAAAAGTGTATTTAACCTCCGATTTATTCCTAGTCGGCTTAAGCCACTAACGCAAGCGGCTTTTTAGAACCCTTTATCCATTCGGCTATATTCACGCTCGCTTCATCTTCAGAGGTTTCACTAGAACTATACTCGACCATGTTTATTTTAGCCTTTTCTTTTCCGTTGTTATTTAGTCTAATCTTGTCCTTGAATTCTTTACTTAAGTATCGGCCTTCTTGTGCCGATACACGATGGAGCAGATGGCTTAGATCTGTGAACTCCGTCCAAAGAAGCTTTCTTTGCGGAGGAATTAACCCTCAAACGCTAAATCGGCTAGTTGATTATCGGGCAATACTACATCTGAAGCATCGATTTCAGATTTCTAAATCTTCTAATGTAATCGGTCGATTCACCAAATTTCACGGACAAAGACTCAAATCCAAATCCTTAGTTCCGCATCGGGCAGAGAAGAAGTATTCATGGAATCGGCTCTCTAAATCGCTCCGTATGGACCGAATTTGGAGGCGATTCAGTAAACCAAGTGAAAGCAGCCTCTGAGAGAGACAAAGGAAAAGTCTAATTTTTAATCCATCGATTGAGTCGCTTCACCACACTGGGCGATAAATCGTCCAACGTGTTCTAGAGTGGTGACTGAATCATCCCCCGAAAATTTTGCGAAATCGGGAATCCTAAAGTTATGGGGATACGGCATTCGGTCAATATAGTCTGGGTATGGCTTTCTATAGCCGATGGTTTTTCCTTTGGGCTGCAGGCCAAATTGATCTCTCAAGACTATGGAAATCTGATCAGCCCAATTAATGTTATTGGCCGATGGAATACTAGGGTTTGGCCAATTGGGATGAATAGTATCCTGCCCCCCGAGTGCAAACTCGGCTGGTCGGCTTATTCTAGCCGATAGGTACTGTTGTTGCCATGGTTCGTACCCATCGGCTCTGGCAGCCGGTACCTCGGGCAATGGAACGAACGGCTCCGTGTACGTAATTACTTTGTATGGCGCTGGATTTCTAAGTTGAGTTTGATTTTTATCTAATTCGATCGGCTGAGAAGCCGATTGGGCATGAGAAGTCCCTGATGCTGATGGATCTAATTTTGCCGCGTCAGTGTATGCATGGTAATGAGTGACAGGGTTTGGACGAGGGTTTGGTGGTGCCAACACTGTGGGCTGGGTCGGCATTAGTGAGGGTATAGGTGCCGACGTCTTGATGGTGTTGGCATTTGGTGCCACAGAATAGACCGCACGCTGGGAGTGGTCAGAGTGGATCCAAAGAATCCCCGTGACGCCGCCAATTCTTGTGCAATCGTCTTCACGCTATTCTCTATCATCGGCTTTAACGTTGTAACCAAAGCCGATGATTGATTGATCAACGCGTGATGCACAATTGCTCAATCATGATAGATAATTCAGCTTGAGCGGGCATGTATCGGCTTACCGGAGTCGATTCGATGCCAGCTTCGCCAAGCGGATTCAGTGTTGGGAGCGCCATCTTCTGTGTGACCCCTCGTCGGGTTTTTTGATAGCAACTCAGCATTAATTCCTCCAACGCCGCTTTTCTATCTTCGATTTCCTTGCGTTGTTTCGAGTTAAATCGTCCAAAGTAGGGACGATTATGGATTCAGAGCTCACATCAGCTGGTGCAGTGGACTTGCCTGCAGTCATCTTCTCGATCTGTCCCACCGGGCGTGCCAAAAATGTGTTGACGCCAAAAACGTGAAGAGGGTTTTCGGTTGCAACACACCGATTTAACACCGGTTCAAGTGTGCGCTGAAGGCCAATCGATTTGACCCTGCAATCGATAAGGGAAATAGTTGTAAAATTCAATCAAGCCGATCCTCGGGACGAATCGGCTAAAAATCGGGAATCAGCCAAGAAGCCGATTAGAAAGATAACTAGACTAGTCGATTAAGACTAATCCGAGGGTAAAAGGCAGATTAATTCTGAAAAGGCGATGCGCAACAAGACAGAATAAACCAGACCTGGAAAAAGCCAATGACGATCAAACAATCGGCGATGCGCAACTTTATTTGATCGATGTCGACTTACAGAGGAAAGATTACAATGCTAAAAAGACTAAGAACTACGGAAAGTAAAAACTGGTAGATGTGTTGATTGTTGTAGATCCTTTCTTCAAGCGGCCCTGATGCGCCTTATATACCCGCCTAGCCGATCCGAGTCCTGATCCAATACGACAACATAATCCGAATCGGCTTTGTAGTTTCCGATTTGGTCTCTAGTTTCCAAATTTTATCTTTATGCCGTACAGGATTTCCGTATGCTATCCAAACCTTCCACGGACGTTGTCGTGCCTAATCCAAACTCATACTTCTCTGTTGACTCTTCTGGAAATTTCCAAAACTGGTGCAAACAATACCGTTCTGGGCGGCAGGCCTACGGTGTCAGATCTATCAACTGCGAGGATTTCTACTACAAGCCCATTCTCGACGCCTCACCAACCCACAAAAGGGGTCGATCCGGGCGGACGAGCGGGCCATCGCCGGCAATTAATGAGGCTGGAGGAATGGGACAGCACAGGAAGGCATAATAAATGTATAAGGATCAGCATGATGACCTCCCTTTTACCTACTCCCGTTAGCCCGGCCTATATAAGGGCCTTCTGGTGCATGGGAAAGAGGGACGACGAGTCGAGCAAGCAAGAGTTCCACAGTAGAGCCTAGGGAAGAACTTGTAACCCAAAGACTCTGTACTGCACTAGTTCAAAAACACTCTATAAACAATCTAGCAGGAAGTAAGGCTATTACCCAAGGCAAAGGGGGCCTGAACCTGAGTAAAATCTTTGTGTCATCCCTAGTTCATAGGCGCCGGAATCCTTCGCGTGGGGGTCTCTAGGGTTCTCACCCTCTAGGGTTAGCCAGCAGCGAAGACGCCCTCCTTCCGAACCAAACCCGGTCTGTAGACTCCGGGCCTGTCAGGCGGAATACGCCGACAGGGGCGCGCCAGGTAGGGGGCTAGTGGTTGGTTTTTTCGGCTAACTCCCCGGCGGACTTCGGCGTTCGTGATTTGGAAGTAGGCCCGTGCATCTGGAGATGGCGGATTCTCAGCACTAGGATGTGGCGGGGGCAAGCGACGCCCAAGGCGCTTCCCGGCGATCGCGCTGGTCGAGGGACCATCTCACCCCGCCCCTGCGGGGCGGCGCCATTGCTCCTTTGGGGGCGGTGGAGCAGCCCGTCGCCGCAGTCGGCCATGGAGGCGCCACTCCCGCCAGAACTTGCACGCACTCGTTCTTCGACCACCTCCGGTGGAGTTCGCGGAGACTCCCCGGCCACTCTGTGGGTCGCGAGCATCGCGGTCTCGTGGATGCGCCCAACTCGGTAGGGCTCTCGGCCGGTCAGTATCACCGTTGGTACCTTGTCGCCTAAGGCGCATGCAGAGCGCACTCAGGCATCCAGCCGCCCTAACGAGAAAGGCTCTGGCCGGGCGGGCCGGGGTCGAAGGAAGGGCGCGCGCAGTACTGGTCCCGGTTCCACAAGGGACCGTGGGGACCTCCGCTCTCATTTGGATGAGAGTCGCCGGCGGCGCGGTGATGACCTCCGCGGTCGCCTGCCGCGCCACCCGGACCAGGAGCGCTGCCGCGGTAAGCAGGTAGCATCTGACGGTGAGAGTCCCCCCCGTGGCTCTCACTCTCGGACCAAGGAGGAGGTTCACTCCTCCGACTCTATAGGGAGCCGGGCCTCGCACTCCCAGGAACGGTCTCCGGACCAGGCCCCCGATGAGCGGCTGGGCTCCTCTCGGCCGGTGCAGGTTTTCTCCGGCGAGTGCGCCGCGTGACGGGCCGGACAGTTCCGCCGGTGGTCAGAGAAAATATGACGGCACCACCAACCCGGAGGAGTTCCTCCAAATCTATACGACGATGGTGCGGGCAGCTGGCGGATCTGAAACGGTCATGGCCAACTACCTCCCAACAGCCTTAACGGGCTCTGCCCGCTCCTGGCTGTTAAATCTCCCCCGAGGATCGGTGCACTCGTGGGGGAAGTTGTGCGACCTCTTCGCCGCCAACTTTCGTGGCCTTTTTGAGCCCGGCGCGGAGGATGACCTCCACGCTCTGGAGCAAGAGAAGGGGGAGTCGCTTCGCGACTTCATTCGGTGGTTTTGCCACCGCCGCAATACAATCCCCCACATCTCCGAGCAATCGGTTGTCATCGCCTTCAGAAGAGGCGTACGCGACCGCAAGATGAAGGAGAAGATGGCCACCCATACCATCAGCTCCACCTCCGAGCTTTTCTCCCTTGCACATAAGTGTGCGCGGGCCACGGAGGCGAGAGGGCTGCGCTGGCCCTGTGGGTGGCTAAGGCAGGATTTGCCGGACCTTGAAGGGTCCCGGCCGTGCAGGCAAGAAGGTGCGGAAGCATGAGGCAGGAGAGACCAGGCAGGTCTTGGCCGCCGAGCGCGACGACGAAGAGGACCCCGCGCTCCAGAAACGCAACCGGCGCGACCGACGCGATGATCGCCGTGAGCGGTGTGACGACCGTCGTGACCGGCGTAACGATCGCCGCGATCGGCATGGTGACCGCCGCGATCACAAGGAGGGCGAGCCCTACTGCCCAATACATCGAACCAATACCCATGACCTAGACAGCTGTCGGGTCGTGGACAAAATGGTGGAGAAGGGGCTCAAGGAGCGCCGCCCCAACGACGACCAAGATGAAGATCCTGCCCCGCTGGCCTTCCAGCAGGCTGATCACGGGTAGCCTACATCCATGGTGGTTCGTCCACCTTCCCCTCCAACGCCGCCTATAAACGGCTGAAGAGGGAAGTGTGCGCCACCGCATCAAGCTCGGGGGCGGGTCGGATGCTGAAGTGGTCTGAGCAGACGCTCACCTTGATCCAGCCGACCACCCCGAGGGCGCCACGGCCCGGGCATCTCCTGGCCGTGGTGTCGCCCACCATTCGAACGGCGGCTAGGGCGCTCTTTGGTGGACGAAGGAGTTCCATCAACCTCCTGTCCTCTTGGCATTCCCGGCGCCAGATCTGCGGGCAGATCTCGCGCCTCGCTCGCCCATCTTTGGGGTGGCACCGGAGTGTGGCTTAATGCCCATAGGGCAGGTGTGCCTCCCCGTCACCTTCGGGGATGAAGACAACTACCGCACCGAGATGGTGGATTTCGAGGTCGCAGACTTCGACCTCCCCTACAATGCCTTGCTTGGCCGACCGGCGTTGGCCAAGTTCATGGCGGCAACCCACTATGCTTACATGGTGGTTAAGATGCCGGGGCCACGCGGCCCCCTTGCGATCCGGGTGGATAAAGCCGAGGCCTTGCTGCCACAAGTATCTTGTTGGACATGGTGGTGCCACTGAAATCGAGCGGCAGACGCCCTTCCTCGGGAGCCCCTCAGGCCGGACCGCGCCTCGCTGGCTCACGGTGAGGTCAAGGTGGTCGCCCTGAGTGGGGGTGAACCCCGAAAGACCGTCAACATTGGCGCCAACTTCAGCGCCAAATAGGAAGACGCGCTCGTCACCTTCCTCCAGTCTAACTCCGACGTGTTCGCCTAGCAACCGTCCGATATGATTGGGGTCCCTAGGGAGGTGATCGAGCACCGATTGGCAATGCTCCCCGAGGCGCGTCCGGTCCGGCAGAAGGTCCGAAGGCAGGCGCCCGAGTGCCAAGATGCCATTCAAGAGGAGGTAGAGAAGCTGCTGAGCGCGGGGATTGTTAGAGAAGTCTCTCATCCTGAGTGGCTTGCCAACCCAGTGCTCGTCAAGAAGTCCAACGGGAGGTGGCGCATGTGTGTCGACTTCACCGACCTCAACAAGGCCTGCCCGAAGGACCCTTACCCCCTGCCGCGAGTCGATCTCATTGTTGACTCCACGGCCGGGTGTGAGCTGCTGTGCTTCTTGGATGCGTACTCCGGGTACCACCAGATTAGCATGGCACTTGAAGATGAAGAGAAGACCGCTTTTGTAACCCCTACGGGTGTTTACTGTTATGTAAGAATGGCTTTTGGTTTAAAGAATGCTGGTTCCACTTACCAACGTGCCATGCACATTACCTTCCGCCCCCAGATAGGGCGAAATCTTGAGGTTTACGTCGATGATTTAGTCGTGAAGATCAAAAAGAGCGAAGAACTGATCCAAGACCTGGAGGAAACCTTTGCTAACCTCCGGAAGAACTGTCTAAAGCTCAACCCGGAAAAATGCGTGTTCGTGTGCCCTCCAAGAAGTCAAGGCTTCCTAGTGTCCAGCCGGGGCATTGAAGCCAATCCTGACAAGATATCGGTCATCGAACACATGAAGCCGCCAGCGCGACTCAAGCAAGTCCAATGCCTGGCCGGTCGCCTGGCCTCCCTAGGGCGGTTCATTGCCCGGTTGGGAGAGAAAAAGCTTGCCTCTGCTCAAGCCGTTGAAGAAGACGAACCACTTCGAGTGGATCAAGAAGCCTGTATATGCTTGAAGATTTGAGCGGTACCTCTCCTCTCCCCTGCGCTGGTCTCTCCAAGGCGGGTGAGCCCTTGCTCCTATACATAGCTGCCACCCCTGAGGTGGTGAGCACGGTGCTAATTGCAGAGAGGGAAGGCGTCCAGAGGCTGGTGTACTACATCAGCAAGGTGCTGCACGAAGTGGAGACTCGGTACTGCAAGCTCGAAGATGTCAGACGTGATCTGGTGGCGCCCAGAAGGCATGCATTATTTCCAAGGGCGGAAAATTACCGTGGTCACGGCCTACCCTCTGCGAGAAATTCTCCACAACCGGAAGCAGAGGGCCGAAGTTGCTAAATGGTCGGTGGAGCCGGGGAATTAACCTCAAAGACTCCGCACCACCATCAAAAGTCGGTGGCGGAGTTCGTCGTGAGTGGACTCGCCACTCCTGGTGAAAAGCTCCCACGCCTCTCCCCGACCTTATTCTTCGATGGCTCCTTCAGGTTGGAGGGCGCGGAGGCTGGAGTTGTCCTGGTCTCTCCGACCGGTGACATCCTCCAATATGTGGTTGCCCTCGATTTCAAGGCCACAAACAACATAGCTGAGTACGAGGGCCTGTTGGCAGGATTGCGCATTGTTTCGGCGTTGGGCATTCGGCGTCTCCAAGTCAAGGGAGACTCCCTGCTGGTCATCAATCAAGCGAAAAGGATTTCCGGTGGTTCACCCCACCATGGCGGCGCATTTGGCGGAAGTCCCAAAGATGGAGCGCCACTTTGAAGGTTTGGGGTATATCCATGTCCCTCGGTGCGACAATCACCTTGCGGACGGGCTTTGCAGACTTGCGTCCTCAAGGGCTTGCTCCGCCGAGTCTTGAAGAAAGCCTATCGTGGACCGTCTATTGCGACCCCGATTCAGTGGGGACGATGGTGTCATTGCCGCACCCTCTACCCGGGGGGACGGCAAAAGGCCGTTCGCGCCTCCGGCCGCAAGGGAAGGCGACGCCATCGCCATAGCCCCTGTGTCCGGAGGAGGGAGAGGCGTGGTTCGGCCAAATTTCTGTGTCGGGAGGGAAGATTACGGCACGCCGAGGCAGCACCAGGGAAAAGTTTGCCCGGCGGAGTACCCAGCGAAAGCACCGAGTGGTCGCCACGCTTGGCCAGAAGATCGGTGGATGGATCCTATCTTAGCCTTCTGCGTGACCAAGTGATCCCCGACGATGATGCCTCGGAGAAGATTGCACGTAAGGCCAAGTGCTATACTGCAGGTAGGGACCTATATCGCCAGAGCGTAAACGGAGTTCTCTTGAAGCGCATCACTCGGGAAGAGGGAGCAACTCGCTCTCGATATCCCGAGGCGCAAAGCGGGAGCCATATGTCCGGTCGAACGCTAGTCGGTAAAGCGTTTCGCCAAGGATTTTATTGGCCTACTGCCCTCCAGGATGCTTGCGAGTTGGTGAGGACATGCGAAGCTTGTCAGTTCTTCGCCAGGCAAATCCATCGACCAGCCCAGCTCGCAAACTATCCCGCTCTCGCCGCTTGCGGTGCGGGGCAGATATCTGGGCCCGCTCTGCGGTTTACGGGGCTTCACCCACCTCTTCGTCGCCATTGACAAGTTCACAAAGTGGGTTGAAGCCGAGACGGTGCGCGCCATCACGGCCGCTGCCGCCGTCAAGTTTATGCGCGGATCTTCACCCTTTGGAGTCGCCAACCGCATCATCACCGACAACGGACTCGGTTCACCAAAGGCGCTTTCCGAATTTCGCGATTTAAATGGGCACCAAGGTATGTTTTGCTTCGGTGGCCCATCCCATGAGTAATGGGCAAGCAGAACGTGCCAACGCGCTGGTGCTGAAGGGCCTCAAGACAAGGGCGTTTGATCGGCTTCACAAGCGGGGCGCGCGGTGGACTGAGGAGCTCCCGGCGGTGTTGTGGTCGCTCCGTACCACACCTAGCCGGGCCACGGGTGAGACACCCTTCTTCCTAGTATACGGGCGGAGGTCGTTCTCCTCCGAATTGCCGCCGGTTCTCCCGCTGCCTCGGCGCTCAACGAAGAAGACCAGAAGACCTCCGCGGGAAGACGCCAACCTTTTGAAGAGGTACGGATCGCGCGCTTCCGCCGCCCGCTACCAAGAAATTCTCAGCGATACCATGCTACCGGTCTCGAGAGAACATCGGCGATGGCGACCTGGTCTTCTTGCAGATTCAGACGCATGCCAAAGTTGCACAAACCGCTCTCCCGAAGGGTAGGCCCTTTAAGGTGGTTTCGATCTCGACCGGGCGGTCGGTTGGCCACTAAGGACGGCGAAGAACTGATGAATTCCTATAACATTGAGTTATTCGGAAGTTCTATCCTTGAAGGAGTTTAAGTACCAAAGACTTCATACAGTCACCATGAGGTAAGTCTCTCCTTGGTCGGTCGGTGCTTCGGCGGTTAGTAAAGTTGTTGCTGAAAGGCTTTTACTTTACCATTGTTGTCCCTTTTGTGCCCTTAGCGGCAAGTTTTTGCATGAATGTCGCTGGTTCCAGATGTTTGCTAATTCCTTGGTGATCTATAGAGTCACGGTGCCTGTGTCGATAAGGACGGGCAACGAGGCGGGCTAGATGCGGTGCTCAAACGCTGCTCGCGCCTCGGGTTGGCTCCTTGAAGCACCGCTGGTTGTCACCGCGAGCATCGCTAGTCTAGTACCCCTCCTGGAAGCCCGCTGCCTTGACACACAGTATCGTGGTTCGATCTCCGAAAAAATCGCAAGGACTTAGGAATCAAAAAGGCGGACCGGGGCTTACTTTATGCGGGGGCCTATATCATTTGATTCTATCTTGCATATGCACTGCGCAAAGCCTACTCATTCTGTTGGTAGCTATGTGCGCGCGCAGTCCAAGACATAGAGGCGCCGACTCATTGCATGAAGTCCCTGAACCTTCCCGTGGTCGCCCAAGTGCTCGGGGGCTGGTCGCCCCAAGCCTCTTCATGGTCGCCCAGACGCTCGGGGGCTGGTCGCCCCAAGCCTCTTCGTGGTCGCCCAAGTGCTTGGGGCCGCCGCCTAAGTCCTCCGTGGTCGCCAGATGCTTGGGGGCTGGTCGTCCAATGACATATAAAGAAAGATAAGTGCTTCGTGCCGCATTTTTGACCATTTCCTTATGTGCATGCGCTAAGAAGGGTCAAGTTGCGCGTGATTGTCACGAGTGTTAAAAATCAACGGCCCCTCATGATAAAAGGAAGTGTGCTAAAGCGTTAACATTCGGTGCAGCCAAGCAACCGGGGTGCAAGTTAGGCGCGGTACTCAACCATGGCTCGTACGCCTCGGGTTGGCTCCCTGAAGCACCGCTGGTTGTCACCGTCGAGTACGTACCGCTGGTCTAAAAACACTCCCGGAAACTTGCTGCCTCGCCACGCTACGCTGTGGCACGTTTTCAGGCAATCATCAGGGTCCAAGTTCCAGGAGATTTTGAACCAATTGACAATCCCGCGCAAAAACCAGATGCTAAAACCAAGCTACGTCTTGCGTCTCCTGTCGGACTCAAGGTCGTTTTTTTGCCTAAGTCTCGTATAACTTGTGTGATCCATGCTTGTGTATGCAGCAACCGCGCGTAATCGCTGGCGGAACTCAGGAATGCTGCCCTAACCTAAGCGTTCCTCAGGCGTTCCAGCCAAGTTAAAAGGCTGGCCGCCTAACGGTTTAATCTAACGAACTCGATCATACAAAACGAACAAGCATACAGATAGCATTAACCCGAAAATATCTATTCTACTAAATGCTGCCTAAGTGTTCATGCATACAGGTAGATTGACAAAAGGAAGCAAAACAAAAAGAACAAAGAGGCTACCCGGCCCTTCACTCTTCGTCGCCGACGTCGATGTCGCCGCCCTCGTCGCCTTCCACGGCCAGCGGGGTGGAGACATCCATGACCGGCTGCTCCACTTCCAAAGATCCCGGCCCACGTGTTCGGCGGTGCCTTTACAAGACCAAGCCTTCGCAAGGCCAGTGTCTCCCTCGATGCCGACCGTCACCACCACCATGGGATCGAAGGCGGCGTCGCGGCTGGCCCAGCAGGACAGCGTGTAGGTTGCGGTCATGGTCGCGACCTCTCGTCCTTCTCTGGCGGAGCGGGCGGCTAGGGCTTGAGCAGTCCCGGAGTGCTTTTGCTTTGGTTGGTCGCAGGCAAACCGCAGGCGAGTCCTCAAGCGGTGCGTTCAGTGCCACCCCCAAGGGCTCCAGACACCTCTTCGTGCGCTGGAAGGCCTTCTTGAGCATGACGGACAGATTGCGCCGCAGGCGGAAGGACTCGAGCTCCGAGGTCTTCAGCGCCGTCTCGGCCCTCTTCGCCCGTTCTTCGGCCCTCTCTGCCCGCGTCTGCATGGCAGCCGCGTCGGTTCTCTCCTGCGTCAATGCCGCCTCCGCCGCGTCCGCCCTCACCCGCTCCCGCAGCAGCTCGCCCCTCACCGACGCCAATCGCTGGGTTGTTTCTCGCCCCGTGTCGGCGGCTGCAATAGGGCGGTGCTGCCAGCGAGGCATGCATATCCCCAAGCCCGGTGAAGAGCTCGACGTGGCGTTAAATGGCGACGCGAGGGGCGAGGCGCCCAGAGCGCTGGCGCCAGATCGCGCGCCGAGCCTCTCTGCGGCAGTGAGGCACTGGCGGAGGTGCCCACCGATGGTGGGCGCTGGGACGCGGCGCTTGGCGCGCCCCGAGGCCACCTTTGGCGGTACCCTCAAGCTGAGACCGGCCATCGGGAGTGTGAGGCCACCTTGTTGGGCGGTGGCCTGGGCTCCCGTGGCCGAAGGCGTTGGCGCCGCGACCATTGGGGCCGGCGCCGGAGGAGGAAGTGTCGGCGAAGGTGTCAGAGTTGGCGCCGCGGAAGGCGGCGGCGCCGGAGGAGAAGACGTCGAGGTAGGCGCCGCAGGAGACAGCGCCCCGACGACGAAGTCGAGGTTGGGGCGACATGTGTTGCCGCCCCCTGCGAAGGTGCCGCCACAGCAGGGCTCGTGGCAGCAGAGGTTTGGCCCGCGACGCGGGCCCTCTTGGGATCCAGACCCCTGACGTCCGGGGCGATTGGTCGCTTACCCGTGGCTCGATCACTGGCGGGGGCCGTGTCCCTGATCACCAGTGGACCGCGGGCCGGCACCACGACAGGCCCTGTGGAGTCCATCGGCAGGAGCAGCCTCACGACCCGTAGGCACTCCGTGTGCTCCAAATCGGCGAGCGGCTGAGCCGCCTCCGGAAAGGGTGTGCCGGTCGGAACCGGCTGCATCAGCACGGCGAGCCATCTGCCCTGGACCGGCTCCTCCAAGTTTCCCGCGCCTGGCAATGGACAAAAAATAGCTGCTGGTTGGTAGGAAGCCACGAAAAAAAGCATGTGCGCGAGAAAAAGCCAAAGAGGAACGAAGACTCACGTCCGGGCCACGTGCGCGTTAGGTCGTCGTCGCCCGTGTACTGCCATGCAGGACGGACGCGTCGGCGAAGAGGGCTGATCCTCCGGGCCACGAAGTCCCGGGCTACCAGCCCCCCAGTCAATCCGGCTTCCCGCAGTCGGTGGATGCGGGTCGCCATCGCGCGGAGCTCCGCCGTCTCCTCGGCGAAGTTCGATCCTCGGAGGCCTCCGCTACCCGGCAGTACATCCAAGCGTCAATTCCATTGTCATCTTTGATGTCTGACCATTCGCCGCACCATGACTTCGGCTTGGACTCGGGCCGAAGGCGATGAAGGGAGGCCATCCCGTCCCGAAGGCGGAAATAGCAGATCCCCACTGTCTCATTGTCGTGGGAGGCTCGGCAGAGGAAGAAGTGGCGAAAGAGTGGAAGTTTCGGCATCACCCCATGAACATTTCACAGAGGTGTGCGAAGATGGAGAGAAAGACAATGGAGTTGGGGGTGAGGTGAAGGTGGTGGATCCCGTAGAAATGGAGGACGGTGAGGAAGAATTCGGAAAATGGCGGGACCAGGCCCGCCATCATGGCCCAAGTGTGGATGAGGATCTCGTCGGAAAGGCACCGCGGTGTGGCGGTCCCCGCCCGGAAGCGGAAGGTGCCCTCCGGCGCTATGATGGCCATCCTATTCACCGTGGCGGCGTCCGCGGTGGAGGTAGGGATGGGAGGCGCCATGGAGATGAAGAAGGCAAGGGCTTTTTGAGCGAAGAAGTTGAAGAAGCGAAAGTTGGGGTGCGCAAGAAAGGAGAAAGCATAAACTGCTTGATACAGATGAATCTATATATGCACCCCTGCACCGACGGTTCGCGAAGAGACAAGATCGTGCGTCGCCTCGGGTCCCGAGAAAAATCTGTAGATACGCGGGGGAACCGAGGCGGTCGTATTATCATGAGTGGTGGCCCCGCCCAAGAGCACACTAAACATTTAATGAAGGTTCTAAAAAGCTTTGGCACGCGCTCCAAGGTGGGCCCGGCTCTTGTCAGTACTTTCTGCTATTTGGGGTACCCTCTACGCCGCACAAAAGTAGTCAACAAAGCGATCAACGGGCGGCCCACGTGGCGCCCGGCGAGCGGTGGGCGAAGCACGCCGCCGCCGGCATCTCGTCCACGTGGCGCTTAGCGGCGGTGGCGAACGCACGCCTCGCCGCCGGCAGCGACCCACGGGCGCCCGGCGGCGTGTGGCGAGCACCCGCCGCCGGCGGTCGACCCACGTGGCGCCCAGCGAAAGGTGGGCGAAAGCACGCCGCCGCCCGGCGGTCGACCCACGTGGCGTCCGGTGAGCAGGGCGAGCACGCCGGCGGCGGTGGGCGAGCACGCTCGCCGCCGACGCCCGATCCACGTGGCGCCTTGCCGGCAGGTGGCGAAAGCACGCCGCCGCCCGACGGTCGATCCACGTGGCGTCCGGCGGCGGTGGCGGGGACACCGCCGCCCGCCAAGAAGACAAAAGGTGGTGCGTAGAAGCCTCCAAGTCTCCTTCCCTATCGTACGCTTCAGGCGACATAAGCTGCGGTGTCGATCTATCAAGCGTGAGGATTTACGCTACAAGCCCATTCCTTTGACGCCTCACCAACCCGCTGTGGGTCGATCCCGGCGGATCGGGCGGCGAAGCCGCGTCGGCATTTAATGAAAGGCCGAGGAACGGAAAGACAGAAGGAGTAATAAATGCATAAGGATCAAGATGATGACCTCCCTTTACCTACTCCTGCTAGCAGGCCTATATAAGGGCCTTCGGTGCATGGGAAAGAGGGACGACGAGTCGAGCAAGCAAGAGTTCCATGAAGAGAGCCTAGGGAAGAACTTGTAACCCAAAGACTCTGTACTGCACTAGTTCAAAAACACTCTATAAACAATCTAGCAGGAAGTAAGGCTATTACCCAAGGCAAAGGGGTCCTGAACCTGGGTAAAATCTTTGTGTCATCCCTAGTTCATAGGCGCCGGAATCCTTCGCGTGGGGGTCTCTAGGATTCTCACCCTCTAGGGTTAGCCAGCCGCGAAGACGCCCTCCTTCCGAACCAAACCCGGTCTGTAGACTCCGGGCCTGTCAGGCGGAATACGCCGACAACTTCATTTATTAGTATAACTAGTGTATGATCTTATGATCACTTACATTATTCTGCCACATAGGGTTAGACTGAAAGTAAACTAAGATAAATGTAGCGGAAAATAGCAAAAGACGTAGATGACTCATCATCACACCACGTGTGACTGACAAGGCTTGGCCTAGTGACTTGTATCCACCTGGAAGTCCTCCTCCGGCAAGGGCGATGATTCCTCTACTGTTGGTTTGTTGTTGATGGCAAGGGTGAGTACAAAAGCACTCAACAAGTTGTGCACAAAATGCATTTCTACCATAGCTATATGCAAGGTTTATTCCAAAGAATGACTATGTGGTTTATTTGCAGTAAAGCGGCATTTATGAACACATACATTACATAGATTGGAAAGACAGTAAAACAAATAATAACAATAAATAGATTCAATGATTTTCAAGTAAACCAAGTTTCCATCCTAAGTCAAGTTTTATCATACACATGGCAACCTGCCATCCCACTCAGTTGTCCAATTGATTAACTAACTCTTGACTCTAATTCCCAAGTATTACTCAATACCACGAGCACGGCTATCCGAATAGATTGTACACTCTGCAGAGGTTATGCACTTTACCCACACGATACAACCATGCACCACACAGGTGAATGATCATAACAAAGCTTTTACAATGCCCCGCCTTAACCCAGTACTACCTGCTGAGGTTTCAACACTGATGGGCTAAACCACCACAACAGGGCCCCCCTCTTCGCCATGTGAGTTCATCCGTACACCCGGACTCACACCACCAAAGCAATACTAAAGCTAAGACATTGCAAATTAGTCGGCTAGTCTGCCCCATAACAGACATGTGATTGCATGATTGACTCAGGGCAAAGGCTTGCAAGGTTAGGTCCTTAGGGTTGATCAAAGCAAGACTTGCACATACCCTCAGTCCATCGGGCCCACCCTGGCACACCTGCCCTTGCCACTTGCTTCAATCTAAATGATTAACAACCCAATTGATTACCAAGCACTACGTGCTTCCCACAAATCAACATCGTTGTGTGACCTCCTCGCCACAACAACTCAATCTCTTTGTGTGATCACACATGACACACAAGTTCACATCATTGTTTCATAGTCCATTAGTCAAGATTAATAATCTGTGATTCATGTAAATGTGATGACGTGGCATGGCTAAGCAATCTAATCCGATCTAACCATCCCATGTTGATTTTATTATTAACCAACTATAGTAACCCAGTCTAAGGTGACAAGTGGATCATGGCATACAATCAACAAGGTAGGGTATAATTCAAAGGGTATGATATCTAAATCCCAATTTAGATTGAAATCATTTATACTATTTAGATTGAAATCATTTATACACATGAAATAATATGCAATAAGGTAAAACAAAATAGCAATTTTGCAAACATGGGTTCAACATGATCAAAGCACAACTTGCTTTAGTTAAGCTCCTAGTCCTGTTCTGGAAATTGATCTTGTGTTGTTAATTCCTCCTCCGAAGCTTCACACATTTCAACGTCTATGCGAATAAAAAAGGAAAAGCAAATAAACACAAAAAATAGAGAGCAAATGAACTCCAAAAATCAAACAAAAAGCCACCACTGGATAGATCTCAATTTTACAAATTTTTAGAAATTTTAATCACCTCAATCGGAGTTCGTATGAGGGAGAACGAGCTCTCAGAAGATTCAAAATCCTAAAAATCAGAAAATTAGAAAAACCAAACATTATCCGAATTATTTTTATAAAAGGACATCCGATTTACTGCATCACCATGACATCAGCCCAGATCCGAACCAATCATGCGCTGACCGTAGCCCTAGACACTGTTCCAAGGACTCAGTTCACCGTGGGGCTGGTTCACCGTGGACCAAAAGCACTAGCCATGGACCAGATGATGTCATTGCTGACATCACCCACCACGCGTCACCACATGATTGCTTCGATCCGAAACGCGATCTGGTCTACTCGTCTTAGATCCAACGGTCTAGATGCGATCGGTCCTATCACTGTTCAGATCGGATCCGACGATCACAAACCCTGGCCACGCGGCGCAAAGATGACCACCCGATCTGATCCAACGGTGGTGGATCACAATCTAGCCCGGCTCGATCCTGATTGCTCTCCCTTGATCGAACGGCAAGAGATACCCGAGGCGTTTACTATACCGCGGGGCGACGTGGCTTCAATCCGTGCCACTTACCTCTGATCCGACGATCAGCAACTCGTAATCCTCTCGATGGAAATGCGATGGCGAAACTCTACCGAAGTTGGGGAAGACGACCTCCGTGATGGCGATCCGGCAGTGGAACGGCGACAACGAGCGGTGGGTTCGGTTCGTCTTCACACAAAGATCTTGAAGCTAGAACTGGTACGGCGTGTGACAGCTTGACGACGGTGGAATGTGGGAAAAACCGAAGCGAACTCCGGCGAGCTTGCGTAGCTTCCTTGATGCTCCTCCAGTGACGATGCTGCAGACGATGGGCGCGGCGTGCTCTGATGATCCTCGGGAGGGGGGTCGGGGTTCTTAAATAGCACAGAGTGACGCGTACGGCTCGAGAATCCTGAACAGTCACGGCGGCGGCATCCGGGTTTGTTATGCCGACGAAGTCCGAGTCCATATCGGAGACGACGCACATCCACCGTGCGATCTCGATCAGACGCCACGCGAACTCCTATCGCGGCACGATCACAACCGCACAACGCATCCAAGGGACGGAATTGGTTAGGGTTTCGTACGATACGACAAACCGTGATCGCTTGATTTTTATTTGACGATCGACATGCGCTAGGGTTTTCATGGCAAAGCGGCTTGTTGAAGGCCTTCGGATCACAATCCAACAGTTACCGATGCTTCGAAAGTGGGCGAATGGTCAAGAGTCTTGTGGCGAACGCAGCGATCTTTGTCGGGCTTCACAAGATCTTCACTAACTAATTACTCGAAATTTTCTTTTTAAAATATTTAAGGAAATTAATTTCATTTATTTGAGGCAACTAAAATACCAGGAAAAATCCCAAAAATACTTTGAGACATTCTGGACCCAAATAAAATATTTTTGGCAAAACTTTACTTTAAATTTGTCTATATATAATTAGTTTTCAACAAAAGGTTAATATACTTAATTTAAAATAATTCAAATAAATCTAAAAAAATCAATAAATCTAGAAAATTCCAAAATCACTCAAATGGAAATGAAACACTATTAACTAAATCAAAAAGGCTAAAATTTGGGATGTTACAAATTTCCTAGACATCATATCACCAATTTCTTTGCAAAAATCTTGGTTAGTAGAACCAAATATAATTTCATCAATATAAATTTGACATACAAAGAATTCATTATCATTTATTTTTGTGAAGAGTGTTGTATCAACTTCCTAATTTTAAATCCTTTTCAGAGTAGAAAGTCTCTAAGACACTTAAAGCATGCTCTAGTTGCTTGTTTGAGTTCACATAGCACCTTGAGAGCTTATATATATGTTTAGGATTTTTAGGATTTTCCAACAGGGAGGTTATTCTACAAATACCAATTTAGATATTTTTCTATTTAGAAAAACGCTCTTCACATCCATTTGAAACAATTTAGTATCAAAAGAAGATGCAAATACAAATAGGATATGAATAAGTTCTAATCTAGCAACAGTTGTAAATGTTTCACCAAAAATCCGAAACTTTGATTTGGGTAAAACCTTGTTCCACCAATCTTGCTTTGTTTCTTACCACTATACTGTTTTCATTTTGTTTATTCCGAAAGACCCATTTTGTGCCAATGATGTCATGATCCTTGGGTCTTTCAACTAAAGTCCAAATGTCATTTCATGCAAAGTTATTGAGTTCTTCATGCATTGAGTTCACCAATCCGGATCATCTAAACCTCCATCTACATGAGATGGTTCAAAAGAAGACACAAAAAATTAATGTTTATAAAATGAAGCAACATGAGATTGAGTTTGAATACCCATACTAACATCACCTAATATTTAATCTATTGGATGATCCTTTGAGATTGCATGGTGAATTCATGGAGGTAAGGCTTGGAGTTGTTGCTTTTCCTCCTTTTCTCTCACTTCTATTGGTTGAGCTTCACTTGGTATAACAGAAGTAAAATGCTCAATTTGAGTGGATGAAGGTTGATTGTTTTGGTCCTTCATTGGCTTGATATCTCCAAGAGTCATATTCTTCATTGCTTGTCTCAAGCTTTCGTCACCTGCATCATCCAAAATTTTCTTGCTCTTCTTGGGAGCCACTAGTCTCATCAAATTCAATATCACATGTTTCTTCAACTAAACCATTGGTTTGGTTGATAACACGGTATGCCTTGCTATTCGAAGAATAACTAAGCAAACATCCAACAACACACCAACTTTGAAATTTTGAAGTACGAACACCTTTTTTCAAAATATAACATTTGCAACCAAAGATACAAAAATAAGAGATGTTCAGTTTTCTTTCAATGAGAAGCTCATAGGAAGTCTTTTTCAAAAGACAATGCAAATAAAGTTGGTTTGTGGCATGGCAAGCAATATTGATAGCTTCCACCCAAAAATTATCGAAAGTACCACATTCATCAAGCATTGTCCTAGCTATTTTAATCAATGTTTAAATTTTCTGTTCTACAACTCCATTTTGTTCTAGAGTGTAGGTAGCACAAAGCTCATGCTTTGTTCCAAATTCATCACAATAATCTTCGATTTTTGTATTTTTGAATTCGGAGCCATTACCACTATGGATTTTCTTTATTTTAAAATCAAACATATTTTGAGCCCTTTTTGTAAAATTTTTGAAAATACCAGAGATTTCGAATTTGTTATCTAAGAAGAAAACCCAAATATATCTTGAGTAATCATCTACAATGACTAAATAATAAAATTTTCTCTGATGCACTTATAGGTTGTTGGGCTAAACAAATTCATATGTAAGAATTCTAATGGCCTAGATGTGGATATGATACTCTTGAAAGAATGAGAACGAGTAACTTGCTTACAGGCTTAGCAAGCACTACACAATTTATTTTTTCTCAAACTTCACATCTTTCTAAAAGACCATGCGGAGGTCTACCCATATTGGTGATGAGTATTTGACTAAATCTGAGCTTGGTATGTTGTGGTTTGAGTTTGATTTAAATTGGATTTTCAATTTAAAGCAATTTGAGTTGAGACTGCCAAGTTCTGGCTTTGTTGAGTAATGCCCCGCCGGTATGTGATCGAATGATTTGAGTAGATTGGGAATCACTATGTATCGAGTAGAAATATTGCCGAGTCGATCGAATGGTTCGATCAAGCGGTTGGTCGATTACTGCCAAGTTCTGGCTTGGCTGAGTAATGCCCCGCTGGTGTGTGGTCGAATGTTTCGAGTAGATTGGAAATCGCTAAGTATAGAGTAGGGATGTTGCCGGGTTAAGCACCCTGCCATTAGACTCATCGACTCGATTCAAAGCAGAGTTACTCGATGTCCTTGGGATATGCATTTTGAATTTGTGTGAGAATTATTGCATATCATTTTAGGCAATGCTATGTGATGTGTTTTTCTTGTTTTCGTTGGTTGCAGGATGACGGTGCTAGGTCATGGTGAGGTGAAGTATGATCGGGACTAGGCAAGTTGAGCCGGAGGTCTAGACGGTCGAGGATCGCTGAAGATGATTGTAGACGGAGTTGGTGTAAACCTAGAAGACAAAGAATGGATGAGATGCTAGTTAGGAGTTGCTCAGATCAAGGAGGGCTGTTGGATCATGGTCTAGATGATAGAGTAGCGAGTCTAGTTAGTATGCTTTGAAAAGCGTACAAAAACCCGATATTTGTGTGGGTTTCGGATTAGCCCATGTATGAGTGAATGAGTAAGTCCTAACCCTTGATGGTGGTCCTTAGGGTAGAAGGAACTCATCAAGGGTGGAGGGAAACTCAAGAGTAGTATAAATAGAGGGGTAGGGGCAGCCTTTCCCCTCTTGAAGGTTTTAGTGGTTTTGTACTCCTTGAGTTTTGCCCACTTTAGTGTGAGGCTTCGTAAATCTCCCTTCCAGAAATGCAAATCATTTTTCTCTTATGCTTGAATTTACATTACGCATTTACTTTATGTCTTAAATTCAGCATTTTAATTCTGCAATTACATTCTTGCAATTTACATTTATGCAATTTGGATTTGCCTCCCCTCCTTTTACATGCTTTTGCTTCTTTTGCCGAGGATGTTGATTAATAGATGAATCTTCTTTTAGATCGTATCCCAGTCATCTAGGCAAGTCGTGTATTCTTCTTGCAAGAAGCCAGTTTTGTGCTCTTGAGTGAATCATTCTTCAAAATTGTGTTCGTGGAGTATTTTGACTTATGTTCTAGCTTACTGGGACATGTTGGAGGCTATCCAAGATCATCCTGATCATCAAAATCTCATAAGCAAGTTTTAGATCAAGTTCTTGAGTTTTTGCTTCAAATTGGTGTGTTCTTCCTACCAAGTGAAAAAGGTCAGAACTTTGATGTCAATTCTTGCGATTGAAGGTTAGAGTAAGTTCTTGACATTCTAAGGAATACATCTATCAAGTTTTATGAGTTTTTGTCAAGCCGATCAAAAGATTCCTCAAATTTTGCTTTTGGGTCGTGCTATTTTCAATCTGTTCTTGTTGCTGTTCTTGAGCCTGGTGCTACCACTCCTTGTGCGGTACTACCAGCCTCTGGGCTACCAGCCCTCCTGCAGTAGCACCACCTCTACAGATTAGTTTGTTCATTTCTTTAGCTTTCTATACGTGTTTTTTCTTTGAGTGCTTGTTTGGATTATTTTAAGTGAGAAAAATTTTGATTTGGGATCATTCACCCCCCTCTGATTGCTATCTTGATCCTTCAATTGGTATTGTCAAAGGTTAGAAATCAACAATAAACACTTACACATGTTTTCAGTCTATTCTTGCTGCTGTTCTTGATTTTAGTCTATTCTTGCTGCTGTTCTTGAGCCTGGTGCTACCACTCATTGTGTGGTACTACCGGCCTCTAGGCTATTGGCCCTCCTGCAGTAACATCGCCCCTACAGAACAGTTTGCTCATTTCTTTGGCTTTCTGTGAGTGTTTATTCTTTAAGGACTTGTTTGGATTATTTTAAGTGGGGGAAAATTTGTTTTCGGATCATTCACCCCCCTGATTGCCATCTCGATCCTTTACTTTCAAACCCACCACTAGATCATGTTTAAATATTTTTTTTAGTTGAATCATCCTAACATGTGTTAGTCTTCGGTGCCATAATCAACCCAAGGAGGTTTTTACAATTAAACAAGTTTGAAGGCATGACTCATTTGAGGTGAAGTCTACTAAATAAAGTTTTCCAAATATAAAGCCTTTGAACACCAAAGAGTTATCATTTTCTTTTGAGATTACAACACCATCTCTAGAAAATATGCAACTAAGACAGAGATCACATATTTGAGCAAAAGATAACGTGTTAAAGTTTAAAGTTTCAATTAGTGAAATATTTGAAATAGAAAGGTCGTTAGAGATAGTAATTTTACCCAATCCTATTATAATTCCCTTGCTATTGTTATCAAATGTGATCTTGTCATGTTGACCACTCCCAACATCAAGTGTGGTGAACATCTTCCGGTCTCTGGTCATGTGTTGAGTGCAACTGCTATCTAACACCCAATGCATTCTACCAATTTTAGAACTACCTACAAAAGAAGAATCAAACCCTTTTAGGTACTCAAATTTGTTTGGATCCTTGGAGGTTAGTAACCAAGGTTTTGGGCACCCAAATGACATTGGTTTTGCGACCAAGGATGAGAGTGCCAACAAATTTAGCAACTACTTTACCATTTCTAGTTTTTCTAAAAACATAGCATGAATC
Source organism: Guadua angustifolia (assembly GCA_036346375.1). NCBI lineage: Eukaryota > Viridiplantae > Streptophyta > Magnoliopsida > Poales > Poaceae > Guadua > Guadua angustifolia. The sequence goes on from CM070508.1 coordinate 15,086,597, forward strand.
ATATACATTATTCTTAGGAGCTTTACCTAATGAACAATCATTTGCTATATGTCCTACATCGTGAAAGTTATTACAAAGCTTCCCATTAGACCTCACAAACCTTGAAGCCTTATGACACACTTTCTTTCTCTTCTTGGGAATGAACTCAAGGCCTTTCTTGTTGTAGGAGCATCTTTGATCACTTAGAATTTTTTCAAGGGTTGGTTTATCCTTGATGCATCTATCAAAGCTCTTACTTAGCTTGGCTACTTGCTCCTTAAGCTCATGGGGAAATGAATAACTTGTAAAGATCCAAAGTTTCCAAAGGCATTAAGGAGCATTCGGCTTCTAAGTGCAAAAAAGAGGGCCATGAGAAATCAGCTGTGTTGCTAAAGCTAAAGAGTCCTATTGCTTGAAGTCTTCAATATTAAGCTGAAGGAAGAATGCCAAATACTTCCTCGAGTCGATGGGAGTTATTCTTGCATTCCCAAAGCTCACAATGAATCTCTCGCCAAAGGATCAGCTCGCCCTGTATTTGGGCTCCATATCTTCAGGAGTGTCTTCTGTGGGAAAGCGTGTATCGTCGGCTGGGTCCAAATTAAATAACCGACTGAATAAGCAATATAACCAAGTCTGCATGAACCACATCGGTCCTCTTACATTGCCGACGGTAAACTACCCAAAACTAGTAAAAAGCTAACTCATTTATGATATACAACATCTGATATATTGCCCCTAGTAGCATTTTTCCTAAGGCCAGCCGATGGCCATTTACTAGCTACTTTGCCACGGTCTGATAAACTTGAGTCGGCCCCAAGGAAGCTCAGTAAAAGACAAAACAATCTAGCCAAAGGTTAAGAAAAACAACATGCTCTTCGTCCGATACAGGCCCGGTTTCCTTGTTGTTATTATTGATATATTTTCCTCATCCTTCGCCCATGGATCTGATCAACTTGTACTTCAATTTTGCGGTGTAAATCGATATCTATTCTCTGTCGGGCCTTAGGCATTACAGTTGGGCAACATCAAGGAGAGTTTGGCCGATGGGACCAGTGCAGAACATGAAAGCATTAAAACTTTCTGACTAGAAATAACAATCTATGGCCATTAATGGCTCATTGGCCTCTGAATCAGCAAGTGAAAGCGGGAGGCACTCGGCTATCCCCATCCTTTCTCATACTTCCCTCTTCTGAGTTGCTACCATGTTATACCAGCTTCTCCACCCTCTGAGCGCTGTCGGCCAAGCTCTAAAGCTATTGCTCCACCCCTCTATATTGTGTCCAGAAGCCGACAGGGGGAGATGTGGGATTTCTTGGTGTATGACCATGTCAGAATCTAGGTTTTTTAATGGGCATAGATAATACTGGTTGACACTATTTGGGATTAGGATGAGTACCTGGTTGGGATCCATTTCAGCCGACTTGAGAGAAATCGACTAAGGTTGGAGAACGTTCAGGGTGCTAAGGAGCTCATTAACCAGGATGAAGATGCCGATGTCAGATGTTCGAGAGCTTGAGCACATGAAAATGACAACGTGGGGGCCGCATATTTATACGAGGGGTAAAAAGGTGAAACAGCGTGAAGGATTTCAAAGTGACGTGAGAAGTTAAAATGCACGATGCGTATATCAAAGATTTTTATAGCGCCATTAATGCGGCGGTTACTGGTGAAGATGTCCTGTCAAGCCGATATCATGCAAGCCGATGGTTAAGATTTTTGGAAGATTACAAGTTATCTCCCAAAAATGGAGGCATATGTTTGCACTAAGATTTGGCAGTTGTGGTTGAAATTGCCAGGATAAAGTTAATGTATCATAACCGGTGTCTGATATGGAAAGATTGCCTAAATCTTTGGTTATAGTTAATATATTAGGAAAAAGCCTTCTGAATTAAGGCCGATACGGATTGTGTTTTGTAGCTTGTTGGAGTAGGATACGATTGGCCAACGAGTATAAAAGATTGTTGTGGGCAGGTGAAAACAAGAACACAATCCAATCAACAAACACTACTTTTATTTTTCTTGTTGATTAGGAGTAGCTTTTGTAATTTAGATTCTCTTGTAACCCAATTTGATCAGTAAAGTTATGTATCGCCGATTGTTGATTATCTTCTGTTACGTCAATCAGGTTTGATATTTTTCTAATTTTGTTGCACATCGCCTTCTTTGGGAACGATTCACCTTTACTATCTAATTAGCCCTAATTGGCTAATTAGATTGTCATCACCTCTTGATTTAATCGGTTGTAGCTAATTGGATCTAAGCTGATTATTCTGTGAGATCGGCTTTGGGTATATTTTATATTTTATCTTACCGATTGCAAGATCAAATCGGTTGGCACGGCTTGATTGACTGAACCCGGTGTTTGTCAGGCCTGTTGTGGCTGATCAACCCTCTTCACATTTTTTGGCACCAACAGAGGAATAGAACTGTAACATCCTCAAAAAATCTAAAATAATCAAAATGTGAAATTCAAATGTTCAATGTGATTAATTTCTGAATTTCTGCCTTTTTCCCATTTATTGCATTTTGGCCTTTTTGGAAATTGATTTTAACAATAAGTTTTGATGTTTAAGCAATGAAAAAAATTTATGTAAAAACAAAATCTATAAAAATTATAATTAAATATAAGGCCATCATTAGAAACCCTTTGCAAAACTCCAAGAATGTGTGAACATATTTCATATAGATAAGGGTTTTGAAATAGTGAATTCGAACTAGCAACAGTAACATTATCTAGATTAAATAAAATTTTATAGACCTTACATTCATCTAAAAATTTTACCATGTCATATGCAACACTATAGGGATCTACAAAAATTATAAAAATAATTAATCCCATTTATTTTCCTTATAAATTCAAAAACAGTAAACCTAGAAATTTCATAAATTCAATGCTAGAATTTTTATAAAATAAATACAAGGTCATGATCTCAAAATTTTAAAGTAGTATCCTTAAACCATTCAGAACTCCTAGTAAAAGTCTTAAAAATTTTCACAACATTTTGGTCCCCAGAAAAATATAAAACATGGCATGCAAAATCTGCTCAGTTGTATTGTCAGAATTTTTAAAAATTATAGAAATGTGATATATGTCGAAAATTTCTATAATATGATAATAATTGTCCTAGGTTCATACGAAAAAATTTAAAAAAAATTTGGAGCATTATAGCTAGATCGAATTAGCTAGTAAACTCTGCTTTGCCTAAAGTGCAAAACCAAGTATCTCTATGCAAGGTTGGACCCACATATCATATGTTTCTTCTTCACACACCAAACACAGCATAGCCAGCCATTCCTTTGTTCTTCAGCCAAATCAACCCCAGGCTCATTGCACCAACACCACGTATGGAACCAGAATCATTGCACTGGCCTTGCGCATGCCCTGGCATCCGCTAAAACCTGCCACAATCATCGTGTTCTTCTCTCCAACGCTGCCCACTTGCAGCTCGGTTCACTTCTGTAGAACCATCATTCTCATTCATTTAAGCAGCACTAAGCACTCCCATAGCTCCCCCGCACTCCCTAGTATCTCCTCCAAGAACAAGCCCCAAGTTTACCCAAGCCACCTCAATTTTGCCATGGCTGAAATGACCAAGCTGCAGCCATACTCTCTATTCCTAGCCCCAATTTATAATTAATTTGGCATGAAGCTTCACCACTAACCCATGAACAAAACCCCTCATTCAATTTGAGCAATCCTTTACCCACAAGTCACCTCCAAGAGAGCTCCCTGCCACCGGCCAACATCACCATCGCGCCGTCCCTACGAGTCACCACAACTCTGGTTGTCGCTTCCTGTGGACTCGGTGAGACCCCAACGTTCCATTATTAGGTTTACCCCTTCCTCCCTACAACAGCTTGCCACTAACCTGAGCATGCCAAGGAGCCGCCATGGCTGCCCCTGCTCTCCTCTATTCAGTTTCCCCTGCCTTCCTCTCTGACTGGCGGCCCCTAAGTGAACAGTGCTAGCATCGAGTGATCTCCTTACTCAATGGCAAGTGGAGCCATTTCTTCATGGGCTAAGTGTCATGACCTGAATATACAAATCCGAACCCTCTGTGTATTCCACACTAGTTTAGGATCACGCTGGTGCACACAGGCTCACCACAGATTAATATCACAATCATACTCAGCGATAATATGATAAAGACTTCATCAGGATAAATATAACTATTTAACGGCCTTGCGGCCAACCTTACATGAGTACGCCACACAGGGCTAAGTCTGAAAAGTAAATGAATAGCAACAGAAATAATCATAAGTGTAGAAAACCCTTCAACTGCCACAGGCAACTAACAAGGTTCACACCCTAGTTGTCCGTCTCCTCTTAGTATCTTCAAAAGCAGGTGTTACTTCTTCTCCAACTGATGATGTTTTGTTGCAAGGAGTGAGTACATAAAGCACTCAACAAGCCATGCACAAAATGCAAGTCTAACATACTATATGCATAGCTTAGTACAAAGAATAGGCTACCAGGTTATTTTGCATAAACAACATTTGTAAAAGAATAGTATAAATAGATTGAAAGACAGTAAAACAAATATTAACAATAATAACCTTTGCAATTGTTTTTCAATAACCAATTCACAACCTTATTCCACATTTCAAGATCCCTTCCCACATTTGTTTTATTAAAATCTAACCCTTGCCTGTAATCACTGAGCAATGCTTAATACCGCGAGCACAGCTATTCGAATAGGTTTTACACTCTACAGAGGTCATACACTTTACTCACAAGGTACAATCATAGGCCACAGAGGCAAGTGATTATAACAAAGCCTTTCTAATACCTATCTAAACCCAATACTATTCACTGAGGTTTCAACACTGGTGGGACTGGTTACCACATCTAGGGCCCCCCTCTTGCGCCATATGAGCCAACCTGTGCAAGGACTGGTTACCACTACCCGGGCCTCACACCACCACTAATAGTACCAAAGGTTAGACTCAACAGATTAATCAACTAGGTCTGTCTCATACTAGACTTGTGATTGTATGAATGACTCAGTTCAAATTCTTGCAAGGTTAAGTTCTTAATTGACCAAGGCAAGACTAATCAAAAATCACCATAATTATCATAAAAACAATGCGACATGGCAAGGTGGATGTAATTCAAGTAGACAATTAACTATACCAAAAATATATAAGAAAGATTATCCATTTGCATGTAAAATGATGAATAGTGGTGTGGCTAAGCATACTACTTGCGTTCTAACTACCCACATTGGCAATTATAGCTACCAATTAACATTAAACCATTCAAGGGTGACAAATGAGATATGACATACGACATAATAAGGTGGATGTAATTCAAGTGGACAATTAACTATACCCAACATATATAAAACAAGTGATAATTGAAATAGCATACAACACTTTGAAACAATATAATATTTAAAGCATACGTTCAACATGATCAAAGCATGACTTGCCTTCGAAAAGCTCTAACTCCTGATCTGAACCTTGTTCAAGTGTTGGCTCCTCAACCACAAACTCACCGGGCAACTTGACATCTACGTGTAACAAGAGAGAAAGCAATAAATACTCAAAATAGAGAGAAAATCAACTCAAAAAATTAAATAAAATTCACTATTAAATAGAGCATGATTCTAAAAATTTTTAGAAACTTGAATCACCTCAATCGGAGCTTGGATGCAAAAGATATAGCTATTCAAAGTTTGAAATAAATGAAAAATCAGATAAAATCACAAATTCTAAATTAACAGAATTATTTTTATATGGGAAATTAGCATTTATGACGTCATGCTGATGTCAGCACCGAAATGATTTTCAGCCAAATTATTTTTCTAAAGAAAAACTATTTATGACATCACCGCTGATGTTAGCGGACACGTATCAGCACCACGGCCCGACACGTGTCGCGGGCGTATAGACCCAGTCCACGACACGGAGCAAGCACACGGTGGACACGGTCCACTGTGCTATGAATAGTGTGCATGACAAGCGGTGGCATGCAACTGGTCACGACGCCGGTGCGATCTGATTCGCACGGATCCCATAGGATGGCCACAGATCGCAACCACGTGGAGCAATTGCACCCGCACGATCGTGATCCGAGGGTTCCGAGGTTGCGGCAGTGGGGGCAACGTAGCAAGATCCGAACCAATCGATGGATCCAACGGCGGGAGATGGCAAAGCGGTGACGCACACGCAGTGGAATCAGGACCGCTCACGGGTGATCGGATGGCTGAGGGAGTTCGCGAGGGCAGCAATGGAACAGTGGTGCAGAGCGGCGAGGTTCTCACCGGATGGGAAGACAACGACCACGACCACGACGTTCTAGGCCTTCTCCAGTGACACGAGATGGCGCGCTCGATGCGTCTTGACGTGGGTGTTCCAGATCTGTCCTTAGGCGTGGCAGAGCAGCGGCGATTCATGTCGGAGCGGTGGAAAACCGTGGCGGCATACCTTCTGGACTCCGTCGAGCTTGCACGGGCGGACGAAGGGGTCTCGACATGCACAACTGGAGCAAAAGATGTGGCATGAGGTGTGGATCCTAACGGTGGCGGCAGTGCTTTAAATAGGCGCCTCGACGTCCACAAATCACGCGTCAAACAAGTTTGATCGGATCCGACGGTTGCGATCCTAGGGTTTCGGTGGAGTAGGCTGGATGGGCCGACGTGGCTGGACTACGACGCAAGGAAGTGGGCCGGACCGAATAGGATTCGGCCCATACACTATTTGAGAATTTTAATATATTTTTGAATTAAAATAATTCAACAAAATAAGATAAGACAAATAAAATAGCAAAAATACCAAGAAAAATCTAGAAAAATTCTAGAAAATACTTTAAGACATTTAGAACCCAAATAAAGTATTTCCAACAAAAGATCACTAATACTTTTCACTAAATATATAAAATATAGCAAAAGACTTAATTCAATACATCCAAGATAAATTAAATAAAATCCCAGAAAATTCATAAATAAAGGAAAAGCACAATAACTTCAGAAAAAGCAAGAAAATTTTGAGATGTTACACTAAGCCGGATGGTCCAAAGCAAAGGGTAAGATTCCAAGCATTTTAATTAACACAAAAAATCAGAAGGATAAATTGAGTACAATTCAAATAATTTTGTCCTAGTATATTAGATATCAAAACTCAATGGAATTGGTCTAACCCAAATGAACCATGTCCTAGGTATACATATATCCTCATACCAAGTTTGCAAATTAATAGTACTTTGATGACGCATGGGCCAACTTAATTAGAAATTTAATTAGTATATGGTTCATAGATAGAAAGTAAATAAGACTAGTAATTCTAATTCCCCAGTTCATGAATCATGAGACCAACTCCAATATTTTCCTGTAACATCCCAAATCTGGTGAAAATAAAGATACAAATGTTTGAATTAATTTCTGAGTTTCATCTAAATTTGTTGCCTTTCTCGAATTCCTAGGTATACATATTTTCTCACCTTTTCATCGCCATGGCAGCGCTCGGGCAGCACCGTGCCAAGGAGCCACCGCCCCCGCTGCCCAATCGTTGCTGTGGCAACCTTCCTGCAGTAGAAAGCTCACCGTGGCAAGCGTCCGGCAGCTCTACGCCGACTAGCTGCCGCCCACCTCTACCCAATCCCCATCGAGGTAGCTTTTCTTCTACAGAAATCTTGTCGCGACAGCCTCTCTGCAATCACCCCCGAAGTCTCGCAAATTTTGTCGTGGTAGCCAAGCCCTGCACTTCCCTTTTTCTGTGGCAGAACTTCGGCCACCTCACGACGTTGCTCGCCGCCCCTCTCCACCAATCCTTAACCGCGACAGGCCAGCAGCTCACCTCTTCGGCCACAGCAAGGTTGCACCACTGTGGGACTTGGCCTCTACCTAGCCAGCTACTCACTAACCTTGCCTCTCCGTTGGGCCTGTGAGCTGCGGTCGGCCACCAACTTCTTCCCGACGAGCTCCGCAAGCAAGTCCAACCGCAAAGATCCTCCTCTTAGTCTTGTGAACTCTCTCCATCTTGTTTGCAAGCTAGAGCTAGCCGTAGCTTCCTCTCAGTGAGCTCCATCATTGCCAGCGCTCGGGACAAAGCAATGAGCACGCCTTTGCGTAAAGTTTCCTCGGGTGAGCTCACTGACTTGATTCCTTTCACCGCGAGCTCCCTCTTCTCAACCTCCGGTGCATGGTGGGTGAGCTCCTCACCGGCGACCTGACCTCAAGAAGAAGTTGAGCCTCGGCACCTCCATCCACTAAAGCTCTTCACTGCAACTCCGACGCAACGACACTACTGTAGCTCTCCTCTTCTCCAGAGCAACCTCTTCAGTTTCCCAACTTCGACTGCCCTCCGCTATGCCTGGATGGCCAGTCCACTCCCACTCCCACTTCCTGACTTTGTGCTCTACCTTCCCTATAGCCCAACCTGAGAGAGAGCAGCAGCCAAGCTTCTAGTTTAACTGAGCCCAGTGCAACAACGCCATAGCTAGGCAAGAAGCTTTAGGGTAAGTAGGATAAGACAAATAATTTTGCACTCCTACTTGTCACAAGTGAATGCATGGTGTAGTGGTAGAAGCACCTGCGCGTGAGCTAGCCGATCCAGAGTTCGATTCCCTGTGAAAACACCTTTTCTTTTCTTTTGCCCTATTTTAATTCATTTGCTCATATCTTTTGCTAGGAAGGTCCAAATAAAGTAAACTCAGTTTCTAAATTTGTGTTAGGATATGTAGATTCGGATTATGCCTTGTCAGTTGCCTGAGGGTTGGATGGTCACACTACAAGACTTTTACTTCTTTTACTGATATATACTCTGAATTGAAAAAAAAATACAATGTATAAATAGCTTCTGCTTTAAAAATATGATGTATGGTTGTGATTCCAATTGTTGTAAATGTGCGTACTGGTCACTGATCATGGGAACAGTGCTATATGCACATAGATTCTTATTTTCGTATATCATGTGAAAATGGGGGTCGCTGTAGTTTCAAAGGTCAGAACCCTTTGATGATGCAAAGGTAAAAGTATTCAGACATATCTTGCACTTATTTCTTTCAGAAGATCCCCAAAGGTCAGGACCCTGTGATGCTTTATTGATACGACAATTTTCAGTGGTTAGGACCCTCTGATGCTATTCAAGTAATGGTAGTCGAACGAATATTGAACTTGGACCTTACTAAGAATTATGCCATAACATGAACTTAAGAATTCGTAATATAAATAAGCAAGTTCAAAAATTGAGAACCAACACCCAAAATATTTTTGTCACCAATACTTTCTATTTCAACTCATATTTGAATTTGATGTTACTTCTTTTTGCCCTTATTGGATTTGCTATTTGCTTTGTTTCCTATTGAACAACGTGTAGTCACCGATGCTTCCGACACTGTCGTCGACGACACCAACTACAACCTCGACTTCGACACAAACATCAACTAGCATGGCAATCACCCTCTTTGATCATATTAATCCCAATGTTTGTATTGTTTTGTCAAATCTTTTTATGAATGCACGTATTTTCCATAAATTTAGTATATTGTGGTACTGGTAGCTATAACCCTATCTCATGGAACTTCCTTAATAGATATTGAACTGCAAATCTTGATTACCCTAAAATAAGGTTAGATAATACATAATGTCAGGACGGGTATATACGATTACATATTAATCATGCTAGCCATGCTTAAGTCTTGGAAATTGAAACAATCAGATTAATCTGTTTCTTGAGAATTTAAAAGGTTGGATATGACATTAAAGGTTGCTGATATTTTAGTTAAAAATGAAAATAAAACCATGATTTGACATGGCGATTATTGCCAATAGTCAGATGTACATGTAATTTGCATGTAGTGTAGGGGGAGATTATCGCCCGAGTCGGGTCAAGGATCGAATATAGTATTCTATGATCCAAGGAATATTCATACAACCATAAGTACTGGTATGGGACAGCCTTAACCTATTAAGATATTTAGAACTAGCTTGCACATTAGAAGGCTGGAGTAGCATAGGCATTCCGGGTAGGTTTGCTCGTAGGGGTTTCTACATAATAATACAACTGTGTATGCCTTACTATGAGGAGAAGTGGCTGGTGCAAAGTTAAGGCTAGGTAATGTAATGGTAATGGTTGTGTTATGATCTCCCTGCAGCACACCAAATGAAATGTTCTAATATCGATTGCAAAAAGAGTTGATCATTTTTGTGGTAAAGTTGTACACCTCTACAGAGTGAAAATCTTTTCAAAAAGCTGTACCCACGATTATAGGAGATTTGGTGAACTGACACTAGTTAGATGTTTTATTATTTTCAAAATATTTTGAATTAGAAATATGTGTTGGAAAACTTACTCTTCAGATAATTCAATACTATACCATGTGTTGGCAAGGATTTGTTTCATCTGTTATGCCATGTGTTGGCAAAGATTGGTTTTAAGCCATGTGTTGGCAATGAGATTATGCGATTCTCACATTCATGGAGGATTGTGAGCTATTCTATGCTATGCTACTCTTATTTCTATATCTATCAAATTTTCTCTTACAAAATTCCACTTTATAAATTATTACCTGATTTACATGTTCAATTTTGCTTTATGCAAATTAATCGTAGAAACCTCCTTTAACATAACATGTATTACTGCATTTTGCAAATACACCTCAAGTCTTACTGAGTATAAATGTACCCATACCTTGCTTGATTTGTTGTTTTAGATGGAAAAAAATGAGGTCCCGAAGATATATGCTTTGCTGTAGGATACGGGAATTTCATTGATGCGATCTTCTAGGATTTATACATTGTCAGTTGCCTGAGGGTTATGTGGCATACTGCGAGACTTTTGTTTCGTTTGCTACAGTATCTTTGTCTTTTAAGATCATATTGTATAAATGCTTCCGCAATTATACGTAATATATATATGGATGTGATTTCAACTTTGTAAATGTGCGTACTAGTCACTGATCATAAAATTAGTATTGTATGTATATATATCATCCTTCTTAGTATTCTTTACCAAAAAGGAGTCATTACACTTCGTCCCACTAAGGACGCCTTCCCCTGCCTCATGCTCACCAAGTTTGAAGATGGCGGCCTTCCTGACCACCTAAATCATGCGAAGTCTTTATCAAGCCCCCTAAAGTTCAGAACGAAAGACCAAAACTTACAAAGCTGGAAACACACGGAATTTTGCGCTGCCAAAACTTCACAGCCTTTTCTAGGTTTTACTTCCTCTCTTATATAGTCTTATGGATCACATATAACTTTCTAACTAACAATCAAAATGAAAACAAACTTATCTGAACTGAAATAATCCCGTTGGAATACGCTACTGTTTCTTATTTGACAAAGCCAAAACACAAACAGAATATTGAAACTAACTGAATCTGGATTAGTATCAACACTCTCCCCCTTTAATCCTGATTCTTCATACAATGTTCCTGACACCCAAGAGCTCACACATTTTAGTGAATTTTACTCTAGGAAGCGACTTCGTTAGGATGTCCGCCTGTTGTTCTTCACTTCTCACGTGTTCCACCTTCACCAACTCCTTCTCAACACATTCACGAATGAAGTGGAACCACACGTCAATATGCTTGCTTCTACCATGGAAGACCATGTTCATGAGGGCAATAGCTGATTTGTTGTCTACACGAAGCAACACCATATTTGGCTCCCTGTCTGTTATTTCACTGAGCAAACTTCTTAACCACAGAGCTTGGCATGCCGCTACTGTCACTGCCATAAATTCAGCCTCGCGACGATGAGAGAGCCACAATTTTCTGCTTTTGTGAACTCCACACCACTGGTTTTCCTGTGAAGTAGAATAACATTCCGCTAGTGCTCTTCCTATCATCATGATCACCAGCCAGATTACTGTCACTATACCGGGCAACCTCTGCGTCTCCTCCTTCATTGTACATGACGCCATAATGTAGTGTTCCCTTCACATACCTCAAAATCTACTTCACTTCTTGAAGGTGACTTTCTTTTGGCGCTTCCATGAATCGGCTGACTATCCCAACTGGGTAAGCCAAGTCTGGACAGGCGTGAGTAAGATAATGCAAGCATCCAATCGGACGCCAGTAATTTGTGGGATCCACTGGTGTTCCAGCATCATCTTTGGATAGACATTTCTTCGGTTCCATGGGATAGCGAGTAGGATTGCAATCAAACATCCCAGCTTGTTGTAACACTTTCTTTGCATAACCAGATTAGTTTAAGGTAATGCAATCTTTCTGCTGCCGTACCTCAATACCAAGATAGTATGAGAGTAGGTCTAGATCACTCATTTCAAATTCCTTTTTCATCTATTCCTTGAATACCTCAATTTCTCTTAGGCTATTACCTGTCACAATTAAGTCATCAACATATACTCCTACCACAAGCTGATCAGCACCCGAAGCTCCTCCGATATACTGCTTGTTCCTGCGAACATTTTTGAAAGTTCGGTTCCTTCAGAGTTGTATCAAGCTTTGTATTCCAAGCCCGTGGTGCTTGTCGCAGGCCATAGAGTGCTTTATGCAACCTATACACCAAATGTTCTTTTGCTTTGACCTGGAAGCCCTCTGATTGGCTTACAAACACTTCACAAACACTTCTTCCTTGAGATGTCCATGCAAAAAAGCCAACTTCACATCTAAGTGATTCACCTGCCATTTTTCGCTTGTAGCTAAAGCAAGCAATAATCTCATGGTTTCTAACATTGCTATTGGAGCAAATACTTCCTCAAAGTCAATTCCTTTTCACTGCACATACCTCTTTGCTACTAACCTCGCTTTGTACTTCTGAATTTGGCCATCTGCACTTTTCTTTAGTTTATAAACCCACTTGAGACTAATAGGCTTTTGTCCTGATGGAAGCTCTACCAACTCCCACGTGTTATTCTTCTTTATCAACTAATCCTCTTGTTCCATTGCTGCTACCCATTTATGATCCTTTGCTGCTTCAAGCAAAGTACTCGGCTCCTCCATTGCTGTCAAAAACAATTCTTCTATAGGAACTTCAATTTCTTTAGTTTCTACATATATTTCGGTCAATGATCTGAACTTTGGTTGAGCTTCTTCATCAGTTTCTGAATTTGGCAATTGCCAGGCAACTGGACTTGATGGTGTACTTGGTGTCACTTCTGAACCTTGTCCTGGTGCTCCAGGAGTGGATGGTGATGAAGATGTTTGCTACCAATTTTGTGTTGTTGGTGGTGTTTGTAAAGATTGATTTTCAGAATCTTGACATGTAGATTCTTGCTGCTCCTCCACTGTCTGATCCTCAGAAGTAGAGTGTATACATTCTGCTAAAGTGAATTCTACAACAGCCGGGTCACTGCCAGATTCCAAGCCATCCCACTTCCAACCTCGGTTTTCTTTAAACACCATGTCCCTGCTGACATGAAGTTTGTTCAGAATTGGGTCAAATAAGCGATGCGCTTTACTTCCAGGCTCCACCCCAAGATATACAAGGGGCTTGCTTCTGTCATCTAACTTCTTTAAATGAACTGCAGGCACTTTCATGTGTGCCACACAACCAAACACTCTCAGGTGCTCAAGACTTGGTTTTCTACCAGTCCAAACTTCAAACGGTGTTGCATTTTCTAGTGCCTTGGTTGGCAACCGATTCAGCAAGTAAATTGCATGCCGGACAGCATCTCCCTAGAATCTTCTGGGTACACCTAATGCCTTCAACAAACTCCTTGTCATGGCTAGCACAATACGATTCCAGCGTTCAACCACGCCATTTTGTTGTGGCGTATAAGGAGCTATGAGATGGCGCTGCACTCCGCTCTCGTTGCTCATCTTAGTGAGTTGCTGTGAAAGAAATTCTCCTCCACGATCTGTTCCTAGCATCTTAATTCTTTGATTCTTCTCATTTTCTACAGTGGCCTCAAATTTCTTGAAAGCACGCAATGCTTCATCTTTAGATTTAATCAAATACACCCACATCATTCTACTAAAATCATCAACCAATAAGAGGAAGTACTTGTTACCGGCTAACGTGTGTGGTGTAATGGGACTGCAAAGATTGCATGCACCAAACCAAGTGGCTCATCAGCACGATATAAAGACGGAGATGGAAACGGCAATCGGTTTTGCTTGGCTACTAGGTAAGCTTCACACAATTGCGTGGGGAGCTCAATTCTTGGCACCCCTCTCACCATCTATTTGTCCACCATGTGTTTGAGTGCCTTGAAATTGAGATGCCCCAGCCTTGCATGCCAGAGCCACCCAATCTTCGATGCTGTGTAAGAGAGACACTGGTGAGCCAATTTTCAACATGATCTTGTAAAGTCGATTAGCTGATCGATTGATCTTCATTAACAGCGTCCCACATCATTCAAACAACCATAGATAGCTACCATCAATAATAATTCTACTGCCATCCTTAGCCAGCTGACCAATACTCAGTATATTATTTTGAAGGTTCAGAATAAAATATACCTCTAACAATAGTCGATGGTCTCCATTCTTGCATTCAAACAAGATTGAACCTTTACCCTTTATCTGCATTGTTGATCCATCACCAACACTCACTTGCCCAACGATCCCTTCATCTAGTTCAGTGAAGAAAGATCTCTCTCCGATCATGTGGTTGCTTGCTTCGTTATCCAAACACCACAGCCCTGACGTCACCTGCTTCTTATGTGAACTGAGGTCATCTTCTGCATCCCGTAATTCAGGTATAATATTTCCTTCATTTAGCAACACAATTTCTCATGGCTCCTCCTTACACAGAGCCATCATCAAAGCTGGTTGATCTTCTTGTCCAAGAGTCAAATTCGCCTCTTCATCTCAATGCTTACTTTGGCATTCAGAAGCATAGTGCCCCAGCTTGTCACAGTTAAAGCACTTAATATGATGTTTGTCTTTGCTAGTGCTAGCGCCATCTTGTCGGGAAGATGTTTCTTGGTACTGTGACATGAAGTTACTTCGTCCTCCCCTTCCTCAGCCTCGCCAGCGACCACATCCTCTACCCCATGCATGTCCGTCTTGGCTACCGGTACTAGACCCATTTTTGCTTAATGACGAGTCCTTGCTGCCACTTTTCTGTCGTGCTTGCCATTCGGCATGGGTGAGCAAAAGCTGTCCATCAGTGCTGCTATTGGCGTGGACACTCAGGCATATACACTCTTCATATGCCTTCAATCGTCCAATTGCCCCTTCAAATGGCATCGTCTCCAGATTGGAATATTGTTCGATTGAAGCGATTAGCTAGAAAAACTTGTCAGGTACAGAGTCAAGGAGCTTTCTTACTAGCGCTGAATCTTTCAAAGTTTCCCCCAAAGCACTATATTTGCTTGCCATGCTGCTCAACTTGCCAGCAAATTCATCTACGGTTTCACTTTCCTTCATCCGAAGAGCTTCAAATTCGCTCTTCAAGATCTGTAATCATGCCTTCTTCACCCGATCTGCACTGAGGTATCGGGTTTTTAGGGCATCCCATACCTCCTTAGTAGATTTTCGCTAGGCAACCGCAGAAGTACATCCTCAGGTATAGCCTAGTAAATGAATGCACGAGCCGCCTTGTTCTTCTTTTCTTCTACAGCCACTCCGGCCACAGGTTCAACTGCTTCCCAAATGCCATGAGCATCCATAATCACCTCCATCTTGATCACCCACATTGTGTAGTTGGACAAGTTCAAGATCGAACCTCAAAAAAGACGTCATTGCTCTCCTTCATCGTCTTTGGGAAGTGAACGCCATCTGCTAGTACTTGGGATACTTGGGCATGAACTGGCTCTGATACCAAGTGTTGGAACCAGCCAAAGCAATAGGCCCTCTACTTCCGACGGTTCTGAAGACAGATACAAAGAAAACTCCCTAAAGTTCAGAATGAAAGACCAAAACTTGCGAAGCTAGAAACACACGGAATTTTGCACTGCCAAAACTTCACAGCCTTTTCTGGGTTTTACTTCCTCTCTTATATAGTCTTATGGATTACATATAACTTTCTAACTAACAATCAAAACGAAAACAAACTTATCTGAACTGAAACAATCCTATTGGAATACGCTATTGTTTCTTATCCGACAAAGCCAAAACACAGACATAATATTGAAACTAACTGAATCTGGATTACTATCAACAATCAAGCTCCCGTGGTCCAACATAGTAGCAATATTCGTCATCCGCTGCTACGGCCATACCCATGGTTGATGTGTGTCGCGTTGCCAAGCTCTTCTATCATCACTCCCAGCCCAAGGAGACCTTCTCCTTGACCCTGACGGTGAAGGTGACAATACGACAGCTTGTTGCTCCTTTCGTTGGTGAATTGGTGGCCTTGCTCCTTCGATCAGCATAGTGTTGACGAACACAACAAACACCGCAAGGCTCTGTTCCATCCGCCGGGTAGGCCCTGTAGCTTTCTTTTATTCCCTATGATAGGGCCGCAAGCTTGAGATCGACTTGTCCAAGTTGCTCCCTAATGCTTAAGTTCAAACTAGAGGTGTGTGTCGTGCCGTACCAGGCCGGCCTAGCACGGGCCTATCATGCTTTGTGCCTAAACCGTGTCAGGCGGTGACGACCCGTCATGTCCGCTGTGTCGTGTCGGGCCAGGCCAATACGGCTCACTTTCGGTGAGCTCAAGCACGGTCTATTTGCGCTTCATGCCTGCTTCGTGTTGTGCCGGCCCAGACCCAGCCCATTTGCACTATTGTGACGAGAGGAAAGGAACCATAGACACATGGAGTTAAGACAGTGGACACAAATATTATGAAAAAAACTAAATTTTATTTATTCTTAGAACGAGAGGGATGTGCTGAACATGAACGAGAGAGAAGGCAATGAGAGAGTGAGGAAGAGAGGCAATCGAGATTGAGAGAGACGGATGAGCGAGGGAGAAATTGAAAGAGACGGGTGAGAGAGAGAGCTGACCCGTCTCTCTCAGGTATCAGCAGCGGGGATGGCATTCATGCTGTTGGGTACGTCCATAACGCTCATACTCTATGGGTCAGTGACCTTCATACTAAGCTTCTTCCTCATATCTTGGGTCATCGGGCCAGATACGGTCTGTGCTACAGTGTCATATTGGATCATGCTGCCCATCATATTTGGTTCTTAGGCCCGCCACGGTCCGTACTACAGTGTCGTGTTGGCCCGGTATAGCCCACTTCATACCGAGCCAAGTTTTAAACTGTGCCGTACCCGCTATACCTCGGATCGGTCCAAAAGAACCCAACCCAAATGCCCACCTCTATTTCAGACATAAGATTGCCGTACAAAGATTTATGGCCTACTGTCGACGTTTGTTGTCGGCAATAATGAAAACGGGGCTAGGCATCGGATCCAAACTCGATGGTAGCACAAGACGAAAGAATTATATAGGTTCAGGTTCTCGCGGAGGAGATAATACCCTAGTCCTGTGCTTTGGGATTATGTGTGTCTAGCTTACTTGCTGGTGATCTCCTCTGATGTTCCCTTGCACCCCCCTTTATATAGCAGAGGCGTGGGTTACATAGGAGAGTCCTGATCAGATACGGGGCGGGGATTATACCTCTTGTCTCTATCCGTTTGGTAACAGTTTAGATTACAATTATGCCCTACCTAATCCAGATTAGTTGCTATCTTCAGAGCTTTCTTGTTTCGCATGTTTGGCGCACCCCTGGTGGCTTCTGTTTCCATGCGATCAACTGGGCCCGGCCTTATCCTGTTGGGCCTCGCAGGCCTGCCTTGTAGGTACCTGTGATCCATATACTCCACAGTAGCCCCCGAGTGCTTTGCAATCGGATTTCCTTCTTATTTAAAAGATTTCCCGAATGGTCTTCTCTCCGGCCGAGTGCTCCGTTGTAGGCAAGGAGATCATGAAGAACTCGATAGAGGTCTTCTCTCCGGCCGAGTGCTCCGTTGTAGGCAAGGAGATCATGAAGAACTCGATAGAGCACTACGTTTAATCATTTCGAGCGGTTCCCAGCCCAATTTATTGGGCCAGCACGTGACTCATTATGGAGTATATCTTCGTTCAGGTTGGCTTTTTGCCGAGTGGTACCTGTGTGCCATGGCGCACAGCTTTTGGCCTGTCATGAGGCATACCATGAATTATCCAAATGAAGGATCGAGATGGCGAACAGAGGGGGGGTGAATGGTCGCAATTAAATTTTCCGCCAAAATACTCCAACTAAAACCGTGAAAAGATCGCGCAAAGGAAATCGTGAAAAACCCGCAAAAACCGGAACGACTAGACAACTATGTGCAACCCTAGCTTACATGGATGTGATCCATAAAATATGTGAGGGATTTTCAATCACAATCCTGGTTGTCAAGTTTCCAAAAAGGAGAGGAATCAATTCAAATACTTCTTTTCTAAAAGAGATCAAGCCAAGACACAAAAGTCTCTTTTAGAAAAGCAAAAGCAGATATTTTCAGAATCTGCCTTTAATTTGAATAGGAGGTTGGTGGGTTTATGCTGCTCACAAAATTATGATAAATTTTATCCCTATGAGCAGATGAGTCTTGAAGATCTCCACCAAATTTCAGATCAAAAATTCATGTATAAAAATCATCATAAATCTATGAACACAGACAGTCAGGAACTTCGACCAGAAAATTTGGGGCTCGGTTTTCACCTCATGGAACCCAAACTATGAAACCAGTGAACTCCAAAGTTTTTCTGCAGATGGATATAGGAGTCCCGCACAATCTCCAATAAGAATCACGCAAAAAGGAGTTTTCTAGATTTTTCCAAAAATCAAAGACTAACTGCTGCGCGAAGAATAAGTTCTGGACAGAACTGAAACTTGAAAGAAAAGATGATCTCTACTCAATCAAAGAGTGCAAAAGAGATGTAAAACCATATGAACACACTCAAAACATCCAATATCAGCATTTAGAAGGAGGGGAGGCAAATCCAAATTGCATGAATGTAGATTGCGGAAAGTAAATGCGTAATGTAAATGCTGAATTTAAATTGCGTAAAGTAAAGACATAATGTAAATGCAGAATTTAAATTCACAATGATGCAAAGAAATTGCTTTATATTTCTGGTGGGAAGGTTTACAAAGCCTCACTTCATGTGGTCAAAGCTCAAAGGAGCAACTCAAACCTTCAAGGGGAGGAGGCCACCCCTCCACCCCTATTTATACAACTCTTGGGTCACCTACCACCCTTGGATGAGTCCCTCAACCCTAGGACACTCATCTAAGGGCTAGGATTAACCCACTCACACAGCCATGCAAGGGCTAACCCAAAACCCACACACATACCGGGTTTTTTTGCACGGTTTTCAAAGCATACTACCTAGACCCGCTAACCTATCAACTAGACCGCAATCCGACGGCCCTCATTGATCCACGCGCATCTAGCTAGCATCATCTCCTTTCCTTATCTTCTTGGCTTGCCGGACTTCGTCTCCGGTCATCTTCCGCGATCTCCGACCGTCGGACCTCCGACTCCTCGCCTAGTCTCGGTCATCCTCCGCCTCACCATGACCTAGCACCGTCAGCCTGCAACCATCAAAGACAAGGAAAACCTTTCACATAGCAATGCCCACAAATATTTTCAATGATTATCTCAAAATCATTAATCACTCATAATTTTACTCAATGGTTCGGTGCTACCGCCCCCAGGCCGATAGCACTAAGAAAACCAACCAACACTCAAATTGCTTCAAATCCATTTCAAATCAAACCAAGCTCAACACTTATCAATTACTCATCACATACAAGGATAGACCTCCACATGGTCTTTCACCAAACGGTATCCATACCTGCTTTTTGCAGCGTACGGTTAATAGCCCATCATGGGGCATACCTCTGGAATATCTATTTTGAATTGACTTATGATATCTGATTCCATTTTGAACGATGACCAGTATGCGACCTAACATGAGGCATATCATAAGAGGATATTTTAGTTTGGAAGGTACCCAAATTCCGTCTGATGTGTTCATTGGCCCTTGGCTCATCATGGGGTGTACCGTATCCCAAATTAGATTCGGCCCAGTTGTGCCCGTGTACAGTGCTCACTGCACATGGCCACCGGCCCATCTTGAGGCGTGCCCTAGGGCAACCTCAGGATATGCGGAAGGCGAAGCGTTTTCCCGGTCAAAGCGAAAGTTAGCATCGCTCCCTATAAATATGAGACCTGGTGCGAGCGAGGTGGTTTTCTGCGCACTGTTCTCTTTTGCCCCTTCATCTTCTCACCTTCGGCGCTTTTCCTGCGATCTCTGCCGCTAGGGTTTGCATCTTTTGCGATCCCAATCCGACGTAGTTGCTAATTCCTTCGCCCAAAAATGTCTTCTCGTTCCTCCAAAGACGCTCCTTCATCAGCCTCAGCCAAGGATTGGGCCACTTCGGTGACAACAGAGAAGCGAATGAAGGAGTTGGTCACCGGCGGCGTCTTCCCACCACTGGTGATGCTCTCCGCCTGCCCTGCTGCGGGTGAGTCTTGCCCTACGCTCCACACTAAGGAGGTGGTTTTTTTTAAGTCCTTTTAGCGTGGGTTCGGCCTTCCCGCTTGCGCTTTTCTTCGTGGCCTTCTTCAATGTTGTGAAATTGAATTGACCCATCTTAATCCCAATTTCATTCTTCAAATTGCCATTTTTGTTCATCTCAGTGAGGTTTTTCTTGGCATTTGCCCGCATTTCAACCTCTTCCGCCATCTCTTCCTTCTTAAGCCTTTCCCAAATAAGAATTCCCCCAAGGCAGTTGGGGGTGCTGGATTTCAGCTAAGGGACGGCTTGAAGAAGTCCTATTTCGCAATTCCCTTCAAAACCTCCAACAAAGGCTGGCATCAGGAATGGTTTTACTGTGCCAACCCCAAACCTTCTCTTCCTTCCTTTTCTGGAGTCCCGCCCAATCCTTCAATGGACTGGACTTCGCTCCCCTCGAACGGCGGGGTGGACCAGGTGGAAGAGCTCATGGGGATGATCGCCAAATTGAAGGAAGACGGACTAACTGGAGTCGCGATCATCCTCAATTTTAGCTTTCACCGAGTGCAGCCCCTCAAGGAGCGAGTCCATCTTGTATATGACTATGAAGGAGAACGCGACATCACCCGGGAAGCCCCTGAGCCGGTTCCCAGGATTATTCTCCTTGGACGCCTGGGCGATTTCTTCATTCAGGGCACCCAAATCGTCTACACTGGGTGCCCGAAGCCCTTCAACAAGACGAGTCCTCCACCTTCAGTAATATGCTTTTCTCATCTTCTAAGGTTGGATTTTCTGGTTCTTGAGTAGCCGCGCCTAAGCATGTGTTTGTTACCTGTACTTGCAGGGTCGCGACGCCTTCTTCTCTGATGCGCCACTGCCAGAATTTCCTCAACACAAAAGCGCCAAGCAGAAGCGCCCTGCTAGCACCTCGCCCTCGGCTCCGAGTACTAAGAAAGACAAGACGGCAAAAACTGAAGATCCTTTGGGAAAGGGGAAATGCCTGGCCGTCTACATACCCAAGGAGAAGAGGAAGCAGTCGGCGGCTAACGTGCACCCGACTGGAGGCTCGAAGGTTCGGGACTCGACAGCCGCACGCGCCTCTCCAGCGACTTCCTCGTCATCGCGCCAGTCCGAGGCCCCGAAGGTTCACGAGCCCCCAGCCTAGCAATCGGCTGGCGTGGCACCGCCTCCCCCGAGCTCGGTCGGAGACACAACGTCCCCCGCACCTGGCATGCGGTCGGGTTCTTCTGCGGGTGGACCCTCTGCTCAGAAGGGCTCGAGGATAAAGATAACAAGATTCAACAGGTTGGTTTCTTTGTTAGCTCTTCCTTTTGTTTTTTCGGGTCGTGCCCTGACTGCTTCTTTTTTCCAGGAAGCCTGTCAATGAGGTTCCCGTGGATGTGCCACGCCAGGAGCCCTAGGAGGTCATTGTGAAGATGCCTCTGCCGCCAGAGGCGAGGTCTTTGGTGATGCCACGCCTGCCGCCCCCATGGTGGCCGGGCCGCGGCAACAACCCCTCCGACTGCTTCCGTGGCCCAGGACGTCGGGGTTGACTCAGATCCGGACAGCCAAATGGTGCTCCTGAGGCCGGCCGTCCGCTCTTCGCCTCCGCCGGAAGAACTCCCTCGGCCCCCTCGCCCGAAATCTCCGGTGCGGGTTGCCTTCTTCGGCGAGGATGGCGAGTGGACAGCTTTTGACGACGAGGATGAAGAGAAGGAATGGGAGGTGTTCTTGGACCACGCCTTTGGCTGCTCCCGGTTGGCTCGCATGAGTTTCTTGTGCTGAGTTGGTTAGAGGTTCTCTTCTTTTTGTCTTCGGAGTGTAGTGTAACTTTGTCATTCATTTTGTTGCCTTTAGCGTCTAAGGGAGCGCGCCAATAAGAGGGACGCCCTTCTCCAGGAGATACTCCCGAAGACCAAAATGAGGAGGGACTATGAGGCCGAGGTCCAGCATGTCCGTGTCAAGTTACAGGAGGAACTCGGCAGGGCCCAGGTCGAGAACTGAGCGGAGCTGGAAATGCTCTGGGCCCAGGTTCTGGCCTTCGAGGCAGAAAGGCTGAACTTGACGAGCTCCCTTAGTGGTAATCGCCTTATCCGACTGCCTTAGACCACCTTTTTAGTCTTCTATCCCTTAACTCATTCTTTCTGTCTTGGTTTTGGTCTTCATTGTTGCAGGTCTTCAGGGAAAGCTCGAAACCGCCCAGAAGTGGGTCAAGGAATTGGAGAAATCCGAGAAGGATGCCCAAACCAAGTCGGACAAGATGGAAGTAGAGCTGGAAGGTTTGCTCCCGACTCGTCCTTTGACCCTGCTGCGCTTTTTAACGTCTTTGGGCTAATCCGACTGGTTTTGCAGAATACCGGGCTAAGTCGCAGGCTCAGTATCGCGTCCTTGATGAAAAGATCAAATCCACTGAAGCTCGAGTCAGCAAGCTCCAGGAAGGCTCCGAGGTATTGCGAATCTCGAGTCTGGTAAACCGGCGATGATGTGCCCGATGATCAGACGCCACAATCCAGTGACTGGCGGAAGGGCCCAAGACGCTGGTAGCACACCTGAAGGAGACAGCGATCATGAGCGCCAGTCAAGCTCTGGCCATTGTGAAGTCCTTGTATCCGCGGGTAGAGCTCGAAACCATCAAGGAGGGCTTCGCTTGCACCGTCGATGACGACCAAGCCCTTGCTCTGCTTGACGAGGTTAGGGATACCTCCACCGCTTTAGTCGAAAACCTGGACTTGGGTTCTGTGTGAATGTTCATTTGTTGAGACTTGGTTTGTAATCAATCTTTTGTTCCTTGGTAAAAACGCTTGGCAACTGAGCCAAGTTTTGCTTTTAATTGCTTCATTGTGTCCTGCGAGTCTTTTTTGATTTAATGCTTGCATGCGTCGCGTCTGGTTTGGTGTGCCACAGCCATATGTCTTCTCGGTCGCTTCGAGTTCTGGTACCAGTGCATCTTTCAGAGCTGCTTCGGCTTCCTGCGCTAGCATTTACTCAAGACCGTTCGGTTTCCAAGCTTTGGGTATATAAGAGTTTCACCGATACTTGAGCGATCGCCTGTCTCTAAGCCCTTCTCAACAACCTTCGATGTTCTTCCTTGAACCTTCAATGGCTTCTTCGTTCCAATCTTCTTCTTCTGGCGATGAGGCTCCACCATCTCCCCCCCCAGCGGAGGGGCCAATCTTTGACTTTGAAGATGGGGCTCTGCCGGCGCCTGATGAGGAGGAAGCCTTCCTCACCGAACTCTAGGCCGATTATGAGCTCGCGCTGGCCGAGTTTGCAGAGGAAGAGGCTGTAGCCCGCGACGTCGTCACCGTCGACACGCTGATCGAAGCCGTTCCGAAGCTTGTTGGGGCGAGGGACACTCTTATCGAGGCAGTAGGACACGCGCGCCACACTTAGGTTTTAGGTTCCTGCAAATTTCTCGTGTAATGCATTGATGTATCCAAATCTGAGTATGTTTAATGAAGTCTTAATGTTGTTTAATCTTTCTTCCCTATTGATTTAGAGTTTGCCTGAGTGGTTTCTTTCCTTTTTCGTTTAAGCACTCTACCCGACTATTCTAGCCTCCGGGCGTCGGGAGTCGGCTCATGGCCATTTTTCCTGCAGCGCTTTTGAGAAAATTGGAGTTAAATGGATTCGTGGGGTCAGAGTTTCACGATTTGGATTTTAATGCACTCAAGCTCATTCGCAATCAATAGGGAAAAGAGGTAAAAAATGATTCATAAGAAGGGTTGCGCATGCGCAACCCTATTAGGTGTAGCCCCCAACTTATTGCTTAATTGAGCATCAATTGAGTAGCAAGTTAGGAAGAAAAGTTTTATTCATGAATACCATAACTAATGTACAAGATTTAAGAGTAAAAACGATGTAGCTACTCTATGTTCCATGAGTTGCCGATGATCACGCCATCTTCCCGCTTGAGTCTGTAGGCCCCCGGGCGTGTCACCTCATCGACGATGTAGGAGCCTTCCCAGCTTGAGGAGAGCTTGTGCTCATTTTTTTTATTCTTCATTAGGACCAGATCTCTTTTAGAGAAAGCACGGCCCCGAACGTTCCGATCATGGTAGCGGCGCAGGCCTTGGAGATATTTGGCCGACTGGATCGCTGCAATTTCCCTGGCTTCTTCCAATCGGTCGAGGTGTTCTATCCGGTTCTCCTCCGACTCGGCCTCCTTGTAGCTCCGAACCCGCGGGGATCTGAACATCAACTTGGTAGGTAAGACTGCCTCTGAGCCGTATACCAGAAAAAAGGTGACTGCCCGGTGGCCCTACTAGGAGTGGTTCTCAGTCCCCAGAGCACCGAAGGCAATTCTTTTACCCATCACGTAACATAAGGTTTGAGATGATAAAAAATCCCTGCTTTTAGCCCTTGCAACATCATGTCGTTGGCTCACTCCACTTGGCTGTTGCTCCTTGGATGAGCCACGGAAGCGAAGCAAATTTTGATGCTGAGTTCGTCGCACCAGTCTTGAAATTCTTCACGGCGAAATTGAGTTCTGTTATCTGTGATAATCCTGTTTGGTATGCCGAACCTCACCACGATTTCTTGGAAGTACTCCTTGGCCTTGGCCGCCGTAATCGTGGAGACAGGCTTGGCCTCAATCCACTTCGTAAATTTATCAATGGCGATGAAGAGATGAGTGAAATCGCCTTGAGCCTTCTTCAGGGGTCCGACCATGTCGAGCCCCTAGACTGCAAATGGCCAGGTGATCGGAATGGTTTACAACTCCTGCGCCGGCACATGTATCTGACGAGCGAAGAACTAACAACCTTCGCAGGTGCGAACAATATCCTCCGCGTTTGATATAGCAGTTGGCCAGAAGAAGCCTTGACGATAAGCTTTGCCCACCAGGGTACTTGACGTTGCGTGATGCCCGCAAATTCCCGAGTGGATTTCTCTGAGAAGATTCTTTCCTTCTTGCTCTGATATGCAACGTCTCAAGACTCCAAAGGTGCTCTTTCGAAAGAGTTCTTCCTCGACTACCACGTAGCTTTTGCATTGGCGTTTGATGCGTTCTGCTTGCACCCAGTCTTCGGGAAGCTCGTCCTTTAACAAGTAGTTTAGGAATAGAGTTGTCTAGTCAGGGTTGATGACTAAAAGTTTCTCTTTGGCCGGTCTTTCCTCAGATCTGCCCGACTCTTGCTGTCGACTTATTGAAGGTTTGTGGAGGTCTTCGACAAATACTTCAGCCGGTACTGTTGCCTGACTGGAGCCAAACCTTGCGAGCTCCTCTACTACTTCGTTGTCTCGGCAGAGTACGTGGATGAGCTCTAACCCGTCGAACTTGTCTTCGAGCTTCCGTACTTCTTGGCAATATGCGGCCATGCTGTCTTCGACGCACGACCAGTCTTTCTGCACTTGGTTGATTACTAACATCGACTCTCCGCGGATTGTCAATCATCGGACTCCGAGGGATATCGCGATACGGAGTCCATGGATGAGTGCCTCGTACTCGGCGGCGTTGTTTGTTGCCGGGAAATGGAGCTGAAGGACATACTTCAGGCGTTCACCTGTCGGAGAGATGAGCACCACGCCAGCCCCTGCGCCGGCGCGCCGCTGAGCATGAGGGAACCATCAAAATATATTGTCCAATACTCAAGCTCTTCAGAAATCGTGGGGGTCTGTAATTCCACCCACTCGGCGGTGAAGTCGACGAGTACCTGAGACTTTACTGCTGTTTGCGGCCTGAAGGAGATTTCAAAAGCTCCGAGCCCGACCGCCCATTTTGCAATTCTCCCAGTGGCCTCACAATTGTGGAGTACATCCCCAATCGGAAAAGAGGTGACCACCGAAATTGAATGTTCTTAAAAGTAATGTTTGAGTTTGCGAGAGGTAAGCAATACGGCATACAACAGTTTTTGTACCTGCAGATACCGTGCCTTGGATTCTTCTAACACCTCGCTGATGAAGTAAATTGGCCGCTGGACCTTCTGGAGGTGCCGTACTTCCTCCCGCTCTACGACGATTGTGGCGCTGACTACATGTGTCGTTGCAGCAATGTAAAGCAGAAGGAGTTCTTCGGGCATTGGTGAGACCAGTACCGGTGGTGAGGACAAGAATGCTTTGAGGTCTTCGAAAGCTTGCAGTGTCTCGGCAGTCCATTGAAAATTGCCCTGCTTCTTCAAAAGTTTGAAAAAAGGTATCCCCACGAGCCCAGGCGGGAAATGAACCTGCTGAGTGCCACCATGCAGCCCGTGAGCTTCTGGACGTCTTTCTGGCAAGTCGGTGGCTTCATCTTCTGGATAGCATTGATCTTCTCCGAATTTACTTCGATGCCCCGCTGCGACACAATGAATCCGAATAGTTTTCCTGAGGGGACTCCAAAGACGCACTTCTCGGGGTTGAGCTTCATCTTGTAGGCCCTTAGGCTTTCAAATGTCTCAGCCAAGTTGGACATGAGGTCCTCCTTTGCATGAGATTTGACGACGACATCATCTACATATGCTTCCACGTTGCATCCGATTTGAGTGTGAAAACACCGCTGTATTGCGCTCTGATAGGTTGCACCAGCATTTTTCAAACCGAATGGCATTGTGAGGTAGCAAAATGCTTCAAACAGAGTAATGAACGAGGTCTTGATACAGTCTTCTTTCAGCCTGATCTAGTGATATCCTGAGTAGGCATCCAAAAAACTTAAGAGCTCACAGCCTGCAGTTGAATCTACCACCTGATCGATGCGAGGCAGCCCAAACAAATCTTTTGGGCATGCTTTGTTAAGATCGGTATAATCAACACACATACACCAGCTTTTATTCTTTTTGCGAACAAGAACTGGATTTGCTAACCAGTTAGGATGATACACTTCTTTTATAAAGCTTGCGGCTAAAAGTTTAGTGATTTCTTTCCTGATGGCCTCTCGGCGATCCTGAGCAAATCGGCAAAGCCGCTGCTTGATAGGTTTTGCCTTCTCGTCAACATTGAGAGAGTGTTCGATCACCCCCCTAGGAACACCGGGCATGTCGGAAGGTTTCCATGCAAAAATGTCCCGGTTTGCCTGAAGAAAGGTGATGAGCGTGTCTTCCTATTTACGATCGAGTCCTGTCCCAATCAGAGCCGTCTGAGCCGAGTTGGACGGATCGAGGATTATTTTCTTAGTCCCTTCGTCGGGCTTCATGGTTGTCTTGGCTTGCTTCCTGGTTGGGATTTCTCCTTCATTTTGTTGATGTATGGCTGCCTGTCGGATCTTCTCCCTGTCAGCTGCCATTTCTAGCATCTCTGCCATCTCGCAGCTCTCCCTATCACACGCGAAAGACTACCTAACGTCGCCTCGGACCTGGCATCTTTAGTACGAGATAAGTATAATGTGGCACAGCCATGAACCTGGCTAGGCCTGGCCTTCCCAAGATGGTATAGTATGCCGTCTCAAAATCAGCCATCTCAAAGTTAAGATATTTTGTTCGATAATTTTCTTTGGTCCTGAACGTGACCGGCAAGGTGATCTGTCCGAGTGGAACAGAAGAGGTCCCGAGGATTACCCCATGAAACGGCGATGAGCCCCACTTTAGCTCCGAGCGGGGGATCTTCATGTCGTCGAAAGTTTTGGAGAAAAGGACGTTGAGTCCACTTCCTCTGTCAACCAGCACCCTCTTGAGTTTAACGTTGCGAACCACTGGATCCAAAAGAAGAGGATATCTTCCTAGATATGGGATGTGGTCCGGATGATCCGAGCGATCAAAGGCAATCGGGACTTCGGACCATCTGAGGTATTGGGGAGCTGCCAGCATAACCGCATTGATGTCCCGAGCGGTAAGCTTTTGCTTTCGCTTGGACTCATAGGCAGCCGAGCCCCCAAATACGAAGTTGAGCTCACGCTCCATCTTTTGGTTGTCGCCTTTGTCATCTTCAGGAGTATCTTGCTTTTTCTTTGCCTTACCCTTGTCCGAACTCGGCCGCTTGTTTCTTTCCTTTGCGAATCTTTTCAGGGTGTAGAAATCTTTTGATGCATGCTTTCCTTTAGGATGAAAAGGGCAAGTTGAGTCCATTACTGTATCATAGTCGTCTGTCCGCGGAGCACGGGGTCGACCGCGCTCAGCCACCGTGACTAGCTCCTCGGGCTTACGCTTCCTGTCCCGCTGCCTGGAGGATTCGGCGTGATCCTTCTTGTCCTTTTGTCGTGGGCGATCATCTTGACGCTCGGCTAAGGCATCCGAGGCAGTTGCGTAACGATCTGCTAATTCAAACATCTCCCTTACCGTAGTTGGCGGTTTCCGGGACATGTTCTTAATCAAGTCGGGGTCGCTGACACCCTTCTAGAACGCTGCAATGACTGCAGCTTCCGAGATATCTCGGATTGTATTCTTCTTCTGCATGAAACATCGGATGAATTCCCGGAGAGTCTCGCTCTTCCTCTGATGAAGCTGGTACAAATCCCACTGAGTCTCAGGCCGTTCATAGGTGCCCTGGAAGTTGGTGATGAATTATTCGCAGAGATCTCCCCAGGAATCTCTGATTATTTGGAAGTCTGTGAGCCAAGCTTGGTAGAAGGGTAAGCGTGACCGGCAGATAGTTTGCCATTACGTTGTGATCGCCCCCGGCTGCCTTGATGGTGAGAGAGTAAACTTGCAGCCAAGCTTTTGGATCTCTTTCTCCATCGAACTTGGTGATGCTCTTGGGGTTGAAACTTTCAGGCCAAACCACTCGGCGAAGTTGGGGAGTGAAAGCATGGATCCCGTCAATAGGCTCGTCGTTGCGCCGACGTGGGGAGCGTCGAGGAGGTGATCTGACTCAGCGGTCCTCGCTATCGCCCTTGTCGCGGCGGAGAGGACTTATGTAGTCATCCCGGCCATCGTGATTGATGCCAAAACGCTCGTAGTCGTCTTTGCGCCGGCGGCGCTCGTCAACTTCACGCTCCCGTCGCCTGGCGTCCAGATCCAAACGAAGGTCATGGCTGATGCTTCGGCGGGCGTCTTCACCCCAACGATGCTCACGTCGTCCGCGCATGGACCGACTGCGGGCGGTATCGCTACTCGCAGTCTGAGTGGCCGCGCAGGCACGAGAGCATTCCTTCTCCGCTGGTTCTTCCTAGTGGTGTTGAATTGCTACCGCCGTCACCATGGCCTTAACCTGGGCCATGATCGAGGCAGCTGGGCTGTCAGGACCGAGCGTTGGCCCCAACATGTCAAGAAGTGTCTTCGATGCAACGATGTTCTGCTAAGGAGTATGAAAAACCGATTGGTTCCCCCATCTTCGTCTGTAGGATGTCTTCGTTGACATTGCGGCCTCTTGTCCGGAGGGCTCTCGCTCATGTTTCTTGTGCCTCACGACGAAGGCGATCTACCTCTGCGGCTTCCGCGGCATCTTTCTGCTGCTAGGACTCAGTCCGTGGATCTTCGATTACGAAGACGCCGTGAAAGCTTTGAAAGCCCCCTGCCCTATTCTCAGAAGAATAATAAGACAAATTGGGCTGACCTTTAGATCCGAGTGGTTTGCTGAAGCCTTTCTCTACTCGGGACTCGTCCTTGACCGGACCCCGTCCAGATCAGGGAACAAACTCTTGGCTTCCGTCAGGGACGAGATGGCCACCATGAGACCTCGTCCGAGTGGCTGCGGGCGAGTAATGTGGAATCCTTCCCAGATTGGATCTGGTCCGAATTCGAAAGGATAAGCTTGCCAAGGTTATCGGCGATGAAGTCCAAGCTTCCGAAACAGAATGCTTGGGCGGGAGCAAAGGTAATGATGGTTTCGTTGATGGGGGCCATCGAGCTTGTTGAGATTGATCTTAACGCAGCCCCTACCTGGCGCGCCAACTGTCGACATTTGTTATCGGCAATAATGAAAACGGAGCTAGGCGTCGGATCCAAACTCGATGGTAGCACATGACGCAAGAATTATACAGGTTCGGACTCTCGCGAAGGAGATAATACCCTAGTCCTGTACTCTGGGATTATGTGTGTCTAGCTTACTTGCTAGTGATCTCCTCTGATGTTCCCCTGACCCCCCCCCCTTGTATAGCAGAGAGGCGCGGGTTACATAGGAGAGTCCTGATCGGATACAGTGTGGGGATTATACCTCTTGTCCCTATCCGTTTGGTAACGGTTTAGACTATAATTGTGTCCTACCTAATCCGGATCAGTTGCCATCTTCAGGGCTTCCTTATTTCGCACGTTTGGCGCACCCCTAGTGGCTTCTGTTTCCATGCGATCAACTGGGCCCGGCCTTATCCTATTAGGCCTCACAGGCCTACCTTGCAGATACCTATG
Source organism: Guadua angustifolia (assembly GCA_036346375.1). NCBI lineage: Eukaryota > Viridiplantae > Streptophyta > Magnoliopsida > Poales > Poaceae > Guadua > Guadua angustifolia. The sequence goes on from CM070508.1 coordinate 15,117,063, forward strand.
ATCCATATACTCCACACCTACTTATTCCACACATTGCCAATACCCTTAGTGAAACAAAATATTGACCGGGGAGTTGCAAACGACGAAAAGTTATGTGAGTGTGAACGTGGCAGAAGAAAAAACCTCTAGGAGGTTTTGCATACTTGAAGTGATGCAGGGTTTATACAACTAGAAATGTTTTCACGGTGTGACACATCGTGCGCGTCCGCGGTTGTGTCTAAACGAAATGTCCTTTTCACGAAAAATAACTGGAATGATCTAAATGTAATTATGTTCTTTTTTTGGCATTTATTTAGGATCCTTTCACGATAGTTTCGCGATCTTACTAAACCAAAAAGTTCTTTTTAAGACCCTTTTCGTAAAAAACTGTTGAAAGGACCTACATGTAATTATATTTTTTTGAGGGGTGCTCGCGGATGGAGGACACGAGGCGCGCGATGCCACACCCGGCAAAAAAAATTGACCCGGATTTTTTCTGAAAAAAATAAAATTTTGTTTTTCTCGACGGTGTTTTTTTAAAAACTAGCCGCGACTACGCAAAATTGAAATGTTCTTTTCACGAAATATAGTTGGAACGATCTAAACGTAATTACGCTCTTTTTCAGCATTTACTTAGGGTCCTTTCATGAAAGATTCGTGATTTTGCTCAACCAAAAGGTCCTTTTCGTAAAAAAAATGTCGAAAAGACCTAAACGTAATTACGCTCTTTTTCGGCATTTATTTAGGGTCCTTTCACAAAAAATTCGCGATTTTGCTGAACCAAAATGTCATTTTCGTAAAAAACCACCGAAAGTACCTAAACATAATTAATTTTTTTTGGAGGGGCATTGGCGGATGCTTAACACGTAGCATAGATGAGGAGCTAGCAAACTTGTCATCTTTAATATAGGTATGATTTGCCCCAAAATAAGTTATTTCACAGAGCTGAGTAGCCACGGAAAATCCCTAGATGCCAAAGCCGTCCCTGGGTGATCTCATAGTTCCTTCCGAGTGGATCTTTCCCCTTGCCTCTCCTCCGGTCCTCAACACTTCCCTCCCACTGGTCCCTTCAAAAACTGAACTAACACAAACCTTCTACTCTCGAATAAACTCCCAATTTCAAATACACTGAAGCACACGCGCACGCAAACATCTTCTACTAGTCCATCTCCCTCTCTTCTCCTCCTACTTCTGCTGCTGCACTTCACATCAACTGCCACGCCAATGGTGAGGAAGCTACCATTGAGCTCCCTCTTCTACACCGTCAACTCGGCCAAAGACACCCAGCGGTCGTCTCCTCCCCCACCGACGGCCACTCCACCGGCATGGATGTGGCCTTCTTGCAAGAACCCAAGAACACGTTCTTTCCGCTCCCCGTCCGCCACGGCCGCCAAGACCATCGCGTCCCTCTTCCTCGACTCCGCCGAGTCCTCCTTCACCAACTCCTCCGCGCGCATGCACCACGACTGCGCCTCCGACAGCCTCTCCGCCGAGTCGGAGGCCTCCGCCGCGGCCGACGCCATCGTCCACGGCCTCCGGTCCGACCGCCTCCTCTTCGAGCCTCGCGCGTCCACCAGCTCCATCCTCGAGAAGAGGCCTCCAGCGCGCGCGGGCTCCGCCGACTGCGACGAGGCCGCGGCGTCGTTCGGCGGCGGCGTGGCGGTGGCGTTTGAGTCCGCAGACCCGTACAGGGACTTCCGGGTGTCAATGGAGGAGATGGTGGCGGCGCACGGCGTGGGCGATTGGGACTGGCTGGAGGAGATGCTGGGGTGGTATCTCCGCGCCAACGGCAAGGACACCCACGCGGCCATCGTCAACGCTTTCGTCGACCTGGTCGTCTCCATGGCCGCCTCCGCCTCTGCCTGCGCCTCCTGCTCCTCCCACCACTCGTCCTTCACGCTCGCTGGGAGCGAGCTGGAGAGCTGTAGCGCCGGCTGCCATGTCTCTCTCGGTCTGAGGTAAATCACATTAGTCCCAGGCTAGCTCTGGCTGCTCTATGTGCTGCTGCGTGCGCGACGTGTGTGTGTCTGTCAAGTAATTTTGTCGTGTCAACTGTAGTAGTTCCAGATTAATCAATCAACTAGCCCCTGGTAAACTCATGGATCATGCCTAATTTGGCGCATGAGCCGCACATGGTTCGTAATCCGCACTGTCTCCTACATCACTAGATGGTATACTGTACTAGTGAAACTGCAAGCTAACTACCGGTACAACATGCAGACCTAACAGCTAACCATGACAACGATGTGACCAACGTAACGCAGCACTCCACAGTAAATGTGACACCCCAGCGAGAATAAGCACATCACGCGCGCGCAGCCGGACAATGAACAAGTCTGGACATGATCGGCAGGCGAGATCGAGCCCATTTTTGAGGCCTGCACGTTCGTACGTACACGCAACACATGACGCCCGGCAGCGGCCCTAGCCAGCTACTCGACATAACAGACGGCGTACGTACGCGCGCTTGTAATACATGTGAGAACAGCGAATTCGAACGTCTTATCGGCAGCGGTTTGGCCGGCTGTTCGAGGGGCGGCTCCGCTGGTCATGGTCCCGGCATGCACGTGCCGTCAAGATCGGCATCGCGGAATGGATACAGACGCGCGCAACAGGTAGTCTAGGCGACGTCGACGTTGATGCGACAAAGGAACCGCAGCTCCAGCGGCATCCACTGAATCGGCCGGCCGGTGCTAGCTAGCTAACTAGGTGGACTGGTGGAGCGTGCGCCAGAGGCTCTCCACGACTCCAATGGCGTTCTGTCCTGTGTTGTAATCGCCTGTTTCAGGTGCACCTAGCCACCAAGGTGTTCTATATATATTTCTATCCTTTCAAACTCAGGTCCTATTTGGAATTCATGAATTTTGCAAGAATTTCAACGGAATCAATTTAATTGCCGTACAAATAAAAAGCAAATTCCCGCATTCTAAGAGGGCCCTCGGTTCTATGGTTAAGCTTTTTGTACTTGGGAGTGAGTCGGATGGTGATGTTGGAAACATTTTGCTTGCTAAAGAACATATTTGTCTGGACAACCAACAAAAACCCCCTCATGCTCTGTTTGGAAACAAGGATTAAATCGTGGATTGCGGTCTATAACGGTGAGTGATATGAAAAAGTTATCGTGGCTATAATAGGCTATCGTGGAAGCTATGATATATGTGGTGGTATACTATTATATATATATATATATATATATATATATATATATATATATATATATATATATATATATATATATATATATATATATATATATACTGTTTCAAGTATATGGTATTGGTAATTTATATATAATGAACTGGAATTAAATTCAGAGTACATATAATGATTGTTATATATTAGTCGTACATAAAATAATCTATAATTATGTAAATTTAGGAAATGGATTTGGATTTCAATTAACGTTTCTTTTTTCTAGGAGCCAAATCAACTCAATTTAAGTATAACAAATATGATAAAAACGAACATCATAAACAAAACATAACTAATGTCTAGAAATATTGTCAAGAGCCTTCCTTCTAGCGCAGAATACCAAGAAGGTCTTATATGCACACTATATTAGTCCCATGATCAGTAACTAGTACGTACATTTACAACATTGCCATCATATCTATACACAATATAACAAATATATTAACAGAATGTAACTTATACAAATAAGCCATAAAAGGCCAAATAGGGTGCAACAGAAGATACAAAAACTTAACGGTATGCCTTGGCCCGTAATATTCCACAGGCACCTGACATGGATAACTCTAGGAAAGTCGTCTCTATAATCCCCGTAACCTGCAGTGAAGTATGATTCTTCTGGGACTTCGATTTCTTTGCCCACTAAATATCAACAAGCAAGGGTGAGTATTTTTGTACTCAAGCAAAATTTGTAGTGTATCATAAAATTTATAAGTAAATGCTTGGCTATGTCAAAGAATCTAGTCATTCTAAGTTCTTACTGTATAAAATGAGATTTATTTAACAATACTAATTAGTAGATTACAAACATAATTTATAAGGAATAATTTGACATATATGTAAATAGAAAGTATAAATAGCATAAAATAAAACAACTCACAATCCTCTATGATTGTGACTATTGAACCATTCTCTGTCATCTCTTGGCATAAGATCTGAAACATTACTTTTCATAAATCTTCCCAATTCAACCCTTTTATTTTAAAATACAAAACTCTAACTACTGTTGGCGCACCAAGTTTCTAATGACCATGAAAACAATTTTTTGATAAGCTTTACACTCTGCAGAGGAGCACAACTTTACCTACAAGACTTGACCAACTCTTTCTGCTACTATTTGTGCGCTTCCATTGGCATGTGGCCGAGAGATCATGACATAAGCTGTTACATCACCTAGATCTAACTTTTCACTAGCTTGGTGATGTTTTGCCCAAGCTATAGTGGCGAAAATCTAGAACCGTACACACAGTACTAATGATAGTTATACACCCCACTGCATTCTTCCCCCACCCCATAGTAAGGCATGCATCATTGTATTGGTATGTGTTTTCCCCACACCTTTATGTGGATACTCCTGTGAGCAAACCTACCCGGATTGTCCATACTACTACAGCCTTCTAGTTTGCAAAACTAGACCTAAGCAATTGAATAGATTAAAGCTACTCCATAATAGCACTTGTGGTTGCACACGAAATATCTTGGGTTTAATAAACACTACATTTGGTCCTTAACCTGACCCAGTGAGAACACTCCCCTATTTACGTGCAATTCTATGCACTTCAGAATACACACACACACACACCATGGTGCCTCGGCACCATGATTTCAAATGCGCGAATTCAAGCCATATTCGATATATTTTTTTTAAAAATCAGTTTTATGGTATATACCCATCTATAACAATTCAAATGAAATGCATAACTTTGAAAACATATACTCGAATTCAAAGATTTTGAACGAGTTTGGATCACATATTTTGCTGATTTATATATAAAATCACTACATACCTACAACCAAACTACCATCAAAAGGGGAAACTATAGTTTGAATTTCAGCTCAAACTTGTTTAAACTAGTTAGTAAACTGGTTAAACTCAGTATCCTAAAAATTTCAAAAAATTCACATGAAAATACATAGAGGAAATATTCTTTTTAAATCATGGTGCCCAGGCACCACGGTGCCCTAGGTAATTATACTATATATATATATATATATATATATATATATATATATATATATATATATATATATATAGGAAGCCTTTACGTACTCAGGAGTACATACTCCCACCTCTAATATACCACTTAAATAAGCGCTTTGTACCCCTTATCACTTTGGTATACTCAATAATAATTCTAAGATACTCCAATACAACATGATTAAAAAAATTTCATTAGACGTTTTGGGTTGTGCCGGGGTCGATGATTACATTTTCGAGAGCATCAGTGTCTACACATAGTTCAATGCAAAGCAATAATAAGAAACTAATTTTAGAAAAATTTAGAAACAAAATTTTCATGATTTTAGAAAATTTAGAAACTGGTTTCACTCAATTTAGAGTTTATTTGCAAATGTTATAAACATTTAATTTTAATCTAATGAAAATCACCTAAAATAAAAAAATTGACGACTAGAAGGCGTATTTTGGCTATTTTATGTTTTCTAACAGAGAAATCATACTTCTAGAAGAACTAAAAGTGTATTTGTATTTTCAATTTAATTTCTATAGGTTGACATGTGGGGCATACTAAATGCCTTAATACCAATTTTAGTTTTAATTTAAACCATTATTTGCTTTGTTGGCCCACATATTATAGACACATTAACTAAAAATGAGTTTAATTAGATTTTTAATGATAAATCTAACACTAGGGCCCGCCTGTCAGTGCTTGCGTGTGTAAGAGAAAGGGCGCGGGTGCCTGACAGGCAGGGCCACCTGTCAACAACTCAAAGTAGAGCTGCTTACAAAGCTCACTAGTGTGAACGGCAGTAATCGGTGGGGAGTGGGTGGTATGGCTAGCTAGAGGACATCTAGGGGTAGCCAGGGGAGGCATCAGTGGTGTTGGGGTCAACCAGAGCTCACCTGAGGTGGAGCGGAGCGGTGGCGACCATGGTGAGTGGCTGATAGGAGCTTAGGGTGTGATCGTGCTCAGGAAAGAGAGGGGAAAGCACTAGTGGAGTCCTAGGGCTTCATTTTAGTACCTAGTGGCAGCGAGGAAACACTAAGGAGACCTGACGACGTTGGCTAGAGTTGGAGAAGAGAGTGGCGGCGGTAGTGCATCAAGTGATCAGAGTTGAAACCAAGGTAAGGGGTGTGATTAGAGGGTTTCAAGGGTGCCCTAGATCAAACAGATTTGGAAAAGACTCACCTAGGTGCTTGATTGAGTCAAGCTCGAGCCTTTTGCCCTTGGTAGAAATGGAGGACTTCAGCGGTGCAATTGAGCTGGGCTCAGGCAGGGCTGCAAGAGAGGGAGTACAGGGGTGCTAAGGACAGCCAAGGTGAGGCTCAAATAGCTGAGGGAAACAGCTCGGTACTCATGCTTGTGGGCAAGCATCACGGCCAAGAGAGACAAGCAACGTGGAGGTTGTCAAAGTAGGATTTTCCAACGATGTGACCCTGCATGCATAACAGAGCTAGTGATGGAGGCAGCAGAGTGGTAGCAGGGCAACAGTGATTTTAACAGTATCCTCGACTGGCCTGGAGCGCACGAGCGGCATGGCAGTGGACACGGGTGAGCAATGCAAATTTTGATCTTCATTAGCTTGCACTTGGTGCAACGAGGCATGCACTACTATAGAGAAGGTTATTATAGACAATTCAAAAATATCATCACAGATGGTTTTCTGAACTATCTGTAAACATGTGTCAGTGATAATATGATACATATCATAGACGGTTTTCGAACAAACTGTGAAAATACATAACACAGATGGTTTTTATCTAGAACCATTTGTGATGTGTCAAACACAGACGTTTTGTATATATAACTATCTGTGATATGTGTTGATCACAAGCGGTTTTTAAATAAAACCATCTATGATATGACTTTATCAAAGACAGTTTTTAAATAGAACCGTCTGTAATATATTTTTTCTAACTCTCTTGGTAGAACTTCCATGATTAATATCTATTATTCAAACTTCCATAATTAGTATCTATTGTTCAAAATTTTATTTTCCTTAGGTACTTCTACAACGATATTTACAAGGCACAACTAATTATAGATTTTACAATTAAATATCAAAACATCCTAGATGCATCAAGGCAACAACTTGTCTGATGAGGATGGTCATAAAATATGAATATTTGTTCCAACAAGCAAGCTCGACATTATTCAGTAATTGGATTAATTAAAGATGAGCAAATAGTAAGGATAATTTCATTAATCAATACATTAACAAGATATCATACCATAAATATCAACAAGCATATACTGATAAACAACATTAATTATTTGATAGATCAAGGCAAGGCCATCTTACGACTTTTTCATGTCTACCATCATCTGTGCCACAACTTCTGCAATGTGAGGCCTTTTGGTTCTGCCTGAAATTCCACAGCTCCGGTACAATGCCTTTTTATTTGACACCAATAACTGGTTGATTTCTAGTCATATCTCTTAATCCCTACAAAAGTAATCATATTATTGTAAAAAGGATATTTTGGTATATTATCAGTAATCATGTCGAATTACATACTACAAACCTTTATATTGCCTCTATAAGCTCGGCTTTGGCATCTTCTAGCTCTATATTTGCCTTGCACTCCTTAATGATGAGTGTCTTATCAAGAGAATCAATATATTGCGATTTGCCATCTATGTGTTTTAGTTTTTGTTTTATCTCATAAATCTAATCTGTTAACTTCAACTTTCTCTTCAGTTGTTCTATCTCCACCTCAAAGTTTTATTTAGCATCCAATGGCTTTTTCATGTCATTTATTTTGTTTGTAGACTCTATTTTATATGAGTATACAATTTGCATGCACTGGGACATATAATGTATATATGATGAATTACAATAGAAGTTAAACAACTAGATGTTTTTGGAATATAATGTGAACATTCAAATCTTGCAAAAACAACATAATCGAAAGGATAAAGCAATTCATATTTATTATGTCGACTTGACATTGAATTATATATGTCTACTTAATAGATTAATCAGTAATTATATGATAGAGTGCTCTTAGGTGTCAGCTGCTGAAGGTTAGACCTTCAACCTCCTCGCTACAAGGTGTAGGGCTGCTAGAGACAATCTCTTACCTCCACTACACTAGGTTCATGTTATCAAAATTGAAATAGATAATTAACTAAGTAAATAAGGCCTTGAACTCTTACCTTCCTAAATTATGTACCATCAAAATCAGATTATGAATAGTATTTAAGTGTTCTTCTAATGTATGGGTGTAGCAACAAATATAATAAGAAAACACTATGGACAGCCCATACAGACCAAGGTAATGGTCAAATAGATCATATATAACAAAATATGGTATGATCATAGAAAGATTAGAAGTTCTAAGAATAGGACAACTACTTACTTAAATAAATCATATTATCAGAATTACATGTTATGTTCTTAGAATTACTGAAACTGAATATGATGATCAAGCTCAAAGATAGCAAAATAAAAGCAATACTTTCTACCATTAACTAGAAGCAACTATATAGTTCAAGGCCACATTCACTACTTTAATTGTTTTAGTTCATCAATAGACCCATAGCATCAATGAGTATCAATATATACACTAGAGAAAAAACATCCATTTAGTGCAAGGGCTCGAGGGGGAGGGCAGCTAGCTCATGGGGATCCAAAAATCAAATTTAAAATCAACATAACAAAATTAAATATAAACATGCACCTTACGGAGGGATGATAAGTATGAGAGGTGTGGTAAAGAGGATAAGTATGAGGGAATAAACCCCGCGTTGAGACATGAAAGCTTCTAACAACCAAAGATAGCTGGAGTCTTATATAAACATTAAGTGAACACTAGGCATGTACCCGTGCGTTGCACATGACATTGAAATTTTGACAATAGCCTAAATTATAATCACTCTAAGTGTCTTCACTATAGTAGATAACATACAAACATGTGCATATCAAATTGTCTACATAAAGGGATTATAATTGGTGTAAACATCAATATATAAACCGACAAAAAAAACCCATAGATCTTACTCTAAGAAACAATATCAAAATCCACATGACCAGACACTAAAACAACTTACAGTAAATTCTAAAATTAAGTATAAACATGCACCTTACGGTAAATACATGTCATTCTAAAATTAAGTATAAACATGTCATGTGGACTCTAAATATATGTCATGTGGATCCTAAATTATCTACCACAAATATTATCCCATCAATCCACAGAAGAATAAGAGTAGATAGCACATAGACCTAGGAGAGTTGAGGAACAAGGGAGGATCGATAGCGTGTCGGGGAGGTGGCGGAGGCGGGCAGCAGGAGGTGGCAAAGCCGAGCAGCTTGAGGAGGAGGTGGCCGAGCACATGGGGAGGAGGTGGCTTTGAACCAGCAAAAGAAGAATCAACATTAGAGAAGGCAATGGCCGACGACAAAAAGGAGGATTCGACTATGGGGATGGACGATCTGGCGACGGGGACGGCAGATCTGGCGGTATGAAGGAGGAGGAGGCTAGGGTTTGGAGAGAAGGTGACGAGACGGTGCGTGTGGGAGGCTAGAGTTTGTAGAGATGGTGCACATGGTTATATTTATGGTGATGTTATCACAGACGGTTCTCTCTTAGAACCGTTTGTGATGTGTGACTCGTCATAGACGGTTCTATAATAGAACCGTTTGTGATGTACCCAACATCACAAATGGATGATGCTCATCACATCACTAACGATTTTAGCCAAAAATCATCAGTGATGTCAATGGTAGTCATCTCTGATGATTTTTGGCTAAAATCGTAAGTGCTGATCAATTATCACAGATGATTTTTCAAAGCCGTCAATGATGAGGGGTCTAACATAAGCTTTTTTGTAGTAGTGGTGGGGAGTTTGTTGGTGCAACAACAGAAGGCGGAGGAAAAGTGGCGGCATTGCTCTATGCCAGAGCGTGTGCTGGCGTGGGCATGGGCGCACTCTAGAACGTTGCAAAGTGCACGACGAGGGAGGAGAGAATGGCAGGCAGCCTTGGCCTAAGAGCGAACCTGACTTGTCAGTGAGTACGAAGGAGAGAAAGCTCACATTTTACAAGGGGAGAAAGCTCACATTTTACAAGGGAAAGCTTACCTCTGGGGTTTATTTTTCGTTTGAGAGGATACGACTTTCCTGAGAAGATGTTTTCCTTTTTGGGGTTTTGCTGAATTTATTTTTTGTTTTAATTAGGTAGCAAATCCTATCTTAATTTGGTTGAGTATCAAAATGGCTCTAAATTCTACGAAAATTTTTGTGCATGATCCTAAAGAGTACTAATGTTTCATAAAAATTTTCAGATCATAATCATCTATGTGAAATTTTATAAAAAAACTTTTAGTGCTTTTGTCCTATTGAAGAAATCTAGTATTTGATTTTCCAGAATCATTTCATTAATTCAACATATCCTATAGAATATTTAGGATTTAAATAAAATATCTCTAGACTTTGAGACTGTCGACGATCGGAATCGCCTGACCGCAGAAATGAAAAGGGGGTTAGTACGTATGAGGGACCCAGAAAGCGCTTCGGTCAACAATGGCGTAGATGAAGGTCGGGCGAGGTGTCAACGAGCAGGAGACAGGGGTTTATACTGGTTCGAGCCCCCACAAGGGTAGTAGCTCTATGTCCAGTCTTCTCTACGGGCAAAGGAATTCACTAACTGTGATTACAAGGGATGTTTACAGCTCGAGTTTGAGCACTGTGTGTGTGTGAAGCTATTGCCGGTGAGTTCCTCCCCTGTACATATGCCTTGCGTGGTTTATATACCCCCGAATGGCGCCTGCAACGGCCGGGAGAGATTCCCGGGGAGGGGGCTTCGTGCGCATTGAAGGCGGACTGAAACTGCTCCGGAAATGTCACCCACTCCTGCCTTGACGCCACCATTTTAGGTCTTGGTAACTGCCGGGTCAATGCATCCCCCACGTCCTGAGGCGAAACCGCCCGACCAAGAGCTAACCTCACGACCTCGAACTTGAGGAGGTGCGGAAACATACCCTGGTCGAGGCAGGCCCCAGGTCATGCGAGACCGCGCAGACTAGGTCGTGGCTGAAGACCCTTGCCGGGTTGCCCCGGGCCGGATACCCTGTTGACCGTGCGTTGACTTGTCAGAAATCTATCAATCCCCGACAGAGACGATAACATTTTGAGTTTTAAAAATAAAACCATAACTAGACTATTTAAAAGGCATTTTCTTTAGAAATAGAAATTCTAGAAAATTTTGAAAATGATGAAAATTCAAATCAAGGCCAAATGTCAGTTTAGATACTTGTATTTCAATCTTGATGATTTTTGGGATGTTACAAATATAAAGAGAATTGACACTTGCAGCATAGCAGAGCAATCGCAGCTAAAAAAAGCAGAAATATCAGACAATATAGTGGTTATAGCAATTATAGCTGTGTTTGCGAAATTTTATTCAATTGTGTAGAGTTTTATATTTGAAAAATCTATAGTAGAACTATTGTAGTGTTATAGCGGGCTATTTAAACCACTGTGTGGAACATAAGAATTTTGTTGTAGCATCCATCCCAACATTGAACCTGAAATGCTACTACTATCCACTTTCACTCCAAATTCAAATTGCTGTTACAAATTTCAGCAATAACTTTTCTCGATATACTACTCACAAAAGATAATCTGCATCATGTTAATGGTCTACAAAATGATGTAAAATCCCAACTATATTTTAATCAAGAACCTATGATAGTCCGTTGGATGGTCAGTGCAAGGCCGCAAATTGGAACATATTGATTCCGCTCACTCCTGTCCTTCGCTACTTAATTCTCACATGACACTACATTAACATTATTCCCATCATGGTAGCTATGAACTTATCAGCAATGAACTTCATAGTTTCAACCTCAAGAACTCGTATAATGAAATTCTTAGAAAAATAGATATCGGTTGTCTAACCCATTGATTAAAATTCTAGTTGAGATTTTACATCATTTTGTAGACAGTTAACACCATGCGGATTATATTTTGTGAGTAGTATATCGAGGAATGCAATTACTGGAATTTGTAAAAAGCGATTTAAATTTGGAGTGAAAGTGGGCATTAGTAGTATTTCAAGCTTAATGTTGGGCTAGGGTGTTACATTTGGTATCAGAGCATCAACTCTCGCTGCACAAGTAGTGTCACTACTACAAAATAGACCATCCATGCTGGCATATCACTACCTGTTGGGCTAGAGCCAACAGTGATAATATATCACTGCCGGTTCAAAAGTCCAACAGGGGGAGCACTTATCACTGTCAGTTCGTGAAACCACCCAGCAGTGATAACAAGATATCACTGCCGGTTTATATCCAAAACCGACAGTGATACATCACTACCAGTTTGGTTACCACCCGGCAGTGATATCAGCATTTTCACTACCGGTTGTACTCTAGAACCGGTAATGATAAATATTTTCCCACGCAATCTGACCTTATCACTGTCAGTTACCACCCAGTAGTGATATCAGCATTTTCACTGCTAGGTGTACTCCAAAACCAGTAGTGATAAGTATTTTCCTGTGCAATCCGACCTTATCACTGCCGGTTCTGTGCAAAACCGACAGTGATAAGTATCTTTATATAGGTGTTCCCCTCCTCGACTGAGCAGAATAGAGAGGAGCTCTGTCTTTGCTCGATGGCAAGGATTTTGGCGACTTGCTGCAAGAAAATTGTACCAAAATTCATCTCGCATTTCTCTCCAAAGTTAGTAACTTGACTACATTATATTTGTAGTTAGATTTTACTTTATAGATTACTCTAGATTTTGATAATTACTGATTGTATATTGTGAACATTTTAGGTCAGTAGAACTCAAATTAAGATCTAGCTAATTTAGTGAATAAATTACAATTCTTATTCATTTTAGTGATTTAGTGGATTTTAAATAATGAAAATTGCTAGATGGACCATTATATCTAATTATAATTATTTTTAATAATGAAAAATTGTTATATGGAATTTTAAATAGTGAAAATTGATAGATGAATTTTAAATAGTGAAAATTACTAGAGGAATATTTAAATAATGAAAAATGGTAGATGGATTTTCCAATAATGAAGATACATTTTAAATCTAATTATTTACAAATATATCCTTATTTTCATTTATATGCTTATTTGATGTATATTAATTTAATTTATTAGAACTACATAACAAATGAAATGAATAAATCATTTAAATAATAAAAATTGCTAGATGGATATTTAAATAATACAAAGGTTAATGTATTTTAATATAGTCAAAATTGCTAGATGGATTTTTAAATATAATCATTTACAATTATATTGTTATTTGCAATTATATGCTTATCGATGTTTATTGATCTAATTAATTAGCACCGCATGACTAATGTAAAGAATAAATTATTTTGTGATCATTTATTGATTTACTGAAATTTAGCTTTATACAATTAATTATAGATGGACCAAAGGTAGATGTATGAAACGGACTGTCATGGCCCAGAGTTCTTTAATGGCGCACAAGTCAAAGAAGTTGGCAGACTATATGTGTTGTCAATGCGTTGATTGCAAAAATAAGAAGTTGTTTTCTACCGTAGAGTCGATAGGTGTGAACTTGTTTCGAAGGGATTTCAAGGCTAGCTATACCTGTTGGACTGAGCATGGTGAAGATGAGATTGTACATGAAGGGCAACACATTGATGAAGATGACAGAGACAACGATATGACGACAGTCGAAGATACGTTCGTTGATAGCCATGAAGATAATCTAGATCAAATGTTGCGTGATGGGGAGATGGACTTCACGAGTGAAAGAGAGTTTCAAAAGTTCCAGCGTATGGTAGCGGACTCTACAACACCATTGTACCCAGGCTGCAAGGAGGAACACAAAAAACTGCATACCATGCTTAAACTACTACAGTTGAAGGCAAGTAATGGTTATCCGATAAGAGCTTCACTGAGTTGTTATGTCTCTTGGGGGACTTACTTCTAGAGGTTAATGTGTTGCCTGCAACTATGTACCAGGCCAAACAGGTTGTCTGCCTGTTGGAACTGGAAATACATAGATACACGCATGTCCAAACGATTGCATATTGTATCGTAATAAGTTTGCAGACTTGGGTGCCTGTGCTGTTTGCAAAGCAAAGCAGTATGAGGGCAACGATATCAAAAACGATGATGTCGGGGTGAAGCGTAAGAAGAAGAGATCCCTCGTAAGGTGGTATGGTATTTCCCTATAATCCCCCATCTGAAGCGATTATTTGTGAACAAAAAGTATGCCTAATTGCTATGATGGCACGCCGAAGAGCATAAGAAGGATGGAATACTCAGACACCCTGCTGGTTCTGTGCAATGGAGGAACATTGATAGAAAATATAAGAAGCACTTTGCATATGATGTGAGGAATATAAGGTTCGGGTTGAGTACGGATGGGATGAATATTTTTGGCAACATGAGTAGTAGTCATAGCACTTGACCGGTGACTCTATGTATCTACAACCTTCTTGGCTTTGTATGAAGTGAAAGTATATTATGATGCCACTACTGATCCAAGGGCCTAGGCAACCTAGCAACAATATCGATGTGTACCTCAAACCAATGGTTCAAGATCTTCTAATATTGTGGAACGATGGTGTATGAGTATGGGATGAGTATAAAAGAAAGAAATTTATCCTACGTGCATTGTTGTTGTAACCATCAATAATTACCCTTCCCTTGGTAACCAGTCAGGACAGACGACAAAAGGCTTCAATGGATGCATCCAGTGCTTGGATGATATAGCTAGCCGGTGGCTAAAAACTGCCGAAAAATGGCTTACATGCGGCATCGTAGGAGACTGCCTTAGCTCCGAAGAATCACACTGGGAAACAGATAATTACGACCGTAAAGGATCTTAAAATTATTCATAAAAAGGGAGCTAGCAGTATATCTATTCTGAGTTCTCATGATAAGGCTCCTTTCTGGAAAAAGAGATCAGTATTTAGGGTCTTGCCTTATTGGTAGCACTTGGTAGTTCTAGACATAATTGACATCATGCACATAGAGAAGAACGTGTGTGACAGCTTGCTTGGTATCTTACTAGATATACCTGGCAAAACAAAAGATACACTTTAAGCACGGATGGACCTAAAAAATATGAAACTCAGGAAGGAGCTGCATCATGAAGACATGGATACAAGCAAAAAATACCTTTCCACAGCCTGCTACACTTTGAGCAGAAAGAAAAAATTAGCGTGTGCGAATACTTGCACAAAGTCAAAGTTCCATCTAGTTACTCTGCCAATATAAAGAGACTAATCTCAACGAATGACTTAAAATTAATTAGTATGAAGTCTCATAATTGCCACATGATGATGAAACAGATGCTTCCAATGGCAATTAGGGGTGTTCTGCCAGAGAAAGTCTGAGACCCAATTATAAAGTTGTATTCATTCTTCAACGCGATTTCATAGGAGGCCATCGATCCGTTAAAACTAGATAAGCTGTAGGAAGACGTAGTCCACACTCTGTGCAGGCTTGAGATGTGTTTCCCTCCATCTTTTTTTGATATTATGGTCCATCTCATTTTTCACATTGTAAAAAAGATATGGATTCTTGGTCCTGTGTTTCTACATCAGATGTACCCTTTTGAAAGGTTCATGAGGATTGTAAAGAAATATGTTCATAATCGACATCGGTTGGAAGGCTATATTGCTAATGGTTGGGGAACCGAGGAGGTCATTGAGTTCTACATCGATTATATGGATCTCAAACCGATTGGTGTGCCTGTATCTCAGCATGAGGGGAGGCTACATGGGAAAGGGACATTAGGCGAGAAATCACTCAATACTAGCAATCTAGCTTCATTCACATAAGCACATTTCACAGTTTTGAGACAATCAGTTGTGGTGGCCCCGTATGTCAACATGCACAAGATCATGCTATCTAGAACAAACCCAGGGAAATCAGAGATTTGGATCGCGACAGAGCGTAGAGATAACTTCAATGATTAGCTGTGTAGACACATGATGCATACGGAGACAGGGTGCGCTCAGTTGAAAGTGTTGGCTTAGGGACTGTCAACTACAATTCAGACATTCCAAGGATACAACATAAATGGTTTTACATTTTATATAAGAGTACAAGATAAAAAGAGTACCAACCAAAACAGCGGTATCCGTATAGAAGCCTATGACAGCAATGGAAATAGGCAAACCTACTACGAATTTATAGAAGAGATTTGGGAGCTTGACTATGGACCTTTGAAGGTCTCTCTCTTTCGGTGCTAATGGGTCAGACTTCTAGGAGGGCGTGAACATTGACAAGTACGGTATCACTACTGTGGACCTCAAACTCGCGGATACAGAGAAAAATAATTTATTCTTGCTAATTCTGTTACACAAATCTTCTTCGTAACTGACCCGGCTAACAAGAAGCGCTATGTGGTTATTCAAGAAAAAAGAAGAATTGTCGGAGTTGAGAATGTTGTCAACGAGGAAGAGTAAAACCAATTCGATGAGCTTCCTCCTTTCAGATAGGACGTTGACCTAAGTCTCATGGACGAGAGTGAGGAAGCTACGTACATACGCTGCGATCATAACGAAGGTCGAATCATAGCTTAGTTGTACTAATTAAATATATGCTTTCTTTTGTACGAATGACATGCTTATTTTCTCATATGTAACAATTAATGTATTATATGGAGTAATGGAAATTGAGGTTATGCTCGAAACTGGTTCCCTCTGTTCTTTCAACAAACTATCTCTGTTCTTTGGAAGCTTGAAGAAAAGCGTGATCTAAGATTTGAGTGTAAATCTTTAACTACCTTTGAATTTGTGTGAATTTGATTGCATTTGTGTAAATTTTTGTATTTGTGTAAAATTATTTATAGCATTTGTGTGAATTTTTGAAGCATTATTTGACTACTGCATTTGTGTGAATTTTTGAAGCATTATTTGATTTTTAAAATATTAAAACTATTAAAATAGTAAGCAATCTAGATTTTTAGAATTATATAACTTGGTCAAAATTAGGAGAAAATATTTATATAAAATAGTAGATGTCTTGTACTATACCTCCAAAAATTTTCAAAAAATTTAGATCAAATTTGATAGGATTTCAAAAATCCCAAAACACTCAGCCTTTGAAACGAAATAAATTGAAAGTTTCACTTAATTGGCCGGAAACCAGCCGCCGTCGCATCCCCTCCCCGCAGGTCACCGCCTCCTCTCCCCACTCCACTGTTAGCTCCCTCCTCTCCCCACTCCACCACTGGCCCACGCCGCCGCCAGCTATGGCCCTCTCACCTCTCCCCACTCCGCCGTTGGCCCATGCTGCCGCCAGCTTTGCCCCTCCCTCCTCTCCCCACTCCGCTATCGACCCACGCCACTGCCGACTCTACAACACTGTAGATGGGAGTCGTCGGTGATGGTTGAGTGATAGAGCTGGCCAGCAGGCTGGTGGAGGAGCCAGAGAGGGTACTTGCGCACTCGCAAGAAGGTCTGGCTGTAGCCGGTGATGGTAGGAACAGGGCTGCCACCTAAGGCAGCGGCGGTGGAAGAGATGGCTAGCCAACAGTGTAGAAGATAACCATTAAGCTTGAAACCAACTTAGGGGTAAGCTTTAAGGGATCAAGGGAGTTCCATTTTGGCTATTAGTTGGACTGGAAAATGAGTGGAAAGTCTTGCCACCAGTTGGTCGAATCGGAGGAAGAAGGCACATGGCGACGGGGTTTAGTGGTTAGAGAAGAGCTTAGCTGAGGAGTGGGAAATGATCTATAGGGGATGGTGATGATATGGTGAAATTGGATTGCTTGATAGTTTACAGAATTGGCCAATTTGTTTTTTCTCCCTTGCTTGCAAGGCTTCTATAATGGCAGTGTCGACGTTTGTTGTCGGCAATAATCAAAAGGGGGCTAGGCGCTGGACCCAAACTCGATGGTAGCACGAGACACCAGATGTATACAGGTTCGGGCCCTCGCGGAGGAGATAATACCCTAGTCCTGTGCTCTAGAATTATGTGTGGCTAACTATTTCGCTGATGAGATTGTATGATGATGATCTCCCCCCTTTATATAGTAGAGAGGTGCGGTATACATAGGAGAGTCCTGGTCAGATACAAGGTAGGGATTGTATCTCTTTAATTATCCGCTAAACATGACGGTGGTTAGGATTACAATTGTATCCTCCCTAAGCAGGGTTGGTTTCCATCTTCGGGATTTCCTTGCTGCGCATGGCGACCTGCCTCCTGGGCAATACCCATCTTCATGTAGTCGGCTTGGCCCATCCCCTCTTGGGTGGTCCTCACGGCCCGCCGTGCAGATACCCGGGGTCCATATACTCCACAGTAGCCCCCGAGTGCTTTGCGATCGAGTGGCCGCCTTCCTGGTCGCAGCCTAACTGAGTCATGCTTCACGTCGAGTACTTCCAGTTCTTGATGCAGCTTCCCGACTAGTTTTCCTTTCCAGCCGAGTGCCCTATTGTAGGCAAAGAGATCGTGAAGGACTCAATAGAGCTCCACGCATTGAACTTTCGGAGTGGTACATAGCCCAATTATTGGAATATTGGTAGTCGGCTCATCTTAGGGCATACCATTGTTTAAATAGGCTTTAGCCGAGTGGTGCCTGTACCCGACTGTCGCGGCGTACAGCTGGTGGCCCATCATGGGGCATACCGTGTCCCAAACAGTATGCAAAAGTCAAAACGCATTTCCCGCTCAAGGCGAAATTCAGCACCACTCCCTTTAAATTCAGCGTCGTTTCATCCATCGCCGAAGCTACTGATGTCATTGTTGAAGCATTGGCCCACACGCGTCACATCCAAATTTAGTAGCCCTGAAATCATGTATATGTAGAACTTAGGCAATGTAAAAACAATTCACTCGGATGTGATGTCCGACTGGTTTATACACAACTTTAGAGTTTTTTATTCCTTTTCCTTATTGATTTTGAATTCATCCGAGTGGTTTGACTCTTTTTGTTTAAGCACTCTGCCCGACTAGTCTAGCCCCTGAGCGTCGGGAGTCGGCTCATGGCTCTTTTTCCCAGGCACGCGTTTTGGGTGACTAAAGTTCGCCGTTCATGGGGTCAGAGCTTCACAACTCAGAATTAACGCACTCGGATTCATTTGCAATCGTTAAGTAAAAGAAGAAAAACACAACTCAGAAAAAGATGTGCGCATGCGCACACTATTAGGTGTAGCCCCCGCCTTACTGCTTAGTTGTGAATCAACTAAGTAGTAAGTCAAGAAAGCCAATAATTTTATTCATAATGACATAATTGAGTAAAAAGTGACTTAGCTGCTCTATGCTCCATGTGTTGCTAACGATCGTGCCGTCTTTGCTCGTGGCGTAGGCGTAGACTTGTAGCCGAGCTGTAGATGGCGCTCGGGGCGCAGGCGTAGGCTCATGGCCGTGCCGAAGGTGGTGCTCGGGGTGCAGGCATAGGCTCGTGGCCATGCCAAAGGTGGCGCTCAGGGCGCAAGCGTAGGCTCGTGGCCATGCCAAAGGTGGCGCTTAGGGCGCAGGCGTGGCTTGTGACCATGCCAAAGGTGCCGCTCGGGGCACAGGCGTAGGCTCGTGGCTATACCGAAGGTGGCGCTCGGGGTGCAGGCGTAGGCTTGTAGCCATGCCAAAGATGATGCTCGAGGCGCAGACGCTAGTGTTCGCTAATGCGAACATCTCCTTTACCGTAGTCGGCGGCCTCCGGGGCATCTTCTTGATCAAGTTGACGTCGCTAACTCCTTTCTGAAAAGCCGCCATGACGACTGCATCCGAGATGTCCCAGATCGAATCCTTACCGTATCCGAATCGGGAAGTCAGCCTCCGGCTTACTACTCGTGAGCGGATGCCCGCGGTGCTCCCTAACCCGAATGGAAATCCGAATGAAGTATCAATGAAGTCTCTCCTAGATTGGATCTGGTCCGAGTCCGAGAGAGCAGGCTTGTCGAGGTTGTCGTCGATGAAGTCGAGGCTCCCGAAGCGGAAAGCATGGCCAGGAGCGAAGGTGATGACGATTCCATTAATGGAGGCCATCGAGCTTGCCGAGATTGATCTTAACGCTTCCCCTACCTGGCGCGCCAACTGTTGACGTTTGTTGTCAACAATAATCAAAAGGGGGCTAGGCGCTGGACCCAAACTCGATGGTAGCACAAGACACCAGATGTATACAGGTTCGGGCTCTCACGGAGGAGATAATACCCTAGTCTTGTGCTCTGGAATTATGTGTGACTAACTATTTCGCTGATGAGATTGTATGATGATGATCTCCCCCCCCCCTTTATATAGTAGAGAGGTGCGGGTTACATAGGAAAGTCCTTGTCAGATACAAAGTAGGGATTGTATCTCTTTTCTTATCCGCTAAACATGATGGTGGTTAGGATTACAATTGTATCCTCCCTAAGCAGGGTTGGTTTCCATCTTCGGGATTTCCTTGCTGCGCATGGCGACCTGCCTCCTGGGCAATACCCATCTTCATGTAGTCGGCTTGGCCCATCCCCTCTTGGGTGGTCCTCACGGCCCGTCATGCAGATACCTGGGGTCCATATACTCCACAGGCGGCAATCTGGAGCAATGGAGATAGCGCTTAGATAGTGGAGTTCCACAAGATAGGTAAATGCTTAAGGTGTGCTTTGGAGGCAGAAGGACAACTCTCTGGCTTTAGCTCGGTGGCTTTTCTTGTGGCGACATTCACAACCATGCTCAAAATGAGTGATATTGTTTCAAGGCAACTATTTCTCTCTCGCATTAGCAAGAAAATTGCAGCAAACTTCAAGCATACTTGGTTTATAATAGTTATATATACTTTGTGATATTACTAGTTGGGTTTTATTTCATGTCTTATATGAAAAATATCCAACCAAGTCTGTATATGACAAAAGCTGGCTTAATGGTTCTTGTCAAACTTTTATTTTTTAATCATTTCTTAACTTCTTACCTAAATAATGTTTCTGTACCATTAGCTAGGGAGAGGGGCATCGCTAGATGCAAGGGGCATGACTTTGATGGATGGTTGTTGGCAAATAGCTGCTAGTTTCTTCCTTGCTAGGGAATGGCTAGGGACTTATTTGTAAATATTATGTTTTTATTGAAATTTTGGAGACATCCAGGGACTGGAATGCAATTTGTACTATAATTAAAATGATGGCATGTGTTAATATATTGTATCGACATTCATCTTATGACTTTGTTAATTTGATATTTTCGAGACCAGGGACAAGTGCCAGAGGGAGTTGGGCCCTTAAATATGGATGAAGGAGGAACAGGTAGCCCGAACCATAGCCCAACGTACTACCTGAACTTACAGCATCCTAACATGGAGCAACCTAGCACCACTGCCATAGACCAACCTGACACCACTACTGTAAGCAAGGTGAAGTATTAGTAGATTATGGTTCCCAAAACATTATAGGGTCAGACGACTAATAAGAAGATCAAATTGCAGGCTCAGACGTCCGATGAACAGAGGCAGTGCGCAGGTCGTGGTCCGAGCAAGATGCCTAAGGGACTTTATAAAATTGTGGAGCTCTCGACAATCGGGGAACCTGATTTACGCGAGTCATCGTTGGGGCCGTATAGGATAGCATGCAGGGTTCTTGCTAGGGATAATGTGCCCATCAACTATAGATCATGGACTGGCCACCGAGGTGACCAGTGGGTGGTTCGCAATGACCTGAAGAACTCGCTGTGGGACAAGCTAAAAGAAGTGTTCCAATTCCCCCAAGGAACTAAGCTGGTTGCAAAGAAACGTGCACTATGCATCATATGCACAGCGTGGAAGAATTGGAAGAAGACACTGAATAAGAATTATGTGAAGAAGAATGAAACGTCAAATTTTGATACGTACCCACAGTTAAGGGAGTTTTGGTAGGACTTTATGGCGTTCAAGAATTTTGAAGAAGCCCAGATAGTAAGTCAAAAGAGTAAGGCAAACGCAGAAAAGAATATTTACCCTCACACACTAGGCATAGGTGGGTACGTGAAGAAAATACCAGTACAGGATAGGTACGAAGAAGAACTAACCCATAAGGGTATCATCCTACGATGACCGAGTTGAGCGAACGATTGAAGCACTGTTTGCTTAGGAGGGGGGCTTCTATCTCAAATGATGGAGGTTAAGCTTTAGAAGCGATAGAGACCAGGAAGTGTCGCACAAAATCACGTATGCTCACGTGCAGTCTTCCCAAAGTTCTTTCAGGCCACGAAGGGACAATGACGAGCTAACCGTAACCCTGGGTAACAAGGAGCACTCTAGTCGCATCCGAGGAGTTGGTTTGGTGCTATGAAAAGAAGGCTTTATAGCTGACGCATGGTTGTATAGGCGTCCGAAAAGAATAAGAGAATATCAACTGGACCGTCAAATACAAGTTGTTTTGGCCAAAGCGTTAGAGGAATAGAGAGCAGAACTAGATAAGGTTGTGGAGCAAGCAGTACAAAAAACTCTCAGCTCACGACCACCACCCAATGACAACCCTTAGCTCTTCAGTCCTAGTGCTCGTAAGAGCAGCTGTGTGTTACAGGGATTCCCGAAGAACATGGACTCCATTTTTCTATGGATGACATCATAGAACCGACACCATGCAAGCTACATTTGTCCGCACATGGCATTACCATCAAGGTGGCTAAGGGTAGGGCTTGGCCATGTGACTCCTTGCAGGTTTTGCACTACCGCCCGATGCCGCCAAGATTCGCCAGGGTCGAAGTGGACAGTGTAGTCCGCCAATACCATAAAATGGAGGTAGAGATCACGGACGAGGATGGAAGAAACAAACTAGGAGATAACATGCATGGCTTCCTCGCGTGGCGCAAGAGCTTGATTAAGTTTAGCTCAGACGATGAGGACGACAAAGATAATGATGATGATGATCAGCCGTACTCTCCACATAGAGACCTCCCACCCTTGTCGCCACCACACAAAAAAAGTCCAACACCTCCGCCGGCACCACCTAGAAAAAGTTCAACTCCTCCGCCAACAAAAGAATCGAACACCAGCACTATCTCGGAAGTCGGCACTGTCGTCTAAGAAATCTGAGCCATATGTGAAGTCAGCACAACCTCAGAAGAAATTACCAGCTGAGATGACTGAAGAAGAATGGAAAAAGCAAATAAGCGCCAGCGTAACATCTCACTTTAAAAAAGTGCCATCACCTGAGAAGACTAAAAATGATGCTAATGCGCAAAAGTTTTTCTTGAGTATGGGAAAAATGAAAAAGATGGGGCGGGCTTCTGAACCTTGCGAAATGTTAGACTATGAGCACATCTCCAAAAAGCAATACTTGAATGTGGCTAGTGCCGATTCGTTGAGGTCAGAAGCTTAAGGAGATGCTACTCAACGAGATGGTGCTCACGAGAAAGGTCTAAGGTGGAAGTTCTTTATAGGGAAACTACTGGTTGAACCAGCTCATTTGGACCACCTAACAACACAACTTCGGCGCGTCCATCAGTGGTACATGTAGCGGTCCAATGATGGTATGGAGGCATTCGCAGTCAGATACACAGAGTTGGATTTTCACAATGGGGATAACATCTTCTAGATGGGTTTCGAGAAGCTATATATGTTGTACTAGCAAGATACCCTAGACGTGAATATACTCAAACTATGGACTTTGTAAGTCTCTAGGTATGTTATTGTATATTCTTATACCGTTTAATTGCATGTCTAACTTCTTTCTTATGTAGAATGGAGGTATAGACATGTAGAAGAAATGGCAATGACAATTTAGCATTTCTAGATCTGGGGCTTCTCAACGAGAATCTTGTAAAGGACTGTTCATAGTATAATGAAGACTATTTATTTAATACTTTCTTGAAGCTGCAATACAAAACCTCCATACTTTTACCCTATAACTTTAAGTATGTATTTCCCTACTTCTAATATCGTTTTACTATTTTTGCGTAATACAATATAGAACTAATTGACCACATTGACATATATGTGCAGGTTTCACTGGGTCCTCCTCGTCATCCAGTTAGATGCTAGCAAGATTTTTGTCTTAGACTCGTTGAGAAAATCAACTAATCTATATCAAAAGTTTTGGGACATGCTGAACAAGTAAACTCGATCATTGCATTATTACTCTAGTAATATTCCATTCTATTGCATTTAAGTTTAACTAGGTAGATTTCACGCGCTATGCTGCGTGCGGCCAGTTTTGATACACTGAAGTATTTGGAAAGCAGAACACATCAATGATTGCACCATATGAAAACATCCATATGGTGATCCATCCTACATGAGGCTAACAAAGTAATAGATATCAGACAGACAGAGTAATAGACGAATAGGCAGTAGAACAAATGAGAAATATGTAGTTTGCACACGCTAGCTATTTGGTATATAAATGTAGGTGTTAGTTCCTCCATGTCAATAAATACAGTATCTGAAATTGCATTTGGTAAAAAAAATTCGTTGTTTTATATCTACAAAGCCATGCTCGCGCAGAAATATGATGCATGGCATCATTTCCGTTGGCCCACTTTTTTGTTGGTAGAAAACATGTAGTTACAGAGATGGAAACCTAATTCCCATTGTCACAAAGGTTAACAACCGGTCATATGCATGAGTATATTACATTAGAGGCACATGAAAATTATATGTTTCCTTTCTGAATTTACTCTAAAGCAGGTCATAACGTTTCCTTTTCATTACCTCAGAACTGTACTTCCTTAAAAACAGAAAAAAACCCCTAGCTACCACGGATATGAAGGGCAGCCATTAAACTGCATGAGAAACATGTCATACACTGCATAATTTCAGGAAAAATAATGATTAATCCTAGTGTTGTAACATAAGCGCCACCCATGGACATAGATGGCTTGGGGCATCTAACTTTTAGTAGAAATGATGCATACCTCAAACCTATAGACAAAGAAATGTTGAAAAGTAGACTAAAAACAAATAACCACGAATGGTGGCTTATCTGTATTTGTAGCAATAGTTGTGCCTGTGCCACAATATTATTAGTAATTTTAGCATAGATTGGATAATACTCTGTTACCTCCTTAAAAAAATCTTCATGGGTATCACCCTGGTAGAAATGAATGTCTGTGTTATAAGCATGATATGTCCAGTGAGAAGATAAGCAAACATTTCTAAGTATATCATTTCTGACTGACAGAATATATACTCTGGGCTATAGTATTTCATGTACACAATATAAAAATTAGTCTTACGACAAGAGAGGATTGTACCTTTCTCTTCATTTATTAAAGCATATCTCAAAGACTGGCACTTTGTGCTCCTAGATTTTCCGGTCGCCTCTGTGTTGAGAAGCCAAATTAGTTTTTCTCAATATAAAACAAGGTTAGCTAAATGTACGCCCAGATAAGAGAAAATAATGCACATACCAAGCTTTTTTTAAGGGATCCAGCAATAGCATCTTCATTCCCATAGAAGGATATGATAGGCATCGGCATACTCAGAAGTGTAGAATCTATTTGTGACATAAAACAGCAATGTGTAACTATGCGGAAGATAGCAATTAAAAACAGGTTTAGGGTTCATTGTGATATAGATCTAAAATGCCAGTTTCCATCACATTACTCCATGTGGCCAACAATTCCATACCACCAGCCTGCTAAACATAGAAAACATCTGAATTAACACATCATGGGTAAAATACTCCTAACCATTATTAGATAAGATTAGTATATCTCATATGCCAAAGTTTTTTTTGTAGCAGTAATTAAAGCGAGCATTGCATTGTTGGGTGCTCGAGAACATACCATATGGGAATTCCTTATTCCTTCTCCACTGAATCTCAGTGCTATCGCTAGGCCTGAGTTCATGTAGCCAATACAATCATTGAAGAGAAGACTTATGAGTCAAACACAGGAGTAGCGTTTAGGTAATAAAACAAATGCTTAAAAAATTGCACCGAACCTAAGAATCTAGCATGAACTAATGATATTACATCATCTTTCATATGCGAAATCAAGCATTAATGGGCATACAGTTTCCTAGCAATCCATAACAACTACACCTGCATAACTTGGTTGCCAGATGGCTAGGTAGAGCAGATTTTGCAAGCTGGTAGTCTATTCCTATTGAAAACTGTAAAATGAAGTATCGTAAACAAATATGATATATGTCATTTAGGAAATCGGTACAAAGCTCTAGGAAACCCCATATGTGGTGCACACAGCATACCTTTTCACATGGTATACTGAACAAAATTTCAGTTTCAATAGGAAATTCCAGAGTGTTGCCACGAAGATTTTCCTAGCTGTTCTGCGGTGTCTACCGTGCTGGGATGGAAATCATATTTCAATTATGGAGCTCTATCAGACATAATTTGTAGGACAACAACATACTCGGAGCAATGCAAATCTTTGAATACTAATCTTTGAATACGCTTTGTAGGAATAATGTTCTGAGTACCGTCCGCAACTGGTCATTTAAGTTTTTTTTAATTTTTTGGTCATGCAGCCAGAATCTACAAATTGGACATGCCATATAACTGGACGTGAGTCATGAAAGGAAAAGTAATGAAACATATCTAATGAGTTAGAATGCGTAGTGATGTGGGATCACAGAACTAACAGCTGGAGCTGGCGGTGTGGTCAAGGAGAGCAATGCTGTGGCAGCCTTGAATTCTTGCTTTTGATCGATATAGAATTTACGTGAGCATATCAATTTCCTGAGGAAGCCTGATTTGTTATGATGATGCACATAACAGGATTTGCTTCAGAACCTAGGAAACTGCTGCTATGGTTAGACAACAATTTGAATAATTGGAACATGCAAAATAATTTCAAGCCAGACAAAATTCTAAAAGGTATATAGCATATAGAACAAAGACATCTAAAACATGTAGATAATCTATAACACTATCTCTATAAAAAGACCATAGTGTAGACTGACTAAGTATGGGAAAAAATGAATCAAAAAGGTAGAAATCGTACAGCCATGGAAGTGCTGACCTCATATCGTCTGACAAAATGTGCTTATTTAGAAATGGGGGAAATAGAATGCTCACAATTCTAGAGAAGTACTGAGTGCATACATGTATGGATTCCATATTTAAATAACATAACCAAATTAGTAAATAGTGAAATCCATGCATATAAAATTAGAAGTAGATAAGTAATAGTCTTTTAACTCTGCCCACAGAAGGCCCAAAGCACAAAAAGTCTATCCATCATCAAAGCAAGCCCAAGCCCTAAGTTCCATAGTATAAGGAGCCTACTCCGATAGCAAAGAACCCAAAATAGCATGCTAGCATAGTGTCTAAATTGGAAAACCGCAAATCTCATTTTCAGCCTCAAGTCAACCAGCAATATGAGAATATATACCTGTAGCCACAAGAAATTGATTGACCTTACATAGGCAAGCCAACAATAGTTAGATTACATTGTTATGATCCATCCAGAAACCCAAAATAGCGATAAAAATTCCAAACAATGACATCACCTTCATGAAACAGGGTCCATTGCATTAGACCACATATCCATGCTATAGCTACAGACCAGATCGATTTCATTTTTTGCCTAGTTCCGATTCTCACTCTTCCCAATGGCTCTGAGAGCAAAAAAAACTGCGTTTCCAGGAAAAACATGGATATGTGATTATAAACTAAACCTCAATACTAATAAACAATACTAATACCTTAGAACAACCAATATCTCAGTTAGATCAGCAATAGATAGTAAAATCAGGCACCATTATGCAATAGACTATAGATGCAAGATTGGATTCATTTTTAGGCAGAGTTGAATGTTAATGACAAAATTGTTAAATGTGAACACCATATTGTCAAGACATATAGTAAGGTTAAAGCCTATAAATTTTCCTGGTCAGAACTTCAAATCCCACATAAGCTAGAAAGTAGTAAATTTACCCGATCAGAAGTTTAGATTCCTTTACTGGGCTAACATGTGGTGAGGCAAAGATTGAAGAAACAAGAGCTAAGTCTAATGGCCTGAATAGCTGCACATTGTGTGCTGAATTCAGAGATTTAGATGGTGGCATAGGAGATAGACTATTGAGGAAATTAAAGACAGGAGAGTCTTGCAGGTAGGAGAATCCAATTAGCAAGGAAACCGCATATCTTCACTTCATCACAACTAAACAAGTACAAAAGCGAATTTAGCTGCAAATAATTCTGCATGCTATCAAATCGAAACATAAGAGGGTTGGAAAATCAACAGAAGCACGGATAGTACAGTAATACCTAAATGTCAATGCGTTATGAATCAACCAAATCCAAACCATGACATCCACCAACAAACGCACAATCTTCTCTATGAAGAAAAGCTAACATCTAAGTAGGCATTATAGGCACCGAAAACATCTTGTTTCTCAATTGCATAAACCTGGTAATTTACACCAACTCTGCCTCAACCCATCCCACCCAGAAAACACACATCCGAACAGGGAAAATACCAATAAGTCCAGATGAGAACATTCTTAACAGAGGGAATGCCTGAACACTTATATACTTCAATCGCATCACAAGTGATGAAATGGCTGCATACTCAACGCAAGCAAGTCTATGTGTAACATTCTTTCTGAAAACCCTAACTTAGTTATGTCTTCTATTAACGAAGACACCAATCTTGTAGGTCATCCGTAAAGGACTTTCAATAGCCTAGATAGAACAGTAATCAATTTAGCAGTCGAAGCATGCAACCATTGCTAAAAAAAAGGAAGGGCATGGCTTACATGACCAGATCCTAAATAGCACACAGATCCATGACCAAGTAACATGCCTAGTCAAACTCTCACGTTGAAGGCAAAAGCAGCTGATAG
Organism: Guadua angustifolia; assembly: GCA_036346375.1. Taxonomy (NCBI): domain Eukaryota; kingdom Viridiplantae; phylum Streptophyta; class Magnoliopsida; order Poales; family Poaceae; genus Guadua; species Guadua angustifolia. Next base: position 15,145,861 of record CM070508.1, read on the forward strand.
CACAACAGCATACTTAATGGTGCGGTCCAAATCTCCGACATGGTAAACAGTATGCAGAAGCCTCTTCTTGTCTTTCTTAGGCCACTCCAGCACAACCTCAGTTGGCTTTTAAACCGCTACGGATGCCAACCCTAATGTTAGAGTCGGTGTACATTTGATCGTAACAGGTAACAGAGCAAACCGTAAGAAAAACAAACAAACCAAGCATGTACCGGTCGGATCATGGCAATTATGTTGCTTGATCGAGTTATGGCAGAAAATCGAGTGCTTCAGAAGCTTATCGGCACAGAGAACACATCTATATTTACCACGGAATTAGGGGCAATGTTCTTGTTTCAGAAACAAAAAAAAAATCCTGAAACAACCACTAATTCTCTCCTCCTATAAGACCCAATTTGAATTGAGGAATTTGCAAGGTTTCTACAAGATTGATAATACTCGAGATTATCCAACATCTGCATCCTACTAAAGACCCAATTTTCCTGACCTGTTACAGTGTTTGGAACAAAGAACACTCAAATAGAGTTCCTTTGGATCGTGGGGGAGAGATGATTCAACATTCAACGCATGTCAAACCAAAGAAACCAAGAAAAAGAAACGCAAGATCTACACGGCCATCTGATCTAACTTTCAAGAACATCATAATTGGTAGCACGCGAAGGAGAAGAAGGATCTGGAGATGCTCACCTTGGAATTCGATCGGGCTCGACTCGATTCTGTTCGATCGAAGGAGAACACCACCCACACTAAGCTAACACTTTTGTGGCTTCTTCCACTTCCAGCGAGATCGAGATGAGGGTACCCACTACCTATATAAAAGGGTGAGGCTTCGGCCACGGTGCGCTCGGAACGGGGGGAGGAAGTGAGGGCACAGGAGGCTCTCGGCTAGGGCTGGATATCGAGCCAACTCGACTTGACTCGACTCGACTCGACTCGTTAAACTCGTTAAGATAACGAGCCAACTCGACTCGACTCGTTTTCTTAACGAGCTAAAAACTCAACTCGGCTCGACTCGTTAAAAACTCGAGTTGGCTCGAGTTAGCTCGTTAAGCTCGTTATGATTCTTGTCGGTGATGAGAGGAGCACGGTGGCTTCGAAGGTGTCGGAAGCAAGGGCGAGGGTGGAGGCGCAGCCAAGCTGGGAATTGGTGAATTGTGGATGTGAAATGGGGAAAAAGAATCGGGTCTGAAGGTTGAAGGAATGTGGTTAGGGTTATAGACTTATAGTGTTTTTTTCCTAACTCGTTAAGCTCGTTAGCTCGCTCGTTTAACTCGTTACCTTAACGAGTTCAAAACCCAACTCGACTCGACTCGTTAAGGAATGAGTTCGAGTCAAGTCGAGTCGAGTTTCCGAGTACTCGTCAAACTCGCGAGTTTAGAGTTTTTTCCACCCCTACTCTCGGCCTAACCACGCCACATGGTAAACCATGAGGAGGCAGAATTTGGTCGCGGATAGGAATCTCTCGTCAACACCAATGAAGGAAGGAACACCGAGCTGCATCCAATCACAAAAAGGAGATCAGTAAACAACAAGATAGTTGAGAAACAAGAAAATAAAAAAGAAGTACCCGGGTTCCTAATAGGCCACCAACGGCAACTGAGGAAATAACTTCACACAGATCCGGCTGCTTGTAGAGGCCGGCCAGCCTTGAGTTGTTGAGGCGATGGAGGAAGGATGGGGTGCGTCCGCGCCAAGCGAGTTAAATCATGATAAGGAGGACGGTGAGGAGGGTGGTGTTCTTGGCGGCGAAAATTTTTAGGGGAAACCTTACTTTGGCTGATTCGGGGGTGTACAGAGAAAATAGGGAAGCAAGAGGGAGGGAGCAGAGCGGCACCTCGACGTGGGGAGGGCTCGGAGGCTTCGCCTGTCTCGGCGGTGCTGAGGCCTCCACGGCGGAGTGGTCGGGGGAAAAGGGAGGCAGGCGAACCTCGCCTCGGCTGAGCCTTCGTGGAAACGGAGGCACGTGGACGGAGGAGCATTGGCGGAGCGCACGAGACGGTCGATGAGAGAAGTGACGGAGCAGTGAGGGGACCGGCAGAGCCTTCGAGGGGGAACGGACGATGCAAGCGAGGGACGCACCCAAAATGCACGAATCTACGATGGAGGAAGAACCAGCGGCGCAGGCTGAAAAGAGCGACGGGCCAAACGAAAGGATTTGCCTGCGATTCCATTTTTTTCGAAGATTTTTTTCGCCAAAACAGTGACGTGGCGTAGCTGAGCGCTCGGCTAGCCTTCCACGCTTAATATATAAGTTATTACTATTCAAAATCATTCACAAGGCATTCACACGATGTTGCAAGAAAAGTGTTCGGTATCGTCCCTACAAGAAAATTTTTGAAATAATAACCGACTTTCTATGCATGAGGCAGGACCAGAGAAACAATTTATCTGCATATTATGTATGTACAAATATACATTTAATTATCATAGAGCGTATCGGCTATAACGAAGCCATGGTACATAATTACACATTGATGCCTACTTTTCTTTCATTTAACATATATCATCATTAATTAACTTTCTCATTTCTTCAATAACAGAGCTCCAAGCTGAGAACCAATAAGTTATTACTGACAGAAATTATAGCAATTCAAGAACAGATCGCTGGATTCATTCATGATGAGATCATCAATCCAAATGGCGAGTTCCACTAGTAGCCTCATCGCTTCATTCATTCGATCTCGACCTGTGACATGCCTACTTCGATACCTTCTACTGGAGTCGGTGCAAAATCAAAATGAATGAGATGTAGTCAAACTATATTTTAAATAAACTATTGTAAAAACCAAATATTGTGATGCTTTAATGCATTTGAATTATGATTTAACGATGCTTTATATACTATATTAACACACTATAGAAAAATATTGCATAAAAATATTGTATAATGCATAAAAAATATGCAATAAAAATATTTGGTACAAGACTTATCACAACCGGTTCTGTCCACGAACTGGTAGTGATATGGAATTATAACTGCCGGATTTTTTTAAATCGGTAGTGATAGTCCAATATCACTGCCGGATTTTGGTTTGACCCAACAGTGATAGTCCAATATCACTGTCGGTTGTAGGCCGAACTAGCAGTGGTAGCCCTTATCACTGCTGGTTCCTGAGTATCACTGATGTCGGCGTACTTTACGCCATGGTACCTCTCCGCCGCACAAAGGCATGCGTGACCACGTGGCGACTGGCGGTAGGTGGCAATCGCCCTACCCGCCAGCGTTGGTCCACGTGGCGTCGGGCGGCGGTGGGTGAGCGCGCCTGCCGCCGGCGCCCATCCGCGTGGCGGCTTGGCGGCGGTGGCGACGCACGCCCCGCCAGTGCCGCCACGTGGCGTTGAGGCGGCGGTGGCGAGCGCCTGCGCCGGCGCCCGGCAGCGTGGCGGCTTAGCGGCAGTGGCGAAAGCACGCCTTGCCCGCCAGTGCCGCCGCGTGGCGTTCGGCGGCGGTGGGTGAGGCGCCCGCCGCCCGCCGCCAAGGCAAAAGGTGGTGCGAGTTCCTTCACCTCAAGCCTCCTTCCTCCAATCGTACCATGCCGGGATGCGCGGCGGTGTCGGTCGTTGATTGCGAGAAGTCGCTCTGAGCCCAATCCTCTGGCGCCCGTCACCTACCCGTCGCGAGAGGGTCCCATCGGCGAAGCAAGGCGAAGCCATCGTCGGCATTTAATGAGGTCAAGGCACGGACTGACGGAAGGGCTAATAAATGTGTATAGATCGGCATGATGACCCCTTTACCTACCCCCGCTAGCTTTGGCCTATATAAGGGCCGTCGGTGCATGGGAAAAGGGTCGAGCATTTGAGAAATGGAGAACCAAGACTTGAGCAATAGAGCCTTAGGAAGAACTTGTAATCCCCAAGCTCTGACTTGCTTAAAACACTCTACATAAAATTCAGCAGGAAGTAAGGCTATTACCCGTCGGGGGCTGAACACAGGTAAAATCACCGTGTCAACACAGTTCAAGAGCGTAGTAGTCCTCGCGTGGGAGTTTCTAGGGTTTCCCTCGTCGGGGTTTGCTACCAGCGAGCGCCTCCTGTCGAACAAAACCCGGTCAGTAGATCGGGGCTGTCGGGTGGAATCTGCCGACAAGCCGCGGCTCCAATAGCAAGCGATGATGGCATTTTGGAACCGGCAGTGATGGCGTTTTGGAACCGGCAGTGATGTACTATTTTGTAGTGGTGTGCATGTGTGGGCTCTTAGCGGGTACCCACACATAGAGGTTGCACCAAGGGGAGGTTCTGATTATCTGTCATGTATGCAGTGTGCTGCTGAGGGCGTTAGCCTTTAAAGGATGTATAATATACTCTGACCTGTTAATGTGGTGACCCATTTGGCTCAAGTGGAGTTGTTGTAATGGGATTAACTGATCCCATATTACTGTCTAAAGTAAGTTGTAATAGCATATAATGCTTGCCAAGTTCAAACATAGTACCTCCGAGTGAACTCTTTTACAATAGTGGTACTCGTATACAAATAAATAGGCTATTCTAACCCACCCCAAAAAGGTAAAACCATCCCATCATATCTCCTCGCTCCAACCACACTCAACACACACCTAAATTCAAACCCTTTGTCTTATGCCACGTTCACGGGGGCCACACCACATGTGGCTATAATTACGTTTCAAACCGCTAAACCCCGTTTCCCGCAGCGTTTCAGGTGAAAGAAACGGTACTGGTACTGTTCCATGCAACGTCCATTTAATGGCCGGTGCCCGGTGCTCCAGCGTCCAGTCTCAGGTGGATGGGGCAACTGCTAGTTTGCTCCACCCAGAGCTGTGGCTAACCGTGTGGCTGCTGTGCCGTTTCGTCTGAGACCTTTAAATAGTTTGAGAGCTTCATGTTCATTTTAATTTAGATGGGCAGCACCGCAAGTTTGATCCACCCTCTGTGGCCCACCGTGTGGCAGCTGTGCCGTTTTGTCCGATCCCTTTAAATAGTTTTAGAGCTTCTTGTTCATTTATTATATGGGCAGCGCCGCAGCACCACTTCCATAAAAGAATCTTTGGCCCATGGTCCCTGCGACCCTGCCTCTATGGCCCTTGGGCTTGGCCCCACTCCAGCACTGGCCCCACGTGTGGGGGTCCGCGTGTCATTGGCTGAGCTGAGCAGGGCCATTACGAGGCTGTATGCTGCAGGTATTGTACAGTTCGTACCTCGCGCGGGTAGTAGTAACAAAAGGGAAACAACCTAGGTAATTGCTTGCAGCTGTAACAAATCGGGTGATCAATCGGTGAGCAATGTACGCGACCGAGAAGGGCACACGGTGTCGATCCGCAAGGCAACCGGCGTGCGTGCGGGCGCGGCACGTTACTAGGTTTTCTCGCGCGTTTGCCCTGAGAAAAAACAGGGATGCGCGCGCGGCAACGGGCCAGCCGGCACGCACGGCGAACTCGTGCGCATCACGTTCGGCGTCATAACACGAGAGCGCCGGGCGCTGGAGCGGCGAGCGAGCACCGCGCGGTGGTCGAAGCTCTGCTTTTGTTAGCTTTCGTTGGTCTGGGCTCCTTGCCTCTGGGCGGTGCAGCTTTATTGGCGCAGAGTGTTTTGCAGCAATTTGTTGCCACTCGCGCGCGCCCCTACGTAAGATGTTGTTTGCTTGCTCCAGCCGGGGCCCGGGAGTAAAGCTCGCATGCACAGTACTAAGTACTCTCATGTAAATATTGTGTTAAGGGCGAGCAGTGTCTTCTAAGTAATTCATCAGCGTCGCTAAAGCAAAGAACGTGACCTGAAATCCTGGAGAAAGTATAGCATGTAGATGAATACTAGGTTGGTTGGGACTGCACGCTACAACAAGTCGTTTTTCTTTTCTGGCACAAGCCCTCTTCGTAAATTTTTGGGACTCCAAGGGCCTTCATGAAAATTGTCCAGGACCTTTTTGTAAATTTCCTGAACCCCGGGTCTCCGAGTAAAATCACCACCACATGACCTCTTAGTAAATTTTTGGAACCCCGAGGGCCACCGTGTAAAATTACCGGAACAAGACCTGTTCGTACATTCTGGCTTTTTCGCAAAAAAAGTGGAGGGCATGGGGTTTGCAAAGAAGATGATGTGGAGTGTCTACAATGCCGGCAATCGCATCCACTTTAAGGAGAAGTGTATATGGATCGAGGAGTTGGGGTGCGGTCATTCAGTTTTAGATCAAAAGTTTTTTCAAATAGCATAGCTGTAAAATAGTTGGAAAGTTAAGTCACAACAGAAACACCTTAAAAAACTGTAGCCGCTGAGGAGTAACTTTTTAACTGTGGCTTCGCTTAACGGCCGTCTCCCATCTCGCTCACTCCGCCTCCCCAACCTCCGCCGCCCTGCCTCACCGCCTCCGCGTTACCTCCCCACTCATCTGACGTTGTGCTTCGCTAGGTTACTGCCTCCTCGTTTAGTTGCCCCCACAAACTACAACAGAAGTAATCGGTTGCAAACAAAGATAACAAAAAAATCCTGCCGTCGGTACAATTGCTTCTGACCTAGCAAACAAAAAAAAGCTTTTTTAGTCTAGCCACAGTCCTCTAAACATGCTATATATGTGTGTACACCCAAGCCAGCCCCTAGCAAACAAAAGCAACTTTTCAGTCTAGCCGTAGTCCTCCAAATCTAATTACTTAATGGTCCAGGATGAATGTTTGCTCCAAAAAAATCACGACCGGTGAAGCCAAAGTGCACCTACATAGCTTATCAGTGAGAAGCCCAGGCAGTCGCTCACCCTATCTAAGAGGTGGATCCGCTGATGAACCTGATCACCCGCATGACGAGAGAACAGAGGAGCTGACATCAAATATTGAAACGTTTTCACGAGATGGGAAGGGGACGGAGCTCCATATCGATCGATCACGGCGCGCTCATGCCTGCATTTAATCGCTTGTTTATCGTGCAAATTGCATACAGGGAGACTGCATAAATATTAAATACCCTATATTTCACTTCAAATTTGGAACCCAAGTTATTTTGCTTCATCCAGATCCCTACAACTTCTATTAGTTTGCAGACTCGCCAACCCTATCATTGTTACCACTAACTACAAAGGGTTTTGATAATCATCACCCGGTTAGATTCAACCAAGAAATTGTCCAATTTGTGGCCTTTGGTCCGCGTTCGGATTCATGCTCTAGGCGGCGGCGGCATTTTCTTCTCTAACAAAGTATAATATTGAGGTTCAACACTTAGAGGCGGGTGAAAAAAAAGTTGCCATGGTCATTATACACTCATAACACTAGTAAGTCACATGCTTATATATTAAGAGGATTATATAGGTTAAAGTAGAGAGCGTCGGTGTCGTTTGATCCTAGTAACACAACGTAGATCCGTATTTGTCAACAGGCCATTGATATTAGATTTTACGTGTAGTGGTGGACTGGTAGTGGGCAATAGAACAATGAGGTTGCGATAGTGCCACCTACTGTGGGAAGGAAGGTTGGTGATGGCAAAGTAGGCAGATGGGAGAATCATGCCATGGCGATTGTGTTAGGTGTTGGGGTATGGAAGCAGGTGGTTGCCCTGTAGGATCTAATGGTCGTTGGAGATAGGTAAGAATGTCCTGGGGCAACAAAAGAGGAGGCTGCAACTGCGATGATGGGATGCACATAATTACCGTACATATGTGTAATACCATGCGACACATAATTACCGTTTTGGAGACAGGGAGATCTATCTAGCCAAGGGGATAAATGAAGGAATATGAGAAAGCTACATTAGTGCAAATTAAAAATTCTACCACAAAAATCAGGATACTAAGCAAGCGAGGGATCACGGATCGTTACCACCAAACGAGCAATGCAGTGGAAGGAGAATTGATGTAGCCCGATTCAACGTATTCTGGAGCGATGGCCGAACGTCCTCGAGCGGTGGTCAAATGACCTCGAGTGGTGATTAAACATGCCCGAACGATCGTCCCGATCAGCGCCACAGTAGCAACAATGCCTCTACGGAAGACCACACATTCGGGGAAGGATCATCGTGCATCGGGTGCTAGCACCAGTGCGCATGGCAAGGCCTGAGCGATGATGGCTAGGGTTTTTGGTAGATGCGATGGTACAACAATTGCATCCATTTAGCTTACCTTTATATAGTCTCTTAGTGGAATCCTACGTTAGGAAACTAACCAAGATGCAAAGCCTACTTAGCCCATTAGTGACGGATTCAATCTGAATCAACATATTTCAACCCATTAAGTGTGTGACCCTATAGGCTATACATGTTCGGCCACAGCTCGGAAACTCCTTTTAGCCTATAAGTCAATAGCGGTCCCTAGCAGGGTATAGCGACTTTCAAATATACATAAAGATCATATCGAACAAACCTATATAGTGCTCACGTACCGATCACTTTGCCTTAAGATGCCAGATTCAACTCAAGGCGAGAAATGTGCCATCTTATGATAGTTCGATCCTTCACTTATTTTGTAGTAGATTACTTAGTTATAATTGACTCCTCAATCTCATTCGATATAGCTATGCACTTCTTTAATCTAACCACATCAAGGGGTTCAGAGATATCTCTCCCGTTATAATGGAGGGTTAAATTTCTTTTTGATCACTCACATTTCTTCATTTGCTTCATAGTAAACTCGAAAGATACCTTTATAACTACCCAGTTACGAAGTAATATTTGACAACCCCTAAGCTATTACACATATAGAAAATCACAACGATCTCAAGTTTAAGAATTCTATATATAGTATGCATGAGACTAATTGAAGACACTTAGTAATATAATAATTCCCACGATGTCTCATGGTGGGTCACTTCAACGCTATATTTTTCAACGTATGTTCACATTATCGATTTGATATTCCTGTATTCATGATCTATGAAAGATGATCATTAATTAATACACGTGTTGATTTATAAATCATAATTATCCCACGTGATGATATAAGACATAATACTTCAGAATAGTATTAAAATATAAATAAAGAGTCTTACAAATAATTCACATATTTGTTGATCCTTACTAATAATATTTAAACAAATCACCTTGAGCTTCGTAACGGCGAAACAGATGACTTATCTGCCCATATGCGCCAGACCATAGCTGGAACGAAATGACAGGGTATCACATGTTTTGTTGTGCCAGTGGCCAGCCTTACCCCTTGCAGTTTTCACTTCGATAGATTGACATGAACCTTAGTCACATCACTTGAATTCCTTCCTACCCACTATGCTTTGTTGTGCAAAATAGAATCGGCCCCAGATACTGGCAGGTAGTAAACATTGGTTGGCGCTGGGCCGCTGGACAGAGAAACACGCTGCTAATTTAGAAGTACCGTGTTGAAGAATCATACCTTATATAAAGTCCGAAGAGTTCTAGCTTTCTCCGTGCTCCATGCTACCCTTTTGCTACAGTAAAAAAGTTTACCGTGCATACGGCGCGTGACCGTTGAATTCCTTCCTACCCACTATGCTTTGTTGTGCAAAATCGAATCGGCCCCCCTGATACTGGAAGTATCAGCTAGTAAACATTAGTTGGCGCTGGGCCGCTGGACAGAGAAACACGCTGCTAATCTAGAAGTACCGCGTTGAAGAATCATACCCTACATTAAGTCCGAAGAGTTCTAGCTTCTTCTGTGCTCCATGCTACCCTTTTGCTACAGTAAAAAAAGTTTACCGTGCATACGGCGTGTGACCGTTGAGCCACATCACCCCCTGCCTCGCACGTTTGCCCGGCTTATATATTTTAAGACCGTTAATTTTCAAAAGCGATTCGGCGCATTATGATGGTTAAAATTGCTCACTCTTGCGCCTTGATGCCGCCATTTGAGTCGATTCACGCGAGGTAGGGTTTTGCGCACGCGACACGTGGCTAGGCCGCGCAAGGCTAGCGCGCGCGACGCGTGGCCATTCCTTCACCAGCTAGTTCTTTTGCGGAGAAGCCCTCCAAAATTTTAGAATTCGTGTTTAGGTCCTTTTTTTACCGGAAAAGCCCTGAAAAATCCGGATTTTTACCAAATACCCCTAGATAAGCCCTCCAAAGTTTTGGAAATCGCATTTAGATCCGTTTTTTATGGAAAAGGTCCTAGAAAATCTAAAAATTCGGTTTTTTAGTCAGATACCCCTAGATACCGCCTTTTTTTTGCAAAGAAGCCCTCAGATGTTTTGAAATTCGCATCTAGGTCACTTTTTTTTTTGAAAAGACCCTAAAAATTCTAAGTTTTTCCCCCCGGAGAGCCCTCTAGAATTCTCAGATAGATTTTTTAGGATTATAGTTTAATACCTCGCGGATCCCTTTTTTGCAAAAGAGAGCCCAAAAAACTTAATGTTATTGAAAACCCGCGAATCTTTCGTGAAACAAGCCTAAATAAATGCCGAAAAAATAGCGTAGTTACGTTTGCATCATTCTAGCTATTTTTCACGAAAAGAACCTTTCAATTTAGCTCAATTGCAGATCCTTCGGGAGAGAACCCTAAATAGATGCAAAAAAAATGCGTGATTGTGTTTGCATCCTTTCAACTGTTTTACACATTTTCTCGACGATTTTATGAAAAAATGCCGCCGAAAAAAAACAAAATTGTTTCTGCGAAAAAAACAGAACGCGCAGCGTATCACGCCGCAAAAACTTCCTAGATTTTGTTAAACTGTAAAGATGCCTCACGCAAGGATCGGATGAATTGTTTTCTAAAATAATATATTTTTAAAATAACTTTTAAAAAATAATATATCGAATAAAATTTTATAAAAATGCACCTCTGTCACCAAACAAAACAGCGACAAAGGTCTATTTAGTCTTGGTTTGTATTAGTCAACGGATTATTTCGTCGTGGATTCATTTGGTTGATAACCCTATTACCAATTCAAATAATGACAAAAGGTTTGCCGCCTCCTCAAATGGTAACAAAAGTATATTTTTGTAAAATTTTGATTCGGCGTATTAATTTTATGAAATTATTTTAAAATATATTATTTTTTTAAAAAAATTAAGGATTGGATTAGCATATAGGCCGGTGGCCGGTGACGCATGTGCAGACTGCAGACTGAGTAACTCGAGCCAGATTGATGGAATAGTGACGCTTCTGGCACTCACACCGTCGCAGGCAGCTGCTGTCGGTTTGAAGCCGTCCGGTGCCGCACAAGCCACAACGCGCATATTGTGATATACTCTGTTGGCTTCTCAGCGGATTAAATTTGGCGAGAACTATTACTCAGAGGTCCTATCTCAATATGTTTTATCGGATACTCAGTATAATATATTTTTTTAACGTCTGTAATATTTTTTTCGCGCACACAATTCTACTATTATCAAAGAAAAATATTTCACATATAGAAAAAAATGTTTCACATGTAAGAAAAAAATGTTGCAGTGATCCAGATCGATATTTCTACTGTTATCGAAAAAAAATATTTCACACGTAGAAAAAAAATTATGAGTAAGAAAAAAAATATTACAACGTCTAAAAAAAAAATTGGATATCCAGTTTCTAGCCATTCCGATTAAATTTTGTTCCGTTGTTTTCAGAGAGGTGAGATCCTTATCGGAAATGCCAAACCGTTTGAACACGAAACTCCACGTACATGCAGTGCCCTTGGATGGCTTCGAGACTCACGCTCCCATTTTGCAAAAGCTCCTTTTATCTTCTAGCTCCGACAATAGTGATGTGATCAGACACATCACTAGCAACACATCACTATTACTTCTCATAAAATAACTAATAGTGATGTGATCAGACATATCACTATCGGTTCTTAAGAAACGATAGTGATATACGTGAGCATCATTATCGCTTCTCACAAAAGAACCAATAGTGATTAGAAAGCACATCACTATCGCTTCTTTTGTGATAACCGATAGTGATAACTTTGCACATCACTATCACTTCTCGCATAAGAACTGATAGTGATGTACATTATCATATTACTATCGCTTCCTAGGCAGGAATTGATAGTGATGACCGTGTATATTACTATCACTTCTTAAGTAAAAACCGATAGAAATGTGCCTCGCTAGGTTATTTATATCTCTCGGGCTGAACTTTCCTCTGTTGTTGTTTCAGAGAAGATTTCTCTACCGCCACCAGAAAAAAGCTCATATTTTGTGATTGGAAGCAATACTTGGGTGAGAAAAATTGAAATCCTCAACAAGGAGTGTTAAAAGGACAAATTTGAGGCCCTAGTTTGTGGAGATTTCTCCTCTTTTTGTAGAATTTACGGGTTTTTTCAAACTGTAAGCATTCCTTTAAATCCCTTAAATTTTACACTATATAATTTTGATATGTCGCGAAGAAAGTTTAGGTTGCACTTGTATTATGTATATCCTATCAGATTTCATATCATTTATTTGACAAGCACACATGTATTTAATTATTTTTGTAGTGCTCTCGCGTTAATCTAGAATTATTGTTGCTGTCATATGATGAATGTTAGAGTTTAGGCTGCGAAACCTATGTCTCCCATTCAAGGACGCTTGTTTATAAATATGCCGATCAAAATGGCATATTTATAAGCAAGTAGTCTAAAATTATCCACGTTCTTTGGACAGTTCGAGGATATATGATTCGGATAAGTTTCCGAGCTGTTGTACAACTCCAGAGTAGATTTCGGTAGTATCTCCTTGTTGTTCTCTGGATACACACTCCTCTTGACTTGTTGTCGAGATGTGTATCTGGAAAACAGCGGAGAGAAGCTGCCAAAAATTTTTCTAGAGTTGTACAACAGTTTAGGAACTTGTCCGAACCATATATCATCAAATGGGATTAGGATCTAACCAATTTAGAGATTAGGAGTTATCGTTGGTTCCCTTGTTTTGTTCCATTGAAGTCAAAAGATTTGCAAGTTACTGCACTATATAATTAGTTTATTCGATATCATTGTTGATGTTTGCAATGTATGTCTCCTAACTAGTACAGTGATATATCTTGAAACCCGTCCTCTATTTTGCAAAGGTAATATTAATTGAAATAATGTCTCAATGTTTGAAATAGCTAGCTAGCTGTCATTTTAGTTTTTTCTCAATTTATTGTTCTAAGTCTAATTGCAAATGGACCGTGAGAAATGGATGTATCAGAAAAACCATGTGTGCTGAATTTCATAGGGGTGTCAAAGAGTTCAAAAAAATTATAGAAGATGGCATGGTGAAGAGGAGTGTAAACTTTATATATTGTGCTTCCATTGATTGCACCAATCTCAGGAGATTTAACAACTCAGTTCAAATTGAGTATCACCTGATTTGACGTCACTTCGTGAGGAATTACACTTGTTGGATCCATTATGGGGAGACAGGTAGTACCCTTCTGGTATGCAATGGAGACAAGGTGGAACTCGATGACGAGTTGCAGCGTGATATTTTTGAGGAGGACAATCTGGAGTAAATGTTGTGGGATGTGGAGGGAAATTACATGAAAAGAGAGTTCGAAAAGTTCAAAAACTTGATGGAAAACGATGCCAAATCGCTGTTCTCATGTTGCAAAGCATAATATACCAAGTTGGGTTCGGTCCTTGCATTGTTCAAATTTAAGGCAAAACACCTTTGGACAGATAAAGTTTTAATGCACTTCTTGTTCTTCTATCAGATGTGCTTTACAAGCATTAATGAAGTGAAGAAGCTACTATGTCTCATGGGAATAGAAATAGAAATGACACGTGCATGTCCAAATGATTACATCTTGTACCGTAACGTGCATCAGGAGCTACATGTTTGTCTAGTTTACGACATGCTCCAGTACAAATAAAAGGAGAAGCATAATGACAAGAACCATAAGAGCTGGGACGACGATGGTGAAGAGATCACTAAAGGTGCACCAGCCAAGGTATTGTGGTACTTGCCTATCATCCCTAATTGAAGCGGTTGTTTGCAAATCCTAGAGAGGCAAAATTGTTGTGTTGGCATAATGAGTCTCGAAAGGAAGATCGTAAGCTGAGATACTCTGCTAATTCAGCTCAATAGAGAAATATTGATTGGAAATATGAAAAGTTCGGCGCCGAAATGAGGAACATAAAATTTGGGTTGAGTACCGATGGAATGAATCTGTTTGGTAGCATGAACAGTCGTCACAGCACCTGGCAAGTTCTATTGTGTATCTACAATCTTTCTCCTTGGTTGTGCATGAAACAGAAGTATATTATGATATTGTTACTAATCTCATGACCCAAATAGCCGAAAAATATTATTGATGTGTACCTTTCTCCACTAATTGAGAATTTGGTAAAATTGTGGAACGAGGAGGTTCATGGCATGGGATGCGTACAAAAGAGAGCACTTCACCCTACGGGTTATGGTATTTTGCAATATAAATGATTTTTTGGCCCTTGATAATTTGGCAGGCTATAGTATGAAAAAAAGCCAAGTGTCGGGACCCGAATCTGCAAATCTGGACCCTCTGTGTATTCTGTACTAGTCCAGGATCACGCTAGTACACACAGGATGAACAATGTTGAAGTACCACAATCATACACGGCGGAATTAATAATTAAGTACTTCACTCATGAATATAAACGAGTTACACGACCTTATGGTCACCTTACATTCATTCGCCACGCAGGGTGATAAATAACAAAGTAGCACAAGTTCGATAGCGGAAGCAAAAGTACGTCAATGGACCCCTCGTTCTGCCACAGGCAACTAACGAGGCTCAACCCTAATCCTCCTGACCTTCGGTGAACTCCACTTCCCAAGCTGGCATAGCTTCTTCTTCTGAGGTTGTTGTTGAAGCAAGGGTGAGTATACAACATACTCAACAAGTCATGCACAAATGCAGTCTTATTACTACATGCATGGCTTATTCCAAGGGAAAGGCTTAAATAGTTATTTTGCATAAAGCAGCATTTCTTTTAACAGATACTCTTAAATAGATTAAAAGCGGTAAATCATTACTATAATAGTTAATTCCTCGGTTCTTTTCCAAGAGTTTGGCACACTGACCCTAAGTTTGATTCATCGGTCTTTGGCACCTGACCACCCATTCCACATCTTTTATTTTTAAAATCTAACCCTTGATTTGTAATCCCGAGCAATGTCCAATACATGCGGACACGGCTATTGAATAGATTCAACACACACTCTGCAGAGGTCTGTACACTTTACCCACAGATACAGCGATCGCTCACCAAAGCGATTGATTGCAACAAAGTCTTTGGAGACTAACATTTAACCTATGAACCTCTCGATGTGCCTTTCCAACACTTCCCTCACACAGAGACAAAGTTTAGAACAGGCAAATACAGTTGGATGGGTACCAAGCCGCAAAGACAGTGCGCTCCCCATACAGTTACATTTTTGTGTAACTGTCGCCCCGAGGTGTCAAAGGAAAGATATTAGAAACCTACTAAACTAGGTCCGTCCCATTCCGAACAAGTGGTTGTACGAGAAACTCAGTTCAAAGGCTCGCAAGGTGAAGTCCTTAACTGTCCCTGGCAAGACATCCATTTTATATTCCTCGGCACACAGCCTTTACAATCTCGATACATCCCGCTGCCACACAGGCCCACCTGGCACGAAGCCTTCTTGCCACTTGCCCCGGTCCAAATCATTTCCCACCCCGGTTTGCATTTATGCAACACATGCCAATGCCCACTTCATTGCATGAGTAGAACCACACAGGTCGCTACCCCCAATTCCATCTCATGACATCATCGCATTATTCCAAAATGCGTTTCATAATTGTTTAGTCAATATTGTTTTTCAATTTGAAAGTCATTCAACGCATACAAGCATACTAAGCAACTAGTCACGGTCTAGCCTCCCGTGTTGGCTTTATAATAGCAACCAACTCCATTTAATATCTTAGGTTGACAAGGATTGCAGGGCATACAATTAATATTAACAAGGTGGCATTAACAAGGTAGGGGTGTTATCTAAACTACCCAAGATTAATCAATGTCATTTTCTTAATTGATATAGCATGCGTAGTTTAAATGGAAATACATTTTAAATGTATAGGGGCAATATGGTCAAAGCATGACTTGCCTTTGAACAGTAGTTGATTCTGGTCTGGCTCTTGCGATGGTTCTCTGAAATCCTCCTCGACGGCTTCCTGCAATTCGGAGTCTACGCGCATTCAAGCGAACATGCAATGAATACTCAATACAGATAATAAGATCAACTCTAAAAATAAATTAAAATTCACTAATAAATAGTTCACATTTTTACAAATTTTTAGGAACTGGAATCACCTAATTCTGAGTTAAAACGCAAAAGTTATAGCATTGGCAAGTTTCTGGAAATTCAAATAAAAGAAAAACCGAATTACTCTATTTATTTTCCTACTGAAAATTTGGTTAAATTCCACGGCTTGACACGTGTCAGCACCAGAGACAGCCACGCCATCACGGTCACTGACATGTGGGCCCCGGATGACGTCATGCTGACGTCAGCGCCCACGACGGTCATTACACTGACAGGTGGGCCCGATGAACAGTGTTCGGTCCACTCATCAGCTGACACGCGGCGCTCGCCCGACGGTCCATGCGGCCACAATATTTCCCGCCCGTTGGATTCAAATCCAACGGTCAGTCCAGTACGGCCGCTGAGGCTTCGGATGGCTACGTGGCGAGATCTCGGCCCTTGATCTAAAATCCGACGGCACCACCAAACGCGTCGACCCGGATCTTCGTGGTCGAACCTCCACGGTTGGATGACGAACCAACGGCCACTGATACCCGAGCGATGCACTGCTACCGAGCCTTCGTGGCGCAATCCGAGCTGGACATTCCCGATCTAACGGCCATCATCAATGCATCTTCGCAGCAGCTACGTGAACTACTCAGGGCCACACGATGATGATCTAACGGCCATTTTCAGCGCTACAACTACCGCTACGTGGCGCTTTAGAGGCGATTGGTTTAAGGATCTACGGCCGGAAACTATCTATCCTATTTCGCTCTTTACGGGAAAGGGGCGACATGGCGATACCTGAGCCGAGCGATGGAGATCCAACGGTCAGGGATGCACGCGGGATTTGAAGACGAGGTGGCGGTGCTTGTCACCGAGTTGGGAAAGACGAAGTGGTTGTGGCGCTCGAGGGTCTCGGTTAAGCAAGCGGTCGAGCGATGCAACAGCACGGGAACTCGGAGAGGGTCTCGGAGGTGGCGGAGAGTGACGGTCGGCGGTGGTGAACGAGGAACAACCGAAGTGGCGGCAGTGCCAACTTCGGCGAGCAAATGGGGAGGCTAGGGAGCACCGCAGGGCACGCGTGAACGGGCAAATGGTGCGGAGGGAAGTGCTGCATGCAAAGACCTATATCTCCCGCTCGGACAAGCATTGGAACGCACGCAAATCTCTGACGAATCCTCGGTGGCCAACGGGCGACGGCGGTGCACAGCTCGCACTCTCCCGAGACGGCGACGCGATCCGGACCGTCCGATCGGTCTGATCCAATGGCACAGACTCGGGCGAAGCGGTATTTGGGCACGGCCATCCGATCGAAATCCGACGGTGCACACGAGCTGGCGACGTGGCTAATCCTCAGCCGACCGATGCAGATCGCACGGCTCGCGGCAACGGCGGTTAGGGTTTGGCTGGCGCGAGCACAGTGTTAGGCTTGGCCCAGCACTGTAGCAAACGGATTTTTCCGGTTTTCATAATAAAAATAATTCTAGAAAATCAAAGTATTTATTTGGAGCACTGAAAATACCCGAAAATTCTAGAAAAATTCAAGAAATTATTTCATGGCATTTAGAGCTTACATAAAATATTTTTATTTATTTTTGATAATTACTTTTTTGTTAATTAATTACTCAAGAGAAGGATAAATTTAAATTAATTTCAATTAAATCCAAATAATTCCCAAAAATTCAGATAAATTCAAATAAACTCCAAAAATTTAAATTAGGTCAAATTTCAGGGTGTTACAAACCTACACCCCTTAACAGAATCTCGACCCCGAGATTCGAAGCTTAACTAGAGAATAGGTTTGGGAATTCCTTTTTCAGATCTTCCTCTCGTTCCCAGGTGGTCTCGCTTTCTGTGTGGTTGCTCCACTGAACTCTGCAAAAACGGGTTGTCTTGCTCCTTGTTTTCTGTCGGGACCCGAATCTGCAAATCCGGACCCTCTGTGTATTCTGTACTTGTCCAGGATCACGCTAGTACACATAGGATGAACAATGTTGAAGTACCACAATCAAACACAGCGGAATTAATAATTAAGTACTTCACACATGAATATAAATGAGTTACACGACCTTATGGTCACCTTACATTCATTCGTCACGCAAGGCGATAAATAACAAAGTAGCACAAGTTCGATAGCGGAAGCAAAAGTACGTCAATAGACTCCTCGTTCTACCACAGGCAACTGACGAGGCTCAACCCTAATCCTCCTGACCTTCGGTGAACTCCTCTTCCCAAGCTGGCATAGCTTCTTCTTCTGAGATTGTTGTTGAAGCAAGGGTGAGTATACAACATACTCAACAAGTCATGCACAAATGCTGTCTTATTACTACATGCATGGCTTATTCCAAGGTAAAGGCTTAAATGGTTATTTTGCATAAAGCAGCATTTCTTTTAACAGATACTCTTAAATAGATTAAAAACGGTAAATCATTACTATAATAGTTAATTCCTCAGTTCTTTTCCAAGAGTTTGGCACACAGCCCTAAGTTTGATTCATCAGTCTTTGGCACACAACCACCCATTTCACATCTTTTATTTTTAAAATCTAACCCTTGACTGTAATCCCCGAGCAATGTCCAATACCGCGGATACGGCTATTCGAATAGATTCAACACACACTCTGCAGAGGCTGTACACTTTACCCACAGGATACAGTCGCTCACCACACAGGCGATTGATTGCAACAAAGTCTTTCGGAGACTAACACTTAACCTATGAACCTCTCCAGTATTGCCTTTCCAACACTTCCCTCACACAGAGCCAAAGTTTAGAACGAGCAAATCTGATTGGATGGGTACCAAGCAAAGACAGTACGCTCCCCATGCAGTTACATTTTTGTGTAGCTATCGCCCCGAGGTGTCAAAGGAAAGATATTAGAAACCAACTAAACTAGGTCCGTCCCATTCCGGACAAGTGGTTGTGCGAGAAACTGAGTTCAAAGGCTCGCAAGGTGAAGTCCTTAAGCGTCCCGGGCAAGACATCCATTTTATATTTCTCGACACGCCTTTACAATCTCGATACATCCGCCGCCACACAGCCCACACCGCAAGCCTTCTCGCCACTTGCCCCGGTCCAAATCATTTCCCACCCGGTTTGCATTTATGCAACACATGCCAATGCCCACTTCATTGCATGAGTAGAACCACACAGGTCGCTACCCCCAATTCCATCTCATGACATCATCGCATTATTTCAAAATGAGTTCCATAATTGTTTAGTCAGTATTGTTTTGCAATTTGAAAGTCATTCAACGCATACAAGCATACTAAGCAACTAGTCACGGTCTAGCCTCCCGTGTTGGCATTTATATAGCAACCAACATAAAATAACATCTTATGGCGACAAGGTTTTTAGGGCATAATAACAACATAATCAAGGTGGCATAAACAAGATTGGCATATTAGCTACCATACCCAGTGTAATCAATGGTATTTTTAAATAACATAGCATGCAATATTTAAAACAAAGTATATTTTGAAATCCTGGCACAAAATGATCAAAGCATGACTTGTCTTCGAAAAGTAGTTGATCCTGGTCTGGCTCTTGCGATGGTTCTCCGAAATCTTCCACGACGGCTTCCGACAATTCGGAGTCTACGCGCATTCAAGCGAACATACAATGAATACTCAATACAGACAACAAGATCAACTCTAAAAATAAATTAAAATTCACTAATAAATAGTTCACATTTTTAAAAAATTTTAGAAACTGGAATCACCCAATTTCGAGTTAAAACGCAAAAGTTATAGCATTTGCAAGTTTTAAAAATTCAAATAAAAGAAAAACCGAATTATTCTATTTATTTTCCTACTGAAAATCCGGTTAAATCCTCTCGGCGTGACGTGTCAGCACCGAGTGAGCCACGTCGCCACGGTCAGCGACATGTGGGCGGATAGCGTCATCTTGACGTCGGCACCACGGCGATCATTACAGCGGCAGTGGGCCCTATGAGCGATGCTCGGTCCACTCATCGGTGACCGGCGCTCGCTGAAGCGGTCCACGAGGTCGAAGATTTCGGCCGTTGGATTCAAATCAGCAGTCGGTCGATCTGATTCTTGAGTTCCGGCGGCTCGTGGCGAAATCTCGGCCCTTAATCTAAGATCGCGGCACCAACACATATCGACCCGAGGACTACGCGGACGCCTTGGCGCGGCCGGATGGAAATCAACGGCGGTAGTTACCGGACGGTTCTTCGTTATCGAGTCTCTGGCGCTATCCAGCGGACATTCCGAGATCTAACGGCCATTATCAATACATCTCGCATAGCGACTCGTGGACTACTCGAGCCACACGATTACCATCTAACGGCCATTTTCAACGCTACATTTACCGCTACGTGGCGCTATAGAGGCGGTTGGATTAAGGATCTACGGTCGAGATCTACCGATGCTTATTTATACTTAACTCTACGGGGAAGAAACGTGGCGCTACCTCGGTCGTTGGATGAGGATCCGACGGTCGCTGGAGGTCGGGGGTGTTGACGAAGGCGCGGCTGCGTCTAGTCGCCGGACTTGGGGAAGACGAAGTGGGCGACGGCGTTTCCGGGCGTCTCCGATCGGAAGAAGTGGCCCAAGCGACGCGGCGTGACACTATGAACTCGGTGAAGGTCTTAGATGCGGCGGAGTGCGGCGGACGACGGCGAAAAACGAAGAAGAACCGAGAGGGAGGAAGTAGCTACTTCAGCGAGCTCGGGCGCACGCTACGGTGAACGGCAGAGCACGAGTGAGTAGGCAAAATGGGCGGAGTGAAGTGCTGCATGCAATGGGTTTTATCACCGGCTCAGACATGCCTCGATACGCGCGCAAATCCACCGCCCAAATCCTCGGCAGCCTACCGGCGATGGCGGTGCACAGTCGCGCCCTCCCGATGTGCTCGGTCACATCCCACCGTCCGATTGCGATCCGACGGCTTAGGGCGAGTAACGGTTCAGCGATAGGGTGCCACATGGCGACATCCTAACGGCCACTTACCGAGATCCAACGTCTCACGCGATAAAAGCAACGCGGCTCATCCACGACCGTTCGATCGGGATCGCACGACCCGGGATTAGCGGCGCTAGGGTTTTCCGGCGCGAGCACAGTGTTGGGCCCGGCCCAGCACTGTAGCTAGCCCTTTATCCGGGTTTTATCAATTAAATTAAATCCAGAAATTCAAAGTAATTATTTAAGGCACTAAAAATACTCGAAAAAATCTAGAAAAATTCCAGAAAATATTTTAGGGCATTTAGAGCTTAAATAAAATATTTTTGTTTATTTTTGATAATTACTTTTATATTGTTTAATTATTCAAGTGAAGGATAAATTTAAATTAAAGTTGATTAATTCCAGAAATTCATCAAAAATTCAGATAAATTCAAATAAAAGCAAATAACTCAAAAATTTTAAATTAGGCCAAATTTCGGAACGTTACATTTTCCGATCCACTGTATCCAGTATTTTTATCGGTTGCTCTTTGTAAGTCAAATCTTCGTGTAGTTCAACCTCTTCCAGTGATGTTTGCTCTTCAGGCACTCGGAGACACTTCTTGAGTTGCGATACATGAAAGACATTGTGTACTCCTGCTAATGACTACGGTAACTCCAGTTGATATGCGACTTCGCCCTTACGACTTATGATCTTAAACGGTCCTACATATCTTGGCGCAAGTTTACCCTTTTTGTGAAACCTCTGGACTCCCTTAAAAGGCGTAACTCTGAGATACATATAATCTTCAGGCTCAAAGCTCAAATCCCTGCGGCGATTGTCCGCATAACTCTTCTGCTTTGACTGCGCGATTTTCAACCTTTTCCTTGTCAGTGCTATTTGCTCTTCGGCTTCTTGGAGTATGTCTGGTCCGAAGACATGACACTCGCCGGTCTCATTCCAATTCAATGGTGTTCTACAAGGTCGACCATACAATGCTTTGAAAGGTGACATCTGAAGACTAGCTTGATAGCTATTGTTGTAACTGAATTCAGCATATGGTAAACATTTATCCCAAGACGTCGTATATGCCAATGCGCAAGCTCTTAACATATCTTCTAATATCTGATTGACTCTTTCTGTCTGCCCGTCCGTCTGCGGATGATATGCTGTACTGAAGTTCAAACGGGTGCCCAAGGCCATATGCAACTTATCCCAAAATCTTGAGGTAAATTGGGTACCTCTGTCCGATACTATCTTCTTTGGCACTCCATGCAAGCAAACGATCCTTGCCATGTATAGCTCTGCCAACTTATCTCCTGGATAGGTTGTCTTTACCCGTATGAAATGCGCAATTTTTGTTAAACGATCTACTGTGACCCATATGGAGTCATAACCTCCTTGCGTCCTTGGCAATCCGGTGATAAAATCCATTCCGATTTCCTCCCATTTCCACTCTGGTATTTTTAATGGTTGCGTGACCTCGCCGTCAGCCGATGCATAGCCTTGACTCGTTGGCATACATCACATAGTGCTACGTGCTCAGCAACCTCTCTCTTCATATTTGGCCACCAGAACCTCTCTTTTAAATCTTGGTACATTTTTGCACTTCCTGGGTGAATCGAATACTTGGAGTCGTGAGCTTCGTCCAGTATTAACTGCTTTAACTCATTTTTGTTAGGTACACAAATGCGCTCTTTCATCCACAACGTGTCTTGTTCATCCAGCTTAAATTCTTTTGCTTGCCCTTCCTCCATCTTGGCTTTGATTCGCTTGATCTTCTCATCATTCTTCTGATCTTCTCTAATCTGGTCTTCCAAGATAGGCTTCACCTCCAAAGCGGCTACAAATCCTTCTGGAACAACTTCCAATTTCAATCTCTGTAGGTCCTTGCACAATTCTCCCTAGCTTTCTCCCACTATCATATTTAGACTATGAATTTTCTGACTCAAGGCATCAGCCACTACATTGGCCTTGCCGGGATGATAATGGATACCCATGTCGTAATCCTTGATCAGTTCTAACCATCTCCTTTGCCTCATGTTCAGGTCAGATTGGGTGAAAATGTATTTAAGGCTTTTATGGTCTGTATATATCTCGCATCTATTGCCGATGAGATAGTGACGCCATATCTTTAAGGCATGCACTACAGCTGCTAATTCTAGATCATGCGTTGGGTAATTCCCTTCATGTGGCCTTAATTGCCTCGATGCATAGGCTACTACCTTTCTGTTCTGCATCAACACGCATCCAAGCCCTTAGCGTGATGCATCACAGTAAATATCAAAACTCTGGTGCACATCTGGTTGAACTAACACTGGCGCTGATGTCAGTCGTTTCTTCAATTCCTGAAAACTCTTCTCACAATCCGGTGTCCAGGCAAATTTCTTCTCTTTCTTTAGCAATTGTGTAAGAGGTCTAACAATTGTCGAGAATCCTTCTATAAATCGGCGGTAATAACCAGCCATCCCGAGAAAACTTCGAATCTATGTAACCGTCTTCGGCGGTTCCCATTGTAGTACTGCCTCAACCTTGCTTGGGCCCACTGCAATTCCCTCAGCGGTCATTACATGCCCAAGGAATTCTACCTTGCTCTTCCAGAAGTCGCATTTACTGAATTTTGCATATAGCTATTGCTCCCTTAACTTTTCTAACACTAATCTCAAATGTTGGGCGTGCTCTTCATCCGTCCTTGAGTAAACCAGAATATCGTCTATGAACACGACCACAAATTTATCTAAATATTCCATAAATACTTTATTCATCAAGTTCATAAAGTAGGCAGGTGCATTTGTCAGTCCGAAAGACATAACGGTGAACTCGTAGTGTCTATATCTTGAAGAAAATGCAGTCTTGGGTATGTCCTCGGTCTTGATTTTCAACTGGTGGTATCCTGACCTAAGGTCGATCTTGGAGAATACTCCTACTCCTCTTAATTGATCAAAAAGATCATCTATCCGGGGTAACGGGTATTTATTCTTTATCGTCACTTCGTTAAGCGCACGATAATCTACACACATCCGAAAACTCCCATCCTTTTTCTTAACGAATAGAACCAGCGCTCCCCATGGTGACGTGCTCGGCCTGATGAATCCTTTTTCCAATAACTCCTCAATCTGTTTCTTCATCTTAACCAGTTCTTCGGTGGACATCCGATGTGGTCTCTTCGCTATTGGTGCTGTTCCAGGCAGGCAGGCACTAAGTCGATCACAAATTCTATGTCTCTGTCTGGTGGCATCCCAGGTAACTCCTCGGGAAAAACATCAGGGTATGCACTGACCACTGGTACATCTCTTATACAGACGGTCTCCAGATTGTTTACTAATATCTGTCCTTCTCGAATTGCCACTGCTTGAAATTCTACTTTTCTACCATCAGGGCTCTCAATAGACACAACTCTTCGCCCACAGTCTAATACGGCCTTATGCTTAGCCAACCAATTCATTCCCAGGATAACATCCAGGGTTTGGGTATCTAATATAATAAGATTCGCTAGGAACTCTACCCCTTTTATTAATAGCTTAACCCCATAACATCCAACCTTAGAGCGGAGTTCTGACCTAGGGGATTGAACTAGAAGTGTACTTTTAAGGTTAACAATATCCAGATCATTTGTCACAGCAAAATCTCGAGAAACAAACGAATGTGAAGCTCGGAATCGAATAACACCGTAGGCGGCCGAAGTTGACAAGGAACTTTCAAGCACGACGTCCGTGGCATTCGGACTTAAATCATGAAATATGATTAATCTGCCTCGGCGTGAATGCTTGCGGTGTGGCTCGGCTTGGGTAGATCCTCGGCTTCCTCCTGGGCGGGGAGTTTTAGCGAGCATGTTTCCCAGTTGAAGCGTCTTTGGGTCACACCTCCTTCTTGGGGCACACATTGGCGAAATGCCGGTTTCATTGCAATTGTAGCGGCGCCTTCGACATCTGCTTGGTTTCCTCCATTACAGTTAACGGTTACGACCGAGTGCCGGGAGTTTGTCCTACTGGTCTCGGCATCGGCGGCGGTGTCCTGACACTGTTTCCTTGTTGGAACCGGAAGAACTGCGGGGGTATCATCCTTAGTTTCTGTTGGCCATGGCGTCCACCTTGCTGGGCCATGCGGCGTTTGCGATTATCGTCTAGCTCCTTGCGCTTGTCTTCCAGTATGAGCGCCTTGTTAACCTCCTAATATAATCAGAAGCTGACTCGCCAAATTTCTGCCGGACAGCACTTAGGTCTGAAATTCTCAATTCCAGACTACCAGAGAAAAAGTATTCATGAAATCGACTTTCTAAATTGTTCCAAAAATAGACCGAATTTGGAGGCAGATTGGTAAACCAAGTAAAAGCAGTCCCTGATAAAGACAAGGGAAAAAGTCTAATCTTCAGACCATCGGATTGAGCTGCTTCACCACACTGAGCGATAAATCTTCCAACATGTTCTAAAGTGGTGACTGAATCATCCCCTGAAAACTTTGCAAAGTCGGGAATCCTAAAGTTGTGGGGATATGGCATGCGGTCAATATAATCTGGGTACGGCTTTCTATAGCCGATTGTTTTCTCTTTGGGCTGTAAGCCAAATTGATCTCTTAAGATCATGAAAATCTGATCAGCCCAATTGATGTTATTGGCCGATGGAACACTAGGGTTTGGCCAATTGTGATGAGCAGTATCCTGCCCCCCGAGTGCAAACTCGGCTGGTCGGCTTGCCCTAGCAGATGGGCACTGTTGTTGCCATGATTCATACCCATCGGCTTTGGCGGCCGTAACCTCAGGCAATGGAACGAACGGCTCTGTGTATGTAACTACTTTATAAGGAGCCGGATTTTTAACTTGAAATGGCCCTTGGGGTTTGCAATTTCTATCTAATTCAGTCGGCTGAGGAGCCGATGGAACATAGGAAACACCTGACACCGATGGATCTGACTTTGCAGCGTCAGTGTATGCATGGTAATGCGGAACTGGGTTTGAGCGAAGATTTGTTGGTGCCAACACGGTGGGTTGGGTCGGCATTAGTGAGGGTGCAGGCGCCGACGCCTTGATCGTGTTGGCATTTGGTGCCACAGAATATACAGGATATGTTGGGAGTGGCTGTAACGGATCCAGCAATCCTCCATATGTTGTCAACTCTTGTGCAATCGATTTTACGCTATTTTCTATTATCGGCTTTAAAGTCGTGACCAAAGCCGATGATTGATTAATTAATGCATTATGCACAGATTGCTCAATCATAACAGATAACTCAGCTTGAGCTGGCATATATCGGCTTAGTGGAGTCGATGTGACGCCAGCCTCGCCGAGTGGATTCAATGTTGGATGCGTCATCTTCTGCGTGACTCCTCGTCGGGTTTTCTGATAGCAACCCAACATTAATTTCTCCAAGGCAGCTTTCCGATCTTCGATTTCTTTGCGCTGCTCTGGGGTTAAATCGTCCAAGGTAGGGACGATTATGGCGTCAGCATTCACGTCGGCTGGTGCGGTGGATTTGCCTGCGGTCATCTTGCCGATCTGGTCCCACCGGGCGTGCCAAAAATGTGTTGACGCCAAAAACGTGAAGAGGGTTTCTGGCCTGCAACACACCGGACGAACGCCGGGTTCAAGTGCGAGGCGTGCCAATCGATTTGACCCTGCAATCGATAAGGGACAAGATTGTGAAACTCAATCAGGCCGATTCTAGATGTGAATCGGCTAAAGTAGAAACCAGCCAGAAAGCCGATTTAGGAAGGTAACTAGACTAGTCGATTAAGACTAGTCCGAAGGTAAAAAAGGCAGATTGATTCTGAAAAGGCGATGCGCAACAAGACAGAACGAATCAAACCTGGAGAAATCGATGATGACCAAACAATCGGCGATTCGCAACATTATTCGATCAATATCGACTTACAAAAGGAAGATTACAAAATTAAAAGACTAAAAGGTAAAGCTAAAAACAAACTGGCGGATGTGATTTCGTTGTTGTGGTCCCCCCTCCAAGCAGCCCTGGCACGCCTTATATACCCACCAGCTGATCTGAGTCTAGATCCAATACGTCAACTTAATCCGAATCGGCTATAGTTTCCTTATTGGCCTCTGCTTCCATATATTATCCGCACGATATCCAAACTTTCTAAACGTGCCTTCATGCCCTATCCAAACTCGGGCTTTTCTGCCGATTCTTCTCGTAGTTTCCAAAAACTGGTGCAAACATATGCACCCCATTTTTGAAAGATGACTTGTTGTCTTTCAAAAATCCGTCGGCTTCTTCATTCATCGGCTTCTTCCTTGTCAGTTAGCAAATCGCTCCAGTATCTGCTGCATTAATTGCGCCGTAGAAATCTTAATGCGGTTTAATTGCACGTGTCGCCTCGAATTCATTTCCCGCCACTTTTCATTTTTCACCGTGCTATATATATGCGGGACCCCCACGGTCATTTTCACGCTCTCCAGCTCTCAAATCATCTTCAATCGGCTTTCCTTCTCTGATCGGCTTTCCTTCCCTCTTCATCGACTGGAATGGATTCCTCGAAGGTACTAATTCCAATCCCGGAAAGTGATGACCAATTTTATCTAGGGCCAGTAGGAAATTCAACTGCTGACACAGTCATTAACGAAGAAATACCTAGGCTCCCTTTATCGGCTAAAGGTTATAACATAACAGAATGGGGAAAGAGTTTTAGAGCCTGGCCGACAGCTCTTAAGGGGTGGAGGAGCTGGTACATCCGAGTGTCAGCCTAGAAGAGATCTGAATGGGAGAGAATGGGCATAGCCGAGTGTCTTCCGCTTAGTCTAGCAAACCTAGAAGCCAATGAGCCCTTGGTGGCCACGGCTTGCTATTTCTGGTCGGACACTTTTAATGCTTTCCTATTCCGAACTGGTCTCATCGGCCCAACCCTCCTTGATGTAGCCGACTTATGTTGCCTTCGGCCAGATGGAGATCAAGTATCGGCTTTCAGCAGCAAGCCAAGGCTCAAATTAATCCGATCGAAGGGCGAAGGATGGTCGAAGTATATCCAGCACAACAATAAGATAAACGATGCGGTATCGACGAGAACATCTTGACTTTTACAACACGTGGCTGGATCGGTTTACGCTACGTGGCGCCTCCTTGGGTCCAACGCAAGTATTCGGTTAAATGGCGAGCAACCGTAGAGGCGCCGTCGGCTTGCGCTCGGAAAAATGCTACTTGGCGCTGTTTACCAGATGATGCATGTTATTCGGAGTCGGCTTTTTTCTGGTTTTGCTCAATTTGTCGTGAGCAACATAGGAGGCCCGTTATTGTTCATTCAGTTGTGTCTTTATAGTGTTTTTAGCCGATCAATGATTCCAGAACTGTCAGAAGGTTCGGCCTTTCCTTGTGAGGACTATCCTGAAGGCATGACTCCCCAATACAGAGCCAGCCGATCGCACGGAGAGAGACTTGTGATGTGCACTAGTGGTGACGTCAGAATTACCCCGATCGACTTCAAGAAGTATTTGTCATTTTTTCTGCACTTAGATAACACGACCTTCGGCCAGCAAGACTTCTTTTCTTACAGCAATGATGCCGATTTTCAGTGGCCTTCGTTCCTCCATTTGGATGCTGATAGTTCCTTGATGCCAGCATCGACTTTAGAGTTATATCGGATTTTCATATCTCCTTGTATCCTTCACGTCGGCTTGAACTCCCGTAATAGAACATTTCAACCGTCGTACGAGTTCTATCACCCCTCGGTGTATGCCCGTCAGCTGGGTTTTGGCCAAGTGGTGCCTTGTCTGCCCCTCTTCAGTCATCTTGAACCAAGGGCCAGAGTGACAAATACGACTGCGGCCGAAATCATCTCAGAGATAGCCGACGAGTTCCAAGTTGGTGGGCGCCTATATCGGAAGCCCTTTAACTGGATCGCACGCCGTCAGCCATTATAGAAACATTCTTACCGGACTTTCATGAGCCGTCAATAGTTTCCTCTAGCAGCAGCAGTTCAAGTGAAGATAACTCTGATTCTTCCAGCTCATCGGGTTATACTAACTCATCTGTAGCCGTAGAGGTATCGGCTTATTTCTTTATACTTTTGTGCTTGAATTTTTTGCCTAAGTTTTTCTAACCACTGATTTCCTTGTTGCCCCTTCTTTTTCAGAATACCGCTGCTGAACATCAAACCACTGCTGCTCCCTCGGTTGGGGGGCCTAAAGGAAAAAGGCCAAATCAGGCTGTCGGCTTAACCGGTTATTCTTCCGGTAGTCTCCGTATCCAGAGCCCATCGCTCTTGGAACTTGAAAAAGGCCGACTCTCCAGTGAGTTCTTGAAACCGGTAATTTCTCTTTCCCTATTGTTGCCCAGTTATTGATTTACTGTTACTAATTTCCTGCAGAGAAACCTAAGTCGACAAAGGCTCCGGCCCGCCGTCAAAAGCGCACGGAACAAAGTGCCGATTACTCTCCTCACGCATCGGCTTTTGTAGAGGTAAATCTTTTTGCTTCTTTTATATCGAGAAAATCTTTTTATACCGTTTCCTGACACTCCTTATCGATTTCTAGCCAGCGACGTCTTCGCAAGCCGCTGGTGTATTGGCCGATCTTCAAGATGTCCCTGTTACTAGCCCTCCGGTGCCGCCTTCTCCCGCGCGGCTTCCTGCTCCTTCGCCTCCTCAGCCGACCCCCGAAGCACCTGCGCTAGAGGAGTCGACGGACCCCGATGACTTGCTCGGATTTACTTTGGACGAGCTAGCCGACCCAGAAGTGATCGCCCCTGATGATTATGTAGCGGACATCCGCAACATTATCACCGTCTCTCAGAAGGCATCTGTTGCGGTTGTCCAATCGGGCCCAAACATGCAGGAGAAGCTGAATCGGCTTTTAACTGCGATTTCTCAACCAGAGGCAGATATCCTGGCCAATGCCTTCTGTCTATCTCTCAAACGACGTGATGGCTGTTGTCGAAGCCGATCTCCCGCCTGAGGCCCTGAAGGCTATTCTGGACGTCTGTCATATAGACAAAAGGAGGGCGGAAGTTGAAGCGGCAACGGCCAGAATAGCACAACGAGAAGCTCAAGCAGCTGATTAGCGCCTGCTGGACGAGCTGGTGGCAGACGCGAAGGCCAAGAAGAAGAAGTATGACGAAGATTCTTCTACCCTTAGGGCCGCCAAGTCCTCCGCACAAAAATTAGAGTTGACGAAGAAGCGGCTCGAGGAGGAATTGGCTAAAGTGGAGGAAGAGCTTGCAAACAACCTTGTCCTGGTGACTGCTACGTCGACATCTCTGAAAAGCCAGAAGACCGACATTGGCCTGGCTGTAGCGAGGGTGAAAGAGCAATCGGCCAAACTCGTTTCAGTGCCTGGTACCACCAAAGCCGATGAGGACATAATCTACGGGGTCACAGAAACATTGGCTAAGGCAGCCACGGCATTGTCGGCTTTAGGTGCTAGGATTCCTTGGTCTGGCTTGTAACTTTGTGATGTTGGTGTAATGTTTTAAAACAATGTTGCTTTTGCTGCACTTTTGTAACACACTTTAATCGGCTGTTTAATCGATTATTTTACCTTATTTAATCGGCTGTTTAACCGATTTGTTTCTGAACTTTTTGTACCGTACTTGACTACGCACCGATCCAGATGCTAGGGAAATACTTCTTCAAATATTTCCCATTGATTGCTTTAGGGAATATGCTTCCTTCCAACGTTTCAAGTATATATGCATTTTCGCCAACAAGCCGATTTATTTTACACGGTCCTTCCCATGTTGGCGACCACTTACCGAATCGATTATCTTTAGAACCGATCGGTAGTATTGTTTTCCAAACTAAATCGGCTTGACCGAAGGATTTAGGCACAACTTTTTTATTATAAGCCCTTGCAACTCTTTTCTTATTATTCTCAAGCCGATTTAAAGTAACTAGCCTCAATTCTGCCAAGTCATCCAAATTGTATAGCATCAACTCTTTGTATCCGTCAGCCGATAAATTATTTTGTCTTGCCACTCGCATAGACTCAATATTTATCTCTACGGGCAACACGGCTTCCTGACCATATACTAACTGATATGGTGACAGTTTAGTCGATCCGTGAAATGCTAGCCGTTATGCCCATAAAGACTCCGATAGTGTAGTGTGCCAAGTTCGAGGCCTTTCATCAATTTTTTTATCAGCTTGATCAGAGTTTTGTTGGATGACTCGGCTTGTCCATTAGCCTGAGCATAATACGGTGATGAATTAAGTAACTTAATGCCCAGACTTTCTGCAAAACTTTTAAACTCATTAGACATGAACACAGTTCCTTGATCAGTTGTGATGGTCTGAGGGATGCCGAATCGATGGATAATGTGTTCAGTAACAAAGCCGATAGCTTCTACGCTGGTGACTTTTTTAAGTGGAACGGCTTCCACCCATTTCGAAAAATAGTCCGTGGCTGCAAGGATAAATTTATGGCCTTTGCTTGATGCTGGGAATATTTGGCCGATTACGTCTATCCCCTATCCTCGAAACTGCCATGGTTTAATAATCGGATATAAAGCCGATGCTGGTGCAAGTTGCACACTCCCGAACTTTTGACAGCTTTGGCACCCTTTGTAATACTTGAAACAGTTTTCTAACATTGTCGGCCAAAAATACCCGGTTCGTCTTAAGATCCACTTCATTTTGTGAGCCGATTGATGTGCTCCGCAAATTCCTTCGTGAACTTCGCCCATAGCTACCTTTGCTTCTTCATCACCTAAACACCGCAGAAGCAATCCTTCCAATGTCCGATAGTATAATTCTCCTTCTAGCATAACATACTTGATGCTTTTGATGAACTTTTCGATGCGAGAGAGTGCGGATGGATTCATTAGGTAATTTTTTATTTCTGTCCTCCAGTCGGTATCATCGACACACAGCACTGTTTTGTCGATCAATTCAAATGCTTCGTATCGGCTATATTCCTTGTAACTTGAAGCTGCCTGAGCCAAGCTGTTGGCCTTGTTGTTCATCTCCCTGGGCACATGGCCGATACAGAATGATGTGAAGGTGTTGATAACCTCCAGGCAATGCTCTAGATATTTCGATAGTACCTCGTCGTTGCATTTAAATTCTCCTTTAATTTGTTGTACCACCAGCAATGAGTCACCATATGCTTCTACGTTACTTGCCCCAATACTTTCCACCAACCACAGCCCTTTAAGCAATGCTTCATACTCGGCCTGGTTATTAGAGCATCGGCTTTTAAGCCGATATGCAAACTCGATGTCATGTCCTTTTGGCAAAATCAATACAATACCTATTCCGCTCCCCTCTTGACAAACTGACCCATCAAAATACAGTCGCCATGGGGCTACATCGACCATTCCTGCCATGGTATCATGTCCCGTCATGAAATCGACTATTGCTTGACCTTTAATGGCTT
The DNA here is from genome assembly GCA_036346375.1 of Guadua angustifolia. Taxonomy (NCBI): domain Eukaryota; kingdom Viridiplantae; phylum Streptophyta; class Magnoliopsida; order Poales; family Poaceae; genus Guadua; species Guadua angustifolia. The sequence continues at coordinate 15,178,105 of CM070508.1, forward strand.
TGGCCGATTCGAACTGTAGGTCGAACTCAGACAGAGCATAAGCCCATTTCCCAAGTCGTCCTTTTAAAATCGAAGCCGATAGCATGTATTTAATGACGTCTGTCCTACATACTACTATGCAGGTTGATGCTAATACATAGTGCCTCAATTTCGTGTAGGCAAAATATAATGATAAACACAACTTTTCTACTGAAGGGTACCTGGTCTCGGCATCTAAGAGCCATCGGCTTAAGTAAAATATTATTCGCTCTTTACCATCAATCTCTTGCGCCAATACGGCCCCAATGGTCTCACTTTCAGCCGACACATATAGCTTGAATGGGATTCCTTCGGGTGCGCCAAGGCCCAGTGGTGATGCTAAGTATTACTTTATATCATCAAAAGCCTTCTGCTGATCGGCTCCCCATACGAATTCCTGATGATCCTTCAACTTTAGTAGTGGCATAAAAGCCTGAATCCTACCAGACAGATTCGAAATAAATCGTCTTAAGTAATTAATTTTGCCGATCAGCTTCTGCAGCTCATTTTTGCATGTCGGCGGTTATTCACTATGGCTTTGACCCTTGTCTGGTTAACCTCAATACCTCTTTGATGTACCATGAAACTAAGGAACTGGCCAGCTGACACGCCAAATGCACACTTTAAGGGGTTCATTTTCAACCCATGAGCTCTTGTGTTTTGAAATACCTTTTCCAAATCGGCTAAGTGCTGCCAGTCTTCCTTAGACTTGACAACCACGTCATCGATGTAAATCTCAACGATATGGCCGATTAGATCGTGAAAGATCAAATTCATAGCGCGTTGATAAGTAGCGCCTACATTTTTTAAGCCGAATGTCATTACTGGCCATTCATACAACCCTATCGCGTCAGGGCACCTGAAGGCCGTTTTAGGGACATCGGCTTCTGCCATGAATATCTGGTTATATTTAGCATTCCCGTCAAGGAAACTGATAATCTTATTACCTGAGGCAGCATCGATAAGCATATCGGCTATAGGTATCGGATATTCGTCTTTTGGTGTGGCTTTATTTAAGTCTCTGAAATCTACACACACCCGAAGCTTACCGTTCTTTTTCATGACAGGGACAATATTGGACACCCACTCGGCATATCGGCAAGGCCTTATAAATTTGGCCTCCAGCAACCTTTCAATCTCTTCTTTTATTACATTGTACAATTCTGGATTAAAACGCCGAGGCGGTTGCTTATATGGCCGATATCCTGGTTTAATAGGCAGCTGATGTTCCACTAACTGTCGGCTTAATCCAGGCATCTCATAGTATTCCTAGGCGAAACAGTCCCTGTATTCTCTAAGTATTTTGACCAACTTATTTTTGTATTCTATATCTAAATTTGCACTTACAAACGTTGGCCTCTTTCTGTCGCCTTCTCCTATATCGACTTCCTCAAGTATATCGGCAGAAGTGAAACCTTGCCCTAACTTCTCGTCCTGGAAATCTTCAATGGCTTCACAAGAATTTATCGCAAGCCGATAACTTCTTACCTTGTCTTGCAATACTTCAATCATTTCTAACCCCATCTTCTTATAACTTCGTTTGCCCGATCAAATGTGCCTGGCTTAACACTGATCGGCATCAACCCTGACTTACCAATACATATAAAGTCGCAATAGTCTAATGTTTTACCTGATATACACTCCGCTTCTTCATGTGGCCAATTCGCATCGGAACTAGCCATAGCAATATGAGCCGATGTATCGGCTGACACGACCTCGACTTCATCTCCGTTCCATTGTACTAGCAGCTGATGCATGGTTGACGGTATGCAGCAATTGGCATGTATCCAGTCGCGTCCAAGGAGCACACTGTAGTTTCCCTTCGCTTCAATTACAAAAAATGCGGTCGGCAAAGTTTTGCTGCCGACGGTTAATTCCGTAACCATTACTCCCTTTGCTTCAGTAGGGTCGCCTGTGAAGTCATTTAGCACCATGTTTGTCTTGATCAGGTCTTCATCGATTTTACCCAACTTCTTGCAGGTAGTGAGTGGCATCAAGTTCACAGTATCCCCACCATCTACAAGCATCCTGGATATCGGCTTCCCATTGATGTAGCCTTTCAAGTACAACGGCTTAAGATGCCAATGAGGATCTTGCGGCTTTTCAAATATAGCATCTTGCGCACCTAAGCATAGTTGAGCAAACGTGTCTGTAGCCGATTCGGTTTTAATTCTGAACTCGGCTAGTAGAGTGAATACCATGTTGATGTCCATGGGAGGGGTGTCATCTCGAACTATTGGTGACAACAAGTCATCGGAGTCCGAATTGCTATCGGCTTGCTCTTTTCTCTTCCATTCTTTTTTGACAATTTTTATTGGCTGTAATTCGTTGAATGTTTTATCCCTTTGTTCTTCTTCTTCCGCTTCCCTCATCTCTTGCGTCCTTAGGCGTTGAAGCCGTCTTCGTTGAGATCGGCTAAGTCCTGTTGGGCACCATCTAGGTTTAGGTTCAATCGGCTTGCGAATCTTACCAGCCAGATTTTCTGTAGTTTCGACTTTTTCGTCTTTATTCAGTGCACCCAGCCTTTCTTTTATCGGCTTTCTATGCCATGACCCTACTTGATCCGGCACCGTGTCAAATAGCTGCTCTCTCACCGTTTGTCTTGGCCAATTTCTTTGCGGGTAATGTTCCATGGGACATGACCTTGCAGATGGTAATGCCATACCCTTTTCACAATAGAACTGCCAGAAAGGACATCTCTGATGAGCTCTTTCTACAGTGTCTAGCCGATGCGAATTATCTATTTGAAACTTATCATTTGACCGATACGGCTCATCTGGTCGGCGAGCCTGCTTCTTCTGCCGATGGCTTATCCTTTCATATTTCTCAAGCAACTGTGAAAAAGTTGGCTTAGGTTTGAATGCTGGTTTTCGAGGCGGAGATCTCTCGGCTTTGTACCATCATCCGATTTGCAATTCCCCTTTTGGCCTTACAGTCCTTGAATTTTTTCCATCTCTATCGGCTTCAATTTGAAGTGAGCCGATCGTTATCTTCAGTGTTTCTCCTCTTGAGCGTGATTCTATGTCGACTTGCCGCGTTGCTATGGGTCTTTCGTTGACAACGTGTTTTCCTTTGCCCGAGCACTGAACCATGTTAATTGGGAAGGGATTGACATCGACTTCCATGGCTGGCTCCTCGGCAAACTTGAGCCGACCATCTTCAATAGCCGTCTGTATCTGCTGCCGAAAGATATTGCAGTCGTTAGTGTTATGGGAAAATGTATGATGCCACTTACAGTATCATCGTTTCTTGATCTCGTCGGCTGACGGTATGGTATGTCCTTCAGGTAGTCGTATCAGTTTTTCTTGTAACAACATGTCGAATATGCAGTCACACTTGGACACGTCAAAAGCGTATTTAACCTCCGACTTACTACTAGTCGGCTTGAGCCACGAACAGACAAGTGGCCTCTTAGAACCCTTTATCCATTCGGCTATATTCACGTCTGCTTCATCTTCAGAAGTTTCACTTGAGCTATACTCAACCATGTTTACTTTAGCCTTATCTTTTCCATTGCTGTCGACGATCGGGATCGCCAACCGCAGAAAATGAGGTAGGGGTCGGTGAGAAATGGGACCGCAATTGCGCTTTGCTCGAACAGAGGAATGAGGTCGAAGAGGTCTATGGTCGGAGCTAGGAGACAACAGACGAGACCAAGGATTATACTGGTTCGAGCCCCTGAGAAGGTAATAGCTCTACTCCAGTCACCTTGCGGTGGTGATTCCTGCTATCTGTGAGTACAAGAGAGGATTACAGTTCAAGCCTGACGATGCTAAGTCCAGACTTGAGTTCGAGTGTGTGTGCGCTGGGTTGTTCCGTCTCCCTAAGTGTTTACAAAGCTCCCGTTTTATACACATTCTTCTTGCAACGTGCGGGAGTAAATCTCGGATCGTGGCCTTCATGCGCATTGATAGCCGGTGGTAACCGTTCCGATCCCGTCGCGCGCGCCCGCATTATTCCATGATCCCACATTTCCGTAACCGCCGAGCGACGACGTGCCCGGGATCCATGGGAACGTTATCGACCTTGGGTCGACCCAAGCCCTAGGTCACGGGGACCCCGAGCTCGGAGTTACCGCGCCCTAGGTCGAGCGGCCTCGAGTTTAGACCGATGCACTCTTGGTTGAGTGGCGTCGCTGATCCAGTCTTTGATCGAGGCCTTCCAGAAATTTGGGGCAGTTGGCCTGTTGGTGACCGGCTAAGGGTTGCCTAGCCCCGGCAGCTAGCCCCGAGGCTCAAGGTCATAAAAGTAGCACCAAAGACGGCCTCGAGCCTCACCCAACAGTCATTTGGCAGCAACCCTTGCAAGGTTTTGAAACTTTGTTGAAGTCGGCGGAGATCACAAAGTGAAACCCGTGCAAGACATCCGCAACCTTTGATCTCTCCGGCGATACGGATGCAACAATGCGGACACTGCGGGCGCCGAGTCCGCCGCCCAGACTTAAATGCGCTGTCTAATCACGCCGGTAGCGCCTTTTGAGGCGCCGTAGGAGGTTATATCAGAGGGCCAGAGAAGACCCGAGCTTTTGAACATTTGCTTGAAAATCTCTGCGCCCTCCTCCCAAGCCTTCTTGCCCGAAGGCATCGCCTTTCAATCTTCACACTTTGCCGTCATGGCCAAAGTGGGAAAAGCACCTTATCGGTCGCGAGGATGAAGGAGCTCGAGTCCTCGGGCTATTGGATCGAGTGACTGGCGGCTGCCGTGGCGAGACCGAGCCTCACCCTCGGGACGACGAGATCGTCTGCACCGAGCATCACTCCCTCTTCGGGCTGCGGACCCCGGAGAGCGAATTCCTGGCCGATGTTCTCGGCAATTTGCCGGATCAATTGATCAACACTGTATCCAATTCCGCCCTCACCCTAGCCATTTTCTCACATCTATGCGAGGGGTTCACGGGATTCTTCCCACCCCCTCGCTCTTCTTCCGCTACTTCTCCCTCTTCCGCTCCGGGAAGGACCCCGTGGTCGGATGCCTCTACTTCCGGCAGCGGTCCGGGCTCAAGTGGGCCTTGCCCAAGATCCCTGGCCGGGATTCTCTCGGTCCATGGTCGAGGCTTGGTTCTACCTCAAGAAGGGGAGAAGCGGAGGTCATGATCTGAGGAGCCGCCGTCACCGAGAAGAAGGAGACCCCGGAGACCGAGGACCTCGACGTCGACGCAGAAGCAATCGCCGCCATCCACATCTGCGCCACGCGGCCTCACCGGACAAAGCGATCGCGAATGACTTCTTCAGGAACGGGTGTCTCCCTGCGGAGGAGGTTACACCCGTTCTCTCCCAGATCAAGGGACGAATGATTCGACCCGAGAGCTCATCTGGTAAGGTCTTGACCCCAAAGTCTTTGCTCGAGTTCGCACTTCTTCCTCCTCTCGATGGCTCTTGTTCGTGCAGCGCCAAGGAGTCTGGTCGCGCCGAGATCTTTGGAGATGTTCGGAAAGCGGCTCATGAGTATACTCTTGACGACCAGTCGAGGAACGTCTTCTGCATTTAAAGCCCGAGGTAAGCCTTCCCGACCTCTGACCTTACCCGAGCATCTCAGATGTCTTTGCTCGACCCATGCTTGCTTGTAGGATCATCAAGAGTTGTGGGAGACACTGAGATCGCTTCCCTTGCTTTTTAAAGCAAGGGCAAGAAGGGAAGAAGAGACTCCCCAACCGGAGCGGACGGCCGGAGAGCGAAGAAGCCCCACATCGAATGGGGCGATCGCGCCATGGTAAAACGATCATGGCCAAGTTTCGAACTCGTGCCCTTGGCCTCTCGAGGGCGACAAAGTTTCTTTTAGCAAGAAGAAGCGCAATGACCCGGCTGCTAGACCGCCGAGCCCCGACTACCCGGGGTGACCAAGGTCGGCCTTCCAACATGGCCATAGCGGTGGTGCGGGTTCATCGCATAGCTCGCCTCCCTGCACTGAGAGGAAGAGCGGAGTGCCCCGAGCTCGGGCGGCGGGACCTTCGCGGCCATCAATGAGACAGAGGCCACCGACCAGGTAAGACCACAGCCACCGCTACTCCACCCCCTTGTGTTTTTACTGTCTTAGTGTCTATCCTTGATTGCAGACCTCGGCGCCGAGACCCGAGCTTGCCCACTCGACAATGCATTGTTCAGGTAGTCCGAGTCGAAGAGGAGGCAGACGATACATGCCGCCCTTGCATGGGCCGGCCAAAGGCGCACCCTTCTTTGGTGCCTCGGTGGGCCAGTCGGGAGTTCGATCAAGGCCTTGTGGCCGGGACGAGGTAGACCCCAACCTGTGATCGGCGAGGATTACAAAGACGGCGAGGCGGGTATCCTTGCGGACGTCGATCCCCCTGAGATCGAGGGAGACATGGCTGCTCGGGCCCCGCAAGACGCGACGCCGCCGATCGTTGGAGGCCGTGTCACCGAAGCCCCCGAGGCCCCGCCGACCAAAACCGTGCCTGATGGCAGGATCGTGGTTCCCCAAGCCACGGAGAGCGACCATGACAACGGGAGGCACCTCGATGACTCGGCTGGCGAACCTCCAGCCCCCGGGGAACACAATGTTCCACCCCCAGGGGTTGAGTTGGATGCCGCTGCTGCGGCAACTCCTGCCACCGAGCTGGCCGGAACCTCGACTACGGAGGTCGGGACCAAAGCTGCTGCTGCCGTACCAATGGCCGGAGGGTCCGACCCGGCAGCCGATGAGGGAAGATCCCGAGCCGCCGCCGGCACGTCGTCCGCAGGCCCCGGACAAAATGTGCCGGCGGTGATTGAAGAAGGCCCAGGTCACGGGGACCTGGGCGAAGGTTTCGAGATCAACACAGCTCGTCTTGACGAGCTGAACGAGGAGTTCTCCAGCGCGCGCGTCGACAGCCGACTTCGTGAGGTAAGAGCTTCCCGTATAAGTCCTGAAACATGTTAAGTTGTGCATTCTCGACGACTTCTTACCGGATCACTTTTCTTGTTTTCAAGGCGATTGGCAGCGTAACCCGAGGGCTTCAAGGTCTCAATGAGCACGCCAACGTGCTCCGCCAGATCTTGAACGCTGTGGAAGAGAGGGAGACCGAGCGCTCCAGGCTCTGCGCGACCATCGAGGTCGACGCGCAGGAACTCGAGCGGACCAACCGGGAGCTCAACGATCTGCGTCGCACGATGGTGGCGCTGGAGGCATCCCATGCCGCCGAGCTCGAGAGGACCAGGACTTCCGAGCGCGAGCATGGGTTCAAGGCGCAGGAGCACGAGCGCGCTCGAGCGACCAAAGCGCTCGAGGCTCTCGATGCGGAGCGCGCCAAGGTCGAGTTGCTGGAGAAGGCCGCCGCGCGAAGCTTCCTCAGATTCGGGCGCCGAGACCCTCGCGCCAAGGTCGAGGCCCTCGAGAAGGCCGAGGAACAAGCCGCCATCATGCCCAGCGCTCTCCGACAAGCGCGCCAAGGTCGTGGTTCTCGAGGAGGCCGCCAAGAGCAGCCGCCACCACGCCAAGGCACTCGCCGACGAGCGTGCCAAGGTCGGCGCCGAGGCAGCCGCCAAGGAGCAAAGCCGCCACCATGGCTAAGGCACTCGCCAATCTAACGTGCCAAGATCGTTGAGTTGGAGAAGGTCGTTCTTGAGCTATCATCTTGACCAAGGCGCCTCTCGAGCTAGAAGCCAAAGTCGCGAAATTTGGAGGAGAAGCTTAGGCGTGCGGCGAGGCGAAGACCGCCTAGCCCAACTCAACGGCGAGCACCGCCGAGCCGCGAACGCGACTCAAGGAGGCCCTCTGCATCAAACAAAGCCTCGACGCTACAAGCCGTGGTCGCCGAGCTCGAGCAAGAAAAACTTTTGGCGAGATGGAGGATCTGAGCTTGAACAAATTTTAACTCTGTAAAAACTTTTGATGCTATTAATAGGTTTGGGTTACCTTTTTGAAGTGTGCCTTTCTTGTTCGCGATCGAGATCCGTAGGTCGTTTGTATATATTACACCTGCCCCGGCCAGTTGGGTCAAGGTCGAGCAACGCCGACCTTGGACACAAGTTCGAGCAAATGACCATGACTGCGCAGAATCGAGATAGAGTGCTCGCGAAAAGAAACGAAAACAAGCGAACTTCGGTGAATAAGTCTCAAATTCTCGACCACGACCATCTGCGCACTCAATAGCCAGAGTGTGGAGGCTTGTAGTTCAAATCCGGATCGGGGTGAGTGATTGCGAAGAGTTTAAACTACGTTGAGCTCGACCACCGAGGGGTGAACTTGAAGCTCGCGATACCTGCACCAAAGGCGGATAAGAAGGTCGTGCTCGAGGAAGAATTACAGAGATGCTCATAACAAAGGGAAAAGACATGAAGCAGAGAAATCGGAGAATATCCTTTTATTGAAGTTTTAAAGGTATAGAGATTACACATAAAACTTACGAAGTTGATCTATGTTCCACGAGCTAGAGAGCTCTCTGCCATCGGGCATCGCTAGCCGGTAAGCCCCCGTGCAATCTGTTGAAACGACTCTATAGGGGCCCTCCCACCGTGGGGATAACTTGTTGGTGTTGGACGATACCTGAATCCGTCTCAGGGCTAAGTCCCCAACAAGGAGCTTCCTAGGTCGTACCGACCGAGACGCATGTCTGCGAAGAGCTTGCAGGTAATGCGCTGATCGTAGCAGTGCACGGCATCTTACTTCTTCCGTGAGGGCAAGGTCAAGAGACCGCTCTTGCTCGAAGTCGACACGGTCGACCAAGCTGACCCTGGCGGAGCCCAGCGTTACCTCCGGAGGCAGGACGGCCTCGATCAACACGGTGAAAGGCGTGGACCTCGTTGCTTCTACCGATCGGGGTACGAATAGACCATAAGACGGTGGGAAGTTCGTCCACCCAGGTCTTGCCGTAGCGGTTGAGCTCATCTGCGACTTCGCCTTTTGGCATACTGGACGATCGTCGTTGGCGCTTCTGCCGCTCCGTTACTCGAGGATGAGCCACCGGCGAAGCACACTTTGGTGCCCATGCCTTCCATAAAATTCACGGAATAATTCATCGTAAACCGTGTACCATTGTCGGTGATAATTCTGCATGGGACCCCATACCGGTGACCACGGACAAGCGGAAGCGAATGGCGGCTCGGCGTTGATGGTCGAGACGGTTCACCTCAATCCACTTGGTGAAGGTGTCGACGACCACGAACAGAATTTTTCCCCGGTTGTTCGGGAAAGGGCCGAGGATATCCAGCCCCCAAGTCGAGAAAGGCGAGCAAGAGGATGGTCTCGAAGGCGTGAGGCCTACCGGTGCGTTTTCTGGCGTGGCCCGACATGCTCGGCGAGTTCGGACAATATCCCGAGCATCCTGTAATGCCGTCGGCCAGTAATACCCATACGGAAGGCCTTGCCGACCATTGTTCTGTACGAAGAGTGCACCCCACAGAGACCCGAGTGGATGTCATTGAGTAGGTACTTACCCTCCTCCGTGGAGATGCATCGTGTCAGGATGCCGGAGACATTCCGTCTGTAGAGTTTGCCATCCACGAGCTTGTACAAGCTTGCTCGACGCTTAATCACCTTACATTGGCGGGGTGGGCGGCGACGGCCCGTGCGAGAAGCGTGTATGGGCTTAGCCCATGCGGGAATACCTTCCACCACAGCAAGCACGACCTCCTGGTTGGAGATAGACGGAGCCGTCAGCGTCTCGAGGATGACGTCCGGGGGTACCTCCTCGTTGGAAGAGCCGAGTTTGGAGAGAAAGTCGGTATTTGGAGTTGTCCCTCCTAGGGACATGCACGAGCTCAAGTTCGGAACCACTTCTCCATCTTGCGGACTTTGGCGAGATACTTTGCCATCGCATCCCCCGAGCATTGATAGTCCTTGTTGTACTGGTTGATGACGAGCCGAGTCTCCTTCACGACCAACCTTCGACGCCCAAGGACTTGCGGGCTCGTAAGCCCGCCAAGAGAGCCAGATTCGCCACGTTATTGGTCGCAGGAAACCCAAAACGAACCACATACCTCAACTGGTCGCCGCGCGGGGTAAGGATAAGTATCCCAGCCCCCGAGCGTTTGAAAGACCTCGAGCCGTCGAAGAACATGATCCAGGGCTTCTCTTCCTCAGCCTCGAGCTCAGGGGCGGGCTGCGACGTCTGTTCGACCACAAAATCAGCGAGCACTTGCGACTTGATAGCTGTTCGGGCCACGACCTGGATGTCAAACGCCGCCAGCTCCATGGCCCATTTGGCTATCCGCCCGCCGCCTTCTGGATTCCGCAAGATGTCACCGAGCGGAAAGTTGCTCGGGACGACCACGGAATGCGCCTGGAAGTAGTGTCGAAGCTTGCGCGAGGCCATGAGAAGAGCGTACAGCAGTTTCTGCACTTGTGGGTAACGCTCCTTTGGGCCGTGTAAGACCTCGCTGACATAGTAAATCGGATGTTCTTTGTGCCCTGCTCAAAGAACAAGGACAAGACTTCTGACTTAGGCGGTGGTCGCAAGGTAGAGCGACAACCTTCGCCAGTGCGGAGTTGTAAGGAGGGGTGGGGATGACAGATATACCTTCAGCTCGTCGAAAGACCGCTGAGCTTCTGGAGTCCATTCAAAGCCCCCGCGCTTGCGCAGGGTCTTAAAGAATGGGAGGCCTCGTTCGCCGAGCCTCGAAATAAATCTGCTGAGGGCGGCCATACGACCGGTGAGGCTCTGCACTTGCTTGATCGAGGTCGGGGGCTCCATCTTTTCGATGGCCTCGATCTTCTTCGGGTTCAGACCAACCCCCGAGCCCCCGATCATGTAGCCAAGGACCTTCCCTGATGCCGCGCCGAACACACACTTCTCGGGGTTGAGTTTAATTTGGTACCTGTTCAGGTTTGCAAATGTTTCTTCAAGGTCACGGATGTGGTCGCTCCTGGAGGGGCTTTTGACGATGATGTCATCCACGTAAACCTCGAGGTTTCGCCTAATCTCTGCTCGAAGGTCCCGGTCATCGACGCTGGAATGTTGCCCCGCATTGCGCAGACCAAATGACATGGTCGTGTAGCAATAAGTGCCGAACGGGGTGATGAAGGCAGTCTTGCTCTCGTCGTCGACCGCCAGCTTGATCTGGTGGTAGCCCGAGTAAGCATCCAAGAAGCTTAGCATCTTGGCGTTTGCGGTGGAGTCGACGATCTGGTCGATGCGCGGAAGGGGGAAGTTGTCCTTCGGGCAGGCCGAGTTCAACCCCGTATGATCGACGCACATTCTCCACTTGCCACCCTTCTTACGCACGATGGCGGGTTGGCGACCACTCGAGTAGTCGATCTCGCGGATGAAGCCGGCCTTGAGGAGTTTATCAAGGTTTTCCTTGATGATCACGACCTTTCTCGGGAGAAGCGGCGATTCGGGCGTCTGAGTCTAGAATCGGTTCGACACGCAACTTGTGCTCGATCACCTCCTCGGAACGCCAGCATATCTGCAGCTCCCAGCGAATATACCTTTGTTGGCGCGAAGGAAGGTGACGAGCTCGAGTTCCTATTTGGGACTCGGCTTCGCCGAGACGTGGACACACTGGTCGTGTCGCCTTCCTCGGCGGCACGGCCTTTGTTGCCCATTGGCTGGATCGCCGCCCTCTGCGGGCGCTCTTCTCTGTCGCCTCCGGACCTGGTGTGGCAAAGATGTGGGTGGCGCCAGGAACCTTGGTCTCATGACCATGTGCCGCTGCAGTCGCCGCAGACGGTAATGATGCCGTTGGGGCCTAGGAGCTTCATGCATCGGTGGACCGTAATGATTGGCCGCCATAAACTTGATGAGGCAGGTCTTCCGAGAATAGCGTTATGCGGAGGTCGCCTCAACCACCTCAAAGGTGACCATTTCGGTCGCGGAAGTTGTCCGAGCCATCAAGGTGACGGGCAAGACCACACCGCCCCAAGGGAGTAGTCGAGCTCCCAGGAACGATTCCGAAGAAGGGAATGGCGATGCTTTTGATCTTTGACCGGGGAATCTGCATCCGGTCAAGTGCTTCTGCCTGCAATAAATTAAGAGAGCTGCCTCCGTCGACCATGACACGCCCGACCACTGTGTTGCTAATGGTCGGGGTCACGACCAAGGCGGTCTTTAAGTCTCGGGCCATACCTTGTAGGGCATCCTCCGGAGAGAAGGTGATGGTGGCCCCGGCCCACTTGCACCGCCGCCGATGGGCTTTCTCTTGCAACTCGATAGATGGTCCGGCCGCACCTTGATCTCAGCGCCGATGGTAGGTCGCCGAGCCGCCAAGATGACGTCAATCCGGCGCCGCCTGTTGGAATTCAGTCGAGGTCACCGTGCTCCGACCCGGCATTCACCCTTTCAGGCTGGTCGTCATCCTTCGGGAGCACGGGCATCTCACCACGCCCGTCATAGAAGGCTTCAAGCTTTCCCTGCCATGCCCCTTACAGAATCGCCCTGTTGAAATTTAAAATATTTATTTTTACTTTATTGAATTTTTGGGATGTTACAGATCTACCCCCCTTACAGAAATCTCGACCCCGAGATTTGGCGGGTCTAAAGGAAAGTATTTCTAAAAGAGTTAGGAAACTTCTTCTTGAGTCGGTCTTCTCGTTTCCCAATTTGCTTCTTCTTCAGAATGATTGCTCCGTTGAATCTTGATCATCTTGTGGGATTTATGACGAGTGTGGTGTTCAGCTTCTCTTAAGATTTTAGTCGGATGCTTCTGATAAGTCAAACTAGGTTGTTGTTCGATTTCATTTAGCTAGACGAGTTTAGAAGGAAAACGAAGATATTTCCTTAATTGCGATACACAGAAGACATTCTGAACATTGGATAGGTGAGATGGCAACTCTAATTTATATGCTCTTTTCTCTTGCATTTTCTTAATGATACGTTATGGCTGAATATATCGTGGTATTTGGTTATCTGGATTTGGAAAGCGGCGAATACCACGAACCTTGCAATTCTCGAGGACGAGATAGATTTAGGAATTGGTTATCGGAGGTGACCTTGTTGTTCTTGTTGACATTTCGTCTTCATTGCCGTTGCTTTACTGGATCTTCGTCTTGCGATCCCAAGTTGACGTGCGAAGAAATAGAGAAGAATTCGATTCGAGTTTTAGGTAAGCAGATGAGAGATATCAATACTTTCTACATATCTCTTTTGATTGAATAACTGGTATTGTAAATAAGGATAATCTAATTTAGAGAGTAGCATTTAGTATGTTTAGAATACTGGAAATGAAAGAAAAGATGTATTCTTATTAGATTCATTTAGGAAGAACTGAATGTTACTATCCAAAAAGGATATTTGAACACAACGGCTGATCTGAATAGTTCAACAATAGCTGGCGAGATTAGCCGAGATTAAATGTTACTCAAAATTGTCTATAGGTTGAAAGCAAGTTAGAGATAATTTGATCCGTTATTTTGATACACATAGGGTTTTGATTTTCTTTGGATTTGGCAACTACGAAGGATGAAATGTACAAGATCAAAAGATTGATTGCAGGAACTGAATACACAAACGATACACTTAATACCACATTAAGAGTTGAATATAACCATGTAAGGAATATGTTTACATTCAGAGCCTATCGTCGAGGTAGGGATTGTTCTGAGTACTAGACGTTTTCTAGGTCCCCAAAATAGTTTAGAAGTTACTAATATCTTTCTTGACAAGGTGGAGTAGAGCTTTCCTTAGGCAGATGTTGGCCTTCAGATTTTTGAGATCATTCTGGTAATTGCTGGATTACTTCATGAGGTCGAAGTCAAGGTGGATTCCGCTCCTGCTTTGGACATTTGTTGGCATAATGTCCTCTCTCACTACAACGGAAACAGGCAATATTGGCCTTCCGGTTTTGTGTACCAGATAGATGATCATTCTTGGGGCAAGCATCTTCGTTCAATTGCCTCTTCTTTAATTGATCCTTTGGGTAAATTGCTTCAAATTGGATTTCTCCTATTTTTGGAGACATCATTTCAACTGGGGTGACTTCTGGAATGACTATGTTACTAGGAGATTTTTGCTCTCTTTGGGGGCACTGATTAGCAAAGTGACTCGCCTCGCGACAAACAAAGCACCTCTTTTTCTGTCGATCATATAAGCAACTTGCTCTTGATGTTAATTCCCCTACTCTTGGAGTTATAATCTTGCCAATAGTGATTTCGGGCATGACCATGGTTGCAGGAGGTACTTGTTCTTCTTGGGTACATTGCTTAGCAAGATGGCCCACTTGGTGACAGTTAAAGCACTTTGGTTTCCTTTGTGACCTTCTGCTATGATTAATTGCATGCCCAATTCCTTCTTCCTTGTTAGCCTCATCTTGCTGCTTCTTAGGACATTCCCTGGCCCAATGACCTTCTTCTCCACATAAGAAGCATGCTGATAATGATGGCCATGTACTGCTTTCTGGATGGAAATTGTCATGATTGGAGTGTGGTTTCTTTGATTCTTCAAGCGATTTCTCTTGCATAGCTTTTCTTTTATTTGCCAACTCTTGAGCAACTAAGGCTCGAAGTTGTTCTCGTTGATTTGAAGCGCAGCAAGTGACTAATGGATCAAAGGCGCTGCGGTGGATAATGATCTCGACCTTCGCAAAGGAAACAAGTGATATTGTCCATAGGACATTTTCCAGAGAATGATTTCCTTCAACTGGAGCAGTTGATTGGATGCTCATCATCGGTGTGTCCTATTTCTCCACAGCGAATGCAAGCACGGACTTCGGATTTGTTGGGTTGACAATACCCTAAGGAGCAATGCTTAGGTATTAAACAGGATGTAGGAGGGGCCTTTTGATCCAAACAATTTGTTCTCTCGGCAAGAGTTGGAATATGATCTTCGTTTCGAGGTTGAAGGCCTGGTAGGATTTTACTTCCAAGCTTTTTGCTAAGGGATCTCGTCACAGGCATCCTGCAACGATATTTAATAAGATAAGGTTATTTAGATGAAATTATGGTGAGTTACAAGGCAACGTTTCGTTCTTTAAAAGTTTAATGTATATTATTATTGTCATTTCCAGTGAGTGACTCATTATGAATTTCGACCGGAAGGTTCATACATACACGAGAGTAATCCAAACGACAAGACAAGGTACTCTTCAATCAAGAATTTAAAAGAACACCAATTATAATGTCGATTATCATAGCAGAGTTGTAGGGTTTCTAATCACATGTGATTTCTTACATAGTTTTAAATTTTGCGTATTTTGAGGATTCAGGTGATTGTAAGTTAACTAATTATTATTTAACTAGAGAAGTCTTTTATTTAAAATTCTCATTCAGATTTCACAATAAGGGATCTTATGTCTTCTGGTTTAGAATTTCTATATATATGATCCTTCATGACAGATTGATAAAGGAAATGGTGAAGAACTTCTTGTGGTAGCTGGTTGTCATTACTTTTGACGATTGTTTGTTTGTTGATGTCTTGATCCGGTTGTTGACGTTGGATTTTGACGTCTTATGCAAACTTTGCATGTAGAAACATGGGCATCATTATCAATGCTGTGAACTGCATACTTAACGGAAAATCTTACGTTCGGTTTTCGGGTAAATGTCGAATTTTATGTCGTTATGATGTTTCACGAGTGACTCGAACTTGACCTTCCAATTGAGTGCTAACATGGCTATGATCTTATTTCCAATTTCTTGGTTTATATGAGATTGCTTTGTGTCATAACAAGTGCATATTTTCCATGTTTAAGGTCTTCAGCCAATTCTTTTACAGTATTACTCCAGCTTTTTCCGATTGTCCATAATAATTGTTCTTAAAGGGAGGATGTCAGAATGATAATTTGGATAGTAAAGGGATTTAGAATGAAAGGAAAGGTTGTACCATAACCATAGTTGTGCATTATACCAAATCTTTTGAAGGTTTATACTTCTAAGATAATGTTTTATATTTTAATTGCTTCATAACTATGGGTTCCTTATATGGTTTTGGGTCATCTCATTATAATTATTTAACCTATCGGTTAAACATTACGAGAGTTTCCCGTAATAACAATATAGACAGAAAATTTTAATTAATCAAATTGCAACACACTTTTATTTATTATATAAGAACCATACGTTTTCTTATGTCATAACAAAGTTTTATTATGCCAACCTACTACTTTATGGTCATGTCTTCCATTCTAGTATTGAGGGGTTTGATTAAAGATTCTGCAGTAGAAGTACTTCCCGAAGGTAGGAGAGGTAGTTTTTATGGCATTAGTTTACTAGAGAATCTTGAGGGCAAGAGGTGTCAATATGTGGTATAAATGTAATGAAGATATTTGTTAAGTTCTGACATATAGATTTGACAAGATTGGTTGGCATTGGAATTTGCTGATTATAGCAACTAGTGGCAGCATTTCCTTAGGTAGTCCTTGTTATTGCCATAAAAAGAGTACGAGGAAAAGGTGGTTTTAGCGTAGTTGAGCCAGAAATAGAAAGAGTGGGTGTTAGCTATGGGGAGAGGATAGCGAGAGGTGTGTCAAGGTGGTATTCAAAGAAATGAAGATTGGGACGGCCTACTACGTTTTTGCTGCGCAACTCTAATGATAATGTTTGTCCAAGGCTTGTACTAATCCTACGAGGTTACAATGAATTTCATTTTGAATATCACTAGGATTTAGATAATAACCCCTTTTGTTTTTGATTAAAATTTCTTATTAAGTAGGGTAACACATCGTAAATTTCAACCTAGTGGTTTAACATTCACGAGAATAACCCGAAAGCAATACAAAAGATCTACAACGAAATTTCAATAACACAGAAATACTATACATATATTTAACTCAGTACATAGGAAGGGTATCTATGGTTTTTCTTCTACTAACTATATGTATTTATGCATAACAGG
The DNA here is from genome assembly GCA_036346375.1 of Guadua angustifolia. NCBI lineage: Eukaryota > Viridiplantae > Streptophyta > Magnoliopsida > Poales > Poaceae > Guadua > Guadua angustifolia. The sequence continues at coordinate 15,194,822 of CM070508.1, forward strand.
TTTACGGTGTAGCTAGAATGACGTGTAGTTGTATAATACTATTACATTAATGTAGGTTATTCAGCAATGAGTTTCTTTTAATCTTCGCACCACTTGCTGTGTTAGTCTTCCGAGGCTTCGATGAAGTCGGAGAAGTTATGATGTTTCGCTATCTCCATCTTCTTGAAGTTGTTGATGCAAACATCTCGATGTCGCTGACTTGTTGTTTAAATTATTTTCAACAAGTTTGTTTGTGATTTTTGTTTTGCAAAAAGACAAGGAAAGAAATATTTCTAGAAAGAATAGTTTAGGAATGGAGAAAGAATATACAGATAGGAAGATTAATTTCTCTAGATGGGAAGAGTGTATGTATAACTGATGCTATGCTTTTCATATTTCTTTTTGAAAATAGAGTTTCTGAATTTTCTTTTCCAGTTTTCGTTGTAACATTCATCCTAAAGTTCCTATTCAGAAGTGTATAACTTTCCTAGTTCTAACTCATTTTTATGGTACATAATTTAAGCAGAGTGATGAAGTGAGTTTTAAGGCATGGCTAGAAGTTATTATTGGAAAGGATTAAGTTTTGTCTAGCCTAAAGCAGCATAGGTTAGTATTGGTGTGTCTAATGTGGTAAGATCTTAGCCTTGGTTTATATGTGAATGGTGTGGTCTCAAGCAAAGCTAAGAGTGATAATAGAGACTATACTGCTAGCCCTAGTGAGGTTTTATTTTTGAGACAGATGAATAACCATGATGGCTACATAGGTGAGAACTGTACAGAGAGGAGATAAGTTCATAAAAAGTTCTATGAGGGAAGACACAGACTAAGTTATGTTTTTCTTTTGACGATCATTCTAATGTTTATATTCTGGAAGCATAGAACTTTTCCGATTCTAACTTAAACTCACAGTATATCGTTTAGGTAAAATAATGAGGTGAATTTTTTTTTGAGGCACGATGAGGAGCCGTTATTGGAAAGACCAGGTTTTAGCTAACTTAAGATGACTTAGGTAAACTAGTGGTTACCAATATGGCAAGATATTGGTATTAATCTATATATAAACGGCGCGACCTCTAGAAGCTAGTAGCAGTAGCGGGGGCTATATTACTAATCTTGATGGAACTTGATTTTGAGGGAAGTTAACAACCATAGTGGTTGCACAAGTGAGAGGTTGTATGATGAGGAGGGACGAGCTCATATAAAATTTTACAGAGAGAAGAGATAACTACTTTACAGCTTCTTATTTATCCTATGGGTTGAGATTTCTCATATTCATACATGAGGACAATTTATTGTGAAACTTCAACCTGGAGGTCAAGTTCACATATAAATCAGTCCTGACATTCAGAAGTAAAAACCAATTTCAAGTAGCAGGACATAACAACAACATATGTTGCTCTATATAACTAGAGTAGAATAATATGCTATGCGCAAATGGTTTTCATCCTTAAAGTAATCCTAATTTATTCTAATCTTCGGCCTTTTACTGTCTCTTCATGAAGTAGGATCTTCAATCTTCACTTTTGCTTTGTCGAGGTTAGCGAAGCATTGTCCGACTTCCTTGAAGTATTGGTGTAGACATTGTATTCTTCATCGACTGACATGAACGATGACAGCGACAAGTCTTAGTCGTCTTCCAAAAGCAACAGCGAAAGAAAAACCATTTCTAAGGAAAGAGGTATTTGTTTACAAAACAAAATGAAAATAGAGACAAGAGTAGATTCTTAAGAATGAGGAAAGAATGGCAGAATCTACATTTTGCAAATATGGTATCTTTTGAAGATAAGATTTTGAATTCTCATATTCCAATGCTAACGACCATTCTATCTAAAGTTTATCCTACGGTCAGTATAGCTCTGATACCATCTGTGAGGACCCCCATTTTTACACAGAATGCAAAAATGGAAATCTAATGTGCTCGCAGTACTAGTCCCTGGATCAGTAGCTAGCACGCACATTTCAACATTTGGAATCACAACCATACAACATATTTAATTAAGCGGAAACGAATAATTACGGAAATATTACAACTTAGAGAATAAAGCAGCGAGGAAGCAATATCCTGTAGTTTGCCCAACCGACCCGCAGGCAACTGACCAGGCATAAACTCCAGATAGAACACGCTGAAGAACCCGCAACCTGCGAAGAATAACTTCAAAGCTTCGCTTTCTAAACCACCTACATAATAATTAGGCAAGGGTGAGTATTTTACATACTCAGCAAGACTTGAGCAAAACCTATCATATATGCAGGCCATTTCAAAGGAAAGGCTACTACAGTTAATTTGCATAAAGCGAAATTGAATTGTAAAACAAGTTATTTGCAAACGGAATTTATAAGAGCATTTGATTGATAACAAGTAAGTAAAGCATAGATAACACTCACCGTCCTCCATGACGTGAGTTCGAATCGATCCTTGCCATTGCATGGCATATATCCAGTTCTTTGCCCACACAAGGCACAACAGCTGATACCAATACTTGCCAACACATGGTATAGTATTGGGTCATCTGTGGGGTAAGCTAACTTATAAAATAAACCTTTTTGAAAACCAAAGCTAACATTGGAATGACTTCACCAAGTGCTCATGACCGCGAGCGCGGCTAATCGATTAGATTTAAACTCTGCAGAGGTGTACAACTTTACCCACAAGTCATGGTCTTTCGACCATACATAGTCGTTACATTACCTAGACATGGCTTTGACCAGCCCGGACGTTAACCCCGCCAGAGAACCGAAACACACACGCGAGTCGTGGATCCACTTTCAGACCCCAACACAACACAACGTTTTCAACACGGCAGTATGCATAACCGTTGCATTAGCAAGTAGACTCGATCGAATACCCGTCAGTAGACTGACCGAAAACTCATGCGAGCTCCGCCTACCAATGACGAAGCCATGTCTAATTAACATAACAAGCTATGGCTACCCCATAAATAGCTCTCGTGGTTGCACGGAAATCTCGGATCAATAGCGTCCCATTGCTCGGTCCTTAGACTGACACGGGCGATACTCCACCCTACACTACGTGCAATTCCTGTTGCACAAACGACTATTGCCAATAATCGCCCGCATCAAAGCATAGTTTTATTTTGGGTTTTTAATCAAAGTACTAGCAACCATTTTCCCAAAAGGATCATTCAGGTTTCAGGTAAAACATTTCAGAAACAACTTTAATCATGATCATCTGTTCCTCAAATACTAAAGCATGGCTAAGCAGGTTAATATGATCGTTTATACCCAAGATGACATTAAGAGATGTCTACCCTCAAGCTATGGTTATCAAGGTTCACATTCCCATAATCATCAAAGGAGGATCACAAGACAACAGGTATAACTACCAATCCACAAAATAGCAATTTACATAAAGTGAACGCATGCATAAAACAATTTGATGCACAAAAGGAATATAAAATACTGGGATCAATATGGTCAAAGGATGCTTGCCTTGCTTAATAGACGCTTACGACGAAGATGAGGATTGCGGCGGATTTATTTATTTAATAATGAAGCTAGAGACGACGGCTCTACACGACGAACAACGGAAATAGCAAATAAAAGACTTCAATAAGAGCAAAAGAAATTGATAGCAAAACAAATAAACTCTTCATAAGAATAGGGATTGCTCTTAATGAACTTATTAATCTTATTTTACGAATTCAAGATACAAAGATTGTTGGGATTACTAGAATTAATCATTAGTTGTAATGCTTCATTGATTTACCATTCATAACATGAGTTCCTGCCAAATCTTCAATACTTACAGGTTTTGCTTTATTAAGATTCAGATTCAAAGCAAGGTGAAATATGAATATCTTCTTATGCTACTACAGATCATTCCCTAACGATCAATTCTAAACTATTCTTTACTAAATTCGGATTTAGATGAATTGCTTTGCAAGTTACTGAAAAGGGCTTAAATGATCATGTTGGACCATGGATAATTAGTTCTTTATCTTTAATTGATTTCGCTTAGAGTTAACTTTACGCTGGTTAGATCTTCTGATTTAGGCTACTGGATTAATTTACATGATATTTGAGAAGGTTCTGGTGATAAAAATAACTTAACTGTGGATTCCATCATTATTACCTAAAGTGTATTCATTCGCATTAAGGCCTAAAGAAATGTGATTACTTAGGGTTATTCAGCTATTAGGATTAATATGCAAAACATGATGAAGTATGGTTATTTCTTCATAATGAGATGGTTTATACTTTGTATAACAATCTTAAGCTGATTCCATAAATTTTAGGCTTTGGCTGATACATTATATTCATTGTTAAAAAGGCTTAAGTGGCATCGTAAAGTTAACGATAATCGGAATCGGCAGGAAAGTGAAACAAAAGGTTAACACTTAAGGGTTTTGGACCAGCTAGATTTAGATGAAGAGCATGCTAAAAATGAAATATTTTTCTAGAATCTGGTAGAACAACTTTGTAGAGTGTTACTAAACTAGTTTTACTGATTTTAGTATTTAGACGAGTTATTTTATCTACTGCTGAAGTAGACTAAATGATCACGATGAATACGCTAAATCGGCCAACTTTAGATTGTGATTGCAACTCCAATACACATGATCTTTAGTTCACTTTTCAGGCATTAGCAGTAAGCAATCCTAGAAGTGATTTAAAGTTGGTTCTACATTGTTTTAACTTAAACTGCAATAGGTTTTCTATTTGATTATTATTACATTTGCCATTTCCTTATGCTAAAAGAATTCAAGTTAAACTTTATTCCAATTATTTTCATATACATATGCCTTTACTGTTTTTAGGGACTTATACTAATTACATTATCATTGCTTTGAGCCATTATGCTATTATTTTGTCAATGGCCATAACATGGTTAAATAAATGATTATGAAGTAATTGATTCAAATTGAGTTCAACATGAGATGGTTTTGCATATTTGAGTTTATCATGATTCCAGAGACAAACAAGAATTTATTTTATAGTTTTAAAAGTTATATTTTGCATATATGCAATAATGACCATAATACTATGTTTATCCCATTTTAAGTTTAAACGATTGTTCTGTGATTCAAGAATTGAATATTTTCGTATATTTGAACACATTATGATCCTAGCATCACATTAATATTTATTTCCCCATTTCAGTTCTCATTATTCACAAGTTCTCATTAACATCATATTAGCACCATAATCAAAGTTTAAATTAAATAACGATCCCATACTTCAAAAACTAAATATTTTTACATATTTAGATTCTTCGGGGTTTTAAATGAATATACAAATTTATCCTGCTGAGTTTTGATTAAAACTGTAAAAGATATTCAAACTAGAATATTTAATTTGGTTGGAAAAGAGGAATCGTTTTCAAAGAAGTGAAAGCGCCTGCTCGGCTCTTCTTCTACCTCAGCACGATAGCCCCAGCATGCAGACAGAGAAACAGAGGACGTCTAGGGCATGGCGGCGAAGGGTCTTCCGGCGACCTTCCGGCGAAGGTGAGGGCGCCAGCAGGGAGAGCTCGACGAGGTGAGTCCTAAGAGGAGCCGATTCGGCGGAGGAAGCCTCGGTAGCGCAAGATCCAAGCTTGGGCGGCGGAAATGGCGGGAGGTGGAGGAAGCATATTAGGGCATTAGAGATGAAATCGGTGGCATACTAAGCATCAAGGGACACTAGTGGTTCCGTTTCCGAGGTTCACCTGAGGGGAGAAGGCCGGAGGAGCTCCGCCCACGGCGGCCTGACTTGGGGAAGAAGGGGCGCACGGCTGCAGCGGTTTCTTGCATGAAGGAGCTCGGGTATTTTTGAGGGGATTTGATCCTTGAAGCCTGGAGATGCTCTAGCTCAGCCGGATTTGAGAACCTTTGGCTCTACCGCTCGGATTTTGCTTCGCCCTTGGGCTCTGAGGTTGCGGCAATGAAGGAACCGCAGGGAGTTTCTTGCGCTGGGCTTGGGGAGAAGGAAGGGAAGAAATGAGGGGAAGTATTAGCACTGCGCCTGGTGGTCTCTGAGAGGCAATGAATGGCTTGGTAGTGGCCTGTACTCTGGCTTCTGGAGGGTTCCCAGTGGAACGAACGGAGGTTGAAGGTGGAGCCAACGGGATTGAGGACGATGCATTCGGTAGCAGGCTCCTGGGTCCATTGTCAGTGACTGCAAGCTCCAACAATGCGCCAACGGAACGGGAAATCGACGAATGGCCCACACGTCGGTGACTGCGATTGAATTTCATTTCGGATTTGATTTTCCTTTGATACCAATTGAAATCTATTATTTTTAATATTTTGTTTTTCAATTGGATTTGATCTCAGGACGCTTCTATAAAATTTTCAGGTCAAGATACGGTTCCATTATTTTATAAAAATCCTGACCATGTATTATTTTGATTCAGAAGTTGACTCTTTATTTTATTCCTTCATTTCTCCCTATATGAAATATCATTTTATGGCTAAATTGATTTACTTATGTGCTCAGGGTTCTCATGACAATTTTTCCAAATTTTTACTTTTTACATTTTTACCTTTTTCTCTTTTTCATTCTTTAATTCTCTTTATTTGATTTTTCATGCAAATGCAACACTCCAAGGGAAATTCAAATAAAACCAATAACGCCAAGAAATTCAGAAATAAATATTTTCAAATTTAAAATATTTATTTTTACTTTATTGAATTTTTGGGATGTTACAGATCTACCCCCCTAACAGAAATCTCGACCCCGAGATTTGGCGGGTCTAAAGGAAAGTATTTCTAAAAGAGTTAGGAAACTTCTTCTTGAGTCGGTCTTCTCGTTTCCCAATTTGCTTCTTCTTCAGAATGATTGCTCCGTTGAATCTTGATCATCTTGTGGGATTTATGACGAGTGTGGTGTTCAGCTTCTCTTAAGATTTTAGTCGGATGCTTCTGATAAGTCAAACTAGGTTGTAGTTCGATTTCATTTAGCTAGACGAGTTTAGAAGGAAAACGAAGATATTTCCTTAATTGCGATACACAGAAGACATTCTGAACATTGGATAGGTGAGATGGCAACTCTAATTTATATGCTCTTTTCTCTTGCATTTTCTTAATGATACGTTATGGCTGAATATATCGTGGCGCTGGTTATCCTGGATTTGGAAACGGCGAATACCACGAACCTTGCAATTCTCGAGGACGAGATAGATTTAGGAATTGGTTATCGGAGGTGACCTTGTTGTTCTTGTTGACATTTCGTCTTCATTGCCGTTGCTTTACTGGATCTTCGTCTTGCGATCCCAAGTTGACGTGCGAAGAAATAGAGAAGAATTCGATTCGAGTTTTAGGTAAGCAGATGAGAGATATCAATACTTTCTACATATCTCTTTTGATTGAATAACTGGTATTGTAAATAAGGATAATCTAATTTAGAGAGTAGCATTTAGTATGTTTAGAATACTGGAAATGAAAGAAAAGATGTATTCTTATTAGATTCATTTAGGAAGAATGAATGTTACTATCCAAAAGGATATTTGAACACAACGGCTGATCTGAATAGTTCAACAATAGCTGGCGAGATTAGCCGAGATTAAATGTTACTCAAAATTGTCTATAGGTTGAAAGCAAGTTAGAGATAATTTGATCCGTTATTTTGATACACATAGGGTTTTGATTTTCTTTGGATTTGGCAACTACGAAGGATGAAATGTACAAGATCAAAAGATTGATTGCAGGAACTGAATACACAAACGATACACTTAATACCACATTAAGAGTTGAATATAACCATATAAGGAATATGTTTACATTCAGAGCCTATCGTCGAGGTAGGGATTGTTCTGAGTACTAGACGTTTTCTAGGTCCCCAAAATAGTTTAGAAGTTACTAATATCTTTCTTGACAAGGTGGAGTAGAGCTTTCCTTAGGCGGATGTTGGCCTTGATTTTTGAGATCATTCGGTAATTCTTTGGATTACTTCATGAGGTCGAAGTCAAGGTGGATTCCGCTCTCGCTTTGGACATTTGTTGGCATAATGTCCTCTCTCACTACAACGGAAACAGGCAATATTGGCCTTCCGGTTTTGTGTACCAGATAGATGATCATTCTTGGGGCAAGCATCTTCGTTCAATTGCCTCTTCTTTAATTGATCCTTTGGGTAAATTGCTTCAAATTGGATTTCTCCTATTTTTGGAGACATCATTTCAACTGGGGTGACTTCTGGAATGACTATGTTACTAGGAGATTTTTGCTCTCTTTGGGGGCACTGATTAGCAAAGTGACTCGCCTCGCGACAAACAAAGCACCTCTTTTTCTGTCGATCATATAAGCAACTTGCTCTTGATGTTAATTCCCCTACTCTTGGAGTTATAATCTTGCCAATAGTGATTTCGGGCATGACCATGGTTGCAGGAGGTACTTGTTCTTCTTGGGTACATTGCTTAGCAAGATGGCCCACTTGGTGACAGTTAAAGCACTTTGGTTTCCTTTGTGACCTTCTGCTATGATTAATTGCATGCCCAATTCCTTCTTCCTTGTTAGCCTCATCTTGCTGCTTCTTAGGACATTCCCTGGCCCAATGACCTTCTTCTCCACATAAGAAGCATCTCGATAATGATGGCCATGTCGCTTCGGATGGAAATTGTCATGATTGGAGTGTGGTTTCTTTGATTCTTCAGCGATTTCTCTTGCATAGCTTTTCTTTTATTTGCCAACTCTTGAGCAACTAAGGCTCAAGTTGTTCTCGTTGATCTTTGAATCGCTGCAGCAGTGACTAATGGATCAAAGGGGCACTGCGGTGGATAATGATCTCGACCTTCGCAAAGGAAACAAGTGATATTGTCCATAGGACATTTTCCAGGAGAATGATTTCCTTCACAACTGGAACAGTTGATTGGATGCTCATCATCAGTGTGTCCTATTTCTCCACAGCGAATGCAAGCACGGACTTCGGATTTGCTGGGTTGACAATACCCTAAGGAGCAATGCTTAGGTATTAAACAGGATGTAGGAGGGGCTTTTTGATCCAAACAATTTGTTCTCTCGGCAAGAGTTGGAATATGATCTTCGTTTCGAGGTTGAAGGCCTGGTAGGATTTTACTTCCAAGCTTTTTGCTAAGGGATCTCGTCACAGGCATCCTGCAACGATATTTAATAAGATAAGGTTATTTAGATGAAATTATGGTGAGTTACAAGGCAACGTTTCGTTCTTTAAAAGTTTAATGTATATTATTATTGTCATTTCCAGTGAGTGACTCATTATGAATTTCGACCGGAAGGTTCATACATACACGAGAGTAATCCAAACGACAGTACAAGGTACTCTTCAATCAAGAATTTAAAAGAACACCAATTATAATGTCGATTATCATAGCAGAGTTGTAGGGTTTCTAATCACATGTGATTTCTTACATAGTTTTAAATTTTGCGTATTTTGAGGATTCAGGTGATTGTAAGTTAACTAATTATTATTTAACTAGAGAAGTCTTTTATTTAAAATTCTCATTCAGATTTCACAATAAGGGATCTTATGTCTTCTGGTTTAGAATTTCTATATATATGATCCTTCATGACAGATTGATAAAGGAAATGGTGAAGAACTTCTTGTGGTAGCTGGTTGTCATTACTTTTGACGATTGTTTGTTTGTTGATGTCTTGATCCGGTTGTTGACGTTGGATTTTGACGTCTTATGCAAACTTTGCATGTAGAAACATGGGCATCATTATCAATGCTGTGAACTGCATACTTAACGGAAAATCTTACGTTCAGTTTCTCGGGTAAATGTCGAATTTTATGTCGTTATGATGTTTCACGTAGTGACTCAGAACTTGACCTTCCAATTGAGTGCTAACATGGCTATGATCTTATTTCCAATTTCTTGGTTTATATGAGATTGCTTTGTGTCATAACAAGTGCATATTTTCCATGTTTAAGGTCTTCAGCCAATTCTTTTACAGTATTACTCCAGTTTTTCTGATTGTCCATAATAATTGTTCTTAAAGGGAGGATGTCAGAATGATAATTTGGATAGTAAAGGGATTTAGAATGAAAGGAAAGGTTGTACCATAACCATAGTTGTGCATTATACCAAATCTTTTGAAGGTTTATACTTCTAAGATAATGTTTTATATTTTAATTGCTTCATAACTATGGGTTCCTTATATGGTTTTGGGTCATCTCATTATAATTATTTAACCTATCGGTTAAACATTACGAGAGTTTCCCGTAATAACAATATAGACAGAAAATTTTAATTAATCAAATTGCAACACACTTTTATTTATTATATAAGAACCATACGTTTTCTTATGTCATAACAAAGTTTTATTATGCCAACCTACTACTTTATGGTCATGTCTTCCATTCTAGTATTGAGGGGTTTGATTAAAGATTCTGCAGTAGAAGTACTTCCCGAAGGTAGGAGAGGTAGTTTTTATGGCATTAGTTTACTAGAGAATCTTGAGGGCAAGAGGTGTCAATATGTGGTATAAATGTAATGAAGATATTTGTTAAGTTCTGACATATAGATTTGACAAGATTGGTTGGCATTGGAATTTGCTGATTATAGCAACTAGTGGCAGCATTTCCTTAGGTAGTCCTTGTTATTGCCATAAAAAGAGTACGAGGAAAAGGTGGTTTTAGCGTAGTTGAGCCAGGAAATAGAAAGAGTGGGTGTTAGCTATGGGGAGAGGATGACAGAGGTTGTCTTCTTTGAAGCGAGGTATTCAAACAAATGAAGATTGGGACTGACCTACTACGCTTTTTGTTTGCAATAACTCTAATGATAATGTTTGTCCAAGGCTTGTACTAATCCTACGAGGTTACAATGAATTTCATTTTGAATATCACTAGGATTTAGATAATAACCCCTTTTGTTTTTGATTAAAATTTCTTATTAAGTAGGGTAACACATCGTAAATTTCAACCTAGTGGTTTAACATTCACGAGAATAACCCGAAAGCAATACAAAAGATCTACAACGAAATTTCAATAACACAGAAATACTATACATATATTTAACTCAGTACATAGGAAGGGTATCTATGGTTTTTCTTCTACTAACTATATGTATTTATGCATAACAGGTTTACGGTGTAGCTAGAATGACGTGTAGTTGTATAATACTATTCTGTTAATGTAGGTTATTCAGCAATGAGTTTCTTTTAATCTTCGCACCACTTGCTGTGTTAGTCTTCCGAGGCTTCGATGAAGTCGGAGAAGTTATGATGTTTCGCTATCTCCATCTTCTTGAAGTTGTTGATGCAAACATCCCGATGTCGCTGACTTGTTGTTTAAATTATTTTCAACAAGTTTGTTTGTGATTTTTGTTTTGCAAAAAGACAAGGAAAGAAATATTTCTAGAAAGAATAGTTTAGGAATGGAGAAAGAATATACAGATAGGAAGATTAATTTCTCTAGATGGGAAGAGTGTATGTATAACTGATGCTATGCTTTTCATATTTCTTTTTGAAAATAGAGTTTCTGAATTTTCTTTTCGATTTTAGTTGTAACATTCATCCTAAAGTTCCTATTCGAAGTGTATAACTTTCCTAGTTCTAACTCATTTTTATGGTACATAATTTAAGAGTGATGAAGTGAGTTTTAAGGCATGGCTAGAAGTTATTATTGGAAAGGATTAAGTTTTGTCTAGCCTAAAGCAAAGATAGGTTAGTATTGGTGTGTCTAATGTGGTAAGATCTTAGCCTTGGTTTATATGTGAATGGTGTGGTCTCAAGCAAAGCTAAGAGTGATAATAGAGACTATCTTGCTAGCCCTAGTGAGGTTTTATTTTTGAGACAGATGAATAACCATGATGGCTACATAGGTGAGAACTGTACAGAGAGGAGATAAGTTCATAAAAAGTTCTATGAGGGAAGACACAGACTAAGTTATGTTTTTCTTTTGACGATCATTCTAATGTTTATATTCTGGAAGCATAGAACTTTTCCGATTCTAACTTAAACTCACAGTATATCGTTTAGGTAAAATAATGAGGTGAATTTTTTTTTGAGGCACGATGAGGAGCCGTTATTGGAAAGACCAGGTTTTAGCTAACTTAAGATGACTTAGGTAAACTAGTGGTTACCAATATGGCAAGATATTGGTATTAATCTATATATAAACGGGCGCGACCTCTAGAAGCTAGTTAGTTATGAGATTAGGATACATTATTTGTAAATTATTATAGGTATTGAATAGATATATTAAGTAATTATATGTAATTTAATGAATAAGGATTATTAACGTATATTAATATAGAGAGTCATAAAGTAGTGAATTAGAAATGATAATTGATAGATTCAGATTGATCTGAATGATTAGAAGATATATTATGTTTAATAGCTTGATCTTATATGTTAAGTAGATTAGAATGATCTGAAAGTATCAATGTCTAAGTTATAGGTATGAGTAAATTTCGATGATCTATCTTGATATCATCGATAGTGCAGATTTAGAAGTTTAATGATGATAATGATTGACAGTACGAAGATTATAGTGTCTATAATATAGTTCTAATTGATATTAGATTATATAATATGTGAATAATGTATTAGCATGCTTAGATTCATTTGGTATCTGAATGAATATCGAAGTAGATTCATATCATTTATTGATGATTCTTAGTTATCATGTATGGTTGATCTATTGTTGAATACTATGGTGATTCTGATGGCTCGATTCGTCTGATCATGAATTGATACTGAATCTTCATATAGCTTATCATGATTAAGTTAGATCTTATTTACTTGAGATTTTCGAGCTTGATGTTTCTGAGTCTTTTCGATTAGCAAGTTAGGTCTTAGATCTTCTAGATCAGCATTGAAGCATACTGACTTTTTCTCATATGAATGTTCGTCATTGACATCTAGACTGTTGTGAGGATTAAGCATCTTCAGAGTTTAGCAATTCGTTATATCTGTATCTGATATTGATGGCATGACATTGCTGATGATGTCTATTTCTGGTAGTTAGCAGATTGATCATTTAAGCATTTTCTAGACTTCCTTCTGCATCTAGATGTATCATATTGTCTTATATAGTTTATGCTTATGCTTGATTTTCTACTTGATATATTCTTTTATTATGATTGCACATAGTATTCGAGTTCGTAATTTACCAATTTCTGGTCTATAATGTCACTTGAGTTGCATCAATGTGATTGTTGAGTATCAAATTAGACTCTATGATATGATTGTCGTTACGATATGTACATAACATTCTGTCGATCATTATGTTACAGTTAATTGACTCTTGATTGTAGTAGTTATAGCTGTTTTGACTTAGAGTTCTGATTAGTTGCATATGATCCAGTTAGCAGATTCATTAGTATGAGGATTAGAGCTAGCTTCTTATTTTAAGATTCTTCTGACTATTTGACATGATGATATGTGATCATGTTAGACTTCTTGAATTAGAATTAATCTTCTGATCTTAATCGATAACTATGATAGTTGATAATTATCATTTTTATAATAATCATAGCTTTGATTTAGCATAATCTAGTATTATTAGGATCTATTGATCATTGATTAGGAAATTTAGATTTCAGTAGTTTATTATTGTAGTTATTCTTGATGTCTCTTGCATGTAGCATTCTGTTGGTATTTTGATGTTGACTATTAGTTTCGAATGTCTGTCTATTCAATTAGTGACTAGGATTATGCATTGTATTTAGATGCTAGATTGTTATTGAGTAGAATTTCAGTATTTAGATGTTTCTTCATGATTAGATTCTTAGATTCAGAGTATCTAATATTTTAAGTTATAGATTTTCATTTCATAATTATTTTATTTTGATTCTTATAGAGTATTTTTAATAGTTTTATTAGTATTATTTATTAGTATACAGATATTAACATAAGTCTTGATGTTCTTATATGAGCATTATTCGTTTAGTATTTTAATTATGTAATGTAATTTTCAATTGCTATTGTCTATTTTAGTTATATTTAAATTGTTAAGTTGGTTAAAGATAGGTTGTAATGAATTATATCTTGCATGTAATTATTTTAGTATAAGATGTTTTATGTATATATGTAGATGTTTTGATAATTATGAGTTGTTCATAACTAAGTATGTACTTTATTAAGGATTTCATTGAATTCTAGATTAATAACTTTTATATTTATCATTGTAAAATTATGTTAATTCAGATACATAAGTTAATTAATAATTTAGAATTCAATTAAGATATTTTTAATTTATAAAATGATATCATAGTTACAGTTAGATTTATATACTATTAAAGTTTCTATTAGTTATATTATTTAATGAGTTGTATTCATGTATCTATAATTATTTAAGTTGTATCATGAAGATATTTAAGTGTATAAATTTATGATATCATAATGATATCAGATGAATATTATTAGTATCTAGTGCTATAATTTATAAGTTATCGTGTATTTAATCTGTTATATATTAGTATTATGTAATTGACTGAATTAGTATCATAGATATATTAGATTAGTTATATGAAAATGTAGTTATTGATTATTTACTGATTAATTTGAGTTGTTAGCAGATGTATATGACTAATTATATGAGTATGTAATGAGTTTAGATAAGAGTATAAGTTTACTATTTGCAGTCATAGTAAGGATTTTGCTATAGTTTCTATGATTTAAATTGAGATCATGTAGTAATTATTTTAAAGATATGTCTGATGATATGATGGTCTAATAATTAGATTTATTGAAGAATTATTAATTATAGAATGACATGTCATTTTAAATTAGTATATGAGTTATGTAATAGTTTCAAGTACTATTTTCTTAATAAGCTTAGTATGAGTATATTTACTATTTAACTATGTGAGTTATCTAAATTATGAGTTAATATTTAGTTAATATTGTAAATTTAAAGTTCTATTATAAGATAGTCATTATTTATGTTAATTATAGATATGATTGTAGCACTAGGTGTAATGTATATGTTTGTATTGTCATGAATAAAATAGTATGAGTTTTCAGAAGTGATTATAATCATATAGGTAATTAGATGAGAATATTTGTATTTGATAGATTATAATATGAGTTTGCATAGCTTCATTCATTTGATATCTAGAATGTGACTAAGATATTATATTGTTTATTAAGATACTAGAATTATTTTAGAAAGATAGATCAGTAAATGATATAGATTGAATGTGAGAGAAGTTATGTAGATTCAGATGAATGTAATTGTACTAAGTCTATATGTAGATAACATACAATATAGATATAAATGCATTAGGATATGATAAAAGTTATGAATAATTTATTAGAGATTATGAGATTATTGAATATAGTTGTAATCTACATAGATGATTTTAATAGCTTGCTTACATAACTATATGATAACATATGTTACAGTATGATGTATAGTTCTCTAAATAACTAATTTACAAGTATTGATACTATAGAGTAATTATTATATACTAAGTTTGATTCGACATAAATAGTATCTTAATTGATTATCTTGCTGATGTATCATGATATCAAATTCAACGCATAGCATGTATCATTAATAGCATCTAAATTTATAGTTTAATATAAGTTAGATAGAATAATTTGTTATGACTAAATAGATTGAATGATCATAGCTATTCAGATATTAGATGATATGATACTATTAACAAGTAATGGATAATCGATAGTCATGAGACTACATCGAACACATTTATATCATTAAGGCATATTAAAGATTTGATGTAACATTTGGAAGATATTAACAATGTTATACATAGATAAATATGCTACACTATTGACGTAACTCAATGAATAATTACTACTTAGTTAATAATACACTAAGATATAGAAGCATTATTGAACATGTAGTATTATGGTTCAATGATAAACATATTATAGAAGCAAATGTATTCAACTTGCTAAATGCTTCAATAGTCAGAGATACGATACCAAGCGATTATAAAGTACTATGTACATATAACATAGAGAAATCTAAAATAATAATAATTTAAAAGTATCATAATAGTTTAGATTATTATACATTATAGATGATTGTCGAATACTATAGATCTTTGAACGTATTACTGTAGCATCATAGCATTATATTAGCATTTTGAAATAGATAGAACGTAATATGATCTGATATACTATTTACATAACTTAAAATGTTGAATACTAAAGTTAATGACGATATAACTTAAGCCTGGGTTACGAACTGAAGACTTCATCAGAGGTAATTACTCAACATACAAGTAACGAGATATACATGACAATGAAGGAATCTTATAAATAAAAATCAAAGATATAGTTAGATGTCATTAGACGACTACTGAAGTTACTCAATACTAAGAATGTAATATATCTAATGATCACATATGCTAATCTATAATGACTAAGCAATACTAAGTATCATCATACTCAATGTGTCAATAAGTAACAATAATGTAAGAGTTATAGCTATTCAGAATACATGTCAATACATTGTAGTTAATGTAACTTACGATAAATGTACTTATACTAATTATAAGATCTGAATACATGATTAAATATTAATCATATATACATAGACAATAGTCAGATAACTGAAGTTATAAATGATAAATTGCATTAGATCATAGCATTAAATTATAAGATAAGTATTAATATGCAGTCTTACATCATTGATTGTGATATAAACTAGTAACTAAGATGATCATGATTATAATCTTGCTAATGAATTAGAATATTGATGATATAATCTATAAGATAGTTAATAATATTCAGATTTGATAAAATTAATGATTGTATATCAGATAACAATTAGTTATTCAACTAATATATGTCTATAGATTAATTAGTTATTGATTCTTATGAAGATTACATTTATCTTAATATATACTAATAATTGATTATACTAAGTTACAAATCAATAGATTAATCATATTTCATAACATAAAAGAATTCAAATGTCATTATTTACATTAGAATGATTAACAGATTACTAGATTACGAGTTAATCAATTACAACTATTAAGATTCTAGAATAATTGATAATGATATAAGTTATTTAATATTATATAGATATGATCTATTAATCTTAAATTCAACATGCATATATATTCATACAACTTATCATGAGTACGCACAGTTGAGACTGGATATTCATTGGCAGATGATATAATCAACATGAATATTTTTGATGTAGCATAACGTTACTCAATGAAGTTTATAGTTAGAGTACATAGACAAGGCTGTACAGGTATCCATGAGTCTTATAGAACTAGATGGTAGTAATAGAAGTTCAACTTCGTATAGTATCTATAGAAGTTTATCTATTAGTAACGATATACATTACTAGTTACTAGACTGAATTCTTCAGTCATGATATACGTACTATTATCATTTGAAGTATGAAAAGCACTTACGGATTACATAGATTCATGCGTACAATGAGAGTTATACATTCGACAGTTCATTACGCTGAGTGAGAATACATTGATGTTTATCATGTAATAGTTCGATTGATCATAGATTCTGATGCAATGAAGTAACATAATGCATATATACATATTGAGTTAATAAGTCTATATTTCATATTGATTAATAGCTAAGACATTTCATCTTATGTCATTCCAATATAAATGATTTTAATGTTTACATTAATTAGATATTAATGCTAATATGACATCATGTAAAGCTTATATCTAAATTATCATTATCATGATCAATATGACTCGATTAAGAATTGATCATATATAATCATATCAATATCTCAATTCATACGATTGATTGCATAGTATTAGATGATTCGACCTTACTTGCATCGTATTTGTTAGAATGATCTATTACAGTATTTAAGATTCATTTAGTAGATTTACGATACTGAATTCGAGATTACTATTGATGACTATTTATCATAGTAAATTTATGATTTCGATATGAAGATAATATAGTTGAATTACATTCATTAATGATTTGGAATGATTTAGTGATTAGACATGTATCGGCTAGGAATTACGATGCATCATCACAGAGTCAATTAGTCAATTCATAAATGATACTTAAATATACTATGTATTAGATTATGAGGATTAGATAATTTACATTGAGATTCTTAATAGAATTGTATGTATTTTGGCTTGAATCGATAGTCAATGGATTTTTCATGATGATGCATATTATGGATATAAGTTTGCTCTTATTGACAGATTATGTCATAATCTAGTTATCACTTATGGAAGGAATACTGCAGATTGACTAGGTAGTCGAGTATATGTTGAATGTCCATTGGATTACTTTGACATATCATAGATACATATGAATTTACTAATAATATTTAATGGATTATTTATATAATGTTGATATGATCTATAAGAAATCAGTTCTTAGAATTAACGGATCTAATCTATTCAATGATGATTTATCAATTTATGAGCGATTATGCATTGATTTAATTAGTTGTACATTCAGTCTACTGATTCTTCTAGATGTTGAGATACATTACTTCTAAGCATTCGATTGACATAGACCTAAATATGTAAATCTATGATTGCTAAGCACTTTGAATGTACGAATTACGATTTCTGACATAGATTTCTTGAATTGAGTAGATTTAATTTAGCTTGTTTAATTGTTGATTCTAGGATGTTTATTGACTTTGTTCTCATCCATTACTGAAATGACAATCTTGATTCTATATGACATATGATATCTTAGAAGCATAAGTTATGATATTGCATTAATTCGATATTGATCATGATTATTCATTTAGTACAACGATTTCAATTGTATTTGCTTATATTAAGCTATTATATGTATAAGCATTCGATTAATGATTAGTTTAGATTAAATTGAGATGAGTTATATTTACATAGTATATCTTTGGTTATGATCACTTTGTTAATCATCAATGATTGATTAGACATTGAAATTTGACGTCTATAATTATTCATAGATCTGATACTTTGATGATCATAACTGATTTCATATATTATTAGAATGCTTAATAAGATTAGTTACTTAATAGACATATAGACTAATGATTGAATTACTAATTCTAGCTTTATGATTTCATTATTTCGTTACTCTTGATTCTAATGATCTTATGATATCATTAAATGATCAATGGTAATCTTGATACATATGCATAGTACTTAAGTATTAATTAGTTTGAATAATGTCTTAAGATTTCAGTACATAGATTTACATTATTTCATAGCATCATAATCAGATCGAATAGATAATATGTATGAATGGTTCAATAGTTATAGTATGAACTTAGCTAATAAGTTTCGATGTTCATACTTAGTATATTAATCTACATAGATTATGATACATCTGATAGCTAAAGATTTCACTTGTGAGTTGACTATGATCTATAACATTAGTCTTATGATTCATGATCATCTGTTTGACTGAAATGATATAAGCAGTCATATAGATTAGAGCATTGAAATCTGATCTATTGATGCTAAATTGCCATATAATTATGCGGTTATTCTGATAATGGATATGTGACAATGGTATGATTATGACAATTAAGACATGAATGTCAGACTTCGGAATGGTTAATTATACATATGCGTTATTTCGATCTCATGACAGTGTCCATTATATATCAAAATTGCTTATATAGATTATATTATATGGATCATTGTTAAAGTTAACAGACATCTTTAAATTTCGAATGAGTATGAATAATCAGAGGTACTGAGATTCATGTTATAATGATTATTAGCTTATAATAGTTCATTAGATGAGTAGTTGTATTTATATAGTATAAATATTGAATTGTAATGATAGATAGATGAATTCATTGACATTTCGATTGATCATGTGCATATTTATTGATAAATAATAAGTAATCATGTTTCTAGCTTTACTAGTATGAAGTTAATGATTCATGATTATAATTGATACTTAATTATAATTATTTTAAGATTTAAATTATACTTGATTCATATTTCAGATGAAAATTAATATTACTATGTATAGTATTTGTATCATTGATATTAGATAGATTTGCTAAAATGATATTATCTAATCATTCGAATTGTTATATTATGATGTTCAAGAAACTCAATGTTTTTTAAATTAAAAAATAATATAATATAATATGTATGTAATCCATTCTAATATTAAATACATAAATTCGAAGATTTTATTATAAGATTCATTATAATTCCAATTTCTATATGACATGTAATGTGAATTAATCGATTATTATAGATTTAAATTAAGTTAAATATATTTTAAACAAATTTGAGATGATTTTGATAAAAAGATTCATAACATTATCAATTTAAAAATATTTATTTATAAGATTTTATATTTAATAATCAAGATATTTGTAAGTATTTAATACATTGTTAAAAAGTAATGGAATATAAATTATATGGTTGAAAGATTAATAACAGCTATTCGGAGTTAATTAAAATTACTGAAGTTTATGTAAGATGGTTTCTAATTGTAGTTTTAGAATTAACTAGTTAAAATTTCTAAGAAATTGAACTATGATTATAAGCAATAATTCTAATTAGTTTATATATGATTTTCATATTATTTAGTTTAAGATAAAGTTTATTAAATAATTCAGATTTATTGGAAGAAGATTAGTTTAATTCACATTTATAATAAAATATTAAAAGATTTAATTGTATTATCAAGATTGATTTAATTAAGATTTCATGTTATTTAAAGATTTTTTAATTATTTAAATGAATATGATAAATTATCAATATAATTCATTTAATAGTTAATTATATTAAATTAAATTAATTTTAATCTACGTTATATTTAGATGATTTATTGATGAAAGTTAGCAATGTATTAAAATGTAATCAATAAATGTTACGATAGTTATTAAGAATTTGTTTTAATATTAGAATATTGACTTGATATGATAAATTTCATCTAATCAAATTATTAGATTTTATAACTTTTATAATTTATTAAGTTTAATGTATCATTATTAATAAATTTTTTTAATATAATATGGATACTAAATAGATTATCCCATTTTTCATACAAAGCTTAATAAGAAATCAAACTAATTAATAGTTAATCTTTTGGGAGTTATAAGTTATTCAAATAATTTTTGATTTATTAATTCTAAGGTATTGTAAATAGTATATAATTTATAATTAAGAAGATTTGTAAGTAAATAGTTTATAATTAGCTAATATTAGTAACTGTAGGTTTAGTAGATAATTTGTGATCTTGTGTATGTTAAATTCTAAATATGGCTTTTTAGTTAGGTAATGAAATATTTCTAAGATGTAGTTGAGGTTTTCTAGGACATTGAAATTGATTAGATATATTTTAGATAAGAATTTATAGTTGGATTAATTCTGAATGGGATTCGTTGATTCTATTTCTAATTTGATAGAATAGATTTGAATTAATTGTTAGTAAAACTAAGTGCTATGTTTGAGTATTAAATATAAATGATTGTTGGCTACAAGTTTATTACGAGATGCTAGGTTGGATTGTTTAGAATTATTTAGTTAATATTGTTTAAAGCAGTTTTATAATTTTTTAATAACTATAGTAGCAACGTGATTAATCGGTTTAATTCAATCATACATGACATCAGAGATTATTATTTTAAAGTTATATTTTAGCAATGACAGCTATGATTAATTTATAAATTTGTTATTTCAGATATTTTATATTTGAATCATTATTTAAATACTATATGTTAATTGATATCAATTATACTTTAATCACATTTCTGCATAAATTAAATTTTATTTTCATATTAGAATTAAATTTATTTAGATTGGATTTGAATTCTAATTTGATATGTTTAAAAATTTATAAATTTTTTTCTATTTTCATTGAAGTCTAAATTGATTCTTAACTAAATATTATTGTAATTAATTAGATTGGTAATTTAAGCTTACATCTTTTATTTTTATGTTCTATTTTTCTGACATTTCCAAACAAATTGATTCGGATCAGATCATTGACATTTCGCAACTAATTTTAAACTTGATTTTGATTTTAGATATCTAGTTAATGGATTATCGGAAAGGCATGTATCAATTTCTTGAAGAGGAGCTTGTTCAAAGAGCGGCTGTGTTCATTTCACTTTTTAAGGGCGTTCCTGATGGATCGAATACTTATTACATGGATAGGTGTAGAGAATTAGTTGAAGTTGAATTCTTAGATTCTAAGGTTTAAATAAGAGCTGTTCAGAATTGAGGGAGTAGAATGTTTCAAGTGATAACATGGATTTTATAGATTCTTTGTATTATAGATTTCATCCAGGTTAAATCGGACTTTAGTTAGATGAGTAAGAAGACTTATTTTTATAAGTTTTGTTATGAATTTCAAATTTCATATGATTCGATTCTAAGGTTTAAATCTCAGTATAATGAATTTGATAGATTATAGTAAATTGAATAGTAAGAGATTATTCTTGAATTTATTAGGAGAATTTACAATTAAGTGTTAATTTAATTGAGTTTTGATTGATAGGTTCTATTATATTTTGAAGTTATAAATTTGATATTTGATGATTTTTGTCTTGGTTTTGCAATATTAATCATTATTAAGGAACAAGTTGTTGTACGAATTTATTGTTTGATTTTTGATTATCAAAAATTAAATATGTTTCGATTATTATTAGAGTATTTTTACGAATTACTAATTTTTACGAAATTTATTTAATTTCTAATAACTGGATTTTATAAGGATTTTTAATGATTTTTAAATAGATGCTCTAGCTCGGCGGATTTGAGAACCTTTGGCTCTACCGCTCGGATTTTGCTTCGCCCTTGGGCTCTGAGGTTCTTGACAATGAAGGAACCGAGGGAGTTTCTTCTTGTTGGGCTTGGGGAGAAGGAAGGGAAGAAATGAGGGAAGTATTACTTCGCTACTGGTGGTCTCGAGAGGCAATGAATGGCTTGGTAGTGGCACATACTCACAGCCTCGGAGGGTTCGAGTGGAGCGAACGGAGGTTGAAGGTGGAGCCAGCAGGATTGAGGACGATGCATTGATAGCGAGCTCTGGGTCCATTGTCGATGATTGCAAGCTCAACAATGCATGTGAACGGAAATCGACGAATGGCCCTACGTCGGTGGCTGCGATTGAATTTCATTTGGATTTGATTTTCCTTTGATACCAATTGAAATCTATTATTTTTAATATTTTGTTTTTCAATTGGATTTGATCTCGGGGCGCTTCTATAAAATTTTCGAGTCAAGATACGGTTCCATTATTTTATAAAAATCGACCATGTATTATTTTGATTCAGAAGTTGACTCTTTATTTTATTCCTTCATTTCTCCCTATATGAAATATCATTTTATAGCTAAATTGATTTACTTATGTGCTCAGGGTTCTCATGACAATTTTTCCAAATTTTTACTTTTTACATTTTTACCTTTTTCTCTTTTTCATTCTTTAATTCTCTTTATTTGATTTTTCATGCAAATGCAACACTCCAAGGGAAATTCAAATAAAACCAATAACGCCAAGAAATTCAGAAATAAATATTTTCAAATTTAAAATATTTATTTTTACTTTATTGAATTTTTGGGATGTTACAATGTCCAATACCGCGGACACGGCTATTCGAATAGATTCAACACACACTCTGCAGAGGCTGTACACTTTACCCACAGGATATAGTCGCTCACCACATAGGCGATTGATTGCAACAAAGTCTTTCGGAGACTCACCACACGGCCGGAAACTATCTATCCTATTTCGCTCTTTACGGGAAAGGGGCGACGTGGCGATACCTGAGCCGAGCGATGGAGATCCAACGGTCAGGGATGCACGCGGGATTTGAAGACGAGGTGGCGGCGCTTGTCACCGGAGTTGGGGAAGATGAAGTGGTTGACGGCGCTCTCGAGGGTCTCCGGTTAAGCAAGCGATCCGAGCGATGCGGCTTGGCACGGGAACTCGAGAGGTCTCGAGGCGGAGAGTGACGGTCGGCGGTGGTGAACGAGGAACAACCGAAGTGGCGGCAGTGCCAACTTCGGCGAGCAAATGGGGAGGCTAGGGAGCACCGCAGGGCACGCGTGAACGGGCAAATGGTGCGGAGGGAAGTGCTGCACGCAAAGACCTATATCTCCCGCTCGGACAAGCATTGGAACGCGCGCAAATCTCTGACGAATCCTCGGCGGCCAGCGGCGGCGGCGTATAGCTTCGCACTCTCCGAGGGGCGGCGCGATCCGGACCGTCCGATCGGTCTGATCCAACGGCACAGACTCGGGCGAAGCGGTATTTGGGCACGGCCATCCGATCAAAATCCGACGGTGCACACGAGCTGGCGACGTGGCTAATCCTCAGCCGACCGATGCAGATCGCACGGCCCGCGGCAATGGCAGTTAGGGTTTGGCTGGCGTGAGCATAGTGTTGGGCTTGGCCCAGCACTGTAGCAAACAGATTTTTCCGGTTTTCACAATAAAAATAATTCTAGAAAATCAAAGTATTTATTTGGAGCACTGAAAATACCCAAAAAATTCTAGAAAAATTCCAGAAATTATTTCAAGGCATTTAGAGCTTACATAAAATATTTTTATTTATTTTTGATAATTACTTTTATGTTAATTAATTACTCAAGAGAAGGATAAATTTAAATTAATTTCAATTAAATCCAAATAATTCCCAAAAATTTAGATAAATTCAAATAAACTCCAAAAATTTAAATTAGGTCAAATTTTAGGGTGTTACACCAAGCTTATCCTATTTGTAAAGAGGAGACTTAGAGCCTATAACTATCGAATTCCAAGAAAACTATGTATATGGGTCACCGTAGGTTTCTACCTCAAACTCGTCGATACCATAAGATGGATGACAAATTTGATGAGAAGAGAAAATTTTGTTTGGCCCCGTAGCCTATGAGTGGAAGGCAAGTATATTCATGTGTAGAGGATATCGATGTTTAGTATGAAAAAAGCCATAAATTTGTTCATCCTGGTACCATTTGGAAGAAGACATTGATATTTTGGGACTTATCGTACTGAAAGAAGTTAGATGTCTAGCATTGTATTAATATCATGCATATTGATAAGAATGTCTGCAATAATTTGGTTAGCATCCTGCTGAACATACCTGAGAAAACCAAGAATGGTGTCAATGCTCGTCGCGACATGGCCTACATGGGAATAAGGCCCAACCTTGCAGTGATAGAGAAGGATAGAAAAGGATCGTACATCACTACTGCATGCTACACGTTGTCCAAGAAGGAGAAAGAAGACCTCTGCAAGTGTCTCCAAGGTATTAAAGTTCCATCGGGCTACTCGGCAAACATTAAAAAGCTTGTATCCATGGATGATTTGAAGTTACTTGGCATGAAGTCCTATGACTGCCATATTTTGATGACCCAAATGCTCTCAGTTGTAATTAGAAATGTTTTGCCAGAAAATGTCAGGTTGGCAATCATAAAGCTGTGTTATTTCTTCAATGCGATCTTCTGTAAAGTTATTGACCTCGATGTGTTAGACAACTTATAGAGTGAGATGGTGCAAACTCTAAGTCAGCTTGAGATGAATTTTCCACCATCATTCTTCAACGTCATGGTCCACCTTATTGTTAACATTGTCAGAGAGATTAAGATATGTGGATCCACATTCCTTCGTTACTTGTATCCATTCGAGAGGGTGATGGTAGTATTATTGAAGGTTATGGGATTGAAGAGGTTATTGAGTTCTGTGTGGACTATCTCAAAAATAGACAAGCAATTGGTGTTCCCATATCTCGCCATGAGGGCAAACTTACTGGTAAAGGAACCGTTGAGTCAAAACTAACGAGGCCACGATTTGATATCTATTGCAAAGCACATTTGACGGTCTTGCAACACAGCGCACAAGTTGCAGAGTGCATCGAGTAGCATAAGTTGATATTACGGGAAGAGAATTCACATAAGGATGAACTTTCCATCACGCGAGAACACAACGATAGATTTATCACGTGGTTCAAACAGAAGGCAGAGGTCTCTGTTAGTGAGAATGTCAAATGATTGGCAAACGGATCTAGATTTAACGTACAAACATGGCAGGGGTACAATATTAACAGGCACACCTTTACATTGAAAATCAGGATGTCAAGAGTACTATTTAAAACAGTGATGTAAGCATAAATACTTTGTCTGATAAACATCACTCAAAGGGAGGATCCTCAATGGCAATGAACTCATACTACGGGATGGTCAAATAAATTTGGGAGCTCGATTACAGAATATACCAAGTTCCATTGTTCCGATGTAAGTAGGTGGGACTTACACATGGAGTGAAGGTTGATAAGAGAGGTTTTAATCTTGTGGATCTCAATAGACTCACTTACAAAGATGACCCATTCATCCTTGCGAAGCAAGCAAATCAAGTCTTCTACATACATGATCTGGCCAATCTAAGGTTGCACGTCGTCCTTTATAGAAAGCAACGGATCGTTGGTGTTGAAAATATCATAGATGAAGAAGAATACGATCAATTCGATGAAATACCTCCATTTGCAGATGGAGCCTGTCTTAGTGGAGACGATGACACACATGGAAGAAATTACATGCATGTAGATCATCAAGAAGGGTTATATTACAAATAAAAGGAGTTCATCATTGTATGACTTGCTATGTGTTTGAAATGTTTGTATTGTACATAACCATAGTTTCGGGTTTGGAAAGCTTATGTGTACGTAAGAAGCTTTCACAATTTTTGTCAATGGATTTTGGTATGTAGTTACTTATTGCAAGAAAAAGAAGGCACTATTAGGTTATCAGCTTCTTACGTATGATGGGGTACGTAGTTACCCCATCATCTCTAACATTTATGTCGGTTTTTTCGCTTCTTTATAAGAACTGATAGAGATGATGGGGTCATCTCTATCGGTTCTTTGCAAGAACTGATAGAAATGAAGACCTCATCTGTATCGGTTTCTTATGAGAAATGATAGAGATGAGTGTTCATCTCTATCACTTCTTTTAAAGAACCGATAGAGATGATCCCCTCATTACAATCGGCCAAGAACTGACTGCGATAGCGCCGTCTCATCTTTGTCTAATGACTTTGTGTCACCACCAGAACCGACTGTGATGATAAAAAAGAACCGATTGTGATGTATATTCATGCAGTAATGGTTGTCCAAGCCGCCATCGTGCTGAGATCTGCCTTGCCAAAAACCTGGCTGGAAACATCAAGGTTTCTAGCATGGTTTTGAGGTTTCCGATGGTGAGGTTGAGGTTTCCGACGTGGGCAGTAGCGAAGGCAGCACAAGCAACGGCGAGGCTCATCCAAAGGCGGGAGGGTAGAGAGGGGAAGAGAGAGGAGGATGAGAGGGAAATGAAGAGATAAGAAAAGGTTTTTTAGAATTAACGAGAGAGAAGAGAAGCATCAATCTCAAGATGATCCAACGATAGGGCTTATACATGGAACTCCATATATAAGTGGAAAAACTAGTCTCAATCTTTATTTATAAATCAAAAATAGAGATTCACTTGTCGACCCATTGCAGACTAGTTGCATTACAAAATTTGAGGCATGCCCTAGGCAAACGACAGAAGACTCTCCTCACAAAGCATGAGAGGTTACTTCATGAACTACCTTGTTATAACTATAAGGAATATGAACAATTGCAACATTTTTAAAGACACCACAAAAAACAGGTGCCCTCCTACATGTTAAAAATGTTACGAGACCTATCATCCTCCAACTTGAAAAAGCTTACATTATATCGACTCGATTCAATCTAGGTTTAGTTCAATCTTTGCTCGACTAGAAATCGAGTGCTTAATGTTTTTTATAAGATGAGCTCAAATACTCCGTATATTAAACCCTGAAGAGTTCCCGGCCTCCTGCACTACCACGTCGGCTTCAAGGAGATGTGGCCACGCGTCGCTATGCCGCGTCGCGCACGCAGTCCACCGTTCGTATGGCTCGCACCGTGTTGAGCCATGTCGCCTGCGTGACTCAGCCGCTGGTACAACTTATATAATTTAACATCGTCGGTTTACATCACCAGTCATGTGGCGCGGTGGTAAGGGTGCTCACACCCACGCAGCGACCCAGGTTCGAGCTCGCTCGGCCGTGCGCACGTTGCCCCACACGTTTTTTCCCCAAGTGACACGTGGCAACACGGTTTTATGTGAAAAGGCCCCAAGAGATTGCTGAAATTACATACAGGTCCTTCCTCTTGCATGAAGCAAGTTTTTGCAAAAATGCCCTCTGAGAATTAAAAAATATGCCAGAATTTAAAAAAATGTAAAATACCCCTCCAAAATTTTCGAAGTTGTTTCAAAATCCGTTTTTGGGCCCAGTTTTACCCGAAAGAACCCAAAAAACTATAAAAACGTTTCTTTCCCACTCCTGATTTTTCCCCGAAAACCAAACAAAAAAACTCTTGGTTTTTCCTAGAAAACAAAAAAAAACTTTTTTGAAAACACCCTCTGAGAATTTTAAAAGATACATGCCGCTCTCCACTTTTTCCCAAAAATGCCCCTCTAGAATTTTCAAATTGTTTCAAAATCCATTTTTGGGGATGATTTTTCCTGAGAAAACCCAAAAACATAAAAATGTTTTCCTTGCCTAATTTTTCCCCGAAAACCAAACAAAAAAAATCCTTTTTGGAAAAGGTCCCCCAAAATTTTGAACACATTACGTATTTTTCCCTTCTCCCCTGAGAACCTGTTTTTTTTTGTAAAAACCCCTAAAGATTTTTAAAATTGTGGGAAGACCCTCAAAACTTATTCTGTTGTTGCATTGGTGCGTTATGGGTGGCGCGCATGTGTCGCGCCCATGCATCTAGTAGTGTAATAAATCCTAATCAAATTAGGATCCCAAAACTTCCATACCCACATGGTCTATGGCACCACTTCCTTTCATCCCGTGTTCAATTTTTTGTTTGCCCTTGCCCCAAATCATCCCAACCCTATCCACTACCACTAGTGCATTGCCTGCTAGGCCACATCTCTCTCTCTCTACCAGGACATCCACCCCTCGTTCTTCTACAGGGCCTCCTCTCGCTCTACCAAAAACCTCCATCCCAGATGCCCCTCCTCCCTAGATGGTTCTATTGTACGTTCTCCCTCCCCAAAGCTATGTAGGCACATGAATACATGATCCTCCCACACCACATACTAGCTACATGTGACCTCTCGTTAGGTTATAATGAGCCGACATCAAAAGTATGGTAAATCTCAAACAAATGTGAACCTCTATTCTTCTAGTCACACTTGCCCAATATTACCATTTTTGTACTCTTCGAGTAGATTTACATCATCGCATCGCATCTGCTCTTGTTCCTTTTCTGAGTAGTTGTCCACTCGAGGTGATCTGAACGTTAATTCAGTCAGAAGCACTGCTTCTGCTTCATAGATCAAGAAAAACAGTGTTTCACTAGTGGCTCGACTAGTCAATGTACAAATGGCCCATAACACCGAAGGTAGTTCTTTTGTCCACCGAGTCGAGTAAGCCGTAAACCTATCGAATATGTGGGTCTTTTGATTCCCTGCAAGATTATGCCGCTGGCACGTTCGACCTAACCATTACTCTGAGGATGAGCTACGGAGGGGAAACAAAGTTTGATATCCAATTCTTTCGCAAAAGACTATGAAAGCATTGCTCTTGAACTGGCCACCATTGTCTATGATTACTCGATTAGGGATGCCAAATCAAGTAGCGATGCTCCTCATAAATTTCTTGGCCGCTTCTGAGGTGATGTTTCTGACGGCTTCGGCCTCGATCCATTTGGTGAATGTGTCGATTGCCACGAATAAGAACTTGTAACCTCCTTGGGCTCTAGGGAAAGGTCCTAAGATATCTAAGCCCCAGACGGAGAAAGGCCAAGACAAAGGAACAGTTTGCAGGGCCTAGGTTGGTCAGGTGGTTTGCTTGCCCTAAAATTGGCAGCTTCTACACTTTTTCACTAGCTTGCAAGTATTCTTGAGGGCAGTTGGCCAATAGAAACCCTGCTGGAAAACCTTTCTGACTAGAGTGCGATACGACGCATGGTTGCTGCAGATGCCTCCATGGACATCGAGCAATATTTTATTGCCCTCTTCCTGAGTGATGAAGTGATGCACTTCATCAAGATTCTGTTACTCCCCTTTCGGTAGAGTTTGCCATCTACCAATGCATATAGCTTGGACTTACGTGCAATTTTCTCAGCTGTGGCATCATCGTCAAGGATCTCTCGACCTTCGAGATAGGTTTGGAATGGGGTCATCCAAGTTGGCTCGCGTTCGAGTAGTACGGCTTCCATGTCTACAAGTTTTGCCTCGTTGACTCGACCAGGCTGCTAGTCAAGTTGGGCAGCATCTATCTCCCGTGCAGGGGAGACAGATGGTTTAAGAAGTTTCTCAACAAAGACTCCTGTGGGTATAGGTGAATGCGACGAAGCGAGCTTGGCAAGTTCGTCGATGACAGAGTTATCACTTCGCCGGATGTGCCTTACCTCGAGCCATTCAAACTTATGCTCCAGCCTGTGAACCTCATTCAGGTATGCCGCCGTATTGTCATCCGAGCACTAGTACTCCTTCTGTACTTGGTTTACGACTAGCTGTGAGTCTCCTTTCACGAGTAATCACCTGATCCCAAGTGCTGCAGCTATTCGGAGCCCGTTGACCAGTCCCTTGTATTCTGCAACATTATTAGAAGCTTAAAAATCGAGTTAGATGACATATTTGAGTTCCTCACCTGTCGGAGATTTGAGTACAATGCCGGACCCCAAGCCCTGAAGCGTAAGCGATCCATTGAAGAACATAGTACAGTGGTCATCAACCGTCTTGGTCTCCTTTTCCATGACGTACGTCCATTCCGTGATGAAGTCTACCAAAACTTCTGACCTGACGCTGGTTCGTGGAGCGAAATCGACCTTGAACTCTTGAGTTCAACCGCGCATAGTGCAATTTGCCATGTCGCCTCTCGGTTGGGTAGTACCTCCTTGAGCGAATATGCCGTCATGACTGTAATCTTGTGCACCTGAAAGTAGTGCCGCAACTTCCGGGAAGTCATCAGGATGGCATACAACATCTTCTATATTTGCGAATACCGCAGCTTGGCGTCGTGCAAGATCTCACTCACATAGTATACTGGCTTTTAGACTTTGGTCTTTTTCTCGGGGCAATCTCGTTCGACCACCAGGACTGTGCTTACTACTTGAGGGGTAGCTACAATATACAAAAAGAGCTCCACTTTTTCATTAGGTTAAATTAAAATTGACGGAGACGATAAGTACCTTTTCAAGTCTTAAAAAACTTTTTCTGCCTCCTCTGTCCACTCGAAACTGTCCTGCTTCTTGAGTAATTTGAAGAAAAGTAGCCCTCACTCACCCATCCAAGAGATGAATCGACTAAGGGCTGCAATGCAGTCTGCAAGCTTTTGCACTTCTCTCAGAGTCTACGGAGGACGCATCATTCAGTAGCCTCAATTTTGCGTGGGTTAGCCTCGATGCCTCAACTAGACACCAGAAAATCGAGAAGCTTACTGGACGGGACACCAAACGTGCACTTCTCGGGGTTAAGCATCATTCGATACTTCCTGAGGTTCTCAAATGTATCCTTGAGGTCACCGATTAAGGTGTTCCTGGTTTTTGACTTTACCACGATGTCATCGACGTATGCTTCTACATTGCGCCCGATTTGGGACTTCAATCAATTTTGAATGCAGCATTGATACGTGGCACCAACATATTTCAAACCAAAAGGCATTTTAATATAACATAATACACCAGACGGTGTATTAAAAGCTATTTCTCCTCATCTTCTGCAGACATACTAATTTGGTGATACCCCGAATCGGCATCTAGAAAACTTAGCAGTTTATAGCCCGCGGTAGAGTCCACTATTTGGTCAATGTGGGGAAGAGGAAAAAGATCCTTAGAGCAAATTTTGTTGAGATCGCTATAGTAGACGCACATCCTCCACTTGTCGTTGGGCTTCATGACAAGGACAAGATTTGCCAGCCACGTCGGGTGACAGACCTCTCGGATAAAGCTGACCTTGAGGAGTTTACCGACCTCCTCTTGTATGGCCTGCTTCTGATTTCCACAAATCTGCGCTGCTTCTGCACCACGGGCTTGGCGCTTGGTCCCACAGCCAGTCGATACTCGATCACCTCCTTGGGGACCCTGGGCATGTCAGACAATTGCCATGCAAATACGTTGCGGTTTGCCCAAAAAAGGTGATTAGCTCGAGTTTTTATTTAGGGTCGAGGTCGACGCCCATCTTGATCGCCTTGGAAGGCTCTGACGGATCTATGGGCACCGTTTTGACACCTCCATTGATCTTCTTGTCCTTCTTGCCGTAGTCGGCTGGGTCCTTAGTGGCACTGTCGGACGTGAGAGCTTGATCGCTACTATTGGACTTTTGGCGCTTAGCTTTCTCGCCGTCAACACTGGTTGCCAATCCGCAGAAATACTCAGCCATCTCCAAACTCTTCTTGTCGCACCTAACCGTGGCGCGCTGGTCTCTCTTGATCGTGAGGATTCCTTTTGGTGCCGGCATCTTAATGATCTGGTACGCGTAGTGAACCACTACCATGGATTTAGCTAGCATTGGGCGGCCCAGGATCACGTTATAGGTGGTTTCAAAATCTGCTACATCAAAGAGAATCTTTTTGGTGCGGAAATTGTCTGGCATGCCAAACATGGCTGGCAGCTCGATCTGGCCAAGCAATGTTGATGATGAGCACGGAGTTACCTCCATCAACCAAGGTTCGAGCGACTTTAATGTTGACAATGGTGGGCTCGACCACCACAGGGTATCGTCCCAGAATTGGAACCAAGACTGGGTGATCTAATTGGTCGAAGGTGATCGGTACTTTCGACCATTTGAGAAATCTAGGGAGAGCTGGTGTGGTCAGGTTGACCTACCTTTCGACTGCCTTGTATAGTCTTTTGGACTCGTATGTGGCAAATTCTCCAAAGATATGTGCCAACTTGTGATCAGCCCTATGGTATTCGGACTCATTGTCCTCGAGTTTTTCTTTGGCCTGCTCGATTCCGCGCTCGGCGAGGGCAGCCTTGAGCTTCTCTTGGACTTTTTTATTAGTCACTTGGCATTCGTCAAAGTCGTGTTTGTCCGTATGATGAACTGGGCAGTACTTGTTCCCTCCACGGCTTCGGCCCTTGTTGTCACCGAGGTTACGCACCTTGCCCCTTTCGACCGCAGCTACAGTGGAGTCACCTTTACGTTTCTCCTTGCGGTTCTTGTTCTTTTTTACCCCTTGCTTGGACGATTTGGCTTGTCGCTGCCATGCTTGGGGTCGTCGAGATGACCTTGGGCCTCAGCATGTATGGCGTATTTGTCCGCCAACTCGCAGCTCTCTATCCTTGATACCCTCATACTGTCAAACCATTGACCCGTGCTCATCGGAAAATCAACATGCTAGAGCAAATGGTAAGTCAAGATGGGCAGTTGTCCGGCTGATGCGTGCGGCGTGCCCATCTAGTCCAACAAGTTACGTTATTTGTGTAGCCGTCTTGCGTTGGGCCAGCTCAAACTATTCTACACAAAAACTAGCATAAGCAATGTAACGGAAATGGCAGACCCCCATATGTTAGAAACGCGTCGACATATGTGCGATGCGGATGCAGAATCCATCTACTCCTTCGTTTGTCACTTTTGATCCGTCTAGCTGCTATCAAATGATGTAAAGTTGATCCATCGCAAGTTCACAACAGTGCACCTTGGCTGCTATTTCGTCCCTAGCTATATAAGTGTAGTGTCGCAGTGCCACAGAGACGAGCAGCACCCACCGAGGCGACCGAGCTACCGCACACCGATATAGGAGGCAAACAAACAAACAGAAAGCAACAAACCGCAGCTTTTCTTTTTTTCTAAGTTAAATTACCAACATCCACATGAGCAATGTCGTAAGTACACCATCACATCACATCACATGCATGCAACGCTTGCCTCGCCTTGTGTTGTGCATGCACGCGCGCATCGTCACACCGATTAGCGGCAGACGTAGGAGTATGGTAGAGTGTGGAGTTATAGCAAGGTGGTGCGCATGCTTGAGGTTATTCGGTCAGAGTCAAGGCACGGGGAAGGGAGGCCAGGGAGAAGAGGCCGTGAGGGGCCCAGAGGTCGGCAAAGGCGTGGAGGATAAGCCGGTGATAGCGTAGCGAGTCGAGGGCTGGACAGGGAACGAAGGTGGAGTAGCACCGTTCAGATCCTCCCACGCGTACATCTTCTTCTCTACCACCGTCGCCACCATCGACTCCCGAAAGTCCTCGTACGGTGCTGTCGACATTGTTAGATATTAACCTTGACAAAGTTGTGTTTGTGCTGCATGCAAGTCTTAGGCCTTGGTCAGCTTTTAAGTGACAATAAGCCCTCAACTGGTCAGCTTTTAAGTGACTTTTAGTATAAGGCAGAAACCATGTATAGCTAGTAAAAGCCAAAAACAATAAGCCCTCAACTGGTCAGCTTTTAAGTGACTTTTGGTATAAGGCAGAAACCATGTATAGCTAGTAACAGCCAAAAACATGATATGACATGTTTTTGTAGCTTATTATGGAGGGAAATTAATTGTTTGTCAAACGACATGTCATAAAAAGCTACAGCTGCTTTTTAGTTGAGAAAAATTTTTTCAGAAAAACTACAGCTCCCAAAACAAGTCCTTATATACGTGCTTATGTTACAGCTATGAAACCTCGCTTTTCTAGACCCTAAAATTAGTTTTTGACAAATTTAGTTCACTCGTTAGAATTTATGAAACAAACTCTCTTTGGTAAGCTCAGAAGGTGCGATAGGCGATACGAGTCACCTGCTACGCTAGAGAACTTTGTCATGAAGCTATCAAGAAAGGGAAGCTTGGCAGAAATCTCGGCATGAATCGGCAGCCACCTATCGAGCCTTGTTGGCTTAGAAGGACAAAGATTAACTAGTGAATTTGAGTAATTAGCAAGTTAATTAAGTAGTTTGATTAACTTAGTGATTAATTAGTGGATTTGATTCCAGCCGAGCTATAGGAGCTCGGTAGGAATCTTGGTGCGGTAGATGACTAGCTGTGCTATTTAAGTGCGAAAGGTGACTCATGGGGCCAAATGTGTAAATAATTTCATCGTGGGCTATATTTGAAAAAAAGTTTGCAAGAGGCTAAAAAACCAAAAAAACGTCGAGTGCAATGGCGAAAGATAGTTCTGCTGTCTCGCTGCATTATCCGATGCTTACGAAGAGTAATTATACAGCTTGGGCAATCAAGATGAAGGTATATATAAGAGCTTAAGGACTGTGGGACTCGATTGAGGATAGCAGCATCAATGTGAGCAAGGATCATATGGCCTTGACGGTAATCTATAGAAATATCCTGGAGAAAACGTTATTCCTAATGGTCGAAACAGAGATGACCAAAGTTGTGTGGGAGACATTAATGATGATGCATCTTGGTGCTGATCTTGTGAAGGAGTCAAAGGTATAGACCCTCAAAGCTGAGTTCAAGATGTTACATATGATGGAGACGGAGTCAAATGACTATTTCATTATCTGGTTGACGACAATCATCAATAAAATCCAAGGACTTGGCAACAAGATGGTAGAGAGCTTTATGGTGAGAAAACTCCTCTGTGCAATCTCTGGAAGTTTCTTGAAATCTATCTCCACCATTGAGTAATTTGGCTACCTCGAGGTGATGACGACTGAGGAAGTAATCGGCCACTTGAAGGTATATGAGGAATAGATTAGGGGATTTGGAGGCACTAAAGATTAGCACATGCTAATGAATCATGCTGAGTGGGAGACCCGGTCGTTGAGGCGCATGGCGAGGACTACTCTGGTGGCTCTAATGGCGAGTAACCAAATATTCAAAAAAAAAACAAAAGTGAAATACTATAATTGTAATGATTATAGGCAATTATCTTCAAAATGCCACAAGCCGAAGGAGGAGAAGGCACAAACACATTTTGTTGAGGAAGATGTTCAAGATGAACCGGCATTACTCTGATGCTGAGTCAAGTACGAAGAGTCGAGTCCATGGACATTGAGTCTGGGACGTTGAGGAGATGTATTCGTCCTCCTGAATCGAGTCCATTGAAGATGAGTTCGAAATGTTGAGGAGATGTGTTTGCCGTCTTGTGTCGAATATGAGTTAGACAAATCGTAGTTGAGACCAATTGTTTCAATGAGTAAGAGTTTGCATGTCAAGATTAGAGGGGAGAATGCTAGATATTAATCTTGACAAAGTGCTAGATATTAATTTTGACAAAGTTTTGTTTATGTTGCAACCACGCACCGAGCGTCTACGGTCGTACAGAGGGTTAGTTTTACAAACTTATTTAGAATGAAATTAGATTTACAAAAGAAAGCGTGGCGAGGGGTACAGACCCAAAGGAAGGCTTCACTGAGGAGTGAATAGCAGGGTTTCAAAAACCGCAGTTTTCGACCTTATCGCTCTTGTCGGCGTATTCACTTTGACAGGCCGAGTCTCTGAGCCGGGTTTGGTTGGAAGGAGGCGTCTTGGTGGCTAAACCTAGAGGGTGAAAACCCTAGAGACTCCCACGCGAGGGATTCCGGCGTCTATGAACTAGGGATAACACAAATATTTTTACCCAGGTTCAGGCCCCCTTTTCCTTGGGTAATAGCCTTACTTCCTGCTCGATTGGTTTATAGAGTGTCCAAAGCTAGTACAAAGCTCTCAGGTTACAAGTTCTCTCTTTGACTACGCTACGGAGCTCTTGCTTGCTCGTTCTTCCACCTTCGACCGACCCCTTTTCCCCATGCACCCGAGGGCCCTTATATAGGCCAGGCCATCCGGGCAGGTACCAAGGAGGGTCATCATGCTTATCTTCATACATTTATTACCCCTTCCCGTGCTGTCCCGTTCCTCCAGCCTCATTAAATGCCGGCGATGGCCGCTGGTCGCGGGATGTGACCCTTCTTGACGGGTTGGTGAGGCGTCGAGGAATGGGCTTATAGCGAAGATCCTTTCGGTTGGCAGTTCGACATCGTATCTGCCGCCCGAAGCAGTGCAGCGGGGAAGGAGCCTTCGAGGTGAAACCACCTCGTACCACCTTTGTCTTTGCGGCGGGCGGCGAGGCATGCTCGCCCACCTTTCGCCGGGCGCCACGTGGACCGACCGCCAGGCGGCGAGGCGTACTCGCCCACCACTCGCCCGGGCGCCACGTGGATTGACCGCCGGCGGCGAGCGTGCTTCGCCCACCTTTCGCCGGGCGCCACGTGGATCGATCGCCGGGCGCCACGTGGACCGACGGCGAGGCGCGGCGGCGGCGTGCTTCGCCACTGCTTTCGGCGCCCGTGGGTGATCGCCGGGCGGCG
Source organism: Guadua angustifolia (assembly GCA_036346375.1). Lineage (NCBI taxonomy): Eukaryota > Viridiplantae > Streptophyta > Magnoliopsida > Poales > Poaceae > Guadua > Guadua angustifolia. The sequence continues at coordinate 15,231,866 of CM070508.1, forward strand.
GCGGCTTCGCCCACTTTCGCGGGCGCCACGTGGACTTGTCGGGTTGACGCTTTTGTCGGCGGAGAGGGTACCCAGCAGAAGTCTGTTGACAAGAGCCGGGCCCGCCTCGAGCGTACCAATGCTTCCTTTAGAACCTTCATTAAATGTTTAGCGTGCTCCTGGGCGGGACCACCACTCATGAGGATACGACCGCCTCGGTCCCCCCCCCCGTGTATCCGCAGATTTTTTCTCGGGACCCGAGGCGACGCACGATTTTTGTCCCTTCGCGAACCGTCGGTGTGGGGGCGCATATATAGGTTCATCTGAATCAAGTGGTTTTACGCCTCCTTCTTCCTTGCACACCCCTAACTTTCGCTTCTTCAACCTTCTTGCTTTACGTCCCTCTGGCCTTTTGCCCCTTTCGCTCTCATGGCTTCTTCGGGCTCGCCTTCCTTTCCTGCTTCCACGGTGGACTACTACACGGTGGGGAGACTCCACACCATCGTGCCGGAGGGCCCTCTCTATTTTCGGGCCGGGACCCCCACACCATAGTGCCCCGCCGACGAGATTATCATCTTCATGTGGGGCATCATGGCGGGTCTGGTGCCGCCTTTCTCCGACTTTTTCCTCACCGTCCTCCACTTCTACGAAATCCATCACCTTCATCTCACTCCCAACTCCATTCTTTTCCTCGCTGTCTTCGCACACCTCTGTGAAATGTTCATGGGGGTGATGCCGAACCTTCCACTCTTTCTCTATTTCTTCCTCTGCAGTGCCTCCTCAAGGCAATGACTGCTTTGAGGCTGCCACTTCCGCCTCCGGGATGGGATGGCGGCTCGCTTCATTCCCTTCGGCCCCTAAGCTGGAAGGCTGGCCTTGCGAATGGTCTGTCGTCAATGACGACAATGAGTCAGCGCTGGAGGTGCCCGCCAAGCCAGCGGCGGCCACCGAGAACTGGAACTCGCCCGTCGAAGAGACGGCGGAGCTTCTGGCAATGGCGGCCCGCATCAACAACCTGCGGGACGTCGGGTTAACAGGGGCGCTGATCGTCAGGGATTTCGTATCCCGAAGATTGAGCCCTCTCCATCGCCGTATTCGCCTGGCGTGGCAATACACGGACGACAACGACATCACCCGCACTTTCCCCGGCCATAAGTCTTCACTGCTACCTTTTGGCTTTTTCCTGCATTCGCGCTCCTTTTGAGTCGCTTCCTACCAACCAGCATTCTATGTTGCTTTTTAATCTTGGCGGTAGCTGAAACCGGATGGGCCACGATCGCGATTGGCTCTCCGGGCTTATAACGCCGATTCCCGCCGGCCTGGACTTCCCCTCATCGGCCCGGCCACTCGCCGATTTGGAGCCAGCGAAGCCTCGAGATCGTCGAGTTCTTTGCCGCCATGGACTCCACCGGCCTCGCCGTGGTGCGCCCGCCCCCACGGCGATCGAGGGCGCATCTCCTCTGATTGATCAGACGCGGGCAGCGGCCACTCATCCCGGACACCTCAAGTCCGGGTGCGAAGAAGGCCCACCACGCGGGCGAAACTTCCGCCGCCACCAGCCCAAAGGCGACGGCGACCTCACATGGGGCGGCCACACCGCCCCAATCGCAGAACCCGCGCGGCGCCGCCGCCGCCTGCGGCTCCAGCATCCCCACCTCCGGCGCCGCCCCATCGCCGCCACCGGTGCCAAAGCGGCGCCGGCTCAGCGACAGCGGCGCCAACCGCAATGGCGCCCATTTCGCCACCGCGGCACCAACCGCCATGGCGCCGGTCTCATCATCTTCCCCTTCTACGACTCCTCCTGTGGCGCCGATCTCATCCTCTACGGCGCCACCACCTTCGCCACGAGGACCCATCTTGCCACTCGACAAAGCGGGCTCAAGGTTCCCGGGGCGGCCGGCAAAGCGGCGCCAAGGGCGGCCTCGAGATCTTCAAGGGGCGCGCCACTTACTGCAGAGGCGGCGGAGACTCCGCCAGCGCCGTCGGCGGCCGCCACCGCGAGATCCGGCAGCCGGCCACGACACCGCGCCCCGCCCACTCGCCCCACACCGTCGCCCGCCTCTGTTCGCCATCTTGAGCTTTTCCAGAGCTCGGCAATCTACAACACACTTGTCGCCTCCTCACCACGGCCACGGACACGGAGTCCGGACGGCGGAGGCACCGACGGGCGTCGGCGAGTTGATCACGGGAGGCGGGTGGGCGAGCCGATGATGGCGCAAGAAAGGGCCACCGCGACCGCCCGCCACCAGCCACCATCTGGGCGGAGAGGGCCGAGGCGGTGAGAGGGCCGGAGTCTGAGGTGACCGCCTCAAGCGCAACCTCACCACCATGCTCAAGGGAGCTTTCCTGCGCATCAGAAGATGCCTGGAACCTTTGGGCGTGGTCTTTGAGACGCCCTCGGGACACCTTCTGCGATCGCCTCTGCGACCAACCCGGCCGCGGAGGCACTCAGGATTGCCGCCGCCCTAGCCGCACGCTCCACGGGGAGGGGCAAGAGGTGGCGCGGGATCGCAAGTTCGTCTTTGGCGTCTTTGGCCAGCCAGCGCCTCCTGGACCCGATGGCGGCAATGGAGACCGGCATCGTGGGGGCGCCGCCAAAGTGAGGCCTCGCGACCTGGCGGCCGCCGAACACTTGGCGGACAAGCTGCGCATGTGAGAGCCGGTCATGAATGTCTCCACCCCGGTGGCGGAGGAAGAAGACGTCGGCGACATCGACGTGGGCGGCGAGTGAAGGGCCGGGCCTCCGCCTCACTTCTTTTGTTTTTTATTTCTTTTGTTGACCAGCCTGCTCTGCCTGTATAAACATTTTAATCAATTTTAGCTGTAATGGATGTTTCTTGGTTTTACCTTCATGCGTGTTTGCTGTGCTTATTTGATATTGCGCGCTGGAACCGCTAGGCAACCAACTTGAAACTCAGTTGAGGCGCCAGTTAGGTTTTTAAGTTCAGGCAATGTCCCAGAATTCCTGTAAAGGTCGTATGCAACTAACCATAAATGTAAGCACAATGCGCATAAGTCGCATAGAACTTAGGCAAAGACGGCTTTGGGGCGCAATAGCCCGTGCTTAAACACAAAATAATTTGCCGTTAGGGTTTTATGCAGGGTTGTCACTGGCTCAAACCTTTCTGGAACTTAAATCCTTGTGATCTCTTAGAACGTACCTCGATGTGGCGCATAAGATGATAAGGTCGAGTGGTCTTGGACGGTGACATTCAATCGGTGACGACCGGTGATTGCTTCTGAGAGCCAACCCGAGGCGTACGAGCCGTGTTTGAATACCGTGCCAAGCTTACACTCTGGTCACTTAACCTTACTAGACGCTCACACTGAAGACTTTCCTCTTTATCACCAAGGAGTCGTCAGGTTTGCAATGTCTATGATAACCATGCATAATTTGATCAATTTCAACATACGTATAAGCAAACAAATAGAAGTGTCACTCAAAACACTTATCTGGCTTGTGCGCTAGCTGGTGCCCAACCCAGGCAGATGGGCGACCAGCCGAAGCATCTCGGGCGACCAGCCCCCAGCAAGCTGAGGCGACCACGAAGAAGATTCGGGGCGACCACGAAGGAGCTTAGGGCGACCAGCCCCCGAGCTCCTGGGCGACCACGAAGAGGCTTGGAGATTTCATGCCTTGGTGCACAGCTACTAACAGAATGAGTAGGCATATGCAAAATAAAACCGAACGATATAGGGTCCCCGCATGGAATGAGCCTCGGTCCCTTCTTGATTCCTAAGTCCTTGCGATTTTTTTTGGAGATCGAACCATGGTCTTTGTCGTCCAAAGCTGCGGGCTTCGGAGGGGTACTAGACTAACGATGCTCATGGGGACAACGGCGGTGCTTGAGAACCAACCGAGGCGCGCGAGCCGCGTTTGAGCATCGCATCTAGCCCGTCCCCCGGTCGCCCGTCCTTGTCGGACACAAGCACCAGGCGACTCTATAGATCACCAAGGAATTAGCAGGCGTACGGAACCAGCGACATTCATGCAAAAAACTCGCCGCTAAGGGCACAGAAAGGGACAACAATGGTAAATTGGAAGCCTTCTAGGCAACAACTTTACTAACCGCCAGAAGCCACCAATCAGCCAAGGGAGAATCTTACCTCATGGCTAACAAGGCGGCGGCAATGGGCACCTACAAGTCCTTCAAGGGTAGAATTTCATAACAACTCTATGTTATAAGAATTCTTGACTCTTCGCCGTCCTTAGTAGCTAACCGGACCGCCGGGCGAGATCTGAACCACCTTAAAGGGCCTTCCCATCGGGAGGCAGTTTATACAACCCAAACATCGTCTGAATTCTGCCTTGAGACTGTCGCCTCTGACCGGTGTTCTCTCGAGACCGGGTGGCGTGGTACCGCTGAGACTTCTTCAGTAGCGAGGCGGCGCAAAAAGCGTAGCGATCCGCACCTCCTCCAAAAGGTTGACATCTTCTCATGGGAGATCCTCTTGGTCTTCTTCGTTGAACACCGAGACGCAGCAGAACCGAGCAATAGCTCGAGAGGGAGAAACGACCTCTGCCCGTACACCAAGAAGAAAGGCGTCTCTACTTTGTGGCATTGGGTGTGGTGCGGGCGACCACAAAGATCGCCGGAGCTCTTCCGTCCCACGCGCCCCTTTGTGAAGCCGATCAAACGCCCTTGTCTTGAGGCCCTTGACACCGGTAGCGTTAGCGCGTTCTGCTGCCGTTGCTCATGGGATGGGCCACGAAGCAAAACATACCTTGGTGCCCATTTCATCGCGAATTCGGAAAAGCGCCTTGGTGAATTGGGTCCGTTATCGGTGATGATGCGATTAGCGACTCCAAAGCGGCGAAGATCCGCGCATAAACTTGGCGGCAGAAGAATGTAATGGTGCGCGCCGCCTCGGCCTCAACCCACTTAAACTTATCGATAGCGGCGAAGAGGTGGGTGAAGCCCCTTGGCCCAGCGGAGCGGGCGGGATATCGGCCCCGGACCATAAGCGGCCAGAGGCGGGATAGTTTGCGAGCTGGGCTGGTCGGTGGATTTACTGGCGAAGAAGCGACAAGCCGCATGTCCTCACCTTCGCAAGCATCACGGAGGCGAGAGGCCAATAAAATCCTTGGCTAAAGCTTTACCAACCAGCGTTCGTGGGACATGTGGCTCCCTTTGCGCCTCCATGGATATCGAGTAGGTTGCTCCCTCTTCCCGAGTGATGCACTTCGCCAGAACTCCGTTTACGCTACTGGCGATATAGGTCCCCACCTACGGGGTATAGCACTTGGCCTTACGTGCAATCTTCTCATTTGAGGCATCATCGTCGGGATCACTTGGTCGCGCGGGAAGGTTAGGATAGGATCCATCCACCGATCTTCCTGGCCAAGCGTGGCGACCAATCGGTGCTCGCCTGGGTACTCCGCTGGGCCAAGCTTTTCCTGGCCGCTGCCTCGGCGACCGCCGTCTTCCCTCCCAGCGGGGAAATGGCGGCACGCTATCTTTCCCGGGCGGGGGCCATGCCAGCAATGCACCGCCTCTCCGCCTGAGCCGGAGGCCGCAACGGCCTTGCTGTCGTCCCCTCCTGAATTGGGGGCTGCGACAGCGGCACCATCGTCCCCACAGAATCGGGGGCGTAATGGGCCGGTCGCAATAGCCTTTCTTGAAGACTCGGCCGGAGCAGAGCCCTTGAGGGCGCAAGGCTGCAGCCCGTCCTCAAGGTGATTGTCGCGCCAGGGGACAAGGATATATCCCAAACCTTCAAAATGACGCTCCATTCTTCGGACCTCCGCCAGGTACGCCGCCATGGTGTGGTCAGAACATTGGAACTCCTTCCGCGCTTGATTGATGACCAGCAGGGAGTCTCCCTTGACTTGGAGACGCCGAATGCCCAACACCGAAGCGATACGCAACCCCGCCAGCAGGCCCTCGTACTCGGCTAAGTTGTTTGTGGCTTTGAACTCGAGGGCGACCACGTCCTGGAGGATGTCGCCGGTCGGGGAGACCAGGACAACTCCAGCCCCCGCGCCCTCCAATCTGAAGGAACCATCGAAGAACAAGGTCCAGGGAGAGGGCGCGGGAGCTTCTTCAGCTTCTGGAGTGGCGGGAGTCCATTCGGCGACGAACTCCACCGGCTTCTGACTTTTGATGGTGGTGCGGGGTACGAATTTGAGGTTGAATACCCCCAGTTCCACCTCCCATTTTGCAATCCGGCCTTCTGCTTCTCGGTTGTGGAGGATCTCTCGCAGAGGGTAGGCCATGACCACGGTAATTTCCCGTCCTTGGAAATAATGGCGCAGCTTCCTGGGCGCCACCAGATGCGTCTGACATCTTCGAGCTCTTGGTGCAGGTCTCGCCGTAAAGACACTTTCGATGTAGTACACGGCCTCTGGACACCTTCTCTCTCCGAACCAAAGATCGCGCTCACCACCTCGGGGTGGCAGCTATGTCTGAGAACAGCGGCTCACCGTGGGGAAACCAAAGAGGGAGAGGAGAGGTACTACTTCAACTCTTCAAGCATATACAGGCTTCTTGATCCACTCAAAGTGGTTTGTCTTCTTCAGCTTAAACAGAGGCAAGCTTTTTCTCCCAAATGAGCAATGAATCGCCCGGGGAGGCAGGCGACCGGCGAGCAATTGAACTCGCTTGAGTCGGCTTGCGGCTTCATGTGCTCGATGGCTGATATCTTGTCAGGGTTGGCTTCAATGCCCCGGCTGGACACCAGGAAGCCCAATAGCTTGCCGGAGGGCACACCGAACACGCATTTCTCAGGGTTGAGCTTCAGGCAATTCTTCTGGAGGTTAGCAAAGGTTTCCTCCAGGTCTTGGATCAGTTCTTCACTCTTTTTGATCTTCACAACTAAATCATCAACGTAAACCTCAAGATTTCGCCCTATCCGGGGCGGAAGGTAATGTGCATGCACGTTGGTAAGTGGAACCGGCATTCTTTAAACCAAAAGCCATCCTTACATAACGATGAGACACCGTAGAAATTACCATGGTCTTCTCTTCATCTTCAAGCGCCATGCTAATCTGGTGGTACCCGAGTACGCATCCGGAAGCCACAGCGATTCGCACCCTACCGTGGAGTCAACAATGAGATCGACCCCGCGGCGAGATAAGGGTCGCCAGGCGAGCCTTGTTGAGGTCGGTGAAGTCGACACACATCGCCATTTCCGTTGGACTTCTTGGCGAAAGCACAGGGTTGGCGAGCCACTCAGGATGAGAGACCTCCCGGACAATCCCTGCGCTCAACAGCTTCTCTACCTCCTCTCGAATGGCATCTTGGCGCTCGGGCGCCTGCCTCCGGACCTTCTGCCGGACCAGACGCGCCTCGGGGAGCGTCGCCAATCGATGCTCGATCACCTCCCTGGGGACCCCAGTCATGTCGGACGGTTGCCAGGCGAACACGTCGGAGTTAGACTGGAGGAAGGTGACGAGCGCGTCTTCCTATTTGGTCTTGAGGTTGGCGCCAATGTTGTGATCTTCGGGGTTCGCCCGACTCAGGCGACCACCTTAACCTCACCGTGAGCAGGTGAGGCGCGAATCCGGCCTGAGGGCTCCAGGAAGTGGCGTCTGGGCGCCCGGACTTGGTGGCATCGGCAGTCTGCGCGACCTTAAAACAGCGCAAGGCCTCGGCCTTGTCCATTCTGATCACAATGGGGCCAGCGGGCCCCGGCATCTTCACCACCATGTCACGCGTAGTGGGTGGCCGCCATAAGCCGGGCCACGCCGGTCCGAGTATGGCATTATAGGGAGGTCAAGTCGGCGACCTCGAAATCCACCAACTCGGTGCGATAGTTATCCCTCTCCCGAAGGTGACGGGGCGCGACTGACCGGGGGCATCAAACCCGCCTCTGGGGCTACCCGAAAAAGGGCGGAGGCGCGCAGATCTGCGCGGGATCTGGCGCGCCAGAACACCGAGGAGGACGAAGGTTGATAGAACTCCTCCGTCCACCAAAGACGCAGGCGAGCCGCGCGTTCGAGCGGTGGGCGACACTCGGCAGGAGATGCCCGGGCCGTTGGCGCCCTCGGGATAGTCGGCTGACTAAAGGTGGCGTTTGCTCGAGACCACTTCGACATCCGACCGCCCGAGCTTGATGTGGTGGCACACACTTCCCTCTTGGCCGTTTATGGCGGCGTTGGAGAAGGTGGGCGAACCACCATGGATATAGGCCCTGCGTGATCGGCTTCTTTGGAAGGCGGCGGGGATCTTCATCTTGATCATCGTCGGGGCGGCGTTCCTTGAGCCGCTTCTCCACCATCTTGTCCACGACCCGACAATTGTCTAGGTCATGGGTATTGGTCTTATGTATCGGGCAGTAGGGCTCGCCCTCCTTTTGGTCGCGGCGGTCGTTCCCACGACCGCGGCGGTCATCGCGCCGATCGCGGCGATCGTTATGCCGGTCACGACGGTCGTCACGCCGCTCACGGCGATCCTCACGCCGGTCGCGGCGGATGCGCTTCCGAGGCGCGGGATCTTCTTTGTCGTCGCGCTCGGCGGCCAGGACCTGCCTGGTTTCTCCCGCCTCACGCTTCCGCGCCTTCTTGCCTGCACGGCCGGAACCCTTCGAAGTCCCGGCCTCGTCCTTGCCTTGGCCACCCTTGGAGCCAGGCGCTGGCCCCCTCGCCTCCGCGGCCCGCGCACACTTATGTGCGAGGGAGAAGAGCTCGGAGGTGGAGCGATAATGCGGTGGCCATCTTCTCCTTCATCTTCGCGATCGCGTACACCCCTCCTCTGGCGATGGCGACGACCGATTGCTCGGAGATGTGGGGATTGTGTTGCGGCGATGGCGAAATCGCGGATGAAGTCGCGGCGACTCCCCTTCTCTTGCTCCGGGCGTGGAGGTCGTCCTCCACGCCGGGCTGCGAAAGAGCCCTAAAAGTTGGCGGCGAAGAGGTCGCAACTTATCCCACGAGTGCACCGATCCTCGGGGAGATTTAGCTTGACGAGGCGGGCGAGCTCGAGGTAGTTGGCCATGACCTTTTCAGATCCGCCAGCTGCCCGCACCATCGTTGTGTAGATTTGGAGAAACTCCTCGGGTTGGTGGTGCCGTCATATTTTTCTATGGCCGACGGGCGGAACCTGTCCGGCCACGCCACGCGGGCGCACCGCGGGAGAAAACTGGCACCGACGCCGTAGAGGGAGCCGAGCCGCTCATCGGGAGCCTGGTCCGGAGATCGTTCATGGGAGCGCGAGGCCCGGCTCCTTGGAGAGTCGGAGGAGTGAACCTCCTCCTTGGCCCGAGAATGAGAGCCACGGGGGGGACTCTCATCGTCAGCCGCTACCCGCTTCTGGCGGCGTTCTGGTCCGGTGTGGCGCGGCGCATCGCGAAAGGTCATCACTGCTTGCCGAGCGGCTCTCGTCAAGATGAGAGCGCAGGTCCCCACGGTTCCTCGAGGAAGGACCGTCTTCTTGCGCGCCCTTTCCTTGACCCGGCCCATCGGCGGGGCCTTTCTCGTTAGGGCGGCTGGAGGCCCGAGAGCCTGCATGCGCCTTAAGCGTCAAGGCACGACAAATACTGACCGGCGGAGGCCTACCTTAAGCCGGGCGCGTCCACGAGGGCGGCGATGCTCGCGACCACGGAGTGGCCGGAGTCTCCGCAAACTCCACCGGAGGGTGGTCGAAAAACACGGGCTGCGTGCAAGTTACGGCGAGGGTAGCGCCTCCATGGCGACTGCGGCGCCGCGGGCTGCTCCCCACTTCAAGGAGCAAGCGGCGTCACCTGTGGGCGAGGTGAGGCGGTCCCTCAACAATAGCGATGGCCGGAGGCGCCTTGGTCGTCGCTTCGCCCGCGATATTACGATCTTTGAGAATCCGCCATCTTCAGATGCACGGGCTTGCTTCTAACTCACGGACGCCGAAGTCCGCCGGGGAGTCGGCCGGGGAAACCAACCACTAGCCCCCTACTGGCGCCCCTGTCGGCGTATTCGCTGACAGTCCAGAGTCTGAGCCGGGTTTGGTTTGGAAGGAGGCGTCTTGTGGTGGCTAAACCTAGAGGGTGAAAACCTAGAGACTCCCGCGAGGGATTCCGGCGTCTATGAACTAGGGATAACACAAATATTTTTACCCGAGTTCGGGCCCCTTTTCCTTGGGTAATAGCCTTACTTCTGCTTTCGATTGGTTTATAGAGTGTCCAAAGCTAGTACAAAGCTCTCGAGTTACAAGTTCTCTCTTTGACTACGCTCACTGAGCTCTTGCTTGCTCGTTCTTCCACCTTCGACCGACCCCTTTTCCCCATGCACCCGAGCCCTTATATATAGGGCAGTAGCACCGGCAGTACCAAGGAGGGTCATCATGCTTATCTTCATACATTTATTACCCCTTCCGTCTTTGTCCGTTCCTCGGCCTCATTAAATGCCGGCGCATGGCCGCTGGTCCGCCGGGATGTGACCCTTCTTGACGGGTTGGTGAGGCGTCGGAGGAATGGGCTTATAGCGAGAGATCCTTTCGGTTGCGAGTCGACATCGCTGCCCTGCCGCCCGAGCAGTGCGACAAGAGAAGGAGCCGAGGTGAAGCCACCTCGCACCACCTTTTGTCTTCTTGGCGGGCGGCGAGGCGTGCTTTCGCCACTTTCGCCGGGCGCCACGTGGACCGGCCGCCGGGTGGCAGGCGTACTCGCCCACCTTTCGCCGGGTGCCACGTGGATTGACCGCCGGGCGGCGAGCGTGCTTCGCCCACTGCTCGCCAGCGCCACGTGGATCGATCGCCGGGCGCCACGTGGACCGGCCGGGCGGGCGGCAGGCGTGCTTCGCCACTGCTTTCGCCGGGCGCCACGTGGGTGATCGCCGGCGGCGGCGTGCTTCGCCCACCTGCTCGCCGGCGCCACGTGGACTTGTCGGGTTGACCGCTTTGTCTGCGGCGGAGAGGGTACCCTAAGCGTGAAGTCTGTTGTGACTCGATTTGAGATCAAAACCGCTCGGTAAACCGGTCTAATTAAAAAATTTAAAAATTTTGAAAAAATTTATGTGTTCGAAAACGGTTGAAAAACTGCGTTTTTCGTGAAAAACTGCAATTTTCGTTGAAAACCGTTCAAAAACTGTTTTTAAAGAACATTTAATTGGCCGGGTTGGTTTTTGGTGAAAACCGAGGTGTTTTTCACGGTTTTCGTTGAAAACTGAATAGTTTTTCGATTTTTTTAATTTTTTTTATTTCTTAACTCTTTGATTTTTAGCGGTTTTCGAGCGATTTTTGTTATTTTCATACCACAAATTTCGAACCGATTTTTTAAATTTGATTTCTGTAAGCTGGCGAGTAGTATCTATAGATAGGCTAACGAATGAATCACGGGGGGTGCAGTAAAGTGAATGGATCCATCGGGCCGTGTTGCAGGTGTGTACGTGGCCGGCCACTGATGGTTGGCGTGATTTGACGCGTCGAGGGAGCAAGGGGCAGATGTGACGAAGGAAATAGGAGTGGAACGCGTCGGGCGAAAAACTGCCTTGAGCCAACTGTGCTCGTGCGGGAGGACAAGCGGCTAGCTGAGCTCTAAACAATGTAGTAGCTTCAATCTTGAGAGTACAGTGTTTTTGTTAAGAAGTCTGAATTACTATCGTACGTACGTGCTCAGTACTAAGCTACTGTTTACTACTCTTACCTGTCATAGATATGTATCGTTTTAGATACATATAATTATTCTTTTAAAACTCTAAATATTGTTATCTTTTAAATATGTAGATTAGATACATACAAATCATACTATTTATCTCAAAATATTTACATAATATTAGATTTTATGAATATATAAAGATAGAAATTAATAACCAAAATTGTATTTTAAAAAGCATATTAATATCCAAAATAATATATATTTATATCATGAGGGCCCATCCCCAACTAGGGATGGCAACGGGGAATATCTCCACGGGTAACACTCTGTCATCCCCGATCACTGATTACTAAATCTTTCCCACCCCCGTCCTCGCATGCGGGGCTCAATTTTCCCCGTCCCCGACCCCCAAGGGTTCACGGAGCCCTGACGGGGAAAAATCTCCGTTTAGTACCCGATTATACATTACACTATTCTAAGTTGTTGTTAACCAATGAATGGATTAAAAAACAATCTTTCAAGTTCCAAGTTGAAAGCACATGAATATTTTTTCTTACACAATATAGGAAATAGTTCAACACAACAACAATGAATAAATAAATATACATTATCTTTGAGTCTTAGAAATTTGGTTAACAAATATACATTTTGAGTCCCCGTCGGGTTCCCTGCGGGGAGAAATCCGCTCCATCTCTGTCCCCGGCATCCTTGACGAGGAATGAATTTTTCCCATATCCATCATCACGGAGAACAAGACCTTCTCATTTCCGCTTCCTAATAGAGAAATTCCCTATCAGGGAATGGAGAATGGGGCTATTGCTAACCCTATCCCCAACCTTCTCCCCCGTTTAAGTGGCTGTGATCCCTCTATCCAGTACGCACACTGGGCTAGGCCCAAGTTTCTGCTTACCTAGGGGCCGGACAGACTTTTGGGCTGGACGCTCTCGCTTACTGTGGTAGCACCAAAAGAAATGCCCAAAGCTAGGATAAAGGAGACTTCTTACCGTTTTTGAGAGGTACCAAATTATTCATTGAGCTAACAAAAGGCACTAAAAATTTAAAGGAAAAAAGGTACTAAGAAATACAAGAATCTCTACTACATAAAACAAGAATTTCTTCCTGCGCCACTTCATCAAAATTACCCACATTTGCCACTACTCTTTAATTACCTACCTTTACCACTGCTAGTACTCTTTGCAAATAAACTTTTTATCGCAAATTGAGTTTCCGTTGCAACGCACGGGCATATGGCTAATTTAAGAGTAATTTAATAGTATTTCATGGTACCTCTGAAGGATAGTAAAAACTCTACCAGAAAAACTGATGTATCTCTGGCTCTCTCTCCAGACTGCACTCTGCACTGCACCTCCAGCTAGAATTAATTAAGACTAACGAAATTCCACGTCTCATCTCTGTCAACGGAAAATTACCGCACATCGTATGCTAAAAACCAACCACTATTTGAAATGCATTCCGGGCTGCTGTTGTTACCATACAACTCGAACTGTGCAATATGTGGTGACAACCTGCAACAGGGAGCTAGATAATACGTGCTGGCAGGGAAAAGCATATAGCTGCAACCTGAGCAAGTTTTATTGCTTCGTAGCAATTAGCAAGCGAGGGCATTTGATCCGCAAAGGTCCGTCTAATTTTTGCTGCACGGAGGAAGGGAAATTTTTTATTTCTGTTGACAAGTCTTGGCTATGTACAACATGCGCCACAAAGAATGGTTTAATAATAATTAAAAAAAAAACCGGGCAACAAAAACCACAACAAGCTGTTATCGAATCAGGAGACTTTGTTTAACTCAGAGCACAACGGGAAGGAAGCAAACAAAAACCCTCAAGGTGACAAACACTCACATCGATGTGCGACCTGCTTCGTCGTTCATCATCCCTCTAAAACTTCTCGCCAACCAGATTGCGGTTTCTCGCGGGGAGACCTTGTCCTTCCCAAACGGCTTCAGAACGATGGCAAGTTCCTCCAACCTGTTGCTTTCCAGCAGGTCCGCAGAAAGCTCCAGGAGGCCTTCAAGGGCCTCAGCTCGCTGCCTAAATGACGTGACATCTAGTGTTCCTTTAGCAGGGCTTGCCTCTTCCTTGACTCCATGGTTGGCCTCAGACGTGTAAGGCTTCACGTCCATGACGGTAGATAATGTTACTACATCTGAGCTGGCTGGTATCTTACTACCAGTATTAGCTTCTGGAAGATTCAAGATGGAAGTGACTGAGGGAAGTCCAGAAGGCAATGTGTTTGAGGAGCATGAGGTGCTTCTTACATCCAGATCTTCTCTTACCACATTCAGAAGTTTGCTGACATCCATGTTCTGAGTTTCCGCTTGAACATTCTCTGACATCGGCCGGTCATTGCTAACATGGAAATTGATGTGACTATTATTCTGTATGACATCATCAACCGGTGGGTTTAAATGAGAAACTGTTTGTTTCCTCAATGGCTGAATAGAATTCGGCCCCTTCTCCAACAGGGTGCTTTTTGTGGTTGAAACAAAAGAAGCAACGTCTGGTATCGATGAGAGTTCTTGGACAGTAAATTTATCCTCTCCACTTTGTAACGTGACAGCGCTCTGCCCATGCTGACTGGATTGCACATCATCCTTGCAAACAAACTCTTGTTCAAAGCTTGGAATAGATGGCTCCAAAGCAGAGCTCAGACTTGAATCGTCATTACTAGCCACACTCTTCTGCAAATTGTCGGTGTTAATTTCTGGACATGATATGGCTGCCAGGTCATCGTCTTCTGTGGGAGCATCAGGCACTGAGCTTGCGCACCATGAAATCAAGCAGGCTGGTGAATTAGGTTCAGATAGTTCAGACTGGTCGATCTTTTCAACACAACCAATTGTAGAATTTGACCAAGCACTGACGCCTTCCTTGGTTGCTACAGATTCCTGAGGAGCAGATTTTGCATGTTGATTGTCTAGCTTGATGTTCAGTCCTTCTGAGGGTTTTTTAGATATTTTTACAGTATGTAAAAGATCACTGCGAGTACTACCTGGACAATGGGCAGGTTGCAATGGAGTATTCTCACCCTCTGCCATGACCTTAGTATGAGCTTGTTTTGCCACAGTGACTGGGACGCTTGGAGTCCCTGCTCCCACTTGTCTCTGAGGGCTAACTCGTCTAGTAGCACTAGGTGGCGTCTTGATCTTAGGCTTCTCTGCAGCTGAATAACCATTTTCTATGATCTGTTTGGCAGGTTCAGGACTTAATGGCCCAGCAGTTTTGATCTTTGGACGGTGTTCAAGAATAGGTGACTGCAAGACCAGTACCAAGAGAAAGCAATTAGCAACAAAAACAAATTATATTTGCACGCTAAAAACCAAGCTCATACCAGTAGCTTCAAGGGTGGTGATGCTTGAACTGGATTCACACATTCGTTGTTGATATTCGCCAATCCATGAGATGAAATGTCACCAGACTTTGAACTGTATGAAACATCACTGATAGGCCTTGAAGTCTCTGATGGTTGATCTGCTTGATTCTTGTTGCTGACTGCAGAACTCAGCTTTACACCACTAGCTCTCGAAGGAGAATTGCTTTCTCTAAGCCTGCTCTCCTCTCTAAGAGTTGTCATTATCTTCTCAATGATTTTTGGTTGCTTACTCTCACCTCTGGGATGCTGATGTATGGATTTGGACGAATCTTGCCTTTTCAGTTCGACACATGAAATGTCTTTGTTGCCTCTGAGATCTTCTGGTGTTGAACATTTTTCATCTGAGTAAACTCGATCTGAATCTTGGTTACTTCCAATATCAACAGCCTTGCTATCAGTACTTGCAGCCCCCCCTGATGTGCTTCTGTCACTTGACTGTGTACTGTCTATATCACTACCAGAAATGCTACTGCTTTGGCTCTCAGACATGCTTCTCTGACTGCCCCGTAAAGTGGGCAATGGTTTCTCTGGCATCGGCATGGGGTTTGAATCATCAGAAAGAGCACGATATTGATTAACATAGGGTTGCAGATATGGATTCTTCAGAATCTCGGATGCCTGTTCACACGATATGACATATTTTTTCAAAACCCACATGGAAGAGTCAAAGCTATTATATAGAAGGTTTCAAGCTTCATAATAGCTTACAGTAGGTCGATGCTCAGGACTCTTCCTCAACATGCTTTTGATAAGGGCTTTCCTGCATCCAACAGAAAAAAAAACATTTGAATTGTATATTCTTTATGAAGCTCTTATAACATTAGGACAAGGAAAAATGAAACAAACTTTTAACCAGTAACTGACCTACCGGTATTATTACGTATGCTACCAAAGCATTACTTGGTTCTCAAGAATAATAAGAAAAACAACGGTAATGGGGACTTACAGTACAGATCATGTGATGGAAATGATTGAAAAGACCGCTTTTAAACATGAAAAGAAAAACAAATATCCAGCTTCCATACAACCTACTCTATGAAGACTAGTGCACGTACATGGAAGAAGAGTAGCAGGCAGGCAAGGGGCCAATGGAGGACCTATTTATCTTACTTATCAATCCAGCCATATCCTGCAAACATTGCTGATCGGATAAGTCCACCGATTTTTAAACAAAAAGTAAAAATAGTAGCATCACCAAGTAACACCCAAGAATACGAACATTCTACATTTTCTATTGACAAATCTTAAATAGATCTAGTGGCATACGAACTTTATGTCATTGCTTTTTTTGTTGCCAAATAATTTTGGATGCCTTTAACATATTCCATTTTGAAGCTATATGTAATGAAATGGTTAGCTTGGTTGAATTATAATCAGCCATTAGCTAACCATTTTTTACAAAAGAAATCATAATACTATATTTGACAATTGAGATAGATATTACCTGTAAGGTTGCATGAATAATTCTAAAATCAGTTGTGCTCAAACACTATAAAATATGTATAGCTGTCTATAAGTCAATAATTCTTTGTTTCTTTATGAACTGATAGATTTATCGACTTCCATTTTACTCAGCTTAGGTCAATTAGGGATAGTAATTAGTTTGTTTCCAGAACTTGGCCAAAAGCTCTTTTGAGCATTACCTTGAAAATATCATATCTTTACATACCAATAAGCCTACAACGTAAGTTAAATTATGTGCTTCTGCTTGTATTGTAAATATAGTATCTGTCAAAGATATGTCCTAAAGAGAATATTGCAGTTTATTCAATATACTAAGTTAGATCACAGAGTTAGTCAGGATTTGGGCTACTTCTGCCAAAATATTGCAGTTTATTCAATATACTAAGTTACTAACTGTGATAACCCGGGGGGTTATCAGTTTAATTAAAGAATTAATTAAACAATAAAAATGAATTAGGAAAAAATAATAAAATGTAAGGATTAGAGAATGCCGTCAGTCCCGCAGTGCTCATCGAGATACCAGACCTGTCCGGGACCTAGACAAACACCTCTCGATATTTTTCGGGGTTCATCATTTGGCATTTTAGACTTACCTGGTACGGTATGCGGGTACCGTCAGAATTTTGAGTGGAGAATGACCATAGGACCCTTATAGCCAACAGGAGGCAATAGAAGCCTAAGGGCACAAAGGTCATTTGTTGCGATGCCCAGGGCAATAAATCCAGCCGAGCTAGCCAACCGGAAGCCAACCAAGACACTTTTGTCTCCCATTTCGCCACACAAACCAAGGGTCACAAGAGCACAGCCAACACTTCCTTTCCTTCAACACCAGCCCACAAGAACACAAAGCCAAACCATCACATTCTCAACCGAAGCAAGCCACCAAAAGGAGGTGGCGATAGCATCCAGAAGACGGAGGTGGCGACCACATCCAGAAGGGAGGGGAAGGAATACCCAAAAGCTAGGGGGAAGGGCGTCCAGAAAGTAGTCGACCAGGAGGGAGACACGCCGTGTCTGCAACCTCTTCATCACCCCCCAGTTCATCCACCCCATTACCTAGCCCGATCATTCCAGGTGCATTTGCCTCACCCCAACAATATCAACGGTACCTGTTCTTATATGCAGAAGGTAGATCGGGGCTCTAGCCAAGCAATGGGGTAGAGGGGAGGGTAGATCGGGTTGTTCCCCCGTGCTCTCAGTAGGTTGGGGTAAGCATTAGTGTAGTATTTGTTCTTTCTTTTTTTTAGGGTAGATCAAACCCTCCCCCAACGATTCATCATAGACCACAGTGCTAAAATGAAATCAGTAAAGCAAAGAAAAATATGCAATAAAATCGAAACGGGTAGAACCCTAGATATGTCGGTAGGTAGGGGAAGGGAAGAGAAGTAGCTTCGGCGAGGGGGGGGTGGAGTCAGTGCTATGCGCCGTGGCTTGGTCAAGCCGGCCGAAGGAGGGCCAGCTCCGTCCACTGTGCGGCCGAGCCCAGGCCTTGGCGGCTGTGGCCAGAGCCGTGAGCACCAACACCGGCTGGACCGACCGCCGCAGTAGTAGGAGGCTGGAGAGGTGAGGAATGGCGGCGGGGAGAGGTCGGCACAGGAGGGTAGAGTTCGGCCGGTGTAGGAGCAGCAGGAGCATCTCGAGTCGGCACGAAAGGGGAGGGGGAGTGAAGCGCTCGACTCAAGAAGCCAGAGGCTTCGGCTGATCCAGAAAAGAGGTCTTCGGCCAGAAGCAAGAAAATGCAGAGAGGAAATAAAGAGAGGAAAGAAAGAAAAGAAAAGGAAAATAAGAGAAGAGAAAAGGAAAGGAGAAAATTGTAGAGAGGTAGAAAAATAACTACGCGAACCACGTTGATTATGTGGATCAATCAACAGATCGCATAAAAATTGTCAAAGTGAGCTTGTAATTAGTTGTTAATTGTGCCAAACTAAAATTTGAACGACAGATCATCCAATTGGTTGGACGTCAATTTAAATGCATAAACTTAAATGCCTTAGCGTATTCTGTTGTTTCAGGTCTCGACCTGAACCGCCCCGCCAATCAAAACCCATCTACGGGTGAGGCCGAACCGATCAATATTACACCAGGAAAGATTCCTCAATCATCTCTTGTTAAATGAGTTTCAAGTTTTCGTATAATACTCATATCCTCACTGCATCAAAAATCTAATTTAAAAAGGAAATGTCTAATCGAATATGGAGAATGGTGATGTGGTGCTGAAAATGGTAAATGAAACCGAGTTGCGGTTTGAAAATGGTACGATGGAGTTTAGAGTCCACGAATGGAGTCGTGGACTGTTTATTAGAAATAATTGTGGTGGATAGAGGGTGCCAAGAAAAGCAGGAGGTGCCTGAGCTGGTGGGGCCCTCTACATAGCTAGCATATAAGGTCAAACATGTACACTCGGGCAATAGGCCGTATTTCAGTGTCAACCATAGCGAGATAAATCGCCATCAGAAAAGATTGTCCTATGAAAGTATTATGATCTTCACATTGGGTAAGTTAATTATGGTCGAGTTGGGAAATACCGGTATGACCTAGGGGGACATAAGATGAGAGTGATGATGAAATGTGAGAGGAGCGGTATATTTGAAGCCCATGGGTACTACCGAAGATGCCGAGGTACAACTGTATCTGCAGGTGTGGGATGGCCTGGTGGAGGCTCCCTACTCGAGTACAGGGTTGGAGATCTAATACCGGAGTAGCGATAAACGTTCTGGAGCCTCTGTGGTAGAGGCCGTCATGGGTAAAGTAACACGAACCTATGCAGAGTCAAAATCTTGAATTCAAGTCTGTCTCCTGGATTGGAGGCTACGGAAGCTAAGCTTGTCTTATACACGGGTGCTAGTAGTAAATTTTTAATAATTAAAACTTCGAACCCTTATAGAAAACTAAAAACCTAATTTTATTAAATTCATATTTGGAGGAGAGGAATTGGATGGAGAGAAAATCATCATAATGCATTATGTTATCTAATACTTGCTGAGTACGTTATACTCACTCTTGTATTTCCCCCCTTTCTAGAAGGAGATCCTGATGGATCCGCCTACGAGGCTAAGGATGAAGGCTACTCCCAGGATCAGTCCCAGGGTTATCAAGACGATGGCTCGGAGGGCTATTATTATACCGACTGCTACTAGGAGTATTAGAAGTCTCTGAAGGCCTTATTATGCTCCTAGAAGGTATTTAGTATGTGCAGGCAGTAGTCGTACTCTTTTGTTGTACAGAGAAGCGCTGTAATACTATGTAATGGACATATAGCCCTGCGTGGCTAGCAATGAATATATTTTCATGTAGTCTCTAATTATTGTTCTACTGCAACACTCTGAATACGGCATAGTAACTGGTAAAGCATTGGATTCTCCAATATTTTGCCAGCGGTTGTGCCGAGATTCATGTAATTAACTTAAGGGTAATGACAATGTTACTGTTAGTACCTTGGGCTAATTATACAGGTCGCCACACTAACCAACAATGAAAGAGCATAAACCCTTTTTGGAAATATGTAACATAAAAAGAGAAATATTCAATTCATAATCCACCCAGGAAAACTACTCTTAGATAATCATAGTGAAGCAAGAAATAAGATCTCACAAAAGCCTTGAAAGCAGGTCGATGAGCTGCCATTTCGTATATACAGCATCCTATGAAAGACATAAAAGTAACATTAAAATCAAATATGCAGTTATGTGATCATCTATAAATATTAGTACAAAGAGACATGAGTCAGAAAAGAAATATATTACCAAGAGACCAGATGTCTGACTTGAATCCATAGGGAATATCTGCAAGGAGCTCTGGACACATGTAATTTGGTGTTCCAACGACCTAAGGAAAGCACGATGCTATCAGTATTTAGTAAGAGTTTGGGCATAAAAAAATAGTAATGCCTTTTTCTTTTCCACAATTCAGATGAATATCCGTGTCTATATGGTCCGTGGTATAAGTGCAGGAATTTTGGGGAATAATTATGTAATCGTGTTTATCCTATCAGATCCCCACACCCCTTATTTATAGTGTCAATCATACCTGAATTACAACCAAACTCTAACTCGAATTTATATCTAACTTGAATCCTATCCCTAACATGACTCCGAGTCACACATGACTCGGACTCTTATTTATCTCCGGTACTAAATCTCCAACAATAAGGGAAGGCTATAAATGGTATTAGGGATATACGAATGACAAACAGCATGGTTAGTGACTTATTGTCTCTGGTGATATACCATTTGAGGAATAATAGCTCAATAAATGTAATGTTCTCACAGTAGGAAAGGCTAAGGTAATGCAAAATTTTACACACAGATCAATTGGAGGAAATAATGAAAAAGAGCATACTGAAGAAGTTAAATCATCTTCCTTTAAAGTCTTAGCTAGGCCAAAGTCTCCTGCATGCAAACCAATGAATTGTAAATTGATAAAACAAAGAATTACAAGATGCTGATATAGTATGGAACAGCAGACAACTCCAGACTTGCAGTACTGTATTTATTATCAGGAACTAACCAAGGCGTATATCCTGATCTTTGGTGAGAAATATGTTGGAGCACTGCATATATGAGGAACAATGTCAATGATATTATCGTATAAACAATTGACAGTGATACAATCTATTGTCACTTACCTTCAGATCACGATGCAAGACATAGTTTGAATGCAAGTAGTCGACAGCTAATACCAATTGAGCGAACCATTTCAGCAGTTTCTGATGATCAAACAGTATTATGAGCCCAATGTTGGATGCTTTTTTCATTCGTTCAGACAAACAAAAGAGACAAGTCATCTTATACCTCCTCTGGAAAGTAAGTACCATTTGATTTTTTCATCAGTTCATCCCTGTGGTAAAAGAACAAAGTGAGACAAATACAATCTACAAAATAGCAGCGATAAAACTAAACTCCCAAGTGCCAAATCACACTCACATATCTCCACCTTCACAGTAGCCCGTGACAATGCAGACATAGCAACCCTGCAAAACTCACCTTGTCAACTAAACAAGTACAACTGCAAACCGAACAAGAAAATAACAAGTTCCTAAACGACAAACCTTCTCAACCCAAGCCTCTTTGAATTCAACAATGTACGGGTGCTGCAGCCGAGCAATCAGAGCCATCTGCACTTTGCTTTCCTCTTGATCAATTCCTCGAATTAACACCAGTGAACCAAGATAAGAAAATCACAAGGATTCCACGCTTCTACTAACCTCTTGGTGAGCAGACTTGCGGCAGCGATCCGTCTGCCTCGCAAGCCGGATTTTCTTCAACACATACCTGCGATCGAGACACAAAGCATACGGTCACCAACATCAACGGGAGAAAACAAACTCTACACCTTCACGTAAGGGAACTGGAGCATGTCCTACTTCTTCTTCTCAATCTTGTGATTCACAAGGATGGCGGCGCCGAAGGCGCCACGGCCAATCTGCTCCATGATCTCGTACTGATCCATCCGGGACTCCATGCGTCCCCAATCGGCAACAAAAACAACCACGGCTTTACAGTGGTAATTCGCAACCTGCTTGGATCAATCTCTAAATGCCGAAGTCAAATCACATTTCTCCTGCCCAACTGCGGCTCAAACGCCTCCGCATCCTCGGCGAGCCCTGCAAAAAGCATCGAGACGACGAGACACCTACATGAGCCAAGCTGCTTTAAGCAAAGCGTACTCGCGTCACGTGCCACCATTCAATCAAATCCACAACATGTAGTGATACTGCTGCCTTTTCTTAGAAAGGAAAGACAATATTGCACAAGGAAAGTGTTTAAACACGGGAATCGATGAACTACAGGCTACGAGTGGACTAGTACTCCATTGAAATGCATGAGAGGAGCATCAGTCATCCAAAACTACGTTTTTTAAAAAAAAATTCAGTTATCCAGAACAGTTGCACCAAATTTACAGATTTAGCAACTGTATCGCGCACTGCTCCCACCAACCGCAACCCGGCCAAGACAGGGGGGCATTACCGCGGGGGTCGCCACCTGCATTGGCCAGCGGCCGGGAAAACCCAGGGCGGCGACGGCGGCGCTTCTGCTCCGATTCGGGCAGAAACCGGCGATGTCGGCGGCGACGGGACGGGGCCGCGGGGAGATCTCCCGCCTCCCTGGCGCCTACTGCTCTCTCGCGCGTCTCGAGCTCTCGCAGCTTCGGCTACTCCCCTGCTGGCCTCGTTGGTCGCTTCAGGGCTCAGGCTCTGGATTTGATTTGATTTGGCTGTGTGTTTTTTTCCTCTGGTGCGGCGTAACGGTGGTGGTGTAGGCGACGGAGCTTGCTCGGCTGCTTTATATACGGGGGAATGGCCGCAACAGCGCAAGGAGGTCATGGGTGGTGGTGCTGGTATCGAGATTCGAGAGAC
Organism: Guadua angustifolia; assembly: GCA_036346375.1. Classification (NCBI taxonomy): domain Eukaryota; kingdom Viridiplantae; phylum Streptophyta; class Magnoliopsida; order Poales; family Poaceae; genus Guadua; species Guadua angustifolia. The sequence goes on from CM070508.1 coordinate 15,254,562, forward strand.
GACAGGTCTTTGCGAGTGCGGCTTCCACTTACTGATTACTGTACTAAGGGCGTGTACAACAATAGATATATATATACTGTTTATACAAATATGTTATATAGCATTTTAGATAATGTGATGGGGAGAGAATAAAAAGAGAGAAAGATACTGTTTACTATTTAATAGACTGTTTTATAGATAGCTTTATACTGTGTATACTATTATACAAACAATCTATTAATTATATGAGAGATCATTACAGATAGTTATATAGACAGTCTATTATATAGGTTGTCTTTAATAATATCTATAGATAATATGAAAGTGTGTTATAGACAACTATCGTCTATACTACTATATATATCCTAAATTAGTGAGTGATTACTGTCCTAAATTAGTGGTAACAAAACATCGGTTCTAAGTGCAATTTTGACTACTCGTTTCGACTTAATAATTTATAAAATTTATCAAAATTATAATATTATATGGAAGCATTGTCTAAAAACAAATTTATATGTATCGTATTTATGTATCCATTCTAAATATTTAAAAAGATATTGATAACTAGAGTTTATAATATTTGATTAGATGTAACATTAACTTCATTTTTTAACGTGAGGGCGTATACATTAAGGAAACAAAAATCGTTATGACCTTATAAAAAATGGAGCAATTCGGATGGACGGGTGAATAGAAATAACAAAGTGTCAACAAAATCGAAAAAAGTTAGCGAGAGAAATAACAAAGTGTCAACAAAATCGAAAAAAGTTAGCGAGAATACGTACTATAGGTGTGGTTACAACTTAAAATTGCATAACGTGAACTCCAAAGTATGGACATCCGATCACCGTGGGAATTAGCCGTGTTCGACGTCCCATGTACCAGGCCAAGGATGCAATCGGATCAGCTTTTCCTAAGGGTATTATAGCAATTTTCAGAAAATTATAATGTACGAAAAATCCCCTCTCATGTGACCATCAGCTCAAATGTGAGTTCTTGTTCTCACACTGTAGGGGAACTTCTCGCTTGATATATTTTCTAGTTCTAAAATCTAAACTTTTGCTTTTGAAAATCCAAAAATGTTGGATATTTATAATTATGCAAGAGAGAAACGTGAATCTGCGGTATAGTATCCACTCTTCCAAACATAGCCAGATTTAAATATAAAAAAAGCCACTTTAGGTAAAATGATGCAGTTGTTGACCGATCACATCATTTGGTGCTGAATAAAAAATGGTTAAGTTAAGCGAATGTACTAAAGCAATGCTAGTTTCTCGAAGACCACGTGGAGGTCTATATATGTTTGTGATGAGTTATTGACAGTATTTAAATATATAGTGTTCAAGTTTAAGTTTGTTTTGAATTTTATTTTGAATTTGAAACAATTTAAGATGCTGTCAGTGTTGGGCGACACTACAGGCCTTGTAGTGGCGATAGTGTTGGCCAAGCGGCACTACCAACTTAAGATGGCTGTAGTGCCGACCCTGCTGCACTACCGGACCATCTGTAACTAGCGGTAGTGATTTTACAGAGAGATGTTTCTCTGTGGTTGAGCGAGGGCGGTATAGGGGCAGTAGTGCCGAGGTTGCGGTACTTCCGGGCCATACTAGGCGTCAGTTATCTACAAGAAAGGGGTTTCTTAGGGTTGTTCAAGGTGAACAGCATTATCGGCTACTAAGGAGTGGTAGTACCACACTTGCGGCACTACCGACCCTAGTTGGTAGTAGTACCGACTTTCTAAGGAAGTTGTGCTTAAGGTTTGCATATGTGTTGATTAATACATATTATTGTGAATAGTGCTATGTGATGGTTTGCTTATCTGTGTGGCTGCAGGACATCAGTGTTAGGTTATGGTGAGGCGAAGGCGAGACCGGGACTAAGCTCATGGAGGAGTCGAGGTTCAGAATAGTCAAGGAATCTAGTGCTGTCATGAAACGATCAAAAACACGTGGCGCGTCAAGTGACTTAGGCCCGTTTGCAAGCGAGGATAGTTTGGGAGAGTCCAGACGTGTTAAAGGCTTGACGGCAAGTTATCGGGGCTATGTGGAAAGCGACAAAGTATGGGTGATGGTTCGAGGAAAAGAAAGACCGATCTTAAGGCAGTTTGGAAAACCACGGTAGTGGTCTAAGCTATTTAGGTCACACCAGAGTAGTGTTGGACGCAAATTCGGGCTCACGAAGCGGATTTGGTGTCAATGTAATTATCGCTTTGATAAGCGTGCTTGTGTGAGTAGAAAACCTGTTAAAAGTGTTGGGTTTCAGTTTAGCCCATGTAAATATAGATGATATGCACTTGTGTATCCATGTTGTGGAATATACAGACCTGGGTATCTGGTTAATGGGCCGACTGGATCGTCCCAAGGGGTGGGCTAGGCCAGCCACGCAGAAAAGAGAGATCTTCTAGAAGGCCCAGTTGTACGCAGTAGAGACAAAGACCGGGAGAAGGAACGGACAGGGTAGGTAGACAACGTCTGCGCCCATCAAGAAGGGCTCTGCTTGCATGCTATCAGACATGGTCACCACCACTGATGTCTCTCCTCTGCGCCCAACTACCCCTGTTGCTCCTGCTACGCCTCAACAACTTCCACTGCTATACGCAGGAGACCCTTCTCTGCTGTATAAAGAGAAGGGGAGCTTCGAGAGAAAGGAGAGAGAGAGAAATCTGTAAGAGAGAACTTGTAAGCAAGAACACTCTTCCAAAAACACCAGAAACACCGAACGCAGGACTAGGGTATTATCTCCATTGGAGAGCCCGAACCTGGGTAAAATCGCCTTGTGTCTTGCGTTACCATCAGACTCAGATCTTCCGCCTTGCCCCGTTCATTCTTCTATACTGCCGATCACAAACATCGACAGTTGGCGCGCCGAGTAGGGGCAGCACGAAGATCGTCCCCCTCGAGTTTGATGGCGGCACCCAGCGGGATCACCGTCTCCTTCACTCCTAGCCAGGTCTTCCGCTTTGGAAGCCTGGACTTCATCGCCGACGGCCTTGGTAAGCTCGTCCTCTCTGGGCTGGGCTCGACCCATCCTGAGAGGGCCCCCATTGCTCCCTCGCCCTAGTTCCCGTCCGGATCGGGGAGCGCTACGGCCACCCGCTCTCAAGGAGCCTTCCGTGGTGTCTTCGCGATCGAGGACGATCGGACCGATACCCTGCACCAGCAAGAAGCCGCAGACACGGTGGAGGCGGACCGCCTCTATCGCGCGGCCCGAGAGGAGCGCGCGAGGTCCCTTCAGAACCGGGGGCGCAATGTCAACGAGGAGTTTCTGCAAGCGAAGAAAGGCGACCAACTGGTCTTCCACACGCTGCAGCAGAACATCATCATCTCCAAGACGCTACTCGACACTCTAGGGCCAATCCTTGGTCCGGACAGCCTCGCTGCTCCGATCGTGGCCCAAGTTAAGGCCATGGTGACGGCGACGGCGGTCCAGCAAAACCAAGAAGCACCCGCAGAGAAGACACATTCTCGTGCCCGCGCGGCCACCCAGACCGGCAGCAGTCGGACTGCCCAAAGTCGACTTCGAGGCAGTCGGCTCGAGCTTCGCCGTGGCGAAGACGCCCGCCAGAGCCTCAACCGCGATCTCCGCTTGGATCTTAACGCCAGGCGGTGTGAACGGGAAGAGGGGGAGCAGCGCCGGCGTGAGGATGACTATGAACGTTTAGGCATCAGCTATGATGACCGGGACGATCGCAATGACCGACGCGATGACCATGCCGACCGCAAGGATCGTGGTCGCTGGGCCGAGAGTGACAATGGAGATCACAGAGGTGGGACGCCCCTGCGCCGATCGCCTCGACGGCGCAGCAGCGGGCCCATCGACGGGGTCCGTGCTTTCACCCCCGACTCCGCCGAGTGGTTTGGCCCGACGGATTCAACCCTAGGGGCATCGTCAAGTTCGATGGAGAAAGGGATCCAGAGGCCTGGCTGCAGGTCTACACCCTCGTAGTCAAGGCAGCCGGAGGCGACCAGAGCGTGATGGCAAACTACCTGCCGGTCACGCACGCCCCATCAGCCCAAGCTTGGCTCACGGGACTCCCAGCGGGTTCTATTAATTCCTGGGGCGATCTTTGTGAGCAGTTCATCTCAAACTTCCAGGGCACCTACGAGAGGCCTGGGATCGCATGGGACCTGGACCAGCTTCATCAGAAGAAGAACGAATCTCTGCGAGAGTTCATTCGGCGTTTCATGCAGAAGAAAATCACCGTTCGGGATGTTTCGGAAGCGGTCGTCATAGCTGCCTTCCAGAAGGGAGTCAGCGACCCTGACTTGATCAAGAAGATGTCCCGGAGTCCGCCGACCACCATCAGGGAGATGTTCGCCTTGGCCGATCGCTATGCCACGGCCTCGGACGCCCTGGCGGAGCGCTAGGAAGACCGCCCGCGGCAGAAGGACAAAAAGGACCACGCCGAGCCCTCCAAGCAAAGGGACAAGTAGCGTGGGCCTGGAAAGATGGTCGCTGCGGCCAAGCGCGATCAGCCCCGAGTGCCGCGGGGCAAAGACTACAACGAGGTGATGGACGCCATTTGCCCCTTCCACCCTCAGGGCAGGCACGCGGCCAAGGACTACTACACCCTGAAGAGGTTTGCTCGCGAGAGTAGCAATAGGGCAAACCGAGGCAGGGGCGAAGCGGCAAAGAAGCAAGACCCGCCCGAGGAGGACGGGGGCGATTACCAGGTGACCGAGCGTGAGATCAACTATATATTCGGGGGCTCGGCTGCGTATGAGTCCAAGCGGAAGCAGAAGCTTACCGCTCGGGAGGTCAACGTAGTAACACCGACGACGCCCCAATTCCTGAGGTGGTCCAAAGTCCCAATCACATTTGATCGCTCGGATCATCCCGACTGCGTCCCATTCCCGGGGAGATATCCTCTGGTCCTGGACCCAGTCGTGTGCAGCGTCAGGCTCAAGAGGGTGCTGGTCGACGGAGGAAGTGGGCTCAACGTCCTTTTCTCCAAAACCTTCGACGATATGAAGATCCCTTGCTCCGAGTTGAAGCGTGGAACGTCGCCGTTCCACGGGGTAATCCCCGGGACCTCGACGGTACCACTCGGGCAAATCACTCTCCCAGTGACGTTCGAGACTAAGGAGAACTACCGAACGGAGTATCTGAACTTCGAGGTGGCTGATTTTGAGACGGCATACCATGCCATCTTGAGAAGGCCAGGATTGGCCAGATTCATGGCCGTCCCCCACTACACGTATCTGATGCTGAAGATGCCAGGTCCAAACGGCGTCATCACTGTTCGGGGAGATGTCAAGCAGTCCTTCATGTCTGACCGGGAAAGCTGCGACCTGGCTGAGCTACTGGTGGCGTCGACCGAGGCTGAGAGGATCCGGCAGTCGACCGCCCTCCCGTCGGGCGGGGGCGACGTTCCGACTGTAAAGCAAGCCAAGTCAGGTATGAAGCCTGACGAGGGAGTCAAGAAGGTGATTCTCGACCCATCCAACTCGACCCAAACAGCCTTGATTGGGACAGGGCTTGATCCCAAATAGGAAGATGCGCTCGTCGCTTTCCTTCAGGCAAACCGGGACATTTTCGCTTGGAAGCCGTCCGACATGCCTGGTGTCCCTAGGGAGGTGATCGAGCATTCTCTCAATGTTGACGAAAAAGTAAAGCCCATCAAGCAGCGGCTCCGACGGTTCGCACAAGATCGCCGCGACGCCATCAGAGAGGAGATCACCAAGCTTCTAGCTGCTAATTTCATAAAAGAAGTGTACCATCCCGACTGGTTGGCGAATCCGGTCCTTGTACGCAAAAAGAATAAAAGTTGGCGCATGTGTGTCAATTACACTAATCTCAATAAGGCGTGCCCAAAGGATCCTTTCGGGTTGCCCCGCATTGATCAGGTAGTGGACTCGACTGCCGGGAGTGAACTCCTGAGTTTCCTAGACGCATACTCAGGGTACCATCAAATCAGGCTGAAGGAAGAAGACTGCATCAAGACCTCATTTATCACTCCGTTCAGTGCGTATTGCTATATCACAATGCCATTTGGGTTGAAAAACGCTGGCGTGACCTACCAGCGCGCTAAACAGCGGTGTTTTCACACTCAACTCGGACGCAACATGGAGGCATACGTAGACGACGTTGTGGTTAAAACCCGAGCGAAGGAAGACCTCACATCCGATCTGGCCGAGATGTTCGAGAGCCTACGGGCCTTCAAGATGAAGCTCAACCCCGAGAAGTGCGTTTTCGGGGCTCCCTCCAGGAAGCTGCTCGGATTTATCGTGTCCCGTCGCGGCATCGAGGCGAACCCCGAAAAAATCAATGCCATTCTCAAGATGAAACCGCCGATGCCAGAAGGAAGTCCAGAAGCTCACGGGGTGCATGGTGGCACTCGACCGGTTTATTTCCCGCCTGGGCACTCGGGGGATGCCGTTCTTCAAGCTCTTGAAGAAGTAAGACCACTTTCAATGGACCCCCGAGGCTCAACAGGCTTTCAAGGATCTAAAAGCGCTCCTGACCACACCTCCGGTATTGGTCGCGCCGGCGCCAGAGGAGCCTCTCCTGCTTTACATAGCATCAACGACTCACGTAGTCAGCGCTGCAATTGTGGTGGAGTGGCAGAAGGAGGGACACCTGCAAAGAGTTCAATGCCCGGTTTATTTCGTCAGTGAAGTATTGGGCTAATCCAAGATGCGGTACCCTCAAGTGCAGAAGCTTCTATACGCGGTACTGCTTACCTCTCATAAACTCAAACATTACTTTCAAGAACATTCCATTTCGGTGGTCACATCTTTTTCGATTGGGGATATACTCCACAATCGGGAGTCCACTGGGAGAATCGCCAAATGGGCGGTCGAGCTTGGGGCCTTCGAAATCTCCTTCAAACCCCGGACTGCCATCAAGTCTCAAGCGCTCGCTGACTTCATCGCCGCGTGGACAGAGTTGCAAGATCCCACAGCTGTGGAGGACCTCGAATACTGGACAATGTATTTCGACGATTCTCTCACGCTGAATGGTGCGGGGGCTGGCGTCGTGCTCATCTCCCCGACGGGGAAAAGCTGAAATACGTCCTTCAACTCCATTTTCTAGCATCAAACAACGCCGCCGAGTACGAGGCGCTCATACACGAGCTCCGTATCGCCATATCGTTCGGTATCCGACGATTGATGGTTCGCGAAGACTCTCAGCTGGTGATTAACCAAGTACAAAAAGAGTGGTCATGCGTTGATGACAGCATGGCTGCATATTGCTGGGAGGTGCGTAAGCTGGAGGACAAGTTTGACAGGCTAGAGCTCACTCATGTACTCCGTCGGGACAACGAAGCAGCAGACAAGCTCACCAGACTAGGCTCCAACCGGGCTACAGTCCCAGTCGGAATCTTCGTGGAAGAGCTTCACAACCCGACAACAAGTCGACAGCGGGAGTTGGGCAAATCAGGGGAGAAGTCGGCCGAGGCGGAAGTCTTGGTCATCAACCCCGACTGGACAAAACCCTATCTGGATTATCTGTTGAGGGACGAGCTTCCTGAAGATCGTGTCCAGGCCGAGTGCATCACGCGGCGAAGCAAAAGCTACGTGGTGGTCGGGGAGGAGCTCTTCCGAAAAAGTGCCTCCGAGGTCCTCAGACGGTGCATCTCGGAGCAAGAAGGGAAGAACCTCCTCAGAGAAATTCACTCGGGAATCTGTGGACACCATGCGGCATCAAGCACTCTGGTGGGCAAGGCTTATCGTCAAGATTTCTTCTGGCCGACTGCTGTAACAAACACGGAGGATGTCGTCCGCACGTGCGAAGGCTGTTAGTTTTTTGCCCAGCAAATTCATATGCCAGCGCAGGAGCTGCAGACCATTCCGATCACTTGGCCGTTCGCTGTCTGGGGGCTCGACATAGTCGGACCTCTCAAAAAAGCCCAGGGTGGATTTGCTTTCCTCTTCGTCGCCATCGACAATTTCACCAAATGGATTGAGGCCAAGCCAGTTGCAACGATCACCGCGGTCAAAGCCATAGAATTTTTTCAAGAAATTGTCGTTAGATTCGGCGTGCCGAACAGGATCATCACAGACAACGGCACTCAATTCAGAAGTGAAGAATTCCAAGACTACCCCCAGCAGGGCTACCGGGCAGTCACCTTTTTTCCTAGTATATGGTTCGGAGGCGGTCCTACCTACCGAGTTGGCATTCAGATCCCAACGGGTTCGGAACTACAAGGAAGCCGAGTCAAAAGAGGGCCGACTAGAAGATCTCGACAAGCTGGAGGAGGCAAGGGACGTTGCATCCATCCAATCAGCTAAGTACCTCCAGGGTCTGCGCCGCTATCACGATCGAAATGTTCGAGGCCGAGGTTTCCCTAAAGGAGATCTGGTTCTTAGAAAGAATCAGAAAAGCGAGCACAAGCTCTCCCCAGGCTGGGAAGGCCCTTACATTGTCGACGAAGTGGTGCGCCCAGGATCTTACCGACTCAAGCATGAAGACAGCGTGGCACTCGGCAACACTTGGAACATAGAACAGCTACGTCGCTTCTACACTTAAAATACGCATTTCATTGTATCGTTGTAATTAAGATCGTTCTTGACTTACTACTTACTTGATTCTCAACTAAGCAGTAAGTCGGGGGCTACACCTGACAGTGTCTAAATGGGATGCAAACATTTACCTTATCCTTTTGAGATGCATTTTGCTTTTTTTCTTCCTAGCGGCCATGATTAAAATCGAGTGCTGTAAACTTCGAGTAGCAAAATTCTGAACGATGAAATCTAGCTACCCGGATACGTGTCTAAGAAAAAGAGCCACGCGCTCACTCGAGGCACTCGGGGGCTAGGCCAGTCAGATAGAACACTCAAACAAAAAGATAATATGCATTCAGAGGAATTCAGAAAACCACAAAATATATTATCATCATAGATTTATATTGAACATTATGTCCAATTACATATTTTTACATAAGTATCTTCAAAAGCAGCTGAACCTACGCGGCGCGGCGAGCACGGCCCAAGGCCTTGACAAGGACGTCCGCGACCTCAGAGAGGGCTGGGACGACCTTAAGGAGAACCTCCACGGCAGCGGCGTCGCGGGCGGCGGCTTCCTCCTCCGCCGCCAGTTCAGCAAGGGCGAGATCGTAGTCCTCCCAGAGCTCCTCCTCGGTGACCTCCGGGGCGGGAGCATCATCCCCGAAGTCAAAGATCAACTCCTCCACCGGAGGTGGAGGCGGAGGCGAGGGCGGAGCTGCTTCGGCACCGGGAACGACGGAGCTTGAGGAAGACGCCATTAGAAGACTTCTGAAGAAGTGAAGAAATGAAGATGCGAAAATGAGAAGAACGGGCGATCGCTCCGGTAGCGGTGATGCCCTATATATATAGCCGAAGGCAAACAACCCAAACCATACCTCTACGGGAAGTTGAAACGCCTCTGAGAACACACGGGTGCCAAGGCAGCATTAAAAATGCACTAGCGCGGGAGACTAAGCGGGGCGTTGACAGCGCATGACGCATGGGAAAGCTTCTTCGGGCACGGTGAAGCCACTCATGATCAACAGTAATCGCATTAAAAGAAGTGTGGTAATTACAATCCTAGTCAGCATTTACAAGAGATCCAAGTCTAGATTTTCTGCCAAGGAGGAGGCCACGTCCCTAACTTCATCAAGAAGAGCGGCAGCTTGATCATCATCGACGGAACAGGCGAAGCCTTCCTTAACAGCCTCCAGCTCCACTCCGGGATAAAGCGACTTCACGATGGCCAATACTTGGCAAGCGCTCATGATCGACGTCTCCCGGATGTGGGCCCTAAGCCTTTCGGGACCCGTTGATGGCAAGGAAAGGGCTTCATCCTCGCTGCTCGGCTCAGCACCTCCAGGGCTCAGGAACTTGGTCATCTCTTTGACAGAGTCGCGGAATTTGTCGTGAAGCTCGTGAGAGGTCTTGATCTCTCCATTGAGGACATTGACCTGCTCCTGCGACTCTCTCTTGTTCACTACAAACCAGTCGGATCGCCATTAGAAGCACTACAAACGCAAGGGATGTGGCGCCGAGTGGGGTAGATATATACCTTCCAGCTCCTGCGCCAATCTAGCGTTGTCAGCCCGAGTTTGGGACTCGGAGTTCTTCAGCGCCTGGACCTGCCCGCGAAGGCCTGAAGCAATGGACGAAGTCGGAAGACAATAACAACCAAGTTGGCGACCAAGCAAGTGAAGGAGCACCCACCTTGAAGCGTCTCCGTCAGGATTTGGATTTGGGCCCGGAGCTTTTGCTGCTCGGCCTCGCCGTCACGTCGGATGCGCTCCAAATTTGCCTCATACTTCTCATGCTCCCTAACCTTGGGGAGTATCTCCTTGAGGAGGGCGTCCCTTTGCTCGAAGCGCTCCCCCAGCGCTTGAAGAATTCCGGGAGAATGAGGAACATACACCGCTCGGCACGAATAGAAGAAGAAGAAAACGGCTTACCTGGATCAGCTGGGCGCCTTTTATGGCATTTTGGTAGAGCTCCTCCCTCAATTTCTCGTCCCCCTCGCCGAAAGCCTTCCACTTATCCTTGTGGCAGAAAAAGATCCGGAGTGGAGGCTGGGGGTTGGGTGTGGGATGGGAGGGCTGTCGGGGAATCTCTTCCACTGGAGGCGAGGAGTTGGCGGTGGCCTCCGATGCTACCGCCTTGGTGGCCGGCTCGGGCGCCCCTGCAGGCGGCGGGGGAGTCGCCCCTGTGTCGCCGGGCTCGGCAGCAGTGGGCAGGGAGGCACTGCCCGCTCTGGTGTGGTTTCATCCCCGACGGACGCCGCAGCAGGCGGTGAGACCGCTCCCTCCTGGCCTACATCTCCCGAAGGTGCAGCAGTCGGGGCCTTCAGGGGGACTTCCGCTCTCGGCACCCTGGTCACCGGGGAAAAAGTTAAGCGCACACCAAGAGAACAACAACAAGGAGTGATGGGGGGGACTGACCTGTCGGACCTCCTTATCCTTGTCTTGAGCCATTTTCGAGTGGCTGAACCACTCGGGGAAGGGTCCGAAGCCACTCGGGCCCTGGGGGGGCGAGGCGCCGACTTCTTGACATACGCCCCCGTAGGCCTCCGGATGGTCGGGCCCTCGGGGGGTGTTGCGGCGCCGGCTCCCGCTCGGCGGCTTCCTCGGTGGTAGGCCCCTTCCTTTTCGTGCTCGGCTCCTCAGATGAGGGATCGGCGGGTCGCTTCACCGCGGCGCTCTGGCATGGAGAAGCATGAAGAAGGGGGGATCCGAGGAAAAGGCAACGCGATCCTGCGAAGAACAGCAAAAATAGAGTCAGTCGGCAGTCGGCTGGTGATCAACAATCAAGCATTAGTAAGCTCGAAGTACTCACCTCGGGAGGGGGATTCGCCAAGCAGAAGGCCCTCGGAATGCCCTCGGGGAGGATTGCGACATCCGGGGCTAGGAGATCGCTCATCCAGATGATGAGCAGCTCTCGGTCGATGTCTTCGGCGGCCTCCCACGTTGGATCGTTCTCCCGGTATTCATACCCCAGGAAGACTCGCTCCTTGATAGGTTGCACCCGGCGAACGGCGAAGTTGGAAAGGATCCCGACGCCGGTTAGGCCCGCCTCCTTCAGGTCGCAGATCAAGGCAAGGAGCTCGTTGACCTGCCCCATTTCATGGTCTGGGGGGACTACGGTCCAAGAAGAAGTAATCCTCGGGGGCTCCCCGGAGAAGGAAGGAAAGCCAAGATCAAGGTTGGCGCAATAGAACCATTCCCGGTGCCAACCCTTGTTTGAAGTCCTAAAGGGGATGGCAAAATAAATCTTCCTCGCCCCATCTCTCAGTTGGAAATCGACGCCTCCGACCGCCTTAGGGGCACTCCTGCTCGGGAAGGGCTTCAGGAGGAAAAGTTGGCGGAAAAGGTTAAAATGCGGTCGAATTCCAAGAAACGCCTCGCAAAGATGGATGAAGACAGCGATGTGGAGGATTGAATTGGGGTTCAAATGAACCAGCTCGATGCCACAGAAGTGAAGGAGCCTATGGAAAAAAGCGCTGGCCGGAAGACCGAACCCGCGCTGGAAGAAGGATTCGAAGACGACGATCTCCTCAGAGCGAGGGGTGGGATAAGACTCGCTGCAGGCCGGGCGGGCGCTGATCAATGTCGCCGGCGGCATGACTCCCATGGTGACCATCGCGTCCAAATGTGCCTTCGTTAGTGCTGATGGAACCCAATCGTGAGCTGGAGGCGGCGCGGAGGTATCTTGGGAAGGCGGAATCGACATTCTCGGAAGGAATCGTCGGCGGCGCAAAGGCAAAGGCGCGGCGGTGGCTAACCCTAGCAATGCAGCTTGCGAGGAAGGCGATGGACTTTTCGGAGACGAAGAAGCAGAGGTGCGATGTGTGATGGAAGACTCGAGTCCTGTGCGGCGCCTTGGAACTATAAAGGGTGATGATGGATCCTGCCCGGGGGTGGGGACCATGCCTCAACGCGCCCGTTGCTGCCAGGTTTGACCAGAGCGTGCCTCATTTTGTCCTAGCCAACTGAGCACCACGATCATGGTGGGCAGTTGTCGCCAGGGCAAAAAATCAGTTCGCGATATGGTACACCCCACGTTGGGTCAATTGCCGGTTTCCATTCCGAACGGAACCTTGGTGCCTTCCGAACCAAAATTTGGAACGTGTCTCCGTGATATGCCCCATGTCGGGTCACTTGTTGGTTGCCGCACGACGGAATCAGATGTCACGGAAAGGCACAGATCAAGGATTCCGAGGGTATGCCCCATGATGGCCAAGCTGTGAACCGATACGATCGGGCATGGGTATCACTCGGCTAATCAAGGTACGCTCCATGTTGAGCCGACTGCTGTACATGTACAGGTACCACTCGGCTAAAGGCCAAATGATGGTGCGCCCCATGACGGGCCATGCTATGCTCCGATATGATCGAGTATGGGCATCATTAAACCAATCTAAGGTACGCTCCATGTTGAGCCGACTACTGTACATGTACAGGTACCACTCGGCTAAAGGCCAAATGATGGTGCGCCCCATGACGGGCCATGCTATGCTCCGGCATGATCAAGTATGGGCATCATTAAACCAATCTAAGGTACGCTCCATGTTGAGCCGACTGCTGTACACGTACAGGTACCGCTCGGCTAAAAGCCAACCCAAACGGGGATACGCTCCAGGGGTGGCCAGCCATCAACTCCCCAACAAATTGGGCTGAATATCATTCAGAAGGATTGGCACGGAGTTATCGAGTTCTTCACGACCTCCTTACCGACAGTATAGCATTCGGCGGAGAAGGCCAGTAAAGAAGTCACGCCGGGGCTGGGAAGCATCTGGCAAATATCATGGCGGCCGAAAAGCAGCCAAAGGACGGCAGCTCGGTCGCGAAGCACTCGGGGGCCACTATGGAATATACAGACCCGGGTATCTGCTTAATGGGCCGACTGGATCGTCCCAAGGGGTGGGCTAGGCCAGCCACGCAGAAAAGAGAGATTTTCTAGAAGGCCCAGTTGTACGCAGTAGAGATAAAGACCGGGAGAAGGAACAGACAGGGTAGGTAGACAATGTCTGCGCCACTGCAAAGGGCGGCTCTGCCTTGCATGCTCTCAGACATGGTCGGCCACTACACAGAGATCTCTCCTCTGCGCCTAACTACCTGTTGCTCTGCTCGCCTCAACAACTTCCCTTCTTTGTCTGTGAGAGACCCTTCTCTGCTGTATAAAGAGAAGGGGAGCTTCGAGAGAAAAGAGAGAGGAGAGAAATCTGTAAGAGAGAACTTGTAAGCAAGAACACTCTTCCAAAAACACCAGAAACACCGAATGCAGGACTAGGGTATTATCTCCATTGGAGAGCCCGAACCTGGGTAAAATCGTCTTGTGTCTTGCGTTAGCATCAGACTCAAATCTTCCGCCTTGCCTCGTTCATTCTTCTATATTGCCGATCACAAACATCGACACAAGTTTAGGTTTTCCTCTATATAAGTCCTTGAGAAGCATAGAGGAAGGCAAGTCTCTATACTCTATATTAAGGTTTTCATAAGATTTTGGCTTTCTTGTGTAGGTGTGTGAGTGCACCTTGGAAGTTTTGCCCTCAGATGAGAGACTTTGTAAACATTCTTCATGATCTTAATACAAATCATCTTTATGTTCAAATTTTATCTCAAGCTTTGATCTTCTTCTTGCTTTGCTCTTGATCTTTTCTTGCGGTTTCTTTCTTACTTGATCTCGTGCTACCAAGAATATATGATTGATAGATGTATCATCTATAGATTATCTCCTCAATCATCTAGACAAGCTTCTTTTTTATCATCAAAGTTTCTCTAAGAAACTAGTTTTTAAGTTGAGAATGAAGTTCTTGATGTAGATCTTGATTCTGCTTGTGTGAGGGATCCTTCTTGGGTATTCTTGTTTGCTATGACATAAGTGATGCCATCTAAGATCATCAAAATCCCACAAGCAAGTTTAGGGCTAAGTCTTTGTTCTTGAGCTCATTTTTGTGGACTCTTCCTTGAACTAGAAAAAAAGTCAAAACTTTAATGTCAATTCTTGCAATTGAAGGTTGAAATAGATTCCTGACTTCCATAGTAAAATGCCTACAAAAGTTCATGAGTGTTAGATTAGTCGATCAAAAGTTACATAGATTTTTGATTTTGAACTCATGCTGATTTCACTATTCACCCCTGTCTTGACTGTTCACCGGCACTACCTCTACTGTAGCATGGTAGTACCGGTGTTACTGTTCATCCAGCACTACCACCTCAGTAGCGCGGTAGTGCCGCCTTAGAGCTAATTTCTTGAAAGTTTTTCTTTGTCCGCACTTCTTCAGTATAGTGAGGTTTTAGTTGGTTTCCTTGGGTAAAAATTGATTTGTGATCATTCACCCTCTGGTCACTATTTTTAGTCCTTTAATTTCTGTGTCATCCACCTGGTACTAATGCATTATGCCTCCAGCTCCCTCAACTATTTTATTTTTTTAACCGTTCAATTTGATTTTGCATATTTGCATGGGGGAGCTAGCATCATTCTAGTATGTCCAATATTTTTTTTAAAAAAATGATGAGCTCTGATATTCATTAAAGAATGAGAACAATAGCCAGGCTATAAACTCTCACACATGTACACACACCCACACACGTGCTACACCATGGCTCTACGAGTTCTCACGCTTAAACGTGGGTGGCTGGGCTCCCACGCTGAGCCTCAGCCAACGGAGCTAGGCTCGGTGCTCGTACATCTAACATTTTTATACTTTTCGTATTTACTTTGTTGTCTAAACTGAGGAGTGTTGCGACATGTCAATTAGAGGTGGTTGTTACTGGATACTTCTACCAGTTCTTGTGCTCCACTTTTGTTGATTTGAGGGTTCAACTTCTTTTTATTGAATTCGGGCGTTCGGCTTTCTAATTCTGCTGTTAGAAAATAAATAGTTTTGTCTAGTTTTTGTCACCTTCATCAACTTATAGCTGATGGAATCGTGCATGAAATATTCGCGGTAACCATGACGCATTGCATCAGAAATTGGCTTATATCCTGTTTCCCTGCCTTTTTATAGCTTGTTGCATTGCTCTAGCAGTTTTTTACTCCCGTCTAAGTTTTTTAAGGTATATTTTTTAATAACATATAGATCAAAAAGATATTAAAAATAACTAGATTATCCTTAATTATTATCACTAAACACTACATTCAATGCACACATGTAGAGAATATAAAGTAAAGATAGATATTTATTAAGGTATGAAGGGAACATCACACCAATTTTGCATCTATGTATGAAATACACCATATATCTGTGGACAAGCCTATTAAAAAACACGTCTTATAAATTTAGATAGAGGGGGTATAAGCATTTGGTTTGTGGGATCCTCCGAGGATTCCAAATAATCTTTTAGTAATTCTACGAGAGTACTCAAACAACCAGTAAGTTGAACATGATCTAAGGGTGTGTTTGGTAGGGCTCTAGCTCCATCAGATTCGTGGATCTGGTGGTTACGGATCTGGTGGAGTTGGGTATTCCTAACTTCACCAGATCAGCTGGAGCTGTGAATACATTAATAGTGTTTAGATTGATCATCTTGTTTACATTTTAGACAAAAATATAAACTTAATTCACTTTATTTTAGCCTACAAGTTTCAAATCTCATGTGAAATTGGGATCTGGTGTTTTACCAAACATGTCCTAAGTTTGTCTTAGGAACCGGATTGCCATCAATTCGAGAAATCTAATTTCTGTAGAACATGATGTCTATCTTAGATTGATAAGGAAAATGAATCTTTTCTATTGCTGTTTTACTCTTTTTTTTATTTATCATAGTCAAATTCTGAAGTTTTGGAATTTAAAATCCAAATTAAAATTTTTTCAATATATGAATAATAGATTTTGGAATCTTAAATTAAGGCAATTTAAATTTCAAAATTCAAATTTTCAAGTTTGGTTTTCAAAATCCCTTTTTTGAAGTTTCGGATGATGGATTTCAAAATTTTAAGTTCTAATAATTTAAATTTTACAAATTCGAATTTTTAAGTTATAATTTTTGAATTTTAGACTTTTGGATCTCAAGAATTTAAATTCCAAAATCAAACTTTTAAGTTTTCAAAATTCAAAAATCTAAAAAGCTGAACTTTTGGATCATAAATTTGAAATTTTAAATGTTGTAATTTTAAATTGTAAAATTCAATATATATATATATATATAAGATTACTAATAATGTGTTTACCAATAATCAGATTGAGAGGAATACTAGATTACATTAGCATGTAAAATTATACATAGCAAACGCATGGTCAACATGACACATAAACTCACTTGAGTAGGATATTACTTTCGATGAGAGGTGGGTCAGTCTATGTTTGCGCCGTGCTCTCGTGGAATTTAGTTAGTTATTTGAATATTCTCTAATTCTAGTAGAATTCTGCCATAGTTCCGTGAGTTCAAGTTGTTGGGACATCGAAAATAACAAAATGAAGTGCTTTAGAAACGGCGCCAATACCAACCCCGTTGTAGGAATGGAGTATGGACCGACACAACCGACGAAAGCATGAGATTCCCTGTCACGGTACTTTAAAAGTAACTCCAGTCTCCAGCGCGGTGATTAAATTCCAAAGCAAGAGTCGCGTGAGTGAAGAGCTGCAGCCGCGCCAACTCGCAGCATTATAAGGGCATATCTAATGGTGCCACTTCAGTTAGCTATAAGGGTGTCATCTCAGCATTTTGCTTAGGTGGAAGAGAAAAAATGAAGAGAGAGATATAGACCGGCTACTAATGTATAGCCAGGCTATAACTGATTCCAAGGCACTTATTACCTATTACATGTGGGCCAGTATTTAATGTTATAGACAATGCTATAGCTAATCTATTAGAGATGTTGTCTATATGCTATCTATAGATGATATGGACATTTCTTATAGCTAGCACCATTGGAGATGCTCTAACAGCAGCAGAAGTGAATACCAGCACTGCTGCGGCAACACCACACCCGGCGCCACTCACTGTTGCTTGCGTTGCGGCAATGACAGGTGGGCCCCGTGCCTATCTGGACTCACTTGCCGTTGCTGCTACTAAACCCAGGCAGCTGCAGCAGAAGTACGCCATGGCCTGTGGCGAGCAGCACTTGAGTTATCGGTCAAAGTTTAAGGCTGAGTTTGTTTAGGCTGAAGCTTGAGCTTATTTGGTTGGAGTTGGAAGAAGCTGGTAGAGTTGGAAGAAGCTGTTGGAGCTGGATGAGGATGACAATTTTTCGTAAATAATAATTAAGTTGTAAGGGTACCAGTGAAGTGGGATTTTTAGTAGCTCCAGCCACCCCGAGAAGCATCGTTTTCCTTGCTTCTCTCGCGTAGTGCAAATTGGGCTAGAAGCTTCTTCTCTCCGTTTGACTGAAAAAATACTGTTTATTTTGACTTGTGGTTTATAGAGGTGTAAAAGCCAAATAAATCTAAACTCAAGCCTAAATAAACTGAGCCTAAACCGGCCGGGCAAGCAACGGAGCAGATAATGTAACAACGAGAAAACACACGGTTGCAAAGCACTGACCTGTCTGTCCGCTTGTCAGGTTGTGCAGATCATAACAGGTAACGGCGTGCTCGTGGTTCTTCGTGCTCCCCACCTGTACTGTACCGCTCATGTACACAATGCCCCCTCGTTTTGGATCCAAATTATAACCATATATACGTACACATATGAGAGCTGCTTTCATGTTTTTTTTGTTTTGATAGTTTTATAAATGTTAAAAGTATAAATGAATAGTAGATAGTGATTACTTATCCCTTTACTTCCTTCAAAATTTATGCAACTCATATTAAGATGGAAAGCATTGAAGTACTGCTTGATATATTATTACAAGACATATTACAGGCTAGAGCTGTAACGGTTGCATAAGAAATACGATTGTAAATTTCACAAAACTACATATTTATTATACAAACTATCAGAAAGCTGTATGTTTTAGTTTCTATTTTATAAAGAGTAAATTTCATAAATTTACAGGTTTCTTATATAAACTATCAGAAAACTACATGTTTTAGCTTATATTTCACAAAACTACATATTTTACGATAATTTGTATCACAATACAACGGATTTTAGAATTGACCGTTTCTTATAATGGGTGTGACAATGTAGACCCACATGACAGTCTCACATAACTCCATTTCCTGTTTCACTTGTGCATGAGGCTACTATGTGGAGTTCACACTGTCAGACCCGTTACAAGAAACGGTCCATTCTAAAACTTATAGTTTTGTTATAAAAGTTCTCTTAAAATTTGTAGTTTTGTGAAATATAAGCTAAAACATATAGTTTTCAGATAGTTTATACAAGAAACTTGTAGTTTTGTGAAATTTATTCTTTTACAAAACTACATATTCTGGAAAAACTTGTATCACAAAACTACAGATTTTAAAGTGACCGTTTCTTATAATAGGTCTGAAATTGTGAGCCTACATGGTAGCTTCACGTGTAAGTGAAACGGGAAATGTGGGTGCGTAAGACTGCCCTGTGGCTCCATACTTTCGGATGCATCAAAAGAAACGATCAATTCCAAAATAGTTTTGTGACACAAGTTCTCTTAAAATATATAGTTTTTTTGAAATATGAATTAGCTAAAATACATAATTTTCTGATAGTTTGTACAAGAAATTTTTAGTTTTGTGTTCATGAACATTATACTTGTAGTATAAATACAACTCTATGTTCAAAAATAAACATATGAATTATTGTACCGTGCAATTACACAAAAAATTCAGCTAGTTAAGGTAACAGTGATGACTACAGTTGACGTAAGCGTTTACCATAGTTAGAATTATGACTGCCAAGATCCTGGTGTAACTGATACAGCATGATTATGCCTGGAGGGAAAGCCGAGACCAGGGAAAGTCATTACAGATTTACAGGTTTTCGTTCCAGACACTGTCCTTGCTACTAAACTCCAATAAACTTTGTCATGCATGGTGCGTGTGCTTAGCAATGTGATCCTGTAATTACAGTTGCAAACACATGAGCAACATCTGAATAGAAAAGCTGTACGAAACCCATCTGAGGTAGGTGCCCCATTGGCGTCAGGAGACAAGCGAGGTGCCTAAATCTATTCGCTGTTGCCATTCTAGACTTCAGAATATTATCCCAACTCTTAAGAAACCGAGCCGGAGAAAGACGGAGCAACCACCGGAGGACACCGAAGGAAAGCTACAAATGGAGCCGGCCAGAGAGGCAGGCAGGCAGAGACCTAATTAGAGAGAAAGGTTAAGACTCAATTTTCTCTTTAGCGAAAGGTGTTTAGCGAGGGAGAAGGTTTCAGATGGGAGTGCGCAGCGTGAGGTGAGGCCTCTAGCTCGTGTCGGAGGAGAAAGGCCTGTGATTTGTGAAAAAAAGAAAAGAAAATATTGGCACAAAAGCGAGAGGCGAGGTGACCCCGGTTTGGGGCGGCCGATGGGGACGTCTCTCGTGCTGCATTGGCCAAGTGATTCGGTCCTTTGTCCTTTCGATTAGTTTGTTCAGTCTGATTAATTAGCGCGCGCATGCATAAACTGATGATTTAAGATTCCGGACAGATGCTTTTGTCTGCATACGTACAACGATGGATATTTAAGGATTTGTAGGGGGCTCTACATCAGCTAAGGTGTAACGTTTCTGTAGCTGCTTTTACTGCGTGCTGCAGGAGCTAGCTGCAATTCCAGTATGTCTTAGAAAAGAATGCAGTAAATTTTAGAATATCCTATGATTTATGGCCCCAGTGATAGAAAACTACATGTTACTTGGTTCAGTGACACTTAATCTCGGATTTTATGGTTATAGTAAGGCTTCACAGAACATCGTCCTAATTCCTACCCAAACATCCCAGCTCGTTGGACTAGGAATGGAGGTCGTTGGGCTGAGTGGATTGGCAGCGGAAGGAAGCTCTACGAATTGACTGACTTGCCGGTGACACGCATGGAGCACCAGGGGATGGCCAAAAGGCAATGACATATTTTGTTTGGGTGCTGTTCTGTAAAACCTCATGACCACAAACACGGCGTTGGTTCATAAATAATAGGGAAACATTGTAGCATACCAGTTTGACTGTCTGTACTGCTGCAGCACTTTCAGAAAACTACAGCAAAATTTAGATTGAACTGTTGCTGCGTCTAAACCGGGTTGTTGCGACGCGTTGCGGGTTGGGACACTAAAACGGGACCTCGGCTAGTTAGTTACACGGCACCTACCAAGCTGCTCCTATACGCAAGCAGGTCACAGGAGCATTTCAACTGTGTGCCCCAGGACGCACACATGCAAGCAAACCTGACTCGAACCTTGCAACAAGGAATTCAATTGGCGAGGGAATCCACGTGCCACCGCGTTGGCCACGAAGAGGATGCTGATGCGAAAGGGAGCAACAGCACGTTGCGAGCATATGAGCATGACGCATTTCTCCGGCCAGATCGACCGCAGAGGCTAGGAGTAATTGCTTAATTACTCGCCACTGCTAATCAACTGGGAGCGGATTAGTCCTGCTCCTAGTAGTATTCCGTTGGCACAGCCTGGTCAGTTTTAATGAACCGGAATATGTTTGAAAAATAAGAAGCCTTGGAAAAACATTGGCGTTTAGATTGCTCGGAATTGATCTGCTTTCAGGTTTTCTTGACATTGATATCCATCCATCCTTCAACAGGTCAAATGACTTGTTTTCCAAAGGAGACAACTCACGTCCATGCATGAAGCTCAAGTCATCTTAGATTTCACTCGAAGTGAGGGTGTCAGACAAAGCAGAAAATGGTTGCTGAGGATTTATGCAACAGAAGAACTAGTGTTATCTTGCAGTTACGGCCTTTACAATGTTAATGTGAGAGTGTTAGTCCGAGGTACATAGCTATGTTGTTGAGAGACGGAGAGATTGAGATTGCACTATTGCAGTGCGATGTCTCTTCCGAAGAAAAAACAACTTGATTAATTTGGTTCTCTATCGGAGCTAGTTATATTGATATGCTGAGACGCTGTTCATCAAAACTAAACTGAGAGGCGCAAGGAGTTTCTATTGGCACCTGCTGCGAATGCTGCAGCTAGGGTGTTGTGGTAACAGTGTGTTGTCTTCCTATTTCATATTTTCATCAGGAAAAAGGCAGACGGCACAGAAAAGTGGCTAAAATAGGCCCAGATGTCAGTGCCCGCGCACAGCTAGAACAATATTTAGACATTTGGAGGTTTTGGAGCCCAACATGCACAGTTTACGCCTATTGGACCCCTTAGGCCCACCAGGCCCATGTACGTCTTTCTTTCCAACTTGGCGTCGAGTGCTGACGGGAGACGAGAAATGCATACCAGATTACCAGTCTTCTGCCCGGAGTCAGATCCTCGGTCAAGACGTTGAAACACCACGAACCACCGCCAAGAAACCCCGGTTCCGATCGAGGCGGCGGCGGAGGGGGAGAAGTTGGCGGTGTTCTGGCACGAATCACGATGGCATGCTGGCCCACGATGCCGGCCGCGGCGTTTTCGACTCGGGCCGCGACCCGGGCTTCCTCGACGTGCTCGACCAGCACCCGGAGAACGCCGACCGTGTCCGCGACATGGTCTCCTTCCTCCGCTGCCGTCTCTCCTGACACTCCGGCCGCCCCGGTCAGCCTCCCCAAATCTCATCACAAAATCGTCTAACCGAAACCTCTTGGGGGTGTTTGGAACAAAGGATTTTGGAGGAATTTTGTAGGAATTGAATCCTATGAAATTCTTATGGAATGCCTCGTTCTAGAGGAATTTTGGAGGAAAACAAACATGAGGTCCAACCCCATGGAAATTTCCCTTGTCTCATGAGCAAGGCAATCTCTCCCCAAAATTCAGCGTGTTTTTCCTATGAAACATCCAAACAACCGTTTGGGTCCTCTTTGGAACGCACGAATGGAAAAAAAAAAAGGATTAGGATAGGAATGCTTGTGCAAAATAGAGGATTGAAAAACACAGGAAAACTATGAGATGAGATAAGATGAGGTGTTTGGAACATTGGAATAGGATAAACACAAGAATTGGTTCGTCTTTCAACCTGTAACTCCAAAACCGTCTGAATCAGAAGTCAGAACCTTAAACTAATGAAACCACTCACTTTAGCCTCTGAACCAAAACAATGATGGATTTGTCTAACGTGGCATTGGTTTTGGTTAGGGATGAAAACGGATCGGATATTTTCCGACCGATCCGGATATTTTCGGATATGGATATTGTCGGATCGGATATTTGTCAGGTAGTATCGGATCGGATACAGATACGGATTTTTTTTTGTCGGATACGGATTCGGTAGCTCATTATCCGTTGGATATGGATACGGATACGGATGCGAATAATCCGGATAATGGTGGGTCGGATATCCGGATGTACATATGGGCTGGGCCAAAACTACTCTTTTGGCCCAAAAAGGTTTCGTAATTTTAGAATTGTTTTCTAATTTAATTAATCTCTAAAGCAAGTTTCAATTATTAAAATTAGCAAACCAACTTAAAAAATTACGAATTTTTTTTTGAGAAAGTTCCAGTAACAATCTAACATTTAAAAAATTATTTTCAAGATTTTATCAGATTTTAATTTTTCTCAAAAATTCAAAAACTCCTATTCTTAATAGGAATATATATTAAATAAGTAGCTAAAAATGCATAAAAACTAGAAGCCATTAAGAATCGTTTTCTGGATTGTTGAAAATATTGCGATACAAGCAATTTAATCAAGATACAAATTCCAAGTTCATAATTTAACCATGGAACAGAATAGCTAGCAAAACACATTCTTATACTTTGAAGCATGACAAAAAATAAGGTCCTACTCCAGGATAGCAAAAACAGTGGTAGGATCATGTAAACAGTCATAAATATCAAAGTATCAGAACATCTAGCATGAACCAAATTGATCATTTATGTTGTTCTCAGATGTCGGGTTGCCTTTAAAGGCCGTCCTCGCCACTAGGGCAAGATATTGACAAGTTTGTGACAACCTTACCACAAATTGATAGATTCAATACTTGGCAGTTTTAGAACTTAATCAATTTGTCATTCTATAACAGTGAACAAGTTATATATGGATAGTCAGATTCAGATGCTTAATAAAAGAATCTGACAACAGCTAGACTACCAGCTTACTGGACAAGAGAATCAAATTTCAGCATAAGAAATAGCTTACTGGACAATAAAACAGATTATGGTTATGAGCTAACAGAAACACACTAACATTGAATATTGACAGGAAGCTATCAGATCATCAAAGACTAACAACAGTAAGCAATCTACCATATACAATATGAATTCACACGTTATAGCCAACAACAAAATGATCTAACCAAGCATTGCAGCAGGTGAAAATAATTTTGTTGTCACAAACTGTCAACCTTAACCCAACTCCTCATAGAACAACCAATCCCACATACAAGGTTCCCAAGCCAGCAGACTAACTAGCCACTTTGCAGAGTCGCTTGCAAGGTCCCCAAGCCGCAGATCGACTGGCCCCTTTGCAAGTCTCTGACCGAGAACAATCACAGAAGAGGGGTGAATACTTACAGAGCACCACCGAAAATAAAGCAAATGGCCAGACACGTCAAGACGCTGTCCCAGAAAACGATTCCGCCATTTGTCTTGCCACGTCTTGGCGGTGGTAGTTCTTGAGATACAAAGCCACAACCTCACGGTGAGGCAATTCACCAAGAGGTTCAAGATGAAGCCGAAACTGCACATAGTATCAGAACCAAAACCCTCGGCCAAGGGCAGAAATGCCGAATCAGTTTACGAAGAAACTGCCAACACAAGAAACCAGCAACCGAGCCAAATCTGATGACTAAACCCAGAATCGAGTCACCAGATGATTACTTGTTCTCGAACCACCTCTCTAACCGGTCACACGAAAAACCCTAATCGGCTCGGGTTCCAACCAAAGGTTGCTTCCACAAGACGATTAAGGTCAGATCGGGACCGAAGGACTCCTCAAGGAGCGTCTGGGATCAAGAACTAATCACACGTTTGTTGGAATGTAAGAGGGGATTGAGAGGAGATTTTTCACCACTGCCCAGTGGGAGTAGCTCTGCTGCCCCTTTAAAGGAGCACGGGCAAGGGAGAAGAAGCAGCAACCGATGCCGAGATGACCGCATCGCGCCGATCCGCCACGTGCGCCGCGGCCGTGGACGCGTTCACCGGCCGTCGCCTCCTTCTCCCGCATGCCCTAGCCGAGAGCCTCCTCTGCTATGAGATTAAGGGAATGAACCCTTATCCCTTCGGCCTGGGCCGGCTGGGCTGGCTTGGCCCGAATGGTCAAGTTGGTCCGACAGGCCCAGGAAGATTTCCTTTCCGAAATTTGGGGTAAAACCCAAATACACCAACACAAATTTCCTACAAACTAAACAGGTCCTTAGAGTAATTGCTGTGTTTTCTTTCCTGTGGGATTTCAAAACCACCTCAATTCCTGTGGCTTTCCTGTTCCTATGTTTTTCAATTCCTAGGTTCCAAACGGGGCCTTGGCTTGCCCATCGCATTCTTGATCTCGTCTAGCTTTCCTGGTCTTGCGATTAGTACATGCACACGGTGTTTGCATTACAATGGATCGTGTTCTCAGTAATTAATGGCTAAATCTTGTTGTGGATGGCAGAATATATAGAGGAGCTCGTGCAAGCGAATGCCAGTGGATCCAAGAAGCTCTGTGAAGGCACTTTCTTGAACCCTGGCTCCTGGGATGCTGTTCTTCTGGCTGCTGGAACAACCTTGTCTGCGATGAAGCACATACTAGATGGACATGGGAAGATGACCTACGCGTTGGTCCGTTCCCCTGGCCATCACGCGCAGCCTGACCGTGCTGACGGTTACTGCTTTCTGAACAATGCCGGGCTTGCTGTGCAGCTGGCTCTGGACTCCGGGCGCACAAAGGTTGCCGTTGTTGATATTGACGTGCACTGTGGGAATGGCCCTGCAGAGGGCTTCTACCGCACAGACAGCATGTTGACAATCTCTCTCCACATGAATCACGGTTCATGGGGTCCGTCGCATCCCCAGAATGGCTCAGTCGATGAGACTGGTGAAGGCAGGGGGCTTGGGTACAATCTCAATATACCTTTGCTTAATGGAAGTGGGGATGCAGGGTATGAATATGCAACGAATGAATTGGTTGTCCCGGCAATAGAGAAATTTCAGCCTCAACTTTTGGTTTTTGTCATTGGCCAAGATTCTATCTCGGTGAGTTGAGTTTGTCTGGTGTGTTTTATTGTTATACTTAGTACATTAGATGTTGCACTCGGTAAACTTGCTGAAATTCTGCGCAATGGCACAGCCTAGCAACTATCTTATTACTGAATAAACATTGTTGTCAGCATCTTGCAGAACAAATATTATAATGTGCGAAAAATAAATATACATGTGCAAACAATGATGACAACAAATATGGCAACAATTTGGGATTTTTCTTACTGTTAATTTAAGAGAGTCTAGTTCTAATACAGTGAAACTAAAGTTAGATACCAAAGTAAAATAGTGGTTAGATAATGGGAGGAACTGATAAGATAAAGAGGGACTGTTGTACCTTGAAGACTAAACTGATGCCATATGGATAATATCTTCAGCCTACTTGATGTTTTAGGTAGAATATATTAAAGGAAAATAATATCCAAAACATTTTAATTACTACATACGGTACTACTATATCAATGGAGATGCCTGGGCATTACCTGACTCCTAGGTATGCTGTTCTTTGTTTGGTGAAGTGCAATCCTCGTATCACCAAGGAAATCTGAAAGCCATAAGAGAAACAACTGCAGTCTATACCATGGTTTTGGAAACCGGAATAAAGTAATTGTGGGCAAGATTTTCTCTGTAAGTTTAAATACTTTATATGGCGGCCAATTGGATGAGACCTAATTTTACCGTTTCTTTCTTCCCATTCTCTACCATAACACTGCACCACATGTCGGTGGTAATACTTGGACTTTGAGATGTCATAACAAAAACCTCTCCAAATGGCATAATGATGATATGTTTAGCAGCATTCATTTTTTTACTTTATGACTGCCTTAGCCAGTCAGGCTAACTAATTATGTGTTCTCCATACAGTTTGATCCCA
This sequence comes from Guadua angustifolia, assembly GCA_036346375.1. Taxonomy (NCBI): domain Eukaryota; kingdom Viridiplantae; phylum Streptophyta; class Magnoliopsida; order Poales; family Poaceae; genus Guadua; species Guadua angustifolia. The sequence continues at coordinate 15,280,960 of CM070508.1, forward strand.
TAGGATCGAAATATACTAATGTAGCAATCAGAGGGGGTGAATGATTGCGCGGAAGCTAAAAACAAATTTTTGAACTTTTCAAACACCCCAATTGAAACTCAAATTGCTTGAAAATCAGTTTATGCAGTTGGAAGACCAATAGACTAGTCTGGGCGACCAGTAGACCACTTGGGCGACCAGTTTGGGCACTTGGGCAACCAGTAGAGCACTTGGGCGACCAGTAGGACACTTGGGCGAGCAGTTTGGGCACTTGGACGAGCAGTAGGACACTTGGGCGACCAGTTTGGGCACTTGAGCGAGCAGTAGGACACTTGGGCGAACAGTTGGACACCTGGGCGACCAGTTTGGGCACTTGGGCGAGCAGTAGGACACCTGGGTGACCAGTTTGGGCACTTGGGCGAGCAGGCAAGCAGGTTGGGCGACCACGTGAACAGTTGGGCGACCACGCGCGCAGTCTGGGCGAGCAGACCGATATACATCTACTAAAATAGTAATTACGGAAGATCCAGCCGTTGGATTGATGTGAAATTTTAACTGTAAAAACTAGACTCAATTCCGTAGCTAACATAAAAAGAATAAGGTCAATCGGATGTACGGATCTAAAGTTATGTCCTTTGCAAGATGACTGAATCCGGACGACCACACGAGCAGTCGGGCGAGCAGGACATTAATCTGGGTGACCACAAATTACAGAAGATCTAACCATTGGATTGATGTAAAATTTGAACTGTATAAACTAGACTCAATTCTAAAGTAAACAAAAAAATAATCAGGTCGATCGGATCTACGGATCTAAAGTTATGGCTTTCGCAAGATGACTAAATCAATTAGCGATCTAACAGCTGGACGACCAGGGTAGCAATCTGGGCGACCACAAATTACTGAAGATCTAATCGTTGGATTGATGTGAAATTTTAACTGTAGAAACTAGATTCAATTACAAATCAAACCCAACAAGAATCAATCCGATCGGATCTACGGATCAAAAGATATTACCTTCGCAAGATGATACCTTTGCAAAGAACTGAACTCCGTGACTGCTGTGATGAACAAAACTTCAAGCGATCAATCAACTATGCCGGAGCCAAGAACTTGTGAGAAAGATCTTTATTTTTGATCTGGTTACAGTACTCAAACAAAACAGTACAACTCTAAAATCTTGCTCGAGAATAAACAAGGGACACCTCCCCTTATTTATACAGAGCAATCCTAACGAGATAGAATACAACTCCACTTCCAACATGGAAAGAGTCTGTATACATCTCAACTTGGCCCAACGTGGCCAAAAACAACTCTTGCACGTATGTACAGCCTACCTACTGTAATTACGTGACTAACCAGCCTCCATGTGCATGTTCTCTAGCCCGAACGTCCCGCATGACATCCTTGACCACCAAGACCTCGATTCCTCCCTAAACCTAGTCCCGAACCTCAGTTCCTCTATGAACCTAGTTCCGGTCCCGTCATCGACCACGTTCGCCCTCGAGCAACACCTGCACGTGAATAAACAAAAAACAATTCCGAGCACAAGTCCACGACTTGACTCAAAGTTAATCTATGCAACCACTCACATGAGTGCATTGCATCAAGCAAAACCATTATGCTATCACCAGCATAAACAAACGATCATTTGAGCACAAGTCCACGACTTGCCTCAAAAACAGTCCATGCAACCACTACATGAGTGCATTGTATCAAACAAACTTCATCATGCTATCACCAGCATGATAATCATCTCAACATAGCACATGCACAAGCACCACACATGCCATAACCAAAATCACTTTACAATGCCAATTTCACCATTCAACCAATTTTTCATCACATGATCTCACAATCTCCCCCTTGATGAAAACATTGGCAACACCATTTGGAAACGAACATTGGCATTCACCTTACAATAGCAACACCATTTTTAAAAGAAGTAAGGTGACCAAAAGACAGAAAGAGAAATCTCCCTCTACAAAGAAGAACAAAAATCTCACCCTATCTAAAAAGAAATCTCTCCCTATCAAAAAGAAAGACTTCCCCTAACAGAAAGAAGAAATGTGTGTGTGAATGTGCAATGTGTGACCAAAAATCTCTCCCTTTGACTCCAAAATTTCTCCCCCTTTGACAATGGGTTCATCAAGAATTCAAAAAGAGAGCAAAAAGAAAAACTTCTCCCCCTTTATGTTTGTTGTTTTTCTTTTTTTTATGTACTGAGCATTATGAATCATGCACAAATGTAACAACTTGATTACCAAGTCATGCTATCAACAGTACTTGCACCCTCAAATCTACACATAAACAATGTAGAGTAAGCATAACTAGAAATCAAGTACTATTAACGATTTTTTGCATGGCATGATCTCCCTTTCTCAACAATCTTAAAACCTGAAAACATTGAATTTTTGTGCACTTTATTTGTGTTTTGAAAAACGAATTCATTACTTTGATTGCAACAATAAAAATTGCAAGGAATTACATGCACCATCAGCCTTACTTTTCAACCATGCCAAGCAATCACAAGCTTAAGGTTTCATGGTTTCGGTCATACACAACCTCTTCCAAGTTCATATCAAAGTGCAATGATAAGCAGTCTCGTAAAGAAGAAGTGCGACAGTACATGACCTTGTTCTTGCATTTATCAACAATCATTTTTTGCTTTAGCACTTAGCTTTCAGATTTAGCACCTTTTTGAGCAGGATCAAGATAGCCAAGAAAGTTCAACCATGAAAAGATTTAATTCAAATTGTCATTCCATTTAAAAAGTCATGACATAAACTACACCATATATGTATAAAAAGAAGTTGCAAAGATCTTGTAGCATAAACATGGCTTCAAATGACATATGTGTGTGAAATACAATACTCAGTAGTTTTACTGTTTTTCATTTTTTTGTTTTTCATTTAAGAAACACACGAAACAAAAAAAACATGTTACACAATATTACAAAAAAAACTTCAAAGAACTCCCCCTCAAAACAATCATCTTAAAAACCTTCTACAAAATTGTCACCTGAAGGAAATTATTTTAAAAACAAAAGACTGAAAGAACAAACCTCCCAAAATGGCAACCGAAAGGAATTTTCACCAATAACTCCCCCTCAAATGGATAACCAATGAAATCAACAGAGAGGAGATGATGATATACATGTGCTTGAGTTATCATGATATGTTCAGTTAAGCATAAGCATGAATCATGACAAAAAGGTTCTGAGCATGAAAGGCATGATATAAGATATAACATTATTGAACATGCCAGGGGATACATATGAGCATATGAACAAACATCTCATCTAATGTCACAATTAGATATCTATGAGTGTAAAAGATATGAGTGTAAAAAAAGCTCACAAAGTAGATGAAGAATTATTGCACATGCTTCTTGAAAACCATCTCAGGGGTGAGAACCATCCAAATCTTGATCTCATCTTGCAAAAGACCAAGATCCACTAAGCTTCTGTTCTCCAACCCATTCTTGAAAACCTACATAACACAAGAAGATGTCAAGACCTCGGTACTGGGGTTAGAAATAAAGCATTTAGGAATCCAGTACTGAGACACACGATGAGTAGGCACAACACGAGTATGCTTGTTCACAAAATCAGATTTGCCCTTTCCCGTGTTTCTTGCAACAAAAGGTGTTTGTATCACCCTCGGCACAACACGAGTATGCTTGTTCACAAAATCAGATTTGTCCTTTCCCGTGTTTCTTGCAACAAAAGGTGTTTGCATCACCCTAGGAGATTTGTCCTTTCCCGTGTTTCTTGCAACAAAAGGTGTTTGCATCACCCTAGGCACAAAATGAGAAGTGAAATGTGCCTTCCTGAAATTAGACCTAGCCTTAGTATTTTCTTTCTTTTGCTGTTTGGCTAGCCTAAAACAAAAATCTACTAAGTGTCCATCTCTACCACAACGAGTGCAAATATACTTAACATGATGTTTAGCTTTAGGAACAGAAGTAACATTTGCATTCATCATAGTAGAAGATAACACACCAACAGACTTGAAAACAGTTTTCTTAGGCTCATTGACAATTTCGAATTTTCCACTTTCAAGTGTCTTCACAACAGTTGGAGCATGTGATTTATGATGAGCATAAGAATCAAAACCTAAACCTTTGTGATGAGTACTGACTTTTGATTGATCCAAAATCATGTTTAGGTTTTTCTTTCCAGTAGTGAATCGTTCTAAAGATTTTTCCAAGTAATCAACCTTTCGAGAAAGAGTTAAACAGTTATTACATGGAACGTCCACTTTTCCTTTCTGTTTGCGACAAGTTGAGCATGAGAGAACTTCATGAGTGAGCATAGCATCTGTCATTTGAGAAACCCTAGCATTTGCATCATGCAACTTCAATTTCAGTATAGCACATTTAGAACAATGAGTTGTATCATGCAAATTAACAGTTGAACAGCTAGCGTTTTTAACATGTTTCTCATTTTCTTTCTTTTCAGCATTAACTTGTTCTAACAACGAAACATGTTCTTTCCTAAGCACAGTAAGCTCACTGTAAATTAAATCACATGATTTGCAAGCATCATCATCAGGAATCAAAGATTTAAGTCTAGCAATTTCAGCATTCAAGGATTCCACAAGAACATTATGTTTCTTAATCTTCTTATCGCGTTTGTCAAGCAATTTTCCAAGACGAACAACAGCAATAGTTAATTCATCGTAAGAAGGTTCTACCTCATTGAAGTCGCTGTCGTGATCGTCCTCGGTGAAGCTTTCATCACTCCTAGCCATGAGACACAGCCCTGTCAATTCGTGTTTGCTTGGAGTTGTTGTGTCATCTTCACTGCTCTCCGAATCCACATCACTCAAGTTCACTTGTTCAAGAGCCGAAAGAACCTGATGAATAACCTTTTTGTTGATGAAGCTCTTTTTCTTTTTATTGCTTGGAGAGAACTTCTTCTTCTCTTTTCTTTTGTCATTGTCCTCCTCTCTTGATGCTTTACCTGCGAGTTTAGGATAATTTGAACGCATGTGGTTGAGATCACCACACTCATAGCACCTTGGAGGGCCACCACCAACTTTCTTTCTCATTCTCACATTCTGCAAGGATTTATAAAAACGAGAAGAAAGTGATGCCAAGTCTTCTTCCGAAAATTCCTCAATCTGTTCATCGGTTAGTGAAGACAAGAAGGATAAGACAAAACTTGAAGAAGCATTATTTTGAGACATGATAGATTGAGAGGTCAATGCAATTGATTTATAATCAGTCCTCCTAGCAAGAACATCCAATTCATGAGTTTTTAGCTTAGAGAAAAGAACATCTACAGTAAGGTCACTCATGACAATTGATTCTCTAATGGATGTAACTTTCATCTCCCAAATAGACATGTCCAATGCACCAAGCAATTGTCTAGCATTAGTAGCCTCATCAAAGAAAACTCCAACAGCACGTAAGTTGCTAAGAATCTTATTGAAACGTGCAAAGAAATCATCTAGGGACTCACCAGGTTTCATCTCAAATCGCATATATTCTTTCTTATATATGTCTTGCCTAACCTCTTTGATAGTGTTAGATCCCTCATGATAATCACAAAGAGATTTCCATACCTCATATGCAGACTTGAGATGAATCACACGATCAAAATCACTTCTTCCCAAACCTTGGATGATCAAATTTCGTGCTCTACTGTTTGTTTCAACATGTACTTGATTTGTTGCATTGACTTGATCATTATCAGGCACTTGATATGGATTGTACACCTTCTCCCAGATTGCAAAGCCCTGAGCTTGAATGTATGCCTCCATCTTCGCTTTTCAAAACTGAAAATCAACACCATCGAAAACACAAGGTTTTGTCGAATACCTATCCATCGCTACGGTTTCTAATCACCGGTTAAGATTAATTAGAAAAACCTTACTCTGATACCACTTGTAGGATCGAAATATACTAATGTAGCAATCAGAGGGGGGGTGAATGATTGCGCGGAAGCTAAAAACAAATTTTCGAACTTTTCAAACACCCCAATTGAAACTCAAATTGCTTGAAAATCAGTTTATGCAGTTGGAAGACCAATAGACTAGTCTGGGCGACCAGTAGACCACTTGGGCGACCAGTTTGGGCACTTGGGCGACCAAGAGAGCACTTGGGCGACGAAGAGGACACTTAGGCGGCAGTTTGGGCACTTAGACTAGCGAGAGGACACAGGCGACGGTTTGGGCACTTAGGCGGCGAGAGGACACTGGGCGACGGTTGGACACTGGAGAGCGAGAGGACACTGGGCGACCAGTTTGGGCACTTGGGCGAGCAGGCAAGCAGGTTGGGCGACCACGTGAACAGTTGGGCGACCACGCGCGCAGTCTGGGTGAGCAGACCGATACATATCTACTAAAATAGAAATTACGGAAGATCCAGCCGTTGGATTGATGTGAAATTTTAACAATAAAAACTAGACTCAATTCCTCAGCTAACACAAAAAGAATCAGGTCAATCAGATGTACGGATCTAAAGTTATGTCCTTTGCAAGATGACTGAATCCGGGCGACCACACGAGCAGTCGGGCGAGCAGGACATCAATCTGGGCGACCACAAATTACAGAAGATCTAACCGTTGGATTGATGTAAAATTTGAACTGTATAAACTAAACTCAATTCGAAAGTAAACAAAAAAATAATTAGGTCGATCGGATCTACGGATCTAAAGTTATGGCTTTTGCAAGATGACTAAATCAATTAGCTATCTAACAGCTGGACGACCATGGTAGCAATCTGGGCGACCACAAATTACCGAAGATCTAACCGTTGGATTGATGTGAAATTTTAACTGTAGAAACTAGATTCAATTACAAATCAAACCCAATAAGAATCAATCCGATCGAATCTACGGATCAAAAGATATTACCTTCGCAAGATAATACCTTTGCAAAGAACCGAACTCCGTGATGAACTTCGTGACTGCTGTGATGAACAAAACTTCAAGCGATCGATCAACTATGCCAGAGCCAAGAACTTGTGAGAAAGATCTTTATTTTTGATCTGGTTACAGTACTCAAATAAAAGAGTACAACCCTAAAATCTTGCTCGAGAATAAACAGGGGACACCTCCCCTTATTTATACAGAGCAATCCTAACGAGATAGAATATAACTCCACTTCCAACATGGAAAGAGTATGTATACATCTCAACTTGGCCCAACGTGGCCAAAAACAACTCTTGCACGTATGTACAGCCCACCTGCTGTAATTACGTGACTAACCAGCCTCCATGTGCATGTTCTCTAACCCGAACGTCCCGCATGACATCCTTGACCACCAAGACCTCGATTCCTCCCTGAACCTAGTCCCGAACCTCAGTTCCTCCATGAACCTAGTTCCGGTCCCGTCATCGACCACGTTCGCCCTCGAGCAACACCTGCACATGAATAAACAAAAAATAATTCCGAGCACAAGTCCACGACTTGACTCAAAGTTAATCTATGCAACCACTCACATGAGTGCATTGCATCAAGCAAAACCATTATGCTATCACCAGCATAAACAAACGATCATTTGAGCACAAGTCCACGATTTGCCTCAAAAACAGTCCATGCAACCACTACATGAGTGCATTGCATCAAACAAACTTCATCATGCTATCACTAGCATGATAATCATCTCAACATAGCACATGCACAAGCACCACACATGCCATAACCAAAATCACTTTACAATGCCAATTTCACCATTCAACCAATTTTTCATCACATGATCTCACAGATCCCAACATCTAATTATGTGTTCTCCATACAGTTTGATCCCAATGGAAGGCAATGCTTGGCAATGGATGGTTATAGGAAAATTGGACACATAATGAGGAGCATGGCTAATCAACGTAGCAATGGGCAAATTTTGACTGTCCAGGAAGGTGGCAACCTGAAGAATTGATCATTTGCTCTGTTTTACTTAGTGCAATTAGGGTCACATGTCAGTGAGACATCATAGGGCAAATGATCAATGGCATAAGTAAATGAGGGTATTTCATTAATTATTCCCTGTTAGATGAGCCAGTTGCTTATTATCCACAGGATGAGAAATAAACTATGAAAGTTGTTGACAACATGAACGGTGTGTTTGGTAGGGATTCAGCTTCTTTAGATTCGTGAATCTGGTGAAGCTAAAAATTCTAGCTTCACTAGATTCGTGAAGCTGAAGCTGTGAGTATATTAAGAGTGTTTAGATAGATCATCTTGTTTACATTTTAGACCAAAAATATAAACTTAATTCACTTTATTTTAGCCTACAAGTTTCAGATTTCAGGAGAAGCTGGAATCTGAAGCTCTACCAAACAGGCTCGAAGAAGTGCTGGAAAGAATCCATTCCTTTCTTGAAGGACTTCTAGGAATGGTTACATCTTTTAGATGCAGTGGTGACGAACCCAACGAACCCCAAATTCAAATCATGTCATGCTCTACATTCATAGGCTATACTGGACTGTAAAGATTTTATTCATTGGAGCAAACTTTAATATGCTTGCACCAGTCATGATCAAATGGTGGCTTCTGCATCATGTCGTATTGTACATGTATAGGCTTCAGTGAACTCTTGACTCCCAAGCACTGATGTACACGAGTACATGGCAGATCAGTGTTTTTTCACCTGTACATGCTCCCGAGAACATACGCGTTTCCGCAGCTGCTCCTGCCGACAGCACCTGTGCTACCGACCGACCACCAAAGCATCTCTCTCTCCTTTTTTAAGAAGCCTTCGCCGCCAAGGCATATCCTCCTCGCCCAAGTCCTTTAAAGTCCCCAAATTAGAGTGATCTTTTTAATTGAAGATTAGGGTGAAATATTAACAGATGCTCCCTCTTATCACAAATACTAGACCAATTTATCTAATGATTTTAAATCTCGACCCGTAGCGGTACAGACGAAAACCCTCTTTTTTTTTCGGGAACATATCCTATGCAACCAGAGAGTTGGTGAAACGATGTACATCCATGATTTTTTTTCAGATTTTTTTGAAACTTTTTCTAGTTGGGTTGCACTGTGATTTCACCAGTCTGTCTGATTGCACAGTATATTTTTCATTTTTTCAAACCCTGATCGAAACACCTATTCGGCAATCTTCTCCTGTCTTCGATCCGTCTCTACAGTTTTTTCGCATCTTCAATATCTATTCTACTAGATAAGGAAGCGCGGCGGCACGCCGCGCCCGTGAACGGAAAACAAATTTATGTTTTTTCGGAGAAAAACGGATCACGAAAACAAATTTTACCGCGTGCGTGAACGAAAAACATATTTTTGTTTTTCTCAGAGAAAAAACGGACCACGGGTTTTTTTTGGAAAAGCGAGGAAAAACGGAGCACGAAAAAAAAATTTCCGGGAAAAACGGAGCACGAAAATATCTTTTTCGCAAAAATAGAGAAAGGACTAAACGCGGCGCACGTCGCGCGCGTGAACGAAAAACAAATTTGTGTTTTTCTCGGAGAAAAAACGGACCACGAATTTTTTTTTGGGAAAACGGACCATGAAAACATTTTTTTCGGGAAAAACGAGGAAAAACGGAGCACGAAAATATTTTTTTCGGAAAGAACGGAGGGAAAAAGTCTAGAGATAGAGTGAACATATTTTTACAGTAACGAAAACATTTTTTCCTGAGAAAAACGGAGAAAGGACCTAAACGTAAAGAGCAAGGAACTGAATGTTACGTTTTTGGACCTATCCGCTATCCTGAAAAATTAGAAAAGGACTTGTTCGCGATTTGAATTTAACGGAAGGTTTTTTCCGTAAAACGGCGCACGAGGGACCAAAACGCGATTTAGAAAAGAAAATCTTCCCCTCACAAAAAATCGCGAAGGACCTATTCGTAATTCACAGGGACCTATCCGTAATTCCAAGAAACGCGAGGGGTTTTTCGCAAAAACGCAAAAGTGACATGTGGCTATGGTCTCCATCCGGGAATTCTCCAATCTTTAGTAAGGGTATGATATGTAGTTCTAGACATCAACATGTCTCTAAAATACAATTGACTGCTAATTTATATTATAATATATTTATAAAATTCAATAAAATTATAATATTATGAAAATATTATTCAAGAGAAATCTATACATATGATTTTCATATACCCAATCTAAATATTTAAGAAGATATCGATAGTACAAAAAATTTAAAAGTTGCACTACATGTATCCCAGAACATGTATTTATGACCGGATGGAGTATATTGTTACGTACGAGAATCTCGAGAGTTACACAAATTTTAAAGTGTACAAAATGTTTCGCTCCAGTGTTGTATGTATGCGATTGATAGTATTTGTTAGGAGGTGTGAAATTTCAATCAACTCAAATTCCTCGACAATAATCTCTACTATATAAAGTAAAAATTTCTTTCCACGTCACTTCATCAAAGTTATCTATCTTTGCCATTGCTTTTTAATTACCTACCTTTGCCACTGTTAGTGCTCTTTGCAAATAAACTTTTTATCGCAAATTGAATTTCTGTTGCAACGCACGGATACATGGCTACTGTCTGATAAAAGATAGGTTTCAAAACAGAGGCCTTGTAGGAAGCTAATTGAAAAAAAGGTCTTAGACTATCTCCAACAATTTCCCTTCATTCTCTTCTCTTCTCTCATTCCCTTCCTCATATTCATTCCCTTCATTCCTATCATCTCCAGCAGCATCCCCTCGAAGGGTTTTGTATAGGGATTGGAGAAAGAATCCTTTTCTGAAGAGATTCTCATTCCACATCTTTTCCGAAGGGAACCGTGAAAGGAATTCGTTGGAGTGCTTGAAATCTGTCTGCGAAGGAATTTAGAGACCAAAGAGATGTCGCTAGAGATAGTCTAGGTTCCCAAGCAAAAACTCCACCAGAGCTTAAGGAGCTGTTTGGTTGGCCGCATCCAAAGTGAATTGCATCTACAGATACAAAAGACACTTGTTTGATTGGATGCACGAGGGGTGGAGCCTGTCCCCCGAGATGCAATTGCATGAGTTGAGCCAGACTGTAGGGAAACGTAGATTTTGGTCGTTTCCTGTAGGCCTGGCTGGTGGGATGCAAGCTAGGGTGCATACAAGGCATGAGGAGGCACATAAACAGTCAACCAAACACATTCTCTTCATTTTTCTCATAGCCTGGCTCAACTCATACACTCAACCAAACACTATCTCTTTGCATCTACACAACCTGGCTCTCACCAGCCTGACTGACTCGTACGAGCCAGGCTGAGATGAGAAGGCAACCAAACAGCCCCTAAGTCACCAGTTTACACGGACGTGACACGTGGATGAGATCAGCGCCTCGTCAATCCTACGGACTCCTTACTCCTCCGCCTCCGCCGCCTCGCCACCCGAAAGCCCACCGATCGCATTCGCCTGCCGCCGCCATGGGTCTCCTCTCGAATGTACTGTCTCTCGAATCATCGCATTCAGCTTGCTTGGCAACGCCGCAGTGCTTGGTGATTTTTTTATATATATATAAATAGTTTTGAGATCTTTTTATTGTTTTGGATAGGATTGGGAAGGAAAGCCTCAAGGCGGGGGATCACATCTACTCGTGGAGGGCCGCGTGGGTCTACGCGCATCATGGTGCGGAATCTACTATATTCCTGATTTCCTTCGAGTCGCTTCCATGTAGGTTTTGGTTTGATGGTTGTTAAGTTTGGGGGCCAATAAATGAAGCTTGAAAGGAGGGGTTTGTCTCCAATGTTATGTGTCACGAGTTCTTAGAGAAAGCTCATCTCTCTTTTTTTTCGAGTGTCGGAGGGATGAAGTTCTTAGAGAATGCTAATCGAGTCTTAGAGTATCTTCAATGGTGCCACTTTAGCTAGCTATTTGTTTAGGTGGAAGAGAGAAAATGAGGAGAGGGATATAGACCGGCTACTAATGTATAGTCAGGTTATAACTGATTCCAAAGCACTCCCCGTCAGCTCTTTCCAACGGGGACGCCAGGCCAACGACCACGTCCTTCGACTGGACGCTCGGCATCGTCGACGGGCTGCCTCCGCGAAATCCCCGTCGGCCAAATGTTCGCTGCCGCCTTGGTGATCGCCTGCCTGACAACCGCCCGGCTGATGATGATGACCACAACGACGGGGACCGCGATCTTGGGCGCCATCGGGGCCGGCAGGAGCGCCGCTCCTGGGCTGGTCTCTCTTTCGGTCGCTGCCGCACCAGGGATGGTGCATCGCGCGACAGGCGGGAAAGCCGTCGCTCGCGAAGTCCCCGCCACCACCGCAGAGCTGATCTGGCTGGCGAACTTCAAGGCGCCTTTCCTCGCTGCCGTCGAAGCCCATCTCCAATTCGGCCAGGAAATCGCCCGTCTTGGCGCCACCGCTCCAGGTGTCGAAGCCCATCTCCGATACGGCCAGGAAATCGCCCGTCCTGGCGCCACCGCTCCAGGTCTTATGTTGGCCTACAACGCTTTAGGCACTGCGCTATGGATGAAGTCTTGTCGCCAGCTATTCCTGAAGATTGCCTTCCAAGGGACCGCCACGTTCAAGTCGACAGCTCCGCTTCGATGGACATCTCGCCTCCATTGCATGCCGGCAACTCGCCTATTATGCATGCAGATGGCTCTCCTTCAACTAAAGTGCTTGACCCAGTAATCCCCTTGCTGATTCAGGGGCTCCCCTCTGCTTGCCATTGACGAGATTTTGATCCCATCTTTGGAGGAAGCAATCTTAAAGCATGATGCAAGAACCGATCCGCATGGCTCTCCCATGCAACCATCCCCGGTGGCAGCCCTTTGCTTTCGGGCTCTCCGCTTCAAGATGTCCAAGAGTGGATTGTGATTTGTCCGGTCAAGACGAGTCATCGCAACAAAGAAAGCTCCATCTCCCGAAGACGCGCTACCGCTGAAAGCCATAATCTGCAGTTGGCTCCTCCGAAGCCACCCTCCCGGCAAGCCGGCATCTGCAAGCTCAGTTGGAAAACCCGACCCTACCAAATCCGGCGCATCTCCTCCTCCAGGAAGTTTTTCTCCAACCGCCTCAACCAGTCCTCCCTGGCGGCTCCACATGCAAACATGCACACATCCAAAGAGCCGGTCTTGCCGGGTCCTCATTTGGAAGGGTGCGGCACGTCGAAGCAGAGGCACGCCGCGTCGCAGCGCCTTGCGTCAAAAAGACTCATCCCCAAAGCAAAGATGGCCGAGGAGCTCTGGCTCGGCGGTGGGACTTTGCTTTCGCGGATCGGATCGCACCAACACGGGCGTCTCGACAAAGTTCAAAAACTCTTCAACGAGCCTGGCCGACAACGTCATTCTTTGACCGCGAACCATCGCCATCTCAATGTCCAAGACCAGACGACGTCCGGGCCATGGTCTCCCCGCCGAGCTTGAGCTCTCACCGGCCGGGGTTGACTCCTCTGTTTCCTTAGTGGCTTACTTTTGCGTCCTCATGGTTGGTAGTCCGGTGCAACCAATGGTGTCTTCCTTTTGTCTGTTTGTGGCAAGCTAAGTCATCTTTGCTACTATTCGATGATAAGAGCAGACCTTCAGTCGTCGATCTTTTGTTGCAAGTCCGGTGCTCATGTATCCAAGTCTTTGTTAGTCACTCGGCTTCATGTAATGCTACTTTAGTAGTGAGTCTACTCCGTTTAAATGCGTTCATCGAAATTCCAATGCTCGATTGTCTGTTCTTAGTTGGAATGTTCGCGGTCTCAACGGCCCCGCCGGCGAGAAATGATTCGGCGAGACCATCCAAACGGCCTTACCTCGATTCTTTGTTTTCCAAGAAACCAAAGCGCAAAGCATTGATCGGCGTCAAGTCCTTGAAATTGGCGGCAACCGTCTAGCAAACGCATGCTATCTCCTGCTCAAGGCGTCAAGGCGGGATGCTAATGCTCGGGACAACTCAAAAGTTGAAGTTACGGCTTCCTCCATCAAGCGTTTCTCCCTAACAACATAAATCTCCCTCCGCGAGGACGGCACGTCCTTCTTCTTCGACATCGGTGTATGGACCAAGCGAAGATCACGAAAAGGCCCTTTTCTTGGATGAGATGAAATCGCTAGCCCCCATCACGTCATCGCCTTGGCTCATCCTTGGAGATTTCAACCTCATCTATGAGGCAAGAGACAAGAATAATAGCAACCTCAATTTTCGGTGGATGAATCAGTTCCGCTCGGTGATTAACAGCTGCAACCTTAATGAAGTAAAGCTACAGAACAGAAAGTATACTTGGAGCAATGAGCGAAGTCAACCAACGTTAGTCAAGCTTGACCGCGTGTTCTGTAATCATGAATGGGACACGGCATTCTCAAGTCACCTGCTGCAAGCGCTCTCTTCCTCTATGTCTGACCACAGCCCGCTTCTCTTGACAGCTGGAAATGGACCTCCGAAGCCAAGGTCCTTGATTCAAAACTTCGCCACGACTAGGGGTTTCATCAAGCGATTGAGCAGCTGGTCAATGCCGTCCCAAATTTCAAATCCTTTCAAGCGTCTTGCACACAAACACGATGTTACTGGAAAGCTCTTCGTAAGTGGGCGCTTCAATCTTGAGCGACGCTAAGCTCCGATTCCACATTGCAAGCGTCCTTATCGCATTTTGATCTCGCCAGAGCTCGAGAACTGTCACAAGGCGAGCGAAGCCTTAGGAAAGCCCTAAAACTAAAGGTGCTTGGTTATGCGGTACATTGAAAAAGCTCGAAAAAGACAAGCATCCGTGTTACTTGGCTCAAGGAAGGGATGCAAACACTCGTTTTTTCATCTAAAAGCTAACGCCAGAAGAAAGAACTTCATCCAATCCTAATTTACGCCCAAGGACCATCAATGCTCATCATGATAAGGAGCGAAGTGCTATCACAACATTTCTCATCCTGTTGGGCCAAACAACCCGAGCGCACAAAAGTTGTCAAGCGGCAAACCCTCGACCTCCACAAGCGATGTCCACGACCTCGGCGCACCTTTCTCGGAACTTCGAGATTTTGCACGCGATAAAACAATTACTGCGAGAAAAAGCTCGGGGCACGATGGTTTCTTGGAACTTTCTCTGAACTTCCGGGAAATTGTCAAGCAAGACATTTCGCCGTATTGCTATGCCTCGAATTGCTCGCGTCGAATTTCCAACTCTAAACACCGCTTTCATCGCCTCATTCCCAAAAAAGAAATGGCTCGGATCAGCTGCAGACTACCGCCGATAAGTCTCATCCACTTTCGGTTGCAAAGATATTCTCAAAGGTGTTAGCCCTTCGCCTTTCCAGCAAGATAGGTCATCTAATATCAAACTCGCAGAGCGCATTCATCAAAGGAAGATGCATCCAAGAAAATTTTTTGTGGGTCCAAAACCGTGCAAGATCCTACCACCAAACCCGCACTCCGACGCTAATGCTTAAGCTCGACATCGAAAAAGCTTTTGACTCGGTCTCATGGGAATACTTGCTTGACCTGTTGCAAGCACGTGGTTTCGGACCAAGATGGAGAGAATGGATATCAATTTCTTTTGCGACGTCATCCTCATCGGTCCTTCTCAACGGAGTGCCAGGACCTCAGATCTTCCATCGTCGTGGGCTAAGACAAGGAGACCCCCTATCGCCTTACCTCTTCCTGCTAGCCATTGACCCCTTGCATTACATACTTGCCAAGGCCACGCAGGACGGCATTCTTTCACCGCTGAAAGGTTGTAGCCCTCGCCGTCTATCCCTATACGCGACGATGCGGTGCTATTCCTCAACCGGTTAAAGATGAGCTTCAAGCGGTCATCGACATTCTTACTCTCTTCGGGGAAGCATCGGGCCTCCGAGTCAACATGCAAAAAAGCTCTGTAGCACCAATCAGATGCCACGATCAAACACTCCAAAACACCCTGCAACCTTTCACTGGAGCAATATCGAGCTTCCCATTCAAATACCTGGGAATGCCTCTAACTATTGCTCGCCTACGCCACGAGACTGCAAGTACATCCTTGACAAAGCGGCGCGACGTCTAGCGGGTTGGCAGGCGCAACATCTCTCTATGGGGGGCCGCCTGATCTTAGTAAAATCAGTCCTCACTTCACTTCCAATATACCTCCTGACAGCGATCAGGCCACCCAAAAAATTCATCGCAGACCTCGACAAGCTCAGAAGAAAATTCTTATGGGCAGGAAATGGGGAAATCCACGGAGGGAATTGCAAGGTACGGTGGACAACAGTTTGTCGGCCCTACAACATGGGGGGGCTCGGCATCCTTGACCTCAACAGTTTTGCAAGAGCGCTGCGTATCCGCTGGCTTTGGCTCAGATGGAGGGATCCGGATAGACCATGGACAGGGCAATGGACTCCATGTGATCGAACTGATTTACAACTTTTCTCCGCAGCTACCAAAGTTACCATCGGAAATGGTCAAACGGCAACCTTACGGGCAGACAGATGGTTGGAAGGCGGCCCCATCTCAATATCGCGGACCTCTTCAACCACTCCAGAGAAAGTCACGTTACGTGGCGATGCCCTATCAAACAACAAGCTGGATCCGGGACATCGACACAACCTAACACCCCACCTTCTTCTCTGATCGTCAACCTATGGATCGACTACGATCTGTTCAATTCTGACTGAGATCCGGGATAGTATAACTTGGATGCACACTTCCAACGGAATTTACTCGGCCTCATCGGTACAATATGCGATTCTCTGGAAGCACTTACTCACCTTTCCATCTGCGGTTTGGCCAACATGGGCTCATTGCGATGCAAAATATTTATGTGGTTGGCTCTCCATAACCGACTATGGACGGTAGAACGACTTCAAGAGAGGGGTGGCCAAACCAATATTTTTGTCCCATGTGCTATCAAGTCCTGAAACTAGCTGTCATTTGTTCTTGGAATGTTCAAAAGTCAAGCAACTATGGGCGCTATTGCCACATGGTTGCGTTACCTCAGCTCCTCCCAGTTGTTGGGGAAAACGCCAACTTTAAACATTGGTGCTCAGCATCTCATGAAGCGCCACGTGGGGCCTGCAAAGCGTTACAACTCGATCACCTTAGTTTGGCGGTGGTGGAAGGAGCGAAATAATAGAGTATTTCGAGGCGGCAAAGAAGACCAATGAGGACATCCTCCGATCCATCAAAGAAGACGTCGCGATATGGACTTTTGCGGGTGCATCTCACCTAAAACGCTTAGTTGATCGACTAGCTTCTCATCCGTAATTTCAACTAGTTTTTCTCTAAATCTCTCCTTCTTCCTTTTCGACCCTCTTGTACAATGTAATTCTCCCAAGCTGACCTCTGCGCCATGTACTCTCCTTCCTTCCTTATCTAATATAATTCACAGCCATGCTGTCTTCAAAAAAAAAAAAAAATCTATTACATATGGGCCAATATTTAATTTTATAGACAATGCTATAGTTAATCCACTGAAGAGCTTGTCTATATGCTATCTATAGATGATATGGACATTTCTTATAGTTAGCACCATTGGAGATACTCTTATCTGCGCGCGCACACATACACACAGAAAAAGATCGTTTTAATTTGGAAATTTTAGGTAAATGCTAGGATTTAGGAGATTCGATTCAACTATCAGCATGCAGATGTGTTCAGAATGAGGATTTTGGTAGCTGCTTAGTGCTGGATAAAAGATCAAAGCATGTAATAATTGCTTGCCGCGACCTCATGCAAACTGTGTTGTGGAATTAGACGCGAGCATATGTTTACTCAGTATATAGGCCATCAACTTGTTTTCAATGCTTTCTTCAAGGCGTATCAGCGATTGGGATTAACTATAAGCTGGAGAGTGAGAGCCACTTAACCTGGAAAGTGAGTGACGAAGTTGCAAGAACAGATTATATATCTTGCTGTAGCGGCAATCCCGTGGTCAATTTGTAGGAAATGGTTAGGGTACATATAGTTGGAGGTGCTATATTGGTGCAGTTTTGTTCAGATATAACTGTATTTCTCTTACAGGAAGATATAGTTTTGGTTACACAGGAATGATGTTATTTTTCGAAAGAAATTAAATTCTTTTCCTTTGCAGGTTATTTATGCTACTTTCCATTGGCTTCGGTCTTGGGCTGTGCTGCAACAGCCGGATACGCGGGGTATTATGGTGGATGTTTCTCGCCGATTGGTTCAGGTGGCCAAGGATTTCTTTTCCCAGGCGCATGGGTGGCGATCTAGTCTTCGTATTGATAGTCACTAGTGTGTGTGTTTATGGTTTTTTTGGGCTGTGTGCTTCTAGTTAAGCAGAGGCCGGAAGTGGTCTCAAGGACTTGTATCTTCTCGATGTAATGTTCTTGAGATTAATAAAAGCTTTCTTTATCTAAAAAAAAGGAATATACGTGGGCGATGATAAGGTGATCCATTTTACTAGAGGAAGGGACCAGGAAGTCGGAACAGGAACTATCATTGATCTTCTTCTTGTAAGTTCTGGCCCTAGAAGAAGCAACACGCCTTGCTCGATATGCAGCGACGAGGCCATCGCCGTTGCCACAGACACAAACTGACAAACAGTGTGGTATCCTCTTGCCTCAACTGCTTCCTGGCAGGGGGTGCCCTCTACCGTTTTGAGTATGCTGTAAACTCGCACTTTTTCTTGCCGAAGCGCGAGGATGGACGTGCACAAGCCTTGCCACCTCTGACCCCGACGAGGCAGTTGTCTGCCGTGCCAACCACTTGCTCAGCAATGGTTTCAGGTGCTACAACCTGTTCAAGAACAACTGCGAGGACTTCGCGATATACTGCAAGACTGGCCTCCTTGTGGCGGAGCAAGGTGTCTTCGGGCAGAGTGGGCAGGCCACCTCTATCATCGGTGGCCCTCTTGCTGCGGTGATTTCAACCCCATTCCGCCTAGTAACCACGAATGTTTATGGAATGGCGGTGATGGCTGTCGGGGTGTACCGTGCCAGCAGGTATGCGGCTGACATTGGCAACCGGAGGGATGTGCTGAAGGTGGAAGTTGAGGACCTGACGGCGGGGCTAGCGAGCTGCAGGATTCGTGTGGTGGAGAACATCACTCAGCTGGCAGCTCCAGCACAAGCAGCCCAAGTTCCGACTGTGGCCGTGACAGCATCCACTGCTGCTTAGAATGCGGCATTGCTACTGTAACATCTGGAGGCACATGCATCACTTCAGAGTCCAGACCTTTCGCTACTGCTAAATGTATGTATCGCTGAATTCGTTGTTCAAAATCTGCTTAAACTGCGTCAACTGTCAAGAGTGAACCTTCCATTCGGCAACAGCTATATGAAGAAGAGTGCTTTATCTACTATCATGTATGGCTTTGTCCAATGGTGTATGAACTAGGAAGATTGAAGAGTGGTGTGTGGCTTGTTCGAATTTGAACTCGAAGATTCGCTGGTCTCTCTCTCTCTCACAGAGTCCTCGTCATGATCGACAATAAGTTTGGCTCGACAAATTGGCTCCCTTTGAACGTACGAGTTGTCCGGGTCTCCAGGGCACGTGTGGACGGCTTGGTCATTAAATTTGCTAATTTTTCTGACCTCCTTTTCCCTTCGTTTTTTACGTATAATTTTTTACGAAAGAGCCCGCGGAAGGTCTTGATGCAATTTCAGAATTTATGAGTCTTTTCACACAAAAAACTGATGTGGCTGCTCAATAGGTGTGTATACACAAACTATGCTATAAAAAATATAGAAATTTTTTTATAGAGCTCGGTTTGGAGTATCTTGTAACTATTATTAAAGTATACTTAAAAGAATAAAGATGTATAACAATATTATTTAAGATATGGCTGCATATGTGGTGCAAACCATCCTTACCGTGAAAACCACTCGTAAAAGTTTTGAAAAATTCTCAAAAAATTACCATATGTAGGGGATGTGAGCCTTTACAATCCTGCAAAATTTGAAGATAAAATTCAATCGCATTTGAAAGATATGAAAAAGACAAACAGCAAAATAAATAGTGCTAAATAGTGAAGAATTACTATTAAGGATGAATTTGTCTTTTTGATATCTTTTAAATGCGAGTGAGTTTCATTTTCAAATTTTGCAGGATTGTAGAAGCTCACATTCCCTACATATGATAATTTTTTGAGAATTTTTCAAAACTTTTACGGGTGGTTTTACGGTAAAGGTGGTTTGCACCATATATATATATATATATATATATATATATATATATATATATATATATATATATATATATATATATATATATATATAAAGTGTGTGTAACTATGGCATGCTCTTTTACTTTGTGTTCTATACAGCCACGGCCTCTGCTGCTTCTACGTCTGCGAGATTTAGGCCTACCGTTGATCATGGAGCATATCTCTGTAATGTCATTTTCGCGAACTTTCTACGTGAATTTAACAGGGGCGTGTGTGCAGGCTGCAGCAGGATTATGATCTGCCTTTCACTGCGAGTTGCACATGGACATGGGCATCGATCCGATAAAATCGAAGCTCTAATGGCAATAATTCTTAGATTTATCCCTCGATAGTTGAACTACTATAATCGAAGCGTACAGCTATGGGTATGTTGAAGTACCTAGGGTCAAACCTAATTTTTTTAAGGTATAAGGACACATATACACCCTATATGTACTCCACACGTGCATACATACGTGTGTGTCCATTACACATGCTAAGGAAATTTTTTTGAGTCATCGAAGCTTTTAGAGCATAGATACACGCTATCGCACTGAACACACACGCCTATATATACCCATTTCTAATATTATTAAGGTGAGACCCGCGAGTTCAATCCCTGAGATCTAACTCGTGACTGGCCTAGAGCTAACCGGCTCCCGAGCCAACCGAGCAATGGCTCATCCTTGCCAAACCTAATCTTTTGAGCAACTAGTGTATCTGTTTTGGATTGTTAACTAGAACCACACCACGGGCATCTTGAAAATTCAAGAAGCTTTGGCTTGATTGTTATCTATCCAAATGAAATTGCAAAGGTAGTCCTCTTTCTCACTGTAGAAACAACATAGGTAATATATGTCAAATGCTACGCTCTCGTACTGTAGCACCTTGCCGACCGTGATAGGTAAAAAGCTACCGCGTACCTCTAACTCGGTAGCATGTACCGTGGAGCAGGGAGCTGTGTCGAGCATGCCTTCCTCGGAAGCTTTAGGAGCAGCACTTAATTAATGATTGATTAAGGGACTAATCATCAATTAATTAATCATTAATTAAGTGATTTAATCGGCAAGCTAGAGAATTGCTACCGAGGAAGGTATGCTCAGTAGGACCAGCCGAGCTCCTACTGTGTAGTATGTGCTGCCGAGCTCAAGGTGTTGGGTATTGATCTGAATTTTTTTGGCTTTAGGGACGTCTTTGGAACATATGTTTGGTATAACCCGTTTAGACTTGAGTCGTTTCTTCCATCTATAAATACCTCTTGTATGCAGCGTCTAGGATGTGTCTCATTTGTAAAGCCTAAAAGCTTGTATTCAATTCTCCAAATAGTGAGATCGCTGATTGGCGCCTGTGGTTTTTTCCCGCAAGAGTTTTCCACGTAAAAATTCCGTCTCGTGTGTTCTTGCTTTTCTGTGATTGATTTTTAACACAAGGTACGTGACAGGTGACATATATCTCGTATCGTTGTTTCTACGGTGAGGAAATGAGCTTGATTTGCAATTTCTCGTTTGGATAGAATCATAGAAGCCAAATATGAAAATAAAAAACGTATGCAACGGGGCCAATCAGGCAGCATCATGCACCAACTTAATTATATGCAGCATGTATATAAGAGGAAGAACTTTGAATGAATGAGCTATGAACAATTGAGCTGATGGCTCAGAAAAGGAAAGCGTGCTGTTAATATAAAGCCAAATATCAAACTTTATTACGACATTAATGTTTTCCTATCACGCATGTCTACCCCTTGAATACATCCTTGATTCCTTCATGTGCATCACTGTGTGGAAGACATATATATCTATATAATAAATTACTTCTGAACAAGATCAAAAGAAGGAGGAGGGAAAATAAGGACAAAACAGTAACAAGAACAGCAGCAGCGATTCAACTAGAAGAGGAGTTTAAATCAATTTAAGGCCGACAGAGGGCAGCTTCCAGTCCTTGGCAGCCCAACGCGTTGCTCCAAATATCGTCACCGCCGGAGACGCCGTCGTGCTGGAGGCTCATGGCGTCCTCGTGAAGCGAATCGAACGGCTCATACTTGACCTCCTGATCCCACGTCGACGGCGGGATCAAATCGCCACCGTCCGTTGGCAGCCCCAGCGAGTCGTAGCAGCTCTCGTCCACGGTGAAGTTGAGCTCCCCAAGCGCCTGCGCGCGCGCGTCCGCGCACTGCAGCATGGTTATACCGGGCTCCGTGCTCGCCGGTCCGCACAGCTCGTCGAACCCGTCGTGGCTCTGACCGGACCGGACTGGCCGTTGCGTGCCCAGGCTCATGTCAGTACTCGGCCCACTCAAGGTGTCGACCGATTCCGCTACGACGGCGCACTGCTCGACAAGAGGCTGATGATTCAAGAACTTGGCGTACAGCAATGCCAGGTCAATTGTTGAGCCATCAGCCGCGGCGGGGTTGTCGGCTGACTCCGGCTGGCCCACGTCGGCCGAGTTGCCAACCATGCCTTCCAGGAGAAGGTCGGGCCGGACCGGGCCGTGGAACCGGTGAGAGAACGCTGCACCGCGGGCCGCCGCGACCGTGTCGACCACGGACCGCATCGACTTACCGCGCCGATTCTTGCGGCACCCGCCGCCGACGGGCACGTTCCGGAGGGATCCACCTTTGGTCCAGTACCGGCGGCAGCCCTTGCAGAAGTACCGGGGCTGGCTAAGGCTGTAGTTGTTGTAGTAGCAGAACTTGGT
The DNA here is from genome assembly GCA_036346375.1 of Guadua angustifolia. Taxonomy (NCBI): domain Eukaryota; kingdom Viridiplantae; phylum Streptophyta; class Magnoliopsida; order Poales; family Poaceae; genus Guadua; species Guadua angustifolia. Next base: position 15,303,601 of record CM070508.1, read on the forward strand.
GTTGGGCGAGTCGCACCGCGGGCAGTTGGGCGCCACGTCCACGTTCGGGCGCCGGTACTGCCGGTGGTCGACCAGCACCGCCCGCCGTCCGGCCGCCGCGTAAATCAGCATGTTCTCACAGTGAGAAGACAGCATCTGTGGCGACCACGGGAATCGATCGAAGCAGACCGGAGGAGATCAACTGCGGCTCCTGAAAGACTGTAAGAATGCGGTGATGTGAGAGGATTTGGGAGCTTGCAGATGTGAGTAGGGATGAAAACGGATAGTAATTCGGATATCAATTTTTTTGTCTTTGTTCTTCAATGGGAAACAAATAGGATATAGAATTTTCTATCCGAATTCATATTCTTGTTTGTGGTGTTGAGCTTATTCAAATTCATAAAAAAATGAACCTCAAATTCATTATATATTTATTTAAATCATAGAAACAAAATTCGGATATCAATCGGATACCGATTCGGATATTTTTTCACCTTTTTATTTATGGGAAGCAAATAATGCGTAATTTTTTTTATCTAATTTTATAATCTTATTTTTTATAATGAGCTTGCTAAAGTGTTAAAAAATGAAAACCAAAATCGTTATATATCTATTTAAAAATGTCGAATTTGTTCAGAAATTCGGATATCCGTTTTCATCCCTAGATGTGAGCTTCATTTGCGGAAAGAAGAGGAGAGGTGTATTGTATATATATATACGTGGTGAGGTTAAGTCAAGCCAGGGTGAGAGGTTTCCTTCGATTATTGGTGATGCTGCATGTGCATGTGAGTTTGTGTTAAGTACTCCCTCTTGATTTTTATTAGACGTCCATACATTTCGAGGTTCTAAGTTTGTAAGCATTAACCAGTATTTAGTATTATATAATACAAAAGTAATATTGTTAGATTTGTATTTGAAAGTATTTTCTTATGATTATGGTTTTGTAGCTATAAACAAATTATTTAAAAATTAACAAACACAATTTAACTTTAGATACTGCATCAAATCAAATTATGTCTTATAAAAATCAACGGAGGAGGTACGTAGATGTGGCCAAGTCATTGCTAGGCTGGCTTGACTTAGAGGCAGTGACTCGATGATATGATCTGTGGTTAAGAGGAAAAAAAATGGGCAAATCAAGAGGTACCATCCCCAACAACCAGCGTTTTGTGCAGTCTTTTTAGTGGATACAGTGGTGCTGATATCGCATAATGGCGCCATATAATTAACAAGCACAGTGAGATTCATTAATGGGGATGTAGAAAAATTTTCACGTTGAAAGAAAGACTGAGCTGGAGGTTTAATTAGCGCTAAGATTGGCGTCAGGTCGCGATCACGAAGGTTTAATATCTCGCGACTTTGGAGGAAGCAAAAGCGTACCATGTTTCGCCCATAGATGTTCGTATATATGCGGCCGATAGATACACGCGGGGTGCGTACGTGCGTACAAGACGCGGTGTGAGCATCAGACGAGCAGAGTAGGTACTGCTTAATTTGTTCCTCCGAAGACAAAGCAGGTAGCGCCGTCGTACGCGGGCTCGATCGTCGGCAGCAAGATAGGGCATCGCGTGGAGAAAGTTTACAATGCATTAAATCAGATCCATTGATTTATCGAATGTATTTTTACTACTCTATCAGAGAAAATATAATATATATATGCACACTAGATAATCCGATCTATTAAATTGAAAAGAATAAATGATCTATGTTAAATTTAGGAGTACAAGTACACAACGGTATACCATCGCAACGTTATATCAACACGTTTTATACAGTTTCAGTAAATTCCAAGAGAATGTTCAAGAAGTTTTATGTTTCAGTGGATTTCACGTATTTTTTAGAAGTTTCTATAAGATTTTAAGCCAAAAGTTTCAACGAGTTTCAAGTTCTAAACCTCATGTTTTACCAAGTTTCAGCCGATGAATTTACAATAATTTCAGCTAGTTTCAATAGGTTCATCAAGTTTCGACTAAATGTTTTGAAAAGTTTCATCAGAAAAAACAACATAAAAAAGCAAAAAAAAAAAAAAAAACCTAGCATGCTCACCAGGCGAGGGTCATGAAATCTGATATATCCTGCAGCCGACGACGAGAAAACGACAGGATCTAGTAGATCTCATCACCGGCAATTAGGAAGATGGCCGGATCCAACTCATCCTGAGACAATCGGATCTTGTCCACTAGGCTGCGGCCTCTCGAATCCGTTGTCAGCCATGCGAACTTCCAACCTCTTGCCATACGCTGCTGCCACACAAGCCCATGGCCGTTTCTCAGCTGCACAGCTTACTCTCACCTGCTCGTCTCTCACTGCTGTTGTGTGATTGTGTCAACTCACCTGCTTGCTGCGGCTTAAATTCCCTAGCCGAGGGAGAGAGATACAAGAGCCCGATAGAGTGAGAAACTGTGGATGAGTTCGGCCCATAGGCTTTGCTATTCGTTTCGATCTAACGGCCATTCTTTATCCATTGATTTTCTAGACAACAGTACAACGCTTTCTAGTTTTTCTATAAATTTACCGGGTTAGGACAATTCTAATGGGATGACTAGAATAGTTTCTATAGCATTAATTAGGTTGCCATGTAAGCAAAATGGTGATGTGGAGGTAGAGTTAATGATAAAAGAGAAGGAAACCATTTCTCATGCAGAAAACCATTTCTACACAAGTACCAAGAAATGGAAAAAAGGGATTGGGTGAGAAAATAAGAGAAAAGAGGAGATTGGATGAGAGTTTATTTTGAAGAAACTATCCATTGGGAGTATAGTTTCTACATATAGTGTCTAGATGACATGAAAGTTATAGAAACTATATGCATTGGGACTGCCCTTATATATGCTTGCGTGGTGGCGCGAGAATCAGGTGCCTCGGGATCGCGCTTACCTATATTTTGGCTGTTTTGCTCTCTCGTTGATTGGATCGTTCGTGATGGAGCGTGATGCATGATCGTTATCAATATCCTTAGGCATATACAATGGACATTAATTGTTGGCTTTAAAAATTGCCACATAGATAGAAAAGTTGACGTAGAGGGGAGAGATGGGAAGGAGAGAAAAGTAGCGTTGTTTCGTGAAACAACGACTCTTGACGCGGGGATTAAAAAACAACGATGCTAGAGCCGTCTGTTGGAGAGCCAGCTGGCCCTAGCGTCTCCTACCGTATCCTATCGTAAAAAAAGCGTATGTAGAAAATTAATTATCAGACATCAAGTAAAAGATGATACGAGTAAACGATCCTGTCCTAAGCCGGCCGTCGTTTACGATCCTGCAAAGCTCCATCGCTCCAGCTGCGTTGTGATCAATTATTGTTGCATGGTGCTAGTCCGCTGGACGTAGCTATATAGGAGTAACGCTGCTACTCTTCCATGGTAGAAGTCATAGTTAGAACTTGGACAGATCGATCGATCGATGGATCAATCATAAGGCAACCTGGTCCACACCGTACGGCCGGGCCCAGCCACCAAGCGACGGAGCTTCACACATAGGACATGCCGACCGGCTGCACAGTGCAGCCATGACCCACACACGCATCGAACGAACAGGCACTGAAGGGGGAGGCCAAGTACGCGCCAGCCCGCAGAACGTGGGCGTCGGTCTGCCTTTTTGGCGTCGCACGCACGCCATACATGAGCATGGGTGAGATCGTTACGGTACATTGTGTTTGTATTAAAATTTGGTAGGACATAGCCAAATTAGCCAAATTATCATACCAAGGATAGAAAGGTATTATAGCCGATATTGGATAAAGGATGAAGAGGTTAAAGATGGATTATGACGGATATTGGTTTAAACTTGGAGATTTCTGTCTGAATAGAGGTCGATACGGATTATGATAGACAGCGTATTAAAAAAGAATACGATCAGACAATGTGCTATAAAAGATGGTTGAGGGCAAGCGAGTAGAACAACACATTCAAATCAAACTACTCATATTACTTTTTATTTACTTTCCTGTCAATTAGGAGTAGCCTCGTAATTTAGATTTTCCCTTGTAATCTGGTTTCAATCAATAAAGTTGTGCATCGCCGATTGTTATTCTCCATCGATTATGCCGGCCAATCAGGTTTGATTTTCTTCGATCTTCTTACACATCGCTTTTTTCAGGAAGATCTACCTTTTACCATCTGATCAGCTCTAATCGACTGATTAGACTTACCATTACCTAAGATTTAATCGGTTTCCCTTAGTCATTTAGATCTTTGTCGATTGTTACATTACATTGGCTTTGAGCATACTTTTCCATCTACCTTACCGATTGTAGGGTCAAATCAGTTGGCGCGCTCTAAACCCAACGTTCTTCATCTGTTGTAGCCGATCAATCCTTCGTCACATTTTTCAGCACTAACACACTTTTGGCACACCCGGTGGGACACGATGTCTTCATCGGGAAAATCAATTCCATCATCTAATCTTAACTCCGATGCTATAATCGTCCCTACATTGGATGATTTAACGTCAGATCAATGCAAGGAGATTGAAGATTGGAAAGCAGTGCTTGAGGAGATGATGTTGGGCTGTTATTAGAAAACCCGACGCAGTATCACTCAGAAGGCTGCATTCCTAACATTTAACGCTCTTGGCGATGCAGGGATTACTAACACCTCGGTGAGTCAATACATGCCTGCACAAACTGAATTATTTGCTACGATTAATCAATCTGTACATCATACTTTGATAAACCAATCATCGGCACTAGTCACAACTCTTAAGCCGATGATTGCTAATAGTGCAAAAATTATAGCGCAAGAGTTGGTATCAGTTGGAAGCTTGCTCGATCCAATACAAGCCTTGCCGAATTATCCTGTTTATTCGGTAGCACAAAACACTCAAGGTACAGTAACCGATCCTAAACCATCGGCTAAAACTCCACCCTGACTCTGATGCCAACCCAGCCTACTGTTATACTACCACGAGATCCTCGTGTGTGGGGTTGTGCACTATTAGGCGTATATCGATGCCACTAAGTTGGATTTGCCGGCCAACATACCACTATTAGCTCTATTCTACGCCTTCCCCCAATCGGTTCCACAGTTGATTGAACCTCCTAGGCATCCGCAATATATCGAGCTGATTCTGCAGAGAAATACGGCCCCATACAAAGTGATAACGTATTCAAAACCCTTTGTTCCAGTACCTGAGCTGAATGCTAGAAAAAGTAACGGATATGAGCTTATGCTTGGGGGCAGAATGCCAATTGTGAGAACAATTGGCAATACCCTAACACTTGGGCCAATCAAATATCTATCGTATTGCATGATCAATTCAGCATACAGCCCACAGAGAAGGTTGTCAGCTATCGGAAAGCATATCCCAATTACATTGACCAGATGCCTTAACCTAATAACTTCAAGGTTTCTAATTTTGTGAAATTCTCTAGGGATTACTCTGTTACTACTTTAGAGCATGTCGAACGATTTATCGCTCAATACGGTGAAGCTGTTTAGTCCAACGGGTTAAAAATTAGGTTATTCCTGCTATTTTTTTAGGAGTTGCTTTTACATGGTTTACAAGCTTGCCCCCAAATTTGGTTCATTTTTGGACCGATTTAGAAAGCCGATTCTATAAGTTCTTTTTCACTAGCAGTCTGGAACTTAGAATTTCTGACTTGAGCTCTATTCAACAGAAGTTTGGAGAATCGATAACAGACTATATCAAGAGATCAAAAGAAGTGAGAAATCAGTGTTTTAGTGTTACTTTAACCGATAATCAATTAGCCGATTTAGCCTTCCAAGGGTTAATTCTCCAGTTGAGGAAAAAATTCAACGGATAAGAGTTTACCGATTTAAGTCATTTGTTGCATAGAGTACTGGCTCAAGAAGGTGGTTTTACGGATAATAGAGGCTTTAGGGACAAGTTCAAGACTAATAATAACAATAGAGATAATGAAAAGGTAAGGTTAACCTCATTGAATACTATTCAAGTAAATCCTCTGAAGACAACAAGCCTGAAATAAATATTGCCAAATGGGTTAAAATATCTATAAAATCCCTAGTTTGTTCTTGGCTTAAACCGACTAAGAATAAGTCAGAAATAAAATACTCTTTCGATGTCTAAGTGTGATTGTATTTTTGACTTACGTTTACCAGAAATGATTATACGGCTACCTGAGAGGCATGTTATACCGTCGGCTGATGAAATTAAAAAGCGAAGGTATTGCAAATGGCATCATCTTTTTCTCATAATACTAACGATTGCAATATTTTTTAATAACAAATTCAGTCGGCTATAGAAGATGGCCGACTCAAGTTTGTGGAAGAGATGGCGATGCAGGTCGACACTAATCCATTTCTAATTAATATGGTTCAATGTTCTGGAAAAGGAAAAGAGCCGATGCAGGATATTGGGTTAAAAGTTGCACGACATGTTGACATTCAATCGACTTCTGGCAGCAAAGAGACCCTAAAAATTACAGTCGGTTCGTTGCAAATAGAGCCGACCGTGAAGGAAAAAACTCAAGGACTGTCAAGCCTAAGGGCAATTTGCAAATCGACAAGTGGTATAAGGCTAAAAAAGCATCACCACCATGCAAGCCAATTCATAAACCAAGGTCAACCTTCTCCCAGTTGCTTGAAAAATATGAAAGAAGAAACGACAGGCCACATTATCCTGCACGTCAGCTAGATAACTTGTACTGGCCCGATAATTTGGAAAAAGCTCACCAACGTCACCCTATTTGGCAATTTTGTTGGGGGAGGGGATTAGATTTGCCATCACCATATGTGTGCCCGATGGAACATTACCCTCATCAAGGTGACTAGCCAAGACGATCGGCTAAAGATAGGATATCTAGGCCGATACAAGACCATTCTAAAGAAAATCATAGAGCATTGGTCCATCAAAGAATCTCCGCGCCAAAGCAAATGCAAGCGCAAAGAAAAGAGGGGTCAAGCTCTATGGCTCAGGACAATCTGGTGGGAAAAGAGCGAAAGCCAATTAAACCTAAGCTAAGGAGGTGTCCTCTAGGCCTTAGCCGATCACAACGGAGACGACTTCAAAGATCTAGATGATTGTGATTTCATCTACATCAATAAAACAGGGCTTATTTCGATCAACATAAGGCCAATCACACTCGATCGGAGAGATGAGATTTTGCATCGATGTAGTCCAAATTGGCAATAAAGGCCTTGCAAGACCAACTACGAAGCTATCGGCAAATAACAGATAGCTATGAGGCCACAGAAGATTTCCAGAAATAAAAAAAGTTAGGCCAAGATTTTACATCGATTGATTTACTAGAAGTTGATATAAGTGATGGTGATAGGAAAAGACCAACTTTTATTAGTTCAAAATTAACTATTGTTTTGTAACGACCCTCATTTTTGGCATAAAACGCTAAAATGAGTAATATGTGCATATAGTACTAGTCCCATGATTAGTGACTAACACACACATTTACAATAATTGATATCACATCCATACTCTTTATTACATATGATAATGATAATTTACACAATAAGGTCTTGCAAAGCATAGTATATTTCTATGGAAGAAGCAAAAGTCTTGTAGTGTGCCTATCCAACCCTCGGGCAACTGATAAGGCATAATCCCTAGAAAAGCTCATCGTTAACATCCCCGAATCCTGTGTTAAAATAAATTTCATCGGGCTAATCTGATCCTTTACACAAAAACAACAAATAAGCAAGGGTGAGTACTTTCGTACTCAGCAAGACTTTTTCAAAACCTATAATATACGTAGGCCATTTTGAAGAAAGGCTTATACGGTTAATTTGTATAAAACCAATTTGAAATGTAGATACAGAATTGTAGATTGCAAACGAAATTTTAGTAAAAGAAATTTAATACTTAAAATAATAGTATATAAGTACGAATAAGGAAATTCATGAACCTGGTTCATATGACCATATCCACAAACCATTTCCCACCAACACGTGGTAGAAACTAGATTTTATGAAAATAAAAATATCTAACTACGTGATGATTTTACCAAATACCCATAACCGTGGGCATGGCTAATCGATTAGTTTTACACTCTGTAGAGGTGTACAGCTTTACCCACAAGTCATGACATTTTCTTTTTACCGCATGTTTCATGCAAATTTGGCGTAGTGGCCAGAATGCTCATAACAAAAACCTTTACATTACCTAGGTTGACTTTGCACCAGCCCGGTGATGTTAAACCCATACTATGGTGTAAAAGGTATTTGTAAAGTCACTGTATAATAAATGATTAACCATATCCATAGCATGGCATACACTATTCTATCAGCAAACCTTATTCCCAACACCTTAGTGTAGGTGCCCCTCCAAGCAGTCAGTCACTGAAAGCCCGCACTACTATAACCTACCAATGTGCAAAGTTAAACTATATAACTGAATTAGTTTAAGGCTATTCAATACCAGCACTTATGATTGTGCATGCTTCTTGGCCTGAAAACAACCTATAGTTTGGTCCTTAATTTGACCCGTGCGATAATTTCTCCCTACACTACATGCAAGTCCATGCACTTTCGGCTATTGCCAGTAATCGCCCACATCAAAACCACAGTTTTATTTTTATTTTAATCAAAATGCCAACAATATTAAATAGTCATATCCAACCCTTTTAATCTTGTCCAATACTTTTAAATTATAAAGAGCATGTTTTTCTTAAGCATGGCTAAGCATGACTGCTAAGGGTGAGTAAGCCCAGGTTGATATTAGGTATTATCTATCTTATTCTAGGGTTATCAAAGTTCACAAATCCATACTTATCAAGAAAGTTCCAAGAGTCTACAGGTATAACTACCATTACCCACAAAGTAGCAGTGTTTAATAAACATAGCGCATGCAATAAAACATTTGTAAAACTGAGATCAACATGGTCAATGAGGTTGCTTGCCTTACAGATTGTTGCCTTCAATGAAGTTGAAATCGTAGTTGGTGTTATCGACAACGGAATTAGTGACGTCGGTTTCTACACATCGTCCAATTGAAATATAGCAAATAACAAACTTTAATAAGAGCAAAAAGAAATCAGATGGAAAATCAAATAGAATAAACTATAGAAAATAGATGTGGTTTAGGGTTAGGGTTTTATGATTTTATGTGCTCGTGTTTTTAATTGATTACATATGCATATATACATATATATGTATATCGCTAATAGCTTTTGGGTTAAGCGACAATACAGTTTCTTCTTATAAATTATCCATTCTTGTTCTACAAACTCAAGAGGCTAAAATTATGTATTCTTATATTTATAACTTCGAATTGAAGAGGCTAAAACTATTTGGATTAATAGAAAGATATTAGTCCTTATATAATATGTTATAAATAGTAGTTATCTCCAATGTTTTTGCATAAGAAGTAATTTGTATATACTACGTCTGTTAAGTTCAAATTATTGGTTTTATATTCAATATTTTAACAAGGTTCTGGTGATAAAAATATCTTAACTACTAATTTCTTATTTATAAAGTTCGTTTATTCATATTACGGATTTAGTATTCATAATACTTAGGGTTATATTTTTAAAGGATTCAGATGCAAAGCAAGTTTTAATAAAATTATTTCTTCAGAATAGGACAATCTTTACCTTAGAGAGCATTTCTAGGCTGATTCCATTAGATTGGTGTTTTGACGAGATGTTTTATTTATCGTTGAAATAGCATATATAGTCTCAAAGTTTACATTATAAACGATTAGAATTTGTTTTAGATTTGCGACTGCACTTTACATGATTATGCGACCATTTTTCTGGCATTAGTTGGTTATGATCCTAGAAGTTTTTTTTTGCATTAGCTAGTTATGATCCTAGAAGTATTTTAAAACTAGTTTTTCATCATTTTGCTTTTAGCTACGATAATTTATATGCACATGAAGAATGAAGTCTTTTATGAACTTAATTTAAATTAGATTTTTTACCAACTAATAAGATTTTTACCTTACAAATATTTTGAGATTATCCCTACAAGACTTAACATTTAATTAGGTCATTTTGTTTGCTTATATTTTGCACCCTTAAGTACATATATTAATTATATTACATGAAAGTATGTTTCAATTTGGGTTAAGTGTAGCTTACATTTTAAACATAATGATTTCTGCAGTTTTAGGTGGTCTTGAGTTATAGAGCATATACAAACTGGTTTTACTTGTATTATTGCTTATTGATGATAGTTATATATGTGTGTGTTTGTGTGTGTGTGTGTGTGACTGTGTGTGTTAATCTTTTGTATTTAGAAAGTAACACTATTTAGTAACCTAGTTTTCTTTAAGCCAAATATAATTATCTATGCAAGTTTATTTAATCTAGACCTATAGACTATTTATGGATTATATTGGCACTTAATCATGGATTTTATTTATATATTAATCTTATGTATTTATTAAAGCAAGGTGAACTATAAACTTGATTCAAACTTAAATAAATATGAAATATTTTTGTGTAAATAGGGTATTATGAACCTAATGAAGCATAGGATTTGGTTTCATCAATATTTGAATTTATATGCTCAAGTTACAACTATTTCAATTTCTATGCATTGAAAAATAATCTATTCTCAAATCTAAACCAAACTAGACTCAAATATAACTAATTTTACATATTTGAAATACTAATGATCTCAGGAATGTTTTAAAATTGGTTTCATGATTAAAAGAGTTATAGTTTATATACATAATAGTAATAATATTAGGGTTTGATTGAATTTCAAATTCAAATAAGACTAAAAATTAAATATTTTGCATATATGGGTTTCTTAGGATCTGAAGAGTATAAATAAATTTATTTTATTATTTTAGGGAATATGATGTACAACCTTTATAAAAAGACCATATTAGGGTTTTTACAAATTTTAATTCAAATAATTCATCTATGGTTCAAAAATTAAATATTTTTGTATATTATGAAACTACATGATTTTAGATAAATTTACAAATTCATTTTACTAAAATTGGAGCTAAAATTCAAAAGTTATATACTAATGAATGTGCTCTAGTCTGGAAAATAGTTAAAAAAATTCGCCTTCGGTACTGAAGAAGCGTCTTTACCGCTTTGACAAAGCTTTGCCGCGCTGACTGATGTTTGGGGCCCACGACCCAGTGACCCAAAATAGAGAGCAGTGGCAGGGACCTTCGCCGCCGGTGGGGAGCATGGGATTCGGCTGACCGGTAGTCCGACGAGTTGGAGAGGAGCTAGGGCAAGCTTGGGGTAACATCGGCAAGGCTCAGCGGTGGCCGAAGCTAGGGCTCCACCGAGAACCAATGGTGGTGGTGGTGATGTTTAGTCGTAGTTGGTGAAGAAGGGTTCAAACACTGAAAAGACCGGATGGGTGAGCATCAGTGTAGTGTATGAGTCCCATTTTGCAGATTTGTTGCAACAGAGGAGCTTTCAGTTGGGCTGGCGGCATGTGACCAGAGATGGAGAAGAAGGGCATCATGGTGGAGTTCTAGTTAATGGGTGCTGAAATAATATGGGGGAAGTGATTAATGGAAGCTTAAGATACCTCGTTTACACTGAATTGATTGATGCTTATCTAATTGAGCCCAATTGAATTCCTTCTTAGTTTGTTTGAAGTTTGCGGTAATTGCAGATGGGGGAAATCAGAGCTGAGCTCGGGTAAGGAGGAAGTGTGGATGGCTTCTAGGGCTAAGTGGTGGCTTGAGGCAGCTCGGGTGACCTTTATATGCGAATTGAGGCAGTAGTTACTGTATGCATGAACGCGAATTGAAGAATGGCAGCCGGTTAGGATAGAGCTGGAATTCGTGGGAGATCTCACCGTAGCTGCATGAATCCCGAGTAATTGATGTTGTGGCAGAGCTATCAAGTGATGTGAATGGCCTCAGGCTGCACAATTGCAGCGCTGACCGGAGGACATGACAGGGGTAAGGTAGTGAACACTAGTTGTCTTTGATCTGTGCACGAGACATAGAGGAGAGGAGGAGAAGACTGGAGAAGATGAGTCTAACCGGTGGGGAAAAGGGTCCACATGGTAGTCAGCATAGGTGAGGGAACTCGGCAGGGTCCAATTGTAGAATGTGGGATCCACTTGTCTGAGATAGCCAGGGAAAATCTAATTTGAAGTCTTTGGACGGCATGAAATTAGGCTATTAATGAAGGCTATCAAATCATGTTAAACAATTTTAAAATTTTTTGTGTATGTTGGCAAGATAAGATTTGTTATCCAGTAAAAATGTCAGGTTAAAATATTATGTATAAAAATTACAGTAATTTTGACAATACAAGCTGTTCAAATAATTCTATTCGATTTTTTATTTAATTAAGGACAAACTTGAGGTCAATATCTTTTATAATTTTTTTGAAGGTTTATCATGATCTAACCTATCTTATGTAAAATTTTCATATTTTTATCTTGTATATTTAAGTTCTAAAAATTCTTACCAGAGGTAAATATTGATCTACAGAAGCTATGGTAAAAATATCAGCTTGAGATAAATCTTACAGATTTTTACATAACTCTGACATGCACTGATTTGATATCAAATATTCATAATTCTTATCTCTTATCTTTTATTTAATATGTTCATATTATCTTCAACACCATGATTAGGGCTCTGGAGGTTTCTATTTTTAAAATTAATTCTTTCAGATTTTTAGATATTTTTTTTACCTTTTTACTATTACCATTTTATCTTTTCAATATATTTGACTATTCTTTTAAAGCAAAAACTCAAGAAAAGCCAATAATTCTAAAAATTCAGGGAATGGAAATTAAAATTAAGATCACATTTCAAACTTAGTTTGGTAGTTTTTTATTGGAGATGAAAAGGTTTTAATATTGCAACTTATTTTTTTCTTAAGATTAAAATCCAAGAAAATGAGGAAAATATATTGTTTTAAATCAAGATCTTGATTCCAATTAAAATTTTCATTTAATTCCATTTTTAATTTTAAACATTTATTTTTTCCAATTTTAAATTTTTTGGGATGTTACAGATTATCCCCCTTAACAGAAATCTCATCCACGAGATTTGCAGAGTCTAGGGAGTAGCAGGAGGATTATAGGATGGTCTTTATGATTTGATTCTTTCAATCATTTTGGTATGCAGAGGGTTTTGATTTTATTTTGGATTTGGTAAATATCTTGGTCATGAAGGAATGGAATGCTTAGAACCAAAAAAATTGATTGCAGGAATTTAATACACAAGGGACGTATTCAATACCACGTCAAGTGTGGCATGTGCAATCACATGAAGAAGATGTTCATATTCAAAACTTGATGTCGGGGCAGGGGTTGTTATGGGAACTTGATGCCTTCTAGATCCTTAAGACGGCTTGGGGATTACTACTGAATTCCTTGAAAGTTGACGAGGTGGAGTAGAATTCTCCTTGAACAGATATTGGCGAAGTGTCCAAGTTCTTTACTGTTGATGCAGGTGATGTTGTCTATCTTGTTTGGAACAACAAAAATGTTGTTCACTAATGATATATAATGGATGATCAGGAAGTGGCTAAGATTGAGGAGCTTCACCTTGGAATTATTTGATGGATAGGTAAGATAAAGAAGGGTAAGATGAGAATTGGTTTAGTTATAAGGTAACTTTCAATTTATTAGAATATTTTATTATTAACACCTCTATAGATTAGAGAAGATGAGATAGTTATATGAGAGTGGTTTTTCTTTTGTTTTATTAGAATTCAATTCATATTATTTTAGGTAACATTCCGTTCAATAAAATATTATCTTAAGAATAGTTTCTACATGGATTAAGCAATTTCTGGTCAGTTTATAAGGCAACGTTTCATTCCTTAAAATTTCTTGATTATATATTCTTACTAATTAAGGGTTGTCACATCGTGAATTTTCAACCTGATGGTTAACCATTCACGAGAGTAACCCGAGAAGCAATACAAAAAGTTACACAAAAAAGTCTAATAATGCAAAATATCTCACACTCAATCAATGCTAATATGTAAATGGGGGTCTAAAATTTCCCTCTAACAGCTAACCTATCCTAGTGTACTCTTTTTCCTCCTAACGATGTTGGTCCTTCATTCTTCATGGAATGACTTGATGACGTTAGGATTTTTGTCGACGTTTGGGAAATAGGTCCTCACTGAGCTTACTTGTTGAATGAGAGATCAACTCTGCCCTTTTCCCGTGAAGGGTTTGCATCTGAAGAATACTCTTAGGATGATTAGGACAACAACACACTCGGAAAGTGGACACAGGGTTTATACTGGTTCGGGCCTCTCACGACGGAGATAATAGCCCTACTCCAGTGATCTTACTATAGCTGTGGAACTCTTACAGAAAGGCTCGTATAAGCTTGTGTGTTTTTTCTCTTCTCGCCCCCTTTACTAGTCCACCAGGGGGTTCTTATAGCTTACATGAAAATAACTGCAGCCGAATAATGCGCAATTTACTGCATTAACCGTGGCTGTAACTGCATCCTTAATTCCCGCCACGCTCTCGTCGTGGGCATAATGGTCCCAGATCGTGGCGTAATGGTCCTAGATCGTGGCGTAATTATCGCCATGTACACGTTGTGAGGCGAGCATGACCTTCTGACCATGCTCGAGGATTCCCCTAGCTTTGACTGATTCTAGCGCGCACCCGAGCTTGCATGCTCGGGGACGAGCTTAGGTGCTCGCTCCAGTCGGGTGGGCCCACCGGCCAGACTATCCGAGGGTTCTCCTTGGGAACACCATCCAAGGGCATACATGGTCGGCCAAAACCGGCTGCCGGGGTATAACAATCTTTATAGAAATTATGCAATCCCCGACAATCTTCTTTTAAGGCTTCCATTCTGTCTCAGAAATGTATGACCTCTTTGGCTCTGACTCAAAGTCACTTTATACAATCCAAACGAAGTGGCAAGATGAAGTGTCTTCAGGTTCAACAACATGGTTAGGTGATATTTGTGGAGAAGATTGAATAGTGGTTGGTTTTAATATGGCTTAAGTACATTTGGCGGTTATTAGTATGGCAAGATCTTGGCCCTACTCATTTATGGGTGGTTATAGGTTTATGTACAGCTGAGGGCAACGGAGGCTATGCTATTATATTAACTCTAATGGAATTGGATTTTGGGAAAGATTAGGGACTAGAAGAATATATAGATGAAAAGTTCTACAGAAAGAAAAGGTAAGCTTGTGAGATTCTATAGAAAGAACAGATAAGCTATTTTATGAATTCCTTTTTAACCTATGGATTGAGGTTTCTGGATTCATTCATAAGGGTAACTTGACATGAAACTTTAACCTAAAGGTTAAGTTTATACGTAAATCAGCCCAGATAAATAAAAACCCATTTTAAGTAGCGAAGTACAAACATTACAGAATAATGCTTTATATAACTAAAGTGGAATAATATTACTACGAGTAGGGGTTCCTTTCTTAATGTAGAACCTAATATACTCTATTCTTCCACATTTTACTATTGGGTGATACCGGCTCTTCATGGAGAAGAATCTTTGGGCTTTACTTCTGCCTTGTCGGGTAGCGAAGTTGACGAATAATCATACCAGGAGTACCCCACAGCAAAGTATACATCTATTTCAAGATCGTCTTTCTCTCAATCATACGGACATGGCAGCAAGACTAGCAGCGATGCAGAGTGCTGAAGAGGGTATTACCAAAGCCTCCGTCCCTCACAGCAGGATGGGGTTATCACCGAATATTGGATGGAACACAAAATGGGCCATTATAGGCCACGTTCTGGCTAAAGGCCTCATCGGGTCATGAAGGATCCTCGGCCTCGGTCAAGCCCACCGAGAGAACTCCGACCTGGCCTCGGGTCGGGTGCCCCTGCCGGCTCCGACCTAGACCCGGGTCCGACGCCCTCGTTGGCTCCGACCTAGACCCGGGTCTGATGCCCCCGCAGGCTCCGACCTGGCCTTAGGTCGGAGCCCCAACGGGCTTCAACTCCGCGACTTCCGCCACATCGACGGTAAGACGACAAGTGGTCACACCCCACGGACACGACGGCCATGCTGGGGCAGGTGGCCCCTTCCCAAGGCGGCCAAGGGGCCGCCAGAGTCAAGCGCTTCGTCCTTCGGCACCCAGCTGTCAGGAGTAGCGAGAGGGCAGTGCGCACCTTCCCAACAGTCTTGTTCGTTGTGTCTCTTGACCCGGCATGGGATAAGCAGAACACATCGGTCACCAAGACCGAAGACCAGGACTCCCGGGCACAGCATACCCCTACCTTTTTTCTAAACTCCCGTGTAACCTGCCCCCTCCGCCTATATAAAGGGAGGCAGGGCCCTCAGGGAAGGGCACCTGGGTAAGCAACCGGCATTCGTATCCGCCACCGATTCGAAGCCGACCCACACTCGATCCGCAGTCGAGCCCCTTCACTCGGACGAGCGCTCAGGGCCTGTCCTGAGCTCTCATTTGTTATCCCGAGCAGACCACTGCACCCTGAGTAATACAAACCACCACCACAAACTGGACGTAGGGATATTCAGCCCGAACCAGTATACATCTTGGGCTCCCTGAGTCAACCATCAAGGAGAGGGAACGCGTGGCCCCTTGACTTACAAATTTACTTGCCGGTTATACGAAACACCGACAGAAGTGTTATGTCTGTCTCCTTGAGGTTGTCGGTGTAGATGTTGTAGTCTTCATTGGCTAGGCATGAAGAACTGTGGCGACATATCTCGGACAACTTCGAAAGAAAATAGCGAAGATGATCTATAAGCGAGAGGTTATATATTCGATGTTTTAAGAAGGTTTTGGTGATAAAAATATCTTAACTACTGATTATGCCTTGTCAGTTGCCTAAGGGTTGGATGGGCATACTACAATACTTTTGCTTCTTTCCGATGCATTTCGCTCTGTTTGTAAGATCTTATTGTGTAAATTACCATTATCATATGTAATAAAGAATATGGATGTGAAATCAATTGTTATAAATGTGCGTGCTAGCCACTGATCATGAGATTAGTACTGTATACACATAGATTCTCACTTTAGCATTTTATGCAAAAAAAAATGAGGGTGGCTACAGGTTTATAAGAAAAAGTTGGTCGAGATTTTAAGAAATTATAAAGATTATTTTGCTTAGGAATATCATGAGATGCCTAGTTTAAGCCAATAACTTATTGAACATCGGCTACCTATAAAGCCAGGTTATCGGTCATTTAAATAGTCTCCTAGATGATTTAATCCGGTTTTGTATAATGTTATAAGAGAAGGGATTGAGCGATTGTTAGAGGCCAAGTTTATTAGGACTTGCCAATATGTTGAGTGGATTTCTAATATTGTTCCTGTCAAGAAGAAAAATGGTAAACTCAGGGTGTATGTTGATTTTAGGGATTTCAATAAAGGTACGCTTAAAGATGAGTATCTGATGCCAATAGCCGATATGCTTATCAATGTAGCATTGGGGAATAAGATCATTAGTTTTCTTGATGGTAACACTGGATATAATCAAATATCTATGGCAGAACCTGATAGACCTAAAACAACCTTTAGGTGTTCTGGTGCCTTAGGATTGTTTGAGTAGACAGTCATGATGTTCGACTTGAAGAATGCTGGTGCAACATATCAACATGCCATAAATTTGATTTTTCATGATTTAATCTGTCATATTGTGGAAATTTACATCAACTATGTTGTCATGAAATCTAAAGAAGACTTATGGCATCTGGCCGATTTGCAAACAGTGTTAAAAAATACAAGAGCACACAGCCTGAAAATGAATTCATACAAATGTACTTTTAGCATGTTGGCTTGTTATTTTTTGGGCTTCATGGTTCATGAAAGAGAAATTGAGGTCAATCAAGAAAGAGTTAAGGCCATAGCCAAAACTAAAACACCAACCTACGAGAAGAATTTACAAAAGTTGATCGACAAGATTAACTACTTGCGGTGATTTATTTCAAATTTATCTGGCCGCATTAGTTCGTTTACCCCACTATTGAAGTTAAAAGATAATCAAGAGTTTGTATGGGAAGCTCATAAGCAAAAAGCTTTTGAAAATATTAAAGAGTATTTGAACAATCCATCAGTCTTAGCAGCACCACAAAAAGGTACCTTTAAAGTTATATATATCGGCTGAAGAGGTGACTATTGGAGTTGTTTTGGCATAATAAGTTGATGAAAAAGAGCAAGTCATTTTCTACTTAAGCCGACAGTTAATTGACGCTGAGACCAGGTATCCATTTGTAGAAAAATATTGCTTATCATTATATTTTTCTTGCACAAAGTTAGGGTATTATATTTTGGCATTGGCTTGAAAGATTATTTGTAAAACCAATGTTGTAAAATACATGTTATCAGCTGCAATTTTGCAAGGTTGACTTGGTAAATGGGTATATACGCTCATTGAGTTCGACCTAACTTATGAATCGGCTAGATCAATTAAGGGTCAAGTAATTATTAATTTTTAAACAGCACATAAAACTAATGCCGATCTAATATCTGTTGCCCCCTGACATCTATTTTTTTATGGATCGGTATGTAGAGAGGGTGATGGTATCGGAGTCGTGATGGTTTTACTAAAAGGGTATAGTTTTAAGTTCGCATTCAGGCTAAATTGCCGACGTTCTAATAATCAAGCTGATTATGAAGCGTTACTTAAGGTCTATAGTTTCTCAATAATATCAGAGTAGATTTTGTTGAGGCCTATGGCGACTCCTTATTAGTGGTCCAGCAGATTAAGGGAGAGTATAACTGCTACGATGAAATTTTGGTCAATTATTTGGAACAGTATCTCGCCATGATCAGCTCATTTACTTCTTTTTCTATCAATCATATCCCTCGGGAGATGAATAACAAGGCTAACTTGCTAGCTCAACAAGCGTTAGGTTATAAAATTTTTGGTCGATTTGAGGATTGTGAGCCAATTGATAAGATGATCATGTATGTAACCACTAATTATTGGAGGGCAAAAATAATAGAGTATTTGATTGATCCCTCAAAATCTACTGATCGGAGGATTAAGCGAGAAGCCTTAAAATATGTTATCATTGATAATGTGTTATATTATCAGACTTTAAAGGGTTTATTACTAAGATGGCTTGAAACCGATGAGCTCAAGTAGCTATGGGAGAAGTGCATAAAAGTATTTGTGGCCATCAATCGACTAATAAGATGAAATGGCTACTAAAGTGTACTAAATATTTTTGGTCGATAATGTTGGAAGATTGTTTCAAATACTACAAAGGGTGCCAGACTTGTCAGAAATTTGGCAACGTGCAATTAGCTCTAGCATCAGTTGTACATGTCATTATCAAGCCTTGGCCATTCAGGGGATGGGGGATAGATATAATTGGACAAATATTTTATGCGTCAAGCAAAGGCCATAAGTTTATATTGTCTATGACCGATTATTTATCCTAGTGGGTTGAGGTAATCCCACTTAAAAAGTTACAAGTGTTGAAGCTATCGGATTTGTTCAAGAACATATTATCCATCGGTTTGAAATACCGCAAACTATTATGACTGATCAAGGCAATGTGTTCATGTTTGATGAGTTACAAGGTTTTGCCAAATGTCTAGGCATTAAGTTATTAAATTCATTGCCTTATTATACTCAAGATAATGGTTAAGCTGAATCATCCAACAAAACATTGATCAAGCTGATCAAAAGGAAGATTGAGGAAAAAACCAAGGAATTGGCATGTAATGCTATCGGAGTCATTGTGGGCTTAGTTTATGGACAAGAAGCTGTTTTACCCGTGGAAATTAGCATCGACTCCATTAGAACGACCAGGCAAAATGACTTGTCGGCTCAAGATTATAAGGATTTCATGATTGATAATTTGTACAATTTGGCAGAGTTACGCTTACAGATGTTGGATTAGCTCAAAGAGAAGATGGCAAGGGTTGCGAAAGCTTACAACAAAAAGATGATGCCTAAGTCACTTTGTGAAGCCAATTTAGTTTAGAAACTATACAACCTGTTAGCTCTAGGGATAACAGATTCAGCAAATGGTCTCCAACATGGGAAGGACCATATAGAATTAATCGGCTTATTGATGATAATTCTCACATTTTGAAAATGCTGGAAGGTTTAGTGTTTCCTAAGGCGATCAATAGAAAATGTCTAAAGAAATACCGCCCAAGTGTTTGGATTGGATCGTAATTGGCTAAAGTGACTATTGGTCATAAAAAGCCAAATTAATTCATTGTAGTTAATCCTGGTTAGACTCGGAGCTGGTTAAAACCGATTACACAAAATCACATATAGAAGAAAATGAGGCATAAATAAAAATCAATTAAATAGTTGATTGATTTGACATAAACATTCAAAGTATTCTGGAATATTGTTTCAAAGTAGCCTTGTTACTAGCATTTTAGTTCAATGAGACAAGTCGATCAATTTCAAAATTATGGAGTCTAGCACCCAAAGCCGATAATGCAGCGACGGCCTTAGAATTGATTGCCTCCGCGTCTTCCAAGATCTTGTTCTCTTCTTCTTGTGAGCCCAGGACTTGGGTATCTTGGCCGTTTGTTTTTGACCGATGCAATGGCCATGCCGAGACCAAGCTTCTAGTCCTTTAAAGTCATTGCATTGGTTGCCAGATGCTCTTGTGATTCAGCCAGAGACTTGTTCACCTTGACCAGCTCCTCCTCTAGGGACTTCTTGGCCGATTCTAGTTGAAGCACCATTGTCTTGGTGGCCTTGAAGTCATTTGAGTCCTCATCGAACTTGGCATTGAGAGCTCTGGTGTCAGATATAAGTTTATTAAGCGGCTTTTGATCATCGTGTTATGCTGCCTGATGAGCAATTCTGGCCTTGGCCGCCGCCACCTCGCTCTTCTCGGCTCCAAGTGGTATACTTCTAATTGAGCCGCTGACGAGGATTAAAACCCTCTTTCTATTTAGGCCTTTTTTTTGTAATAATCCATGACTATGCGTCGACAAATAGGCCTGTTTAACATAGGCAGATAATGCATATGACAAAAGCCCATCCCCATTCAAATGGTCTAGTCTCCAACCAGTTCAGTCAAAAATAGTCAAACTTAGCTTCACATTGGTTGTCTTCGACCAGTGACATGGCCAGCCCGACCAGCTAACTGGTCAGGGGCAAGCGGTTTTTCCCGCACAGCTATCCGTGCGGACAGTTATTTCACACAAATACGCAACTACCTAGAAGTTATTACAAGAAAAGATGTCCTTTAGCGAGAAGGCACCAGTTGACGGAAAAAGCGTCTCCCGGTTACAAGACATCCTTCTGAAACTTAACTGTCGCTCCTTCATGAAGGATAAATAGGAGGCCAACCCCTGCTGTGGAGGATCATCTGGCATAATCCAAAATCAGACGCTCACAATCTCGCATTCTTTGTAACCCGTGATTAGTTCTCTAGAATCACATAGATCATCTTGTACTTAGAATATTCTGTCACAGTCACTTGGCTAATAAAAAAAGCATTCCCATTATTTCCGTCGTATCCGTTTTTGATATCCAGGGGCCCATATGTCGTGTCCCAAATTTGCAAATCTGGACACACTGTGTCATCTGCACTAGTCCAGGATCGCGCTAGGGCACACAGACTTTACAGGGTTAAAGTACCACATCATACACAACGGAATAATATTTAAGTACATCAAACATGTATATAATCGAGTTGTTCGACCTTATAGTCACCTTATAGCAGTTTGCCACGCAGGGCTTACATTATTCAGAGTAAACAGTAAATAACAGTGGAAGATAAACTTCGTAGTGATCCCTCCATCGCCACAGACGCCCTGACAGAGGCTTGCTCCCTAGTTATCTGGCACCTCGACGAACTCCTCCTCATATGCTGGCGTAGTCTCTTTTTCTGGTAAATTTTGTCCGCAAGGGTGAGTACACACCGTACTCAACAAGTCATGCACAGAATGCAGTGCTATTACTACATGCATGGCTTTTTACAAAGGAATGGTTCAATTGGCTGCTTTGCATTTGCTTCAATATTTTGAACTATTACTTACTTAGGTTGAAAGCAACAAAATCATACAACCATTATATTTCTCAAGTTATTTTCCACATTATTTTAGACACACAATCCCTAATCAATTTTCTTCATCAACTTTGGCACATAGCCTTCCACCCCATTTTATTTTCAAAACACTACCCCTTGACTGTAATTCCCGAGCATTGTCCAGTACCGTGGACTCAGCTATTCGAACAGTTTTAACACTCTGCAGAGGTTGTACACTTTACCCACAAGATACAGTCACACACCACAAAGGCGATTAACCGTAACAAAGCTTTTCGGAGACTTCTATCTTAGCCTCAGAACCTCTCCGTGTTGCCTTCACTATCACTTCCCTCACTCGAGTCAAGTATAGGACCGACAAACACCGTTGGATAGGGTACCAAGCGAAGCACAGCACGCTCCCGTCTGATTACCCCGTGTAGCGCCACCTCGAGTATCAAAGGTAAGACATCAAATCCTACCTAACTAAGTTTTTCCATTTCAACATGTGGTTGTTACGAGAGACTTAGGTCAAAGGCTTGCAAGGTGAAGTCCTTAGCTCGACCAAGGCAAGACATCCTCTCTCATATTTTGGCACCTGACCCTCACAACACTCAACCCACCCGGTTGCCACACAGGCCCACCTGGCACAAAGTCTCGATCCACTTGCCCAGTCTAAATCAATTCCACCCCAAGTTATTAACGGTGCAACACATGCCCGTAATCATCCTTCATGTAGAACCACACAGATCTCTACATTCCAACATCATTACCAACAAGATTCCACCTTTTATTGAAAAGCATTAACTATTTCTTTAATCAGTATTGCTTTTATAATCCAAAAAAAATTGTTCACGTCATAAGCATGGCTAAGCAACTATTCATAGTCTAGCCTCCCGTGTTGGCACAATATTATCAACCAACTAATATTATCACTCCTAGGTTATTGAAGGAATCATGGCATACAAATATTATTAACAAGGAAGCAATAACATTTAGGTTAACTAACTAATTCACCCAAAATATTTAAGTCATTTTTAGTTGAATTAGCATGCATAGTTTGAAACAAGATACATTTTCAAAATTTAGGAGCAACATGGTCAAAGCATAACTTGCCTTCGAAAAGTTGCTGGTCTTGATCCGAAGTTGGTTCTTGTGTTGGAAATCCCCCCTCGAAACTCTCCGACAAATCAACGTCTACTCAAAACAATTATACACACAATAAATATATTTTACAAAGAACAAAATCACCTAAAAAATTCAATAAAATTCACCAATAAATAGATCTTGATTTTACAAATTTTTAGAAATTGGAATCACTCAAATCGGAGTTAAAACGCAAAAGTTATAGCCATTTGAAGTTTTAAAATAAATCAAAAAGAATAAACCGAATTTTTTTATTTATTTTTATACGGAAAATTCGGCATTTATGACGTCAGCATGGCTAATAATGACGTCAGCACCGAAACCATTTTCAACCGAATATATTTATTTATTTTTTTATTATTTCAAAATTATTTATGACGTTACTGCTGACGTCGTCATCTACTGTGTGATGACTGACAAGTGGGACCCACTGATGACGTCAGCATGACACGTGGCACGATCTGGTCGCTACACGTGTTAATGAATTATCAACAGCGGCTTGATCTAATCTCAACCGTCCGATTTGAAATGGACGACCGCGATCCATGCGATGATTCGGCTCTGGTTTACTCCGGAGCCGACACGTGGCATCATCTCAGCCCTCGGATCACGATCAGACGGCTGAAATTAAATTGGGAGACGTCGACAGAGTGGCGACGACACTGACTCCTCGGTTCCCGCGCGACACGCGTCAGCACAGGACTGGCCCGGCGCGCGGTGAAATCCGATCCGTTCATTCAAATTTCAACAGTCCGGATTGAATCTCAATTCACGCGGCGCAACAGGCGACGTGGCTACACCGGTGCGCGACACGTGGACAAATCCAAACCACACATCAAAGATCCAACGGTCTAGATCTAATCAATCCTACGCTAATAACATAGATCTAGCGGCTATGGTTATCTAGACTACGTGGCTACACAGGAATCGTATGATCAAGATCTAACGGTTTACAATTGAAGATGAGGTTTACTATTAACACGACTACGTGGCTGAATCTTAACCGTATATCAAAGATCTAACGGCTACGATCTGATGAAAACTCGAGCACGCGTGGGCAATCCCTTCCTCGGGCACGTGGCGCTATCCTAGCCATTCAACTGTAGATCTACGGCTAAGATCTACTGTGACGCTATTCTGGTCTCTACCAAGAGGGAACATCTGGACTCACCAGGACGGTACGATGTAGATCCAACGGTCGACGTTGCTCACGAGCTCGGTGATGTCACGGCGAGGAGAGGTGGCCAGAGAGGAAGAAAACGACGGCGGTGTGGGCGCTTCGGTGCTGCTCCGGCAACACGGCTTGGCTCCACGGGTGCGGCTCATCGCGAGGATTACCCCGGTGGCTTCAGCAGCGGCGGAGAGACACCGGAGAAGGCGCAAACAATGCCGGAATGGTCTCGGGACTACGGAGAGGTCGTGCGGTGTCTACGGCGAATCTCGGAAGGCGTGAAAGGTCTCAAGATGTGCGGAAGGAGGTGCTTTATACCGTACGCCAGTTAATGAAGCGGACAAGTGATCACGGCGGCGGCTATGGCGTGCGGAATCCACGGCGGTAACGCACGGCGGCGGCGCTTCCAGTAACCGAAGATGAAGCGACGTGGCCTCATCTCGCGCGTACACACCGCGGCGATGATCCAACGACGCAAGGCGACGAAACTACGCGGGCGAATCACAGCCGTAGGATGAAGATCCAATGGTTGGCGATCGGTGGCTTTAAGGTTTTCTACGAAGCGGGCGTGCGGTCTTGCCTGATAATGGGTTGACCCATTCTTGTTCATCGCGTTTTATTAAGCTTTTCTAATTAAAATAATTCCAGAAATTCATTTTAAGTATTTGAGGCTTCTAAAATATTTAAAAAAATCTGGAAAAATTCTAGAAAATACTTTACAACATTTTAAACTCAAATAAAATATTTTCATTTATATTTTGTTGAAACTTTTCATTATTAAATTAATTTCCAAAGAAAGATTAATTTCCAAAAATTCAAATTAATCCAAATAAATTCAAAAAATTCTCAGAAATTCAAAATAAATTATAAAATACAAAATATCCAAATTTTGGGATGTTACAAACCTCCCCCCCTTAACAGAATCTCGTCCCCGAGATTCAGGGCTGTCTAGAGAAGAGGTTGGGAAACTCCTTCTTCAAATCTTCCTCACGCTCCCAAGTTGCTTCGCTTTCTGAGTGGTTGCTCCACTGAACTCTGCAGAAGCGGGTTGACTTGTTTCTTGTTTCACGATCCATGGTATCCAAAATCTTCACCGGATATTCCTTGTAAGTTAAATCCTCTTGCAGTTCAATAGCTTCAATAGGTGCTTGTTCTCCGTACTTTCATGAGCATTTCTTGATTGCGACACATGGAATACATCATGTACCCCTGCTAAAGACTGCGGCAATTCTAGCTAGTATGCAACTTCTCCTCTGCGGCTCAAAATTTTGAATGGACCCACGTATATTGGGGCAAGTTTTCCTTTAGCATGAAACCTTTTCACTCCTTTGAGTGGCGTGACCTTGAGATAGACATAATCCTCTGGCTCAAAGCTCAAATCACGTCGTCGGTTATCTGCGTAACTCTTTTGCCTGGATTGTGCAGTCTTCAACCTTTCTCGAATCAGAGCAATCTTCTCCTCTGCATCTAAAAGTACGTCCGGTCCAAAAACATGACGTTCTCCCGTCTCATTTCAATTTAATGGTGTTCGATATGAACGACCATATAAAGCTTCAAACATAGACATTTTCAAACTAGCTTGATAGCTATTATTGTAGCTAAACTCTGTATACGGCAAGCATTTATCCCACGATGTGGTGCATGACAAAGCGCAGGCTCTTAACATATCTTCAAGTATCTGATTAACCCTTTCGGTCTGACCATCTGTTTGCGGATGGTATGCCGTACTGAAATTCAGACGGGTGCCCATTGCTATATGCAACTTTTCCCAAAATCTTGAGGTAAATTGAGTACCTCTATCCGATACTATCTTCTTAGGCACACCGTGCAAGCAAACAATTCTTGCCATGTACAGCTATGCTAACTTATCTCCAGAGTAGGTTGTTTTTACTGGTATAAAATGTGCAACTTTCGTTAAACGATCTACTATGACCCATATGGAATCATATCCACCTTGAGTCCTTGGTAAACCGGTGATAAAATCCATCCCGATTTTCTCCCACTTCCATCCCGGTATCTTCAACGGTTGTAACAGTCCGGCTGGTCGCTGATGCATTGCTTTGACTCTCTGACATACGTCACACAATGCTACATGCTCGGCTACCTCCTTCTTCATATTTGGCCACCAAAATCTTTCTTTTAAATCCTGATACATCTTAGCACTTCCTGGATGAATCGAGTACTTGGAATCATGTGCTTCTTCTAGTATCAATTGCTTCGATTCGGGTTTATGGGGTACGCAGATCCTATTCTTCATCCACAAGGTACCCCGCTCATCTATTCTAAAGTTCTTGGCTAAGTCTTCATCCATTTTGGACTTGATTCTATTAATCTTCTCATCATCCTGCTGACCTTCCCTGATCTGCTCTTCTAAGGTCGGCTTAACCTCCTAGGTAGCTAGGAATCCTTCCGGTACAACTTCCAATCTTAGCTTCTGAAGCTCTTTACATAAGTCAGACAGATCTTCTGCTGTCATCAAATTCAAGCTATAGCTTTTCCGACTCAAAGCATCTGCCACCACGTTTGCTTTTCCTGGATGGTAGTGGATTCCGATGTTATAATCCTTGATTAACTCTAACCATCTTCTCTGCCTCATGTTAAGATCCGATTGAGTGAATATATACTTCAAACTTTTATGATCAGTATATATTTCACATCGGTTTCCGATGAGATAGTGACGCCATATCTTAAGAGCGTGCACTACAACAGCTAACTCCAGGTCATGAGTTGGGTAATTTTGCTCATGTGGCCTTAGCTGCCTTGATGCATAAGCTACTACTTTACCATTCTGCATCAGCACACATCCTAGTCCCTGGCGCGAAGCATCACAGTATATATCAAAGTTGTCCTTAGTATTCGGCAACACCAAGACAGGTGCCGAAGTCAGACGCTTCTTTAATTCCTGGAAACTCTTTTCACACTCAAGCGTCCACATAAACTTTTTCTCCTTTTTCAACAATTGCGTAAGAGGTCTCGCAATTGACGAAAAACCCTCAATGAATCGGCGATAGTATCCAGCCATTCCAAGGAAACTTTTGATCTGAGTAACCATCTTTGGTTGCTCCCAATGTAATATTGCCTCCACTTTCTTCGGGTCAACAGCTACTCCTTCGGCAGTCATTACATGACCCAGAAACTCTACCTTCTTTTTCCAGAAATCACATTTACTGAATTTCGCATATAACTGGTTTTCTCTCAGCTTTTCCAAGACCATCCTTAGATGTCCAGCATGCTCTTCCTCCGACTTGGAGTAAACTAAGATGTCATCAATGAATACGACAACAAACTTATCCAAATATTCCATGAATACTTTGTTCATCATATTCATGAAATATCACGGGGAGCATTAGTCGATCAGAAGGACATGACCGTAATTCATAATGCCCATATCTAGATGAGAAAGCTGTCTTTGGTATATCCTCAGTCCGAATCTTTAACTGATGGTATCCAGATCGAAGATCTATCTTTGAGAAGACTCCCGCTCCTCTTAACTGATCGAAAAGATCATTTATCCGGGGCAATGGATATTTGTTCTTTATCGTCACATCATTAAGTGCACGATAATCTGTACACATTCTAAAGCTCCCATCTTTCTTCTTTACAAACAATACCGGGGCTCCCTACGGTGATGAACTTGGCCTTATAAATCCTTTCTCCAATAATTCCTCAATTTGCTTCTTCATCTCCACCAATTCCTCGGTAGACATCCTATAGGGTCTCTTGGCTATAGGAGCTGTTTCGGTTACTAACTCAATTACAAACTCTATATCCCTATCTGGTGGTATTCCAGGTAAATCCTCGGGAAACACATCCGGATATTCGCTAACTACTGGAACATCTTTCATAACAACGACTTTCTGCTGTTAATCGGTAATTGACTATCTGAGCGAGAATTGCTTGAATCTCCACCTTCTTGCCATTTGGGCTCTCAACTGTTACTACTCTTCGCCCACAATCTAACACTGTCTTGTGCTTGGATAACCAATCCATTCCCAAAATCACATCTATGGTCTGGGTATCCAATATAATTAGGTTCGTTAGGAACTCTATTCCATTTATTATTAATTTTACCCCAGAACATCCTATCTTAGCTCGGAGTTCTGATCCAGGGGTCTAAACCATAAGCATATTCTTAAGTTTGACCACATCCAAATCATTTTACACAACAAAAACTTGAGAAATGAATGAATGAGAAGCTCCTGAATCAAACAGAATAGTAGCTAGTACTAAGTTAACTAGAAACTTACCCAGTACGACATCCGTGGCGTTCTGAACTTCATCCGCCATGATATGATTGACTCTTCCTCGCACAGCTGATTGTGGCGCGGCTCCAGCTTGAGCAGGTGCTCGACTTCCTCCTTGGACTGGTGTTCTTGCAGGCGTATTACCCAAGTTAAAGCGGACAGGGGTAACTCCTCCCTTCTTGGGGCAAGCATTGGCAAAATGCCCCATCTCATTGCAGTTATAGCAGCGTTTTCCTGCCATTGACGGGTTTCCTGCAGCTTGACTGATGACTCTTGTAGGTGTTTGTAGATTTCGGCCGGTGGGTCATTTGTGCGAGTAGTGGTGTTCTCATACCGCTTCATTTGGAACCTCGTAAACTGTTGGGTACCACCCTCGGTCTCTGTTGTCCCTGGCGTCCTCCTTGCTGTGCCAAACGATGCTTGCGGTTGTCATCTAGCTCTTTGCGCTTATCTTCCAAGATGAGCGCCTTGTTGACCAACTCCTGGAAATCTGGGAACGTGTAGGTGATCAGTCCCACCTGAAGTCCAGATTTGAGTCCCTTCATGAATCGGGACTATCTAGCCTTGCCCGTGGCTACATCTTCTGGCGCATGACGAGCCAATTGAGTAAACTTGTTAAGATAATCGGCCACTGATTGGCCTCCCTGCTTCAAGGATCAGAACTCTTCCTTCTTGAGCTCCATCATACCCTCTAGCACATGGTACTGACGGAAGGCTATCGTGAATTCCTCCCAGGTGATATCCTGGGGATGCTCATGGGATGCACAGTAGTTCTCCCACCATTCTGTTTGTCCTTCCAAGCGGTGAGAGGCATACAGGACTCTCTCATTGCCGACACATTGAGATATGTGCGATTTCCTCTCAATCGTGCCTGACCGGTCCATCGGCTTCAATGGGGTTGACATTCCCAGAGAAGGTTGGAGGTCTAGTCCTCATAAAATCCGACAGCCTAGACTGGTGTCCTTGGTGCATAACTTTGGTTGTTGTTATTATTTCTTTGCTGATTCTCGCATCTGTTGCATTTGTTGCATCATAGTGCATGAGTTGGGTGCAGGCGATCAAGAAAGCTCCTAGGTTGTTCATGTCAGCTGGTGGTGGTTGAGGATTAGGTGCCGTTGTTGTTGCCTCTCTGTTGTGCATTGCTTCCTCCGGCTCCTTTGCTTCCGTGTGTTCACCATCCCGAAGAACAAAAGGATTTAGGAAAAGAGGGAACAGAGTAGACAAGTACACAAGAATCTTATGCGGGGAGAAGATTTGACTCAAACAAAAGCACACAATTTTATTTAATATCATAGGGATATGGCCGCTCACAAGTGCCTACAGGCATTGCGGCACATACACATTAAGCAAACATAGAGATTGTTCATCACAATAAACCATAACAACTCATAGAGTTCAGATCAAAACAAACATTCTAAGACAGACTCAAATAAACTGGCTCCATAAACTTGACTCAATACATGAGTCGACCCTGGTAAAAACTAAAACTTTCTAGTCGTCAAGCCATCCAGGCTGCGGTCCTCCAGGCGGGTACTCCGGTGGGTGCGGCGGCATAGGGGCAAACTGATCGTGGTGCCCCACTGCTGGCGGTACAAACGAGCCCACCGACTCTACTAGCTCCGAGGCTGCCTGCTCGGGTGCTGGTGGCTCTGGCACCACCTGCACTGGTGTCTCCTGAACTGGTGCCACCTGCTCAGGCTCGGGCTCCTCGGGGTCGGGATCGTGCAGCTCTAGCTCCGGCTCTGGCTCGGGTCCCTCCAGGATCTCCTCCAACTTGCGAATCCTCCTGGTATACTGAGTCATACCCTCTCTAACCTCCTGCAGCTGGGTCCTGAGCTCCACAACCTCATCACGAGCCCTCTGCAGCTCCTGGACTGTCTCGTCCAAGGTCTCCTCCTGAGCGATGGCGTATCTCACCAAGTGGGTGATCGTAGCGTCGTCCTCCTCGATCGGGTCCCGGTCGAAGAGGTTGTCCCGGCGCGGATGATGGCGGAAGACAGTGCCCTCTAGCTCGGCGGAGTAAGTGCGGGCAATCTGCCGCATTGCAAGACGTGCGGTCTCCTGGATGCCGACCTCAAACGTAGACCTCCTGCAGCTGACATGGACAGGACGACTCACCCTCCCCCTGTCTCACGCGTAGACGGTGATCTTCACGTCCCAGGCAATGTCCAGCCCTGCCCGGATCACAGAAGTACCCCGGTAGATCGGCCTCACGAAGCCCTCAAGAAACTGCAGCATAAACCATAGCTCAGCAGCGAAGCCTCCAGTGCGCTCACTAAAGGTATGGATCCTCCTCATTTGCCAAAACACACCTCATTAGCTATAAATTTTTAAAATCATGAAGTAATAACAGAAAATTGCAGCATAGACACGAAGTAAGAAGAAGTAGATTAGTCAAGATTTCATTCATAATTTTGTACAATTTTAATCTTTACAAAAATAACCTTATCTTAATCGGCCAGTCAACCTAGGGTCAAGTCCTACAGTCAGTATGCTCTGATACCACCTCTGTCGTGTCCCAAATTTGCAAATCCGGACACACTGTGTCATCTGCACTAGTCCAGGATCGCGCTAGTGCACACAGACTTTACATGGTTAAAGTACCACATCATACACAGCGGAATAATATTTAAGTACATCAAACATGTATATAATCGAGTTGTTCGACCTTATGGTCACCTTCTGAAGTTTGCCACCTTGAGGCTTACATTATTTGAGTAAGCGATAAATAACGGCGGAAGATAAACTTCAGTAGTGATCCTCCATCGCCACAGACGCATACAGCGGAGGCTTGCTCCTAGTTATCGGCACCTCGGCGAACTCCTCCTCATATCTTTGGCGTAGTCTCTTCTTACAGTAAATTTTGTCGCAAGGGTGAGTACACACCATACTCAACAAGTCATGCACAGAATGCAGTGCTATTACTACATGCATGGCTTGTTACAAAGGAATGGTTCAATTGGCTGCTTTGCATTTGCTTCAATATTTTGAACTATTACTTACTTAGGTTGAAAGTATCAAAATCATACAACCATTATATTTTTCAAGTTGTTTTCCACATTATTTTGGACACACAGTCCCTAATCAATTTTCTTCATCAACTTTGGCACACAACCATCCACCTCATTTTATTTTCAAAACACTACCCCTTGACTGTAATTCCCGAGCATTGTCCAGTACCGCGGACTAGAAGGTGGCACGACATGCCAATAGATCATGTCTAGGCTCTTCCACTACTACGGAAAGGGCATTTAGTCCCGGTCCAAAAGCGCCTTTAGTACGGTTTTTGAACAGATAGTTATCCGGGGGATCGATGCTCAAGGGCATCGATCCCGGTTCACTCACCCGTCTTGATGGAGTATCGATGCGGTTCAAATCCTGCGTGGCGGCGCATTGGGAACCCCAGGCCCCTCATCGATGCGGTTGGTGTCTCCAGCCGTCTTGATCAAACCCTCATCGATCTGGGTTAATTTCTCCAACGGTACTAATGTTTAATATATATATAGGTCTATTTCTCGGTAGCTATTATATATATGTGTGTGTTAAATCACAACTAATTAAAAGCACGAGATAATCAATCATGCACTTTGCACGATAATTAAATCCTTGAACATTCATTAATAAATTTAATTACATCTAATGTATTAAAATATGTACACATATTTGTTCTTCTAATGTATTACAATATATATGTACACAACTTTATATATGTACACAACTTTAATTACAACTTTAGTATTTCTTTTCCTTCTATTCATCGGGATCTTTTACGCGCATCGCTCTTGCTAGCTGTAGATGTAGACCACGACAGTTCACTGGTCCTTATCGAAGGGTGCCACTGTTAAAGTTTGGTTCGTGAAACTTCGCCTTTTGGATTTACAACCTCATCGTAAATAAAGCCGACGAGTTGTTCTTGGATTGCTCTCACTCGTCTTGGCGAGAGTTAGAACCTTGTTCGCCAAATATTGAGGCACCTATCGTTAAGTCATTAACTAATCAATACTTGAATTTGTACAAGATATAAGGAGTACCTATACACAATTAAAGCTAGTAATTATATTTACTCACCCCTTGTTGCCTTTTAGCATGCGTCACGGCTCGGTTTGGGTGTGCATAAACTTCGCATACATAGTAGCCGCATAAATTGTTACCCGTGGTGAGTCAAGATCTGCGGTGGAAAAAGTTGAAAGCGTGAAATGGATGCAAAGAAATTAAGTTAACTAACTAAAAAGCTAGCATTATGATATCGTACATGAGAGGCAATTGCAATGTCAAATTTCTCCTTGAATCATACGTTTTAGCACGGAACGTGTGAATGCACTACACATGTGATTCTGAATTGTACATGATTAGAATTTGTTTCAAATTGAAGGAAATAGAGCTAATACGATAATGAAAGGAACAAGAATTAATACCGGTCGAGCACGTCGATAAAGTTTTGATACTTTTCAACTGGTCTCCTTTGCGAGTCCATAATTGTGATCGAGCTACGATCTAGCTCGATCATAAGAAGAATCGATGAAAAATATACATAGATGTGTCAGCGTAGATAACTAATTAGTTCTAACATCGTGTTATGAAAAAGGAGTAGAATGAGGTGAATGCGAAAACACGTACTCAAATGAGTAGGCTAGATATATCTTTGACTTATATCTTTGACCCATTAGCGCATTGAATATGTTAGTCTCTGTTTACGCTTGGGTGGTCTCTAACGGTTGTCTTGTTGATAACTCATTGGGTCCATGAAGCCTATGTCGAAAATCGATCCCTTGGCATCTTTGTATCTCCATGCTACATAAGAAATTAGTTAGGCTTGCAAGTTAGTATAGTACAAGGAAGTGCACGATAGTTTTTGCAAATAATTAAGACACTTACGAGTCCGACAACCCATCAAGCTCACGCCGAGGCGTCATGCAGTATAGATCATATATGTAGTCGATCGACAACAAATTCACCTTCACCATGAAAAAAATCTTCTTGCTTAAACTTCACGGCGAACATCAGTAGACCATGCTTGGTGGCGTCCAAGTACCATTCATGAAATTGCGCATCTTTGTCGTTAGTGAGGCGGCTCCTCATGCGACCAATGACCGCCCATTTTAAATGACCATCTTACTTGGGCAACCTCAATCTTTTCCGTGCCTAATATTTGATTTGCGGTAAGGCGGTTTCATCAAAGAATTTTTGCATCTCCTTACTTTTCCCTCGGTGACATCTTCTTCTTGGGGCATTCCTTACTCAATGGCTTCGTAGTTTGATTGGCGAGGCATTTCTTTTTATCCTTCAAATTTTTAATAGTCATTAAGCCTTTATAAAATTCTTACATGCGAGTTGAACCTTCTTCTCTGGTGACTTGGGTTTAAGAAATTTAGTTACCTCTCCTTTTACCACCCTCTTGGTCTCCTCATCGTTCATATCATCGGTACCGGAAGTTCACCGACTTCTTGGATTGGGTGGAGGACCCGTCTTCTTGGGAGCTCTTGGCGGTGGCTTCTTTCCTTGATCGGCGCCTACGGGAGGAGCGGGCTTGTTGTGGCGCTTATGTGCGCGGGAGGTGGTGTAGGAGTCGGCGCCTTCTTGGGAGGAGGCGGGCTTCTATCGAGGCTTATATGCGAGGAGATGGTGTAGGAGGCGGGCTTCTTGTCGGGCTTATATGCGAGGAGGTGGTGTAGGAGTCGGCGCCTTCTTGGGAGGAGGCGGGTTTCTTCTCGGGCTTCTTGGCGTAGAGGACATGTCCATGTTATCTCGAAAAATTATGTACCGCTTTGCCCACAGGATGAAAGTGTGTCTTGCCTCTCCTAGCCGTAGTCCGTCACCTCCGGAGTTTGAGGTCAAGGTCCTCGTACCACTGGGCAGACCTCCTCCACCGAGACCTTGGAGTATCCTAACGGTATCTGTTGGCCATGGATAAGCTGCCCGGCTCTAATGGGTAAGCCATACCATCGGCGCCTTGAATGTAAGGTTCGCGCTTGGATATGCAGCTCACAAGGTGTCCATTGTGTGATGTCGTCTCTCACGGATACTTGTCCAAGTCATACGCCAAATTTCACCGGAAGCGAAGCCTGCTTGCCGCCCTGAGGGGCCGATGATGTCTGGATTACTTGGAGGTTCTTGGCGTCTCATGTTGTTGGCTCAAGGCTATTGCACCTCTCTTGGATCTCTTCTTGCATTCTCTCATTTGTTTGATTCAGCGTTCTTCAAGCGCACTAAGTTGTTGTGTCTGTCGAGCCTTGCTCTCGCCCGACTCCTATAGGTCTCGGCGTCCCAGTGAAACCAACCTTCCACGGGACAACGCCGGCGCCTCGTACGTCGTCCGGTGCTCTGGATTTTGCAAGGCCCTTGTTAGCTCGTCGTTCTCCTGTTTGGCACGAAGCTACTACAGGAAGTCTCCTCGATGGGTGTACAAGCCTTACAGCCACATCTCTTAGCACCTCCCCAAACCAAAGCATTGCCGTTATCATCAAAGGCGCCGCCGTGAGCATAGAACCAATGCTTTGCTCTGTCAGACCAATTCGTTGTTGCGGTGCGATACCCTTCGCTAGCAGTCTGTTCCCTCTTCTCCCATTTTGGTATTGCATGGCGGTAACCACGGGGCGAGTCGGTGGTGATAATTCTTCTTCTGTGCATTGACTTATTCTTCTCACTCAAACTTTGACCTTCGTCCAAAGTCTTGTATCTCTAAGCGCATCGGTGATCTTGCAACTTTGGGTGCTTGTTGAAGTCGAGGCGTTCGATTCTTCTTGATATACTCCGTGCTCGACTTCTTTTTATAAGTCCGGAATCGACCGCCATCTTCTTGAGAGTGTAACTTTTCACCTTCTCTTGGTCCCTTGGGGAAGGTGAATGTCTCCTTCACATCGTTCCAAAGCATGTTCTTCGTATCTTGAGGACTGATCCCATTTTGCTATGCTAATTGCCACGTGGTCCCTAACGTGGACGCCGCATGCCGAATTGAGCAGCCCAAGCGCCCCAGGGTGCAAGAGGTCGGCCGTCCTCGCCGACCGGTGATAACATGTCTTGCCTTCTTCTTCTTGCTTGGACCTCCGGCGTGATTGCTGCTGGTTGACCGATCTGAAAGCATGGTACAATCATGAGCGATGTCGAGATATTGGCTTAGCATGGTAGTGGAACCGACAATCATGAGCGTGGTGATTGTTACCTCCCGGCCTCATCGTGCTCTGCTGACCTCATCGTGCTCTGCTGACCTCATTGGCCTCGGTGGCGGGTGCGAGCTCATTGTCTCATGACCATCACTTCCATAATCAAACTTAACATAAATGCTTCTTCGTCCATCGTCATTTCTTAGGCTAGAAGAAGCCACGCAAATTAACGAAAATAGACTTTATTTCATGTAAAGTGATGGTACTACTCTAAAGCGGCGTGGAAGACCGTAGAGAGAGGATGGCGGCGACAGCAAGATGTTCCTAATGTAAATCGGCCAAATACTATACGATGGTAAATCGGCCTAATGTGACCTCATGCTACAAACATGTGCACATGTAACTTTAAAATGATACTTATACATTAGAAAAAATTCATATGATTCATATACATCTCGAAATGAAAAAATAAAATGAAAAAATTCATATATTCTTAAGAATATATTTGCTTAATAAAAAATAATGAATCATTCTTATTCCACACTAAAATGATTTAAAAAAAGCCCTGCAAGTTCAAGAAGCATGGATGTGAGGAGAGCGTCCAAATTGCAGAGAGGCGAAGCCATGAGGAGGCAGGCTCGCTTATCATGGACTTGGTTGCTGTCTTCTTCCGCGTACCACTGTCTATAGGTAAGACATCAGTAAAGATTCATAAGACAAATATATATATCAGAATCACTAGATACCAATTGATCTAACAACTAAATGTCAAGTACTGGAAAATTGTTGTTGTCACAAATGGTCTCAATACACCCAATCTTCATCGAACAATCAAACCCTAGGGCACCAATGAGGTAAAACAATGGCGGCACCAATGAAACCACTGTGCAAGGACATGTATAGAGACAACCACGACATCTCAAACGCAAACAACGCAACCAAAACCAATCACTCGGGCACCAATGAGGTAAAAGCAATGGCGCCACGGAGGGGAACAATGGCGGAGGCAAGGCACAAACCCTAGGGTTGGCGAAGGCGGAGGGAACAACAGCGGAGGCAAGGCGCCGAGGCAAGGCTTTGGAGGCGAGGACGGCGGTGGGGTCGTCGGAGAGGAGGGCGGCCGACGGTGGGGTCATTGAGGCGTCGATCGGCGTCGGAGGTCTTTGCAAGCGAAAGCGAGGAGGAGGAGATTGGGAACAATGGCGGGAGTAGAAAAATTGGGGATGAGGAGGCGGCGGGATGGGTTTATAGGTGCACCATCGGTCGGTTGGTGTATTCAGCGATCGATGTCTCCTATCGATGCGGTTGAATACTTCAACCGCATCGTGAGACATCATCGATCGATTGAATACACCAACCGGATCGATGGGTCACCTCGGCGAGCGAGGGAGCCTAGGCACTATCGGTCCGGTTGAAAACACCAGCCGGATGATGTTAAAAAACTCAAAACAATTTAGCGCCCATACTAATCGACAAGAAATCTTCCTCCCCCTTGGCTAGCGAGGCGCTTAAGTTCATGAGCTCTCCCGATCAGTGAGGTCTCGGGTTCGAGCCCGCTTCGTGCCCCCTAGCCCTTCTTTTATTTCTTTTGCTTTTATTTGTTGTTTAACTCTTTGTTTCATGAAATAATTTTTAAAAATGCTTTTACCACTTTAGATTCATTTAGTCCTTTTTTTAAGATTTCTTTTTTTGAATCTCTTTGTTTAACTATTGTTTCATTAAATAATTTTTAAAAATGCTTTTACCACTTTAGATTCATTTAGCCTTTTTTGTAAGATTTCTTTTTTTAAATGTCTTTGTTTAACTATTATTTCATTAAATAATTTTTAAAAATGCTTTTACCACTTTAGATTCATTTAGCCTTTTTTAAAGATTTCTTTTTTAATCTCTTGTTTAAATCTTGTTTCATTAAATAATTTTTAAAAATGCTTTTACCACTTTAGATTCATTTAGCCTTTTTTTAAGATTTCTTTTTTTGAATGTCTTTGTTTAACTATTGTTTCATTAAATAATTTTTAAAAATGCTTTTACCACTTTAGATTCATTTAGCCTTTTTTAAGATTTCTTTTTTGAATCTCTTGTTTAACTATTGTTTCATTAAATAATTTTTAAAAATGCTTTTACCACTTCACAATATTTTTTATATCTCTTTGTTTAAAGTTATTCTTTACAATATTTTTTCCAACCATGTAATATAAATTAACATTATAGAAAATTGTAAGAAATAAAGTAATTTTGCACTCTTATAATTCCATTGCAAAGCTGTCACCTTGTTATATTAGTCTGAGAGGACTTTGAACAATATTGTTAGTCAAATATTAGTACAATTTGAGCAGAAAATACAGAAAACCACTAGAGGAATGAGAAACTAGTATGTTAGTAGTATATTACACCAAAAGCAATCCTTATTTGCTAACATACTTTGCTTTTACAAGTGATCCTTCATTATGATCGCGCGTCGTAGGGAGATTCCTCTGTATCATTCGGGACACTAATGTCTCGTCCACCGTGAAAGGAGGCTGCTCGTCGGCGATTATACTCTTCTTCGTCCGTGGCGCCCTCAACTCAAACAATCCTTCTTTTACTTGGAAGAACCACGTGGCGCCTTGGTGATCGCTCTTGCTAGTCTTCTCCTTACGCCTTTTCGGTTTCTTTGTCCATGTCCATCACATAGAATACATGTCACATCATTAGCGAAACACGAAGCAGTTCGTCCCTATAGGCCACTTGCTTGAGGTCCACAGTTGTCATACCGTACTTATCGATATCCACGGTGTCGGTTTGACCCATTGGCACCAAAGCAGAGGGACTTTTAATGGCCCGTACTCCGGCTCCCAGATCTCCTCTATGAAACCATAGTAGGTGTCCATCTTTCCATTTTGTCCAAGGCATCTATCTGGACGCCCTTTGTTTTGGTTGGTGCTCTTGTTATCACGGGTTGTCGTGTAAAATGTGTACCCATTTTTCTCATACCCTTGAAATGATATGATTGTTGTGGGCGGTCCTCGAGCCAAGAGTTTCAATTGTTCATCGTGCATGCGCTTGCCCAACAATTGCTTTTGTAACCAAGCTGCGAAATGATCCATTTGCTCCACTGCGATCCACTTATCGACTTCTCTGGGTATTGGTAGCGTAGACTCATCTCGTGATCATAGATATACTGAGCCACTCTGATTGCTTGTTTCAATACCGTGAAATGTGCTTGTTTAAATGCAAGTAGATCGTCGCTATAGGATTCTTTTCTCCCTAAAGTCCCTTTTCCCGTAGCCTCCCTCATGGCGTGATCTGGGGGCATAATCGGATTCAGATCATCCATGTAACTAACACAAAACTTCGATCACCTCCTCTGTCTTGACACCTGCGCAATGCACCTTACAGGCGAGACCGATTCTGAACATACTTCTTTAGGATACCCATGTACCTCTCGAAGGGAACATATTGTGGAGGAACACAGTCCGAGAATTTCTATCTCTTTAACAATGTGGACCATGAGATGGACCATAATATCAAAGAA
Source organism: Guadua angustifolia (assembly GCA_036346375.1). Taxonomy (NCBI): domain Eukaryota; kingdom Viridiplantae; phylum Streptophyta; class Magnoliopsida; order Poales; family Poaceae; genus Guadua; species Guadua angustifolia. Next base: position 15,342,561 of record CM070508.1, read on the forward strand.
GGATGGAGGGAAGATCATCTCAAGGCTAACGGACTATTGACCATGTCATCATGCGGACTAGATAACTTATTCGGCTCGATGACCTTCTGCGACACGCGTTGAAGAAGCGAACACGCTTTATGATTGTCCCTCGTACCCAATCTGGCGGAATACCTCGCACCGCCATCGAGAACAAGCTGTGTCATCAACACATGACAATCATGGGATTTTATGTATGCGATTTTATTCTCTTTCATGTTTATGAGTCTCCTTATGTTCGAGGAGTATCCACAAGGGACCTTCACCTTTGTTCAAGAACTTAATCATGTTTTGTTTCTCTTCCTTGCTCGAGTGTAGCTCATGGGGTGGAGGTAATGTTGTCCTTTCTCTCTCGTTCCGGATGTAGGTCGTTCACGAGTCCCAATAGTCAGAGGTCCTTTCGTGCTTGAAGTGTATCTTTTGACTTACCGTACATATCTAGGAAACCTAGCGAGTTCACGCAGACATTCTTCGTGATATGCATGAAGTCCGATGAGTGGCGGACCTCTAAGTCTTTCGATGAAGGTAAGTCCCAAAATATTGAATTCTTCTTCCAAATGGCCTTCGTGTGACCTTGTTCGGTAGGGACGGGTTTGCTACCGGACCTTTTCCAAATACTACTTTGGATCCTTTACCAAAAGAAAATACAAGCGTCCCTTTGCGATGCATGGGCTTCTTACGTTTCTTCTTGTCCCATCAAAATTCTCACCCTTCCTCATGCTTGGGTCCTTCATATGGAGGAACCTACGGTGGCCCATGTACACAACCTTTCGAGAGTTTTTAGGTACTTGCTGTCCGTATCCTCTAGCGATGAATCGGGCTTTATATCCTTTGATAGATAGGCCGATAGATTACCAAGTGCGAGGCGATCGTTGATGGTTACAAATAGCAATGCACATAGAGTGAAGTGCTCTCTTTTGTACTCATCCCATACCGTACACCATCGTTCCACAGTGTTAACAGATCTTCAACCAACGGTTTGAGGTACACATCAATGTCGTTTCGAGGTTGCTTGGCCTTGGATAAGCAATGGCATCATAATGTACTTCGCTTCATACACGACCAAGGAGGAAGGTTGTAGATACATAGAGTCACGGGCCAAGTCTTTGTATCGCTGCTCATATCGCCGAGCAGGTTCATCCCATCCGTACTCAACCCAAACCTTATGTTCCTTGCAACCTCGGCAAAGTCGGGTATGTTCTATCGACTTTCCTCCTTTGGGAGCCATCGACAACGTGCCATAGCCTTCCGTCGTCCTTACGGTCTTCCTTGTGCAGTAGCATCATCGGGCATGCGCTTTGTTCGCAAATAATCGCGCTTCAACCGGGGATTCAGGAAATACCACACCACCTTAGCAGAGGTCTCTTCTTCTTCTGTTGCCCCTCTACCTCACAGGTCATCACGCTGGTCTTATACCGCAAGTTTTGCACTGCTGGACAAGCTTCGAATCCTCATACTCATTGCGATAAAGGATACAATCATTACGGCATGCATGTATCTTCAGTACCTCCAACCCCAAAGGCGGACAACTTGTTTGGCATCGACGTAGTTTCGGGCGGTGTGTTCCCCTCTGGAAGTAACTTCTTTATGAGGCATAACAACTCGTCGAATCCTTATCGAAAATCCATTGGTCGCCTTCCATTGCATCAGTTCTAGTGTGGTACGCAACTTTTTATGGCCTGTTGACGGTTTGGGTACAACAGTGTTCCGTGGTCCTCCATAGTATTTGGAACTTTTGTAATGTCTTTCGTCGATGCATTCTCCTCTCCATCACGCCATGACATCTGGTCTAGGTCATCATCACCACACTCCCCAATGTATCTTGAAAGAACCGTGTTGACCGGCGTCCAGGGATATTGTTTTCGCCTCTTCTTCTTCACCGTCTTCTGTATAATCTCTTCTTCACCGTGCTTGGTCCAGCGGTATAGTTTGACATGAAACCTCTTGTGAGCAAATGAAAGTGAAGGTGGCTGGATTTTGGCCACTCCTTCTCATTCTTGCGATCTATGCATGGACAGACATATGTAGCCAGACGTCGTGTGTGCATCGGCCAAGACGAAGAAAATCTTACAAACCTGCAAGAACTCAGGGAGCGTCGATCCATGTACATCTATCGCCGGTCCATCTACATTATGTTACATCAAGATAAGCTGTTACCTCATTTTCCGATAATGAATTGTTGAACCAAAACCTAAATATTAGCTAGATCCACACCTTCAATCCGAGCTAAATAATAATCCAAGCAAAATATAAACCCACACAACAAGTTTTTGCAACCTACAAAAAGAATTGGTCGATCGAGTCGGATTCAAAATTCGAACAAAATTCACGACGACTTTGTTTGCATCTGTTGAAATTGTAACACCCTAAAATTTCTAAATTATTATTCAATCATTTATTTTTATTTTTTCTAAATCTCTAGCACTTAATTAATGATGTTTTCAAAAATAATTTCTTGATGGCAATTAAAACCAAAATTATACTAGAAGTAATTTTCTAAGTTTAAAATATTCCAAAGTATTTTTGAAAACTTTTCTCAAATATTGAACTCATTTTATATTTTCTATAAAGCCATTCATATTTCGATATTATTTTAATTAGCAAATGAATTTAAATTTCTTCTTTTCCACATAACCATTGCCATTTGAAGATCTCAAACTCCATGATTTCCATGCACCATTCTCCCCCCGACTACGTGCAACCAAACCTCATCCTTCATCGACCGATGGAACTAAAACCTAAATTTAAGCTAGATCCACACATTAAAGGCAAGCTACATTATAATCCAAGCAAATTCTAAGCTTACACAACAAGTTTTTGTATCCTATTTGAAAAGATCAAGCTAGATCTCTACATTCATATTAATCTTTCATCAATCATGGGAAAAGATCAAATTTTTTTCATAATTCAAGCAAAAAAGAGGCTCCATTTAACACCAAATGATGTGAGGAATGATGTTACTAACCTTAGTTACCTTGGTTTTGAGTAAAATGACCAAAATTTTGAAATTTGGGCAGCACCTCCCTCTACATTCATAATCTTTGATCAATCATGGGAAAAGATCAAATTTTCTTCATAATTCAAGCAAAAAGAGGCTCCATTTAACACCAAATGAAGTGAGGAATGATATTACTAACCTTAGCTACCTTGGTTGTGAGTAAAATGACCAAAATTTTAAAATTTTGGCAGCACTCTCCTCCTTCAAGCTCTTGGCAAGCTTCAAGTTCTTTTAGCGCCTTTGGAATGATCTGGGTTTGGCGAGAGGCGGGAGGAGGAAGAAGTTTAAATTGGGACTCGATGCGGTTGAAGACCACGAACCGTCTTGATGAGATCAAATCGATGCGGTTCGGGACACCAACCGTCTTGATTTGATCTCATCGATCGGTTCGTGTCTTCAACCGTACTAATCGCTTCCCCGCAGCTCAGAGCCGTTGAGCGGGATGATCTAAATATCGGTCGGTTAAACTCTAACCGTCTTGATGGGCGGTAGGAAAGGTCGGTTCTGTAGTAGTGTTCGAAGACAAGTCAGCACAACGGACTAGTTGAGCCGTAGCGGCACATCACGGTATAGACCCATGGTCCATCATGTTCGTGTTGTGCCAAGCCAAGCCGGTAAGATGCGCAGGAACAACGACTCCGACAGCGTTTGCCACACAGTGGCAATAATAAATCATCGTATTACGTACGTACGAGTAGACCAGCCGCGCTCGCCGACCAACCAATAGCCGTACATGCCCCAACCCGGCACAGCTCCGCCTGGCCGCACATACGACCATGTGACTCGCAAGCCATGATACGCTGCAAGCATTTACTGGACGTGGCACTATGGCTGCCGACAGGTGCGTCTTGTAGAGTTGTTGACTTGTATCCCCGGTGAAATGTGTTTTCGATCGGTGGTGGTACGGCTCCAGTTCGCAGAAATATCAATGTACCATGGTCCATGGATGGATACACTGAACTCGAAAGCATCTGGCATAGTGGTAATAGCGACCGCAAGTTTAGCGGTCGCTAGTCACTAGCACCATTTGGTTATTGGAATAAATGGCTTAGTCATCGCTATAGTGTTCGAAAACAGTATTTACTACAGTGGATGGATGTTGTGGTATAGATGTCGCTGTAGTACTTCATGTCATACTAACTGCAGTGGATCTCAGTTCATTGAACTCGCGGAGAGCGATCGATGGCAATGGAAAGCCATGCCTCACATGGGCGGCGCTAGCTGCGTCGGGCAGTCCCGACTCCTGGACCATGCAACCGGCCGCGCAGTTCAGGTAATATAAACCAACGATTCGACCAAATGGATGAAAGTGACCTGCCTTCCGGTTGAGCGCTATGGCTGTGATCTTGTTGCTTTGCGGAGGTCACTGAGTTCTCTGATGCAAATTAATTCATTCGTTGTGTTCTTAGTTCCAACGTTCCATTTTGATGCTATCAGTAACATGTTTTTGACGATAATCATTTGATGTCATCAGTTACGTACATGTTTTTGACGATAACCAGCAGAATAGCGACTACAAATAGTTTACTCGTTTTCTTTTCAAAGAGAAATAGCTTTATTGTCCTACTCTATGCCCAAAAACTGTAAGCGCACTCGTGCTGAATTTGTGTATATTTTGTAGGGGTGGGCATTCGGTTTTTTCGGTTTAATCGGTTCGGTTTTTTCGGTTTTAAAATAATTCAGTTTTTGAAAACTGGGAACCGAATTTCTCGGGTAAAAATAAAAAACCGAACCGAATTAACCGAAATATTTTGGTTCGGTTATTTCGGTTAACCGAAATATGAATAACACTAGGTAAATTAGATTTAGACCTTTTCATATTGCAACACAAAGTATGAATAAAACCACACAATATTCATATGTAATTACAATATAAGCATAATAAAACATATAAATGTACTAACATATGCATAAATGTATTATAACATGTGAATTGTTTAGTGGTTTTAGGAAAAATACTATAAAAATGGTATTGTACATGGGCTATTCGGTTATTCGGTTATTTCGGTTTTTGAAAGTGAAAACCAAACCGAACACCGAAAACCGAATTACACCAAAACAAAAATCGAACCGAAAACCGAAATAACCGAAATAATCGGTTAATTCGGTTCGGTAATTCGGTTTCGGTTTAAAAATGCCCACCCCTAATATTTTGTGAGCGCTGCCATGTTTTTGCGGTGCACAGAGCTTCCTACACCGTGTAACTTTTAGGTGTTAGAAATGAGGCCCAAGTGGCCCATTTATCTCTAATGCCAAAGCTACAAATAAAAGTACCATATTGCTAATTAAAAGAAGAGAGTGCCAATTTAAAAGGGAGAGCTCCCACTATGCCTTGTAATGAGGCATATGGAGGGTGTGGAGCATGGCTAAAGTCACACGCCTTGCGCAGTATTTCATGAATTACAGCGTATTTAGCGAGTCGCCGTCTTAGTGGATTAAATTCTCGCACGTTTAAACCCTTTTTAATTTTGGTTTCTCTCTATTATTAATGCGGTTATTTCTTGAGAATTGAAACAGACCATGATAATGGCGTCGGTTTCTAATAAAGCTGTCATTTCAATGACTGCGATTACTAGCATATAATGGTCTTTAGAACGGTCAATTTATTGACCGTTCTTCGTCAAATTATAAAATTTGAAGCGTCCGCAGATGGAGCTTTTTGTCTCTTGCACTCGCGTTCATCCATTGTGATTTGTGTTGCGACTTCGTCTTCGCACTCGTTCTTCATCGACCTTCCTCTCGGCGTGCCGCGAGGCAAGGAGAGCGGGATCTCGAACCGTTGCATTGCGAGAACACGCACGGGGCGACAATAAGGTTTACGGGCGGCAAGAAGCTGCGCGACCGCTCGAGCTCTTCTTCACGCTATTGGACGATCCACGACATCGACTACTTCATCTGCGTCGACTACTTCCTCTACAGCCACATCGACTACTTCATCTGCGTCGACTATTTCCTTTCTACGGTCGCCTCAAGGCTACTTCCTTTTCGTCATCAAGCCCATCGTAAGGATTCTCCTATTTTCCTCTGTGGATCTACTTTTCAGAAATATGTGGTGTCTTTTATCTAGTCTGTTGTGCTTGATTATTTTGGAATTATGTCTCATATTCAAATCTAAAATTAAAATAATACCTAGATTTACAACATTAGGTTCGTGTTTACAAGGCCGAAAACTATCCGAAAAAAGCGATGTTTCTGCTTTACCATACGGCCATAAGCGCAGAAGCTAACCGTCCCCAAATCGGTCAATAGTTGGGATCCGTCGTTGTATCTAGCATCTGCACGACCAAGCTGTTCCGTGCCAGGATCCGGGGCACGTCAACGTCTGCTGTACTGCGCGACAGTGTTGTACGCTTGCACCACTGCCGATCAGCCAGCCGCTACTGCTCCTGATGTGATCCAATCATGGCGACGTGGTCCGGAGAAAAACCCACACAGGATGCTTCCTAGCGCCTCTCGGAAAAATGAGATATATGGTAAATACAGATATCAAAGCAATTATTTTTTATTCTCCTCTAATATATACCACGTATCTTTATTTCAAAAAAGATAATATATATATATATATATATATATTCTGGTGCCTTAGAATTTTTCATTATGCAGCTGTCGAATTTTTTTTAAAATAATACATTTTAAAAATAATTTTATGAAAATAATAGGTCGAAAGAAAAATAAAAAATATTCCTCTTTAACCATTTGAAATGATGACAGAAACTCTATCGCTATTTTAAATGGCAATAAAAAGTCTATCATCAAATGATATAAGTCTAAGCCTTATCGACCAAATGAGCCCATGACAAAATAATCCGTCGACAAATTCAATCGGCGACAAAGCAGAAGCATCAGAGTTTCTGTCGTCATTTTAAATAGCGACAAATGTATATATTTTTTAATTTTTTTGACGTATTATTTTTATAAAATTATTTTAAAAACATATTATTTAAAAAAAATCTGCGGTCATCGGTCTCTTGCAAACGGTGGGCCCGCTCGAGGTTCTGACTCGTAGCCGCTACCTCGTGCGTAGTGGGCTTCATGGATGGGGATGGGCTTTGTAGGCCTCTACTTGTTTTTTCTATTTACTGCCATGTTTCAGCAGGGTTCTTCCTTTCTTTCTTTCCCCCTTGTCCCTGTTTGAGAAGGACTGTCACCATTTGTTTGTAAGCTGCAATGGTACGGACCGATAAGAGTTGTCGAGAGAGAGAGAGAGAGAGAGAGAGAATGGTCATAGGAGATATCCATAATTTCGTGGCAGAACTTCTTATGTTTCTCAGTTTTTGTACACCCCCTTTGGTTAAGTTCGATCAAAGCTTTTCATTGTGATTATAGTATATAATGTGAAATAATAGCGTTGTTTTCTAAATTATATTGTAGCTGGGAAATTAGTTTCTGTCTCTGAAACTCTAATATTGTGTGGTTGTTGTGCTGTGCTGCAGGATCTGATTGGTTAAACGAATTTTTACTAACTTTAGTTATAATAGTCTTTTGGCTCAAAAAATATACTTTAGATTTCTTTTTTTCCAAGACCCTTTTCAACTTTAATTCAGCTTGTTTTGCACTAGTTATTAATCCATCCAATAGCCTTACCCTAAAATGTATTGCATAACTATTGTGGAATCTAAAAGTAATTTTTTACATAAGAATCTATACGCAATTAACAAGAGAAGACGCTCCTTAACCCAAGGCGAGTACATGATGCCTAGATTTCGACGATTCTGTCCTGCCAACTAGTCGTGCCATTGTGCGGAGGGCTAGTCTTCATCATCAACAGAAATCGGTACGGACACAAGGGTGTGGAAACGGAGTGAATAAGTTTGGTCCGGACACAGATCCCGTACAGTCTTTCGGGGCTGCAACTTAAATAGAGTTTATGACTCAGATCAGCTAAAAATACTGTGCAGATTTTTTTGCTATATAAAAGTATTATTCACAATACTGTAGTAAAATACTGTTTAGCTCATTTTTTGCCAATCTGAGCCGTCCGATGTTCCAATCAGATGGTCCTGATCACCTACGGGGACTGCTTAAATTACAGTCCCTTAGAAACTGCACAATCTACGTCCTTTTGGTCCAACCGGTGGTTGATATGTTTTTAGAGCGAACTTGAATGGAAGAAATGGATGTCTAGTATTATCGGTGTTTGACTCGGATTCTGAGTAAAAAAAAAAGAAGAAATAAAACAGTGGCAGATTGATTTCAGCTTTGAAACCTCTCCATGTATGTACTAAAACATGACATCGTCAAACAACAACGGCCAAGTTATTTCCACGTTCCGAGCTAAATTCTGAGGCACTCTAGCTCTACATCGATCCTAGAACGAAATCTCATCATCCTTGCAGTTGTACGTACATTTTGGCAGTCAGCAAATCATACACGAAATGCTAGCTATCCGTCACTGCTATCCCCCTCCATACTCAGACGGCCAGCAGAGAGCCCAGATCAGCTAGCTGGCCATTAGCAAAGCTTAATTAGCCGAACAGCACCATCAAGACTAATGGTACTCATCTTCCATTTAGTTAAAGCAGGAAACAGGGCAGCTTCTAGCCTTCTACTGCTTAGCTAGCGCGCGCAGGCGCAGACTAATTGTCTCGCCTGGGGCCGGCCAGACGCGCTGCATACGCTCGACCGATCGCTTAACCTGCACGCCTCTGCTGATGCTGCCACTGGCACATAAATGGCATGAATTGAACATGCAACCCCGGAAGAGGAGAGGCAATCAGTGCGCCGGGGAAGAAGCTGGGGCCAAGGTGTGCGTTGGGAGAACTGATCAATCGAGTCGCGCATGCAAGCCATTCGTTGGACTGTTGCGACACAGTACGCTCTACGTACGTCCGTCCGCGCGCGCCCGACGAACACGGCACAGCGCGAGCACGGTAAGCTACTGTGACCGCGGCGCATCCAAGGAACGGCATAGCACGAGCACGGCAAGCTACTGTGACAAGTGGCAGAGGTAGTTCAGCTATAGCTAAGCTTGTCCAGACTTCTAAAATTTCTTGGCTCCGTCAGTGACTGACTGTGACCGTGGCACGCATTCATGCGTTCGTACTGATCGAACGAGCCAATAACTGGTGAACTCGAGCTGAATTAGCTAGCTAGGCTCCGAATGCGTTTACGCAGACGTGTGGTGTGGTGCATGAGAAAGCGACGGTGATCTTTGTCCAGTAGCTATGCGTCGTTGGAGCCAAAGAGTAGGGCCCTTTTTCGAAACATGCAGAGTAGAGGATCTTTGAGGATGCTGATTCGACTTTGCATGGATCTGTACATGTTGGTACCAGCTACAGTGTTTTAGGTGCGGGGGCAGTTGGAGATCGACCTGATGGACAGACCGTGTCCGTGGACGCCAATCACTACAGTTTTATTCGATATGGATAGATCACACAGACATTTTCCTTCCCCTAAAAAAAAGATCTCACACACACATGGCTTGTCGAGCAAAAACAAGTTCATAGTACGGTCAATGTTATTTTATTATGCGTGATGTGATAGTGTTGGTTAAAAGCCCGGGGTGTGATGTGGAAAAATTACAAGGCCTGACTCACAATTTCACGTGGAGGCAGCCACTTGGGCGGGTTTGGCTGTTTCGGAGAAGAGAAATAATCTAGTCTGTTGTTCCCTCAATTTCATTTTATAAGGTGTGCTAGTCACTTAGATTAAGAGGAGGCTACAGAAATTTAAAAAAAATAGCGTGGAAAATGACTTTCCTGTCTCAATGTTAATTTCTCAAGAATAAGATAGAGAATAGTTTCCCGCAACAGAGATAGAGAGGATAGTTAGTGTGAGTGTGAAAGAAGTTCACGCTCTCATGAACTATTATGTTAGGCTAATTGACCACGTCAACTGCAAAACCGGGTAGCTAACACCATTTTAGTCTAAAAAGTGCAACTAACACATTTAAGTTTCAAAACTAGAGCAAACAGCCCTCTAATTGTGGCCAACCTTTTGCATGCACCCGGTGTCCAAGTCAACAACTAGCCCATAGGGTAATATGCTAAAGATGGAGAAAATATATATACAGGGCAAAAGAGAAAAAAATATTAATTTTACACACACGGCTTATATATCAAAACTACATTGCAAAAATATTTGTCTTAAATTATGGAACGAAGCAAGTACTATATGATTCAAAATTCAGATACCAATACTACTGAAAGAAAAATATTATCCCATGCAAACAACAAAGAAGACCGTTTCCTCTTCCTCTCACGACATAAATGCAAATGCAACTCGATGCAGGGATAAACTTTTCGTTTACTGAAAAATTTCGCCAACCTCCGAAATCCGAAATTTCGTCCGAAATTTCGGTTTTTCGGCCGGAGGACATTCAAAATTCAAATTTCAAATTTCAAATCCGGTTTGATTTCCACCGAAATTTCCGAAATTTCGCCGAAAATACCCGAAATTTCGCCGAAATTTCCCGAAATTTCGCCGAAATTTTCCGAAATTTCGGTCAAAATGAACTGACTGAAAATTGGTTCAAACGATGTCAAAAAATTTTGAAATTTTTTGTGTAGGTTTATGACACATTAGAGATGTTCTCATAAAATTTTCAGATGATTATCAGTTCTGTGGATTTTTAAAAAATTTAAACATTGGTACTGTCCCGATGAAACGTTGATTGGCAAGTTTGAACCGGATGAAAAATAGTACAAACGACGTTATAAAATTTTGAAATTTTTTTCGGAGATTCCTGAAATACTTATTATATTTATCTAAAAATTTCAGATGATGATCAAATGTGAGGAATTTTTAAAAATTCAAAAACAGAGAGAGTTGAAAACTAGTACTTTCAATGTTAGAATTTTTATAAATTCCTGGAGAAATATTTTAAGACGAAAATTTTACATAAGAATCCTTAGCTCAAATGAGTTTGAAAAACAAAATTTCAAAAATTTATAAAAATATTTGAATTGCCTGATAAATCCAAAACATAAATATGTACACAGTACATTGTCAGAATTATTGTAAATTCTGTGAGCAATATTCACCTCTGAAATTTATACAGTACGAAGATAACTCCCTATCCATCACGCATTAAATTCATCAATAAATTTAAGACATGATTACTAACTGATTCAATGAATCCATCATAGCTCTGTTCGCTGAGGATGGGTGACCTCCTGGGAAATGAAATCCGAATACAATTAGAATTCTGAAATTGAGCGTTCTTAGGCAAGAGGAGTATTAGGATGGTATTAGGATGGGTGACCTCCTGGGAAGTCCCCTCTAAATTAGTGTTTTTAAACTGCCAGTTAGCAAAAAAAACACTAATGATAAAATTATCAGTGACGGTTCTTGGCTAGAACCGTCACTGATAATATTATCAGTGGCGGTTCTAGCCAAGAACCGCCATCGCGATAATGTGATTATTAGTGGTGTTCTTGGCTAGAACCGCCCGCGATAATATCGATGACGGTTCTAGCCAAGAACCGTCGCGATAATATTATCGATGACGGTTGAAACCGCCACTGATAATCTCCGATTATCAGTGGCACTATATCAGTGACGGTTCGAAAACCGTCACTAATAGCATTTACGAACCGTCACTGATGTGCTTTTTTCTAGTAGTCTGTATTCATAGATTTTATTGAGCAACTAACTAAGGTTGAAATTTTTTGAAAATTTTGTATAATGGTACTGAGGAAGTTATTAATCTTTCATAAAATTTTTACATGATGATCACACTCGAGAAAATTTACAAAAATCTAACAAGTTTACTGTCCCAATTATGTCCATTCCGTTTTTTATGTTTTAAAGATAACAAATGATGTTAAATTATTTTGAAAATTTTTGTCTATGATTCCAAACAACAAGGGATGGTACCATAATTTTTTCAGATGATCATCAGGCCTGTATAATTTTTTAAAAATCTGACAGTGTTTCTGCCCGAATTTTAAAAAATCTCAAAAAATTAGTTTTTCATCAAATTTTCATGGAACAAGACCTTCTTAAGGGTTATTGGACCCATTCCGTTCAAATCCGGCCAAAAAATTTGAAAATCCGGACTCCAAACCCGAAATTTCCCGAAATTTCCGAAATTACTGTTCAGCACTGTAGCAAAATCAAATTTTTTTTAAAATTTTGAATTCGGCCGGGATATATAAATTCGGAAGGGGCTGAAAACCGAAATTTCGCCGAAAATTCGATCCCTGACTCGATGTACGTCACACCAATGAATTTCCAGGGTCACATCCCAGACAACGACGTGACCTAGATCCTTTGAGGTCCCTTCCGTGAGAAGCAATCAAGCTAGGCAAACTACGCCCTAGGGCAACTAGTAGAATTGCTCTAGCTGCCATAGGTCTTTTTGTTTTTACTTTTGATTCTGAATTCTGGTTTTAAAAGTAGAATAAAAAATAAATAACTTGATTCTATGAATCGATTTTCACAATACAACCCATCCATATACATTACAATCCACAATCCACTCTATATGTGCTTTTAGATTTCAGCTTTTAGAGAATCAGATTCTCTACAACTACAATCCGAAATCAACTTTAGAAAATCCAAAGCAAAAATAAACAAACCCATAGGCAGAGAAGAGAGTAAGTAAGAAAAAAGAATATGACGTATTTTATGCAAGATAGCTAGAGGCAACTTAATCATACAAACAATTACAAATAGTGGTAGAGTGTAAGGAGAAAAATATAATAAAAATAATATAAATAGTTAGATGAATGATTTTAGAGATGAATTACTGCAAATGCTGTCTCTATATGAGTCGGATTATTTAGAGTCAATCTTAATGATAGACTATTGTATATGGCTGACAGATCATATATTAACAACCCTGTACTATAACAAAATCATTAAAACACAGCGTTGACGATCGCTTCCTCATGGTCGAGACTCGCTCGGGAGTACGTACGTACGTTCGCGCGACATGATTCCGTCACGCACACCTCCAATCTAGCTAGTTGAGCTGATACGAGGACCATCGGTCTATCACCGTGTATGTAGCGCGAATAACGCGCGAGCTACCAACGAATCGGCGGCCGCCAAGTGCGCGGGCGAGCGCTCGTCGGCACGGTTGGTGGGGAGGCGCGCGGCCCGGGCGGGCGGGGCCACGGGTTGGTGGCGCTCGCGCCCGGCCGCGGGGAGAGTGCCACTGCGGGATGGTGAGACCGCTCGATCGGCCGGGGCATCAATGCGCCCACATGGATGGGCTCGCCTCGCATGCATGCACCCACGCCGTACGTCCTTGGCTCCGCGGCGGTGACAAGGAGCGGAGCCGGTCTAAGCCTAAGCCTCAGTCTGGTCTATAGATTATTATGCTAAATTTTGATTTTTTTATAAATTTATAGATCTATTTGTATAAGTTTTTTTTATCAGGCTTCGGATCTAGGTCCAGGTGACCCGAGGCGTGACTCCGCCTCTGGCGGTGACACTGGCACTCCTTGTGTACTCAAGTTACTAATCGAAATTTGTGTCTTGCTGTGATGAGGTGGGGGATCCGCACAAGAAAGAGATTCAATGTAGTTATAGATTGACAGTAATTTTAGTAGTTATAGATCAACTGTTTAATTAAAAAGTGATGATTTAGATCAAATAATATATCGTTGTTCGGTGATTTAGACTATTGGTTGTTTCAATCAAACAACGCTTATGGACAATGATTCTTAAGTTACAGTCACGCACATGATTACTGCACAGCAGCTTTGTTCGTACTTGCTGGTCCTTGGTCCATGCGGCCGACGGGGGGGACGCTTTGTCGTGCTCGCGTGCGAGCTCTGCCGAGGTGTGCCCGTGGTAGTTCCGTCGCCGCACTGGGCGGGGCTTGTAGACAGGTAGGGGCGGCCCACGGTGCGACGCCCGGCTCAGGGAGCAAAGTTGTGGTATCACGTGCGGGGCTCGAATGGCCAGCGTCGATCAGAAGGAATAGGTTTTGCTGAGAAGTGGGCCGAGACGGAAACTCGGGCAAGCCCTCCTGACTCCTGATGCCGTAGTAGGTCGATAAACCACCAAAAGTGCTAGTATAAAAGGCTTTTAAATCAGCAGATGCTTCGTTGTGTAACAGCAATAATACAGCATAAGGTGACGGACTGACGGGGCCCTTGAACCAAAATAAACTTCGGCCGAAAACTTATGTCAGATCGAAAAGTTGTCATGGGCCTGGAATCACTTATACAGATCTCCGTAATATTCGGAATTTTTTCTAAATAATACATTTTTTATTCAAAATTTCAAAAATATACCACCGAAAAAAATTACAGAAATATACCCCTGTCGTCCGTTGGATGGGCGACATGAGCCTAAATTGCAAAATAAACGGGCGACAGGAGCCCACGTCACCCCCCCAGCCTCCTGTCGCCCGATGAAATGGCGACAGGGAATAAATCGATGAATGGTTGGGCGACAGGAGCGCGCACCCCTGTCACCCAACCATATGGCGACAGCAGCTCTTCCCTCTATTTAAGCAATCGTCCGGCACTGTGTTCAATCATCGAATTCTTCAATCATCCGACCCAAAGAGTAGAAAGGAGAGAGGAAGGAAGAAAAGAAGAGAGAAACGAAGGAGAAGAGGAAAAAATGCCGAAGCGTGCGAGTGGAAAGGGAAAGGGGAAGGCGAAAGAAGACGGAGGTGCTTCGGAGTGGCCGTGCAACATCGCGTACCAGGACCTCTTCGTACCTTTCAAAGTTGTCCCACCGATGTGCCTGTGCGGAGATACTTGCAGGCTTGTCTATTCTTGGGAAATTCCAACTTGGAAGATGAGGTATTGGATGTGCCGCGACTATGAATTCGACCCGCCAGAGAAGAGCCTGAAGAATCGCCAACTGGTAACAATCATACGCATTTCGTAATATTTGTAAATGAAACATTGCTAATTTATGTTTCATGTAGTCGCCTCCGCCACTGTGTGAATTTGAGCAGTGGTATGACATGGAGATTAACCCCGAGGACCAAAGGCTACTTGATGAAACCAACCGGCAAGAGGAGTTCAGGCGGCAGCTTCAAGCACAGCGTGACGCCGCACGCGAGGAGGCACGTCGAAAGGAAGCGGAGGAGAAGGAGGCCGAGAGGGAGAGGAAACGAGAGAGGGCACGTTGTGCCAGAGAAGCCCCACCGGAGGCATGGGCGAAGGGGAAGTGGCCTCGATCCACTCAGTAGACGTTAAGTTGTAACCATTATTTTCCTTGTCCGTGATGCGTATCCTAGTTTTATGTTTTAATGAAGAGTGTTGTCTACTTTATTTTCCGCTGTAACTTCTGATCTGAGAAATCGTGGCCACTTAGGGGTTTTCCTTGCCTCGCGGGGTCCAACGGATACGGCCCAAAAATTACGAAAAAAATCACGAGCGATCTACGTAACGTGGGCAGCAATTATCAATGGGCGACCTGGCCGGATTGCCTTGTTACGAAGTTGCGAAAATCGAAAAAGGCACTCGCGGCCACGAAACCGCGAAAATCGTGGCCACTTAGGGGTTTTCGTAGCCTCGCGAGGCCCACCGGATACAACCCAAAAATTACGAAAAAAATCACGAGTGATCAATGCAACATGGGCTACCACTTATCTACGGGCGACCTGGCTGGGCATTGTCCGGCACGAAGTTGCGAAAATGTGAAAAGGCACTCGCGACCACGAAACCGCGAAAATCGTGGCCACTTAGGGGTTTTCCTTGTCTCGCGGGGCCCACCGGATATGACCCAAAAATTACGGAAACAATTACGAGCGATCTACACAACGTGGGCATCACTTATCAATGGGCGACCTGGCCAGGCATTGCCTCGGCACGACGTTGCGAAAATCGGAATAGGCACTCGCGGCCACGAAACCGCAAAAATCGTGGCCATTTAGGGGTTTTTGTAGCCTCGCGGGGCCTACCGGATACGGCCCAAAAATTACAAAAAAAATCACGAGTGATCTACACAACGTGGGCTACCACTTATGTACGGGTGACCTGGCCGGGCATTGCCCCGGCACGAAGTTGCAAAAATGTGAAAAGGCACTCGCAACCACGAAACCGCGAAAATCGTGGCCACAGCCTGAAAAGCGGGGTGCAGCGTGTTGTCGTTTCAGTCTGAAAAGCGGGGTGCAGCGTGTTATCATTACAGTCTGAAAAACGAGGTGTAGCGTGTTATCGTTTCAATCTAAAAAGCGTGCTGTAGAGTGTTGTCGTTTTAGTCTCACAAAGCTTCTAGGTGTGTGACAAAACTGATGAAAGGATTAACTAAGTACATAAGATTAAAATTACAAAAAATACAAATACAATTGTTCGTAAAGCATATTTCGAAAGATAAACTAAGTATATAATATACTACCAATAATAAAAATCAAAAGAAACTCTACTGGCCCTCTTACGCCTCCTCCGAACACAGCCTCATGAGTCGTCAAGCTGTGACGGCCCGCGGTGTGCCCTCTGTTGCCTGGTTGGAGGTGTCATGTACTGCGGTTGAGTAGGCTGCGTCGGTGGTGGTGCTCCGTGCAGTTGTGATGATGAAGGCTCATATGTGTGGATGAGGTACCTCACTACAGGGTCCTCCTCATAGTCCTCCTACTCGTCATCATCACCCTGGTCCTCGTAGTCGTCAGGAGCAGGTGGAGCTGTGTGCGAGAAGAACCGTCCCTGCGAGCCTGTAGCAAATGAAGAATTATTGAGAGCATTGTAATACGTGAAGAATGCATTTCGGTACTCACCTCTAGCGGCTCTGAGCGTGCCCGGGCTCGCCTCTCGCGACTGCGGGATGGTAGCGTCTTGAAGATGTACTTGCAAAGATTGCCGCCGCTAAGCGGCACGCCAGGAGCCACCTCGGGAGGGATGCGGCATCCCGACAACTCGAGTCCACGTCTCACGCTGTCCCGAGCCCTCGCGACGTAAGAGGTGACCTCCTGTCTCGTCACCTCTTCTCTGGTGGTCAATCGAGAAAACAAGACGCCTAAGTCATCGTATATATGGAGCAGTGCATCATTCTGCAAAAAAAATTACAAATTAGTTAGAAAAAATAAATTACAAATTACTACGATTACGTGAGATCGAAGGGATGACGCAACGTACCGAAGTGTGCGCCGTCGAATCCGTATGGGTGGGGTACGTGTCTACCACTTTGGGAACGTGTCTAGGAGGATCGGGGTCGACACGTACCAAACGCAAATGAGTCCGGGAAGTGTACCACTCTCGGTACGCACGGTACGTCCGCGGGTCGTACGGCGCAGCCTCAGCGTAGACGTCCTTCAGGGCTCCTCCCTACTCCTCAACCCAAGGCACCATACGTAAGTACCAAGGGGTGGTCCCAGGTGTGCCCTTCCTACTCTGCCTGTGGGTAAGAAATAAATATAGCGGTATTAGATGGCATTACACAGTAATGATTATAAAAACATCGATATAGGGAACTTACGTGTGGACTGAGGGTGGGGCGCATGGTCGTGCGTGCAGGAACGCGCTTAGTAGACCAAAGCGCCTCATCACACGATGGGCGGTGTAGCCCTCGACACGGGCGTCGAACACGAGGAACAAGCGGGTGAGCGATACTCGCGTCTCGTGTGCAAAGGGTGGGCGAGCCACCCTCACAGAAGCTGCACCTCGGCGTCTGCGTCTGGCGTCTAGCGTCGTGGTCCTCGATGAGGTGGTCGAACGATGATTTAACTGCGGGTAGCCCATCCGCCGCGATCGTGTCGCCCACCTAAACTGTAGTCACGATAGAATGTAACCGTTAGTACTCGGAAAAGTTAAATAAAAAGTACCAAAATCGTGATTGCAATATCTTACGTCGCGGGCACGGATGGTGCCATGGTCGGACCATCGGCGTCACCGCTGGATGCTCTAGAAATTGCGGGTCGATCTCGAGCCACCGTCTGGAATCTCGTATGCCCACAGATGTACGGCGGTGGACATCCGAAGGTCGCGTTATTGGCGATCCGTGCACACCGTCGCGAGTGCGGTAGGTGGCGCAAAACGCGCCGAGCCCGAGAGTCTTGTGGCATGGCGTCAAGGGGTGCGCCCGCGATCGCCTCATGGACCGCACCAGTGCTGCCCACGCTATCCCCATGGGAGGTCGTGAACATGCACCAGCCGAAGAGCCACAGCAGGTACGCCTCCAGGTGGTGGCTGAGGCTCTGCTCATCCGTTGGCTCGACGATCTGCTCACGCTGTAAAATAAAGCTCACTTATTATTTTAAGCAGTACGTACACAATTTAGTTTTAAAGGCTACTTGCGTACCATGAACTGTCCAAGACAGCGCAGTGTCGGTCCGTGCGGGTGGTCAAAGGTCCTGTACACGGTAGGTGGTAGTACACCCGCGAACCTCTGCAGCAGCTCCTGGCGCCACTCCGGGTCGACGTCCTGGGGCACCACAGCCTCACCGGCGATCGGGAGGTCGAGGAGGTAGGAGACGTCCTGCAAAGTGATCGTCATCTCCCCGACAGGGAGATGGAAGGTGTGCGTCTCCGGCCTCCACCGATCCACCAAAGCGGTGATCAACAATCGGTCGTACGGGAACCGGCGTCCCAAGTGCTCTACCATCCGGGCGAGGGGCAGCAACCCTGAAGCTCGAAGCCTAAGAAACAGAAACATGTAATTAATATCAGTGCTGCACTAGTCATGGTGCTAGAACAAACATGTTTACAAATTTAAATCTTGATATGTTACAGGGATCCAACGTGGATCGGCGCCCAGAGTGTTCTTGTTGTCTAGGTCGAAGGGCGCCACCGCCTGAGGTCCCTCCTCCTCTGGGACGATGAGTGGCGAAGCGGGCACGGTGACCACGGCCGACGATCGGGTCCAGCAACTCGAATGGCCACTCGTCATCTCCATGCTGGTGAGCCATACCTGCAAATTACAAAAATGAAAGTTAGAACTGAAACACATATGTAAACAAAAGAGTGCGTAAAACTACACAAGCATCACAACAATATATTGAAACAAATACGCACATAAAAAACGGAGAAGCTCATTACAATATATCGAAACAATTCCAATAATTTATCAAGACACAACACTCGCAACAGCTAGGTACAAAACAGAGTTCATACAACACACGTTACATTGATGAAATATAAATTTGATATATGACATATGATAATGCAAATTGCTTGTCATCTAGTGCGATGGCGTCGTGCAGCAGTCCTCGTAGAGGACGATCCTTCCCCCACCATCGGGTGACCATCTCCTCCTTCGTTTTATGCTTCGCAGTTCTTGAACGTATGTCCTCGTTGGTTGCACAATAAGCATTTCTTCACGCGTTTGCCAGCTTCTGACTCATCCATGTTATTTCTTATACGCCTTGTTTTTCGACGCCCTACTTTCCCTCTTCTCGCATCAAAATCAGGGACCCAGAACCTGTCATCAACACTAGGAGTTGTGGTGAAAGAACCCACAACCCCATAACCATAAAGCTCCTCGCTCCAAGTTGCCATCACCCTTTCCTTTATAAAATATTCAGATAGGTATGTACCAGGTTGCATTCCAAATAAAGCACAACAGTATCAAGTTCATTTAGCGGAAGCAAAAGTAAGACGAGGAACCTTTCATAACCACAGGCAACTGAGTGCGGCTCAACCCTTAATCCTCCTGACCTTCGATGAACTCCTCCTCCCAAGCTGTCATGGCTTCTTCTTCTGAGGTTTTGTCGATGCAAGGGTGAGTATACAACATACTCCACAAGTCATACTGTCTGATCTTATTACTACATGCATGGCTTATGCCAAGGAAAGGCTTAATGGTTATTTTGCATAAAGCGGCACTTCTTTTAAACAGGTAATCCTATTAGATTAAAAAGCGGTAAAATCAATAATATTAATAGTTTATTTCTCAGTTCTTGTCCAAGAGTTTGGCACTGACCCTAAATTGATTCATCAATTTTTGGCACCTGACCACCCATTCCACATTTTTATTTTATGAAAATCTAACCCTTGACTGTAATCCCCGAGCAATGTCCAATACCGCGGACACGGCTATTCGAATAGATTTATACACACACTCTGCAGAGGTTGTACACTTTACCCACAGGATACAGTCGTTCACCACACAGGTGATTGATTGTAACAAAGCCTTTGGAGACTAACACTTAACAAATGATCCTCTCGATGTGCCTTTCTAACACTTCCCTCACTGAGCCAAAGTTTAGAACAGCGGAATCTGATTGGATGGGTACCAAGCCATAACAGTGCGCTCCCCATACGGTTACATTTTTGTGTAGCTATGCCCGAGTATCAAAGGAAAGATATTAGAGACCTACTCAACTAGGTCCGTCCCATTAGGACAAGTGGTTGTCTGAGAAACTTCAGTTCAAAGGCTCGCAAGGTAAAATCCTTAAGCTGTCCGGGTAAGACATCCATTTTGTACTTCTCGGCACACAGCCTTCACAATCTTTCATACATCCCTTTGCCACAGGCCCATTCGCACGAAGCCTTCTCGCCACTTACTGGTCCAAAACATTCCCCCAGTTGCATTTATGCAACACATGCCAATGCCCACTTCATTGCACGAGTAGAACCACACAGTCGCTACCCTCAATTCCATTTCATGACATCATCGCATTATTCCAAAATCGTTCCATAAGTGTTTAGTCAATTATTGATTTGCTATTTAAAAGACATTCAGCAGCGTACAAGCAGGCTAAGCGACTAATCATGGTCTAGCCTCCCGTGTTGGCATTAATATAGCAACCAACATAATTTAGCATTCTAGGGTGACAAGGTGTTTAGGACATACAATGATATTAACAAGGTGGCATAAGCAAGATAGGTATTTTAACTACTTTTCCCACATGAGCAATATCATTTTTAATTAACATAGCATGCATAACTTGAATCGAGATATATTTGAAAATCTAGGGGCAACATAGTCAAAGCATGACTTGCCTTTGAAAAGTAGTTGGTCTGATGCGAGATCTGCTGACGGGTCTTGAATCCTCCCGTGACTTAGGCAACTTCGAGTCTATTGAACAACGCACACAATAAATACACCAAAATAGAAAGCAAGATCATCACCAAAAAATAAAATAAAAATCACCATTAAATACTTTACATTTTTACAAATTTTTGGGCACTGGAATCACCCAAATCTGAGTTAAAATGCAAAAGTTATAACAATTACAAGTTTTCTGAAATTCACTAATTGAATAACCGAATTAATTGATTTATTTTTCTACTGAAAATCCGGTTAAATCCTCGGCTTGACACGTGTCAACACCAGAGGCTGCCACGTCGGCTCGGCTTCTGACAAGTGGGCCCCAGATAGCGTCATCTTGGCGTCGGCCTGGCCGGGTCATCACATCGACTTGTGGGCCCCAGGAGCGATGCTTGGACCAACGAAGTCGACCGCGGCGCGATCTCGGCCCTCCATCGAGGATCCGATGGCCATCTTCAACCGCGCCGGCAGAGGCTACGTGGGCGCACACCTACCGTCGGATGAAGATCCTACTACTGCATTACCGGCGATACTGCGCTACGAAGCCTCGTGGCTTAATCTTGACCGCATATTCGAGATCTAACGGCCTTCATAAAAGCAGCTGCGGTGCGGCTACGTGGACGCCTTACCGACGGTCGGATCACGAGATCCAGCGGTGCGGGTACCGGCGATATCCTATTCAGCGCCTCGTGGATGAATCGAGCGGTCGGATGAGAATCAGCGGCGGAGGCTAACCGAAGCTGCCAGATCGCTACCAAGCCTCGCGGCGCAATGGGGCGGTTGGATCAAAATCGACTACGGTGAGATCTCTGATGCTTATTCAAGCGTGAATTCCTTTGGAGAAGGCGTGGCGCTACCTCGGACGTCGCGATGGAGATCCGACGGCTATCGTTAACCAGCGAGTTTACTATTCTCTAGCCTACGTGGGCTTCTCAGGACCATACGATGAGGATTGAGCGGCGGGATCTACTAATCTGCGCCATACTGAATTCAAAAGGGAATACGTGGCTTTACCTCGAGCGTCCGATGTGAATCCGACGGTTGAGGTTGCACGTGAGGCGACGAAGAAGAAACGGTGGCGTTGGTCACCGGATGAAGTCGCTCGGAGCGATTCCATGCTTCTCTGGTCGGAAGATGTAACCCAGCGGATGCGTCTTGGCTCGGTCAACTTGGTGAGGGTCTCGGCGACGGCGGAGAGTAGCGGACGGCGGCGAAACGCGAAGAGAACCGAGGTGGAGGAGAGAAGCTACTACGGCGAGCTCTAGCGCACGCTATAGAGGATGGCAAGGCACGAGAGGAGTGGCAAAAGGAGCGGAGTGGAGTGCTGAGCACGGAGGTCTACTTCACCCGCTCGGACACGCCTCGAGACGCGTGCAAATCCTGACAAAATCCTCGGTGGCCAACAGTGGCCGGCGGTGAGGCAGTCGCGCCCTCCCGAGACTGTTCGATCACATCCGCCGTTCGATCACGATCCAACGGCGCGGAATGAATAACGTTTGGCGGAGTAAAGCCCGCGTCGCCATCCTATCGGCAGCGCCAAGATCAATGGCTCAAACGCCAAGAGCGACGCGGCTCCATGACGATCGCCGTCGGGATCGACGGCTGGCAGCGAATCTTGCGGCGCTAGGGTTTCTGGCGCAAGACAAGTGTTGGGCTCGGCCCGACACTGTAGCCTCCGATTTTTTCAGCTTTTTCCAATAAAAATAATTGCAAAAATTCAAAGTAATTAATTAGGGTACTAAAAATACCTGAAAAATTCTAGAAAAATTATAGAAAATATTTCATAGTATTTTGTGCCTAAATAAAATATTTTCATTTATTTTTGATAAGTACATTTTTAATATTTAAATACTCAAGAGAAGATAATCTAAAAATAATTTCAATTAAATCTAAATAATTCCCATAAATCCAGATAAATTCAATTAAATGCAAACAAAGGTTGATTAAGTCACAAAAAATTTTAAATAACTCCAAAAATTAAATTTGGGCAAATTTCGGGACGTTACAAACCTACCCCCTTTAACAGAATCTCGACCCCGAGATTCGAAGCTTAACTAAAGAATAGGTTTGGGAATTCCTTTTTCAGATCCTCTTCTCGTTCCCATGTGGCTTCACTTTCTGTGTGATTGCTCCGCTGAACTCTGCAAAAACGGGTTGTCTTGCTCCTGGTTTTCCGATCTACTGTATCCAGAATCTTTATCGGTCGCTCTTTGTAAGTCAAGTCTTCCTGTAGTTCAACTTCTTCCAGTGAGGTTTGCTCTTCAGGTAATCGGAGACATTTCTTGAGTTGCGATACATGAAAGACATTGTGTACGCCCACTAATGACTGTGGTAGCTCCAGTTGATAGGCGACTTCGCCCTTACGACTTATGATCTTAAACGGTCCCACATATCTTGGCGCAAGTTTACCCTTTTTGTGAAACCTCTGGACTCCCTTAAGAGGCGTAACTCTGAGATACACATAATCTTCAGGTTCAAAGCTCAATTCCCTGCGGCGATTGTCCGCGTAACTCTTCTGCCTTGACTACGCGATTTTCAACCTTTATCTGATCAGTGCTATTTGCTCTTCGGCTTCTTGGAGTATGTCTGGTCCGAAGACACGACGCTCACCAGTCTCATTCCAATTTAACGGCGTCCTACAAGGTCGACCATACAATGCTTCGAAAGGTGACATCTGAAGACTAGCCTGATAGCTGTTGTTGCAACTAAATTCAGCATATGGTAAACATTTATCCCAAGTCGATGTATAAGCCAATGCACAGGCTCTTAACATATCTTCTAATATCTGGTTGACTCTTTCAGTCTGCCCATCTGTCTGCGGGTGATATGCTGTACTGAAGTTTAAGCGGATGCCCATTGTTGTATGCAATTTATCCCAAAATCTTGAGGTGAATTGGGTACCTCTGTCCGATACTATCTTCTTTGGCACTCCATGTAAGCAAACGATCCTTGCCATGTATAGCTCGGCTAGCTTATCTCCTGAGTAGGTTGTCTTTACCGGTATGAAATGTGCGACCTTTGTCAATCGATCCACGATGACCCATATGGAGTCATAACCTCCTTGCGTCCTTGGCAATCCGGTAATAAAATCCATTCCAATTTCTTCCCATTTCCACTCTGGTATCTTTAATGGTTGTAGCAGTCCTGCTAGTTTCTGATGCATAGCTTTGACTCGCTGGCATACATCACACAGTGCTACGTGTTCCGCAACCTCTCTCTTCGTATTTGGCCACCAGAATCTTTCTTTCAAGTCTTGATACATTTTTGCGCTTCCTGGGTGAATCGAATACTTGGAGTCGTGAGCTTCCTCCAATATCAACTGCTTCAGCTCCTTTTTGTTAGGTACACAAATGCGCTCCTTCATCCATAACGTGCCTTTTTCGTCCAGCCTAAATTCTTTTGCTTGTCCTTCCTCCATCTTGGCTTTGATTCTCTCGATCTTCTCATCATTCTTCTGACTTTCTCTAATCTGATCTTCCAAGATAGGCTTCACTTCTAATGCGGTTAAAAATCCTTCTGGAACAACTTCCAATTTTAATCTCTGAAGGTCCTTGCCCAATTCTCCCTGGCTTTCTCCCATTATCATATTTAGGCTATGACTCTTCCGACTTAGGGCATCAGCCACTACATTGGCCTTGCCGGGATGATAATGGATACCCATGTTGTTATCCTTGATCAGCTCCAACCATCTCCTCTGTCTCATGTTCAGATCAGATTGGGTGAAAATATATTTAAGGCTCTTATGGTCCGTATACACCTCACATCTATTGCCAATAAGATAGTGACGCCATATCTTCAGGGCATGCACTACGGCTGCTAGTTCTAGATCGTGCGTCGGGTAATTCCCTTCATGTGGCCTTAGTTGCCTTGACGCGTAAGCTACCACCTTCCCATTCTGCATTAACACGCATCCCAGTCCTTGGCGCGATG
Source organism: Guadua angustifolia (assembly GCA_036346375.1). NCBI lineage: Eukaryota > Viridiplantae > Streptophyta > Magnoliopsida > Poales > Poaceae > Guadua > Guadua angustifolia. The sequence goes on from CM070508.1 coordinate 15,367,348, forward strand.
CGTCGTAGTAAATATCAAAACTCTGGTGCACATCTGGTTGAACTAACACTGGTGCTGATGTCAGTCGTTTCTTCAATTCTTGGAAACTCTTCTCACAATCTGGCGTCCAGACAAATTTCTTCTCTTTCTTCAACAGTTGCGTCATTGGCCTGGCAATTGTCGAAAATCCTTCTATAAATCGGCGGTAATAACCAGCCATCCCAAGGAAACTTCGAATCTGAGTAACCGCCTTTGGCGACTCCCAATGTAGTACTGCCTCCACCTTGCTTGGGTCCACTGCAATTCCCTCGGCGGTCATTACATGCCCTAGGAAATCTACCTTACTCTTCCAGAAATCGCACTTACTGAATTTCGCATATAGCTGCTGCTCCCTTAACTTTTCCAGCACTAATCTCAAATGTTGAGCGTGCTCTTCATCTGTCCTTGAGTAAACCAGAATATCGTCTATGAACACGACCACAAATTTATCTAAATATTCCATGAATACTTTATTCATTAAATTCATAAAGTAAGCTGGCGCATTTGTCAATCCAAATGACATAACAATGAACTCATAGTGTCCATATCTTGAAGAAAATGCGGTCTTGGGTATGTCCTCTGTCTTGATTTTCAACTGGTGGTATCCTGACCTAAGGTCGATCTTGGAGAATACTCCTGCTCCTCTTAATTGATCAAAGAGGTCATTTATCCGGGGTAACGGGTATTTGTTCTTTATTGTCACTTCGTTAAGTGCACAATAATCTACACACATCCGAAAACTCCCATCCTTTTTCTTAATGAACAGAACCGGTGCTCCCCAAGGTGACGAGCTCGGTCTGATGAATCCCTTTTCTAATAATTCTTCGATCTGCTTCTTCATTTCTACCAACTCTTCGGTGGACATCCGATATGGTCTCTTTGCTATCGGTGCTGTTCCAGGCACTAAGTCAAGTACGAACTCTATGTCTCTGTCTGGTGGCATTCCTGGTAATTCCTCAGGAAAAACATCTGGGTATTCACTGACCACTGGTACATCTCTTATACTGACGGTCTCCAGATTGTTTACCAATATTTGACCTTCTCGAACTGCCACTGCTTAGAATTCCACTTTCCTACCTTCAGGGCTCTTGATAGACACAACTCTTAGCGCTTGATCTATCTGACCTTATGCTTGGTCAACCAATCCATTCCCAGGATTACGTCCAGGGTTTGTGTATCTAATATAATAAGGTTCGCAAGGAACTCTACTCCTTTTATTACTAGCTTAACCCCAAAACATCCGACCTTAGAACGGAGTTCTGATCCAGGGGATTGAACTAGAAGTGTACTTTTAAGGTTAACAATATCCAGATCATTTGTCACGGCAAAATCTCGAGAAATGAACGAATGTGAAGCTCCTGAATCAAATAATATCAGAGGCGGCATCGAGTTGACTAGGAACCTACCGAGCACGACGTCCGTAGCATTCTGGACTTCGTTTGCGGAGATATGGTTAATTCTGCCTCGCGTGAATGCTTGCGGTGTAGCTCCAGCTTGGGCGGGTCCTCGGCTTCCTCCTTGGACAGGAGTTTTAGCTGGTGTGTTCCCTAAATTGAAGCGCACTGGGGTCACTCCTCCTTTCTTTGGGCACACATTAGCGAAATGCCCAGCCTCGTTGCAATTGTAGCAGCGTCTTCCTGACATCTGCTGATTTCCTCCGCTCTGGTTGGCAATCCTGGCTAGGGTCTGAGGGGTTTGTCCAGTTGGTCTTGGCATTGGTGACGGTGTCCTGACGTTGCTCCCTTGGGGAAATCGAGAGAATTGTTGAGGTATCATCCTTGGCTTCTGATGACCATGGCGTCCTCCTTGCTAGGCCATGCGGCGTTTGCGATTATCGTCAAGCTCCTTGCGCTTGTCTTCCAGTATGAGTGCCTTATTTACTAATTCTTGGAAATCGGGGAAAGTGTGGGTGATCAACCCCACCTGCAATCTGGTGTTGAGTCCTTTCATGAAGCGGGATTGTCTGGCTTTATCGGTCGCTACATCTTCTGGTGCGTAGCGTGCTAGTTGAGTGAATTTATTCAGATAATCAGCCACTGTCTGGCCTCCTTGCTTCAGCGCTCGGAATTCCTCCTTTTTCAACTCCATGATACCCTCCGGCATATGGTATTGACGAAATGCTATGGTGAATTCTTCCCATGTAATCTCCTGCGGGTTCTCTTGCGACGCGCAGTAGTTTTCCCACCATTCAGCGGCGGTTCCTTCAAGCTGGTGAGAGGCATAAAGCACCCTCTCGTTTCCTTCACACTGCGTTATATGCAATTTCCTTTCGATGGTTCTCAACGATTAAATGCGCCTCTAGTGGACTGGCATTGCCTGAGAATGTCGGCGGACGCGTCCTCATAAACTCGAACAATCTTGAATAGGGACGTGGCCCATTGTTATTAGCTTGATTGTTGGCGACTGCCTGAGTGTTGATTTGTTGCACGGTTGCCATCATGGTCTGCATTAATTGGGTGCATCTTTGCGTAAATGCTCCTAGATTACGCATGTCAATGGCGGTCTTTGCTGTGGTGGCGGTGTCTTGCTCTGATCGCCTCTGGCGCGAACCACTGCCCCCTGCTCCGTTGTTGCGAGTGTTCACCATCTACTGATCGCTTCGGTGGTTTAGAGATATGGGGGAAAATAATAGGCAAGCATAGGCACTTATAGGGGGAAAACAGGTGTAACTTAAAAACCCTTAAACATTCAAGCATAGATAATAATTAGGTATGGTTTCTTACATAGTCTAGGGACTATGCAACCATCAAAATAGTCACAACATCACATCAAATTGTTCATTACATCACATCGCACATCTAAGTTCGAAATTAAAGACGCGACTCAACACAAGTGAGTCTCAACGCAAAAGCTGATCTCTACAACTCTGAAAAAGCTCACTCCTCAAGCCAACCCGGCTGCGGCTCACCGATCACGTACATCAGCGGGTGAGCTGGCATCGGGACAAACTGATCCCCATGCCCTCCCACTGGTGCAGCTGGGGGGGCACCACCGACTGCTGGTCCTCAGGCGCTGGCGCTGGCTCCTCCGACTCCTCGTCGTCGTCGTCGAGCTCCATGACGGCGTCCGGCTCCCCGTGGCCGTAGAGAGCCTCCTCCAGCTCGGCGATCCTCTGAACGGCGTGCTCTCTGGTCTCTCGTAAGGCAACCTCGGTCTCCTCCAGAACGCGGTACATAGCCTGAAGCTCCGTAGTCGTGGCGTCCATGACCTCCTCCTGAGCAGCGGCGAAGCGGCCCAGGTGCACGACGGCGGCGTCGTCCTCCAACTCCAAGCGCGCTTGAAGAGGTCCTCCCGCGTGCGGGTGCACACGGAAAGCAGTGTCCCACAGCTCGTAGCCATAGTCCCTGCTAACCCGACGCAGCGCCACCTGGGCACACTCCTGTATGCCCGCCTCGTAGCTGGCTCGCTTCACCGCGAGGTGGAGCGGATGACTAGCACGCGCGTGCTCCCGCGTGTACAAGGTGAGGGTGGTCTCCCATCCTCGGTTGATCCCGTTGACTATCCAAGTGCGGGACCGGTAGAGAGGACGGTCAAAGCCTCCTAGCACCTGGAGCATCCTCCACAGCTCCGCTGCGTAGCCTCCGTGACGCTCACCGAAAGAGTGAACCATCCGCATCTGCCAAAGCAACGCGTCAGTACTAAAATTTTTAAAAGAATACAAAAGTAATCGCAAAATACAGCATAGGTATGAAGTAAGGAAGAAGAGATGAGTCGAGATTTCATTGATTATTCTTGCCCAAGTTTTATCCTTTAGAAATTAATTTGTATCCCTCTAAAACGGCCAGTCCAACTAGGGTTAAGTCCTACAGTCAATATGGCTCTGATACCAACCCTGTCGTGCCCCGAATTTACGGATTCGGACACTCTGTGTATTCGGCACTAGTCCAGAATCACGCTAGTGCACACAGTATAAACAGGTTGAAGTACCACAATCATACACAGCGGAATTTAATAATTAAGTACTTCGAGCATAATATAATCGAGTTACATGACCTTATGGTCACCTTACAATAACTCGCCTCGCAGGGCGATAAACAACAACAGTATCAAGTTCATTTAGCGGAAGCAAAAGTAAGACGAGGAACCCTTCATAACCACAGGCAACTGAGTGCGGCTCAACCCTTAATCCTCCTGGCCTTCGATGAACTCCTCCTCCCAAGCCGCACGGCTTCTTCCGAGGTTTTGTCGATGCAAGGGTGAGTATACAACATACTCCACAAGTCATGCACAATGCGTCTTATTACTACATGCATGGCTTATGCCAAGGAAAGGCTTAATGGTTATTTTGCATAAGCGGCACTTCTTTTAAGCAGTAATCCTATTAGATTAAAAAGTGGTAAAATCAATAATATTAATAGTTTATTTCTCGGTTCTTGTCCAAGAGTTTGGCACCTGACCCTAAATTGATTCATCAATTTTTGGCACACAGCCACCCATTCCACATTTTTATTTTATGAAAATCTAACCCTTGACTGTAATCCCCGAGCAATGTCCAATACCGCGGACACGGCTATTCGAATAGATTTTTACACACACTCTGCAGAGGTTGTATACTTTACCCACAGGATACAGTCGTTCACCACACAGGTGATTGATTGTAACAAAGCCTTTCGGAGACTAACACTTAACCAGTGATCCTCTCCAGTATTGCCTTTCTAACACTTCCCTCACACAGAGCCAAAGTTTAGAACAGGCAGATACAGTTGGATGGGTACCAAGCCGCAACACAGGTACGCTCCCCCATACGGTTACATTTTTGTGTAACTGTCGTCCCGAGGTATCAAAGGAAAGATATTAGAGACCTACTCAACTAGGTCCGTCCCATTCCGGACAAGTGGTTGTACGAGAAACTCAGTTCAAAGGCTCGCAAGGTAAAATCCTTAACTGTCCCGGGTAAGACATCCATTTTGTACTTCTCGGCACACAGCCTTCACAATCTTTCATACATCCCTTTGCCACACAGGCCCATTCGGCACGAAGCCTTCTCGCCACTTGCCCTGGTCCAAAACATTCCCCCCCCCAGATTTGCATTTATGCAACACATGCCAATGCCCACTTCATTGCACGAGTAGAACCACACAGGTCGCTACCCTCAATTCCATTTCATGACATCATCGCATTATTCCAAAATGCGTTCCATAAGTGTTTAGTCAGTATTGATTTGCTATTTAAAAGACATTCAACGCGTACAAGCAGGCTAAGCGACTAATCATGGTCTAGCCTCCCGTGTTGGCATTAATATAGCAACCAACATAATTTAGCATTCTAGGGTGACAAGGTGTTTAGGACATACAATGATATTAACAAGGTGGCATAAGCAAGATAGGTATTTTAACTACTTTTCCCACATGAGCAATATCATTTTTAATTAACATAGCATGCATAACTTGAATCGAGATATATTTGAAAATCTAGGGGCAACATAGTCAAAGCATGACTTGCCTTTGAAAAGTAGTTGGTCCTGGTCTGAGATCTGCGACGGGTCTTCGAATCCCTCCCCGGCGACTTCTGGCAACTCGGAGTCTATTCGGAACAACGTGCACACAATAAATACACCAAAACAGACAGCAAGATCATCACCAAAAAATAAAATAAAAATCACCATTAAATAGTTTACATTTTTACAAATTTTTGGGCACTGGAATGACCCAAATCCGAGTTAAAATGCAAAAGTTATAGCAATTACAAGTTTTCTGAAATTCATTAATTGAATAACCGAATTAATTGATTTATTTTTCTACTGAAAATCCGGTTAAATCCTCGGCTTGACACGTGTCAACACCAGAGGCTGCCACATCGGCTCGGCTACTGACAAGTGGGCCCCAGATGACGTCATCTTGATGTCAAGACGGTACCGGTCATCACTGCGACATGTGGGCCCCAATTTAACGATCTTTGGACCAACCGAAGTCGACACGCGGCGCGATCTCGGCCCTCCATCAGGGATCCGATGGCCATCTTCAACCGCGCCGACCCGAGGCTACGTGGACGCACACCTACCGTCGGATGAAGATCCTACGGCTGCTGTTACCCGAGCGATACACTGCTACGAAGCCTACGTGGCTTAATCTTGACCGCATATTCGAGATCTAACGGCCTTCATGAAAGCAGCTGCGGTGCGGCTCGCGGGCCGACCAAAGACGGTCGGATGCAGATCCAGCGGTGCGGGTACCGGCGATATCCTATTCCGCGCCTCGTGGGCCGAATCGAGTATCGGATGAGAATCCAACGGCGGAGGCTAACCGAGCGCTGCACTGCTACCAAGCCTACGCGGCGCAATGGGAGCGGTTGGATCAAAATCCGACGGCTGAGATCTACGGTGCTTATTCAAATGTGAATCCACTGGAGAAGATGTGGCGCTACCTCAGGCGTGCGATGGAGATCCGACGGCTACCGTTAACCAGCGAGTTTACTATTCTCTAGCCTACGTGGGCTTCTCAGGACCATACGATGAGGATTCAACGGCCAGGATCTACTAATACCGCTTCGCCCTGAATTCAAAAGGGAATACGTGGCTTTACCTCAAGCGTCCGATGTGAATCCGATGGTTGAGGTTGCACGCGAGGCGACGAAGAAGAAACGGTGGCGTTGGTCGCCGGACTTGGGGAAGATGAAGTCGCTCGGAGCGATTCCGTGCTTCTCTGGTCGGAAGAAGTAACCCAGCGGATGCGCTTTGGCTCGGTGAACTTGGTGAGGGTCTCGGCGACGGCGGAGAGTAGCGGACGGCGGCGAAACGCGAAGAGAACCGAGGCGGAGGAGAGTAGCTACTACGGCGAGCTCTAGCGCACGCTATGGAGGATGGCAAGGCACGAGAGGAGTGGCAAAAGGAGCGGAGTGGAGTGCTGAGCACAGAGGTCTACTTCACCCGCTCGGACACGCCTCGAGACGCGCGCAAATCCTGACAAAATCCTCGGCGGCCAACAGTGGCCGGCGGTGCGGCAGTCGCGCCCTCCCGAGACTGTTCGGTCACATCCGCCGTTCGATCACGATCCAACGGTGCGGAATGAATAACGTTTCGGCGGAGCCGAGCCACGCGTCGCCATCCTATCGGCTTGACGCCAAGATCCAATGGCTCAAACGCCAAGAGTGACGCGGCTCCATGACGATCGCCCGATCGGGATTGCACGGCGCGAACGCAACGGCGCTAGGGTTTCCTGGCGCGGCACAATGTTGGGCTCGGCCCGACACTGTAGCCTCCGATTTTTTCAGCTTTTTCCAATAAAAATAATTACAGAAATTCAAAGTAATTAATTAGGGCACTAAAAATACCCGAAAAATTCTAGAAAAATTCTAGAAAATATTTCAGAGTATTTTGAGCCTAAATAAAATATTTTCATTTATTTTTGATAAGTACATTTTTAATATTTAAATACTCAAGTGAAGATAATCTAAAAATAATTTCAATTAAATCTAAATAATTCCCATAAATCCAGATAAATTCAATTAACTGCAAACAAAGGTTGATTAAGTCACAAAAATTTTTAAATAACTCGAAAAATTAAATTTGGGCAAATTTCGGGACGTTACATTTTTTCTCCTCTCCTCTTCCCCCTCTTCCTCTTCCTCTCTCTCTCTTTCTCAAATTCTAAACCGAGCGCAAATGGCTACAGTGCCAGGCGACAGGCTTATAAAAACATCCCTGTCGCCATTTCATCGGGCGACAGGGGCGCGCACCTCCCTTGTCGTCATTTCATCCATCGATTTACTCCCTGTCGCCATTTCATTGGGCGACAGGCGCCGCTTTGGCTCTTGTCGCCATTTCATCGGGCGACTGAAAGTTGGGGGTGACGTGACCTCCTGTCGCCCGTTTATTTTGCAATTTAGGCCCCTGTCACTTATCCAACGGGCGACAGGGGTATATTTTTGTAATTTTTTTTTGGTGGTATATTTTTGAAATTTTGAATAAAAAATGTATTATTTTTAAAAAAAATTCTAATATTCGCGGCTACGAACGAGCCCTCCAGGCGTGCTTTGCGTGCCACTGCGCCGGTGCTGGTTGGGCCGGTACTCACGCGGGCACGCCTGACTTGGTTCCCGGCGTTGGTCCTATGGAACGAATCGGCGTCCCGCGCATACGGATGGTACAGCCGAACGGGATTGGGGAAGTACCCACGAGGCGGCTCCCTGCCCTGTGGTTCAGAGAACTGCCTGAAAGTGGCCAAACTGTCGAAATGTTTTCACAGAAAGAGGCAAGTTAAAAAGGTCCTGAAAATGATCAGTGGCATGAACCTGGGCTATTGACATATTTGCAGATTTTGCAAATGAAAATAGCTCTGGTTTGTTCAGTACAAGAAAGTTTTCATTCCAAATATCATACCAAAAAATCGTTCTCTGTCCATTGCCCACACTACATCTCACAATTCCTTTGTAGGTAGCGTTCAATTTTAAGTTGTCCTTCTACCAAAACGAACCTTCTGTAGGCAGTAAAGGTGGTCTTGTATTCTGATAATAGCTGACCCAAATGAGGATCGGGTGCTGTTGGTAGTACTACCGCACGTTGGCATAGGGGAGATCTCAGACATTCAATAAGCATCCATCGACCTGGAAACAGTGAGCCCATCATCTTCTTCTCGTCCGAAGACTAATTTCTACTCACTTCTTCCCCATATGTTTCTCGATCTTTGGCATATTAAGCTGTAAGCTTCATGCCTATAGCCACCTCCCTGGCAAGCTAAACCGGCCGATGACCGGCTCTCGGCGTCGAATTGTTAAGCCGTCGAGCAGAACCGACCCTTCCCCTGCAGCATCTTGGCAAGCTTGCATGTTCATGTAGCAATTGAGCAATTATTTTAATAGTTTTTTTTAGATCAATAGGACATCGACAAGATGCCCCAATTCTATTACTGAAACTTGAAACAATTCAGTTAACATCTATACATCCTTAAACTCATAACCACCAGCCGCACCCATAAGAGCTACTAATAAAACCTTGCGCCCCTGAAGGCTTACATCAAAGCCCAGGATACAATTCATTATGCAAAACAAACTGGAAACGAAAGCTCAAACAAACCTTATAGCCAACAACCAAAAACACAGCATGCATCTCGCAACCTGACCTCCAGGTGACCACACCAGCACAAAACTTCAACTTCAACGTATGCTACCCAGAAATAACAGGATAGAAAAGCCAAAAGAACATCCAATGAGGGAATTCTTTCCAGCACCCTTTTCTTTTCCAGCATCATTTTGTTTTGCCGAGACCTAGTGAGGAACTTCCTTTCATCAACCCTTTTACCGAAACTTCAAAATTTCCTGATCATCAGATTTCCACAGTCATCAACTTCTGGCAACATCACCCTCTTTGCCTCTCCTGGCAACTTCCAGTAGCCTGCTAATGTAAATTGAACGATCCTTCAATGCCTCAGAATTGACTTCAGCTCGATCTTCATCACCTATTCGCTCAATTGTAGAGCCGACAGACCAGGACCAGGACCCAGCTGTAAAGGCGCCTTCAACTTGATCTCCAGTATTTTGCAAAACTGATCCAGCCTGGGAAGCATATCCTCCTTGTACAAGGGCCTCCAGTCCTTCAAGGTTATGAGTATTCTTCTCCAGATTGCCTTTACACTTATCCAACACTGCAAACGAAAAATCATATCATTCCTATTCTTCCATAAGCACCAAAGAACTGCCGCACAAATAGTATTTAAAGTAGCATTTCTCTTATTACTGAGCCAAAAGCGTGCCACAGATTCATAATCATATCCAATTTTTAAATCAAAAAACTCACAAACCAACCACCGGATATTTTTAGCCACAATACATTCAAAGAAAATATGAACAACGGTCTCGGGTTCTTCACATAAACAACAACTAACCCTTTATCCATACCCTTTTCAACAAAGTTATCTCGGTCATTAACTTGTTATGTGAAATTAGCGAGAGGAAGAAATGAATTTTAGGTGGAACAATCAAACTCCAAGCGGCAGGATATAAGCTGAAACACCCTCTAAAATTTATGATAGCATAAAGTGATTTAACAGAATAAACACCATTGCTATTATACTGCCAAACTAAAGCATCGTCATCGTTAGAAAGCTTTAAAGTGTTTACCACTTCAACTAACTCAAACCACCTAATCATCATAGACTCGGAAAACGTTCTTCTGAAAGTACATTTAATATTAGAGCCATCCCAGATATCAGCTATAGTATAACCTTTTTCATTAACTATCATGTACAGATCCCAGAATTGAATGGTCAAACAGGAATTACCAAACCAAATATCTTCCCAAAACCTAATTTTAGTGCCATTCCCAACATACCACCTGTAACCAAACTTAGTAGCCCGCATAGCCCAGATAACACCCTTCCAGAAAGTCGAAGCATGAATATTGTCAGAAGCAAAAATATTAGGATTCTCCGTATTGTATTTAAACTTAATCAAGTCCTTCCACTCCTTATAATCATCGGCATAAAATCTTTTAATCCAGGATGCTAGTAGACACAAATTTAAATCTTTAATATTAGGTATTCCAAGACCACCAAATTGCTTTTCCATACATACTAAGTGCCAATTGGCCAGATGAATTTTATTGTGACCTTCATAGTCATTCCACAAACAATCAGCCATATGTGTATTTATAAGATCTAACGCCCATTTAGGAAATTTAAAGAAAGAAAGCAAATAAAGAGGAATACTAGACAAGCAAGATTTGATAAGGATAAGCCGACCACTATATGACAGTAACTTCCCTCTCCAGCCTGCAATTCTTTTCAGCATTTTATCAATAAGAGGCTGAAAATCCTCTCTCCTAATTTTATCATGATGGAGAGGAATACCGAGATATTTAATAGGAAAGGTACCAATCTTACAGCAAAACATATTAGCAAACCTTGTAGTCTCACTCTCATCACAACCAATAGCAATCAACTCACTTTTATGAAAATTAATTCTCATTCCAGACATTTGTTCGAAGCAAATAAGAAGCCATTTGAGATGTAAAGCAACAACCTCACTATTTTCCAAGAAAAGAATGGTATCGTCCGCATATTGCAAGCTAAGAATACCTCCCAGACAAAAATCTTCACACAACCCTTTAACTAAACCATTGTTAGCAGCTTTACGTAACATTCTAGCAAAAACATCAGCAACAAAATTAAATAGAATTGGAGAAAGAGGGTCACCCTGCCGTAAACCTTTACCAGTATGGAAAAAATTACTCTCAACATTGTTGATTTTTACACCCACAGAGCCTTTATCCAAAATAGCATAAATCCAAGTCCGCCACTTATCCCCGAACCCCCTTTTAGCTAGAACATCTAATAAAAAACTCCAATTAACCATATCATAAGCCTTTTCATAATCCAGTTTGAAAACAAAACCTTTCTTTTTATCACGATGAATTTTGTGGATTACCTCATGGGCAGTGACAACACTCTCAAGAATATATCTATTCTTGATGAAAGCGGTTTGATTATGCAAGATGATTCTATTACAAAGAGGACCAATTCGATTAGTTAGAACTTTTGTAACAATCTTGTAACTGCAATTCAATAAACTAATAGGCCTAAATTGTCTAATGTTACGAGCATTGTTCTTTTTCGGGATCAAAGAAATCATAGTAAAATTAAGTCTAAACAAATCCAATTCACATTTTTCCAAGCTCCTAAACAAAGCCATTAGATCATCTTTGATAATATTCCAAAATTTTTGATAAAAGATGAAAGGAAGCCCATCCGGACCAGGAGCCCCGTCAGAGTAGGAATCAAAAACTGCTTTTTTAACTTCATCTTCGGTGAAAGGAGCTTCAAGAGCCAGATTCTCCTCAACAGAAATTTTATCCTCCACACCAAAAAACGAGCTGCACATGTTGATGTTAGGCTTAGGCTCAAAACCAAACAATGACTTATAGTAATCACAAGCTATATTCAACATTTCCCTCGTATCATGCACCGGCCCATCCGGACCATCCAAAACACTAATAAAATTTTTTCTTCTTCTTTGATTGGCAACGGCATGAAAATACTTAGTATTTCTATCCCCTTCCTTAATATTTCTCTCCCTAGCCCTTTGTCTCACTTTAGTTTCCTCCATAGTCCAGATTCTTTCAATCTCATGCTTAATAAAAGATAACCTACTCTCTTCTTCAACAGTAAGCGAACGACTTTCTGAAAGAATGTCGATAGCATCAAACTCAAGAATTAAAGAAGCTTTCCTCTTTTTAATTTCAGAATCAATGTTTAAGCTCCAACCTTTAGTAACCTTTCTAAAGTTCCTAACCTTACACTGCCAATTTTCCATAGCATTCTCTCTTTGAGGAATGTTCTAAGCTTTTAAAACAACTTCATTAAACTCGTCATGGAGAAGCCACCACTTCTCAAATTTATACCTAGGATTAAAATAATTTGTATGCTCACCCGACTCCCACAGAATGGGCGAGTGATCACTACCAACTCTAGCAAGAGAAGAAACAATCGCTAACAGATATCTTTCCTCAAAGGAAGTACTACAGAAAACCCTATCAATCACAGACATAACTGAATCTTTCTGATTATTAGACCATGTAAAGTGTCTACCAGTCAAATGAATCTCCATAAGCCCCCACATGTTAATCCATTCATTAAACTTATCACACCATTTGTGATCAACCTTACCATTATTCTTATCAGTCTGAAATCTAACCAGATTAAAGTCCCCTCCCAGCAGGATTGGGGTCTGCTCATCTACTACAAAAATTTCATGAAGTTCCGAAATGAATTCTAACTTACCTTCCTCATAAGGTGAGCCATACACAGTAACAAGTCTCCATACAAAATCATCTCTCTTATTTTTTATCAAACATTGAACCAAGAATTTTTTCACATCAACCTGAAGAATTTCCAGAATATCAGAGTTAACTCCAACCAAAATACCACCTGCAGTGGATTGGGCTGGAAGCCAATGCCATTCAAAGTTTTTAGAGCCACTAATATTATTAAAAAAGGAAATGCTAAAGGCTTCTTTTTTAGTTTCCTGAAAACCAACAAAATCCACATTGTGATTTCTAATGAGATCTGCTAAACACTGAGTTTTCCCAGGTTGCCCTAGGCCTCGAATGTTCCAAAAAATACCCTTCATCTTTTTTTTATATTTCATGGGGTGCTTGCCCCGTTTAAACTTTCCAACCGTTATCCATCCATCAGATTCAGAATACTCGCCAGAATCTTCCTTCAGAAGATCTGGTGGAGTATTTTGACAATGAGACTTTATCGCACTATTTTCAGCACAGTAAACAGGAAAGCAATCAACACCAATACAAGCGTCTCCCACAGAGACCTGGTTTTTCGCAAGAACAACTTCCACCACTTCAGATTCTTTAACATCCTGACATACAACATTCATCCTATCATTTTTTATACTACCATTCAATTATTTTAATAGTAGGCACTACTATGTTTTTTTTTATAAAAAAAGCAAGGATCTACTTGAATCATTTCTGCAATAATGCAGCACTGAACGCATACAACGGCAGTGACGAGACAAAATCCATGGCATGGGTCAAGCGACATTGCAAGGCTCAATTTCCCAAGAGACGACGCGGTCGCCGACGATTCAACCCTTTGGCATTCAGTGGCAAACATCAGTCGGGATTGCTCTTCGGGGTTAGCCGTAGCTTATAGCCGAGATTCCACTTTGCTCTTGCCATCCGTAGGCCGCAGCTTGTATAGACGGGCCTGGGGACTTGGAGGGGCAAGGAGAAGGTGGGGGTGATGATTCCTGGATGTTGGATGCTCGTTGAATGGCTGGGATCTTCCGATTGCCAAAGTTGCAGGCTTGCAGCCGTACTAGCAACAACGCCCGATCCCAGTTCCCACACACAGCCCCTGCATACATGTCCCGTGGGTGGTGGCACCATCACCGTCCTAACATGTTGCCAGTAACCACCGTCAGAGATTTAAAGTCAATAAAACCATAAATTCTAGAAAGCAATATGAGCATAAATGATGATAGGATGACCCAACAAATTAGGCTAGATGTTTCTCTTTATTTTAAATTCATACATATTTAAAAATATAGGACACTAAAATTAGGTCCATTAAATCATGTTTTTCATTTTTTTTAACATTTTAGCAGCCATAGAACTAGTCATCAGCTTTTATTATATACTCACTCCGGTTCATAAAAAGCTATCGGTTTAGAATACGTGCAGTCAAACATTTAAAACTTTAGCTATTGATATCTTTTTAAATATTTAAATTGGATGCATAAAAATCATAATATTTAGATTGGATGCATGAAAATCATATGTGTAGATTCGTCTTGAAATGTACTTTCATAATATTACGATTTTATTAGATTTTGTAAATATATTATAATATAAATTAGTTGTCAAAGTTGAGTTTTGGGACCGTGTCAATGTCCAAAATTGTAACTATTTGTGGCTAGAGGGAGTACATAATAGATTAAATTCACATGCGTAAGTTAGGACCTTCACTATTAACAAAAAAAAAATGAAGGGGATCAAGGACTCTCTAAGCTGAGGCCAAGCGATGTCAATCCCATACCGAATTAAAACAACGGCAATACAGCATCATCATTTTTTTTCAATTACAAGGGAGACACATATGCACATATACCACTATGCGCACATACGCGAGTGAGCTCTTTAGCATACGTCTAAAATAACAGAGACCAATGATAAATCCATAACCTCACAAAATTCTTACCGAATCACACTAATATATGCTTAAAGGGGACCAGCATGTGGGTACGTGGTTCCCGTACATATCACCACTTACAATCAACATCGGCGTGCATAAAGGCATGTACATGTAATTCGGGTTTGACATCTGCTCTCTCATCCGTTGACATCGTTACTAAAAAATTTCTCTCTCCTATAGTATTGCCTTACCACGTAGGATACAGAATTTTTTACTCTTCTAGTCGAACGGGAAAAAATATTTACGGATTTAGCCGTTGGATGCATGGAATTTCAAAAACGGTCTCTGCACAGTGAAATTCCACAGATCCATTCCGCGGATTATTTTTTTAAAATTTTTTAATCCGATTTCCGTGGATCTGGTGCGCGAAATTATTTTTTATTATTTTTTCCAGCGGATTGAACCGCGGAATATTTTTTTTATTTTTCCTCAGTCTCTGCGGACGGGAACCGTGGAATAAATATTTTTTATTTTTTTTAATTTCCCGCGGATTGGAACCGTAGAATAATAATTTTTTAAAAAATTTTCCGCTGTTCAGCTCAGCAGAATAATTTGTGGTTTTTTTCCTTTATTTTTCGACGGCAATTTTTCCGGTTCGCTGGTTTTTTTGCTTGACGGTTCGGCGCTGTTTCTTCCGGACGGTCAACATGGAAATGGAATCGGTCATCATTGATTGCAGTGGGAAATGTGTCACAGTGACCCACTTACGGATGGTTTTTATGTTTTGTAGTTAGAACTCGCTTAAGTTAGAACTCAAGCGATTTGGAGTCGGGAATTATTTTGCACATACTACGCTGCATCATATAAAATTTCATCACGTGATGTTGTGCTGTGTAAAATTTAGAAAATTCAGTCATACGACGCTGCGCCACGCAAAATTTAGCCTCGCTGGTTTTTATGTTTTGCTCTGAGGTGTGGTAAGCGAAGAAGAAAGTTATAGAGATGATGTACGGCACGTACGAAGAGGGGTACAACCTTATCCCTTGCATGCTTCACCAGATTGCTGAAGCTAATCCTGGAACCTACATCAACAAGATGGATAGGCCGCACCCCATGAAGAGTCCTAACATTTTCATCCTCGACCGTGTGTTTTAGGCATTCGGACCAGCCGTTCGGGGCTTCACGTACTACTAGCGCGAACAAATTCGGCGAAAGGGCCTGATTATATATGCCATTCATTTGCTTCATATATTTATTTGCATACATATATAAATCACATATCGCTTACATGAACAAATTAGATTTCTTTTGAATTTATTCAACCCTAGTTTGACATGTAAAATTCTAACAATTATTAAAATAACGCTGACTTTTCCTACATTTCGCGCCGATCCTACTAGCCGCAAATAACATTACATGCCGATTCACATTAATCGAAAAAATTCTCTACCGAACAAAAGAATATTACCTCATTATTTTAAGCCGCCTCACATGGAATTCATGTGTTCAAAATTTTTTAACGTTTTTACTCAACCGTCACGAAAATTAAATTTCAAACTCAAACGGCTTGACCGATTGCAGCGGACTTAAACTCACGAATAGCCGAATAAAATATAGATTTAAAAATTATATGTACTGCAAAATACGGCTAATTTTTTTAAGATGATTTTAACGTTTTTTCTGGCGCGCCTTAATTTTTCTCCTCTGGCATTTTTTTCTTCCACGCGCGCCTTTTTTTCCTGCACTGGAATCCACGGAAAATCATTTAACAAATTAATAAAAAATATTCCGCTGATTTTTACTGTTTATGAGCTATTTTTGTAATTCACAGTGCAATTTTTTCCAAACCACAAAATTTCGTGAATTACGGTAAGCATCGCCGAACCGTCGGGAAAAAAACCAACACCGAACCGGGAGAAAAAACAAGCGACGAAACGGTAAAAGAAATAGCGAACCGGAAAAATGAAATGAAAAAAAACGCGAAATTATTCCGCTGGTGGGAACCGCGGAAAAATAAAAAAAATAAAAAATTATTATTCCGCGGTTCCAATCCGCGGGAAATTTAAAAAAAATAAAAAAAATTATTCCGCGCTTTCAATTCGCAGGATTTGGTGGAAAAAATAATAAAAAATAATTCCGTAGATCTGCTCAGCGGAAAATAGTTTAAAAAATTTTTAAAAATTATTCCGCAGATCCGATCCGCGGAATTTTACTGTTCAGAGGCTATTTTTAAAATTTCATACGTCTAGCGGCTAAATCCGTAAATATTTTTTCACGTTCGGCTAGAAGAGTAAAAAATTCTAGGATACACATGCTCCAACTGCGTTAGGCAAACATGGCTGCTAGAAACAGCCGTTCGCGTTGTCCAAAGGAAAACCGGTTATCCTAGGATTGTTAGTTTGTTACCTAGCTTAAATCCGGCCTGGATTGATTCTCCTATAACAAAGCAACTAAGCACTGATCCGCGAGAGGACGTCCTTCGGTTTGAATTTATACCAAACGCGAATCAAACGGTCACTTGCTCACTAACGCATCCGCCCCTGTACAGCCAATTCGGCGAGCACCTTGTCTGCCTCAGCCATGCGGCCGGCGCCGTCCTGCGCTGTACGGCAGCTGGAGGACGCGGTCATGGCGAGGCTCCGAGCCTGCGCCACCTTCCGGGACCTCCTCCGCGTCCACGCGCACGTCATGCGACTGTCCCTCTCCCAGAGCAGCTACCTCGCCACCCAGATCGTTCACCTCTGCAACGCCCACGGCCGCGCCGCGCGGGTGTTCTGGTTCAGGCCCCCGGAATGGGTAATAGCTCTACGTCCTGCGAGTTCTTTGTTGAGAAAAGGGAGAAAATGTCTTACAAGGGTGTTTCTCAATGTCTGCCTTTCTATGCTTCTTGTTCTAGCCAATCGACCGGCCAGCCCCCTCTTCATGCACCAGGGCGCCCTTATATAGATGGGCCACACTGGGCAGGAGAGAAGGTTACGCTATACTTATCTACACACATTAATTACACCCATCATTCCAGCTTCCACGTCTACCCGCGACTCATTTATTAAGCACGCCTTCGTGGCCTTGTCCTTCGAATATCATTTAATGTCGGTGAGAGGCCTCGCCCGATCCGCCCGGGACAGGATGCTTCTACGTCGGGTTGGTAGGAGACGTCAGAGGGATAAGCCGCTGTCATGCCGAACGCTGGACCCTTCACAATTAATGATCTTGAAACGGGGTGTCAGGAGAGGGAAACTTCGAGGCGAAGCCTTCCCTTCATTCCTTTGGTCGCATCCGTGGCCTGACAAGGAGGGCTCAAACACCCGCCCGCTCGGCAGACCGCAACGTGGGATCCTCGCCCGGCGGGCAAGGCATGCTCGTCCGGCCTTCGCTGTGGCACCACGCTGCTGCCGCCCGGCGAAAGCAAGGCGTGATCGCCAGATCGCCACCGGGCAGCGTGGGCTTTCCACCAGCGGCGGGCGTGCTCACCCGGCTGCCCGCCAGGGCACCACGCGGGCCGTTCGCCCGCCGAGTAGGCCGTGATCGCCAGACTGCTCGCCGGGGGGCCGCGTGGCTTTAAATTGGGCCAGGCCACTTCTTAGACCTATTGCTTTTCACGGCGGAAAGGGTACCCCAGTGCAGAGTACATCGACAATAGCCCCCGGGGCCGTCCTGGAGTGCGCGTCAGCTGCTTTTCAGACTTTAATTAATGCCATTGCACTCCTGGATGGGCCCACCACTTCCGCGCATGCAACCGCTTTGGTTCTCCCCACGACCGCTGATTTTTCTCGAGACCCGAAACGTCGTGCTCTCACCTGGACGCGAACCGTCCTCGTGGGAGGCATATATATGCATACACTCCCACGCACACAGTTCACGCCTTTTGCTTCCTTCAGATTTCGCTCTTTGCTCCTTCGCCTTCTTTGCTTGAAAGACTTCATTTCCGCTGCAATGGCGCACTCCCTCGCTTCTTCCACCGCCGGCCCACGCCAGATGGACTTCGCCAGCGGGGTGGCACCCGATGGTGCCCTTCGCCCCCGCCTGGGGACCACTGTGCCAAATTGCAAGCCAGGGGAGATTGTCGTCTTCACCTGGGGGCTTATGGCAGGCCTGGTGCCGCCCTTCTCTGAGTTCTTCCTCACCGTCCTTCACTTCTACGAGATTCACCATCTTCATCTCTCCCCCAACTCCATCGACTTTCTCTCCACCTTCGCCTACCTCTGTGAGATGTTCGTGGGGGTGATGCCTAATCTCCCCCTCTTTCGTTATTTTTTCACTTGCCGTTCCACCCCCGACAATGGGGGAGTCGCCGGGAGCTGCCACTTCCGGCTCCGCGATGGGTCGGCCTCCCGCCCATTCCTTCCATTTCCGCTCCAACTAGAAGAATGGCGGGCGATCGCTTTATGTTCAGGATTTACAGTGGGTCGACCTCCTCAGAGTGCCCTGCGCGAGGGCGACAGCCCGCGAGAGCTGGAGCTCGCCCGTCGAGGAGACGGCGGAGCTCCAAGCAATGGTGGCCCGCATCGATCGGCTGCGGGGCGTCGGCTTAATTGGGGCACTGGTGGCCCGAGACTTCGTGTCTCGAAGAATCAGCCCCCTGCGTCGTCGCGCCCACTCGCATGGCAATACATGTGGGCGACGACATGACGCGCGACGCACTCCATGCGAAGAAGTCTTTCGCTTTCTCCTTGAACGCATACTTTTCTCAGTGGTCCTCGCTATTCAATATTTCTGTTTTCTTTTGGCGCTAGGAGAGGGCAACCTGAGCAATGCTGCCATCTCCCAGTGGTTGGCCGAGTTGATCCCGCCAGTGCCAAGCGGCTTGGAGTTTCCGGCCGACGCTCGGCCGCTTTGTGATCTGGAGTCCTCGGAGCGCCTCCAGATCATACAGTCCTTCCCGGCGATGGGCTCCACAGGTCCCACCGTAGTGTTGGCTCGCGATCCCTTGGTGATTAGGGACCAGCCCCGAGCCACTGATCGGAGCGCAGGCACAAGGCCTATCGCTTTGGATGCCCCTGGCGCGGACCCTAAGAGGGTCTGCACTGGGAGCTTAACTTCAGCCGCCGCTGCATTCGCGACTTCACCGAGCGCGTCTGAAGCGGCGACGTCTTCTTCCGGCGGTAACGCCGCCGCTTTTCCATCGGAGCCGGCTGCACCAACGCCGACTCCAACTCCTGTGGCGCTGCCCCCAGTGGCGCCTATTCTACCGGCGCCAGTTCCAATGGCGCCGAGCCCAGCCGCCACTGGAATCCGCCCGAGCGGGCTAGCGGTGGTGCCCACATCCTTCAGCTTCAGATCGCCTCTGAGGGCGAATCGCCCAAGCGCTCCGCCCGCGAAGACGTCCACGACGCCGACAGCGCGGCTTTTCGCCCAAGTGTAGCCTCGGCAGCCCGAGGTCTTGGGCTCGATATTGTTTGGGACGGCCGCTCCTTCCGCTCCAATCGCCCTCGCCGCCCGCGCCACCGACCTGCGAACGCCTCACGCCAAGCTTGGCGGAGCACTCGCCGCAGCCAGCGCCTTCCTCACGGAAGCTACCCAGTGCGAAGCCCACTTGACACAGCAAGTGGAGACGCTGCGTGGGGAGCTGGGGAGGTCAGAGATGTAGCTGGCCCAGGAGAGGGCCACCGGGGCAGCTTTGCTTGCCCGGGCGCAGGAGGCCGAGACGGCGCTGAGGGAGGCGACGGAGACGCAGCGACGAACGCTGCACAACATCGCGACCATGCTCCGGTCATCCTACTGGCGTATGGTGCGGGTCTTGACGCCGCTTGGGGTAGATCTTCATGAGCCGTTGGAGCCTACGGCAATGCAGTATGCCCACTGCACCACCCGAGTGGCTGACACGCTCTCGGGTCTGCCGGCCGTCATGAATGCCCGCTCCATCCAGGAGGGGCAGCAAGTCGCCAGAGTCACCGCTACCTTCATGCTCACCTGCTATGCCAGCCACGACGCCGCCTTCAACCCAATGATCGCATGAGCGACATTGAAGGAGACGGCCTGCTGCAGCGCTAGCGTGCAAGAGGTCATGAGCGCATTGTCGACATGATGGCGCGAAGGTTCAACCTTGGCGCGGTGGCAGGAGAGCCGGAGGTCGGGGATGATGACGAGGGCATCGAAGTCACCAACGACGACTGATGACCCGGGCCACTCCTTTTGAATTTTTTTCTTTTTGTTCCTATTTATCGTATGCCATAACAATATTAACAATTGTAAATGAAGTTGGTATATTTTGGTTTCACCTGGGCATGTCATCTGTTCGCACTTTAGGTATACTTGCTTTAACTCAATTTTCGGGCGATCAGCCCCTAGCCTCGCCATGGCGTAAACCTGAATTCTCAGGTCAGGTCGATACTTAGGCATTATATGAGTAATTGCAACAATGCAGATAGGGATCATGCGGTGGATGAAAGGCACAGTCAAACAAAGTTTTAAACTGCCGTGCGAGGGTATCACTGTCTCCTGTCCTTTTGGAACTTATATTCCCGCGATCTCTTGGAATTTTACCGCAACGTTGCACAACAAGGAGGTGAGCTTACAGCAGCGGCACTGGACTTATGGTATTCGCGCAGACAGCCAACGGGACTACATAGAGTTAACCCGGGCGTACGGGCCGCGTTTGAGCCACCATGCCATACCCGCACTCCCAGTCACACACCCTTGCGGTGCAAACGTTGGGTATTTCCGTTTATTAACGAGGAGCCATTAGGTCATAAGAGCCAGTGATAGCCACACATACTTCGACTCATTAAGGCACAAGTGTAGGAAAAAAGTTGGTACTGCCAAAGCAAACAACTTATCTTCGCCATAGGCCATTGGGCGACCAGCTCCTTAACCGGTCACGAAGGCCAATACTTTGGTGAGCAGGGCGTGGTCTCCCACCTACTCGCCAGACCGCCCGCCGAACCACCATATGGGCATATCGCTGAGCGAGCAGGGCTTGATTGCTTGCCCATTTGCTTGGGGGCCGCGCGGGCCACTCGTTAGGCGAGTAAGGCGTGGTCGCCCACCTGCTCACTCAGCCGCCACAGGGTTACCTCAACTGCCTGAGCTACAGGCGCATTCAGTATTTCCTCTGCAATCACGCATAGCCACTGAAAACACAGGTAGGCATTGTACAAAACATGTAGAAAACACATTAGGGGCAGTAAGGCCCTGTACGAGTATGTTACGGTTTCCTGCGCGAAAACTTAGGCTCCTGTGATTCGGAATTAGCCCACGGCTCCGCGCGATATGGGAATAGGTTCGCAGGAGGGACGTTGGGCTTATGCAGTGCTCGCGGAGACAGCTATCGGTGCTCCGTTGAGTTGAACCGAGGTGCGCGAACCGCATGTGAGCCACCGTGCCAGGTTCGCACTCCTGGTCGCCCGTCCGAGCTCATCGTGAAGGCCGGGCATCACTACGGATCAGCAAAGGGTAGCCAAGCCGTCAAGACACATGATATTTCCGCGCAAGCTTTCCCGTTAGGAGACAAATAAAGGAAATAAAGCGAAAGTTCTTAAAGTAAACAACTTTACGCCACAGCGCGATCCGCCTGCTGGAAAGCCAGCGAGGCGGGGTCTTCTTCTTCTTGGTCATCATCGCGGGGACAACTCTCCTTGAGCCATCGCTTGACCACCTTATTTACAATCCGACAATCCTCCAGGCCATGAGAGTTGGTCTGGTGAATCGGACAGAAGGGCTTGCCCTCCTTGTTCTCACGGCGGTCATTCCTCCGACCGCGGCAGTCCCCACGCCGGCCTCGGCGGTCGTCCCGCCGCTCGCGACGGTCATCCCACCGGTCACGGCGGTCGTGCTTCAGCGGTCGGGCATCTTCAGACTCACGCTCGACGGCCAGGACCCGCCTGGTCTCAGTCGCCTCGCGTTTAAGTGTCCTCCTGCTCGCGTGGTCGGGGCCCCTCGAAGTCCGGCCGTCTCGCCGCGCGCCTCGCGGCATCGACGTCGACCTCGAGCCTCTGCGCCGCAAGACTTGTGCGCCAGGGAGAAGAGCTCGGAAGTGGTGGCGATGTCGCGAGTCGCCATTTTTTCCCACATCTTGCGGTCACTCACGCCTCTTCGAAAGGCAATGACGACCGACTGTTCGAAAATCCGGGGAATCGTATTGCGGTAGTGGCAGAACCGCCGAATAAAGTCGCGCAACGACTCCCCTCTTTCCTGCTCGAGGGCATGGAGATCATCCTCCACGCCCGGCTGCGCGAATGCGCCTTGGAAGTTGGCGACAAAAAGGTCGCACAACTCCTCCCACGAGTGCACCGATCCTCGCGGAGGTTCAGCACTAGGGCAGGCGGACCCGTCAAGGCCGTTGGGAAGTAATTGGCCATGGCCTTTCCAGACCCGCCAGCGGCACGCACCACAGTGGTGTAGATCTGCAGGAACTCCTTTGGGTTGGTGGTGCCATCATACTTCTCGATGGAGGCCGGACGAAACCTCTCGGGCCACGCCACGCTGCGCAGCCGTCGAGAAAATGCCTGGCATTCGACGCCATATGGGGAATCCTATCGTCCGCCCCGACCCTAGCCCGGAAACCGTGCCGGGGGGCAGAGCGTAACTTCCCAAAGAGTCGAAAGAACGGACCTCCTCCTCAGCCTGAAGGTGAGAGTCACGAGAAGAACTCTCACCCCCAGGGACCATCCGTCCGTCACGAACGCGGCCACGTTGTAGGCTATCACGTAGATCACCGCCGCGCGGCCGACATCGCAGCACCAGATGGGACCTTAGGTCCCCACGGCTCTTTGCGGAGCTGGGACCTTCTTCTTGCACACCCTTTCCCTTACTCTGGCCCGCCTTGCCAGAGCGCTTCCTGCTAGGGTGACTGGAAGCTTGGGTGTGCTCTACGGGCACCTTGGGGCGAGGGGAACCGATGGCCTTAGACCGGTCGGGCATCCCTACGGGTGGGCGCGCCCACGAGGCCCGCAATATCCGCAGCCCACGGAGTGGCTTGCTCAACAAGTTCCACCGAGGGTGGTCAGAGGAGACGAAGCGCATGCGTGTTACGAGCCGGAGTGGCGGCCTCCATGGCCAGCTGACGCCGAACCAGAAGCCCGGTTGCCGCCACGGAAGCGCCACCGCCCTCCTGCTGTGGCGGTGGGAGGCGATCCCTCGTCCGGCGAGAACGCCGGGACGTATTTTGGGAACCACTAGCCTCCGCCTTGCCTTGTTGCTACGAGTGTGAACCCGCCATCACTAGGCGCGATGTCCTTTTGGACAGAGAACCGAAACTCGCCGGAGAGATGGCTGGATGAGCCGACCACTAGCCCCCTACCTGGCACACCCCTGTCGGCGTATTTCACCTGACAAGATTCCGCTAACAGAGTGTCTACTCCCTAGACGAAAATTATGGTTCGGTAGAGGGCATCTTCGTGGCTGGAAACCCTAATGTCTCTCAGCGATGAATTCCGGACGACAGTGAACTGGTGGACACGCTGATCTATCTAGGTTCAGGCCCCCGGAATGGGTAATAGCCCTACGTCCTGCGAGTTCTTTGTTGAGGAAAGGGGGAAAATGTCTTACAAGGGTGTTTCTCGATGTCTGCCTTTCTATGCTTCTTGTTCTAGCCAATCGACCGGCCAGCCCCCCTCTTCATGCACCAGGGCGCCCTTATATAAACGGGCCACACTGGGCAAGAGAGAAGGTGGCGCTATACTTATCTACACACATTAATTACACCCATCATTCCAGCTTCCACGTCTACCCGCGACTCATTTATTAAGTACGCCTCCGTGGCCTTGTCCTTCGAACATCATTTAATGTCGGTGAGGGGCCTCGCCCGATCCGCCGGGACAGATGCTTCTCGTCGGGTTGGTGAGAGCGCCGAGAGGATAAGCATTGTCGTGCCAAACGCTGGACCCTTCACAATTAATGATCCTGACATGGGGTGCCAGAAGAGGGAAACTTCGAGGCGAAGCCTTCCCTTTATTCATTTGGTCGCATCCGTAGCCTGACAAGGGGGGCTCAAACACCGCCGCTTCGGCAAGCATAGCGTGGGCTCCTCGCTCGTGAGGCGGGGCATGCTCGCCCGGCTGCCGTCGAGCGCCACGCAACGCCGCCGCCCGCGAGTAGGCCGTGATCATGAGATTTCGCCGGGGCCGCGTGGCTTTAAATTGGGTCAGGCCACTTCTTGGATCTATTACTTTTCACGGCGGAAAGAGTACACCAACACACGCACACGTGGTGAGGACCGGGTGCGATTCCAATGCCATCGTGCAGAACTCGCAGATTGAAATGTACACGCGCGCCGGCGACTTGGTGCTCGCTCGAAAGGTGTTCGATGGAACGACAGAGAGGGATGTGGTTTCTTGGAAGTTGTAACACACTAATATCGGCACACGCGAGGCTGGGCCAGCAGTGGAAAGCAAGGGCACTGTTCGACTCCATGCCTGATAAGACGGTGGTTTCCTGGAGTGCACTGGTGTCCGGTTCAACGGCGGTCGGGAACTTCTCAGGGGCCGTCGAGGTGTTTCGGTTGATGCAAATGGAAGGCTTTGAACCAGAGGACGTGAGCACCGTCGTGGCCTTGCCGGGTTGTGCCCAATTGGGAGACCTGGAGCTACGCAGGTGGATATACGCCTACTGTAACAAGCTCCGAATGCTGCGCAAGACATACATATGCAATGCACTGATGGAGATGTACGCGAACTGCGGGTGCATTGACCAAGCACTGCAGCTGTTCAGCGGCGTGGCCGAGAAGGACGTCGTCTCTTGGAGCACAAATGCACAATGATTGGTGGCCTCGCAGCACACGGGCGAGCACACGAGGCGGTCTGGTTGTTCGCGGAGATGGAAAGCGAGGGAAATGTGAGGCCTAATAGCATCACGTTCGTGGGGATCTTGACATCTTGTAAGCATGCTCCCATGCGGGGTTCATGGACGAAGGGCTGCGCTACTTCGATCGCATGAAGGACGTCAACGGCGTGGAACCCGGCGTCGAGCGCTACGGACTGCGTCGTCGACCTCCTCGGCCGGTCAGGGCAAATCCGACGTGCGCTAGACTTCATACGTGGCTGCCAAAGCCTGCCGAGAGATATGGGGCTCGTTGCTCAGCGCATGTCGCAGCCACGGCGATGTCGACACGGCCGTGTTGGCCTCCGAACGGCTCGTCGAGCTGGAGCCGGACGACGTGGGCAACCTCGTCATGCTGGCCAACGTGTACGCCGCGGGGGGGCGGTGGGGCGAGGTGGCGAGCACGAGGAAGGAAGGCGATAAGGAGCCGGAGCATGAGTAAGACGCCGGCGTGCAGCCTGATCGAGGTTGATAACGTGGTGAAGGAGTTCGTCGCCGGGGAGGACCCGGGGCCTGAATTTGAAGTCCTTGTTGGTGTTCTGGACATCCTGGCGTCGCAGCTTGCAGGCGACGGCGACGACGACCATGTAGATTTCATTCATTCAGATTGTATATATAATTGATGCGAGTGCGTTTGCAAGTGACTGATGACCATTAATCCATTATACATGTGATGTACTGATGTGGCTGTGAGGGCGAAAGGAAGCAGGTTTATTCGGACGAGGCGTTTGGCGTTCGTGAGTTGTTGCTCGTTTTTCCCATAATTACCAGATTCGTCGTAATCTCCGCGAATCAAAACTAGGCCTATCGAATTCGAACCAACTTCGGATATAGGATTCACATTCGTAGTGAAAATTAGAATAAAAAGTAGCAAACCGTGAATTTAAATCCCATACTGCGGCTAGAACAAACCGTATATCTAGTGGCTATGGTTTCATCGGAGTTATCTGAATCCTTGAAAGGTGCATTGGAGTGTTCACAAAACAGAACGCTCTGCGGTGCTCCTCCCATCGCGAGAAACAAATCGGAAATCGGCAGAGACGTATAACGGCAGTCTTTCACAAAGTGAGGCCCAAAATTTTGCAAGGAGGAGGTACGACGGCCCTCGTTGTTCATTGGCTGGTCTTAAATTGTTGTGATATTACACTACAAGCTACAGCAGTATGGGCCTAGATTGCGATTTGCGCCGACTAGAGTACGAGGTCCTTGAATAAACGCGAAAATGATATAGATAAGCCTGGCCGTCTGGGATTTGGGCGGCATATAGAATTCGTACTGTACCTATCCTCTCGAAAATACATATAGAGTGCTGTGTCCCTTTTTATTTAGGGGTATATCCAGTGCAATCAGGCTTTTGGTGTAATCACCGTGCAATCCAACTAAGAAAAGTTTCAAAAAATTCTGAAAAAAATCATGGATGTACATCTCATCTTACCCCATCTACATATAAAATTTCATGATCAAATTCATCCTATGTTAAGAGTACTAAAAAAGACAAATTTCTGACAAACTTGAATAGTTCAAATGCACCCCAAATTTGTTTTTTTTGTAACTTCTAGCATAGGATGAATTTGATCATGAAATTTTATATGTAGATGGGGTAAGATGAGATGTACATCCATGATTTTTTTTCAGAATTTTTTGGAACTTTTCTTAGTTGGATTGCACGGTGATTGCACCAAAAGCCTGATTGCACTGGATATGCCCCCTTTATTTAGATTTAGACTTTTCGGCTTATAATTTAAAGTTAGCTTTTTTTTTAAGCTTAAACAGCTTAAAAGTTAACGGCTTTTATACGTGATAGAGGTGGGTAATTTTCCCCTAACTTTAGTGGTATTAGTTTAAAACCAACCATCAATAAGTTAAAAAAACCTCTCTCTGGTGATTTTTGTCTTTTAGTTATATAGAAGTTTATAGTTTTTGAAAAGTCCAGAAAAAAATTGTCCATTTATTTAGATTTTAGCTTTTTGATTTTAAGCTAGTAAAAAAATCTAAATAAATAGGGACTATATAGGTCAAACCAGACGACGAGAGCACTCTAACTAAGGCATGCAAATCGCGAAAAGGCTTATCTGATTTAGATCGTGCAGAAAGGGGAGGTGAGATCAGGGTTCAAAAAACCGACGAAAACCGCTCGAAAACCGCGGTTTTCGACCTTACCGCTCCGGTTCGAAACTCAAAACCGTTCGATAAACCGTTCTAATTAAAAAGAAAATTTAAAATTTAAAAATTTTGAAAAAATTTATATGGCGGTTTTCGCGAAAAATGATTTCTCGTCAAAACCGCCAAAACCGCTGAAGAACATTTAAATGGCGGGTCGGTTTTCGTCAAAAATCGAAGGTTTTCGAGAAAACCGAGCGGTTTTTGTGAAAACCGCGGTTTTATTAAAACCGAATCTGCGATTTTTCAAAAAATTTCAAATTTTTTTGATTTTTAAACCTTTCGGTTTTTGACCGTTTTCGAGCGGTTTTTCGCGCAGTTTTTGCGAAAACCGTACCGCGAATTTCGACGTGAATTTTGAAAAACGGTTTTGTAATCCCTGGGTGAGATTGAGAGGTGTCAGGTGTGTAAGCATCTAGTGCTACATATGTGCCTATTCATATGGACTCAACTGGTCAACCTTCTGAACGCGTCGTTATAGGACAAATCTGCTTCATGTACTAGAATTCGTTTGGTCTCAGACCTGCATGTGAGACAACCGGACAACCACGGTCCATCACGGTTCACAATACCAGACATCTGTATTTTAACAAAATTTCATCATTAGAATACTGCGTGTAATCTGATAAAAGTGATTGCAAAATTCATAAAATACAGAAATTAAATTCTCATGAATTTCCAGTAAGCTAAATAGAAGTCAATAAATACCAAAATTCATAAATGCAGAAAGGAATGCTAAAATTAGAGACAAATAATTTTCTAGAATTTTCTGGTAATTTTTCATAATTTTCTGTTATTTTTAATCAATTTTTCCGAATTTCTACCTGGTTTTCAGAAAAAAGAGAAAACAAAACAAAACAGAAAAATACAAAACTTGGCCGCAAGGCCCATTTTGCCTCACGGCCCGCATGGCCTGCAAGCACAAATGGACCGGGCCGAACGGCTGGCGAACAGACCGGCCGCAAGGCCTATGGGCCGCATGGCCCGCACAGCCCGCAAGCATCAAAAGGCCCGGCGCATTTAGGGTTCCCCAACCGGCCGCCACACCAGACACGCACGGATTTCCTTCTCGCGTAGCTTCAAGCTAGCGCCGTCACGCCTGGAGCGACTCCGGTCTGTGCGACGCAGGAGCCAAGGCGTGGCCGAAGGACGAGGCGAAGCCGGTGGGGCGGGAGCAACCGATCGGGTCTGGCGGCTATGCGACTTCAGTCTACGGTGGGCCGGGCAACGGCGCTGCGGGCGCGGGAGCCGAAGTGCCGGCGCGAAGCCGAAGCAGCCGAGCGGCGGCGCAATAGCCGAGGCGGGCCAGGCGGCGCACTGTGGGCGTGGTGAAAACCAAGGCGAGCCAGGGCAATGGCGCTTCGGGCGCGCGGAAGCCGAGGCGAGCCAGTGGCGCCTTCGAGGCGCGCGGCGAAGAAGCCGAAGCGCGGGTCGAGCGGCGACGCAGTGCCTTCGAGGCACGGAGCCGGGGACGAAGCTGTCGTACGGGGCCTTCGAGGCGGGCTGGGCGGTGATTACGCCTTCGAGGCGTCGTGCCGTGGACCGAAGCGGCCGTTGGTGGCGGCGTCTTCGAGACGTGGAAGCCGAAGCAGCCGGTGCGACCGACGGTGCACTGCGGGAGCCTGCGAGGCCGAGGCGCACGGTTGTCGGCGCGAGCGACCAAGATGCGGCGGCAGCCTGTTGATGGCGGACGGTGGCTTCTTGCTGCGTGGGGGCCATCGCCAGTGGTCGGCGGCTGGCGGCCGGTGCTTCGAGCACCAGGGCCGTCGACCTCCTTTTTTTCTGTGAATGTACAGTAGCAACGAAGAAAACCCTACAAACAGCAGCTTTGTGCCACGTAGATGCATACGTAGGATTCATACGCGAGGTTAGATCAATCCCTGTATCTCACCTCTTCAATTCTGCGGCGGTGATAGAGGCTCGTGCTGATAACGTATTAGGGAACCGTGCTATCGAATAGTCCAGGGTTCCCTAATAGCTACATTGCGAGAACAGAGAGAGACAGAGTTTGGGAGGAACTGATCTATTACTTTTGAATCCGCATACAATGGGGTGACCCCTCCTCCATATTTATAGTCTTCGCCTAGGGTTTCGACTGATGGGCCAAAGTGGGCCTTCGTGGGCAACCAAGTTTCCTAACACTCCCCCTTGGCCCTTTGCTGCGAGATGCATATGCCTCATCAAAACTCCAGGAAAAATCCAGTGGAAAAAATACTTAGAGAAAGAGTACATAGCATACGCTCGCTGTGTTGCACCAATTGCCTCATTAAAACCTTATGTAAGAAAACTTACGTGACAAACTTACTAAGGAAAAAGAGTACAATTTACCCAAAATTCAATGCAAATCTTTGAGATTCACATTGGATACTCAAATTTCATGTTTAAGATTTATTTAGGAGTATGTGAAAGTTCTCCCCCTGAAATCTATACTTCTCTTAGTCTTATCATCCCAATTCCTCTAACGCACCTTTCAAAAGTAGATGCTAGGAGAGACTTAGTGAATAGATCTGTGAGATTCTCACACGATTTAGTGTGCAGTATCTTGATCTCGTTCATTTTATGCATTTCATGAGCATAGAAGAACTTGGGGTTGATGTACTTCGTGAGGTTACTTTTCACATATCCCATTTGCACTTGAGCAACACAAGCTGCATTGTCTTCATAAATTATAGTGGGGGTTTGCTCAATATTCAGATCACATGACTTCTGAATGTGGTGAACCATTCTTCGAAGCCATGCACATTCTCAGGAGGCTTCATACAAAGCGATGATTTCTGAGTGGTTTGTCGACGTCGAGACAAGAGTCTGCTTAGACGATTTCCAAGAGATTGCCGTTCCACCACAAAGGAAGACAAACCCGGTTTGTGACTTGCCGATATCTTGGTCGATAAGTACCCAAAGATCGGCAGAGCCAACCAAATTCAATTCATTGTTTCTTCTGAAGAACAAGCCAAGGTCTTTGCTTCCTTGGATGTAACGGAAGATGTCCTTTATCCCCTTCCAATGCCTTTTGGTAGGTTCTGCACTATACCTGGCTAGCAAGTTCACGGCGAACACAATGTCCGGTCTAGTGCTATTTGCGAGGTACATAAGTGCTCCAACTTCACTTAAATATGGGAATTCCGCTCTCAGGACTTCCTCCCCCTCTTCTCTAGGCCTGTATAGGTCTAGGTCTGCTTGTAACGACCTTCCGACCATTGGAGTCTTTGCAGGATATGCCTTTTCAAAACCGAATTTCTCTAACACTTTCTGAGTGTAGGATGAATAGTGTACCAAGATTCCTCCTTGGACATGCTCAAGCTGCAAGCCTAAACAAAACTTGGCTTTACCCAAATCCTTCATTTCGAACTCAGATTTTAAGTATGAGCAAGCTTCTTCAATTTCTTCATCCGTCCCAACAATGTTCAAGTCATCCACATAGACGGAGATTATACAAAATCCATTCTGGGATCGTTGTATAAATACACATAGACAATCTTCACTGTTTGTGTAGCCTTTCTTGCGTAGAAAGTCACTCAAACGATTGCACCACATTCTTCCTGACTGCTTTAGCCCATATAGTGATTTCTCTAATTTCACACTGTATAGGTTTCTATTTGCTCTGTCTTGATTCGGAATAGGGATATCTTCTGGTACTTTCATGTATATTTCTGAATCCAAGTTTCCATACAGATATGCTGTGACAACATCCATAAGTTTCATTTTCAACTTCAAGTTGACTGCCATTGAGATCAAGTATCTAAAGGTAATTCCTCCCATGACCGGAGAATAGGTTTCTTCATAATCAACCCTAGGACGTTGAGTGAAACCTTACGCAACAAGCCTTGCTTTGTACCTTACAACTTCGTTATTTTCATTCCTCTTCCGAACAAAGACCCATTTGTGACCTACGGGGTTTATATGGGGAGGTGTGCGGCATACTGGCCCAAACACCTCTCTTTTGTTCAGAAAGACTAATTCCGCGGTGATTGCCTTCTTCCATTCTTCCCAATCTAGCCTTTTCTTGCATTCTGCGAGAGATGCAGGCTCGGGATTATGGTCGATGATTGTGGCAATCTTCTTTGCGAAGTATGCATCGACATTGGCTGTTGCTCTATTCAGGGATTCTCCCGTTGTTACAAAGTTTATGGCCATTTCGTCATGGGGTGCTTCTTTATGCACTTCTGCTTGCTCTTCTTTGCTATTCCCCATCGCAGGAGCAAGTTCCTTTAGTTTTTCATCGCCTACGTGTGCGCACACATTATTTCTGGCGGCTTCCTGCAATGGA
Source organism: Guadua angustifolia (assembly GCA_036346375.1). Lineage (NCBI taxonomy): Eukaryota > Viridiplantae > Streptophyta > Magnoliopsida > Poales > Poaceae > Guadua > Guadua angustifolia. The sequence goes on from CM070508.1 coordinate 15,399,130, forward strand.
AGGTTCAGATCGGGAATTGCCTTTTCCATAGGCTTCTTTCCAGTGCCAGGTCTCAACTGGCTCCCCTTCTTGTGTTGGGGCATTTTCATGATTGGCTGTGGTAAGTCCTCTTGCCTTTTTTTCTCCAGACGTCTCCGGGTACTTTGGGTTTGAGAAGCCAGATTTCCTGTCCTTTTTCTTTGAGGCCTCTGAACAGGATGAGGGATACCTTCTGTTTTCTTTGGTATTTCAACCCTCTCTAGTGCATTTCTAGTAGGTACATGCGACTTAACCACGCTCTTCAGCTCACAAAAATGATCAGGCAGTTCATTTGCGAGGTTTTGCAAATTAATTATCTTCTGGACTTCTTGATTTGCTTCATTAGTGCGGGGGTCATGAGCGGGGATCCCAGTGGAATGCCATATGATTTCCCGGTATTTTTCATCCAAAGGTTGATTTCCTCCCCCTAATGACGGGAAACGATCCTCGTCAAAAATGCAATCAACGAATCGGGTTGTATGCAAGTATCCAATCATGGGTTCCAAATACCGGATTATAGCTGCACTCTCATAACCAACGTATATCCCAGACTTGTGGAGGGGGCCCATTGCAGTGTGCTGTGGGGGTGGTATAGAAACATACACCATACAACCAAATTTTTTAAGATGGGAAATCTTCGGGATAACCCCTTGCACTAGTTGCATAGGTGAATGGATGTTGTAGGCCGATGGTCTGAAATTGATAAGTGCTGCTGCATGCAGGACTGCATGTCCCCAACAAGTGTCGGGCAAGTTACAACCCAGCAAAAGTGGTCGTGCTATGAACTTGATCCTCTTTATTAGTGTTTCAGCTAGTCCATTTTGCGTATGGACGTGTGGTATAGAGTGCTCAACGGTTATTCCAGTTGCTGTGCAATAATCATCAAATGCCTTAGAAGTAAATTCGCCGGCATTGTCCATTCGAATGGACTTCATACGATGATCAGGAAATGCATTCTTAATTCTGATGATCTGCGAGATCAGCTTTGCAAAAGCATGATTTCTTGTTGACAGCAAACATACGTGTGATCATTTCGAGGAGGCATCAATAAGCACCATGAAGTACCGAAATGGCCCTGATAATGGCTGAAATATCCCCCTGGATGCATTCCAGGAATGCAAGGATTTCATTTTACACTTTCATAATAGAGGGTCTAGTTATTAATTTCCCGGTGGCACATGCATGGCACACAAAATCTTTATGATTCGTGAAATTTTTAACGTTAATGGCATGACCTTGGGAGTTGTTAACTATGTTTCTCATCATTCTAAGACCAGGATGACCTAATCTACAATGCCATAAAGAAAATAATTCAGAGCTTCTAAAGACAGTCTTCAAAGAAGTATACACTTCGGGTGCATGTATTTTCGTGTAGTACAACCCAGATTCATATGAGGGACATTTTTCTAATACCATTTTTCCACATACCGCATGCTTCACAATGCACAAACATTCTTTGCCATTTTCTTCATTTGTTTCTACGTAAAACCCATTGGCGCGGATGTCTTTAAAATTCAAGAGAGTGCGCGTTGATTCAGGGTACAAGAGGGCTTCTTCAATGACCAAAGTAGTACCCATTGGTAATAAAATTGTGGCTCTTCCGGAGCCTATTATATATGAATCGCTTCCTGCGATCGTAGTAATCTTTCCAGCGTTCTTCGTGATCGACTGGAAGTACTTAGACTCTCTTAAGATGGTATTTGTTGTGCCACTATCAATGATGCATGTCTCCTCCATTAGGGCGCTACATAGACTCTATACAAAAATATAATGCTAAGCAGATAGCGGCAAGATAATTCAAACATTGCTTGCAAAGATAGAATACTGGAATAAAGAATAAATTGCATATCCATTCATGAGAAAGTTTGTGCTCTTCTAGAGCTTACAAATCATTATTCAAATGCACTAAGCAACCATAAAAAGAAAATACTAATAATGCAATTAATGCATTAAACAGAATTTGTAAAGAATGCATTGACTTCTGCCTCTATGTCATCAATAGGGGTCTTTTCTTCAGTTGCCATGAGCTTGGCTACTGCATCGATGTCCAAGCTAGACTGAGAGGACGAAGCAAGTGGAATGTCAGTGTCCATGGTGTCATCATTGCCTATCTTGGCGAAATGTGCTTCTGCTGGTGCATTATCTTTGGCCTTCTTCTTGGCTTGATATGCATTGATGACATCTTTGGATTCCCGACATATCTTGGACCAATGTCCCCAAGTGCCACACCTGAAGCACGTTTGGTTCTGCTGTCCATACGGCTTCGTGGGTGGCTTCTCCTTGCCTTCCTGCTTCTCATGGGCTTTGGACTTTCCTTTGGCCTGATACTTCTCTTTTCCACCTTTCTGGCCTTTCTTCTTTTGAATGGGCTTTCTCACCTTGTAGCTGTTGGCATTGACTTCTGTGCCAATGCCTCTTCCAGGAAGCTGTGAGACGAAATTCTTGCGAAGAACGTCATCTTGTGACTCAGCAACTTACATAACATCAATCAGTTCGCTATACTCCTTGTATGCGTCCTGACGATAGCTGCAAGCACTCTGGATAGCATTAGGGTGAAAAGTGGAAAGAGTCTTCTCAATCTTCTCCTCATCAGTGATCTGCTTGAAAATATAGGGGGAGAATGGTACAAATCTTGTGCAAGGCAGAATTATACTCGGCCACAGTTCTGTTGTCTGCTAACCTCAGGCGAACCCAATCTTGATGTGCTTGGGGCAAGATGGTGTACTTGAGCTTCTCGAACCACTTCTGAAGTGCAGTCCATAGCTCAAGTGCACTTTCCACAACCATATATTCATTCTTCAAGGTGGCTGAAAGGTGATGCCTAAGGAAGTGCAAAGCTTGATCGTTCTGCTCGGCTGTAGGTTGCGCGTCCTTCGAGGACCCTAAGCCGATGGCGGCTCGGAGCTTCTTGCCCCCAAGCACGATCTTCACATCGGATGCCCATGTGAGGTAGTTCTAACCATGCGGGGCCAGTTCTTCAAATTCACGATTCACAATGCCAGACATCTGCATTTTGACAAAATTCCGTCATTAGTTTACTGCGTGTAATCTGATAAAAGTGATTGAAAAATTCATAAAATGCAGAAATTAAATTCTCATGAATTTCCAGTAAGCTAAATAGAAGTCAATAAATACAAAAATTCATGAATGCAGAAAAGAATGCTAAAATTAGCGACAAATAATTTTCTAGAATTTTTTGGCAATTTTTCATAATTTTCTGTTATTTTTAATCAATTTTTCCGAATTTCTTACTGGTTTTCGGAAAAAAAGAGAGAAAAAACAAAATAGAAAAATAAAAAACCAGGCCGCAAGGCCCATTTTGCCTCACGGCCTGCAAGCACAAATGGACCGGGCCGACCGACTGGCGAACAGATCGCAAGAAGGCCTATGGGCCGCATGGCCCTGACGGCATAAGCATCAAAAGGCTGGCGCATTTAGGGTTCCCCAACCGCCGCCACGCCAGACACGCACGGATTTCCTTTCGCGTAGCTTCAAGCTAAGCGTCATCACGCTGAGCGACTCGGTCAGGCGACGAGGAGCCAAGGCGGCGTGGCGAAGGCGGCTGAGGCGGGCGGCGAGCAACCGACGGTCCGCGGCTATCGACTTCGGTCTACTGATGGGCGTCTGGCGCTGCAAGTGGTTGAGGCGGGGCTTGCGCTGGCCGAGCGGCAGCGGCGATCGGGAGCGGCAAAACCAAGGCGAAGCCGGGCGATGGCGCCAGCGCCGGAAGCCGAGGCGAGATGCTGGCATTTTCGAGGCGCAAGGAAGCCGGTCGGGTCGTCGGGCGACGCGAAGGTTTTCGAGGCACGGAGCCGGGACGGTTGCCTGACGGGCCTTCGAGGCGGGTGGCGGCGGTCGCTTTCGAGGCGTGGTGTCGTGGATGGGCAAGCGGCCGGTGCGGCCGTGGTGTCTTCGGAGCTCTGCGAGGCCGAGGCGCACGGTCGTCGGCGCGAGTGACCGAGATGCGACGACAGCCTGTTGATGGCGGACGGTGGCTTCTTGCTACGTGGGGGCCATCACCAGTGGTCGGCGGCTGGTGGCCGGTGCTTCGAGCACTAGGGCCATCGGCCTCCTTTTTTCTGTGAATGTACTGTAGCAACGAAGAAAACCCTACAAACAGTAGCTTCGTGCCACATAGATACATACGTAGGATTCATATGCGAGATTAGATCAATCCCAGTATCTCACCTCTTCAATTCTACGGCGGCGGTAGAGGCTCGTGCTGATAACGTATTAGGGAACTGTGCTATCGAATAGTCTAGGGTTCCCTAATAGCTATATAGCGAGAACAGAGAGAGACATAGTTTGGGAGGAACTAATCTATTATTTCTGAATCCGCATACAATGGGGTGACCCCTCCTCCATATTTATAGTCTTCGCCTAGGGTTTCGGCTGATGGGCCAAAATGGGCCTTCATGGGCCACCAAGTTTCCTAACATTCATGTAATCGGCCGTGTAAACATGATTGGAACGACAGAGAAGCACGGCCGGCCGTACCCGAGAAATTGGGACCTGGTGTTAAATCCAAAATTAGGTATTACATCTAAAGGGAGCTAATTATAAAAAAAATCGTTGAATATTATTGCGGTAAAACTGGATGATTGCAATATGTGAGAACTAAACAAGAAAACAAAAGTATTCAGATATCATCGATATTGCTCAAATCTCCTCGTAAGTGAAGCAATAACTTAATCAACAATTGTTATAAAATAATTTACCCTAAATGACCTGTGCAAATTGTAAAGCAATCGACACATTATGAGAAACTAAGAATCCTGTTATAGATAAAAAGGTTGCTATCATTCCTTTTTCTGACGAATCACGTAATCCTCCAAGTTCACGAACTAATAGGTTATCAAATGAATTGAAATTACAATTGAAATAGTTGAGAAAGAGATATAAGTTAGTATATGTTCTAAGCTGCAAATAGCATAATTGGAGAAGGTCTGATTACAAAATTGGAAATTTGAATTGAATCCATTTTCTAATCTATTGTATTCTTTTTGAGAATGCCACCACTTGGACTCGAACCGAGATGCTTGAGCACTGCTTCCTAAGAGCAGCGTGTTTTCATGCTTTCTATGAAAATGTTGGATCAATATCTATCTCAAGTGAAATATATTTTGCTATTTCCAATGCATTCAGAAAACCAGTTTCTCTGTACCCATTAAAAAAATCAGCCCTTGCACTTTCTCAATAGTAACATCAATAAGCATATCTTTTGATTGTAAGTTCTTCCGAACCAAATTTATGGCCGACAGTATTTCATACCGAAGGACTATTGCTACTAAACATTCAAAATCACGAAGTTCAGTGTTCACTAAAGATCTAGCTTCACTATTTGTTTTTGGATCATTATCACTATTAGCTAGCTACTTGAAATAAAGCTTGTTGTATTTCCTGAATTTGAAATCTTATAGGTTTAACACTATCAAAATTTATCTTTAGGATCTTTTAACTCTGGCTAATACCCAGATTCACTCATGATTAATATAAGTAATTAAGCGTTAATTAAAATTGTGGGCCCCTAATTTTTTGGTTCCATGTGCAGTTAGGCAGGTTGACACTACAAGATCACAGCCGAACTCCAAAGAGATAAATATGAGGTAGTTGGGCTAGATTACATGCAAGGCACGTATACTACCTTTCCTAAAGTTGAAAGGAATCACGTTCCCAGGATCGTTTGAGCCGAGCCGGCCGGCTCGGCTCAAATTTTTTTTCGCGTTTTGATTCTTTTATAAATTATAAATAGGCCCTTCGTGATATTTTGTGAAGGAAAGATTTTTTCCCTAAAATCGCGTTTGGGTCCCTCGTGCGCTATTTTACGGAAAAAACTTCCGTTAAATTCAAATCGCGAACAAGCCCTTTTCTCATTTTTAAGGATAGCAGACAGGTCCAAAAATGTAACAAACAGGTCCTTGCTCCTTACGTCTAGGTCCTTTCTCCGTTTTTCCCAGGAAAAAAATGTTTTCGCCGCCAGGAATATTTGTGTAGCTCTATCTCTAGACTTTTTTCCCACCTCGATTTCCCATCTCGGTCTCTGATATTTTTTATATCATGTATTATTACTTAGCGAACGCGTAGAGTTTTAGACTCGACAAAAGAAGGTTGTTGTCGAGGGTTGTTACCGACAATAATGAAAAGGGGGCTAGGCGCTGGATCCAAACTCGATAGTAGCACAAGACACGGGAAATTATACAGGTTCGGGCTCCCACGGTGGAGATAATACCCTAGTCTTGTGCTCTGGGATTATGATTGGCTAGCTTATTTGCTTATGATCTTGTCTTTTCTTCTTCCGTCCCCTCCCTTTATATAGCAGGGTGGAGGCGGTTTACAAAAGAGAGTCCTGCTCGGACTCGAGGTGGAGTTCCATGTCTTTACATCTATTCCGACTATGTATTAGTTTGGATTACAATCATCTTCTACATAATACGACTCGGTTTCCTTAACTAGGATCTGTTATGATCCTTCACGCCTTGATCGGCTCGAGCGCCTCCAGGCCTTCCGTAGTCGGCCTGGCCTAGTTTCGCCTGGTTGGGCCTCGCAGGTCTGCCTTGTGGGCCCCTGGGGTATATATCCCCCACAGTAGCCCCCGAGTGCTTCGTGATCGAGTGCCTTTCTGCGGTCAAGTCTTCCCGAGTGCTTCTAGCCGAGTGCTTGTCGCCTGGCGAGGAGGTCACGAAGAACTCGACAAAATTCTTTGTATGATTATTTCGAGCTGACTCTGACCCAGTTTATCAGGCCGACTCGTTACTTAGCATGTTTCCTGTGCACATCTGTACTCAGCCGAGTGGTATTTAGCGCGTCCGGGCGCATAACCCTTGGCCTTTTTACAGAGCGCAATTCATCCTGCCCATTTGGTATCCGTCATCACCCTTTTTAAGGTCACACGAGCCTTATACCTTGTAGGCGTCTGTTTTAAAAATCATCTTTATGGTATCTGACTTCGTTCTCTGAACGTTATCAGCCTATGACCTAGCATGAGGCATACCATAAGAGAATGTTTTTCCTTGGGTGGTACCCATGATCCCGTGTGTCACGGGCTTCTGGCTTTTGGCCCATCTTGGAGCGTACCATTTCCTAATTCACTTTGTTGGGCTGCTAGCGATTGTGCACGACGTGCGTACCCGCCGGCCCACCCTGAAGTGCTCCCTAGGGCGGTTTCAGGGCATGGGAAGGGTACGCGGTTTCGCCTTTCGGCGTAAAGTCGGCGCCGCCCCTATCAATATAGAGCAAAAGCGAAGTGTCTTTACCTTTATTCCTTTTCGCCCCTTTGTTCTTCAGTCTTTTCCCTCGCGACCTCCGCCGCTAGGGTTAATTCTTCTTGTTACCCTAATCGTCACGCGATCGCGAGGTTTCTTCATTCGAGGATGTTGCCCCCCTCTCCCGCAACTGTTCACCCGTCTGCCTCGACCAAGGATTGGGCTACCTCAGTAACGACGGAAGGGCGGCTGGAGGATTTAGTAGGCATTGGTGTTTTTCCGCCATTGGTGATGCTCACGCCCGCCTCGCCTTGGTGAATTCTGCCCTACCCCCCGCGCTGAGGAGGTGGTCGTCTTCGAATCCTTTTTTATGCGTGGGCTGGGTCTTCCGGCATCTCCCTTTTTCCGCGGCATTCTTGAATTCTATGGAATCGAACTAACTCACCTCAACCCCAATTCCATTCTCCAAATTGCTGCCTTCGTCAATCTTTGCGAGGCCTTCCTTGGCGTCCGTCCCCACTTCAATCTCTTTCGCCACCTTTTCCTTCTTAAGCCTTTTCCTAATAGGAACTCCCCCAAAGTGGTCGGAGGTGCGGGTTCGGTGAGGAAGGCATGAAAAAACCTTACTTTAACATTCCTTTCAAGACCTCGAATAAAGGTTGGCACAAGAGTGGTTCTACTGTGCCAATCCCGAGCCTCCATTGTCTGCTTTTACTGGGAGGTCTCCCAAGCCCTCTCCTAACTGGACATCGCTTCCCAAAGATGATGGGATGGACCAAGTGATTGATCTCCTGGGGCTGATTGCCGAGTTGAAGGAGAATGGGCTTACCGGTATGGCTATCATTGCCAACTTTTGTACCCGCCGGATTCAGCCTCTCAAGGACCGAGTTCATCCAGGGTATGAGTATGAGGGCCCCGATGACCCTACACGGGAGGTTTCTGAGGAAATTACTTCAGCGGCGTTTTTCGACCGTGCCTCTGACTTCTTCGCCCCAAACGAGAAGATTGTTGTTCCTAGAAACCCAAGACCTTTTACGAAGCTGAATCCAGTGCCTCCGGTAAGGGCTCTTCATTGCCTTCAATGCATCGATTCTTCTAATCATATTCAAATCTTGATTTCGGTGTGCTTTCTTTTTCACTTTTGCAGGGACGTGATGCCTTCTTTTCCGATGCGCCGTTACCTGAGTTCCCCGTACATAAGAGTGATAAGCGGAACTTCCCCGCCAGCGTTCCTTCTGCTGCCCCAAGCGCGAAGCGGAGCAAGACGTGCGTGCCCGGTGATGATCCAGTCAGGAAGGGAAAAGATCCAATTGTTCGCAAGGCCAAGCGGAAGCAGTCGGAAAAAGATGTACCCCCGACTGGGGGTCCGAAGATTCGGGACCCAGCGATCAGTCGACCCCTCCCGACTTCTTCCTCTTCGAGCCAGTCAGTGGGACCCGAGGTGTTTAAGCCCTCGGCCCCGCCTTCGGTTGAAAGTGTGCCTTTGCCCGCGCGCCCGACTGGAGCTCCCTTGTCTGTGGCGCAGAGTACGCTGCGCAGAACTCTGCCGTAGTCCTTCCGTCGGAGGGGTTTAAAGTGCAAAATAACAAGATCCACATGTTGGATTTTCTTGCTATCTCTTCCTTGTTCCCCCGGACTGCGTCTTGATCGCTTCTTCTCGTAGGGATCCTGTTGATGAAGTTCTTCACGAAACGTCGCCTCTGGAGTCTCCAGCGGTTGTTGGCGAGGGTAACGCTGGTGTGGCAGAGATTGAAGTGCCGATTGATGCTGTGCCTTCCGCTCCTGATGTTGCCACGGAACCCGCTAGGGCAGCTCTCCCAACAGCACCCGAGGTTGCCGGCGACGAATGCCGACTGGAGCCGAGTGGTTCCTTACCACCTTCCCTTCCCGGACCAACTGTCCACACCGCATCCCCCGTCAATGATGCTGCTCCTTTGACGCTAGAAGACCTTCCCACCTCTCCTTGCCATTCGCCGTCGTGCATCGAAATCCCTCCGCCTCCTTGAAATCCCGGTGCAAGTGTGCGTTCTCGATGATGACGGCGATCTGGTCCTTTTGGATGGTGAAGAAGAAGATAAGGATTGGAAGTCGTTCTTTGACGCTGCCCACGTCTTTGTCGCCTTGGCAATGTGAGTTATCTCATCTTTGTGCTTTCTTTGAGAGTCTTTTGTTTTCTCCGGCCTAACATCGCTCGCTGTCTCGGCGCTGGCGTCTTTTCGCCAGGACCGGAACTTCCTTCTTCAAAAATTATTCCCGAGGATGAAAATGAGGAAGGATTACGCTTTGAAGTCGAGCGATTCAGATCTTGAATTGGAGGCGGAGCTCACACGCCTAGCGTGGAGAACCGAGAGGAGCCGAAGGGCTTCGAAGCCGATCGATCCCTCGAGGTGGAGAAGTTGAACCTGACCAATCTTTCTGACGGTAAACATCTTGTCCGTGTGCCTTGGGCCCCGATTTTATCCTTCGTCTTCGATGCCCCGGTCTTCATCTCTTCAGATTTTCGAAAAGCTCAATCCTCTCTTTCCGAAATGAGGAATCAAGAAGGTCAAGAGGACGCCAAAAACAAGTGGCTGCCGACAAGAGAATTGGAAGGTGCACCTTGTCTTTTGTCCTGTTATCCTTCTTTTAACGACTTCAGACTTATGTCGGGACCGGATATGCAATCCGAAACCCTCGTATACAAAGACTAGTCCAGATCACGCTTAGTGCACACAGTGGAAACATAGATGACATATCATTCCATACATCGAAATAACTAAAAAGAAGCAAATTATTATTGAATAAAGCAAACGACCTTATAGTCAAGGTTCATACACCAATGCCTCTTGGCTTAAGAAACGAATAAACTGCATTAAATGAAATAAAATAACTTGGGCTATTCGACATGCCACAGTAATCGTCTGGGAACGCCTTCCTAGTCGCATTTAGTCTTCATAGTACTCCTCCTCTTGATACTCATTACGGTCCTTTCTCAAAGAATCGAACAACGGGGGCATAAAGCCGTGAGTACAACGTACTCAACAAGCCGTAGGGAAATGATGCAATATATTCATGCACGGCTTGACAAAGGATAGTTATATGGTTCATTTGCGTAAAGCAAAACTTGAATTTAAATACAATAAATAGATTGAAAGCGATTGATAAAAACAATAATAAATAATCGTAAATCAATGGTAGACAACATGAGCAGTAATGACGAGGCATCACCCTACATCATTTGAAACAAGTATCAACCACACAATTCAACAAAGATAGCTTGAGACAACAAAACAAAGTGAACTCCCCGCTCACATCCCAACCATTCCACATTTCAAGAAAATACTCTATACCCGTGTGAAATCCCTGTGCTTGTCCATGACCATGACACGGCTATTCAATAGTTTACACTCGCAGAGGTTGTACAACTTTACCCACAAGACATGATCATCCCTTAATGCCAAGCGCTAAGGACACACTTCCTTTGGTGTGTCGGCAGAGAGATCACTACAAAGCCTTTACAATGCATGTCTAAACCCAGTACTGCCCTCTAAGGTTTCACCCCTCGGGGCCCCCTCTTGAGCCATGTGGGTCTACCCGTCCATCTTGGACCCCACACCAACAACTGGCAATACTCAAGTCTGGACATTGCAAATTAATTAGCTAGGTCCGTCCCATACCGGACTTGTGGTTGCACGGTTAGGCCCAGTTCAATGGCGCACAAGATTAAGTCCTTAAATTGTCTCAGGCAAGACAGCCACATCCCAATGTGCCAAACAGCACCCCCTTTACTGCACGATCAATTGCCCGAGGGAAACATTTTGTTCAACCCAAAACCAATGGCATCCCCTGCCATGGTACAACAAGTTTTACAACAGTGGTCAACAACCACAATTCAATATCTCATTAAGTCAAGATTAACATTAGCTTACAGGTGATATGAATCCCATCGGACAACTAAGCATGGCTAAGCATAGCTACGATAACCCAATCTTTGGTACTATGATTATGTCCAACTAATAATGTCCCAACCTATGGTTAACAATGGATACATGGCATTCCAATAATCAAAGGGGCATACTCAAACAGGTAAATAGCTACTCCCATAAACTAGCATTGTTACACAAATAGCATGCAATGGTATAAAACAAAGTACTTTTGCAAACATGGGTTCAATATGATCAAAAGTCTACGACTTGCCTTCAATCTCTCTCGCTGCTGCAACCTCCGCTGGATGCTCCTCTTTCTCAACCGGTGCGTCGTCTACACGCGAAACACGCGAATCGAGGCAAAACAATAAATAAACAGAAATAAATAAAATTTAAAAATTCATAAAAATGACACCAACAGCTAGATCTTGATTTTAGATGAATTTAGAAATTTGAATCGTTCAAAACGGAGTTCGAACGGAGGAGAACGGGGCTTCCGAAGTTTAATGGAATAGAAAATCAGAAAAAGGCTAAAGGGTGACACGTGTCGCTACGCAATTGGTTGTTATTTCGATTTATCAGCGATTAAACGCGATTAAATCGATGTCACGACATGCGGGCCCCATGAGCCGATGACTCGGTCCATGTAGACTAAGCTCACCGAGGAATACCCAATGACCTGTGAGAGAGGTGATGATGTGGCATGATGACGTGGCGTGTACGTGGTGATGACGCGGCGACACATTGCGGTGACGAGGTGAACTAGGGCTGACGTGGCGGACACATGTGTGTGTGGAGGTGACATAGCGCAGACATAGCCGATGTGGCGCACACATGGCGGATGACTAGGTGACTACGGCTAAGATGGTGATGACGTGGTGTGACTTGGCAATGAGGTGGCGCTGACACAGCAAGCACGTGCTGGCGAGGGCTTACCGAAAAGTTGTGACGCGGATCTGGCCGCAGCTGGACGATCGGACGGCTGGGAATGACGGGGAGGAAACGACGGCGAGGCAGCAGCGGAGAATACACCGGACTTGGGGAAGACAGCGTGCCAAACGACGGAGGAACAGGGTTAGTGTGACACGGTGTGGGATGGAAAGATCAATACACAGGGATCACGACAGTACAAGAGTTGTCGCCGGAGACTCACCGTCGATGAAGAAAAACGGCAGAGAAGCTTGCGCGCGGAGGAAGAACTCCGGCGAAGTCTAGCTTCCTCCAGACGGCGTCTACGCCGGAGAGAGAAAGAGGAAAAGGTGCGGCGCGGAGAGGAGAGCACGGCGCGGGTACCGGAGGGAATATTTATAGTCTCGGAGGCGTGAATCGGACACGAATCCGAAGATGGTCAGGCGGCTCTAGGGTTTGTGGCGGGATTTTCGAGCGACGTGGCACGACGAGGATCGTGGATCTGCGAAGATCAAGCGGTTGGAATTGGTTAGAGTTTAGGGTTTATTTGGAACATGGGGTGAAATTTGGGGTGAAGCGGGCCGAGTGACGGTGGAGCAGTGAATTTGGCCCAAGAAAAGAACAGGATTTGAAAATAATTTCCGAATTTAGAAAAATCCCAGAAATTCAAATAAAGGCAAATAAATTCAAATAAATAGCAAATAAATTCAGAAAAATCTCCAAAAATACAGAAAAATTCCTTGAAGCACAAGGAACCCAACAAAAACTGGAAACCTTTAGTTTGATGCATAGATTAATCTAATTAAATCTTTTCATTATTGAGAAAATTCAAATTAAGCTGTAATTAATTCAAGAAAATGCTAATGGTTCACTTTTGAATTTTAAACATTCCAAAACTCAAATTTTGGGATGTTACAACTTACCCGACTGGTACCCTGTAGTGCACCGGGTCAACTCGCAAGCTCAGTACCGAGCTCTTGATGATAAGATCAAATATACTGAGGCGAGGGTCGACCGTCTCCAATTGGGTTCTGAAAGGATGCTGCGAATCCTGAGTCCTGATGAAGCCGGCACCAGCGGTGTCCCCTATGACGCTGATATCACAATTCAGAGGCTGGAAGAAGCCCCCAAGAAGCTTACTGCGCACTTGGAGGACGTCGCGGTTACGAGCGCCTGCCAAGTGTTGGCGATTACCAAGTCCTTGTATCCGCGGGTGGAGCTCGAGGCTGTCAAGGAAGGATTTGCCCGCACTGTTGATGATGATCAAGCGCTCGCCCTTATGGATGAAGTCAAGGATACTGCTTCTGTTTTGGTTAAAAACTTGGACCTGGGTCCTGTGTAGTCTCCTGTTTGCACTGAACTTATCCTGCATTTTTGCTGTTCTTTTGGGATAATTATACTAATGTTGAAAAAGTTTCCTCCGGGCTTGGATTTGTTTTGCGGGATCATCTAACCGCTGCCTTAATGTACTTTGCTGATTCCCGGTCCATTAGGGGGCATGTCTGGCGTCTTGGCCCGTTTCTGAAGTCTTTGATCATCATGGCGTCTGACACTCTTGAGACATGTGCGGCGTTACGTTTACGCGCTGGAAGGTGAATCGTTCCGCCTCCATGACAAGCGTCACCTTGGCCGGGCGAGTCTCTCTCGAGCGAGCGTTGCCCGTATAAGAATGTACTTAGCCTCGGTCTTGGCGATTTGCAACGCACTACCGTTCTCCGACGGCTCGTTTCTCTTCTTTTCTTCAAGAACTTCTTCTTGTTTCTTTGAAACACCTGTCTGTTAGCCTTCTTCTTTGCTTGATTTCCTCGTTTTTCGTGCCTATGGAATTGTGGCCGCCGGTTGATTGTTCATCTTTTTTGCAGGTTCCCTTCTTCTTCCTCATGGATTCTTCTTCTTCTTCTGAGGATCTCTCTCCATTGTCTCTCCCTCCAGAGTCCCTAGGTCCGCCGGTTGAGCCGTGGATCGAGAACATGCTCTTCAATTTTGGCGATGACGCCCCCGCGGAGCCTGAGGACGAATTTGCCGAGCTCTGGGCTGAGTATGATCTCGCCATAGCGGAGGCCGCTGAGGAGCAGGCCATCGCCCAAGATGCCGCCATCGTCGACGCCCTGAACGAGGTTATTCCTAAGCTCATCGGAGCTAGGGATGCCCTCATCGCAGCCGTCGGTCGCGCGCGCCGGGAGTAGTTTTTTTTCTGCAAGGAAAGTAGCACTTTTGTTGTCTGCAAGAAACGTTTATATAATACTTTTGTTGTATATATCTCCTATGATCTTTGGACAGTGCTGGATTTTTGTAAGATCGTTTTAGTTGCCATTTCTTTTTTCCTTACTTAGATCTTTTCGACTTTTCGAGTGGTTTCATCCTCCCTTATGTTTAAGCACCCGTCCGATTAGTATAGCCCGAGCATTGTGAGTTGGCGCTTGGCCTTTTCCTCGAGCATGCTTTTAGGTGGGGTAACTAATATTTTTTAGTCGGGGTTTCACAATCGAGGGTATAGAGTACTCGGATTTAGTCGTGACCGTAAGGAAAAAGATAGATAGGAGCTGGTTTGCAAGCGGGGTTGCACATGTGCAACACTATTAGGTGTAGCCCCCGACTTACTGCTTAATTGAGAAGCAATTGAGTAGCAAGTCAATTGAAATAAAAATTCCGACACATGGCATTTCTTTGAAACAAGTAATCCTCGGTAGGAGTTCTTGCATCTTAACACTATTAGGTGTAGCCCCCGACTTACTGCTTAATTGAGTAACAATTGAGTAGTAAGTCTAGGGAAAGATTCAACACCCATAAAACATTTTAAGAGTAAAAACGACGTAGCTGCTCTATGTTCCATGAGTTACTGATGATGGCGCCGTCTTCTCGCTTAAGCCTGTAGGCTCCCGGACGCGTCACTTCGTCGACGATGTAGGGGCCTTCCCAATTCGGAGATAACTTGTGCTCGTGCTTCTGACTCTTTATTAAGACCAAATCGCCCTTGGAGAACGCTCGGTTTCGGACGTTTCGGTCATGATAGCGGCGAAGGGCCTGGAGGTATTTGGTATTTGGACCGCAGCGACTTCCTTGCCTCTTCTAATCGTCGATGTCTTCCATTACGCTTTCTTCAACTCGGCCTCCTGAAATTCGGACCGACAGGGGATCCGAAGGTCAACTTCGGTGGGTAGGACCGCCTCGAGCCGTAAACCGGAAAAAAGATGATTGCCGGTTACCTGCTGGGGTGGTTCTCGATCCCAAAGTCTGAAGGCAATTCTTTTACCCATCGGGTGGCGTCTGATCTGAGTCGGTCGAAGATCGTGCTTTAAGCCCTGCGATACCATGCCGTTTGCCCTTTCTACGACCATTGCTCTTTGGATGAGCCACGCAGGCGAAGCAAACTTTGATGCCAAGCTCGTCGCACCGATCTTGAAACTCTTCTCCTCGGAATTGGGTTCCATTGTCGTGATAATCTGTTTGTACGCCCGAATCTTCTGACGATCTCCTAAAAAAATTCTTTGGCCTTGGCCGCTGTGATTGTAGCCACCGGCTTTGCTTCTATCCACTTGGTGAATTTATCGACGGCGACAAAGAGGTGAGTGAAACCGCCTTGAGCCTTCTTCAATGGGCCGACCATATCGAGCCCCCAGACTGCAAACGGCCAAGTGATTGGAATTGTCTGCAGCTTCTGAGCCGGCACGTGTATTTGGCGAGCAAAAAACTGGCATCCTTCGCAGGTCTGGACGATGTCCTCCGCATCAATCACGGCAGTCGGCCAGAAGAAGCCTTGTCGATATGCCTTACCCACCAGAGTGCTTGCGCGCGTGATGCCTGATTCCCGAGTGGATTTCTCGAGTAAGTTTCTTCCTTCTTGCTCGGTATGCATCGCCTTAGAACTCCGGAGGCACTTTTTTGGAACAATTCTTCACCTATTATCATGTAATTCTTGTTGCGTCGCGAGATACGTTCTGCCTCTGTTTGGTCTTCTGGAAGTTCGTCCCTTAACAGGTAATTGAGAAAAGGAGTCGTCCAATCTGCGTTGATGACTAAGACCTCTTCTTCAATGGGTGTTTGTTCCGACTTGCCTTTGTTCTTGCTTTTGGCTTATTGAAGGTTTATGGAGCTCTTCAACAAACACACCGTTGCATCTTGTTGTCGAGTGGATCCTAGTCTTGCCAATTAAATCTCTTTGCTCGTTGTCACGGCGAACACGTGAATGAGCTCCACCGTCGAACTTGCCTTCTAACCGTACCTCCGGCAATATGCTACCATGTTGTCTTGACGCACGACCACTCCTTTTGTACTTGATTAATTACCGGCATGGAGTCGCCCGAATAGTTAGCCGTCGGACACCGAGGATATCGCAATCTGGCCCGTGGATGAGTGCCTCGTATTCGGCGGCATTGTTTGACGCCGGGAAGTGGATTTGAAGGACGTATTTCAGGCGCTCTCCTGTTGGGGATATGAGGACCACGCCGGCACCTGCGCCGCTGAGCATGAGGGATCCGTCGAAATACATTGTCTAGTACTCCAGCTCTTCAATAGTCGTTGGAGTTTGCAATTATATCCATTCGGCGGTGAAGTCGGCAAGTATTTGAGACTTTATCGCCGTTCGAGGCCTGAAAGAGATTTCAAAGGACCCAAGCTCGACTGCCCATTTTGCGATCCTCCCGGTAGCCTCCCGATTGTGGAGTATGTCCCCAAGCGGGAAAGTGGTGACCACCGCAATTGAATGTTCTTGGAAGTAGTGCTTGAGTTTGCGAGAGGCGAGCAAGACGGCGTACAATAGTTTTTGTACCTGTGGGTAGCGTACCTTGGATTCTCCCAACACCTCACTGATGAAATAGTCTGGAGGTGCCCTTCTTCCTTTCGCTCTGCAACGATTGCAGCGCTGACTACATGAGTCGTCGCGGCAATGTAGAGCAAAAGGGGCTCTTCGGGCATTGGAGGGACCAACACAGGTGGGGATGATAAGAATGTCTTTCAATTCTTGGCTTCTTTGCAGCTCGATGGTCCATTGAAAGTTACTCTGCTTCTTTAGAAGTTTTAAAAAGGGCATTCCTCGAGATCCTAACCGAGAGATGAACCTGCCGAGTGCCACCATGCATCCGGTGAGCTTCTGGACGTCCTTTTGACTGGTTGGAGGTTTCATTTTCAGAATTGCGTTGATCTTCTCTGGGTTCGCCTCGATGCCACGTTGTGACACAATAAATCCGAGTAATTTTCCTGACGGGACTCCAAAAACGCATTTTTCTGGATTGAGCTTCATCTTGTAGGCTCTTAGGCTTTCGAAGGTTTCCACTAAGTCAGATATGAGGTCTTCCTTTGCGCGAGTCTTGACAACCACGTCGTCGACATACGCTTCCACGTTGCGCCCGATCTGGGAATGAAAACATCGCTGTATCGCGCGTTGATAAGTTGCGCCAGCATTTTTCAATCCGAACGGCATTGTGACGTAGCAGAATGCGCCAAATGGAGTGTGAACAAAGTCTTTATGCAGTCTTCTTCTTTTAGCCTGATCTGGTGATACCTCGGTAGGCATCCAAAAAGCGAGGAGTTCCTGACCGCCGTCGAATCTACCACTTGGTCTATATGAGGCAGCCGAAAGGATCTTCGGACAAGCCTTGTTGAGATCGGTATAATCAATGCACATCGCTTAGCTTTATTCTTTTGCGAACAAATCTTTGGGTTCGCTTGACCCGATCGGGATGGTACACTTCTTTTATGAAACCTGCTGCTAAAAGCTTCGTGATTTCTTCCCTAATGGCTTCTTTCCTATCTTGAGCAAATCTTCGGAGCCGTTGCTTGATGGGCTTGGCCTTCTCATCAACGTTCAAAGAGTGCTCGATCACCTCCGGGAACAGAGCATATCGGATGGTTTCCCGCGAAGATGTCGGTTGGCCGAAAGGTGGCGCGTCTTCCTATTTGGGGGTGAGGCTGTCGATCAAAAGCTGTCTGGCGAGTTGGGCCGGTCGAGATTACCTTCTTGGCCCCCTCATCGGGTTTTAGGCTTGCCTGATGCCTTCTTGACCGGTACTTCTCCTTCGTCTTCTTGGTGTGCGGTTGCTGCGGATCTTCTCTCATCATCTGCCACTTCTTGAGCTTGGCCATCTCGCGACTTTCTCATCATGAAGAACGAGCGCTTGACATCACCACGTATGGAAATGATACCCTTTGGCCCTGGCATCTTCAAGATGAGATAAGTGTAATGTGGCACGGCCATGAATCTGGCCAAGCCAGGTCTTCCTAAGATGGCGTGATATGCCGTCTGGAAGTTGGCTACTTCGAAGTTGAGGTACTCGGTCCGAAAATTCTCCTTGGTTCCAAACGTGACTGGCAGGGTGATTTGTCCGAGTGGGACCGAAGAAGTTCCGGGAATTACTCCATGGAATGGTGATGAACCCTGTTTCAACTCAGAACGGGGAATCTTCATGTCGTCGAAAGTTTTGGAGAAGAGAACATTGAGCCCACTGCCTCCGTCGACCAGCACCCTCTTGAGTTTAACATTGCGCACCACCGGGTCCAACACCAACGGGAATCTTCCAGGATAAGGGATGTGGTCCGGATGATCCGAACGGTCAAAGGTGATGGGGGCCTCGGACCATCTGAGATACTGGGGAGCTGCTGGCATGACGGCGTTGACGTCCCTGGCCGTGAGTTTTTGCTTCCGCTTTGACTCGTAAGCCATTGAGCCTCCGTAGATGTAATTGAGCTCCCGTTCCATCTTTTGATATTCGCCTTCATCATCTTCAGGGGAATCTTGCTTTTTCTTATCTTCTTCTTTTGCTTCGCATCTGGTGGTAAACTTCTGGATTCCTTGGCAAACCTTCTCAAGGTGAAGCAATCTTTTGCAGCATGTTTACCTTTTGGATGAAAATGACAAATAGCCTCCATCACCGTATCGTAGTCGTCGGTGCATGGCGCGCGATGCCGGCCTTGCTCGGTTGCTGCCACTATTTCTTCAGGTTTGCGCTTCCTGTCTCGCTGCCTTGACGACTCGGCGTAATCCTTCCTATCTTTTTGTCGTGGGCGATCGTCTTGCCGTTCGGCCAAAGCATCTGAAGCTGTCGCATAGCGATCCGCCAGCTCGAACATCTCCCTTACGGTGGTCGGCGGCTTTCGAGACATCTTCTTGATCAGGTCGGGGTCGTTGACACCCTTCTGGAATGCCGCGATGACTGCTGCTTCCGAAATATCCCTGATCGTATTCTTCTTTTGCATGAAGCGCCGGATGAATTCTCGGAGCGTCTCATTTCTTTTCTGGCGAAGCTGGTACAGGTCCCATTGCGTTCCAGGTCGCTCGTAAGTGCCCTGGAAATTGGTGATGAATTGCTCACAAAGATCCTCCCAGGAATCTATGGAATTTGCCGGAAGTCCTGTGAGCCATGCTTGAGTCGAAGAGGTGAGCATGACTGGGAGGTAATTAGCCATCACATTGTGATCGCCCCCGGCAGCCATGATCGCAAGAGAGTAAACTTGGAACCAAGCTTCTGGATCTCTTTCTCCGTCAAATTTGGTAATGCTCTTCGGGTTGAATCCTTGGGCGGACCACTCGGCGGCGGGGTGGCCGGATGCCCTCAATAGGGCGTCGTTGCGCCGTGGAGAACGTCGATAGGATGATTTAGCTCGTCGGTCTTTGTTTTCCCCTCCACAATAGCGGGGATCATTACGGTGATCGTTCCGATCGTCGTGGCCAATGTCAAAACGTTAGTAGTTATCTCTCGCCTCGGCGTTCTTCATCTTCGGTCACGCCGTCGGCATTTAAATCCACGCGAAGGTCGGTGGATGCTATGCGAACATCCTCCCCGTCGAAGCTCTTGCCTTTGTGTGATCATTGCCGTATTCTTTGCTAGCGACTGCGAGTTGAGGCGAGTGCGAGATGGCTCCATTTCACTGGGCTCCTCTTGGTCTTCTGAATCGCCGCCGCCGCCACCATAGCTTTGAACTTGGGCTATGATCGGGCGGCATTTGTCGAGACCAAGCAACGGTCCTAAGGTATCAAGCGTTTTGGAAGCCACGATGTTACTGGCGAGGAGTATGGAAAACCGATTGGTTCCCCACCTTCGTCTACAAGATTTCTTCATTAACGTTGCGGGCTCTTGCGGAGGAGCCTCGCCACGACCTTCTTGATGATGACGCTCTTCTTCTGCGTGTTTGTTGCATCTTTCTATTCTTTGGAGATTCCGTTTGCGGCTCTTCGATCACAAAAATGCTGCAGCTCTAGAAATTTTCCATCTCATCGGAGGAATAAGAAGGCGAATAGTCTTGACCTTTGAATCCAGTGGCTTTTTAGCATCCTTGACCACTCGGGATTCGCTATTAGCGGTTCGGCTCAAGGCGAGGTTAGATCTTTGGCTTACCGTCCAGAGACGAGATGGCCATGCATTCCCGATCCAGTGGTTGTCGGCTAAGAGAACCTCAAATTGCTTCCAGTTAGGCCGATCCGAATCCGAAAGGAAAGATGACCAAAATCGTTGGCGATGAAATCCGGACTTAAAGCGGCGCGCTGGGCGGCGAAGGTGGTCATGCTTTTACGAAGATTGCCATCGAGCTTCTTGAGATCGATCTAGCGCCGCCCCTACTGGCGCGCCAACCGCCGAGGTTATTACCGACAATAATGAAAAGGGGCTAGGCGCTGGATCCAAACTTCGATGGTAGCACAAGACACGGGAAATTATCTGAGTTCGGGCTCCCACGGTGGAGATAATACCCTAGTCTGTGCTCTGGGATTATGATTGGCTAGCTTATTTGCTTATGATCTTGTCTTTGATTCTTCCGCCCCTCCTTTATATAGCGAGGGTGAAGGCGGTTTACAAAGAATCCCTTTCGGACTCGAGGTGGAGTTCCATGTCTTTACATCTATCTCGACTATGTATTAGTTTGGATTACAATCATCTTCTACCTAATATGACTCGGTTTCCTTAACTAGGATCTGTCTGATCCTTCACACCTCGATCGGCCCGAGTATACATCCGGCCTCCGTAGTCGGCTGGCCTAGTTTACTGGTTGGGCCTCGCAGGTCTGCCTTGTGGGCCCCCGGGGTATATATCCCCCACAGTTGTCATCTCTAATCCCTCTAGACTTTTTCCCCACCACGGTTTTCCAGCTTGGTCTCCAATATTTTCCAAATAATTCGTCGAAAGAGATATTTCTACAACTCTATCTCTCTATTTTTTCCTACGTTTCGCTCATTATTTCGACGATTTAAAAAATAAAGCGCCGCTGAAAAAAAAGAAAATTTTTATACTAAAATACGGCACGCGCGGCATGTTACACCGCGAGCCTCTGATATTTTTTAAAACATGTATTATTACTCGGCGAACGTGTAGAGTGTTAAGTTCGACAAAAGAAGGTTGTCATCTCTAATAATTTTTCACTCTTTTCCCTCTAGACTTTTTCTCCGCCGCGTTTTTCCAGCTCGGTCTCTAATATTTTCCAAATAATTCGTCGAAAGAGATATTTCTACAACTCTATCTCTCTATTTTTTTTCCCGTTTTGCTTATTATTTCGACGATTTAAAAAATTAAACACCGCCGAAAAAAAATGAAAATTTTTCTTCGAAAACACGACACGCGCGGCATGTTACGCTGTGAAAAATTTTATGTCCTTTCAGCCGTTTCGCTCATTATTTCGACGATTTAAAAAATAAAATGCCGCCGAAAAAAATTCTACAAAAAACGACATGCGCGGCGTGTTACGCCGCGAAAATTTTTCTAATAAATACATGTATATATATATATATATATATATGCATCGCTAACAGGCCAGCCGTTGCGTCCTGTACACCGTGGCAAGGCCAAGCAACAAAGTAAACAACTATGTATCTCTTCATTCTCCTGTTGCAAAACTGCGCATCTTCGCTTAGATTGTCCCCTACACACCTGAAAGTGAGAGGGAGCTCTTGCGAGCCCACCACTCTGCCGGCTGCGATCAGAATAATGTCAAATGGCATGATCGATATAGCTGTTGTTGCTGCGTGGATGCCTCAACTGGTGAAGCTGCTATCAAGACAGTATATGAGGCTATGAGCATGACGTGGTTCGAGGTAAAACTCCATTCAGATCACTGATAGTGAAGTGTATTTACATGGTGTTTTCTTAGGGTGCGTTTGGTTAGGTGTACGAGGGTGAACCGAACCGTACCATACAGGATTTAGTTCTGTCTTTGCGTTTAGTTAGTTGAACAGAACCATTGATACAGGATGAGATGGTATAAATTATTAGAATATTCTAAAAAGATACTGCACCATCCTGTACGGAAAATTTGGTCGAACCAATCGGTCCAGGACAGAATCGTTCACTCGCACCATCGCACAAACCAACCTCATCCCTCCAACCAAACATCATCTCGTACCATCCTATATTATTTCATCCAAACAAGCAAACAAAATGACAACCAAACATCTTCCTTGTACCATCTTATCCAAGATCATCCCATCTATTCTGTACCATCCTAGCTCATTCATCCTCGTACATCCAACCAAACGCACTCTTAGAGGGTTAACCTATTCTCGGGTCAAAGACTAGCTTTAGTGCCTGTTTAGAACACAAGAAATCTGTAGGAATCACAAGAACAATTTAGTTTACGTAGGAATCCTATAAAATCCCTAAATTCCAAACGAGCCTCACAATAGATAATTGCAAATAAAGAGAGGACTACAGGAGTACCTTATTGCTACGACGTACCTGTGCTTGTAGCAGATCGTGGATTTTTTTCATGGCCTGTTTTATATGGCTGCAGGTCTCTCTCGCGTTTCAGTGAGAATACTTGCAACAGTGTCAAACAAGATATGCATGCATGGTGTGCTTCCCGTCGCACTTGCATGTGCATGTCAACTTCCTTTTTCCCACTTTTATCATCGAATATAAAAATGCACGTCGACTAAAGTGATATGCATAGCCGAGAATATGTGATCGATATATCGATATGCGTGGTCCACGTGGATATCGATATTTTTTGTCCATGGGGATTACTTTTGGTGCGCACTATGCTGATCCGCAACACCACTGGGAGACGCTGATGTGTCAATTCTCGAGTGGTTACCGGGGCCATGTAACCTTAGCTGACATGGCTTGGATGGGAATAAACAAACTTGGTAGCTACTTGATCGTGTACGTAAGTACGTGTGAACTAGGAAGCAATCGCTGCAGCTTGCAGTCTGAAACAATATGCCGGCCGATATCTTTCGATTCTTCGCCAACCACCTGATCTGATCATATCGTAAGTGAAACAGTATAGGGGGAATCATGATTGGAATCTTTAGCTAGTGATGCAAGATCTGTGTTCTGGCAATATGCCATATACTTTTGTAAGTTAATTTTTTACTAGCCAAAATAACCATGAATACTAACAATGTAGGTTCTGACGCTTCGGTCAACTTCGAATTTTGACCTATATATATCGATTTTTTTAAAAATAATATTATTTTATTTCGAAATTGCGACATTAATACTCGCATTAAAAAAATTGCAGAAATAATATCCGGTCACCAAACGGTTTGGCGACAATAGTGTAGTCGTCAAACGGTTTGGCGACAATAGGTTAATACTGCCGTTTAAATGCAAATAACTGAGATGACCTAATAGTCGCCAAATGGTTTGGACAGTAATCGCCAAACCGTTTGGCGACAATAGTAAAATACCCGTAACTTTTTATTCCGAACTCCGATTTAGGTGATCTTGGACTCTATGCAAAGCTTATGAAGAGATCTTCGCATAGACTCCAAGATCACCTAAATCAGAGTTCGGAGTAAAAAGTTACGGGTGTTTTACTATTGTCGCCAAATGGTTAATCGCCAAACCATTTGGCGACTATTGAGTCATCTCGGTTATTTGCATTTAAACGGCAGGATTAACCTATTGTCGCCAAACCGTTTGGCGACAATAGTATAATCGCCAAACGATTTGGCGACCGGATATTATTTCTGTAATTTTTTTAATGCGAGTATTAATAGCGTAATTTCTAAAAAAATAATATTATTTAAAAAAAATTCTATATATATCACTGAGGTAATAAGTCCAAGATCAGCTCTGGGTGATACATCAGGCTACTCTGGTGAAGTCAATTATTAACATTTCGAATAAATTCATACTTGAAGTCTGGTCGAAAGTCCGTTAGACATTTGAGCATCTGATTCAAGTAACATCCTAACTCGGTTTTGTATAGTGGTATTGCCCATGTGACGCAATAAGTGTCCAATTTTACTATGTAGGATGACACAATAAACAAGTTAGGTTAATGACAAATGGTGTCTCACATGGGTTTCTTCCCACTATTACAGAAAATCCTATATAAGATGTCTCATAATAGACAATTTTGCTAGTATGACCATCACAATTACAGGATATGCTAACAACCGTCTGTGATAAACTAATCTAAGATGGTTTGTACCACGAACCATCAATGAGATTAGCTTATTATAGATGGTTTTTTACTCGAACCATCTGTGATAACACTTCCCTATTATATATATCGTTCAAGGGTTCATGCCCACCGCACTCCTCACCCAAACGAAATCTCTTTCACTGACCTTGGCCTCCTTCTTGATCGAGTCCGTCGCTGTCACTTGTCCTCGACGCCACCGCCCCTGAGCCCGCACACCTCCTCCCCGAGCCTACTACGTGTCTCTTCCTCGACCACGTTGCCGTCTCCTCCTGCCAGCCCGTCGTCGCCTCCTCCCTGAGCCCTCGGCCATATGGTTTGGATATTATTCATCATTCATTCTTGATTGTATTGTTGCTAAGATTGTTTATACTTCTGGTTCTAAAATGTGTCAAAAGTAATTGTTCATGGTGTTGAATCTATAGCAATGTGTTGATTAACATTAAAACCTCAATTCTACATATGGTTTTGTTGCTTCGAGGTGTATCAGTCCATGAACATCTGTAATGTCCCAATGATTGTAAATTAAACCTCAAGGTGAAAATAAACATAAGTTAAACCTCAAGGTGTATCAGTACATGAACACACGTAGCATAACGTAATCTACCAAATACCCAATGCATTGCTATTGGATAGAGATCCTGTGCAGTTTGTAAGGGAACTACAACGTAAGCAGTTCTCTGTCACTTTGTGCAGCACCAAATTTATACATATGTAAAAAAATCTCAAGACTACACCTATTATTTGTTTATTTCTCTATTTGTAATTCCATTATGTAGTTGTATGCTTGATTTGCTTTGACAAGCTATGTCAATTGCTTTGTCTGCACAAAAGGAATAAAAGAATAGAATGTGGAACATGCTTAGTCTATTAACTTTATCCCTTTTCGATCTAGCCTAGAAATTAAGCACTACCTTCATATTACATCCATGCATGATTAGAGGACTAAGTTTGTTACAACATTATATTATAGAAAGCATCCCAAAAAATTAGGCGTAAGGATAGACAAAATAAAATCATAGCCATTGCTACATCTGTCATGATTTATCATATATTTATTTATATTCCAGTGACTGCAAATTGCATGCATATATAAAATGGAACTTACAAACAAGATATACGATATGAAAAAGCTATTAGATGCTAAACAAAAACTTGAGGTAGAGATAGAACAACTGAAGAAAAAGTCTGATGTAATAGAGCAGAAAAAAAGTGCAGAAGATTCTGAGTTAACAAAAAAAATTTATGAGATGAAATAAAAATTAAAAGACATAGATGACAAATCGTAAGATATTGAACATCTTAACAAAGACCTAATCATTGAGGAGTGCAGGACGAATGCAGAGCTGGAAGAAACCAAAACTAGCTTATAGAGGTAACATAAAGATTTCTAATATTTAATTCGACGTAGTTACTAATAATATACTAATACATCCTTTTCATAACAAAATAATCGCTTTTCTAGGGATTAAGTGATATGACTAAAAGTCAATCAGTTATTGGTGGCAAACAGATAAGCATTACACCAGAGCTATGGAATTTCAGGGGGAACCGAAAAGTCTCTATTATGGAAGCTATGGCACATATGATGGCAGAATGGAAAAGCCCTAAGGTCTCCTTATCTTTATCTATCAAATATTGTTGTTTCTCAATGTATGCTTGTTGATATTTGTGATATAATATCTTCTTAATGTATTATAATCTGAAATTATCCTTAATTTTTGCTCATCTTGAATCTAATTATTAAATAGTGTCTTGCTTGTTGGAACCAAAATATTGTTATAGGAATATTCTGCGGCACAAGATATGGATAGAAAACTTGTCATGAATTGAAAATTTTGTTATCCATATGTTTTTCTTTCTCTCTTGAAAGAACTTCTATAATTAGTATTTGTTTGTAGAAATTTTCTACAAAGGTTCATATTTTGAGACGATCCTGATTAGACAAACTGTTGCCTCGATGCATCTCAAATGTTTAGATATTTAAGTACAAAATCTATAACTGATTATGCTTTGTAAATGTTGTTGCAGATCGAAATATCAAAGAAGAATACAATTTTCAACAACAAATACTAATCATTAAGAAGAACCATTTATAATATAGTGCATCACATACGGTTTACAAAACGTCTGTGAAACACCTATCACAAACGGTTCTTGGTACAAACTATCTAAGATAACATGCTATATATCACAGACGGTTTGTTTAAAGAACCATCTGTAATTCATATTATCACTGACACATACTTATAAATGGTTCATAAAACCATCTGCGATGACATTTTTGAACCGTCTATAATGGCCTTTTCTGTAGTAATGTCCCCCATCGAGCTCCAACCATGCTTCAATGCTATCGGCCCTTGAAGCTTCCTCCTCTATTCGATTGGGAAGATAAGCTCTTGTGAGTCACACTTATAATTCACCTAAACTTACTTAGCGTATTATCCTACATAGCAAAACTACCTACTCATTATTTCACACGGATAATACCACTATGTGGGACTAGATTAGGATGTTATTTGAACTAGATTGTAAAATTTAAAGAGTCAAATATCTGGTTTCATAGTTCAGGATGCTGAACAAATTTTTGAACAAAGATTGAGATGTTATATAGACTTTTACTTAAATTTTGACACTAGTATGAAATGGAAAACAAGTTTTTTCCCTAAAAATCTATTTCTCTGCTATTTTTAATTTTTTTGAGATAATTTTTTCTCTGCTACGTAAACCAGTAGTCCCTTGGGGTAGTATTTATGGGAAGTGCGCACCGCCGCCAACGGCCCATGCAGCCAATCCGCGCCGCCGAAGGACACTAGGCCGGAACGCCAGGTACAGACACATCGGACGCCACGTGAACTGACGTGGCCCGGGCGAGCCACTCACCGATTGACAAGCCATCATCGCCCTGGCCGCTGCACGGCCACGTGCAATCCTCCGGTGCTCCTACGGGTCGCCGTTAGTGGAGGCTCCCGCGAGAACCCAAATTGCTGGCTCCTGATGGGTTCTTTTGGTCGCAAACGATGGGACCATTAGATGCGGCTCGCCAGAGTGACCTTTGCGAGTTGGTGTAAGCGCTGCTGATGCCTTTTTGGCAAGTTCAAAATAAAAATGAGATATAGCTATTTTTTACTAAAATAACTAAATTATTAATAAAAATATAATTAAATGCTAGCCGATCAGATTTATTATGTATAAAAAAAATAAACTGTCTATATTAAATTTGATATATCGTAACAAAACCTCTAAGATTTGGCCACGAGAACTCTAGTTTAAGGCTTTAAGCATGCCACTTTATTGAGCTGTTTTGGTTGGATACTTGATCCTCACATGTAGCTTGACCTTTCGTGCGTCTCTCCCCTTCTCTTTCCCTCTATGCCCTTGACGTGCGTCTTATCTTCTGACTAGTTTATCCCGGCCCCCCTGCCATGCATCGTGAGCTCGTACTCCTGTCACGTTCTATATATGCCTCTGGTCGCCGCTCTCGGCGCCAACTCTCGCTCCCACATGACAGCTCTCCTCCTACGCGCACAACTTCTTGGCGTCCCACTCGATTCTCCGTCATGGAAGCGCGGCTGCACTATTCGACGTCGAGGACACTCCTCGTCCTGGCGCCAACGGCGGGCCCGTCGCCCACCCCTGCGGCGGCTGGCATTCTGGCCGCTGCCGACGCCCAGGAAGCATTCACCTGCCTGAACACCTACGCCATCATCGTGCTCGCGCTACTCATCTGCTGCCTCGTCGCCGCGATCGCGCTCCACGTCGTGCTCCAGTGCGCGCTCCGCGTCACGCGCCGCGCGTGCTACGGTGCTGGCGACGACGCCCGGCAGGAGCCGCCGCGTGCGGGAGGAGGCCGCGCGCGGCATGGCAGCAGGAAGAGCGCGCTGGTCCAGGCGCTCCCGTGCCTGGCCTACTCGGCGGGGCTCGAGCTGGCCGGGTCGTCTTGGTCGGAGTGCGCCATATGCCTCGCCGAGTTCGCGCGAGGGGAGCAGGTGCGCGTGCTGCCGCGCTGCAACCACGGGTTCCACGCGCGCTGCATCGACCGGTGGCTCGCGGCGCGGCCGACGTGCCCCACGTGCAGGCAGGCGCCGTTCGCCGAGCCCGAGCACGCCCTGGCGGACCGTGCGGGGCCGGCCGTTGTGCCGGTGGTGCGAGTGATAGTAGATGATGCCGTCAGCCTCCGTGTGGAGCTTTAGCTTTAAGCCTTTAGCACGCGCGGTAATAGGTTTGTACGGTAGCACGGTGTTAGGCTATTTCCAGTGCATTGTATCTTGTCACAATATCCAAAACTGCCATGTCATATAATATTATAGAAGATACAACTATCCCAATACATGGTATCATAGATTATTTCTTAGTCCCCACAAGATAATTAAATGCTAGATGTGTATGAGAGTATGAATTGTGGGCCACTTAGATGATTCAAGTTTCAATGTCTATGATTTCGTGTCCAAGTGGTATCTTCCTTAAGATACAGCTTTCTTCTCTCCCCTCTTAACTCTCTTGCCACATCATCAAAAATGCTTATGTGACATGCATTAAATAAGTATGTTACCATGCACTGAGAGTAGCCTTAGAGAATATTCCCTATGTTAGTTTTGGGATACCGTGGCGAATGGCTCTTTCGTTAGTTTTGGGCCTTTTTCCTTTCCATGTTGATGTACAAGTTGGGCAAGCCTACGCATGTTGCATACAGGGCAATGATAGTAATTTTGCATGAATATCCGCGAACACGCGATAAAAATATTCTACGGGTAAATCTTCGCCCGACGAGCAAACAGGTACGGGTATATGAGAACTTCACATGTGCCCGTTTTATCCGATTATCCGACAATAAACACTAGCAAATAAGTCATGTTTGAAAAAACCTAGAGGCATCCCAGGTCCCACCTCTCTTGGCCCATGATTTTCTGCCACCAAATTCTATTTTTTTCCATTCTCTATTTTAAGTCTCAATCTGTTGCTTGTGATTTGTATTAAGCTCTCATATATGTGAGCTATATTACATGTTTATCAGATGCCGACTCTAGAAATTGGAAGACAACTTGGGTTGAAGTACTCCTTGCTTTTTAATATGTTCCTTGCCTTTATGACGAGATATTGGTTGTAAGAAGTGGCGGTGGGCATATGGGTGTATCTGCCGGTGACAGCTATGAGCAAGGTTCTTTCACTGCTATAGAAATGTATATCAGAATTGGTTCTTTTTTGTCATTAGAACCAGTTTTGGTGGCGATAGAAAGTCATTCAATAGTGATGAGGAGGCACTATCACGATCGATTTTGGCCCAATTGTGATAGAGAGTCAGCACAATCGGTTCTTTTGATAAACCGATTGCAATGATATTGTCATCAGAATCGGTTATTATAAAGAACCGATCATGATGATCTATTTTCACAATCGGTTCTTTTGTAGAACCGATTCTGATGACCAAATTATCATAATCAATTTTATATAGAAACCGATTCTGATGACAATATCATCACAATCGGTTCTTACTTAAAACCGATGTTGATGACCGTCTTATCGGAATCAGTTTTTCTGTGAAACCGATTCTAATGACCCTATAATCAGAATCGGTCCTTAGTTGCAACCGATTCTGATGATAGTATCATCAGAATCAGTTTGATGTAAGAACCGATTTCGATTATATGGTCATCAGAATCGGTTTGTTTTAAGAACCGATTCTGATGACGATTCATCAAAATCGGTTTCACAGAAGAACCAATTCTGATGGCCCTATTATTAGTATCAGTTGCACATAAGAACCAATTGTGATGACCCTCATCAGAATCGGTTGCACATATTATCAGTATGCGCGCACACACACACAAATATATATCACATTCGTAGTACAGAACTGTCGGGGATTGGATATTCGCGATATCCGACCATGGTATCCCCAAGAAAGATCTTCGGATCGCCCGACCTTCGGGCTGTCTCCCGTCCTCCGTCAAGCTCGTCTCCGAGCATGCCTGCTCGGGGGTCCGCAACCAGACGAGCCGATCTACCGAAGGGGCCTCGAGCTTCGCCCAAAAGCCGGGCACGATCCACGAAGACGACGTGGCATTAATTGCAAGGCGGCTCGAAGGGCTCGGCGCCGGCGACCCGCCGCGCCCATGATGCGCCCATCGTAGCCCACGTCGCGTTAGCGCCAAATGAAACAAGGAATCGGCGCTGCCCACATCCGGAACAGTAGCGCGCCCCCTGTAATAAATGTTGTGTCGCTTGTAACCCCCTATAAATACCTTCTCACACGAAGGGTTGGGGGTTCGGTCAGTTCGATTTCACCTGCTATTTCCCTTGTACACAACGCTTGCCACGGTCGACCTGGAGGGTCATCCCTAGAACCACCCAGGGCTGCCCCAAGCAAGCGTGTTGTAATCCACTTTCACACAGTAGTGCAATCACTGGGCGTAGGGTTGTTATCTCCCTGTGAGAGGTCCGAACCAGATAAAAAGAGACCCCTTGCTCGTTGCGATTGTCTTGGCCACCTCGTTTCGTAGCTCGGCAGGCCCTCGGAAGCTATGCCCCCCGCGAAAAGGGGCCTTAGGTTGATCCCTCATTCAACAAGTAAGCTCGGCGGGGGACTGGTTCCCGAATCGTCGACATTTGGCGCCGTCGTGAGGATCGGCCGAGTCCTTCGCGAGAATCCACGAGGATGCGAACTTCGCCAAGACAATCAAGACCTCTGCGTCTTCGGCGGCGTAGAGGGCGATGGCGTATCTCGCCCGGCAATGGCGTGGGTGGTGCGGCCGATCGAAGCCACACCGAGTCGGAATCTTTCCCGATCGCCGCCAGCGAGAGTTTCCCGCTCGCGCGCGATGCCCTCGATAGCGAGGAGGAATCTGGCGGCCTCGCGGCGGCTCGGCGGCCCGTCCATCCGTGTCGCGTCGAAGGACCCGATGGGGCGGCACGCAGTGTCGTCCTCGCGATCTGGTGCTCCCGGCGTTAACATGGCGGGAAGAGGAGATTCAAGAAGCGGTCTCCACAGACTTCTCCGTCACCGGTAGCGATCTTGGCGAACCACCGGAGTTGTCCGGGCGGGACCTGGCGGCCGTCCGCCGCCAACCTAGCGGGAGGCGGGCGCGGGCCGAAGACAGGCTCGCGAGATCTAGCAGTACCACTCCCGGAGCATGTCTTGCGACCGCCTCCCAAGGTCGCCCCCGCCGCTCCCCAGGCGCCCGGCGGTTGTGGGCCATGGCGGCGGTCTTTGCGACCTCAAAATTTCTCCGGCAGTGGACTGGCGACCATGGGAGCGGTCGTAGCTGAGAATCTGGAAAAGCTCGCTGCCGACATAGGGCTCCCAGGACCTCCTGGCGGAGAAAGGCCCCGGAGTGTTTCCCGGGGCCATAAGCACCACTCCCCTGTTCGCTCCCGTCATAGTGCCTCCCAAAGTCCTGCTTGGGAAGGCCGCGGGAAGCAAGAGCGGTACCGTGAGGACGTTCGGAGCGGTTCCCGGATAGCCTCGCGGGCTCGGGGGCTCGCCCCTCCCGCTCGCTAGCTCACCGAGTGTTCCACCTCGGGGCTACCTTCGTCGCATCGGCACGGGGACGTATTCTCTCGCCTCGCCCCGCGCACGGAGGACCATCGAGACACCGGCCGTCACGGTCGCCGTGCCCGGAGGGGTCGCCACGACAGCCCAGCGTTCGGATGCCGGGCCTTTTCGGCGTCCCTCCGCGACGTCTCGTGGCCGAGCAAATTCAAGCCCGGCCACGTCGAGCGGTTTAACGGAATTCAGAACCCAGACGAGTTTCTTTCGATCTACTCCACCGCCATTCTAGCAGCTGGAGGGGACGAGGGGGTCATGGCTAACTACCTCCCCACGGTCCTCGACGGTCCCGCCAGGACGTGGCTTTTTGGCCAGAAGGAAGGGTCAATTCGCTCGTGGGAGCAGCTCTGCGAGGCCCTCCGAGCAAACTTCCAAAGCTGCTACACCCATCCGGGCAACGCGCACGACCTCGAGCGGCTGATCCAGACAGAAAAGGAGTCCTTGCGAGACTTCGTCCAAAGGTTTATCAGGGTGCGGAACTCCATCCCGAGCATCTCGGATGAGGCGGTCGTCCGGGCCTTCAAGTTCGAAGTCCGCGACGTCCGCTTCACACAGGACTTGGAGATTCACCCCGACCTCTCGGCCAACGAGCTGTTCCGTATGGCCGATCGCTACGCGAATACCGATGAAGCCGTGCAATGGAAGAAGATGCTCGATGAAGGCAAGCTACCGCCTCAGCCGGGCCTGGAGGGCTCCTCGAGCAAAAAGCACTCCGGCTCTGTCGAGAAGAAAATCAAGAAGAAGAAGAGGTCGTAGGCGCCGGGCGTGGTGGCCACCGTTGAGCGTCGCCTGCCACGGCTCCTTGACTGACGGCTTGGGGGCGAGGTCGGCCGCGTCCACGGCGTAACGACCAAGGTAGTGATGACCAAGGCCGCAGCGACCAGGGTCGTGGCGGTCAAGGTCGTGAGGAAAGGAATGCCCCTTCGGGCGACCGCTACTACCCGTTCCATCAGGCGGTTGGTCACGACCTTCGCAACTGCAAGACCTGGGCGTACCGCCTGGAGAAGTTCTACAACGGCGAAGGCCCCATGCCCACGCTGCCAGAAAAAGGAGACGGCGACAAAGGCAAAGGTCCCGCGGACGAGGACGACGATATGGGTTACCAGGAGCCCCACAACCATATAGCCGTCATATTCGGGGGCTCCTCTGCGTACAAGTCCCGCAGGGACTTGAAGGAGGCAGCGCGGGAGGTTTGCCACATCGCTCATGGCAAGTCGCCCATACAAGAGCTCAGGTGGTCCGAGCTGTCAATCACTTTCTCCAAGGACGATTACCCCCTTGGAATGACCAAGCCACAAAAGCTCCTGTTGGTCGTGAGCCCGACCATAAGCAACGCCAAAGTAGGCCGGGTTCTGATCGACAGCGGCAGCTCCTTGGATCTCAAATCTGCTATGGTCCTGGACGGGATGCAAATCCTCAGCCCAAGATCAGGAGCATAGCCGTCCCGTTCTTCCGGGATCGTCCGCACGCCGATCAAGCCTCTTGGCGGATCGTCGCCGCGTGACGTTCGGGAGCCTCAACAACTTCTGGACCGAGCTAATCAACTTCGAGGTCGTCGACTTCAAATTGGCCTACAACGCCATCCTCGGCAGGCCGGCCCTCTCCAAGTTCATGGCCGCCACGCACCACGCCTACCAGTGCCTAAAGGTCCCCGGGCCGAAGGGCGTCATCACCGTCAAAGGCGACCATAGGGCGGCCCTAAACTGCGACGAGGAGTCGCTCGACATAGTCGGACAGCTACCTCAGCGTGGCCCTGACCAAGGGCCGGCGCACTCCCGGCCCAAAGTTACCCTCCAGCCCGGAGGAGAAACCAAGGCAGTCCCTCTGAACGAGGCCGACCCGACCAAGGTCTTCCATCTGGGGTCTTCCTTAGACCCCAAATAGGAACTCGAGCTCATCACTTTCCTCTGGAGGAGCGCGGACGTGTTCGCCTGGGAACCATCCGACATGCCCGGAGTCCCAAGGGAAGTGATTGAGCACAGGCTAGTTGTTCGGCCTGATAAAAGACCTGTGCGTTAGAAGCTCAGGCGATTTTCCCCGGAGAAGCAAGCGATCATCCGGGATGAACTCGACAAACTCCTTAAGGCCGACTTCGTCAGGGAAGTCAAGCATTAGGAGTGGCTGGCAAACCCGGTCATTGTCAAGAAAAAGGGTGGCAAGTGGCGTATGTGTGTAAACCACACCGCCTGAACGCCTTTGCTCAAGGACAACTTTCATTGCCGCGCATTGACCAACTGGTCGACGCGACGGTAGAGTCTCAGGTAATGAGTTTCCTGGACGCTTACTCGGGCTATCACCAGATTAACTTGTCCCCTAGAGACGAAGAGAAGACCTCCTTCATCATGCCGTTTGGCACGTTCTGCTATACGACCATGTCTTTCGGTCCGCGGAACGCAGGGGCGACCTTCCAGCGCTTGATGCAGAAGACCTTCCAGGACCAGATAGGTCGAAACCTGGAAGTATATGTAGATGATATCGTAGTTAAGAGTAAGCTCGCCTCGGGTCATGTATCCGACTTCGAGGAGACCATTTGTAATCTCAATAGACATCGAATAAAGCTTAATCCTGAGAAATGTGTCTTCGGGGTGAAAGCGGGCAAGGTGCTCGGCTACCTTATCGGGCCGCAGGGCATCGGTGCCAACCCGGAGAAAATCGAAGCCATTGAAAGGATGCGGCCTCCGAGCTTCGTGAAGGAAATCCAGACCCTAACCGGACGTATGGCGGCCCTAAGTCGCTTCATTTCCAGGTCGGGCGAGCGCGGTTTGCCCTTTTTTAAGGCGCTCCGCGGGCATGAGGGCTTCGTTTGGACGGAAGAGGCTAACCACTCCTTCAAGGAGCTGAAGCGGTACCTGTCCAGCTCTCCGATCTTGGCCACGCCAAGGTCGAGTGAGCCGCTCCTGCTGTACCTCGCGGCGACCCCCCAGGCCGTAAGCGCGGTGCTGGCGGTCGAGCGAGAAGGGGCGCAGCGGCCAATCTACTACATCAGCGAGGTTTTGCACGGACCGAAGGAGCGGTACCCTGAGGTCCAGAAGCTCTTGTACTCGCTGCTCGTGGCTTCGAGGAAGCTGCGCCACTACTTTTAAGCCCACAAGATCACCGTGCCAACCAGTTTTTCGCTTAGGGAGATCCTAAGGAATCCAGACACCAGCGGCCGAATAGCGAAGTGGGCCATAGAGCTCGCCAACTTCGACATACACTTCTCTGCCCGCACGGCGATCAAGTCCCAGATTTTGGCGGACTTTGTAGTGGAATGGACGAATCCCGCACCACCCGCCACCGAGCCTCACGGGTCTCATCACCGACCATGGACCATGTCGACGGATCCCGGCTTGGCGCTCGGGTCTGGCGTCATCTGGTGTCCCCTCAAGGATTAGCTCAATACATCATCCAATTGCGCCGCGCGACCAACACGCGGCGGAGTATGAAAACCTCTTGGCAAGACTCTGGCGTGCAAAGCGCTCGGAGTCGGCGACTAACTGTGAAGGGCGATTCACAGTTGGTCATCAACCAAGTCAACAAGGAGTATCAGTGTTCCAATCAATCAATGGCGCTTTACTTGGTTGAGGTGAGGAAGATGGAGCGGTACTTTAGAAATTTCGAAGTACTCTACATCCCCAGGAAGGATAATTCCGTGGCCGACCATCTTTCCAAGGTTGGTTCCTCGCGGATGCTCGCCCCGCCCGGGCACTTGTTGAGCATCTGCACAAGCTCTCCATTCCCTCTGTAGAGAAGGCAAACTCCCAGATGCCCACCTTGCCCGGGGCGCCAGTCGAGCATCTGCGCAAGCCCTCCATTCCCTCTGTAGAGGAGGCACAAGAGGCGTCGTGTGCGTCTCCTTCCTCGGCGAGTGCAAACTAGATGCGCCATTAGCCCGATTACCTTGCCCACGGACCTTTGCCCGAGGAAGCGATCGGCGTTCTGGCTCATAAGGCGATCCTCCGCTTCTGAGACTAGTCGAGGTGCCTTATATCAAAAGAGCACAGAGTCCTCTCCAAGTGCATATCTCGAGAAGAAGGCGATTTCCTTCTCGAGAGATATCCATGAGGAATGTGCGGAGCTCACTCGCCCGCCAGACCCTTGTGAGCAAAGCATTCGGTTGGCTACTCTTGGCCGGCAGTTTTAGGCGGACGGGCGCTCGTGGCGACCTGCCAGGCGTGCCAATTCCACGCCCGCAAGGCCCACCAGCCGACGTACGCGCTGCAGACCATCACACTCTCATGGCCATTCTCGACCTGGGGGACTGACATTCTCGGGCCTTTCCCCCGTGGTTGAAAGGGTTGCAAATACTTGCTCGTAGCCATCGACACTTTCTCTAAGTGGATCGAGGCCGAGCCTATATCAACCATTTCGGCTTAGGCAGCCAAGAGATTTTTTCACAGCAACGTGGTGATGCGCTTCAGGGTCCCCAACCGCCTCATCACGGACAACGGCACTCAGTTCACTAGTGAGTTGTTTCAAGCGTACTGTGAAGACATCGGAACAAAGGTCTGCTTCGCCTCTATAGCTCATCCGCAGAGCAACGGAGCGACCGAGTGGGCAAATGGCCAGATTCTCCAAGGGATCAAGAAGAGGGTCTTCAAAGACCTCGCCCGGCACGGCGGGTCATGGGTGGACGAGCTCCCTTCCGTCCTTTGGTCCATGCGCACCACAGCAAGCCGGGCTACGGGCAAAACGCCCTTCCAGCTCGTCTATGGTGCGGAGGCCATTCTACCCGCCGAGGTCGTGCTTGGGTCCCATGTCGGGACCCGAATATGCAAATCCGGACCCTCTGTGTATACTGCACTAGTCCAGGATCACGCTAGTGCACACAGGCTCAACATCAGTGAATATCACAATCATACACAGCGGAAATAAGATAACAGGTATTATATATTAAATATTACTAGTTGAACGGCCTTATGGTCAACTTACATAATGGTGCCTCACGAGGCTGAACAACAAATTAAACTGCAGCGGAATGAAGACGTAGATAAACCCCTCAGTATACCACAGGCAACTGACAAGGCTCGCACCCTAAACATTCGTCCCTTCATGGTACTCCTTCAGCTCTGATGATGTTGTAGGCAAGGGTGAGTACACCAACACGTACTCAACAAGTTGTGCACAGAATGCAAATTCTATCATAACTATATGCAGGCTTATTCCAAAGGAATAGCTAAGTGGTTCATTTGCAACTAAGTAGCGTTTAAAAACACGTACAGTATATAGATTGAAATGACAGTAAAACAAATAACAGTAATAGATAGATTCAGCATTTCTCAAGTAAACCAAGTTTTCCGATCCTAAGTCAAGATTCAACCTCCCATGGCAACCTGCCATCCATCCCAAGTTTTATTTTGCAAAAGTCTAATCCCTTGACTGTAATCCCCGAGCTTTGCTCAATACCGTGAGCACGGCTATCCGAATAGATTGTACACTCTGCAGAGGTTATGCACTTTACCCACATGACATGATAATCTCTTTTGTGCCTGGCCATTAGCACACTTCCTTTGGTGTGCCGGCAGAGAATCATGACAAAGCCTTTACAATATTCTGTCTTAACTCAGTACCACCCGCTAAGGTTTCAACACTGAAGGGTCTGATAACCACAACAGGGCCCCCCTCTTGCGCCATCTGGGTTCATTAAAAAGGATGAACCACCCCACCACTAGTAGTACCAAAGCTAAGACATTGCAAATTAGTCAGCTAGGCTGCCCCATAACAGACATGTGGTTGCACGATTGACTCAGGTCAAAGACTCGCAAGGTGTCCTTATGGTTTGATCAAAGCAAGACATACACATACCCTCTGCCCATCGGGCCCACCTCGATATCTGCCCTTGCCACTTGTTCAGGCCAAAATCATAACCACCCCGGCTTGATTACCAAGCACCACGTGCCATCAACAATTCAATATCGTTGCGTGACATCCATTGCCACCACAACTCAATCTCATCGTGTGACCACACATGACACACAAATTCATAACATTGTTCCATATTCCATTAGTCAAGATTATTTATCAAAGATTCAAGTACATGTGATGACGTGGCATGGCTAAGCATTCTATTCCGGTCTAACCATCCATGTTGATTTCAGTATTAACCAACTATAGTTAACCAATCTAAGGTGACAAGTGGATCATGGCATACAAATATCAAGGTAGGGTGTAATTCAAAAGGGTACGATAGCTAATCCCAAACTTATGTTGAAATCATTTATACACATAAAATAACAAGTGATAAGGTAAATCAAAATAGCATGCAATCTAGTTTATGGGTGCAACATGATCAAAGCACAACTTGCCTTGCTTAAGTTCCTGATATTGCTTCGAAGAATGCTCTTGAGTTGATAATTCCTCCTTCGAAACCTCGCTCAACTCAATGTCTACGCGAATCGAGAAGAAATAGCAAATAAACACCAAAACCAAAGAACAAATAAACTCAAAAATTCAAACTAAAATCCACCATTGGAAAGATCTCAATTTTACAAATTTTTAAGAATTCGAATCACCTCAATCGGAGTTCATAGGCAAAAGTTATAATATTTAGAAGTTCTGAGATATCCTGAAAAATCTCTAAAATCTGAATTAATGGGATTATTTTTATTAAGAAAATATCGATTTTCCCGCTTCGGAACGTACGGACAAAACATGGCAAAATCTGGACTGATAAACTCAATCTAACGGTTACGGGTAAATCTACTACGTAGCCTAATATCAACTGTCTGACCTAAATCCAACGGTTGATATTTACTCTGAGACTCTTACCGATTCCGAAGTGACGTGGACGAATTCCGTGCGCTCGATTAAGATCTGACGGCTGACGAAGCTCCCGATCGGCGATGCGGCGACAGCGGCTTGAATTCTCCGGAGGCGTGAAGCGGCGACCTGGCGACAACCGGCGGCGCTTCGCCGAAATCTCGATGGCGCTTTCTTTGTTCCTCGCGATTTTCTTGGACGACGCGACTCGCTCACGATTTCCCTTTTCTTTTCCTCTGCCGCTCGCTTCATGCGGGCCTTACGATTCCTAACGACGCCACGCGATTCTCGGCAAAACCTCCGTTTGTCGACCGTCTCGCTCGCAGTTTTCTTACATTTCCGCTTTCGATCGCAAGCGCTTGGCTCCTAGTGACCGTTTACGGTGGCTCGGTTCTTCCGGCGTTTGCGTGCACGGTTTAAATAGCGATCGCGTGTACTACTCCCGCCGATGGAATTCGAGATTGCTTGGTATTTGGCATGGGAATTCGACTTCCACGCAGCGTTGGAGAAAGCGGAAGGAGTTCCCGCATGCACGTGACGTTCTTTCCAAATCGCCGATCGTGAATCGATTTCCTAATCCGATTCAATCCCGGAGAGAAAAAGAAATTTCCCAAAAATACTTCAAGACCTTCTATCCTCAAATAGAATATTTTTGGGCAGTCTTTATTTTAATTTCCCTTTTATAATTAGTTTTCAACAGGAGATAATATACTTCTCAAGATAATCCGAATAAATCTCAGAAAATTCCCATAAAGCCAGAAAAATCACAAAAATCATAAATTGCAATAAAATGATATTTAATAATTGGAAATTCAAAAATTGGGATGTTACATCCCAAAGAGTGCACCTGGCCGATAGCATCCACCAAGGACGCGAGCGTCGCCTCAACCTCGACCTCGTCGAAGAGGCGCGGGAAAGGGCGCTGCTCCGATCCGCCGTCTACCAACAAGCTCTTCGCAGGCACGCGGCCAAATCAATTCGGCCTCGAGCCCTGTAGGTCGGGGACCTCGTCCTACGCCGAATTCAAGATATGTCGAAGGCCAACAAACTTTCCCCCAAGTGGGAAGGACCGTTCACCGTCGTCTCGATAGCATGCACAGGGGCTGTCCGCCTGGCGATGGAGGACGGTCGCGTGCTCACAAGCTCATGGAACATCGACCAGCTGCGCAAGTTCATTGTCTAAACTCACACTTACTTTTGTGTCTAGCTTTAGTTCTGCAGTTTTTCTTTTGGAAAGATGGCAAGTTCGGTTGCCTCACCCACACGATGTCTATTACCTTCAAGATTTTGTGAATATATGCAAGGTCACTGCCCGTTGGTAAGCCGGCCTAGTCTCGCGCAAGGGCATACTTTTCTCATGATCTTGGTGATGAGACGAGCGCGTCGGGCAAGATCAATCGCTCCAAGCTTTTTTCGCTCAAAAATCGGGCCGACGCGCGTACGACCGCACAAGGTGCCACGACCAACACCTTGTCACTAAAACTCACCACCAGAGGCTCCAGTCTCGATAAGCCGACTTTGGTCCGATAGCTTTTATTTGTCGCGATACAAATCGATATCTGAGACACCCTCTCGGTTGGTCCGGGGATTTAGTCTGGCTCGCGTGTGTTTGGTCGTTGCGCACCCTGTCGAGCTATCGCGCGTTTTTTCCTCTCCTACGACCATACTCGCAACTCAGGGGTATGCGTCCTAACTGTTAAGGAATTCTAGGCCTTGCACGTTCTCCTCCCCCGAACTAAATCAGGATCGCCGCTCGGAGAAACTAGTGTCTTGATCGGGGGAACAGCACGTGCTTTCCCAACTCTCCTGCGAACGAGTTCGTGCTCGCAGCTTGGGTGCGCGACCTTCATTCGCAGTGGGGGCTTAGTGGGAGTGAGTTGTCACGTTAAGCGTCTTTTCCAAAAATCGTCGACAAGTGCCTCGTTCCAGTTTAACATTGAAACGTTGCTTCTTTCTTAAGAACTTGATACCTATGTGAAGCCTTTTCTTCACTTATTTCGGGCTCACGCTGCCCATGCTTCGTCTTAACCTATGCTTCTACCCATCTACGTCTTGCTATCTACCTTGTGCTCGTTGTTTGCAGGAAATAGCTCAGGAGCACGCAAAAGGAGCATTGCAGCAAGCACAGCCCTTGGGCGAAAGAAAAATGTACGCTCCACTAGCATTATCTAAAGTCATCCAAAAATCGTCAAAAAGAAAAAGAAGAAATCCCCTACGCGCTGGGCTTCGCTCCCCTGAGGGCCGCAGATAATTTCCACCTCAGGTCATCGATCTTGGCCTCGAGATCGATCACCTTCCGTCGAGCTTCGCGACCTTCGCGAGCTTCCTCGCGGAGCTGCTCGACCTCTTCATTACCTTGTTCTGCAAGGTCGGCGGCCGCTCGCACCGCCCGTTCCAGATCCGCCACCTTTGATTTGAGGGTGCGAGCTTGTTGCCTCCCTTCTTCAAGCTCTTGCTCGAGCCCACGAATCTTCATCCGGCCTTCGGTGAGCTCCTGCTCGAGCGCGAGGATCTTGTCCTTGCCAGTGGAAACATCGTCCTTGGTCTGGCGGGAGCGCAGTTTTTCTTGCTCGAGCCCAAGGTTCTTCTCCTTAGCCTCGGTGGCATCTTTCTCCGCCTGGCGGCACCTATGCACAAGCACGTTGTCCTGAGCCTTGAGGTCGCCTACACGCTGCTCGAGCTTGGCTATTTGGGCCTCATGCTCAGCGTGCAGCTGGGCCACGGTCTCAAGGACGACCATCGCCGCGTGGAAGTCCTCCAAGGTCTTCTAAAGGAGCTGCAGGCGGGAAAACTTCAGACGCCGCCCCCAAGACCCGAAGGAGTGA
Organism: Guadua angustifolia; assembly: GCA_036346375.1. NCBI lineage: Eukaryota > Viridiplantae > Streptophyta > Magnoliopsida > Poales > Poaceae > Guadua > Guadua angustifolia. Next base: position 15,440,624 of record CM070508.1, read on the forward strand.
GAAGTTACGACGGTAACAAAAGAAGCATCCTCACCTGAGCAACGTCCGTGCTGAGATTATCCTGAAAGCGTTGGGTAACTTCACGCCCCCGAAGATCTTCAAGGTTCGGCAGGGGGCTGCGGACTTCCCCAGATCCTTCCAAGAGGGCAGGTTGATTAAAGACGACGAATCATCCCCCCGGGCATGAGGTTCGCCCTGGGGCACCACACCTCCCTCCTAAGTGACGCGCTCGCTCAGGGACTTCTCACTGTCCACCCGAGCAAGTTGTTCGCTCGAGGGCGACGAGACGTCCCCCCGAGCATGCGATTCGCTTGGGGCGGGCGCCGTCTCATCCCGAGCATGTTGTTCGCTCGGGGGCTTCGCGCCTTTGTCTCGGGCAGGTGACGGTCACCTGCCCGGAGACCTCGAGCCTTCTTGGGTAGCTTTTTCGCCCAAGGCTACGGGGTCGATCTTCTCCCCTCCTTCTACGCTCTCCGAGCTGGGGGGGCAGGGAGCCCGCCCCGGGGAAGCGTTCCCTCCGAGGCGGAGGGGTCCATCTCAACTTGGTCGTCGGCGACGAACTTTTCCACCGCCTCCACACCCTCTGCCATCACGATGTCAGCGGCTTCGGCGAGCACCCCTGCTAAGGCGTGATCAAGGAGCTCGTCAATTATTTTGCGACAATCCGGAAAAGTCCTACGAGCTATTCCGCCCACGTCAGAAGAGTGGGGTTAGCTCGAATACGCGAAGCAGACGGCGAGGAAAAGAAGAAAAAGCGAAATTCGAGGCTCACCCTCAGCCAGGTCCTCGTTGTCACCCATGGATGGATTGGCCACCGCGACCACCAGCTCGGCCTTCTTCTCCACGGCGCAGCTGATCTTCGCCAGGAGGGGGTCGACCTCCTCCATGTCGACCTCCTCCAGCGTCTTCCGCAGATGCCGGCGCCTCGTCCTGAGGGGCGGCGTGTCCTCCTCGTCCTCCTCCTCCTCGCCTATGGCTGCCCCCTCAGGCTTCGCGGCTCGCCGAGCCTCGGTGACCTGCTTGAGCTTGGCTTGAATCTCGGCGAGCTCCTCCTCCAGCTTCTTTTGCTCAGCCTGCACCAGTTCTTCGGTCAAGCCCTTCTCCTTCTCGAGCTGCTCCAGGGGGTCCTTGCCGTAATTCTCCAACCAAGCATTCAGGCTGCTTACCTCCTTCCGGTCGGCAAACTCCATGTGCCGCTTTGGCCGGATTCTTCAGGCAGGCTCGCCCAGCTTTTCGTCGGCAGCGTAGTGGTGGCGGGCGGCATGCCTCTTGCCCCTTAAGCTCTTGGTCTTGGCGGCCAGAACAATTATTCCCTTGCCGCCCGCCAAGGGCTTGAGCTCGCCTACCGCCAGCTCCAGAGTGACCTTCTCCTGTCAGAAGGCAAAAAGACGTCAGAAGAGCTCGGGACACTTTCCCTGAGCATGAACCACGTAGCAGCTTACCACATCGCTCCGCTCGAGCACGTTGCTCGGGACTTGCCGCTTGTGCTGAAGCTCCTTGCCCTTGGGGGAGCCGAACATCTCGGCGATTCTCTTCTCCATCCAGTCGAAGCCCGGGGCTGTTGTTAGTCAACAAATAAGATCAGCACAAGTTTGACATGGCGCGCGAAGCAAGAGCTGCTCAAGACCTTGAACTTACCAGATTCACTCTCCCGGGTCATGTCGTCCCACTCTGTGATCTCGAAGAAAGGGTGCTCCCTCCTCCTCAGAGGGGACACCCGGTTCCTAAGGAAGTCGCGGACGATGTCTCGACCGGTGAGCCCCATGTTCGTGAGCTCGCTGATCTGCATCAGGGACCGCTCCTCCTCGGGCGCGATGGGCGGGCGTGGAGTGTCGATGCTGGGCGCCGCCGCTTCGGTGTAGCGCAAGGATCTCCCCTCTGCTTTCCGCAAATAAAACCAATAGTCGACCCACCCGCATCAATCCTTGAGGAGAAGAAGGGTACTCAGACTGGCGGTTGCCCCAGTGGAAATCTGAGCACCGGTGCGAGAAGGGCTCCTGGTGCGGAACAAGAAATAGAAATGAAAGAAAAGGCTTACCGTGGGCGGAATGCCCACGAAGCCCTCGCAGAGGTGGGAGAATATGGCCAAGATGAGGACGGAGTTGGGGTTCAGATGGGTGATCTCGCACTCGCAATGCACGAGTACGGATTCCAGGAACTCACTCTCGGGCATTCGGAGCCCGTTGATGGTGTACAGCTCGCACGTAACTACCTCATCGCCGCACGGCACCGGAGCTGCCTCGCCATCGGGGAGCCGCTAGGTGCCCGCGTTAAGGTACCCGAAATCTTGGAGCACCCTGAGCCTCTCCGCTGTGGTCTTGCTCACGCCAAATTTCTCCATGGAGAGAACTGGGGGAAAGAAGTGCCGGAGCAAGGAGAAGTTTTGAAAAAGTTGCGAGGCTTTTGGGGTTCTGTTGGCGAGTCGCAGGGGAAGAAGGGGTTTTCAGGTCCATACTGCCTCGTACTTATAGGCGGAGAAGTCGAACGGGCAGAAACCTGCCCCATCCGTTCGTGAGCCGACGCGTGGCAATACGGTTTTCAAAATTGTCTATGAAGCGCGAGCTTTAGCTCTGCGAACCGCACCCGCAAGGCTTCGCGGGGAAGAAACTGTCGCGACCCTTCGCCTCTGTTCTCGATCGCAATCCTGACCAAAACCTCGGTCAAACACGCTCGGCCCCACTGGGACATGCTCGTCCCCGGGCATGGCTGCCCGGATGCTGCAGTAGCTCTTCGCTGCAAGATTTCTTGTCCCCGGGCGTGGCTGCCCGGATGCTGCAGTATCTCTTCGCTGCAAGATTTCTTGTTCCCGAGCAGGAGTCGCTCGGATGACGCGGTAGCTCTTCGCCGCAAGACCTTTGTTCCCGAGCAGAATTGCTCGGATGCTACGGTAGCTCTTCGCCGCAGGGATCCAATCCCTTGCCAAGATTCTGGAGGCTTAAGACGGAGGCCTCGGCAAGGCGAATTCCCCCCTTGAGCCTCGAGGGCTAGCTGTCGGTGATTGGATATTCACGATATCCGACCATGGTATCCCAGCAGCTTCCGAGCATGCCCGTGCTCAGGCCTCGTCCCCAAGAAAGATCTTTGGACCGCCCGACCTTCGGGCTGTCCCCCGTCCTCCGTCAAGCTCATCCCCGAGCATGCCTGCTCGGGGGCCCGCGACCAGACGAGCCGATCTACCGAGGGGGCCTCGAGCTTCGCCCAAAAGCCGGGCGCGGTCCACGAAGACGACGTGGCATTAATTGCAAGGCGGCTCGAAGGATCATGGCGCCGGTGACCCAGACGCCCACAGTGCATGCGCGTGGTCTGCGCCCATTGCACTCTACGTCGCGTTGCGCCCGCGGAAACAAGGAATCGGCCGCGCCCGTGCGGGAACGATGGCGTGCCCCTATAATAAATGTTGTGTCGCTTGTAACCCCCTATAAATACCTTCTCACACGAAGGGTTGGGGGTTCGGTTAGTTCAATTTCACCTGCTATTTCCCTTGTACCGGTAGCTTGCCACGGTGCGACACGGAGGTCATCCTAGAACCACCTGGGGCTCCCCGAAGCAAGCGTGTTGTAATCCACTTTCACACAAGATGGTGCAATCCTTTGGAGGTAGGATTGTTATCTCCCTGCGAGAGGCCCGAACCAGATAAAAAGAGACCCCTTGCTCGTTGCGATTGTCTTGGCCACCTCGTTTCGTAGCTCGGCAGGCCCTCGGAAGCTATGCCCCCCGCGAAAAAGGGGTCTTAGGTTGATCCCTCATTCAACAAGTAAGCTCGGCGGGGGACCTGTTCCCGAATCGTCGACAAGAACATAGAATGCATATATCACATTCACAGAACACAAACACTTTAATTACAACATATAACACATTCGGTTACAATATACAAACATAAGCATGCTTAACAATTAGTACAACATAAGAGTGCTTAACAATCAGTACAACATAAGAGTGCTTAACAATCAGTAGTAACAAGAACATAAGTATGCTTAACAATCAGTAACAGCATACAACATAAGCATGCTTAACAATCAGTAACAATTAGTACTAATTAATGTTGTTTACATATGGACTAGTATGATGATTCAGGATCTCTAAACCTGTCGTTCTCCGATATAACTTCTAACCAGTACCACTAGCATAAGTGATCTTGTATGGTGTACAGTGCTTTCTTCTCTAAGCTGTTATGGATGATAGTGAGCTCCTACAAAACAAAATGTAGTGCAGTAATTTAAGTTTCAAAAATTTGTATGTAAAAGGCTAAGTGTATTATTATGCATGTACATATACTTGAGGGAAAAGATGTGAGCTTTTCGTCGGAACGCATATGTGGTGCATGGCGTAGAAATTTACAGTCATCATTTGCCTTGTTGATGACACTGTGAAAAGAGAAAGAATTTAACACACGAAGATTACATGTTAGAAAAAATTAATCGTATATATGGTAGGCACTTGTACCCTGAAGGGTTTATACTCCAGCTTCTTGCCCTTTTTAGCATCGTGTTTCCCTCCTCCATTGATGTAGGCCAAGAAACCCCTACATACATTGGAGAGATGCCATTGAGTCAAAAAAATGAATGTAGTTAAATTCAGAACGTGTTAGGTTACAGTGATGTCTTACTGCTCCAAAGGAGGCTTGATCACGTAGGCCATCGGTTTGGTCTCGATCGAGTTTAAAATGTAGACAATATTTTCACTTGGAACGAGGACGAGTAGAACCCAATGGTTGCTTATTAAATGGCATGAAGTGCAAGAAAATGAGTTTGCATACGGTGTAAGTGCGTACAAATAATTGAAGGGTGAAGTACTACTTACTCCTCGTGGTACGGGAATAGAATGAATTTCTTTTTGCAAGGAAGTTCGGTTAAAGCCGTGCCATTGTCGCAAACACCACCTCGGGGTTGACAAACCCAACTGGTTGTTGATGTGTCATGGCCCGCTGCCTCATTGCCCTACAACTCATGTTGAATGTTAGGAAGCGTAGTGCGAAATCTTATGAAAGCCATCAGGTGTATGGTGCGTTACTCACAGCGTCCAAGATCGTAAAGTAGAAATATCGACGGCCTTCAGTTGGTACATACAAAATAGATCGTCTAAACTGAATGGGAATATCCCATCCTCGTCACGATAGAACTGTCCCTTTGTATACCTCACATTGAAGTCCTCTCGATTCTCATCCTCTTTGACCTTATCAATGTACCATCCATAAAGGAAGCGACTAAATTTACCTAGAACATTCAATTCCTTGGATCCAATCAAGGGTTTTCCATGTATGTAGCCCTTCAAATCAGTCTTCACGTTGCTTGCCGACTTTCCCTTCTTCACAGAAGAATTATGCGAGGTTGGGGCAAGGGGCTTTGCATGTGTTGTAGGGGGTGTTGTGGCCTCTATTAGCTTTTCCTTCTTCGCAAAAGTTGCCGAGGCCTCCTGCGGTTCGGTGGTTGTCGTACTAGCCCTTTTATGTGCGAGCTCTGGACTCTGCGTAGAAGCAGGAGGAGGCGCATGTACGGTAGGAACATATGAAGCACACGCATATGTAACTTGTACTACAGGAATAGTAGAGGAGATGGGGTGGATTTTTATCTTGACCAATACAACACCTGTCATGGGCCACTTGATAAACGACATGCGTGCCTGCTCGAGAGTGGTGATATCTTCGTTGGGGGAACTGCAGCACATGTGATACTAAGTCTTCGTGGCCGTAGTCCACTTGCACCCTCATGTAGCCCTTACCCAAGGGCTGACCATGCACAGTGTCAGTCTCCTTGCTTGGAAATGCAACCCTGCGTGCAGCCTCCACGGGAAATCCGTCCTTCGTAAGGGTGAACTGGCACTTGGCAGGCGCCTACAAGAAGTGCAGAAATTGAGGAAAAATATTGTGGGAGTTACACTCGTAGCTTTAAGTCAGGAAAATTTAATTATTACCTGTAGATGGGGACCAATGTTATCATTTTTGTAACCACCGCTACTGGGTCAGGGCTCAGGCTTCTCTATAGGAGGTGAGAGCATCTGCCTCTAACTCTGGGAGTCATCGCCATCATCTCAGCCCTCAGGCGCTCCTCACATGCCATCATCTCCCCCTCATCTCCCCCCTTATCTCATCCTCATGTGCCATCATCTCCCTCCTCATCTCCTCCTAGATCTGCTCCCTCAGCTGCTTTGTCAGCTGCTCCCTGAGAGTGTCCTTGCGGCGCTCCGCACGTGCCTCCCATGATCTTGAGCTAGCACTCACAGCGCCATCTTGGAAGTAGGATTTCTTCGTATGCCCCGCCCCTGTGGCAAGCACCTGGCCCTTATGGTCGGGCTTTCCGATCGCAGACGACATGATGTCATTCGACCCATGGCTCTGAAAGGTCCCCTACTCTTTCAGTTGGCTTACCTCCTCCTGCAATAAGCGAGTACGAATTAGATCTGAAATACAAGTTGGGTCTACTGCAAAACACTAAGTTAGATGTCTTACGATGATGGAGATGACGTGCGCGGTAGCGGGGTTTGCAACTACAAGCTGGCCGTCAGTGATTTTTTTTGTCCTCGCTAATACCCAGTCGCGTGCTTGCTCCTCACATATGTGGGAGTAAGGCATCGCCATCCCGGAGTTTGTGCACTCCTCGGCTAGTTGCACCCACTCTGCCTTCTTCCCCTCATAGCTGCCTACACCGAGATGGTGCGGGTGAGTGTTATGCCTCTGGATAATGGTGTTCCTCTCTCTCAGCTGCTTTGCCTCAAGCGTGCCTTTCATCCTTATGAACTCCTCCCAAACATCAGGAGTCATGAACGGATACCTCTCGAATGGTGTGCGGCCTTTTAGCACATACTCACTGTGCATGAGGACCCTGAAGTGCCTCAAGGCCACACCCATCCTCTTCATGGCATACCGCCTCGCGTTGCATTCATCTTCCTCTTCTATAATCCATTTGCCCTTAACCTCGTCCCATAGCCAACTCTTCTGCTCGGCGCTGACTTCCTTTCTCCAATCCTTAACTGTTAGGGGCACCCTCTCTCTCACCAATTGCCCGAGGAATGGCCGGTATTGCCCCTTGTTCTTGGGAGGACCCGTGCAGACCCCCGTGGCATTGAACTGGAGAACCTATGCCATTCTCCCTACGGCTCCTTTGTTCGATCCTCAAGCCTTCCTCACCTTACTCAGAGCCTCAACACTTGGAACTTGGCTCGGCTCCTGAGGAGCGCTTTGAACTCTATTTGGCGATGAGCCGATGCTCTCTAATTGCGACATTTCAAGTTTTTTACCTGACATGGTCATATATTTCATATGAGAGAAAGCAATTCGTAGCTATTATGTGAACTTGACAATAAATCATTTGAAGCAATAACTGAATGGATAATTCATAGCATGTAATTATTCTAGATGAACGAATGATCTTCAAGAAAAGTATATCTGTTGACCAACTAAATACATACTAACGATGACTCCTAATTTATAAATAGATTAGGCCCTAATCCCATTCGAGAATATGTGGTTCAGGCAAGTTCCTAAGCCATTGTACAACTCCAAAGAAAATTTCGGCAGCATCTCCCCGCTGTTCTCCAGATACATGTCTCGATAACAGGTCAAGAGGGATGTGTATCCAGAGAACATTAGGGAGACGCTACCGAAATCTACTCTGGAGTTGTACAACGGCTCAAGAACTTACCCGAACCACATATCCTCGAACTGTCCAAAAAACGTGGACAATTTGAGACTACTTGCTGATAAATATGCCATTTCGATCGACATATTCATAAACAAGCACTATCGAACGATAGACGTAGGTTACGCAACCTAAACTCTAACATCATGCTGATAATAAGAGCAATAATAAATTGCTAATCCCAAATAACAATACGAAAATTACATAATCCAAAGATAGCAGCAATGACATAATAAAAAATGATAAAGCATGACAGAAGCTTTATGTCATTTTTGCAATGAATCCTGTCTAGTAAAATAATTTGGTGAATATATTTGCTCATCTCAGATTAGAGCTCGTTTGACAGTAGCTACCAAATCAATTAAAACAGTGAAGTCCAGTAGCTACCAGATTAGGGCTCGAAAGGAGAGGAGGCGGCGGCATCGGGGAAGGAGGTGGTGGTGGGGGGAGGCGACGTAGGCGTCTGGGAAGGAGGGCGCGCAGTGGGGAGGGGACAGGAGGAGAGGAGGCGGTGACGTCGAGGAAGGAGGCGGCGATGGGGGGAGGCGACGAAGGCCTCGGGGAAGGAGGGCGCGTGGTGGGGAGGGGACAGGAAGACAGGAGGCGGCGGCGTCGGGGAAGGAGGGCGCGTGGTGGGGAGGGGACAGGACGAGAGGAGGCGGCAGCGTGAGAAAGGAGGTGAAACCGCGAAAGACTAGATGAAATGGAGAGCGAACCGCTAAAATATTTAGGACTATCTAAATCCGTTCTAAACATACCGATTCTGATGACAAATCATCTGAATCGGTTACCATTAAAAACCGATTCTGATGATAAATCATCTGAATCGGTTCAGAAAAAAACCGATTCTGATGATAAGTCATCTGAAGGTTGATCCGGCGCTTAAGAGTTTCACCCCGGACTGGGTCCATGATGAACCACTTTATGCGCTGGACTAAATCTTTCTTAGTTTGTAGCAAAACATATATTCATGTAAGGCTATCTAAATCGGTTTAACCAAAAAACGATTGTGATGAGAAGTCATCTGAATTGGTTTCTGTAGAAAACCGATTCTGATTACATGTTATCTGAATCGGTTCTCATATAAAACTGATTCTAATGGTCGGTCGGTCCGGCGCCTATAACTGGATCCGTGATGAACATATACTTTCTGCGCCAGACTAAATCTTGTTTAGTCCATAGTAAGACATATATTCATGTAAGGCTATCTGAATCGATTCTACAAAAAAACCGATTGTGATGATCAGTCAGCTGAATCGGTTGACATAAAAAACCGACACTGATAGTATGTAATCTCAATCGGTCCCACAGAAATTGACACTGATAGTATGTGACGCTACAAATTCAATCTCAGTCGGTTCATGCAAGGAAACTGACACCGATCGTATCAGACCCTTCGTCTTCTCAGTGGTATAAATTTACACGCTGCGCAAGAGGCTCTTCATGTTCCCTTCGTCTTCAAGCCAGCAAGCGTGCGCAACTATTTGTATTCAAACCAGCAACCATACGCAACACCGTCCATATCGTCAGCCTCATGGCCTCGACTTCGTCTCACCCCATAGATGACTTTTGTAGCCTATGAGCCACGTACTCACTGTTTTGTTTCTCTTTTCATTGGTTCTCTTTTGATTTGATCATTTAATTGGTTTTCTTTAATTTTTTGGCATATTGTAGTTGCAAGATGCTGTCTAAGGTGGCCAAGGCTCGGTCCGTGTGCAAGCGGGTGTCGCTGCAGAGGGAGTCGATGGAGTGGATGGATAATGAGCGCTACCTTGCCGTCGTCAGCCACTTGGCTAGGGCCGACAACCCAGAGGCTTGCTTCAAGCACGGCCTCAAGGCCGTGCTCTTCGAGTCCGAGCACGAGGACGTGTAGCGTGGCGTCGCGTGCCTCGAACAGGCAGCCACTAGCAGTGACAAGGCGGCAACTTACGTGCTCAGTTTCCTCTACTTCGCTCGGGTTGAGACCGATCTGGCCAAGTGCTACTTCGCGCAGCTCGGAAGCGATCGGGCCCCCTGCCACTGTGGCTGCGCCTGCATCGACACGACCAAAACTATCAACCGAATGTGCAAGACCTACCGGAAGATGGTCCTTGCTATGGTCGAGAACTTGGCTGTATGGAGGAAAATGGTCGGCGTGCGGGGAAAGGAGCCTATGCTGCCGGAGCAGGGTCCAAGGTGCTACCGAAAAATGGCCTGCGGTTGGGGAGACTTCTATTCCTTTTTGTAGCGATGAATGTATGATTAGATATGAGTACTTAGAGTTCATGACAAAATTGCATGACCTACATGTATTTGTAGCGTTTTGATAAACACCAAGTTTTGTTCTGTTTAACGTCAAGTTTTAATTTGTTTAATGCCAACCTTAAGCTACTCACTCACAATGTCTCTATCGGCTTTAGTCGAAAAACCAACACAAATAATTAACGTTTGAGATCTAGGGCTACCAGTGAAATTGCGTGGGAGGAGTCGAGGTTTGTGCCAGGCATTTTGTATCGGTTTCAAGACTAAAAACTGATTCTGATGTACATTATCAGTATCGGTTTATAAAGCAAACTGATTCTGGTGAGTACACAATCTGTATCGATTCTAAAAGAAAACTAATTCTGATAATACTTATATCCGTATCAGTTTAGTACAAAAACCAATTCTGATGAGTCACTATCTGTATCGGTGCACAAAGAAAACCGACTCTAATAAGCTTTCCATGTTCTCCATTGTAATCATATTTCTGCAAGTTCTGAATTTTCAGCATTTCACCAAAGAGAGAAAAGGCCATAACTTTTTCATACATTGCTGAAAGTATTAGAAATTTTGTAGACGCATACTTTAGGATACCACAAAGCTTTTCAAAGAAGATTTTTTCCAAAAAGAGTTCTCATTCAAGAAATATGCTGAAATTCAATTCGTAGGCATCATTTTTGTGTAAAGTGTAGAAAAATCAAACCTTTTTCAAATTATTCCTGAGTTGTTTGAACATTTCCATAAATGAACTTTCAACTATTTACAAGCTTTCCCAACTATAATTTCATGTAAAGGAATTTTCTTTCACAACATATGGCACAAATTTTCTTTCACATCATATATACAAAAGCAATTATTCAATTTGGATTTATACACTGTATACATTGAAAAATATTTTACAAACAGTACGTGCAATAGTCCATTTATCTACAATTGTCCATTTATTTACAATATTACCTTTCTTGATGATCTACTTGCACGTAATTGGTTCCATGTGTGTCGTCGTCAACCCCGCCACGACAAGCCCCATCAGCAAACAGAGGTATTTCATCGAATTGGTTGTATTCTTCTTCATCTATGACATTTTCGACACCAACGATCCGCCGCTTGCCATGAAGGACGACATGCAACCTTGGATTGGCGGGATCACGCACGTAGAAGATTTGATTTGCTTGCTTCGCAAGGATAAACGGATCATCTTTGTAGGCGAGTCTATTCAGATCCACCAGAGTAAAAACCTTTCTTATCGACCTTCACTCCATGTGGGAGTCCCACCCACTTACATCGGAACAGTGGAACTTGATATATTCCGTAATCGAGCTCCCAAATATCTTCGATTGTCCCGTAGTACGACTTCATTGCCAATGAGGATCCTTCTTTCGAGTGATGATCATGGAGAAAGCATCTATACTTACACCACTATTTTGAACTGTACTCTTAGCATCTTGATTTTCAGTGTAAAATGTGTATCCATTGATATCGTAACCCTGCCATGTCTGTACATTAAATCTAGGTCCATCAGCCAACCATTTCACATTCTCACTAGCGGAGACCTCTGCTTGTTCTTTGAACCATAGGAGAAATCTGTCGTTGTGTGCCCGCGTGATGGAAATCTCATCTATATGTGGATTCTCTTCCCGTAATACCAACTTGTGCTGCTTGACGTACCCTGCAACTTCTGCGTTGTGCTGCCACACTATCAAATGCGCTTTGCAATACATATCAAACTGTGGCCTCGTTAGTTTTGACCTAACAATTCCTTTGCCAGCAAGTCTGCCCTCATGTCTAGATATAGGAATACCGATTGCTTATCTTTTTCCGAGATAGTTCACGCAGAACTCAATAACCTTTTTAGTCCCATAACCTTCAACAATACTACCCTCAAGTTTCGATCGATTCCTCATGTATGACTTTAATATACCCATATACCTCTCGAAAGGATACATGTAATGTAGAAATGCAGGTCCACATATCTTAATCTCTCTAATAAGGTGTACTACAAGGTGGACCATCATGTCGAAGGACGGGGAAAAATGCATCTCAAGGTGACATAGAGTCTACACCACCTCACTCTGTAAGTTGTCCAGCATATCAGGGTCGATAACCTTGCAAGAGATCGCATTGAAGAAATAACATAGCTTCGTGATTGCAAATCTGACATCCTCTGGCAGAATATTTCTAATTGCAATAGGGAGCATTTGGGTCATCAAGACATGCAGTTGTGGGACTTCATCCCAACCAACTTCAAATCATCCATAGACATGAGCTTCTTAACATTTGTGGAATAGCCCGACGGAACTTTAATACCTTGGAGACACTTGTAAAGGTATTCTTTCTCCTTCTTGGAAAGGGTGTAGCATGCAGCGGGGATGTACGGACATTTCCCATCCTCCTCTATCACGGCAAGTTTGGACCTGATTCCCATGTAAACAATGTCGCGGCGAGCATTCACACCATCCTTGGTCTTTCCAGGTATGTTCAACAGGATGCCAACCAAATTGTCGCAGACATTTCTTCTCAACGTGTATCACATCAATACAGTGTCATACATCTAACTCCTTTCAGTATGGTAGTTCCCAAAATATCGACCTCTTCTTCCATATGCCTTTGGGACGAACAGATTTACGGCTCTTCCCATATTGGAAGTCGATATCCTCCACACGTGAATATACTTGCCTTCCAGTCATAGGCTGCGGGGGTGAACGAACTTCCCTCTTCCCATCAAATTTGTCACGCATCTTACGGTATCGATGACTGCGAGGTAGAAATCTACGGTGACCCATATATACAGTTTTCTTCAAATTGGCAGCCAACAGCTGTCAGTGTCTTCTTCACAAATAGGACACGCTTTGCCTCCTTTCGTACTGTAGCCCGCCAAATTACCAAGGGCCGAAAAATCATTTATGGTGTAAAATACCATAGCCCGTAGGGTGTTTTGTACGCATCCTACACCATGACCCCCTCGTTCCACATTTTTACCAAATCCTCGATCAGTGGAGCAAGGTACACATCAATATCATTTCCTAGCTGTTTGGGTCCTGAGATTAGCAACGACATCATGATATACTTCCGCTTCATGCACAGCCAAGGACAGGGATTGTAGATACACAACAGAACTGGCCAAGTGCTGTGACAACTGCTTATGTTACCAAATGGATTCATTCCATCCGTACTCAAGCCAAATCTTATGTTTCTTATTTCGGCACCGAACTCCTCATATTTCTAATCGATGTTTCTTCATTGAGCCGAATCAGTAGGATGTCTCAGCTTGCCATCTTTCTTTCGAGACTCATAATGCCAACGCAACAATTTTGCCTCTCTAGGATTTGCAAACAACCGCTCCAAACGGGGAATGATGGGCAAGTACCACAATACCTTGGTCGGTGCACTTTTAGTGACCTCTTCACCGTCGCTGGTCCGGATCTTACACTTCTTGTCAGTATGCTTCTCCTTTTGTTTGTACTGGGGCACACCACAAACTGGAAAAACGTGCAGCTCCTGATGTGCGTTACGGTATAAGATGCAATCATTTGGACATGCATGTATCTTTTCTATTTCCATTCCCATGGGACATAGTAACTTCTTCGCTTCATAAATGCTTGTTGGCAACTCATTTCCCTCTGGAAGCAGATCCGATAGAAGAACTAGAAGTGCATTGAAACTTGTATATATCTAAAGGTATTTTGCCTTCAATTTGAACAATGTAAGGACCGAACCCAATTTGGTGTATTCTAATTTGCAACCCGAGAACAACGGTTTGGCATCGTCTTCCATTAAGATTTTAAACTTTTTAAAATCTCTTTCCGTATAATTTCCCTCCACATCCCACAACATTTTCTCCAAATTGGCCTCCTCAAACATATCACGCTGCAACTCGTCATCGGGTTCCACCATGTCTTCATTGCATACCGGAAGGGTAATACCAGTCTCCCCATGATAGATCCAACATGTGTAATTCCTCACGAAGCCACATCGAATCAGGTGGTCTTCAATTTGAGCTGAGTTGTTAAATCTCCTAAGATTGGTGCAATCAATGTAAGGACAATATATGAAGTTTACACCCCTCTTCACCATGTCTTTTTCTGTAATTTTTTTGAACTCTTGAACACCCCTCTGAAATTCATCACTCACACGGCTTTTCTGATACATACATTCCTCATGGTCCATCTGCAATTAGACTTCACACAATAAAATTAAGGAAAAACTAGAGCGACGGCTAGCTAGCTATTTCAAATATTGAGACAACATTTCAATTAATATTACCGTTGCAAAATAGCGAACGGTTTTCAGGGTTGGCTTCAAATTTTTCTCTCACTCAAATATTGTTTCCAACCACAGAATATGAACTGTTTTCTAAGGTGGCGACGGAGAAAATCTCCTCTGAAAAAACAGAGAAGATCGAGTACAGAACGAGTGGTTAACCTAGCGAGGCACATCTGAATCGGTTCTTACTTACAAAGCGATAGTGATATTCATCATCATCATTATCGTTTTTAAATAAGAAGCGATATTGATATGATCATGCACATCACAATCGGTTCTTATAACAGAAGCGATAGTAATAAGAACCGATTGTGATGTGCATTATCACATCACAATTGGTTCTTATGTAAAAAGCGATAGTGATGATCATACACATCACTATCGCTGTGTGATCATCACTATCGCTTCTCATATAAGAACCGATTGTGATGTGCCCAGTGCTATATCACAGTCGCTTCTAATCTCAGAACCGATAGTGATTATTTTCACTATGTCTCTTAAGTCATCTATCACAATCGTTTTTCCTAAAAAGTTAAGAACCGACTCAGGTGAAGCGATAGTGATATACCATTCTGTAGTAGTGTTTGTTTGCTACCCTTCGCAGGTATACATGTGAAAAGATTTTAACTGACGAGTATAGGCATAAACAAGCACTACTTATACCCGCTGCGTCCGATTGCTGTCTTTGATACAGGTCACAATGGTATGAAGCTGAACGTGAGCAGGCTGCCGCTGTTCATGCATGGTACTACCAGCCTGTGGCAAGGCCCGTTTAAGGATTGCATTTGCGCCTTGCATATATGTACACAGGGGCGAACCTATGTGGATTCATCGGGGCGGCCGACCCCGATGACTCCGTGTGAATCTCTTATACCTGTGATTTTTGGCCACAGACGACCCCGGCAAAAAAAAATACCTGACCCCGGTGCCCGGCAGCCCAAGTTAACAAAGGAGAAATTTCAGCAAATTAGGGATGATGGCTGAGATTCTCTATTAGGGACTGTAGTGTCCTTTTGTGAAGAACATGGCATCCCGAACTTGGACATGGAACAAGAGTACATTGATCGGCACAAACCAATGAAAAAGACCAACCGCACCAACTATCAACACTATAGATATGATTGCTTGAACCCAGTTATTGACTTGCGACTTACGTAATTTAGTGACCGTTTCAATGAGGTAAATTCTGGATTGCTTACCCACGTTGCTGCTTTTAGTCCTAAGAATTCATTCAATGCTTTCAAATTTGAGAGCTTGATGGAACTAGCTAAGGCATACCCTGATGATTTTGATCCAAGGGAACTAACAGATCTTAGTCATGAGCTTCATATTTACATTGATAATATGTGGGCTGATGCAAGATTTGCCCAATTGGGTACTATTTCTGAGCTTGGTAGATTGATGGTGGATACAAAGAAACATCTTGCTTTTCTTTTGATATATCGGTTCCTCAAACTTGTGCTAGTTCTTCCTATCGCCACTGCATCAGTGGAGAGGTGTTTTTCAGCAATGAAAATTGTGAAGACAGTTCTACGAAATCGTATTGGCGATGAATTTATGAATGACTATGTCATTAGCTTCGTAGAGCAAGAATTTCTTGATGCAATTTCAAATGATGATGTGATAGTTCGCTTTCAAAAGATGGATGACCACAGCCGTAGGGTGCAATTATAAGAGGTAACCATTATTGTAAAGAGTTTATTTTGGCACATTATGCTATTCCTAATTTGTTTACTTCGATATGCATACTTGATTTTGGCAATATGTTATTATTATTAATTTTATCTTTATGTTGTGTATAGTATTAGATCATTATAAGCTATAAGTTAGTGTTATGAGTATTTATCGACCCCGGCGACAATTTATCCTAGATTCGCCCCTGTATGTACGTAGATTTTACGTCTAAAACGTTCTTCTTTCGTAGTCCTTGGTTAACTCCTGTACTTGTATGGTTCTATGAAACTATGAATGATACTGTCAAAAAGGAGAACTCGTGGCCTTACTTGTTCTCCTTTTGTTGTCCTTAAGAAACTTGTATGATTTTTCATATGCTTGATAGTTGGTTAACAGATATTGATAAGTGTGAAAAACGACTGCTTCTGGTGGGGGCTACTGCTCTTCTGTGAGCTATTTGGTGCACACATAATGATCTAATTTTTGAGAAAAAACAATATTCTTCCTTTATGCAGGTTATCTTCAAGGGAACATACTGGCTACTGTTTTGGGTGTTACTGAAGCATGAGAGCAAAAGGGAGCTCATCCGACTGACAAGCAGGGCAACGGAGGTTGTGGCGTTGGATATCTTTGCCAAGACTGGATGGAGAAGCAATTATAGACTTTGCTTTTAATTTTAAGTTCCCTTTGCCATTTTTATTCATTCAAGATATATGACTATGGGCTTTGTAAAACTCGATTATGTGCAATCGCCGAGATCAGATTTTTATCCTTTATCTTAAAAAAAAATGAACCATGACGCCAAGAAAACTCGCATGGGCTGCGACATACAAATAAACTGCGGAAGCGATATCTGAAGTTCTGAACCTTGCCTTCTGAGATAAAGATTGGAAAGTTGACATGCTGTTGCGGCGCAAATAATGATTTGTCACTGATCCCTATCGCGCATTGGGCAGATGGAGAGCGGAAACAGCAAATTCTTAGTCAGGGCAGCTCAGGGATAGAAATTTCGGTGAAATTTTGCTTTTCAGAACAGACTGAATTTTTATGTACCGGTCGAATTTAAATTTTTAAAAAAATTTGATTTTGCTACAGTACTGCTACAGTAATTTCGGGAATTTCGGCGAGCTTTCGGGTTTTTAATCCAGATTTTAAGTTTTAATACCCAGATTAGGCCGGAATTAGTCCAATAGTGATCTTAGATAAAAATTTGTTGAAAAACTAATTTTTAGAGATTTTTTAAAATTTAGGCAGAAAAATTGTCAGATTTTTTAAAAATTTTACAAGCTTGATAATGATCTAAAAAATTTATAGTACCATCCTTAGTAGTTTAGAATCATACATAAAAATTTTCAAAATAATTTAACATAATTTATTATCTTTAAAAAATCAAAAACAGAATGGACATAATTGGGACAGTAAACTTGTTAGATTTTTCTAAATTTTCTCGAGTGTGATCATGATCTAAAATTTTTAAAAGTTGCTGTTTGAATTTTTTAAAAATCCACAGAACCGATAATCACCTGAAAATTTTATGAGAATATCTCTAATGTGTCAGAAACCTACAAAAAAAATTTCAAATTTTTCGACATCGTTTGAATCAATTTTCAATCAGTGCATTTTGTCCGAAATTTCGGCGAATTTCGGGGTAATTTCGGCAAAATTTTGAAAATTTCGGTGCCAAACAAACTGGATTTGAATTTTGCTTTTTGAATTTTGAATGTATTTCGACCGAAAAACCGAAATTTGACCGAAATTTCGGATTTCGGGTGGATTCAAATTTTTTCACAAAACGAAAAGTTGAACGCTGGGGCAGCCAGACCCACGGCGCGGCGCGGCCCTACACCGGCCGAATTTTCCGCTGGCGCCGGCGTGGACGCTCGTCGCTTTGCTCACCGAAAGTTTCTCGGGACGGGACCGGCTTTACTACCAGCCAGACGGAGACAAGCCCCGTACGTCTCAAGCTGAGGGATAGCTCCGAGCCTCCGACGTGTCCACCGACGGCGACACGTGCTAAGTACTGCGGCCATCGGTGAACGGTGCGTGGTCGTCCCTTTTCCGCACAGGACCTTCTGTCGCGGCAAAATTGCACTGGGCCTACTGGCACAATCCATTTTTTTGGGTCCCTCAAAGCATGGTCTATGGAACCGAATCGGAGTTGAAAATAAAATTCTAATTGAAAATCATCAAAAATTGAAAGATTTCGAAATCAAATTGTTGGGAATTGGATAATTTTTATAAAAACCGTTATACCCCATAGCCGGTTTTTGGCCGACCATACATGCTCTTGGATAGTGTCCCTAAGGAGGATTCTCGGATGGACCAGCTAGTGGATCCGTCTCGACCATACTTAGACTCGTCCCTGAGCATGTGTCATAATTTCCCGAGCATGCTTGCTCAGATGTGCACAACGATCGGTTAAAGTTGAGTGAAAATCCCGAGCATGTCCAACAGGTCGTGCTCGGCTCATAATGACGATGTGGCGATAATTACGCTGCGGTTTAAAACCATTATGCCACGATCTGAGTCCATCATATTAACGATACGACCTGGCGAAAATTAAGGGTGCAGTTACAATCACATCCGAGCGCAGCAATGACGTATTATTCGGCTGTAGTTACTTTAATCGCCTATAAATACTCTTGCGGTAGATCGGAGTACAAGAGAGATATATACACACAGATACATACACAGATACGATATCAAGAAGTGTGTACACAAGCTTTCCTATAAGAATTCAAGTAATAGTAAGAGCACTGGACATAGGGTTATTATCTCCATCAAGAGAGCCTCGAACCAGTATAAAAATTCTTTGTCCACCGTCCTTTCGAGCATAGTACCTGATAGTATTCTTCGGACGCAAACTCTTCACGAAAAAAGGGTCTTGGTTGATCCCTCAATCAACAAATAAGCTCGGGGGGAACTTATTTTCCAAACGTCGACACAAATTTTTTAAAAATAAAAAATAAAAAAATCGATCGGTTTTCACAGATAATTGACCGTTCAAGCAAAATTTTTCGACTGCCGATTTTGCACGATTTTTACCGATAATCGAGCAGTTTACATCACATAAAATTTCCTTTTTTTATTTTTATTAATTTGACTGATTTATCAACTGATATAGTTTATCGAATCTGTTTGATATGGTCGAAAATCGCGATCTTTGAGCAATTTTTGTCATATTTGAAACCCTAACTTGAAGGAGCATGCCTCTGCAGAGAATTTCAAGGAGACACTTTATTAGGAGAAATCCATTTCTTCTGTTTTTATTCAGAACTTGATCAGACAAAACTTTTTCAACATCAGAACGAGCGTGCCAACCTGTCAGGTGGTAGTCACATACTTTTTACATAAAAATTCAAAGAATATACTTCTTCTGTCATAAATAGTTATCATTTTAGACACCGACACGGTCTCTAAAATATAGCTCTGATCACTAATTTCTATTATAATATATTTATAAAAGCCCATAAGATTATAATATTATGAAAAGATTTGTCGAGACAAATCTACACATATGATTTTCATGTATCTAATTTTAATAATTCAAAAGATATTTATAGTCAAAGTTTCAAAATTTTGATTGCATCTATCTCCAGAACGATAACTATTTGTACTCCCTCTGTTCGTAAATACACAACTTTTAAAAAACTTTCAGCCAAATTTATTTAACTCTAACTGCTAATATATAAAAACTATTTAGTTTGGTCATGTGAAAATAATATCATTAGATTAGCCATAAAAATTATTTCCATAATATAATTATTTTATATTTTGTAAATATATTTATATAAAAGGTGATAGTAAAAGATGCATATTAGATACTGTATCGATATCTAAAACACTATACGTTCACGAGCAAAGCAGAGCAGGTACATGATTCTGATTAATATGGAAATGGCACATTCTAATATTAGGTAGACTAGAAGGGACTTGGGAGCAATAAACTTGGCCCCAAGAGTCACGCGCCGCTGTCCGCGGGCATGCATCAGGCGGGCCGTATTCCACGGGCGGCGTATTTTTCTTCCCCGAGGCGGATGCGTATCCGAGCAACTTCGATCTAAACCTTTATATTTTTCCTGTAAATCATTTATTTAAGAGTAATGTAAAAATTAAGAACATCTTATATCAAATTTGTTTCTAGCCCATACTCCTTATTACTCACCTCTATTATTTATCTAAACATTATTATTACTTTGCACCCATAAATTATTTACTAAAAATATATATAATAAATAAAAAAATATTGAAAAAAATAGTAGAGGGAAGGAGAAAACCCTTAGATGTAGGAGTGAGAAGAGATCTCTCTAAAATAAAGATTTCTTATAAAAGTTGGGTTAAAGTTTATATTTTTTTAATTCTCTTTATAATTTAGAATAGGGAAAAGTTTAAGAAGTGGATTGGACTTGCTCTTAAACCACCTTCCACCACGCTTCAGGCTTCAGTCCCGTCCCGTCCCGTCCGTCTCGCTCTCCAGCAGTCCAGCTTGCGTCACTCGCCGAGCTTCCCAGACCCCAGAGCCCGAAGCGATCACCGCGCCTCGTCATCAGGTGATACGCACAATCCCCTGGCCCATCGAGCTGTTTGATCTGAAAAAAAAGAAACGACCGCTAAATCCTACTTTCCCCCATGGTAGATCGCCTCTCTAGCTTCTGAGTAGCGGCGATCGGTGAAGTTTTGCTGTGTCGCCGAATTTGGGTGTTTGATTTGGTGTGTCGGTGATTCCTTTACATGTTGAGATGCTTATGTGCTAGCAGCGTGTTTGGTTCGAGGGATCACTCACCTCCTTTGATGGGTTCCTCAAACCACGCACCCTATTAGATTGTCGTGACCGCGTGGGCTCTCTAGTGTTATGGAAATCAATTACAAATTGTAGAATTTGCTTCTGTGGAGGTTCCTCCCTTGACCTCCAGTGCTTATTTCAGACGATCTGCGAGTTATAGTGCCGTCCAATGCAGTGGCGGATCTAGGATTTTAAGTTAGGGTATGCCGAGTTAATATTATAATATATAATTCGGTAAAATCCAATGAACAATTTGATAAACAACTATAAATATTGTCGAGAAATTCGGTATACGAGTATAAAATAACTAGAAACATGATAATACAAGTATAAATTATAATATAAATAGTTCGAACATTTTAAGTATGAAATATGCATAAAAGAAGTTTACACACCTACAATAGTTTAAAGAATACAATATTACTTCTTGTTTGGCCTCCGCCTTCTAATAGCCATGAAACTCTTGATTATATCATTTTCATCAATTCGAAAGAAAATATCTCGTTCAATAAACGTTTCTGGAAAAGAGATGCAATGTTTCCGGAAAAGAGATGAAGCAGCGGTAGCCTTCTTTGCTTCTCGTTTTGCAATATTTCCGGAAAAAAGATGAAGCAGCAGCAGCCTTCATTGCTACATGTTTCTAGAAAAGAGATGCAATGTCTCCGTTACTCTTTATAATTCAACAACTCTACAAACAAAAAAGCAATGCATCAACAAGCAACTCTCTAGTCTCTAGCAAAGTAGCAATTATATTTGTTTCTACTCTATAAATCAACTAGAAGTCTTGCACTCAAATTACATGTAGGATCGATATACACTAATATAGCAATCAGAGGGGGGTGAATGATTGTGCGGAAGCTAAAACAAATTTTTATTGATTCTCAAATCACCCCTAAACAAATTATAAAAAACTGCTTCGGTTTCAGAAAAACAGACTGACACATGTTAACTAAAACAGTAATTTCTGAAGATCCAACCGTTGGATTGATGTGAAATTTTAACTGTAGAAACTAGATTCAATTTTGAAACTAACCCAACAAGAATTAGCTCAATCGGACCTACGGATCTAAAGTTATGACCTTCACAAGCTGACTGTATAAAATAATGACGGTATTATAGACTGTATTAGGCCGAATCTACAGGGTATGCCGTGGCATACCGGGCATACCCTGTAGATCCGCCCCTGGTCCAATGACAGTATCTTTAATTAGCAGCAGCAGCAGGGCGAAACTGTGTAGACACTAGACACAATTCTTTTTTTTTTCCTTGTTCGAAACTCCATGTGCGAGCTACTGATCGAGAGCTGTGATGATGTATGTGCTCTAAGTTACAAAATTGGAATCGGCTAAGACACAAGAGCCCAAGTTTGTGTCTTGTCTGACTGACTGCATTATCAGTTTGGTACTTATAGCCGCTCCCAACTTTTATGAGTCGTATGCTTGATGTTTGTTTGGCCACCCACGTCGCTCACAAATCCGTCGAATGCTTAGAAGTTAGGATAGCTAGTATGCAGAAAATTTGATGTGATCTTTCAAAAGCTGATGCTTGGATTATGTGAACTTTTACTTCCCTAATCAAATGGCACCCGTCAATGGGCCGATATGCCACATGAAAATTATCGTTGTAACTGTAGTATTTGTATCCAGATTTTCACGCGCTTTGTTCTTATATTATGGGCTCTTTTATGGTACGCTGAATTCAGTATAGACCGTTCATTCTTTTTTATCAGATTAACTAGTATTTATTTATGCTTCCTTCAATAGTAGAGTAGTAGTAATATCTTTAACAAATCAATGAATAGATTTGATTTCTACTATCCACCATATACAATTATTATAATGCACCATATGCTATTAGTATAACGCACTGAAAATATCTCTATATTATTGGTTTACTTGCCCTTATACATAAGCTTCCTTGATACTTTAGCCTATACCTATCTAGCTACTAATGTAAAACCACTACAGATTTCTGTTACATCACACTTGAGGAATGGCTGACGAGGATATTCAACCTATTGTGTGCGACAATGGCACTGGAATGGTCAAGGTATTTATCCTGCACAAAATCCTTCCAAGAAAGCAAGCATGTTCTTCTTAATTAACTGATCACCTTCTTGATGTTGAACAGGCGGGTTTTGCTGGTGACGATGCCCCAAGGGCTGTCTTTCCTAGCATTGTGGGTAGACCACGCCATACTGGTGTCATGATTGGTATGGGCCAGAAGGATGCCTATGTGGGCGATGAAGCTCAATCGAAAAGAGGTATCCTGACACTGAAGTACCCAATTGAACATGGCATTGTCAATAACTGGGATGACATGGAGAAAATATGGCATCACACCTTCTACAACGAGCTCCGTGTTGCACCTGAGGAGCATCCTGTATTACTAACTGAAGCCCCTCTCAACCCCAAGGCCAACAGAGAAAAGATGACCCAGATCATGTTCGAAACCTTCGATTGCCCCGCGATGTATGTTGCAATCCAGGCCGTTCTATCCTTATACGCGAGTGGTCGAACAACTGGTATAATTGTTACCTTAGCAAGGGTTCCTACTAAAGTTCATTGTGTAGGGGCAGTGATAGCTTCTCTTCTTCTTTTTCTCAGGTATTGTGCTCGACTCTGGTGATGGTGTCAGCCACACCGTTCCAATATATGAGGGATACACACTTCCTCATGCTATCCTTCGTTTGGATCTTGCTGGGCGTGACCTCACTGACCATCTGATGAAGATCCTCACGGAGAGAGGGTACTCCCTCACAACAACCGCTGAGCGGGAAATTGTCAGGGACATAAAGGAGAAGATCGCTTACGTTGCCCTTGATTATGAGCAGGAGCTGGAAATTGCTAAGAGCAGCTCCGCTGTTGAGAAAAGCTATGAGATGCCTGATGGCCAGGTTATCACCATTGGATCGGAAAGGTTCAGGTGCCCTGAGGTGCTGTTCCAGCCATCTCTTGTTGGTATGGAAGCTCCTGGTATACATGAAGCTACATACAATTCCATCATGAAGTGTGATGTCGATATTAGAAGGGATTTGTACAGTAATGTTGTCCTTAGTGGAGGATCTACTATGTTCCCTGGAATTGCTGATCGCATGAGCAAGGAGATCACGGCCCTTGCTCCTAGCAGCATGAAGGTTAAAGTGATTGCACCACCTGAAAGGAAATACAGTGTCTGGATTGGTGGTTCTATTTTGGCTTCTCTCAGCACTTTCCAGCAGGTAGTATTTTTTTTTTCTCAAACTCTGAAATTACGTATGTTACTCCTGCAGTATTTGCTCAGGAAATTTTATAACAGTTTCCACGGTAATTGTTTTGTCAACTGATGTTCTGGTATTTGGGTCAGAATCCTTTATCCATAAGCTCCAACCAGTTCGCACTTGCAGGATATGCACTGTCCAGTGTCCAATTCAGAGCATTCATCTGAATATACATTTTGTGCATGTTTTAGGAAAATTGGCTAATAATCATGCAGTTGTACAGCATAAATGGCCAAGTACTCTTCTAGGACTTCATATAGGTGCTCTACGCCCTAGTTTTATCAGAACAGAGGTATTGGAAATTGTAACCACTAACCATTGCTAGGATTGCTTTTGCATTAGATATAAACAGAAGCTAGCCATTGTGATAATGTCGGAAATTTTCTTTCAGTTCTGTTTCTTACATTTTTCCTTGTATTTTGAAGTATAGTTTTCACACATACCATCCGAATCAACTCTGACAGTGTCTTGTTTGTTCGGCAGATGTGGATCTCCAAGGGAGAGTACGATGAATCTGGTCCTGGCATCGTCCACATGAAGTGCTTCTAAGCTTCCGGGGAAGCTTGTACCTATACTTCTGGCTGTTGAAACATGCTGGTTGAGAACATACGTTTACAGAAGAGTCTTTCTTTCAAAACTATATAATAGTTTGTATTTGTTAGTTGAGATAAGCTTTTCGCGTTGGACATGGCACTATGGCAGGTTATGGTTCTTCAAGACGTCGGGTCCCTGTGGTGTTGCCTTGAAGTAATAGAAAGAAAGGGTGCAGTACAGTCTGATAGTATACGTAAGAAAAATAAATATCGGTAGTCCAACATCCAAGGTCGTAAAATCGGCTTGTTCTTTTGGGACAGTGGCATTGCCTCGGTCTTTCCCTTCTGTATGAAATAACGAAATGGAATACTATTTATGTATTTGTCAGCAACATGGTGTGGTCTACACCGTCTGTTTTTATTAGATTCCAGCTGGTGATGCCTATACTATACACCAAGGCCTCGTATCCGGTGAAAGTATGAATCGGTGAAAATCAAACCAAAAGTTCTCAAAATATTATAAAAAAAAATTAGCGAATGCAAGGGATGACATGTTCTATATGCAAAATGTTAAGATCAAAATTCAATCGCATTTGCAAGATGAAGAAGAGAAAATACTTATTAAA
This sequence comes from Guadua angustifolia, assembly GCA_036346375.1. Lineage (NCBI taxonomy): Eukaryota > Viridiplantae > Streptophyta > Magnoliopsida > Poales > Poaceae > Guadua > Guadua angustifolia. The sequence continues at coordinate 15,465,637 of CM070508.1, forward strand.
ATTGTGTTTTCACTGTTTTGACTAAGTATTTGTCTCTTTGATCTCACAAATACGAACGATTGTGATCTTCAAATTTTGCAGAGATCCATAAATATACTAATTTGTCTAGAACTTTTAGAAACTTATATGTTTGGTAAAAAAACGTGAATTTTCACCATATTCACATTTTCGTACGATATTCCACCACACGTCAATACATGTGTTCTCCATAGGGTGATGCTGAGCCGCTGAGGTACAACCGTACAAGCTAAGAGGTGACTGCAGTCAGACCCAGCGCGTCCGTCACCCCGTCGTGTGACACATGGGTTCAGCTGGTTAGAATAATCCGTTTGTGACAAAGTTTCAATTTCTTCTCTTTGAAAAATTGTTCTCTTAAATAGGCTATTTTCGACCAAGATTTATATGAATAACCAAAAAATTAATATAGATCTTGGTTAGGTATTAGCCCTCCAAACAAGCTCTTAGAGGTGCAGCAATCTACAACCCTTGCTGTTGTGATTGTTTATTCGGTAAAATTACAGTTTTGCAAAAACTACTCATGATATTTTCGAAGAATACATGAATGCATCGTCTGTAGTACCGCAACGGGGAAAATCCCTGCGGGGAGTGCCCTCCCATTCTCGATCCCCGACAAGCAAAATTTCCACGTCTCCGTCCCCGTCCTCGTACATGGGGCTTAATTCCCGCCCGTCCCCGATCCCCGACGGGGACTAATCCCCAAAAATGCTATATAAAAGAACACATGCTACATGAATTAATCACTAGAGTAATGGTGCATATGTGATTGAAGTGTTAGTGAATCACTAGAGTAATTCATATTTAGCATATTTATTAATAATGACCTCATGTATATATATATTTTTTTTGAGAATGATTGTTTAATCCCACTTATTATTGATAACGCGGGGACGGGGACAGAGATCGAGGACGGGGAACGATGGAACGTCTTGTCCCTGCGATCCCCGACGGAGACAATGGCTTCTTCGGACGACTTCGATTATGCAGATCTGGATTGTAGTCACCGTCTCGGAGAAGCGGTGTCTCAAGAATCTCTGGTGGAGAATCGGTCGTTCGGCAATCCCGATTGTCTATGATGATTGTTGATCGATGTCGGTGACGGATGGCGGATGAGGGTGGTGGAGGGGCCTAGGGATGACGGCGAAGCCCTTGTGCCTTCATGCGACAACTCGTGGGAGGCGGAACTCGTAGAATCTGAGTCGAATCCGGTGGGTGGCGACCGATTCGTGTACAAATCGATTCGATTCTAAGAAGTTATCTAGAATCCTCCTGTTCAGCAGACAATCCGTTTTTATTTTAAACAGAAGCTGTATTTAAACTGAAATGAAGGGGGCCAATATTTTCCCCGTTAAACCCCGGCGGGGAGAGATTTCCCCGTCTCCGTCGCACGGCAACCAAAAGGTCCAAATCTCAACCACCCAAGACACAGCCAACGGCTGTCGCACGCCGGCGTGTCGCAACCAATCAGAACGCAGCAACCCCCACGGCACGGATCGTGCGCCACGATCCGCGTGACTCCCGCGAAACCCTATCCGCGCCGTCCATCCCTCGCGAACCCAACGCTCCAAACCCACCTTCCCTCACAGAAGCCAAACCGACCCGCCCCCGAAAATACAAAATTTTCCCAATCTCCCGCCCACCCGCCGCCTACTTAAACCCCCCGCTCCCCTCCACTCTGTCGTCGCTTAAATTCCCCCAAGAGCTCGCAATCTCTACCCCACGCCCACTGCGATTCTGCGAAGCAAACCCTAGCCTCGCCTCCCGTACCAATGGCCCGCACGAAGCAGACGGCGAGGAAGTCCACCGGCGGCAAGGCGCCGCGGAAGCAGCTGGCGACGAAGGCGGCGCGCAAGTCGGCGCCGGCTACCGGGGGAGTGAAGAAGCCTCACCGGTTCCGCCCTGGTACCGTCGCGCTCCGGGAGATCCGCAAGTACCAGAAGAGCACGGAGCTGCTGATCCGCAAGCTCCCCTTCCAGCGCCTCGTCCGCGAGATCGCGCAGGACTTCAAGACCGACCTCCGCTTCCAGAGCTCCGCCGTCGCCGCGCTGCAGGAGGCCGCCGAGGCCTACCTCGTCGGGCTCTTCGAGGACACCAACCTCTGCGCCATCCACGCCAAGCGCGTCACCATCATGCCCAAGGACATCCAGCTCGCCCGCCGCATCCGTGGAGAGAGGGCGTAGAGCGCTTCGTGCTTCGCGCTGCGGTGCGTGATCTGGAGGTGTGGAGATGTTTAGGTTCTTAGCTTGTGTTGCGTGGTGGCGATGTGCTAGTGCGGTAAAAAGTTTCCCTGTTCTTGCTACTGTGGCTGTGTTATGGTGTCATGTAGTGTCTGATGCTACCATCTTATTATCATCAGCAATGGAAAATGCGGTTATCTGATCTGAAATCTGCGCTTGTCGGCACCCGCTTTGTGTTTTATGTGCGTCTCGCCTCTGATTCAACCAACGTTGCTTTACCTTTTCCAATTGTATTTCTGTCGATATCATATAATTTGATGAAATATTTTAAATTGCTCGGCATTTTCAGCTTAAATGGTGCCTTTGCTGCGTTGCTGGCTTGCTGCATCACCTTCGCCTTCTGTGCCTCTGAATCTGATGATGGTGCCTTGGTGATTTAAACGAATGGTGGTTTTACTGTATCTTAAATGATACATTGGCTCTGTCAGATTGCATCTTTTCAGTTTTTAGAATTCGTTGGTTCCATTCCCTAAAGTTTGTGGTTAGAATTCGTTGGCTCCATTCCCTTAAGCTGCTTGGGTGCTTCTGAATTTTATAGTGGTGTTTAATTGTTTATCACGTCGTGAATATTCTTATGCAATTGCGAGACCATGGTTCTGGCAGGCTGCATCTTAAGTTTCACAATTGTCTGCCTGGGTCACTGAACATGCTCGCTTACAAGACTCCAATGCCCAGGGTTTTACCAATAGTAGCATAATACTAGTACGTGCTTGTGTAGTTCAGTGCGGAGGGACACGACAATTCTAAGCCTTGTTCTCTTTCTGAAACCCTCTTCATCAGCAGTACATTACCAAAACTGAACGAACTTCCCATCTCTGAACAATCTTACTGGTTGTTGTCCTGAACCATTTGGTATTTCCCGGCATTTACCGCTACATTAAGTTACTTCGGATAAGCAACAAAAGAATGTGACCGAGCAGAGTTCTCTATTGGTAGTATTCGTTTGCTTCCTATCTACATCATCTTTCATATTGTACACCAGCGTATCTTTGGACATAGGTGAATCTAAGCTTTCGAAATTTTTTACTATCAATATATTTTTAAATATTTAAATTTGACGAATACTCATACCAGAGGTACCCCACAGCAAAGTATACATCTATCTCAATATCGTATCTCTCTCAGTCATCTGGGCTCAGAGCCCAGTCTGACGACGATGCAGAGTGTTGGAGGGGGTATTACCAAAGCCTCCGTCCCTCACAGATAGAATTATCCCTAAATATCGGTTGGATCGCCGGATGTGCCATTTTGGGCCTATCTCAAGGCCCGAGGGGACACAAAGGATCACTCAGCCTCAATCAGCCCGTCTGGGCGCTCGACCAGTTATCGATCGGTGTCCCGCAGCTCGACCAGATATTGGGCAGGCGTCCGACAGAACAAGCTGGTCGGGCGATCCCGCGGGCTCCGACCAGGCCTCCGGACAGAGTCTCGGTAAATCTCCGCCACTTGACGGTCGACTCCAAGCCGGTCACCTGTCCCATGGACACGACGTCCATGCTGGGTAGGTGGCTCCTTCCCGAGATGGCGCAGGGGCTACTAGGTCGAGCGCTCGTCCCATCACCTCGTCGAGCCTGATGGAGGGACGCGCCCGCCCCAAGGCAATCATAAAGACAGTAACGCCAAGATCGACAAAGTAACAGAGGGCAGGTGCATACCTTTCCAACGGAACACTATCAGCTGTGTCTACCAACCCAGTATGGGATGAACAGGAAACAGTCAGTCGTCAAGACCGAAGACCGGGACTCCCGGGCGTAGCATACCCCTACCTCTTTTCTCCGAATTCCCGTGTAACCTGCCCCCTCCGACTATATAAAGGGAGGCAGGGTCATCTGGGAAAGGGGACGAACTCTCTCATTTCCCGCATTCTATCTCATTTGCTCTCCCGACCCGATTCGGGCTCTCCGACCCGAGCGAGCGTTCATAACTCCCGGGCTCCCTCACTCGGACGAGCGCTAAGAGCCTGTCCTTAGCGCTCGCATGTAATCCACCATACCCTGAGCAATGAGATCTACCACCACGAACTGGAAGTAAGGATATTCGGCCCGAACCAATATACATCTTGGACTCCCGAGTCTAACCATTCAAGGAGCGGAGACGCGCGGCCCCTAGACTTACAAATTTACTTGCCGGTTTTACGAAACACCGACAAAATTGGATATATGAAAATTATATAATTGATTTATCTCGAAAAATGCCTTTTATAAAATTATAATTTTATTTGGTTTTATAAATATATTATAATATAAATTAGTTTTCAAAGCTGTATTTTGGAGAACATATCGATGTCCAAAACAACAACTATCTGTGATTGGAGTGATAGTATTTAGCATGGGCAAACTCGGCAGACTTGATTCAGGCAAGCAATAACTGCATTTTTTTATGCTTATCTTCTCCAATCTTTGGTAGGCTCCTTTTCCCTCGCTTGACCTAGTGCAAGACTTCGGCAATAATTTAATCAACAGTCAGGCAAATATTTGATTAATCCTCAAGCCCAGTCAACAGGTGAACTGATTATGTCATCCTCCAAGGTGTGTAATGGATTGCTGTCCAATATCCATCCTTGATTCACACTTCACAGTACTCCCGTCATTTGCCCGTACTGCTTGAGCAGATTAACGTGATACAATCGCATAATTAGAAATTTTCTAATAGGTGCTTGCGGCCCTACGCCGCCCACCCGAGCGGCCTATGTCGCACCGCCGCTCGGCTGAACCACTTGCCGCTTGACACGCCACCGGCCACCTAAGCTGTCTGCCACGCTGTCGCCCGCCTCATCCGCTTGCCAAGTAGCTCGCCCCGCCCCGTGTTGCCTGCCAAGCTGCCGCCCACCTGAGCCACTTACCACGTCGCTCGCCCTACCCCCACTCGCACTGCCACCCACCAGAGCCACTTGCCGCCGCCGCCAACCTGAACTGCCGCGACGCCTGCCGCGCAACTCGCCTGGCCCACCTGATGCACCCTTGTCGCTTGCCTGGGTAGTTTGCTATTAGATCCGTCTCAATGCTAGATGGATTCCGACAAGAAAATTAAGATTTGAGAGTAGAAAATAAATTGGGAAAGTAAGTTTATGTGCTAGGTACTTTACTATACTTAAGCTAAAGCTTTGCGAATCAATCATGATTCATTTTCTTCCAACCAAAATAGTCTTTAAAGCCTTCTGTCTTTTACAGCGAAGAAAAAGAGCAATAAATCGAATATGGAAATTAACTTTGCTGATTACATGACTCTGAAAGATTTCCTTAGGAACCATATTTTACAAAAGGCATGTGTTGAAGTTTTAATAGGAATTAGATGATGTGGGTGACTCAAACTATAGGTTGGATCAATTTTTTGCATAGAAGTACTCAACAAGACCCGAATGATCTGAGTAGGTTGGAGCTTGACTCGAATCGATTTCACAAAGAAAGTGTTTTTGAGAAGTTGCACTAGTTTAGATAATCTGATTCAAGTAGGTCGAAAAATCTGAGTTTGGTTAAACGATCCGAGTGTATACAATGGCTATATTTTTTTACTGTTGTAAGAGTTTAAGCCGGATAATATGACTCAAAGAGTTATTTTAAACTATATGTGTCTACAAGCTAGTTTCTTAGGAGAGGAACTATAAATAGACACTATGGGAGTGCAAGTTATCCCTCTCGTGACTCAAATTCAGAGTTCATTGTATTGAGGAGTTCAAGGGCACTTTAAAGCTTTGATTAAAGATCTTGAGTTCATGAGAGAGTAGATTAGATCTAGGTTATTGAAGCATCTAGGCCCTTAATTCAATTGGGTTTTGCTAATTAATAATAATCGAGTTTAAAGGACTAACATATTATTTTGAGCGTATAAGAAAAAGTTTGGTCCTCATCATTACATGGAAAAAGGTGAAAGTGTGAAGCAAAATGTCTATTGATGATTCAAACTCAAAGCCAAGATATAAAATTTTAAGAGCCTTTTCCTAGTTTTTATCGATCTCGATGATCAGAGAAAAGATCGGATTGCTAGAAATAGATGACATACTATTAAGGAGGATCAATGGCTAGTAGCTTGAAAGTGCTTAGAGGTCACATGGCTCAGTTCATGTTCAAGCTAGTGTTTGTTTGCATTGAATTTTTTTTGGGAAAATCAATCTTTTATTCAGAGCCGACGCTACCGCCAACTAGGAGCCGGTACTATCTCCAGACTGGCAATACTGCCCTCTAGAAGCGGTAGCTAATTTCTAGAGAGTGCCTTTTTTCACGTGTTGGCAAGAGTGGCACTACCGGTGCCCAAGATCCGGTACTACCGCCAGTCGGTAGTATCGCCCATATGGGCCGGTACTTATTTTCCAGAGGCACTCAACTCTCTGTGTTTTAAAACGCTGGTACTACTGTATTCTTGGCCGGTACTACCGCAAGTCAGGTAGTACTATCCATTAGTTGCTGATATATATTTTCTAGAAAGGTTGATTTTGGGGTTTTCCTGAGTTTCAAATGTTGGCACTACTGGCTCTTACATGATGGTAGTACCTGTAGCAATAGGTAGTACCTATGCATTAAATACCTAAAGTTGATCATTGCCCCAGAGGCAGATACTACCAAACTTTGCTGAAATTCAGACTATTCGGCCATAACGGCTAATTGAGTAGTTGGGGGCTATAAATACCCCTCTCCTGTAGCGAGAGGAGCTCTTGGAACCTCATTGAATACTTGTTGAGCCTTGCAAGCCCCTCTTCACCATTTGAGCATTAATTTCTTATTTTTGAGGTAGTTGAGAACATTCAAGTGTGATCTTTGATTTAGAGCCATTGGTGGCACTTGATCATCTTCAAGCAAGCATCGTTGATCCATTCTCTTGAAGTTTATTGACTCCTAGATGGCTTGGAGGAGAAATCGATGATCTCGTCAAGAAGATTGTGAAGAGACCCAGCGTTTGTGTGAAGGTTGGAGCTCATCCACCCAAAGCGAGAAAAAGCTACCTCTAGTGGATTGAGAGAGGCTCAATTGTGCAAGGAGCTAGCTTCATTTATTCAAGCTACCTCAATGTGGATTAGGAGAGATCGTCAAGTTTCCGAGACCACATGAAAAATTACGTATCTTGTGGTTTGCATACTTATTACTCAATTTATAAAATTTACATTTCTAGTGATTATATTGTTTGATTGTCTCTCTAGGATTGCAATACTTGATTGGATTTAGATTGTCAGTGCCTTAGTGAAATCTAGATAATTTATGCCTTGATTGTTGAAATTTTGTAATTCTTGTCATACTTGCCAAACTATTGTATTAGAACTAAAAGAATTTTAAAAACCTCATATTCACCCTCTCTAGTTGGTTACCCTTGATCCTACAGTTGTGCATCACTCCTAATTGCTTAAACTTATTGGTTTCAAGTGAATACTTTACTATTATTCTTGGAAGTTGGTGACTCCTAAATGACTCAGAGGCGTTGGCTCGGTGACCTTCCTTAGGGGCGTAGGGCTAGCTATTGAGCTTAATAAGCCATTATTAAGCAGTTTTTTGAAATTGACATAATTCAACATAAAATTATTTTATTTATTATTTAAGTGGCTATATCAAATTTGAGCTAACGAGTCACCATCGAGCCAAGCCTCATTAATATTTTTCTGTTCGAAATGGACTATTTTAATTTTAAACTCATTAACTACTATAATTGAAGCAATTTTGATTCAAGTCCTAACGAGATTTTTTTGCCTTCCTAGTCGAGCTTGTGGAAGGCACCAGGAAGCTTGTAAAGGTTTAGAGCTCACCTATCTGGAATAAAGAATTAGGGGTGTCAATTGTACCCGCGGGTTTTGCACCCGATCAGGTCGGGTTCGGGTTTTAATTTTTACCCACGGGTTCTTCGGGTCGGGTACCCGAAATGGGTTCGGGTTTTAATTTTCACCTGTGGGTACCCATCGGGTACCCGAAATACCATATATACCCATCGGGTACCCATTGGGTTTCGGGTACCCGCCGGGTTTGGGGTCGGGTTTCGGGTACCCGTCGGGTTTGACTCGGGTTTTTGGGTTCGGGTTTCTTGTCGGATCGGGTTTTGCAAAACCCACACCCGACCCAACCTATTGCCACCCTTATTACACAAACCCGTCGGGTACCCGTCGGATTTCGGGTACCCGCCGGGTTCGGGTTCGGGTATATGTTTTTACCCGATATGGAATTCGGGTTCGGGTTGGGTTTTTTAATTCGGGTTTCAGGTTGGGTCAGGTTTTGTAAAACCCGCACCCGACTCGACCCGTTGCCATCTCTATAAAGAATGACTACCATCTCTATAAAGAATGACTACCATGAGTGGATGGTTTAGTTCCTTGCGTGGTCTCAAGTCAAAGCTAGACTCTTGTGAGAGTGGTCCAACAAGGAGTGGGGGAGACCGCCAAATCTACAAGACTTCAGTAAAAAATTGGTTGCATTCATTATTTCTTTTTACATTTTAGCATTTACATTGTTGTATTTCTTTTCTTAGCCCACTATAATTATGTTGGCTTATAACTAGATGGAAAAACTCCACTAGAAACTCTAGACAGTTAGGTTGCACTAGAAACCCCGATTCACCATTCTTGGTCTTTCAACTCTTCGTGTAGTTTAATTTTCGCCCATCATATGCAAAACTGAGTAAAATATGTCATCCAACTCTCAAAACCGTTTTTATGAAATGGTTGCTGATAAGTGGCAATCAGAGACGAGAGGGATTAATGCTATTGAAAGATGGCAGAATAAGATAAGATATCTTCGTCAATTTTTGAGAGGTTGGGCCAAAAATACAGCTGGCCATAACAGAAAGGAGAAGAAGAAGTTAATTTCAATGATTTATGATCTAGATAAAAAGGCTGAGGGTACGATACTATCAGCTCAGGAATTAAACCTGAAGCATTTCCTAAATGAGCGACTAGTTCACTTGTTAAGGGAAGAAGAAATCAAATGGTATGAGAGAGCAAAAAACAAAGATCTCTTAGAAGGAGATGACAACACTCATTATTTCCATTTAGTTGCTAATGGTAAACATAGAAAACAACATATATTCAAGTTGGAGCAAGAAGATGGAATAATAGTGGGTGATGCTGAATTAAAAGCGTATATCACAAACTATTATAAAAAGGTGTTTGGACCACCGAAGAAAATAATTTCAGTCTTGTGGAGAATCGAATCATGATTTACCTGAAGTAACACAGGAAGAAAATGACTTCCTCATTGCATCATTTACTGAAAAAGAGGTTAAAGAGGCGGTATTCCATATGGAACATAATAAATCGCCTGGTCCTGATGGTTTCCCAGCAGAATTTTATCAGGTATTCTGGGACATCATCAAAGAGGATCTTATGGCATTATTCACGGATTTTTATTATAATCGTCTACCTCTACATAGTCTCAATTTTGGGGTAATCACTTTATTACCTAAAGTTATGGATGCAACAAAAATTCAGCCATACAGACCAATATGTTTGTTAAATGTGAGTTTTAAAATTTTCACTAAGGTGGCTACAAACAGACTTATGGGAGTGGCCAGCAAAGTGGTTCGACCTTCGCAAACAGCTTTTATGCCAGGTCGAAATATAATGGAGGGGGCTGTGATATTGCACGAGACCATTCATGAATTGAATTCTAAGAAGCTCAATGGAGTGATTTTGAAGATCGACTTTGAGAAGGCCTATGTAAGGTCAAATGGTCTTTTCTTCAGCAAACCCTTCGCATGAAGAGATTTTGCCCAAAATGGTGCTCATGGGTCGATAAGTTTGTTTCTGGGGGTAGTGTGGGCATCAAAGTTAATGATGACATTGGACACTATTTCCAAACCAAGAAAGGACTCAGGCAAGGTGATCCTATGTCACCCATTCTGTTCAATCTTGTAGCAGATATGCTCTCTATATTGATTAAGAGATCAAAAGAAGATGGTCAGGTTAGGGGGGTTGTCCCCCACCTGATTGAGGATGGTTTATCCATTCTACAATATGCATGATGATCTGATCTTATTTATGGACCATGATATTGAGCAAGCTAAAATATGAAGCTATTGCTCGGTGTGTTTGAGCAATTATCGTCCGAAGATTAATTTTCATAAAAGCGAGATTTTTTGCTTTGGTGAAGCCAAACATTATGAAGAAATGTATACTAATATGTTTGGATGCGGGTTAGGTTCTTACCCATTCAGGTACTTAGGTATCCCGATGCATTTTCATAAGCTCTGTAATGCAGATTGGAGTGTAATCAAGGATAGATTCAAACGTAAACTAAGTACATGGAAGTCTAAACATCTTTCTTATGGGGGCAGACTAATCCTCTTAAATTCTGTCCTCAGTAGCCTCCCAATGTTCATGATGTCTTTCTTTGAGATCCCAAAGGGCGTCCGTCGGAAACTGGATTTCTATAGATCCAGGTTTTTTTGGCAGGGTAACTCTGATAAGCGAAAATTTCGCCTCGCAAAATGGGATATCCTGTGTCGTCCCAAAGACCAAGGTGGTCTAGGAATAACTGATCTTGGAATAAAAAATAAATGTCTCCTGAGTAAGTGGTTATTTAAACTACTAAATGAGGAGGGGACCTGGTAGACTTTGCTCAGGAATAAATATTTGAGTTCAACATGTTTATCCAAGGTGCATATTAAACCTAGGGATTCACATTTTTGGAAAGGGCTTCTCAAGGTTAGGGACATTTTCCTAAGTTGTGGAACATTTCACATACAGGATGGTTCACAAACTAGGTTTTGGGAAGACAAGTGGGTGGGTTCTAAACCACTTAAAGATCAATTTCCCAATCTATTTAATATTGTCAGTTATCCTCATAGCACGGTGGCAAGTGTCATGGCGCAAATGCCACCAAATATTACGTTTCGACGGGCTTTGGTGGGGGATAAATTGACATCGTGGCATAACCTAGTAGCAAAAGTAGCTAGTATTCAGCTCACAAATCGAAGGGACACATTTACTTGGGATTTACATCGGCACGATCAATTCTCAATACGGTCTATGTATATTTATCTAATGAACCATAGTACTCCATTCAATTGTAATTTCATTTGGAAACTAAAGGTTCCTTTGAAAATCAAGATTTTCCTTTGATATGTTCAGCAAGGTGTTATCTTAACAAAAGATAACCTAGCTAAACGGAATTGGACTGGGAGTCATAAGTGTTGTTTTTGTAACGGTAATGAAACAATCAAGCACTTGTTCATTGATTGCCAACATGCCAAAAATATTTGGAGAGTTATTCAAATCGCTACTGGGTTAACTACACCAAGATCTATTTCGCATATGTTTGGACTTTGGTTATCAGGCTTTGAAAAGATAGAGAAGAGATTGATTTTTGCGGGGGTTGCAGCTCTCTTGTGGGCTATTTGGTGCACACGCAATGATTTACTCTTTCAAAACAAACAATATACTTCTTGTTTGCAGGCCATTTTTAGGGGGATATACTGGTTGCGATTTTGGGCACAGTTGCAGCATGAGAACTCAAGGGAGACTGTCCGGGTGGCGAGTGGAGTTGTGGAAGTCGTCGCGTTACAAATATTTGCCAATAATGGATGGTGAAATAATAATAGACTGTGTCTTTGATATATATATATTTTTTAATAATCCTATTCCCTTAATTGGAGAACAGCTTGCTAGCTGAAAACTTTGTAATTTGGTCGTATGCTTCGTGCAGAGACCGGGATTTTTACTCCCTTTATCTAAAAAAAAAACTCTCAAAACCGTTTAGAACCCATCATTTCCACTAGTAAAATACGGTTTTGACTAAGTTTGATCCATGTGGCACGGCATGTTGGATCCGAGCTAACCAAAACAAGATGGGGCCAGTATATGTACGACGCATCGAGTTCATAGACAACTCACGGGGTAGTCTAGACCTATGTATCATTGAAAAAGCATTTTCGGTTTCTAATATAAAAATAAAGGTGAGCCCACCTCATTTTGGCTAGTTGACATCTATTGTGATGTGTCATGTAGGTCAAACTCGATTAAAACTATCTTTTTGGTAGCACGAGAGACAGATTCTAAATGGTTTTAAAAGTTAGAGAACGTGTTTTACCTGATTTTGTAGATAGAAGATAAAAATTAAATCATACGAAGAGTTGATGGGCCTGTATGAATCTGACAGTCGAATGTTATGCATAGTTTTCATGATTTTACTGGAACTAGTGCGTTCCAAACGGGCCATCGGTGTGTTGCTTGCAACTGGACCCGGCATAAAGTTAGAAGGCGCGTTTGCCCCCCAAACCGATCGGAATGGCATAGGACGTCTCATTCAATCGATGCCAAGTTCACCGTTGGCCGATGCTCACGTGGCAACAGAACCCGGCTTACATCCCAAAACGTCCGCATAGCTTGGCACTAGCACAGGAATACTCCTGTACACTACGGCACTGGCTCAGGCTGCGGAATAGAATAGGATGTCCAATCCAGATTAGACATCCACTTCACCCAGTTGGCCTTCCCTTCTTTCTCGGACGCGTTTGACCGCGTTACCAAGTGACGCCTATCGCGGTATCCGCACCCATGCGGCATGGCACAGACGTTTACCAAGTAAAGCCTATCGCGATATCCGCACCCATGCGGCACAGACGTGGAATCCGCACCCATGCGGCACCGTCCTCCGGCATCAACATGCCCCGCGTATTTCAATCCACGGACCGCGGATCGGATGCCGCCCGCACCGTCGCCTCCCTCCCCGCGTCTCCGCTCGGCACGTCCGTACCCCGGCCTTGCGTGCGTAACGCTCACCCTTCACCACAGGACAAGGCCTCCCAACCGCACCGCCGCTCCCTTTTTCTATTCAGCTCCCAGCCTCGTCGCCTCCCCGTAGCAGCCGGTCGTCGACACGGCCAACGCAGCGCCGAGGAAGGAAGGGCGCAGCCGCGCGCGCGTGCGGGTGGTGGAAGCAGGGCTCGGCCGAGAGAGAGTGGGAGGAACTGACCGACCGGCGGGCGGATCGAGATGGACCACGCGGCGGAGGCGCAGCGGACGGACCTGATGACGATCACGCGGCACGTGCTCAACGAGCAGGGCCGCCACCCCGAGTCCCGCGGCGACTTCACCATCCTCCTCTCCCACATCGTCCTGGGATGCAAGTTCGTCGCCTCCGCCGTCAACAAGGCCGGGCTCGCCAAGCTGATCGGCCTCGCCGGCGAGACCAACGTCCAGGCAAGCGCGCGCGCATCACCTCTCACCTCCCTCCTTTCACGTACATCTTTACTGTTTCGTGCGCAGTCGAACGTACATGTATACTGCGGAGTACGGACTGCCCTCCGAGTCTCTGACAGTGGGACCGACTGGCCAGACGGACAATACCACTCCTTCCCGGTTACAAAAAAATTTGTCGGTTTCGAAAACTACAGTCAAACTTTGAAATTTTAGCTATTTATATCTTTTTAAATATTTAGATTAGATACGTGAAAATCATATGTGTAAATTCGTCTCGAAACATACATTTATAACATTATAATTTTATTAAAATTTTAAAATATATTAAAATATAAATTTGTAGTCAAAGTTAAGTTTCACGAACATGTCGATATCCAAAACGACAACTATTTATGATCGGGGAGAATAGTTCATTACAAAATCCGCCTTACTGACCATGCATCTGAGCATCTCAGTGCTCTATTCCATTGTCTGTTCTTGTTTTTTTTTTGGCGATCTAAGGGGCCGCGCTGACATGTAAGAGCTGCAGGGGGAGGAGCAGAAGAAGCTGGATGTGCTGTCCAACGAAGTCTTTGTCAAGGCGCTCGTCAGCAGCGGCCGTACCGTAATGCACTCTCCTAGAGATTAGTAGTAGATCATACGTTTCGCCCCTAAAGATTTGGTTTGGCGCATTTTTTTTTTTTGGGGCAGCACTTAAATTGTGAACCTAGACAGTGACTTGCCTTTCTGTGCAGTGTGTTCTTGTGTCTGAAGAGAACGAGGAGGCCATATTCGTCGACCCTCCGCTCCGTGGGAAGTATGTGAATTTGGACAGCTTATGTTCTTCTCAGTTGCCTGTTGCAGGATGAGTTTTTTTTTTTTGGACATGTTGTAGCTTGAATTATCAGCTACACATGACCATAGTTTTGTTTTTTTTTTTTTGTCTTAATCAGAAGCTGCATGGGTTCCTTTTCTGTTCAGGTACTGCGTTTGTTTCGATCCGCTGGATGGTTCCTCCAATATCGACTGCGGTGTCTCCATCGGAACGGTATGTGCTTTTGTGATCGTCAGAGCTGATTACCTGTGATTCAACGAGGAAAAAGTGTGCCATTAAGACTTATAAAGCAGGGAAATGGACTAAACTTTGTGCTAACAAAAAAGAGGGCATGTTTAGTGAAGATGCTGAAATTAATGGTCTGAAAGAAATTTTATATACTCGGTGCCCGACTGTCAACTTGAACTAAATTCTGAAGAACAAACAACAGAACAGATAGGCGGTTAGCTCATCTAGTTTGAACCACAAGAGATCATTCTGAGAAATAGATCCTGTGAAATCACTTAAGATTATTTCATGTTATCTTCGGTTCTGTTGTATAGATATTTGGGATTTACATGATTAAAGATAAGGACAATGTGACTTTGGACGATGTACTGCAACCTGGAACAGACATGATTGCTGCTGGCTATTGCATGTACGGGAGTTCATGCACGGTAATTATGTCTCCTAAATCCATTTCCGCTTCAAATATCTCACTCCTACTGTTTTCCTAAATTGACTGCTTTTCTGATTTATGACAGTTTGTGTTGAGCACTGGAAATGGAGTAAACGGTTTCACCCTTGATCCTTCCCTTGGGGAATTCATACTGACTCATCCAAACATCAAGGTTTGTGATCATAGAACAATGTGGTGGTTATTATTTTTTATTGATCGATTGATCATTAACCAAAACAGCAATCAGATTACCATATCTACATGTTTTATGCTTCTTTCGTGTGCAGATACCCAAGAAAGGGAAGATCTATTCAGTCAATGAAGGGAATGCCAAAAACTGGGATGTGCCTACAGCGAAGTGTGTGGGGCTCATTATTTTATTGTTTACAAAATATTGCAGTTTCTTAAGAAGTTAAGCCGAGTTTTTTCTGGCCAACGCTGCAGGTATGTGGAGAAATGCAAATTTCCCCATGATGGTTCTTCACCTAAATCTTTAAGATACATTGGAAGGTGAGTCAGTCTTTCAGTCGATTATCATCTGACACCTAAGAATACGCCCACAGTTATTTGAATCCGATTGCTCTGAACTTTATGATTGTGTTATGTTGTTCTGCATCTTCTGCTTGGTCTACAGTATGGTTGCTGATGTCCACCGTACCTTGCTATATGGAGGCATATTTTTGTACCCTGCGGACAAGAAGAGCCCAAACGGAAAACTCCGGTAGGCCGATGCTAACATTATCTCTCATGATACCTCCAAAGTCAAAACTGATTATAGACCGTTATACACATTCCTGAAGTTGTTGACATGTGCTATGGCAGTGTTCTGTATGAAGTTTTTCCAATGTCATTCCTGATGGAGCAAGCCGGAGGCCAGGCTTTCACAGGCAAACAAAGGGTCGGGTGGATTTCAACTCTTCTTTGCAACAACATATTCAGACTAAAAACCTTGATACTACGTCACACTATTTTATTCTCGTATATATTCTTACTTACATGTACAATGTAACACAACTACAGCATCTTAACTTTGCATGTTCTTACCAATCCTTGGCGTGCCCTAATTGAAAAGCTGTTGATACAACTTCATTGCAGGCCATTGAACTTGTGCCCAGTAAGATTCATCAGAGATCTCCAGTATTCCTCGGGAGCTACGAAGATGTGGAGGAGATAAAATCATTGTACGCTTCAGAGTCAAGCACCGCCTGATCTGAGTGCCTGAAGACACATAAATATCCTGTGCATTGTAACAAGATTGATTAGATATTTATTTTATGTTCTTCCACTTAATGTGAAAGATCAGTCTACAGAGACACTGTAAAACTACTTCATAAGAAATCAAGACCTACGTTTCTTGCAAAGATTTACTGGCACATATTGCATCCTCTCGTGATCCCTTGCAAAATCTAATCTAGAATTTTGTAGAGAAGTACGTATGAACACACATTACTTATGTTATGATTGTTGGTTTGCAAGATCTATTTTAGAGATGCAAAAACTTATGCGTAATAGTAGACAGGGTTGTGGGTGTGTTCAACCTTGAAAGCATGTTGGAAAGTGGAAACGGCATCAGGAATTGGGAACCTGCTTGCTTCTATTTTAGAGATGCAAAAACTTATGCGTAATAGTAGACAGGGTTGTGGGTGTGTTCAACCTTGAAAGCATGTTGGAAAGTGGAAACGGCATCAGGAATTGGGAACCTGCTTGCTTCTCAAAACCTGTTCTCAGGTTGGTTTTGAGTAATTTTTGTTTATCAGTCTCTTCATATCTTAAGTTATACTTTTTTTTAATGTTGTACTGTGATTTATTCACGAGCCTTGTGTTCCACCAAAATATTTATCGTAGTGTTGCATCAGATGAAAATGTTAGTGAAATTCTGCAACCAATTCTTCCGTTGATTACATACCTCAAGGCGATCCCCGCGCAGTCACATGATTACATCGTTGCTCAACAGATAGAATATTTTCAATCCGCTATTGTGCAGACATCCAGGAAAGAATAGCTCAACATCAGAATAACACATATTGCCATATTATTTGTTTGTTACAGTAAAAACTGTATGAAAGGAGTACATGGACCAAACCACAACTTCTTGAAGACAAATTTCCATAAAGAAATACAGACTAATGCAAAAATGCAGAAATACAGACTCATGTAAGTATATAACTTGGCTGTTTATCAGATCTCAAATGTTCTGATGAAATGTTTTTTCCTTTACTAGGAGGGAGCCCGTGCGTTGCAACGAAATCATAAAAAAATTGATACATATAAGTGGAAAGGATCTTAAACCATATAATAAAATACAATTTCTTTCATATACACATTAAGCGAAGCATATCTCGGCAACACCTCAACCATTCATGTCAGATCGAATGGATCAGATGTTCTGAAGGAGAACGGACGACCGTCACCAACTCCTAATTAGAAATAGTAGAGATATCATAGAAGGACGGGTAAAGGAAAAACGGTACACGCTCTACCGACGCAAGCTCTGGCGAAGCCAAAAATTCTTTGGAGCCTGGGCAATCCACGAGCGTCGCACCTTGTGACCTAGCGCCCGCATACGCATGCCACTCCTTGCCATCCTCCCACAAGACACAATGCGACACCTGGCTCTCCGCTTCTCACCTGCTAATCGGGCTCGCTCGTGGTCGTGCGTTGCCCCAAATGCCGCGGCTTGTTAGGGTATCTCTAAAGGAAATATGTAATGTGCCTAAAATTGAATGTGGAAATCCACTCTGGAAACATGTGAAATCTTGAATTTCATGATGTATTACTCCCTGCAGTCAGAAAAAATGTCATTATTTACACAATTCAGTTAACTACAACATTGTGACGACTGAAATGCAGCAAATTGTAAACTAACCTACAACAATGTGACAAGTGAAATGCAGCAAATTGTAAACTAACCTTAATTACAAAATTCTAAGCAGTTTTGAAGTTGCCCTTCCTTTTGCTTTCTCTGTGAACACAAGCTAATGCTTAACTATCCGTAGGGCTATGGCTTCACGCGCACTCTAGGTACGTCTCCGAGAGGGAAGCCGAAAGCCAAACACAATATGCTACCGAAATGAGTCAACACCAACTCAACAGCAGCAAAGAAATTTCTTGGCAACATCAGCTATTTACAGGCAAGCGCGCACGCATGGGCGCGTCCCTAGCACCGGCAACATGCAAGCAACTCCGTGCTCGGTGCTTTGCAATATAGGCTACATCTTTTGCATCCAAGAACGTCGCCGATGCCAGCTGCTCCTCAGGCTCATCGAGAACCTCAACCCCGACAGCCGCTTCCACCGCAGTGACCACGATAGGCCGGCCAGCCTCGACGCGTCGCCCCCAGTACCCATATTCTTCCACCACCACCACTGCGCATACTCCTGTCACTGTGTCGCGGCTTCTCTGTGCCCTCGTTGACAGCAGCCACCGGGGACATGAGCGCCATCTCGGCACCCTTCCTGGTGCCATCCAGTGGCGAAGCCAGCACAAATGAACTGCCCGGGCGCAATTACATACTACTAAAATTCATTGAAACAATATATAATGGACACAACCATTTTTCTAAAGACACACAATAGTTTAAGTCACTGAAATAAAATTTTAATTCTGGTACTTATATTTAACATCAAATTAACTAAATAAAAGGAAGCATGATGAAGAGTTAGTGGGCTATAGCCCGGGCATGGGCCCGGCCTGGCCGAGCCTTGACTCCGCCACTGGCGCCATCCCCTACTCGATGCCCATGGGTGGAATTTTTTTAAATAATATTATTTTTTTTAGAAATTACGACATTAATACTCGGTTTAAAAAAATTACAAAAATAACATACAGTCGCCGAATGGATTGGCGAAAATAGTGTGGTCGCCAAACCATTTAGCGAAAATAGGTAATCGCCAAACCATTTGGCGACAATAGCCTAATCCCGCGTTAACACTCGTTTTGAATCCCTAAAACCGAGATCAGGCTATTTTTGCCGAACTGTTTGGCGACTATACTGTAGCTACAGTATTTTCGGTTTGGCTAAAATACTCGTTTGGCGAAAATGGTAAAACACCCGTAACTTTTTACTCCGAACTCCAATTTAGGTGATCTTGGACTCTATGCGAAGCTCTCTTCATAAGCTTCGCATAGAGTCCAAGATCACCTAAATTGGAGTTCGGAGTAAAAAGTTACAGGTGTTTTACCATTTTCGCCAAAACTGTAGCTACAATATAGTCGTCAAACGGTTTGGCGAAAATACTGTAGCTACAGTATTTTACCAAATCGTTTGACGACAATACTATGGTTGCCGAACGGTATGGCGACAATCAAATGGTCGCCAAACGGTCTAGCGAAAATAGCCTGATCTCGGTTTTAGGGATTCAAAACGAGTGTTAACGCGGGAATAGGCTATTGTCGCTAAATGGTTTGGCGATTACCTATTTTCGCCGAATGGTTTGGCGACCACACTATTTTCGCCAAGCCATTCGGCGACTGTATATTATTTCTGCATTTTTTTTAATCCGAGTATTAATGTTGCAATTTGTAAATAAAATAATATTATTTAAAAAAAAATTCCCCATGGGTGAGTAATACCCTGCAGCATCATCTACCAAAGCCACACCTGCGCTGCGGCGTGCCTGTGATTGGCAGCTTCCATGGTTCCGTCGTTGACCAGAGGTCTCACTGTATGTCGCCGATGAGCCTAGGCAGACCGACAGACGTCTAGCCTCCGCCGCCGCTTAAAGACAATACTAAGAGAGACTATTATACATGCCCTTAGGCTATTAGCGAATTATTTTTTAATAATATTTTTTATAAAAAAATATAGAAATGATATGCCAAAGCAAAATTTTACACAAAAATGTCCATCTGTCGTCATTTAAATTGGTAATAAATCTCTGTCGCACTCTGTCACCATTTCAAATAGTATGGCAACAGCTCTCTGTAACCATTAGCGACAGAGACTTTGTCGTTATTTTAATTTGCGACAGAGTCTCTGTCACAATTTCAATTGATAACAGGGACCTATCGCCAATTTCAAATGACGACAGTTGTGTATTTTTGTAAAATTTTGCTTTGGCGTATTATTTTTGTTAATTTTTTTAAAAAACATTATTATTTTAAAAAATTCGGCTATTAGCTATAGCTAGCTCCGTAGGGCGGTGCGATTGTCCTCACTAGGGACCGATCCTTTGATTGCATACCACGTTTGGTTGGAAAATATTACTATTACATACAAGGTTCCAACTTTTTTCCGAGCGACACGAGAGGAAATTACAGCCGATGATATCATCCGTTCCACCGAAGAATTCGCCACTTTGAAATTTTCATTGCAAATCAAGTCATCCTTTAATTACAAAAATAGTTCTATCTTCAACCATAAAAAGTCAGGCAACACATATCATCTGTCGCAGTGTAGAAACGTGGTAGGTGATATATGTCGCATGCCGACACTTCTGCAGTAGAGGATAGATCTATTTTTATAGTTACGTTTAGAAAGAAACTAAATTTGAAAAAAAAAATACTATAGGAAAGTGATTATTTCTCCGATCAAAGCCTTCGGGACGATGATGATGCGTGTCATGCATTGATGCATCTATCACTCGTTCGAAGGATGATGGCACCATCATGCGCATGTGTACCTATCGGGGAGGGCGGCAGCACCTTCCAGACACCGAGCTCCGGCTTTGAGAGTGGCATTCGAGCTAACTAAATTCCAGAGACATGACCGCGTGCAGAAAGTAGTTCGATACAAAATCTTTTTCTTTTGTTAACCTAATTTGTAGAGCCTGCCAGATAAGGTGCAGCTTTTTTTTAAGGAAAAATATCCTGTACAATCATCCCTCTCAGTGAAACCACCGTGCAACTGAACTAAAAAAAGTTTCAAAAAATTCTGAAAAAAATCATGGATGTACATCTCAACTTAGCCCACCTACATATAAAATTTCATGATCAAATTCATCCTATACTAGCAGTTACAAAAAAGACAAATTTAGTATGAACAGTGATTTTTTACTGTTCATAACTATTCATTTTTGCTGTTTGTTTTTTTTGTAACTGCTAGTATAGGATGAATTTGATCATGAAATTTTATATGTAGGTGGGGTAAGTTAAGATGTACATCCATGATTTTTTTCAGAATTTTTTGAAACTTTTTTTAGTTCAGTTGTACGGTGGTTTCACGGAGGGGGTTGCACCGGATATGTTGCCTTTTTTTAAATAGGGGCAGAGCTCTACCAATATATTAAGGAGAATAGAAACAGTTACAGAGTTAGTTATACAATTAGAAATGGTAGACTTTGTGGACTGAAACAACAGGCCACGACTGAATACAGGGACATGCCCTTTGACTTAGCAAAAATGCAACTTCGATCCCCACCGTCAGGAGAAACGCAGCCCGCGTAATATCACGCAATTGCGAAAGCACGTTTTCGATTCTGCACGTATTAAATAATGGTACTGGCCACCGACTAAACCGTATGATAAGTGTTCGTGAAAATCCTATTGCTTCGTTCTTTCCGTAGGTTCCACGTAGTGAACGTGACTATGCCATCCAGATAAGGTGCACCTTATCCTACTTGAAACTCGCTTTTTGTTTGGAAGAACAAAGCTAGAGATGCGGAAAGGCCCCCTTAATTGAGCATTCCATGCTGGATTTAGATACTCTATCTCCATTCAAGTTTATAGGATGTATTTTCTTCTAACACACAGACAAGGAGATCCGTAATTATTACTTTATCCGTTTCTGAATATATGTAATTCCAGCTTTCAAATTTTGTTTCTAGCTGCCTATCATTCAATAATTTTGATGTGACATTTTACTATTTTTTTCCCTTATATGTCCCTCCCTTTAGTTATTCCTAGTGACATTTATTGTCATGGACTAGTAAGACAAACCACCTTTTTTTTCTTTTACTTTCTTAGATATTTGATAAAACGAACTCTCTCTCGATCCCCACTAGTGATTAATTCTCACATGAATAGTTAGGGGTCTAGTAAGTCCAAGTGTCCAACATTGATTCCTTCGAACTAAAAAATAATAAGAGAGGTAATGAAGAGAGGTAATACAGTTTTGTACATGTGAGCTGTTGGAAGTGCAATACGCTATAATGGCATCTTTTCAAAAATAGAGAGAATATCTTTAAACACTATATTCAAAACATGTATGTAAAAAATGTACGAAAAAGCTAAATATTTATTAGGAGTATAGACAGAATATCACATTAATTTTGCATTAAAATATAAAATATGTTATATATTTGTAAATAAGATTATTTAAGAAATATGACAAAATAATTTTTGGACAGATGAGTAACGCGCATGAGAGTGACTTGCATGGGTGAGTCTGCCCATCAATTTGCATAGCTGGTTAACCCCTTTCACACTAGTAGTGACGAGAGGGACACGAACACCGCGTCGAATCTTAGGTACGTCATATGCG
Source organism: Guadua angustifolia (assembly GCA_036346375.1). Lineage (NCBI taxonomy): Eukaryota > Viridiplantae > Streptophyta > Magnoliopsida > Poales > Poaceae > Guadua > Guadua angustifolia. The sequence goes on from CM070508.1 coordinate 15,487,894, forward strand.
ATACGCTTGTTCAAACCACGGCAACTTGGTTTAACACGACCGCAAGAGCACACGGCGTTGAACCGGTTGCTCTACGTTCCGCCCCGGAGGGGTGGGGGTGGGGTGGTTCGGTAGCTAGAAAGATAACAGTCTCGTGCTATCGATGCTCTAACCTTAAAAAAATCATACTATATCACTCTATTGATAGGACCTATATATCATCGAGATAATAAGTAATATTTTTTAAAGTGACAATCTTTAAAGTGATATAGCATAAATTATAAAAAAAAGCTTAAGCAGCTATAACAATTCCCAAATATAAGTAAAACATAATATAGCATATCGCTGCACAAAATTTCACAACTTCTCCATCAAGTTGGGCCTTTAACACATACGCCAGATGGCCCAGGCAGACATCTGCACATACGACGATGCACGGGCCACGATGTACACGTGGCAATATTCGGTGTGCCCGCCCCGACCCGCCCGGGAGAGACAAGCTTTTTATCAGCCACCTCATACCCAGGCAGTACCACAGCTACTCCGTGGTCCACGTGCTCAGTGCATCGTCACCATTATGTCCTAGGCTGGTGGCTTGGCAGTCGTACGATCTGCTTCCAATAGTGCGTAACCCACCAACTTTGTCTACAATTCTAGAGTCTGTTTGGAAAGGTGTAGCTTTTCTAAAATACCATTTTTTGTTTTCTAGGTTAAAAAGCAGTTGTAACCGTTTGATAAACAGTAAATTTTCCTCAGCAATAAACTACAAAAGTATGTTATAGACAACCTTTCAGCTTTTAGCTTATGCAGGTTATATATAATTTTTAGTTTATACAAAAACCACTTAAAAAATAAACTATATAGAGACGTTTACCGAATTTTTACAAGCTAAAACTAACTTCAAACCTCTCTAACATGCCTTACCCGGCGCGGCGCTCTAGTAGCTGGAAAACTCGATGCTTCGATCTTCCATTGACGAATTCGATTCGAGTTTTGTCTCCCACTCAACGTACGACGTGTTAAGTTAAGAGTAAATAAGCGTACGACGTGTTACTGCTTCTACTAACTGCGCCAGATTGTTCTGTTATTTTTTTTTTTATTGACGGTGGATTGCCAGATTGAGATTGGTCTGTTTTTAATGGCAACTGTCAAGGAAAAGGAGCTTTTGGTTAGAGCATCTCCAATAGTGTCTAAAATCCATTCTCAAAACCTAATTTTGGGCTTGATTGCAAAAAAAAAGTATTCCAACAGTTCCTCTTTCTAGCTCCTCAAATTTTGGCACGCCCAAAAACAGCACCCCGACTCCTCATTTTTGTACGCTCTGTCCGCGCTCCCAATCAACATTATTTCGCGTCCAGGATGGCCCACCGGACCAATTCAAAGGTGTTTTTGGGAGAAAATATAAGAACTGTTGGAGAACAAGGTATTTTGTAGACCCAAAATTTTTTAGAAAGATCCCAATCTAAAAATATTGGGAGTCTAAATATTAGAAACCGTTGAAGATGCTCTTACAGGTAATGAACTTCGGGGCACGGCGTCGGGGACAGTCCTTTTCAGCCGCCCTCACATTCCACGCCGGCCGCCCGCGCGCGCGCCGACCTCGAGGTAACTTTTGTTCTCGAATAACGGAAAGCATCGTACGCGCGGGTCGGGTCGGGGACCCGGGGTTGGGTAAATACGCTGCGGTCCATGGTTTACCCGGCATGGTTGGGGGTAGAGCGGTCATTAGGTCGTTCGTAAGGGAGTCTGTAGTAGAGGTTGAGATAAAACTTTTGTCACAACCACAGCCACATGCCATATCAATTACTAGAAAATTTTTCGCCGCGCCTGTCATTTTTCAGAGAAAAAAATCTTTTTTTTCGGCGATGCTTTATTTTTTAAATCGTTGAAATAATGAGCGAAACGGATGAAAGAATACAATTTTTTTTCACGGCGTAACACGCTGCGTGTGTCGTTTTTCGTAGAAAAAATTTCTTTTTTTTTCGGTGGCGTTTTATTTTTTAAATCGTCGAAATAATGAGCGGAACGAATGAAAGAACACAAAATTTTTCGCGGTGTAACACGCCGCGCGTGCCTTTTTTCGTAGAAAAAATTTCTTTTTTTTGTGGCAGCGTTTTATTTTTAAATCGTTGAAATAACGAGCGAAACGGCTGAAAGGACATAATTTTTTTCCGCAGCGTAACACGCCACGCGTGTCGTTTTTTGTAGAAAAAAATTTATTTTTTTGCGGCGGCGTTTTATTTTTTAAATCGTCGAAATAAGGAGCGGAACGGCTGAAAGACACAAAATTTTTCTCTTTCGACGAACTATTTGGAAAATATTGGAGAGATAGAGAGATAGAGCGTGAAGGAGAAAAAATAGAGAGATAGAGCTGTAGAAATATCTCTTTCGACGAACTATTTGGAAAATATTGGAGACCGAGCTTGAGAACCGCGGCGGGGAAAAAGTCTAGAGGAAAAATGGTGAAAAATTATCAGAGATGACAACCTTCTTTTGCCGAGTCTAACACTCTACGCGTTCACCGAGTAATAATACATGTTTAAAAAAATATCAGAGATCGAGATGGGAAATCGAAGTGGAAAAAAAGTCTAGAGATAGAACCGCACACCTATTTCTAGTGACGAAAACATTTTTTCCCGGGAAAAACGGAGAAAGAACCTAGATGTAAGGAGCAAGGACCTAAATGTTACGTTTTTGGACCTGTCCACTATCCTGAAAAATTAGAAAAGAGCTTGTCCGTGATTTGAATTTAGCGGGAGGTCCTTTCCGTAAAATGGCGCACGAGGGACCCGAACGTGATTTTAGAGGGAAAAATCTTCCTCTCACAAAAAATCGCGAAGGGTATATTCGTAATTTATAAAAGGACCTAAACGCAAAAAAAAATTTAGCCGAGCCGGCCGGCCGGCTCGGCTCAAAACGGTCTGGTGGCCAAAACTCTTCCAGATTTAGGAGGAGTATTATTCGTAGAAGTAACATCTCAATATATCCCTCTAGCGGCCGGCTCGGCTCAAAACGGTCTGGTGGCCGAAACTCTTCCAGATTTAGGAGGAGTATTATTCGTAGAGGTAACATCTCAATATATCCCTCTAGCACACTCGACAAATTCAATTATTTTTTAAGAGAAGCCCAAATATCAGGTATTTTTTTAAAATATGGTGGCTTATATTTAGTATTTTAGGAGTTCGAAATGTGTATTAGATGAATTCTAACAAGAATAGAATTCTTAATCCTAGGAATTCCTAATCCTAATAGTAGGATTTGTATTCGCTTTAGAGGAGATCTAAGAGACTATACAAATCTAACGGGTGGTCATGGAGACCTCAAGCAACTAAAACGCATCAACCGACTCATCTAGAGCAAAAAGTGCACAAGATGATTAGAGGCTAGGTTATTTTTTAGCACTAGATTCTTATAAAGGACAAGAATCCGAGGGTCTTAAAAGGTTGGAGAGGATGTGAGAGAGCAATAATCTCTGGTATTCTTGTGAGGTTGTGCTTAAAAAATTTGCGATCGTTTTGTCAAATCTTTCTTTCTCATTGTGGTTGCTTCAACATCGTTATTTTGGTTCTCTCTACGAGATTAATCTGTTTCGTTCTGAAGACCGTGCACGCTCATACCTTATCTTACAAAACTTTGATCCTATCCGGGGCTGCTGCGCATAAGAAAGGTATCAATGTATAACACTTTTCTTTTAATTTGATCTCTCTCTTCCGGTCAAACTCCTACTCCCTCTTTCATCACTACCTCCTCTATAGTCGTTGTCATCTACCTATCACTGTTGATTGGTATCCTCTATGTTGCGTCACCACAATCTTTTCCCTCATTGCAATCTCGACTGTCCTCTCTCCCCCGCTTCTCTCTCCGTAACCAATGTCCGCCGCCACCCTCTCCCCCACCGCCATGACCTTCTTTGAGCTTGCCATCATTAGCCTGTCCAAATCTAACCCACCCCACATCTAGATCCAACCGAGCTCAATTAGATCCAAATATAGGTGAGCTGGATAGAGCCAGTGTATGCCAGATCCGCCACTAGCCACATGGTCATCTCACTAGGTCCAAATCGCTCCACCATGTGGGAGACAGATTGCTCCTCTTCAATGGGATGTGCGGGTGTCACTTCACACATTGGTTTTGTGCCAGCGGTAAGTCATGGTCATCGTGTGAGGAAACAACGTTCTCTCTCCTTGTTTCGTCTCGTAGGGTTTAACTGATGTGACATAGATTTCAGATAGATACCATATAACCATTGGAGATCCCTTAACAATCTGTCAATGGTACATAATCGAGGAGTAAATCTGTATCTAGTACGTTACTGCTAGTTGGATTTGAGAGAACACATAGATCAAAGGCTACGGGAGAGTTGTACACATACATTATGACCTACGGCTGTCCATGCCGTCTTGTTCCTTGGAAGCTTCAAGCCTATGAGCTCATGTAACATACATAAACAAAACCATCCTAGTCTCACCCAACTAGCGGAATATGGCATAGGTGTAGTGTGCTTTGGAGTGCATGTGTTCTCTAGAGTTGTGTCCAGAACTATTTCCTACTTAGCGCAAAGCGTGTAGCTGCACTATGGTGTACGGGCTGTGGATACGATGAAACTTCATAATTGACCCATTACATTGGTTAAAAATGTAAATGCGCTAACATTCGTTGTATATGAAATTAGTTGCATGCGTTGCTTGTGCAACAACACATTGAAATTATATATTTGCGAACCCTTTTACCAAATACTTCAAATAATGTGAGCGAAGCATATATACTTGGGTACAACTAGGAATCAGATGTACGTATGCATCGGTGCAACATTGCTAACACAATATGTGCAACAAAATGCAAAAAAGTGCAATGCTCCCCAAAAAAATTAGGGTACACTATAGAAATTCTCACTAAAAATTGGATAAAAACCATAGTATAAAACTGAGATATGGTTTAAAACTAGTTCAGATATCTGAATTAAATGAATTTATAGTGTTACAATGTTGCAACATTAAAAAAATAATGATAACATTCAAAGATAATTGTTGCAACAAATGTGACAAACTATGCAAAAAAAATCCTAGAAATGTTACTTGCAACAACTCAAATTAACATGAGTAACGTTTATGACAAGATGATGCAACATCCTAAAGTCCTAAACCCAACATTTTGATTTTTTTTGCAACGATCAAACAAATGGATGCAACATTTCAGAAATACTTATTGCGTCAATTTAAACAATCTATTGAAACATTTCACATCTTTGTAGGCGATGACCTTTTTCTTCTTCATCAACCATGGGCACAATGCTCATGGAGGCTATGCCCCCCCTCAATGGAGCATGGTTAGCCTAGGTGGTGCTCGTGAACATAAGAGAGAGTAGCCTCAAAACATGGAGAGCATCCACAAGAGGCTCTGACCACGACACCAAGTGGCAAGAGGGAGGGATGAAAAGGAGTAAAGAGGAGCACATGAGCTCCCTGCCAAACGCGACCATTAGAGCACCTTCCTCTAGGTCCCACCTAGTCCACTTTCCCCTCTTTGCAGTAGTCTACTTGGTGCCTCCCCAACCCCGCTCGTACACTTATCGCCGCCTTCCAAACCTCCCAACCACTAGCGATGGCCATGCTGCTCTGACACCGCCTCCTTCCCTCGCCTCCTCTTTGTCCCCTCAACCCCCATCCCAACCTCCCAACTCCTTCGCCGCCCCTCCCACTTCCCACCCCGATGCCCTGTCACCTTGTTCCTCTCCACTCTCCCACCACGTGGCCCCCAAAATAGTATATCGCTCCAACGTCGAGGAGGTCCGACTCTTGCTCAACCAGCTCTTCGTGCCACCTAAGGTAAGCATGTCCACGGGGGACTAGGAGGCCGTGACTGCGTGGGTCATCAAGGGCTTCAACATTGTGCTAAGGAAGAGGAGCAAGGAGGAGCACACGAGCTCCCCACCAAACATGTCCATAGTGAGAGAGATGGAAGGATAGAGAGATTGGGGCAAAGAAGAGAGAGGCTTTGGTCTAGTATTATGCCATACTGGTTGGAGAAGAGACTAAAATCGGGAGTCAAAAAGGTGGGGTGCCATCATGTGGGGATGGAAGACATCTAATGCTTTGATAGACTAGAGTGTTCTGAGTAACTTTTGTAGAGTTTTGCTAATTTGTAGATAGCTTCAAGCCTTCAGCTTCTTTAATTCGCCGACATGCTTCGTAGACTGTTGGATCAAGGTGGAGGAGATCCATGCTGTTCGAGCGTGCCATGCCCTGTCCCACGAGGTGTAGGTGCATTGGGGGATACAACTCATATAACTCCTCCATCTCTTTTATGTCACATAGCTCTCATACAACTTGTCTTCTTCGCACAACTTCCCCTCCGATTCGTATGCTGCTATGGCTCCATCATTGATGAGGGCCGTTGCCACCAAGGCCATATGCCTCATTCCCCTTCTCTTTCTCTCGCAAAACCGAAGTGCGAACACTTCTATAGGCCAATTTTTTGGATATTTTTCTCAATGAAGATTTTTTGAATCAATTTTTCTCAATTAACATTTTTTCATATCTATTTTTATTTTTTTGTTGGCTTTTTCATTGAGATGATTTTTTTATTCGAGTTTTTTTGTCAGAGGTGGGGATGAAAGATGGACTGTACTTTCATGGACTCTACTTTCCCGTGAAATCCTCTAAGAATCATTCATTTCAAATGGGCCCTTAGATTGGTCCAGTCACTCTGTCTAATTTACAACTGTTTATCGGTATCCCTAGTAAGGCACTGATGGTGCCAGAAAATCCTTTCGCGGTCGGCCGGACGGCGAAAGAACGAAGAAAGAAACCAAAGCCAAACTGCTTTACCGACCGCAGGCGCTGGGCCAAGCAAAAGGTGCTCTCAAGCTCTCAGCTTGCTCGTCTTCGTGCAGGCGGAGAAGAGAAGGCGCAGGAGAGCAGCCGCCAATTGACGCCGTAGGTCAGTCACGCACGCACATGTCGGCCGGCCCTCGAAACGGAACGGAAAGGTCAACTCAAGCCTTGGCTTAACCGGTGCTCGTACGTTTTTTTTTCAAATATTCGTTAAATAAAATTATAAAAATAATCTCGTCTCCGACTACATAAACAACGGTAGATAGACATCTCACGCCATCCTAACCGACCACAGTAACAGCAATGGGCTCACCACCGCATGACACCTGTCACAGTCTGCAGGATGTCATGAGGCCAACTACAGTAAGATAAAAAAAATCTATTACTATTTTTGTAATCAAAAAATGAGATATTTTTACAATTTTATTCACACACACGAGTAGATCCCAAAAAAAAAAAATGCAAAGGCCTGGAGAAAAAAAGGCTACTGCATCGGCCCCCGCCGCGCGCCGTAGACCAGAGCAGACCGGACGATAAACAACACCTCGTTCCCCTCGTCCTCCCCCCCTCCCCCCACTGCTCCTCCCCTTCGCCTGTCCTCAATCCTCATTGATTCACACGTACCACTTCTTCACGTAGCCAAAGAAGAAAAAAAAGAGAGGAACCTTGGAGAACGGGGCTGGATCTTGCGTTTTGATTTGGTTTCTTGAGTGTCCGAGCAGGGCGGAAGAGGCTCCGGATCGGGGCTTGCGCTCGCGCTAATGTGAGTTTTCTCGGGGAGTTTTGGTTCGATTTGGAGTTCTTTGGCCTTGATTTGGTTGATGCGTTGGTTTAATTGGCGAGTAGGAATACGGATTACGGAGGTCAAAGGCTTGTTCTTTCGGGGCCTTTTCTGTCTGGATCAGGAGGTTTTGTGTCCTGATGTGGTAGTAAATGCGTGATCTTTCGGGAAAAAATTTGCTGAAAATCAACGAGCTTTTCTAGCATATTTCTCTCCCCGTTGGTTAAATTGGCGCGTGCGATGAACCTGTTGTTGTTGTTGTCGTCGTCGTCGTCCTAGGGCTGTGGTCTGTGGATTGACTACTGTTGCCTCCCTTCCAAACCTTGTAGATCTTGTGCAGGCACCCGTCTCTTCTAAGCTTACTTACCCTTTCGATCTGTTACTGCACATGTTTCTCAAAGATCCCTCTTTTGTATCCTACCCTCGATCAGCTTTACTCCAAAACTTTTTGGATGTGCGGTTTAGTTAAGTCTCAGAGGCTCCTCTTTCCTCTTGAGCTCTGCTCAAAGGGGGGCGATTTACTCGTGGCGAACTATACTTGCAATCGACCTATTTGTTCGTACTACTTAGTAGCATAAGTTGCTTGGTCTAATCCATGCTTAAGATTCACACGCTTTCTCACCAAGATTCTTTTCTTCTCGCAGGTACAGATTGATGATTGCTTCTGTGTAGACACACACCCATAGCAGTAATCCCCTCTGTAGTGGCGTGATCTGCAATCACTGTTCCATAAGTGGAACAAATAGAAAGAAAGATTGTCGGTGGCCTTCGCCAACATATATTTATTTCCTGGCTGTACCTAGGTAGCTAGATAGCACAGATGTCGTTTCGCAGCATAGTTCGTGATGTTAGGGATGGTTTCGGTAGCCTGTCGAGGCGGAGCTTCGAGGTGACCCTCGCAGGCCTTTCTGGGCTCACCGGGCATCACAAGGGGAAGTCCCAGAGTACGGTGCATGAGCTCCGTGACGCGGATCTCATAATCCAGGAGAGCTGTTGGGCTAGCCTCCCTCCCGAGCTCCTCCGCGACGTGATCCGGAGGCTGGAGGCTAGTGAGAGCACCTGGCCGGCGCGCAAGCATGTCGTGTCCTGCGCTGCCGTTTGTAGGGCGTGGAGGGAGATGTGCAAGGAGATTGTGCTGAGCCCAGAGTTCTGTGGGAAGCTTACCTTCCCAGTCTCTCTAAAGCAGGTATAATTCCACATCCTCTGATGAAGCAGCTCGAACCGAATGCTGCAAACAAATATATTTTGTACCTAGTGATGGCAACTTCTGAGCGTGGTGGATGCCTTTGCTTATTCACGTCTCTCTTCTGTCAATGACATCTGCCAACCCTTGTTATTTTGACAGCCTGGCCCTCGAGATGGAATGATACAATGTTTCATAAAACGGGATAAATCAAAGTCCACCTATCATCTCTACTTGTGCCTTAGCACAGGTATGTTATGTGCTTCTGTCACTTGTACAAGTAGAGCTTTCCTGTATTGTGTTAGCATCATCACAAGAACTTACCTTTTGGTTACTAACATCAAGTCACTATTTTGGTCCTTGATTTTGCCAGTGTATTCGTACATATTTCTTCCATATGAAATTGTAAAGTTTTGCTTGTTCTCCATTTTTTTTGGTTATGGAATGATTAAACAATTGGGACGTTTGAGTTCACCTGATTGAATAAGTTACGTTTGAGTTCACCTGATTGAATAAGTTGGCTCTTTTTTTTTTTTTTTGAATCAGCGGTACTTGAGGAGAATGGCAAGTTCCTCTTATCTGCTAGAAGGGTCCGCAAAACAACCTGCACAGAGTACGTTATCTCAATGGATGCTGACAGCATCTCAAGATCAAGCAGCACCTACATTGGAAAACTGAGGTAACTGTGATTCATGTGGATGCTAAACCATTTTCTTTTGACCTTATTTACCGATGGTACAAACCAACCTTGTTTCTTGTCATTTTCAGGTCAAACTTCCTCGGCACAAAATTCATAATCTATGACACACAGCCCCCTTATAATGGGGCTGTAATTCCTCCAGTTGGACGGAGTAGCCGGAGATTCAACTCCAAGAAAGTCTCTCCTAAGGTGCCATCTGGTAGTTACAACATTGCTCAGGTGACATATGAGCTAAATGTCCTCGGCACTAGGGGCCCTAGGCGGATGCATTGCATCATGCACTCGATACCTGCGTGCTCAGTTGAACCTGGTGGCATAGTTCCTGGACAGCCTGAGCAGATTGTGCCCCGAGGTTTTGAGGAGTCGTTTCGCAGCACCACCTCCTTCTCCAAGTCCTCCGTGATGGATCGGTCCATGGATTTCAGTAGTTCCCGTGATTTCGGCAGTGCCCGCTTTTCTGACATTGCCGGAGGCACCATAAATGGCGATGAAGATGGACAAAATAAGGAGAGGCCACTAGTGCTTCGCAACAAGGTTCCAAGGTGGCATGAACAGCTGCAGTGTTGGTGCCTCAATTTCCGCGGTCGTGTGACCATTGCCTCTGTGAAGAATTTCCAGTTGATTGCAGCGTCAAGCAGCCAGCCTCCCGTAGGGGCTCCCACTCTGTCGCAACCTGCTCCATCAGAGCAGGACAAGATTATTCTACAGTTTGGTAAGGTAGCGAAAGATATGTTCACGATGGACTACCGCTATCCACTCTCAGCATTCCAGGCATTTGCAATCTGTTTGAGTAGCTTTGACACAAAGTTGGCCTGTGAATAAATGGGCAATGAGTGTAAGGGGGGGCAGAACTGTGAATGCAACGCAGAGCAAAAGAGATGCGTGTTGCCCTCGGATTCTAGATATGTTTGCATTTTGTTGTCACCTTGGTTGTAATTCTGCTTGTTTGTAGACTGGAACTGGACTTGTTAGCATGAATGTTTCACCAGCTCGCACCATGATAGGTTTCATTCGAAGCCGAGACTCGTGCATTGTGGCACTGTGTAATGTACATGTGGTTCCGGACCTAACGTGAAAGGTTCCATTCATGATCTTTTTTGAGCTTTGCGTGGATACCACGGTCCGGTAAAAAATGTTGGGAGAAATGCGGTATTAGTAATTTTCTTTTTTACTTTAATTTTAAACTTCATTAAAAATTATAGAACAACAATGCTATAATAAATACAAGATGACTGTAGCATGATATATACATATGTATGTGTGTATGTATATGTATGTATGTATACACACATCTATATATAGCTTCCTATGTATTTGAAAAGTGGTTCCATACTTCTGAGAGTATGTACTCTCATCTTACATATACCATTTAAATAAAAATTTATACCTCTTTATTCTTTTAAGTATATTATAATAATGATTATAAGATACTTTAAAGTGAGTTTCATGAAAAATTTCACCAAAATCCACTTTTATATACTCATTTTACAGACGAAAAAAAGACATAGCAAAAATAAAGGGCTCTCATTAAATTTTTTCAGCCATATCGCATGGAGTATCTTGGAATTAGTATAAGCTATTCCACGTGCTGGTTGAAACGTAGTGAGTTAATGCGTTGCAAATAACGCTAATAAATGCAGCCTGGTATTAAATCACGGAACATTTTACTACAAAACAAATGATAAATTTACCAACGAAGTGCATGCACAACACACCGTATTGATTGAATCATAAATACGTTTTACTATAGAACAACAAATTGAATTACTACCGAATCAGTTACTAGTTCATGCGTTAGCCAACTCAGCTAGTTAATGCGTGTTGTAGTTTGTACATGAATCTGTTTCTTCTTTATTTTAGCCATATCTTTTTATTAGTAGCTTGGATTTATAAATGGTTTTCACCGGTAGCTTACTGATGACGAGAGGAATAAAATGATATGTCTCGCTGTTAGATAGTAATTTTCTTGACTGATAACAAAAAAATACTATATGTTCAACATGAAACTACTACATATACAACATGAAATTACTACATCTATAGCATATTCTGCATAGATGAGTTATTCGACAGTAAAGTCTATAAAAACTATATGTACAAGTTTTAAAAAATTCTCAAAAAATTATCATAGGCAGAGAATTTCTATAGCCCTGTAAAATTTGAATACCAAACTCAGTCGCATTTGAAAAATATGAAAATGACAAATTTACTATTCAACACTGATTAGTGCTTGTCTTTTTCATATCTTTCAATTGATATTGATTTTGGTCTTTAAATTTTACAGGATTGTATAATCTCACCTCCCCTATGTATGGTAATTTTTTTGAGAATTTTTGAAAACATGTAGGTATGGTTTTCATGAATAATAATTCAATTCTGTTTGCTGGACCTGTAGTAAAATATTTGAAAAATTCTCCAAAAATTATCACACGTACGGGAGGTGAGCTTCTATAACTTGTAAAATTTTAAAACCAAACTCAATCAGATTTGAGAGATATGAAAATAAAAAAAACCAAACAACAACATATACTATCTTTTACACTAAAAATATAACATTTTACTGTGAAAAATTCTCAAAAAATTACCACATGTAAGAGAGGTGAGATTCTACAATCCAGTAAAAGTTGAGGACCAAACTCAATCGAATTTGAGAGATATGAAAATAATAAAGTGTCAAACAGTAGGATATAATATCTATTACCGTTAAGAAAATCACATTTTACTACCTATTACTATGTTTGTTACTATGTGCTGTATACAACAACTTTATAGTGTATATGTTTTCAAAAAATCTCAAAAAAATTACCATACGTAGAGAAGGTGAGCTTCTACAACCTGAAAATTTTGAAGACCTTGCATTTGAAAGCTATGAAATAGACAAAGTAGTAGTTTTGCCATGTAATGGACTTAATCAACTAGACAGTCCGTTGCACTAATTAAAACCACGTGCAGGATCGATCGATAAACAAAACTAGCTGGCGCGTAGAATATACTATTCTACACACATTTGTAGAATAGTATAATATATGTATATGTACATATACATATACATGTCTACATGTATATATGTACATATACATATATGTTGACGATCGGGATCGCCGGACCGCAGAAGTAAAGAGGGGTGAGTCGTGTAAGCGGGGACCCAAAACGAGCTTCGCTCACTGAAGAAATACGTTCACTGCTTTGTTGGTCGGGAGGAGAGGAAAAAAATGGTAGAACACAGAGAATTATACTGATTCGAGCCCCTATGAAGATAAAAGCTCTACTCTAGTCTCGCCTTGAGGCGAGGGATTTCACTATGTGTGAGTACAATTGTTCGCTCTCTAGCTTGAGCTCTGGTGAATTCTATGTTGATGGTGTCTATTGCCTTATTGCTGGAATCGCTTGTGCCCTAGCGCATTCGCCTCAAGGGGTTTTATACCCCTCCCGGCCGTTACCAAAAACAGCCAGGAGAGATTCCCGGAGTAGTGGCCTGATGCGTACTGAAGGTGGGTTGTAACCGTCCCGGATCTGACACCCACGTCCGCCTTAACTCCGGAATTTAAAGTCTTGGTAACTGTCGAGTAAACGCACGTCTTAGAACCTAGGACAAACTCCCCCGAGCGGGAGTTGAATCCTTGGCCGAGGTTATGCGGGAGTTGAAGCCTTGCCCCCAAGCTCGAGGTCATGCAGGAGCCGTGCAACCTAGATCGTGGTCGGAGACTTTGCAGCTCAACCCCGAGCTAGGGGCCCCATTGACCATGCGTTGACCTGTTAGAGATTTCTCAGTCCCCGACAGCTAGCCCCTAAGGCTCAAGGTCGTGGCAGGCACTTGGGACGACCTCGAGCCTCACGATATGGACAAAGGGGACGGGCTTCTGGTCGCCCCGAGCTCAAGGTCGAGATCGGGCAGAGACCAACGAAAGGGCTCCAGCATCACTACACCTGGCACCCCTTGAACTTCAAAATCTTGGTACAGACATGATTGAGCAGCGAAACCGCCTGTAACACCTCGATCCCGCTGCTCAATCCTTAATTACGCCTGTCGAATCGCCACCGGCACGCCTTTTGAGATGCCTTAACCTCTAGCCAGCAATGAACAGGGCTTATAAACCCGAGCCAACAGCGACCCGAAAAACTCCCGGCTTCCCTCAGTTTTTGTCTTCCATCCTTCTGCCCAAGCCTCCCACCTTCTTTCGTCCAGACATCAAATGACTGCCATGGCCAAGCTCGGAAAGAGCTCTCTGTTGATGACGAGGATGAAGGAGCTTGAGGGCCTCGGGATGCTAGACCCGACGACATGGCGGTTGCCGAGCGGAGAGACCGAGCCGTAGCCACGAGATGACGAGCTCGTCAGCACCGAGCACTACATGTTCTTCAGCCTGCGGACGCCGGAGAGCGACTTCGTGGCGGCAATTCTTGCCCAATGCGAGATTGAACTGCTCAATCTGGTGCCAAACTCTATCCTCCTCCTTTCCATCTTCTCCCACTTATGCGAGGGGTTCCTTGGGATCCTTCCCACCCCCTCTCTTTTCTTCCGCTTCTTTTCCTTGTTTCGCACCGGGAAGGACCCTGTGGTCGGATGCTTCTACTTCCGGCTGCGGGCAGGGCTTCCTTAGTCCTTCCCCAAAATCTGCTCTCGGGACTCCCTCGGCCCATGGACCGAGCGATGGGTTGCCTGGGACTTCCTCTGGGTTGCCTGGGCCAAGGATTCAACTCCCGCACGACCTTGGCCAAGGATTCACCTCCCGCTCGGGGGAGTTTGTCCTAGGTTCCAAGACATGCGTTTACTCGACTTTTACCAAGACTTTGAATTCCGGAGTTAAGACGGACGTGTGCGTCAGATCCGGGACGGTTACAACCCACCTTTAGTACGCATCAGGCCACTACTCCGGGAATCTCTCCCGGCCGTTTCTGGTAACGGCTGGGAGGGATATAAAGCCCCTTGAGGCGAATACGCTAGGGGCACAAGTGATTCCAGCAACAAGGCAATAGACACCATCAACATAGAATTCACCAGAGCTCAAGCTAGAGAGCGAACAATTGTACTCAAGCATAGTGAAATCCCTCGCCTCAGGGTGAGACTGGAGTAGAGCTTTTACCTTCATAGGAGCTCGAACTAGTATAATTCTCTGTGTCCTGCCCTTTTTTTTCCTCTTCTCCCGACCAACAAAGCAGTGAACGTATTCCTTCGGTGAGCGAAGCTCGTTTTGGGTCCCCGCATACACGACTCACCCCTCTTTACTTCTGCGGTTCGGCGATCCCGATCGTCGACAACAATATTGCCGCTATACTGCCACAAACTCACTAATGAATGCTTTGGAGATACAAAGCCAGAACCATCAAGTGAGGCAATTTACCAGGTAGTTTGAGATGCAACCGAAGCTACACAGAATCACAAAACCAATTTACTGGCTGAGAATATGACCTTGTCGAACAAATAGCAAACCTCGAAGGTCTTGCTTCATATCAAAGGCACCACATAATTGAGCAAAATCCACTATAGAGCTAGGTCAACCAATGAAGCTATGCAAGTTTGGTTCACAAGCCCGGCAACACAGAGTACCTCACGCACCTCGCCTTCCACGGTAAGCCTCAAGACGTTGGTCTAGGTCACCTCCTTCACTCACCTCGGTTTACTTGTGAAAAGCGGCATCTGTGAGGTGAAATGAGGACGGATCGGTGCTGAGGACCACAAGAGGACGTTGGGAAAACGAGAACCTTGCCGAAGCTCAACACAAAAAAGGTGTGGATTAGAAATTGGTCAAAAGGAAAAAAGTTGTTTATTTCACTTCAAAGAGGAACCCGTACCTTATCTTTAATGGTGCACATGAGGAGGAAGAAGAGGAGCAATGGCTGCTTGGGGCGTCGCATCTCATTGCTGCACGCGGAAGGCCGAGCCATGTGGTGCGGTCGCTACCACCATTGCCGTCCCCCTTTGACTCGCTCTTGTTCTCTTCGTCTAGGGCTAGCATACCAGGAGGTGCTTTTGCCTCAACCGACTAGGCTAGCTAGGCTGGCTCAGCCTAATGGCCCTGGTCGGCCTAGTTGAGCCTTTAGCCTTTTTTTTGTTTTCTTGAAATTTGATAAACATTAATTTCATACAGCAAAGAACCAAAAGAAAAAAGAAAAGTCAGTGCATCTCTTGTTTTTTTTTACCTGAGTGGGGGTAGACTGTTCATTTTGCAACTGTTGTGCATGTGTGCATGCATTATTCTATAAGATGAGAATCAAACTTGCAGCCGGTAGTACTATACTTGTCTCACATGATAAAGCCTTCCTACTTTTACCCTTTTAATACGGTCGGTCACAACTCACAACCATTATGTATCATCATGGCATCATTTACAAATGTACCCTTGCTTGTCGCGTTAAATACAACGATTATGCCTGATAGGAGAACCATTGCACATGTACCTCCCTCTTTTTATCTCCTGAATAAAGTATTGTGTTTCGATTCCTATAGCCAGGTTGAGGCATCGAGCTCTTTTCAGTGGGGAGGAAGAGGATACAATTCTGTAGTGACGACAATGAGTAGTACAGCTAGGAGAAGGAATAAAGCGGCAAAAGAAACTGTGCGTCTGGACCCATGATGAGTGACTGGATGAGTGGAAACATTTTCCGGGAGATGTATATGACTGAGCTGGAATGCACATAACTGGACAATGAAATGAATCTACCATCTTTCTTCCGAGAAACTGCTGTTGTGGCTTGCTTGGAAGGCTGAAGGCATCAGTGAAGAAATAATTAAATATATGGGGCATGGTGATCATTGAGGGCAATTGAAAGTTCTCATGGCTCCCTGTATGGTGACAGTGTGCAGAACTGTCACAATATCTTGTTGATGTGTTCACCTTGGGAAGGGCTAGTGCCTAGCGGTCTCATCACTAGAAGGCAAATGGCAATCAAGTCAGGTGCTTGATCGATTAAGCCTTTGACTGCGAGCATTACGTGTAGCTTGTCGCCTCTTGATGAAGCTGCTCATGCTGCCCACAGTTGCAAATCGCTAGTCGTGCTCAGGAGAGATTGATTGCATATTCAGATTGGGAAGATCGAATAGAATCCATCTTTTTCGATTGCGTGAATATTAGATGCAAAGCATCACTTCCCTGTAATCCAGGTGGAGGAATTTCGATCGTGTTCTCCCTCCGCTTTTTCGGTCAAATCACGGACAGCGTGATGGAACGACGCGGTGGAACACGTTGCTTTTTTAATCATGTTGTTTTTTTTTTAAATCTAGGCCTCTTTGTCATGAATTTACAAATTTAGCTTTCTCTTTCATCGTAGAAGGTGCGGTAAATAATATATATCTCTCGTCATGCCTGAAAAACGAGAGAGGAGACCGGCCTCGTGGCAGCTCGATGGGCGAGTGCGACATGGCATGGGGGAGCGTGGCAAGAACTTGCTACCTCGGGTAGTGTGGAAGCGCCCTTGCTACGGTGAACCGTGATGTTCTTATGGTCGACTGAGTTCCGCCAGCTCCCGCACTTCTCAAATACGACAGGCAGGGTTGCAGAAACTGAATTTAAAAAATCAGTTCGAAATTCACAGTACGAAAACTGCAAAAACTGCTCGAAAAACGTCAGAAACCGAATTGTTAAAAAATAAAAAAATTTGAAAAAATTCAAAGAAAATCGAAAACCCTGCTTGGTTTTTCGTGAAAAACCGACCCAACCAATTGAATGTTCTTTAAAAACAGTTTTTAAGTTGTTTTAAATGAAAATCGCGGTTTTTCAACGGTTTTCGAACACATATTTTTTTTCAAAATTTTAATTTTTTTAATTAGATCGGCTTACCGAGTAATTTTAAATCTCGAACCGGAACGATAAACAGTTTTCGAGCGGCTAACGACAGGGGATCAAATATGCAAATCTCCATACGAAGAGAATAGGTTTGCATGAAAAACGAGGTGACGGAGGCAAAAATGCAATGGATCCGAAGCGTTGGAATCCCACTACGGGAAAGCGGTAAGGATTCTCCATAGTACGAATAATGATGGTATAACCCATTTCTTGCTTGCTTGGATGGAGAAATCCGATTCTCCATTGCTGCGTAGTGGTTGTACTGTAAGAACTGTTAGCACAGTAGTACCTCGGACAATTGGGTCATTGGGATCTAAAAGATACCGGTGAATTTTGGAAGAGAACCGGATTTCTTTTTAGACTATCTCCAGCCATTTCCTAGCATTCTATTCCCTTTCCATCCTTTGACATGAATCCCTTCCCAGATTCCATTCTCTTCCCAGACTGCATCTCCAACAGCATCCCTTCCCTATTCCCTTCTCATTCCTTCACACATATTATAACAATATACTATAACACTACTACAGAACGACACATCACTATCACTTTATCTGTGTCGGTTCTTAAGTTTTTCGGAAAAAACGATTGTGATAAGTAACTTCGGAAGGGTATTAGTAATAATCACTATCGGTTCTGAGATTATAAGTGATTGTGATGTAGCACTGGAACATCAGAATCGGTTCTCTACTAAAAAGTGATAGTGATGTGCACGGTCATCAGAATCGGTTCTTTTCATAGAAGTGATAGTGATGATCACGTGCACATCACTATCACTTCTATGAAAAGAACCGATTCTGATGACCGTGCACATCACTATCACTTCTATGAAAAGAACCGATTCTGATGACCGTGCACATCACTATCACTTGTTAGTAGAGAACCGATTCTGATGTGCACATGGTTATCACTATCATTCTTTTTATAGAAGCGATTGTGATGACCGTGCACATCACTATCACTTGTTGAAAAGAACCGATTCTGATGTGCTCGTGCTTATGTATTGATGGCCGTGCACATCAAGATCGCTTTTGAAAAGAACCGATTCGATGTGCCTCGCTAGGTTATATATACCACTCAGACTTTGAACTCTTCTCTGCTTTTTGCTCCAGAGGAGATTTCTCCGCCACCCGAGAAAATAGCTCATATTGTGTGGTTGGAAGCAATAGTTGGGTGAGAAAATTTGAAGTCCTCATGGGTGGGTATTAAGAGGGCAAAATTGAAACCCTATCTTGAGGAGATTCTCCTCTTTTGCCCTCTATTGCGGTTTTCTTCAAAATGTGAGCAGCAATTCTTTAAACCCTTCAATTTTGCTCTCGTAATTTCGATATGTCGTCAATAAAGTTTAGGTTGCTTTGGAATTGTGTACGTGCTTTCAGATTTCACACTCTTTATTTGACAAGCGCATATCTATTTAATTTTGTAGTGCGATCTCTGCTTATATATATGGAATTATTATTGCTATCATGTGGTAAGCTGTTATTAGAGTTTAGGCGGCGTAACCTCGCCTCCCGCTCGAGGATGCTTATTTATAAATATCTTTGGACGAAAGGGCATATTTATGTTGGCGATCTCGAATTGTCCACGTTTTTGACAATTCGAGGATATATGGTTCGAGCAAGTTCTGAAGTGTGTTGTACAACTCGAGTAGATTTCGTAGCGTCTCTCGGTGTTCTCTGGATACACACCCTCTTGACTGTTGTCGAGACGTATCCGGAGAACGGCGGAGATCTTGCCAAATTTTCTCTCGAGTTGTACAACGGCTTAGGAACTTGCCCGAACCATATATCCTCGAATGGGATTAGGACCTAACCTATTTAGAGATTAGGAGTCATCGTTGGTTCCCTTGATTTGTTTCGTTGTAGTAGAAAGATTTGCAAGCTCTTGCACTAGCTATATAATTAGATTATTTGATATCGTTGTTGTTGTTAAAATTTATGTCTCTTATGTAGGGAATTGGCGGAAGCTTTAAACCGTGGAAGAAGCTAGGTATCGATCGTGAGTACATTTATATATCTTGGAACCTGTCCACTATTTTGCAAAGGTAATATTAATTGAAATGATGTCTCAATATTTAAAATAGCTATAGCTAGTTGTCGCTCAGCTTTTTCCTTAATTTATTGTGCGAAATTTAATTGCAGATGGACCGTGAGGAATGGATGTATCGTAAAAGCCGTGTGAGTGCTGAATTTCAGAGGGTGTTAAGGAGTTCAAAAAATTGCGTAAGAGCGACATGGTGAGGAGGGTGTAAACTTCATATATTGTCCTTGCATTGATTGCACCAATCGAGGAGATTTAACAACTCATCTCAAATTGAGGACCACCGATTCGACGTGGCTTCGTGAGGAATTACACATGTTGGATCCATCACGGGAGGCAGTAGTACCACTCCGATATGCAACGAAGATACGGTGGAACCGGATGACGAGTTGCGATCGATATGTTTGAGGAGGATAATTTGGAGCAAATGTTGCGGGATGTGGAGGGTAATTATACGGAAAGAGAGTTTGAAAAGTTTAAAAGCTTGATAGAAAGCGATGCCAAACCTTTGCTCACAAAGTTGCAAAGCGGAATACACCAAAGTTGGGTTCGGTCCTTGCATTGTTCGAATCAAGGCAAAACACCGTTGGGCGGATACAAGTTTCAATGCACTACTAGTTCTTCTATCGGATCCGCTCCTGAGGGAAACGAGTTGCCAACAAGCATTTATGAAGCGAAGAAGCTACTATGTCCCATGGGAATGGAAATAGAAAGGATACATGCATGTCAGAATGATTGCATCTTGTACCGTAACGCACATCGAGCTGACGTTTGTCCGGTTTGCGGTGCCCCGGTACAAACAAAAGGAGAAGCGTAACGACAAGAAGCGAAGAGCCGGGCAACGACGGTGAAGAGGTCATCACTAAAGGTGCACCGCCAAGGTATTGTGGTACTTGCCCATCATTCCCGTCTGGAGCGGTTGTTTGCAAATTCGAGAGAGGCAAAATTGTTGCGTTGGCATTACGAGTCTCGAAGGAAGATGGCAAGTCGAGACACCTGCCGATTCGGCTCAATGGAGAAACATCGATTGGAAACATGAGGAGTTTGGTGCGAAATGAGGAACATAAGATTTGGGTTGAGTACCGAGCGGAATGAATCCGTTTGGTAACATGAGCAAATCGCCACAAAGACTGCCGATTCATAGGTATCTACAACCTTCCTCCTTGGTACATGCATGAAGCGGAAGTATATCATGATGTCATTACTAATCTCGGGACCCAAACAGTAGGAAATGATATTGATGTGTACCTTGCACCATTGATCGAGGATTTGGTAAAATTGTGGAATAAGGGGGTAAATCGTGTGGGATGCGTACAAAGAGAGCATTTCACCCTACGGCTATGGTATTTTGCACCATAAATGATTTCCGGCCCTTGGTAATTTAAGTTCTGATCTGAAAGGAGCCAAAGCGTGTCCTATTTGTGAAGAGGAGACCGAGAGTCTATGGTCGCCGAATTCCAAGAAAAGCGTGTATATGGGTCACCGAGGTTTCTACCTCGAAGTCATCGATACCGTAAGATGGATGACAAATTTGATGGGAAGAGGAAGCCGTTCGCACCATGACCTATGAGTGGAAGCCAAGTGTATTCACGTGTAGAGGATATCGATGTTCATGCGGACGGAAAGAGTCAGAATCTGTTCGATCCTAGGACCATTTGGAAGAAGAGGTCAATATTCGGGACTTACCGTCATCGAAGGAGTTAGATGTCGGCATTGTATTGATGTCATGCATGTTGAGAAGAATGTCTGCGACAACTTGGTTGGCATCTGCTTGAACATACCAGGAAGACCAAAGATGGTGTCAATGCTCGCCGCGACATGGCCTACATGGGAATCGGGCCCAGACTTGCAAAGTGATAGAGGAGGATGGAAAAGGCCCGTACATCCTCGCTGCATGCTACACTCTGCCCAAGAAGGAGAAAGAAGATCTCTGCAAATGTCTCCAAAGTATTAAAGTTCCATCGGCTACTCATGAACATTAAGAAGCTTGTGTCTATGGATGATTTGAAGTTGTTGGGTATGAAGTCCCATGATCGCCATGTCTTGATGACCCAAATGCTCCCGGTTGCAATCCAAATATTCTCCCAGAGGATGTCGGGTTGGCAATCACAAAGTTGTGTTATTTCTTCAATACGATCTCTGCGCAGTTATTGACCCCGATGTACTAGACAACTTACAGAGTGAGGTGGTGCGACTCTGTGTCACCTTGAGATGCATTTCCCGTCGTTCTTTGACGTAATGGTCCACCTTGTTGTTCACCTTGTCGAGAGATTAAGATATGTGGACCCGCTTTCCTCGTTACATGTATCCGCTCGAGAGGTACATGGGTATATTAAAGTCGACGTGAGGAATCGGTTGAAGCTCGAGGGTAGTATTGTTGAAGGTTATGGGACCAAGAGGTTATTGAGTTTTGCGTGGACTACGGGTAAAGACAAGCAATCGGTGTTCTCAGATCTCGTCATGAGGGCAGACTTCTTTGGTAAAGGAACGTTGGGTCCAAACTAATGAGTCCGAGGTTTGATATGTATTGCAAGGCGATTTCACGATCTTGCGTAATAGCGCAGGTTCGTCCATACATCGGCAAAGATAAGTTGATATTACGGAAGAGAATCCACAAATGGATGAGCTTTCCATCGCAGAAGAACACAATGATCGATTCCTCACATGGTTCAAAGAAAAGCGAGGTCTCCTTTATCGAGAATGTAAAATGGTTGGTCGACGGACCAAGATTTAATGTACGAGACATGGCAGGGTACGATATTAATGGTTACACCTTTTACACCGAGAGTCAAGATGCCAAGAGTCTTGCCCAAAACAATGGTGTGAGTATAAATGCTTTCTCGATGATCATCACTGAAAGCAGTCTCCCCAATCGCAATGAACTCGTACTATGGGATGATCAAGAAATTTGGGAGCTCGACACGGAATATACCAAGTTCCATTGTTCCGATGTAAGTGGGTACGACTTCCACATGGAGTGAAGGTCGACAAGAGAGGCTTTACTATTGTGGATCTCAGAGACTCGCCACAAAGATGATCCATTTGTCCTGCGAAGCAAGCAACTCAAGTCTTTTACGGCGCGATCCGCCAATCCAAGGTTGCACGTCGTTCTTCATGGCAAGAGACGGATCGTAGGAGTTGAAGATATTGTAGATGAAGAAGAGTATAACCAATTCGATGAGATACCTTCATTTGCAGATGGGGCTTGTCTTAGCGGGGATGACGACACACATGGAGCCAATTACATGCGAGTAGATCATCATGAAGGGCAATATTGTAAATAAATGGACTATTATAATGTATGTAAAATAGTATTGTAAATCCAAGGTGATTAATTGCTGTTTGGAGGCTTCGATGGAAATGCATGCAATTTCTCTTTATGCCTGCACTTTGTGCCATAATTTGTGAAAGAAAATTCCATTTGATGAAATTATTGTTGGGAAAGCTTGTAAATAGTCGAAAGTTCATTTCGGAAATTTTCGTACAATTCAGATTAATTTGAAAAAGTTTTGACTTTTCTCGCTTTTACGCACAAATCATGTCTACTGAAATGAATTTTGGCATATTTCTTGAATGAGGTCGCTTTTTCCAAAAATTATTTTATGAAAAGTTTTGCAAGATCTGAAATATGTTTACGCAAAATTTCTAATAATTTCAACAATGTATGACAAAGTTATGCCATTTTTCTCTTTGATGAAATGCTGAAAATTCAGAACTTGCGATGTCCGAAAAGGAATAGTGTAATAAACTACATCAAGTCGGTTTTCTTAAAAGAGTGATACTAATGATAAAGAATCGAATCGGTTTTATTAAAAAGTGATACTAATGACTAACATCGTTGTTTTATTAGAAAAGTGATGATAAAGCATCGATGTCGGTTTTATTAAAAAAGTGATACTAATGATAAAGAATCGATGTCGGTTTTATTAAAAGAGTGATACTAATGACTAACATCGTTGTTTTACTAGAAAAGTGATGATAAAGCATCGATGTCGGTTTTATTAAAAATGATACTAATAATGAAGCATCGATGTCGGTTTTCTTAAAAGAGTGATACTAATGATAAAGAATCGAGATCGGTTTTATTAAAAAGTGATACTAATGACTAACATCGTTGTTTTATTAGAAAAGTGATGATAAAGCATCGAGATCGGTTTTATTAAAAAGTGATACTAATGATGAAGCATCGATGTCGGTTTTCTTAAAAGAGTGATACTAATGATAAAGAATCGATGTCGGTTTTCTTAAAAGAGTGATACTAATGACTAACATCGGTGTTTTATTAGAAAAGTGATGATAAAGCATCGAAGATCGGTTTTATTAAAAAGTGATACTAATGATGAAGCA
Source organism: Guadua angustifolia (assembly GCA_036346375.1). Lineage (NCBI taxonomy): Eukaryota > Viridiplantae > Streptophyta > Magnoliopsida > Poales > Poaceae > Guadua > Guadua angustifolia. Next base: position 15,511,538 of record CM070508.1, read on the forward strand.
TCGATGTCGGTTTTCTTAAAAGAGTGATACTAATGGTTAAGCATCACTATCGGTTTTCTTAAAAGAGTGATACTAATGACTAACGCAATTCTTAAAACCCTACCCATAACCATTCGCAAGCAGTTCGCTTCCACGCGCTTAACCCTAGCCGCCGACCTCGCCGCGCCGCCGAGGACGCCTCGCTTCGTCGCTGCCGCCGAGGACGCCTCGCCTGCCGCCGTCTCCGAGGACGCCTCCCCGGCCCGTCGCCGTCGCCGAGGACGCCCCACGCCACCCCCACACCGCCCGACGCCGACGCCGCTTCTCCCGGTGGGATTCCGGTCTTCAAGAGCATCACCGCGCCGCCATCTTCACTGCCGACGACCTCTCCTCCTGTGGGATTCCGTCTCCCCGATCGCATTTCGTTTGCCACTTTGATACTGCACTTGATTCTTGCTGGCTGAAGGGAGGTTTTGCTCTGTGATGATATTGGGTTATCTTATGATCATGACAATTAATGAAATGAATTAGGCCTTGAACTGGTAGATCACTTGTTAGAAAGAATTGATTTATTTAACTAGCCAAATTGATAAATTGTTGATCAAGAGTCGCATCTTTGAAATACCTTGTTGCCGATCTGAACATTAGCGAGTTCGGTTAGATATTTAAGCGCTTGCGTGACTAAATTTCTCCGATTAAAATTTCATTCTTGTTGGTACTTTCTTGTCAAGAAGTCCATTTCTTGATGTTGGGTTATCACATCTGTTAGACCTAAGTTCATTCGTGGCTTAGGTGCTTATAACGATGAATAAAACAATCATTCTTGTGCTAAGGTGGTAAGGGTTCAAGGCCCAATTTGTTGAATTAATTTGTCTAGCCTATTTGTGATTGAAGTGAAGATTCTAATCTTCTTTCAAACGCTTAAAATCTGAGAGCAAACATCTATAAATATATTACATTCTTTTCGGCCATGGTAGACATGTTTCATCTCCCGAATGCCATAGTCTACATAATTTGTGTCATCTTCTCAATTATGTTAGATTGGTCAATTTTGAAACATGTATATGTAATCGTATTGTTATTTGGGTTAATCATAAAGATCTTGCTCTTACACTCTAAGTATTGAATTGCGTGCTATCGGTTATAGAAATGGTGCTATATTATTAGGAGCATACAATGTCGTCATTTTCTACAATATATAGATTTCAATGTGGTAAATTTCGAACTGTGTGTCCTATATTTTACAAGTCTTTGTTAAGTTCCATTTTGTTATATGTAGATATCTGAATCACGCTTTGCTAATGGCTTATTTTCGCATATTAATTTTGTTTAGACATGTGTTTACTTTTAGCATATTACTTTTGTTTTTATCTCAAAGATATGTTAGAGTTTAGGTTATGTAACCCACGTCTCCCGCTCGAGAGTGCTTATTTATAAATATGCCGAATAGCATATTTATAAGCGGCGATCTCGAATTGTCCACGTTTTTGATAGTTCGAGGATATGTGGTTGGGCAAGTTCTGAGCTATGTTGTACAACAGAGTTGATTTGATAGCGTTTCCTGGTGTTCTCCTGATACACACCCTCATGACCGTTGTCGAGACGTGTATCCGGAGAACAATAGAAGAGATGTCAGCCAAATTTTCTCCGGTTGTACAACGGCTTAGAACTTGTCCGAACCACATATCCTCGAATGGGATTAGGACCAAACCTATTTAGAGATTAGGGTTATCGTTGGTACGATTTAGTTGGTCTTGAGATATTGCATGTTATGTCGCTTACTAACTTGACCTTCTTGTGTTGCTATTCTTGCATTAGTACTTTAATGCTCATATTCTCTGTTGATGTTGTGAAATCTAAAACTTGTCAGATAAGAAAACTCAAAATGTCGCAACTAGAGAGCATCGGCTCGTCGCCAGACAGAGTAGAAGGTGCTGCTGAGGGGCCGAGCATGGTTCCAACTACTCAAGGGCCGAGTAAGGTGAGGAAGAGCCGAGGACCAAACAAAGGGGCTACAGGGAGAACGCCGCAGGTTCTCCGCTTCAATGCTAGGGGGGTCTGCACGGGCCCTCCTAAGTACAAGGGGCGATACCGGTCATTTATTGGCCAATTGGTGAGGGAGAGAGTGCCCATAACAATTAAGGATTGGAGAAAGGATGTCAGCGCTGAGCAGAAGAATCGGTTGTGGGACGAGGTTAAGAGTAAATGGATTATAGAGCAGGACGATGAACCCACAGCGAGACGACACGCCTTGAATAGGATGGGTGTGGCCTTGAGGCACTTCAAGACCCTTATGCATAGCGAGTACGTGCTGAAAGGCCGTACACCATTCGAGAAGTATCCATTTGTGACCCCTGATGTTTGGGCGGAGTTCACGAGGATGAAGGGTACGCCCGAGGCAGCGCAGCTGAGAGAGAGGAACACCGCCGTCCGTGAGGCTTAACACGCACCCGCACCACCTCGGTACATGCGGCTATGAGGGAAGAAGGCAAAGTGGGCGCGACAAGCCGAGGAGGCGCTAACTCCGGATGGTGATGCCTTACTCCCACATATCCGAGGAGCTGCACGAATCGGGTATTAGCGAGGACAAAGAAAACTCGACGGCAGCTTGTAGTTGCAAACCTCATCGCTCAAGTCGTCTCTACCATCGTGAAGACATCTAACTTAGTACAATACAATTGACCCAACTTGTTGTATTTCAAATCTAATTCAGACTCGCTTATTACAGAAGAGGTAAGCCAAATGAAAAGAACAGGGACCTTCTTGAGCCAAGGGTCGCAGGACATCCTGCTGCTGCGATCGGAAGTCCGACCATAAGGCGGGTGCTGCCGTGAGGGCGGGACACACGAAGAAGTCCTACTTTCAAGATGACTCATGAAGTGCCAACTCAAGGTCATGGCAGCACGCATGAGCGCCTCAACGCACTAAGGGAGCAACAAGGGAGGAGATTAAGGAGGAGATGAGGGGAGATGCTGCACGTGAGGAAGAGATAAGAGGGAGATGAGGGGAGATGGCGGCACGTGAGGATCGCTGAGGGCCGAGATGATGGCGATGATTTCCCGAGTCGAGCGGATGCCCTCGACTCTCGAGAGAAGTTCGTGCCCGACCTATCATTGCGGTTCCAAAATGATAATGACCGTCCCCCGGTGAAGGTAATAATTAATTTTTCCCGAGTTCAAGCTACGAGTGTAACTCCCGCAATGTTTTTCCTTGTTGTACACTTCTTGCGTGTGCTGCGAAGTGCCGACCACCATCTTGACGGAGGATGGATTTCCGTCGAGGTGCACGCTGGGTTGCATTTCCATGCAACGAGACCGACACTTGTGCATGGTCACCTGTGGGGAAGGGCTACATGAGGGTGCGGTGGACTACGCCCACGAAGACTTCTTATCACATGTGCTCGATTTCCCCCAACGAAGATATCACCACTCTCGGGCAAGCACGCATGTCGCTCATCAAGTGGCCCACGACGGTGTCGTCTTGGTCAAGGTAAAAAGTCCCTCCACGCCTTCTCTACCATTCCAAGATTCTGCGAGAAGTTAAATATATGCATGCTTCAGAGGTTCCTCCCACGCCGCCTCCCGCCTCTGCGCTCGATCCCGCTCCTGCTCCTCCGCTTTGCTCCCGCCTCTGGCCGATCCCGCTCTGCTACACTTTGCTCCTCGCTTACGCTCCTCAGAGAACCACAGGAGGCCTCCGAGACTCCGTACAACCACAAGAGGCCTCCGAGACTCCTTCCGCCAAGAGGGCAAGCCGACAGAGGCCACAGCCGCCCTTAAGGTACTGAAAAGCCCATCGCCCGACCTCGGACACTCCTTCGCCCAGAAGAAGAGTCAAGACAGCCACAGCACCTCAGATGATTATAAGGCCTACGAGCATGGAAAGCCCCGATTGCATCACACTAATCGAATGAGCTAGGCAAGTGGACTCGCCTCCTCCATGGATGGTACCTTGATAAGGTGAAGGGGAAGAGCGCCGAGTCGACTTCAACGTGAAGTATAAAATGGTACATTTTCACCGCGAGGAGAATAGAACATTCCCGTCGGTTTGAGGATCTATTCGTGTGTACCAAATGAAAGCCGCCGATATTTCTACTTTACGATCATGGACGCTGTGAGTATCACACCATATAGCTTGCGCCATGACTTTTATAGGATTTTGCATTATGTTTTTCACATTCAACACGAGTTGCGGGATAATGAGACAACGAGCCGTGACGAATCTACACGAAGTTGGGTTTGTCGACCCGAGCTTGTGTCTCGCGATCATGGCTAGGCTTCAACCGGGTTGCTAGCTACATCAAGGGGTATTGTGTCGAGTCGAAGAAGGACTTCATTGTATTGCCGCACCACGAGGAGTAAGTAGTACTTTTCGATTCAATTACTTGTACGCACTTAAAACCGCTCGTGAACTTATTTCCTTGCACTACATTTTATTTAATAAGCAACCATTGGGTTCTACTCGTCCTCGTCCGAGTGAAAACACATCTACACATTTAACTCGATCGAGAAGAGACCGATGGCATACGCGATCAAGCCTCCTTTGCGTAATAAGCGCATTATTGAAACCTAACACATCGAGGAATTTAACTACGTTTATTTTTTTGAATCAATGGTGCTCTCCAATGTATGTAGGGTTTCTCGGACTATGTCGATGAAGGAGAGCCGCACGACGACAAAAAGGGCAAGACACCGCAAAGATAAGCGATTTAAGGTACAAGTGCCTAGCATATATATGATTAATTTTTTGACATCTAATCTTCGTGGGCTGAATTTCTTTTTCTTTCTTAGCAGATTGCCATCATCAGGCAGCGGTGACCATTCTTGCTTCTATGTCATGCAATACATGCTCATCGTGGTCGGCAACTCACACCATTTCCTAAGGTATAATTTTCTATCTGATCAAGTATTAGATTTATGAAGTAATACAAAATAATTCTATTGGAACACCGCCATTATCTAAAAGCACTAGTATTAGTTAGCTCTACATGAAACACTAGTGTGGTCCAATCCAAAACGTGAAGCTTCTAAAAGGCGGTGCTACATGACGTAATATTGTTCCATTTGAATTTTAGTAGAAAATTACATCACTATATTTTTGCTTGGCCTTAGGAGTATCTGTTTTAAAATATTTGTTATTTGAGAATCAAAAGATAGAATCAATAAAAAGCGAGAGAGAATTTCACCTCTTACATTATGTGTCTATTGTTTTTGATCCCGCTGATTGCGTCTATAATTTGTGATTGATCGTAGGCGTTCGACAACGCTTTTACAACGCTATAGACAAATATAATGGCATGAAGGAGTAGCTTTTACATTTGTCCTTTCAAATAGCATTGAGGCATTACTCAATGTCTTTACTAGAATATTAGCTTCTCACATTTGGAATTTTTTGCTTTTGAATTAATCTTTTATAATCCAAATATTTTCTAAACACGCTTTCGTAGTTCCGTCTATTTTGTGATTGCCCCTAATACTTATCTATGTTTCCCTAATTTTATGTGCGTGCATAATAATATACATAGCCTTTTACATAGAAATTTTGAAACTGAAATTAATCTGATCATTTCATTTTTGCGTAAGATCAATATCCCCGAAGAGTTTAGACAACAAAGCACTCAACAATTTACGAGACCACTTATGCGATTGGTCTTGGTTAGAAGTTATATCGAGGATGGCGGGTTTAGAGATCCCGACGATCGTACTAGTCCATATGTAAACAATATAATATATGTCAATGTGATATGTATCGAGGAAGTCCATGTCTTCGATTGTCATGTTTGTGTTGTCTATTGTGAACGACTATGATATATATGTGTTGTAATTAAAGCGTTTCGTTACGTGAATGTGATATATGCATCCCATCTTTCGTGTTGTGAATGTGATGATATATATATTGTGCATATTGTTTTAATCAGTGCTTTTTTGGAGAAATTGCAAAATGGCACACCCCAATGGGTCATCGAATCGGTTCTTTAAGGAAGTGATTGTGATGATACCATCATCGTAATCGGTTCTTTAAGGGAAGTGATTCGATGACCACCTCATCGTAATCGGTTCTTTAAGAAAAGTGATTTCGATGACACACTCATCGAATCGGTTCTTTAAGGGAAGTGATTTCGATGACAACATCATCGAATCGGTTCTTTAAGAAAAGTGATTTCGATGACACAATCATCGAATCGGTTCTTTTGTGGAACCGATTTCGATGAGTATATCATCGTAATCACTTTTCTTAAAAGAACCGATTTCGATGATGGGGTCATCGTAATCACTTCCTTAAAGAACCGATTTCGATGATGGTATCATCACAATCACTTCCTTAAAGAACCGATTTCGATGACGTTTTATCACGATCGGGTCAAAACCGATTCTGATAGCTCCACCTCATCACTATCGAAGGACATCGTATCGCGACTAGAACCGATTCTAATGATAAAAAAGAACCGATTCTGATGTGCCGTTCTGCAGTAGTGTAACCGCCATGGATTGTACCCAATTTTATACGATAAGTGTATTTGATGTATTTATGATGTATTCCGTACTCTGTAGGATGAAAGAAAATTACTTATATGTGTTGCTTACCGAAGAAGGAAATAATTATTTTACATGTGTTGCGTACCGGAGAAGGAAGTAATAATACCATATGGGGTTGCTTACCGGAGAAGGAAGTATGGGGTAGCTTACCTGAGAAGGAAGAAACAAATTTACATGCGGTTGCTTACGGAGGAAGGAAGTAGCATGTGCGGAGGAATCATCCGCACAACATTGCCTATTTAAAGGAGGTTGGGTGTGGTGCCAAACATCATCAGAACTGAGAGCTAGCAAGAACCATGAGTTGGTTTCGTGGTGGTTTGAGCTTTTCTCGGTGTGCTCATCAAGCTATGTTGCTGGAGGATGAAAAGGAAGATCTGCTTGTGCGCATTGCCATTGAGGAGGACAAACTAGCAGCACAAGAGAGCGTCCCACGGTGGGGGGGGGGGTCAGTTCCTGGCCGAGTGGTGGTGCACCGAAGACACCTCGAGGGTGCGGCGAGGCTATACAATGACTACTTCTCTGACACGCCCGTGTACGGCCACGCATTCTTCAGGCGTAGGTATGTGAGAGGTGGTACTTTTCGACTATGACACCCGCTATTTCACTGATATGTGCTATGCCCTTCCAGGTTCCGGATGAGCAGGCACCTCTTCGTTAGGATTGCAAATGTTGTCGAGGCCCATGATGATTAGTTCGAGCAGAAGAGAGATGGCGCCGGAAGGCTGGGCTTGTCTTCTCTTCAGAAGATGATCGCCGCTATCCGTCAACTTGCATACGGTATCTCCGACGATGCTACTGACGAGTATGTTCGTATTGGCGGTAGCACAACCATTGAAGCCCTGAAGAAGTTTGTTTGGGCCGTAGTCGAGGTATTCAAGGATGAGTACCTCCGAGCCCTTACGCAGGCTGACACGGAGCGTTTGCTTGCCGTTGGGGTGGAGCGAGGATTTCCTGGTATGCTTGGAAGCATTGACTGTATGCATTGGCAGTGGAAGAATTGCCCGAAGGCATTGCAGGGTCAATTTACAGGGCATACCCGCAAGCCCACATTAGTTTGGGAGGATGTGGCCTCGTACGATCTTTGGATCTAGCACGCCTTCTTCGGCATGCCAGGTAGCCTCAACGACATTAATGTGTTGCATAGATCTAACGTTCTTTCCAGGTTAACTGATGGCACTAGCCCCCCAGTCAACTACACCATCAACAGCAACACATACACAATAGGGTATTATCTGGCGGATGGTATTTACCCCGAGTGACCCACATTTGTGAAACCAATTCAGGCGGCTCGAGGGAACAAGCATGTCCATTTAGGCAGTGTGCAAGCTGCAGTGCGCAAGGACGTGGAGCGAGCTTTCGGTGTACTGCAAGCTCGGTTTGCTATTGTTAGCGGGCCAGCCAGATATTGGGACCAATCCACCTTACACGATATCATGACTGCATGTATCATCATGCATAACATAATTATTGAGGATGAGAGGGAAGGTCCCACCCAGGAATGCATATATGACTTCATGAATGACCCCGTGCCAATCTCACGTCCGGCGCGCAGGTCTGTCCTCCATATCATCGAGGCAACACTGGAGATCCGTAATAGGAATAAACATCGCCTGCTTATGGACGACCTTGTCGAGCACCTATGGTCCATTCATGGAGGGTGCTAGGTTTCGTTATCTTTATGTTGTGCTACGTACTCGTGAAGGTATTAGTTGTCTGTGCAATGTCATCTATGTCGCTATGTACTACCAAGTCTCAGTTATCTAGTAGCAATGTCGTCTATGTCGCAATCTAGCGTAATTATGTTGTAATGGAATAAACAGGGAGCTGTATTAGTTCGACCGGGTAAACAAGTCAACCATTTCTAGTAGCACACACTGCATTATCCATGCATTACAATTTCTTACTTAAGCGTGACACACATAGGTAGCAAAACATACAGCTTGGCAATGTTTATCCAACTATCATGACCCGTACCTCCTGGCAATGATCTCCGCCTTGTGACGCGAGAAGTAGTCACAAGAAGCCTCGTCCATGGTACTGATATCCATCGCCATGATCTTGTCCTCCTCGGCATGCCTCTTGATGGACAGCTCCTCACGCGTATGTTCCTCATTGCGCCTCATGATGGACACCTCCTCACGCCATAGTTTGACCAACTCAGCCTTGTGCTTGTTCAGCTGTGTTAACTCATCTTTGTAGCTGTTGTTCCCCATGCTGCCCGAAGATGTGCTGCTGCCTGCACCTCCGGCGCGAGCCTTCCTTGCGGCATCATGACCAATTGGCCTAGGGTAACTCACCAGATCCAGTGGACATCGCATCAGCGGCAGTAGACCGTGTGGAGGAGCCATACTCGTCCGTCTTCTGTCGCTTTGCATCGATGTGAGCGCACCACTTTGGGTGCTGACTAAGAGTGGACCAAAGGTGCAGAAAACCAAATGACCTTCCCTCGATTTCCTTGAACATCTTCATCGCCATGGCAAGCTTGCAAAGGGCAAATAAGCATATGTATAAGTGCGCATGAAGGGAAACCAAAATTGTATATACAAAATGGCAATTGAAATTTCTTATTTACCCTGTTTTCGAGAGTAGTTCCGCTAGGGTGAATCTCGTCGACCTTCGCCATGTAACCTGCAAATTTGCTCGAATCCGCACTAATGTGGGACCAGTGATTGATTAAACCCTTCTCAGATCTCGGAGTCTAGTTCGCGGTGGCATTTTCCTCACAGTACTTCACATTGTTGCCCCAATAGGTCTCGGCTGACTGATCAGTGCCAACGATAGAGTCTTGGCTCACATTCAACCATGCCGACATTAGCAGCTCTTCCTCCACTGCCTTCCATGTTTTCCTCGAAGTCTTTGGTGCGCCCTTCTTCTTCTTACCCTTTGTTGAACTACTATCCGCCCCATTAGGGTGAGACCATCCCGGGGTGAAGGACGACACCGGCAACGGTGGGCTTCGTTGGCCCCCAAGATCATTGCAATTCATGTTATCACCTGCCTCATTGAGCATACTCTCTAGAAATGGATCCATGATGTCCCTGTTTACATATTCCATGACAAACAAGTTTAGTACACAGTGCACAAACTTAACAATAGAAAATTCTCACATTCCACCATAACATTAGATAACAATAGACAAGATATACAAAATTACACATGGCAAGTTGTCACATACCATCATAACATTAGATAATAATACAGAGCACACAAAACATTAGACATGGCAAGTTGTGACATTCCACCATAATTCTAGAGACACACCACCATAGCTAACATCTACCACACGTATTAGCAGCAGAGATGGTCTGAGCGGTCGGACTCCCATCCATCGGACTCGGATCCCTCCGAGCTAGCCCCATCACAGCCAGTCTGATAAGGCACCGGTGGTTCCACATAGTCAGCAGGGAGAATGTCATCAGGGTCGACGTCCTTTGAAGGATCATCATCCCCATGATGGCCTGCATTCTCTGCTGCTGCCACAACATCTACAACTTTGATGCTCAGTTCGTCCAGGCAAGTAGCGATGGCATCCACAGCTAGAAGGGCATAGTTGAGATCGATAGAATGGTAACATTGCGCCGAGCTAAAATATCTTTTACTATCTTCCTAAGAGCTTCGACCTCCAACTCAACATGTTCTTTCATGCTTCGCACAAATGCTAGGAGCGTTTGTTCATCCATCTATAGAAATAATATATGTTATGCTGTCTAAAAGTATAAGTAGCATAGGTAGTTTGTGAGCACCACTGATTTATTTCAAGTGTGCGAAACAATGCGGTCGAACTGACAGCTAGCATGACAAGAAAAGTTAAATCTGAAACTGAGATCTAAATGCTAAACTTCACAAGGTTTCAAAGGTTGAAAACTGAAACTGAGACACGATCATATTCATATGCGCCTGTCTATTTCATATAGCTTTTCCTTACCACCGATTTCTGTTATTAACCTACAAACACCCAGTTAAAAGTTATGTTCAGTTAGTTTAGTAAATCAAGTTGATAGTGATGTAAGATAAGATACCCACTGGGAATAAACACTTTAGGCAATTAAATAGTCAAGAACATGTGCAAGCTTAACCATACAAGAAATTGACTTAACATACTTACTCCTTTTTACAGTAGGGTAATAAAAACTCAAAAAGAAGAAAACGAAATAGGAAAGAAAAATAATAGAAGACCATGGATGTTGGGATTGAATCACTCAAACCCTTCTTCTCGCTTTGATAATCACTCACTGATTATCTTCTCTTTCTCTTGTTGGGTCTGTCTCACACGAGTGCTTCACGCACACACACTTATACAAGAAAGGAACTAGAGCACAGAAGCAAAACCACACTCTATTTTGCTTGCATTACAATGGACTGAAACTGAATACATATAGCACCAACGGCGAGCAACAACTTGCCCGTAACTCACGCCACGTCCCCACTACTTAAACTACATGCTAATTACCATGCAAAGCACAACTCGCTAACAGCCGCGACGGGCGAGTCTCACGCCACACCTTACAGCTGCATGCATAACATGCAGATATCCATGCATGAGCCTAGCTAATCAACGTGCTTCTAGTCTTGAGCTCATCCTAAGCACTTTGCAGTAATCTCGTACACATGCACTCTGCCGTTTCACACGACCTGACTTCTCACCGAGCATGCGTCCAGTTCAAGTTAGCAGCTCGCACATTTCACATGCCGAGCTCTTCCCTGATCTACCGGCCTCTGTACTGCCACTATGCAAAGGACTACACTTATTTGCTACATGCAGATTAAAAGTAAACATGGATATGCACTAATGACAAGATTATATCTAACAATTAACCCCCTAATCTTGTCATCTCCATTCACAGGAGTGTAGGCTCATCGTCACTTGTCGCCGCGGCAAGGAGGGCTTTGTTTTTCTTCTTTTCTGGACACTCATATGAATAATGCCCAAGTTCTTGACAACTGTAGCATCTCACTTTGGTTTTGTCCTTGCGTCCTTCTTTCCTGCCATGTCCCATGGATGAACTTGATGAGGAGCCCTTTCCGAACTCTTTTTCCTTCCACTCTTCTCGTGTCGGGAGAAGATGCTCATCTTCTTTGCCTGCTGCTCCAATCCGCTCTTCATATGCCTTGAGCCTACCGATCAGCTCCTCGACAGACATCCCTTTAACATCCCCGAATTGCTCGATCGTAGAAACAATCTGCAAGAAACGGTTAGGAAGCGCACGAAGAATTTTCTTGTTGAGGTAGACGTCCTCCAATGGTTCTCCAAGTTCGCGGATTTTGTTGGCAATGGTTGTGATCTGCACGACAAAGTCATCGATCGTCTCGGAGCTCTTCATCTTGAGTACATCAAGCTCCTCCCTGAGCGTTTGTACTCGTGCCTCCTGGACGCGTTTGGCCCCGAGTTGCATCTCCTGCAGGGCCTCCCACGCTTCCTTGGCTGTCTTCTTCTGTGCCAAAATGATGAGAGTGTGCTCGGGGAGTGCTTGGAAGATGGCTGCGAGAGCCATCTTGTTCTTCTGCACGTCGGCGTCTTTTGCATCCACGGCCTCCCAAACGCCTTGCGCATCAAGGATAACACGCATCTTGATTGCCCATGCAGAGTAGTTAGTCCGTGTGAGCATGGGATAGCTCATCGTCACAGACCCACTAGCCCTGTTGCTGGAGCTGATTAATTGGCCATCGCCTGACAACGTCGCCACCGCCAGAATACGCTTGCTCGTCTCCACTCGTTCCGTGCTGCCGGAAGACGCTCGTCGCTGCCGCCGTCGCCGGAAGTCCCTCGCTCTGATACCAAGTGTTGGGATTGAATCACTCAAACCCTTCTTCTCGCTTTGATAATCACTCACTGATTATCTTCTCTTTCTCTTGTTGGGTCTGTCTCACACGAGTGCTTCACGCACACACACTTATACAAGAAAGGAACTAGAGCACAGAAGCAAAACCACACTCTATTTTGCTTGCATTACAATGGACTGAAACTGAATACATATAGCACCAACGGCGAGCAACAACTTGCCCGTAACTCACGCCACGTCCCCACTACTTAAACTACATGCTAATTACCATGCAAAGCACAACTCGCTAACAGCCGCGACGGGCGAGTCTCACGCCACACCTTACAGCTGCATGCATAACATGCAGATATCCATGCATGAGCCTAGCTAATCAACGTGCTTCTAGTCTTGAGCTCATCCTAAGCACTTTGCAGTAATCTCGTACACATGCACTCTGCCGTTTCACACGACCTGACTTCTCGCCGAGCATGCGTCCAGTTCAAGTTAGCAGCTCGCACATTTCACATGCCGAGCTCTTCCCTGATCTACCGGCCTCTGTACTGCCACTATGCAAAGGACTACACTTATGTGCTACATGCAGATTAAAAGTAAACATGGATATGCACTAATGACAAGATTATATCTAACAATGGAAAGAATTCAAACTCCAGAAATCTCAAATGTATAGATCGTAATGGCATTATGATTAATGGCATATATGACAAATGAGAACTGCAAAGTATGTTGTGACGTTTTTGTAGCTAGCTGGGACTGCAAGCATGCAGGCAAATACCTATTTTGGTGCTTAACTGGATTATCCCGAATCATCGCGTGTGCTAGCTTGAAAGAAAATAAAATACATGCACGGGTATCTTTGTTACCTAAAACCAGCAAGACCCAATTAAAGTTCAGGGTGATCATTAGCGATAAGATTAATCCAATTATGTATGAATGCGTATTTATTATATCACTGAACGGATATAATGCTTTTGGAAATAATTGGAGTTTGCAAGTTTGGAGTTGATGGATACTGTTCGTTGTTGTCGCAGTACTCCTAGAGCATTTGTAATCTTTTACCCTGTCTGAACTAGAGGCTCAGATCATTTGGCAGGGAAAATCGGCAGCAGAGGGTTGCTTTCAGCAGACAGTATCTGCTCGCATGGAGGTTAAGGCAAAGAAACACAGAGCAGTAAGGAGACACTGAGCTCGAGAGGAAACCAAATGATGTGTTCTTCCCCGGGCCAAGAACTACCAGAACAGATCCAAATGCAGCACGCACAACACACTAGTTCTCTAAGCTAGCAGCAGGTAATCGACAATATAACCAGCTATTCGAAATGAGATATAACCAGAACCAGAACCAGCTATTTGAAATTCCAAATGAGATATAAACCATTGCAGACTGAGATATACTCCTGTTACATGTCAAACTACTACCAATTAGAGTAATTGTTCCTAGCCATAAATCACTCCAAAACTCATTAGTAGGCTTTGTCCGATCAGTGATGTTCACTGTGCTGCACTTTTTCAGACACTTCATTCCCTTATATTTACCCTAACATTATTTAAAGGGGACCTTATCTTCAGACCCACTCCTAGTAATAAGTACGACTCCCAGAGCTTAGCAATTGTAGATATACTCAGTGGTTCGGTCCTAGGTCATGCCATACTTATCTAGTTATCCTCAGAAAACATAAATTGATATATGCAATCATGTCAGTCACTACTGAATAATAATGCTTACCACTAAATTACTACAAAGTCTACAAGGAGTGATATATTAAACTTGTTATCTTTTAGAGTTAATTGATAAAATCAATAAACTCAACCTCCAATCAAATCCGACAATATAACCAGGTAATCGACAATATAACCAGAAACAATATGACCAGAAACCATATAACCAGAAACCATATAACCAGGTAATCGACAATACAACATTGCAGACTGAGATATGTAACGAGAACCTGAATAACATTAATACCAGGCATATCATTGGAGAGGAATGAGATATTTAACAGTACCAGCCATGAAGTTGCAGACTGAGATATATAACAGTATACCAGGCATATCATTGGAGAGGAATGAGATGTATAGTATGCATATGAAAACCGAAACCAATCACCTAACTAGACCCAAACATGGTGGCAGCTTAATCTGAAATTAATCATACCAGGTGAAACAAACTCATACCAGGTTAATCATAATCAGATCGAACTATTTGTAAAGAATACCAGGTTAATCATAATCAGAGCTCCAGCGAACTATTTGTAAAGAATACCAGGTTAATCATAATCAGATCGAACTATTTGTAAAGGATACCAGGTAAAGAATACCAGGTTAATCATAATTAGATCAAGAATACCAGGTTAATTATAATCATAATCAGAGCTCATACCAGGTTAATCATAATCAGATCGAACTATTTGTAAAGAACTCAAACCAGGAAACTCTGAAATTAGAGCTCATACCAGCTCAGATCGAACTATTTCTAAGAACCAGCTTAAGAATCAGATCGAACCAGCTCATAATGAGATCCAGCTCATAATCAGATCGAACTATTCATAAAGATCAGCCCGAGCTGGAGTCACATCGAAGCTTTAGGGTAAATGGCGGTCGCCCAAAACCCTAAACCAGCTAATCAACTGTAGATCAGAGCACCGCCGTGCACCATTAACTCCAAAATCCGGTCGCCATGACACATTCGTCAACAAATTCGCGCCGAAAGTGGGGGGAAATTTTACCTCGCGTCGAGGCGGCTGTGGTCTCCGTGCACGCCGGTGAAGAGGCCCAGGTCCTCCCTCTTCAGCAACCACTACGGCCGCCTGATTCGCCTTCGGCCCGCCCTTGCCATTGCCGACTGCTTGTCACCCCCAGTTCCGCACCGCTCCGTCCCCTCTTCCGCCCCAGCGCGCGCACGGACCTCACCCACTCGGTCGTCGAGTGGAAGGGAAAGGCGAGAGAATCTCCCCCGACCGGGATTCTCTCTCTTATCCCTTCCGATCCGCGCCCGGGAGGAGAAGCCACTGGACGTCCGTCG